>CM067859.1:39181338-41581338 GCA_034642435.1 Megalocaria dilatata | reverse complement strand
TATAAAGTGATAATATTTCAAACCTGAGATAGAGAGGGCCCAATTCATATCTAACAAATACCTTCTTAACTTAACACATATGTTTACCCTTCTGTCGACTGTAACCATCAACTCCTAGTGAATTAGTGGTTCCAACATATTGCAATTTTAACAGTATTAACCTACATGTTACTCTTCGAATATTTATGACATACAAAATTTCGTCTATCTTTTTACAGTTGGCAGTTCCAGCTAGCTTTTTAATCTCCACAATGAGATCTTCAAACTAAATAACACTCGAAATCTCTACTGAAAATTTGCTCCACAATCAAGCAAACCAGCTCAAAAGCTATTTGCATCTTCATACAGGCGTCCATTTTGGATATTACCTGAATTAGATTTAAACACAATAAGGCTAAAAGCAGATTTATAACTGCGATAAATTCAATCAGCAGATGTTTTACTGTTCAATAGTGTTTTTTGATGTAGTCCTAATAATAAGTAATGCAAGAATTACAACTTCTTCTTTGAGGTTTCCAACGCAACAGTCATAGCTACCTTTTAACCTTATTTATACCAAACAGGATAATTTTCAAAATTATGACACGCTATATTCTCAAAGAGGTTACATGTTGGATATCAATCCGAAAATTTCGCAAACACTCGAACATTATCAGTGTTAAATTACCAAAGAATTCATTATGACTAATTAATAAGAAAAGTTGTTTGAAATCTATAATCATTGTAACTCTCTTTGGATGTTTTTGCAGGATTCTCTACCTAGAGATGTCGATAAATTTTCAAACAATCAAAAAAACATCTTACAGTAATATACTTCCTCAGTTCAATATGTAGGGCTAATTTTTATCTGTTTTTCTTTGTACAATGGGTCTTTGACGTTAATTTTTCACTATACTATCATAATTTCCCTCTAAAGAGTCAGGCCCAGAGTTTACAATTGCATGCTAACAGGCACTTCGGTTGTGCTTAACTAATTGAATATGCATTTGAAAAAATTTCGAACATAACCAACGTGTTATAGACATCCCAGATCCACTCAAAAAGTTCACTGGAAATTCTTTGGCAAAACTTTTTAATGTTTTAAATGAAAATTTGGACAATCCTAGTTCTTTCGATTTCTTCAAAGGTAGCAGGATACCAATATATCACATCCCTATGGAAGTTTCTTTTGAGAGGTACTGGGAAAATTGGAAATATGACACTTCACATCTTTGGTATATAATCAGAAAGATGGCAAGAAATTGTAGCCTTACTTGAGAGAAATAAGTTGATCATTAAAACAGAAAATTTGTGAATAACAAGGAAACAAAAGCCTAGCAATAATACTTGAGAGAAAAAAGTATTGCACATTGTGGTATCATTATATCAAGTCAAAACATTGACTAAAATGCTGCCTAATTAAATATTATAATCTAAACCTTATTCTAATCAACCCATAAACCCACAAATTGATATTTTCAACCAACTCACAAATTAAATCAGAACTTTATACAACTTGAGTATAACTTGGTAAATGATTGTTGAGACGAATTATTTGAACGCATTCAATTATTTAATGAAGAAAAATATATCGCTTAATGTAAGATCTACATTTATGCGATCAAACAATTCTTATGTTCATTTATTTTAAAACAAACTACAATTGACAATAGTCGCTTATTCAGAAGTCTCCAGGTCATATAAAATGAATTATTATGAATCTTCATTTATTTTTATTACAATATCGACTAAAAGAGGCACATATTTTGGTATCATCTTTTTCTGAACACTGCAATCTTTTTCACCCAAAGGTGATAAGGAAGAGAATTTTAAAATTTTTTGAATATAACAGTATATGGGATAAGATGATACTGGCCATTTTTAACGTCATGTCTACTGCGTTATTTCAAAAGGCTTGGGTTTAATTGAATTCATCAAAGGCTTCATTGAAATCGAATTCTTACTTATTGCCAACTCTTGCAAAAACCATCACATAATTTTCAGGTAGAATCTCACCGATATTCGGTAGAAAAAAAACCTAATTACTATTGATCAATGCACGGGGGGATGAAGCTTATCAAAGAAATTCATGTTCGGAATGAAATGTTCACATGGGATTGGTACAAATGAATAAATCAATAAATACATTTTTAAAAACTTGTATTTACAAATTTTACCAGACCTTTGATATTGCAAGTCTCGTAAAAGCCAATTTCATATTCATAAAATTGCCAATTCACATTTTCACCAGATACTTTTATCTTATTCAAATGTGTTATGAAGTCCCTGTGCAATGATACCTTATCTGAATGACATAATAAGGCCAACAAATTTGCAACTTTTTGAATGAGTTCATTACTGTTTTGTACAGAATATTCAATTGCAGTAATGTATATTATTTGAGAATAACTGATGTAGATGGTTTTATTCGACTTAATTTCACATCAGCTGCTGAAATTTCAAAATATCCAATTTTTTTAAAGCATTGGTTTTTAGTTTTCCTTATACTAAATCATTCAAATATGTAATTCTCAAGATCTAATTATATCCTTAAATACTACCGAACACCAATTTTCTCTAGCCGTGGCAGTTATGCCAATTATAATTCAAATATATAGTTATTTATTTTACTCTTCTTATAATAAGATATATACATTCAGTGGCGACATTAATTATATATACTTGAAACACAAGTGGCACTTTGATCACAAATACTTTTAACCTAAATACCATATACAGGCGGCTTTTTATAAGAAGCACATTTGCTCACAAGATTATAATTTGGTTCAGTAATGTTTTATGAAAAGCAACTCTTCTGATTAAAACTAACAAAACGACATTATGGAAAGTAGTCAACATGATGAAATTTACAGTCACGGAAAATACTTCTATTAATTTAGGGTTGAACCACAAATGAATTTGTACAATTTAGGTACTTGAGGTGTAATACAAAAAGTGCTTCTAAATTTCGGAATGACTGAACTAACACAAAATATTGATACCCTGTATACATATTTAGCTCATTCCTAATTTTCCGGTGAAAGAAAATTAAAATTTGAGTATTCATTTATTTTTGGATTGAAGATCTATTGAAAATTATCTGAATTTCACATAAACATGTTATCATTCGTTGCCATTTAAATATTGCAAATTATTAGATAATTCTTACATACAGGATGTTTAATAAATACAGGGACAAACTTTAAAAGGTGATTTTAAGACGTTAAAAAAATATTTTTATTTGAACTGATTTTTGTCCGTAATATTTTTAAGATTACTTATAACTGATTGTAATATTTAAGTTAACTGGAATAAGGAGATTACTTTGATTTCTATCACTTTTTATTAAATAGGTACACAATGACCAGAGCTTTGCAGTGCACATTTTGAAACTGTGAATTACAAGTTAGGTGTGATAGTTTTAAATCGAGGGATGTTTATTTTCTTGAGAATATCTGCAGATGACTGTTCATATTGGAGGTTTATTAAAGGGTTAATGCAATGTTTAAAGATATCCAGAATTTTGACCTATATATATAGGCCGAATGGGATATTTTTTCGAGAACAATCATGGTTTTTTAGAATTGGATAATCTTGAAATCCTACATCTGCATCCAAAAGGCAAAAACTGGATATTTTGGAATCACTAGAAATGTTTGAGTACAGAAAAAACATTTGCTCCAGCTTATAATTCAAAGTTTAAAAATGCAGTTACAATACAAAAATCGTGTCACTAGATCTGTATCTATTAAATAACATGTAATAGAAAACAAAATAATTTTCATATTCTGTTTGTAATGAACTATCACAGAGTAATGTACTACTCCATCCAATATTTAAGTTGATTTTTCTCAGTAATGGGGCCTTATCGATATTGAGCAATTTTTCTGAGAATTTTTACATTATGCGATCCGTATCGGAAAAACCACAATCTATTTCATTTAATCAGAATTCTAAAAAACATAATTTAGAAATAAAGCCTTTAAGGTTCACGGAAATTTCTTTGATACGAATAGAATAACCTCTTAAAGTTTGTCGATATTCTTATGAAGACCCTGTATATCTGCGGAAAATTGCTTTTATCCACTGTATTTTCTATTAAGTACATTCAACAAATTAACCCAATGACAACAGTCTACTCTAAAAGCCACACACCATCATTCCGAAAACAGGATCATTCATAACCATTAAACAATTTTACAATCGTGAGCCTGGCTCCCATAACACATTATTTTTTTTTCATTTTGTGAATAACACCAAAAACTACATTTTCAAAGGGTAAGAAATTCAACTTCCAAAATAATTTTTTTTCAAAATTCTAAATATAATGAATGATTTGAACAGTTTTTTAATTAACAAAATTTGTGCATATAAAAATGCACACTACATTATTGTTTAAAATAGGATCACATTGTCACTAAAGCAGTGTATATAAGGAAAATATTTTTTGGCTTGGAGAAAAAGAGATTAAGTCATTCTCAGAGTGCTTCTAGTTACTCCCTGATTAAATTCATGTTTGATGCATTTCCTTCGCTATTTTACAATAGGATAACAATAGTACTTAGATGTTTTTTCAAATGGAACAGGAATCAAATTGATTATCCTCCACTCCCACATAAAACTCGAATAAGTTGTAGCATACAACAGTTGCTCGAGACAATCATGAGTATGAAATTTGGCTGGGCACCTAGGTTAAAGTGCTTGAACGTCACAGGACTCTAGTTGATTATATAATCTATGCTGTAGAACATTTTATGAACTATCCAAAAAGTCCCAAATTATTCCATTCACCCTAGTATTAAATTAGATGATATGCTTTTCACTTATATCAGAAATGCCCCAAATTTCAATTCAAATTCTGATAATTGAAAGCTATTCAATTAACTCGGCATCTATTGCCTCAATGAATTTCACAGAAGTCTTTCAGTTGGTCCCTAAATGTTATTGACTAGTTTGATCATTTGATTTGAAGTTCAGGTTAATATTCAGGAATTGAAAGAGAAATCTGAAAGCAGACATTAAAAATTGTCATTTACGAAAAATAATCGGGCAATCCCCTCGAATCAATTCCAGTACAGCTTAAACTTCTTTCCAAATATTTTAATAACACAATGGCACGAGTTTCTCTTGGAGATATTTCACAACTAATAAGCCCTTTCGATAAAACTGGGATTATACAAAAATGCTTTTGGGTAGTTCTAAAGTGAACTACAGCCAAACATTCAGACTTTGGGTTGTCATATTAGTATACACAACAAGAAAAAACCCTACTACCAAACTCTTAATTACTATGTAATATCATAAAACCTAAACTCTAAATACAATTATTATACTATATTGGCAATAAGATACTAGATTTAGAAATTCTATTGGAACTTACAATTAATGGGCCGTTGCGAGAGGTATAAAAAAAAGCGTCTCTCAAAAATTTTCAAATTAAAGCGGATTTCATAATTCACCCCTCGTTGAATAGCCCAGTTTTTTGCACCATTTCTTAAGTTTCAAAATATTCATCAGTTTTGATGAAACAATTCGTTATTATTACAATGATAATGATTGAATCAATTCAATAATCGATTTCGAAAAAGATATGATAGTTAAATGTAAACATTCAGGAAAACTGATGCATATGTCGAAACATTGAAAGCTAACCAAAGCTTTTCAGATTTTTTTTTTATTTTTTTGTTTTTACAATATATTAAAAATTAAAAAGCCACTTAAGAGTCACAGCACAGTTGTGTACATAAAAAACATATGTTAGTTAATGCATTGAACCTGTAATCCGTTGAACTATGTACAATTTCAATTGCAACCAAAGAACTTGTCATTATTCGAATTTTTAAATAAAAAGATGGAGTCAGTCTTCATTCTTCGAATTGTATCCTTACCAAACTTTTGATAATAGAAAATCACTGGGTGTTTCTCAAGGAAAAAAAATGTAAACATTTATTTAAAGACTGCCCAATAAATACAGGGTAGGGCAGAATGGAGGGGCGGTTTTTAGAATGGGTAATAGAGGCAAAGTGGTGGGGTTAGAGGGCTGTGACTGACATTGTTCGATTCAGAAGAGTTCGCCACTTGTTAGTTACAATAGTTATCTGGACAAGAGAGCATCGAGTGTTTTTATTTAAAATCGGGCTAGTCTGTTAATGCCGTACAGCGGCGCTTTCGTCAACGCTTCAACGTTGGTCGTAACAGTTTAGAATCATGACACAATCAAGAGATGGGTATAGAATTTTAGGACGACACGACAGGTTAAATGGTACTATTTAAACTTGAATTTTTTGAAGTTGAAAACAACGAAGTTATTCTCGTTCAAAAAATGCCTTTTCTTTCTGCCCCACCCTGTATTAGGAATGATATGGTTTAGATTATCTTAATTTTATTCTGTGAATAAAAGTTCTAGTCTGTTTTGGTTTGAAAATTACGAGCCCCAGAATTTCATTGAAAATCTGGCTGATAATTTTGATACAAATATTGGAAATTTTCAGACAATAATGAATAAACAAAAACATTGATCAACATGGTCAGAACTTGTACTCAAACGGTCAAAATAATTGAATTTAAACCACATCATTGGTAATACTTAAGGCTGTTATGATAACATTTACCAATAAAAATTTGAAAAATCACTGATGCAACACTAATTCTCAATTAGAGGGAAAATCACCCCATTGTTAAAGAGGGAGTTTTCTAAAATCACATTCATTTGTTCGGTCAGGGACAACATTCATTGGTTATAAAACCTCTGAAAATAATTGTATGTACGAGTAGTAAAAATAAAGATTCTTAAGTTACAATGGAAAGTGTAGTGTTAACACAGGGATTAGTATTGTAGTTCTTTCTTCCATACCTGTATGTAGGCACCTAAGTGCTCGCACACATTCATACAAACATACACACAGTTAGCTACAGATGTGTCGACATATCTTGAACACCACGATAACACTTGTGATTGTTTGATGTATCCCGACCAGAGCACAGAGCAGTTGATCCCGTCTCTCATGAGAAGGGCGACAAAATCACAGTAAATGGACTAATATAAATATATATATACCCTTGTCTATGGCTAACATACATACAGTACATGAAATACACTAATTAATAGATATATATATAGATATATATATAGATATATATATATATAAACTCTAGTTAGAACGATATATATTATTAGCTATTTCATATTGTGTTTTATTACTAATTTATTTAAGAATACTTATAGCGTGCAGTCTAAGAACTGATTGTGTGGTGTTATAATACCAGCTAACAGGGCCCAGATCGGGGGCTTACAGTTCAATTATGTAGTGATTTATTGATTTTTTTGTTTCCTTTTAACAATGTGTTACACAAATTACTTTGTATGTGTATTTTTTGATATAAGGAATTAGAGATCACAGGATTTGTGGGGTTAACAATTTAATCACAGTCTTTGCACAAACTTATGCCCAACAAGATGAAACAACCAACAACTGAACGTACCGCCTCCTTTGTAAAAACTACGTAATGACCACCTATGGATATTGCGGAAAATATCATGTTTACTTAATTTAATCTAAACACAAAACATAAGCGGAAGCTCAATTTATGGAACCTAAAGATACAAAAATTTTCACCTAGAACTTGCTTTATGCATTAACTGTCAATGTCAAGATGTAATTGACATCCGGGCAATTGCTTCGCGCTAATATCGAAAATTTAGGTTAAAAAATTATTTAGCTGACAACACAGTATTATGAATGTAATTTTGTCAAATAAAAGTTCATTTTTGATCAGTATCAGATTATTTTAAGTAAAATCTATGTGATTATCGGCATACTCTTTTCTGTGTTATTCGATCACTTTTGAAATTAAATGGTGGCTCCTAACACACGAAACTTTATACTGTTAAATTTGTGTTCATTTTTGTTTTCAGATCTTTGTTCGGAAGTAAGTAAAAATATCACAAGATTTTCACGACATTGTTCATTTGGTGTATATAACACAAGTTATCTATTAATCATTAGCTGTAACTTATCTGCCCTCAATCAAATCAGGAAGCAATGAAATTGTTATTTAATAATTTAAATTTTCACAATACTGGCCATTCTAAAAAAAAAAACAATCTAAATCATTGTACGAAGATGATTTATGAACAATAGAAGAGTTTTGAAGGATTTTCTATATGATGGATAAAGCGAGCTGAAGAAGTGAACATTTGCGATCATAGATAGCCCCCATACTTTAAACTAACACATGGTCACTAGTTTCGACTTTATATTCACGTTTCAATCAATTTAAGAAAACTACAACATTGTCCTTAGTACCTACAAATGACCATTACAATAAAATTTTTCGGAAAATTCATCTAGGGCCGTATTATTTACAGATTTGGAGTGTTTCATTGTACATAATGAGACTTCACAAATAGTGAAATGTGATTAGTCTGGAGCTTTTAATTCGTTTGACCCAATGTCTATTATTCTTATATTATGGAATGTATGCATAGTGGCATTTTTTAAAATTATATGACAATTTTCTATTATCAACATATATACTTTGGAAAAATCAGATAGCGGTACGCACAGTATCACATTATCAGGGCTTACATAGCATTGTGCAAAGAGAGGCCAACCACACCAAGAAAACAAACACATACGTTCAACTAAGGTACGACATTAAATTAATAAAACAACGGATAATATACGATATAAGAAAATATCTAAATACGCTGAAACGTTCGTCAAAAACATACAACAGTACAGAATTATTTTTTGTCATAAAATATAAACGTCACCACTAGTATATATATATTTTTTATATATATTACACAAATATATATTACTTTTCTTCGTGCACGTAAAAATATAATTCTTGTTTCATAAGGGACTAGTTAAAAATTAGTTTCATTGTCACCCTTAAGTGCGTTTCAACTTGAGCGCCAATGGAAAACGAAAACACTTCGGTTTTAATTTCTGTGTCAGTCACTTTACTAATGGAATATTAAGTCGCAAATATTGAGTTAAGTTGCATTCCTAATACTTTGTTAATAAATCTTTTGAAAAACTGCCGCTGCACAAACATATACACATTTTAGGTGAAATAAATAGAATAGCGAAAGATAACTGGTCAAAATGGAATAATTATCATTTCTTGATAATTTTTTTAAGGACACTACACTTTTACTTAGTATATATATATAATGATTTTTTTAATTTTGAAAGGTATGATATATGTTCCATACGCATAAATTCAATACACACTTTTGGATGAAATTGAATATGGAGTTCAATTATACCACATAAAAAATTTCTGTTGAAACATTGCGAAGATTTTGTTCACAAATATACATATATACAATTTGTAGAGAAATCGAGTCCGAACAGCTGATACCACATTCAACTATGTAAAAGTGCCATGTCTTTTGCAAAATCAATAGTGTATATATCAGCGAAACCACAAACTTAAAATAAACATAATATCCTAAAAAAAAAAACAATCGTCAAATCACCATAAAAATTAAATATTACATTTAAGAATAACAATAAAAGAATTGTTAAATAATAATACAATAAATATCAGTTTCATCTAGTAGGACATTTATATGTTTTCCTAATATAAAACATTAAAATCATTATAATAAAACGTGTACAAAATGTGTAAAGATCGACACTCGTTTGAATGTTTAATGTCATTGACGAAAATTCAAGTTCGTACTTCTGTCTTAAATCGACTCACCCCCTAAGAGGTCTCCCGGAAGGAAAGAATTTAAACTTGAGGGGGTTGCTCTAGCGGCATCCGACACATCCAGGCCAGATGTGCCCCACAGGTTCGCAGAAGGATTATTATTACTCCAACCAGAGCTCCAGGTATCACCACCTGAACCCGGTTGCTTATTGTTGGCCCTCCAACCCCCAGAGGAGCCTCCCTGACTAGCAGCAACTGTTTGAAGAAGAGTGTTGGCATCCCAGTCTGTAGGATTTTCTGCCAGAATCGTGGTATTACCCAATACACAATTGTTCAAAGCGGTTTGGGCCTGTAATTAATTTTAAGAACAGAAAAATGTTAGCATTCAAATAAAACTATATAAACTAAGTAATATTAAAATGATGATATCCAGTAACAGATGGAATATTTTTATGATTTTTGTTACTTGATGTTTCTTAGTTAAAAATGGATGAAGTAGCCCATTACTTTGAGATGGTTTATTTTAAAATAGAATAAATAAGAAAATGCTTTGTTTTCTATGATTATTTTATTGAGTATAGAGTGACCAGAGATTCATACTGTTATTACATTTTCAAACTTTGTTTTAAAATTTGGCAAATTAATTAATGTTTCAATAACATTTTTCCATTTTATATGTATAGATCAATGATACATATGGTCAATTTTCTTGAATAATATTGTGTAAAAAAAAAAGAACTGAATACAATCAGACAAATAGCTGGAAACAAATCATTTCGAAACAAAAATTATAAATTCTTTCATAAATGAAAAGGCAACTTACATCGAAACAAATATAACTAACTCACCGCTAAAACAGAAAATGACAAAAAATTTGTCAAACATTTTTTGGACCAATTTCACAAAAGTTAACTCCAATAATTTCAACAATTATCATTAAGTATTGGAAGTACTTTTTATTAACTGAATATACAGTGACTCAAGTTTCATAGTGAAAATGTTGTAACACTACGAAATTCGAGTCACTGTGTATTAGGTTTATAAAAAGTGATAGAAAACAAAGTAATTTCTTATTTCATTCCATTTGAAAAATAACATTAAGATAGCTTTCAGACTATCACATAAAATTTTTTGATGCTAAAGACAAAAACGAACGGCTTAATAATTCAGTAGTTTATAAATTAATTTGTCATGAGTGCAGTTGCATATACATAGGGAAAACCGAAAACATTTTCGTAAAAACGTTCAATTTGCTAATAATTGCATCAATGTAATCTCAAAGAAAAATTGTTACTTCTCTCTGAAATGGCTGAAATTTTTTAGAATTTTGAAATGGCAGTAAAAAATTATCTACGAACGGAAATACCAATTTTTAACATCTATATCATCAATCGAAATTGGAGTACAATGAGTAAAAAATAACAATTTGAACCCATCTTTATCTCCATTTTTGCATGGAGAAATTTCTAAGGAATTCAGTATAAATTTATCAAAACAATAGAATTTGCAACTGAGTACTTACCTTCGTTGCTTCTTCACGTGATGAGTATTTGGCAAGTGCAAAACCTTGATGCAGATGTAGATGGAAGGCCAACAATGGACCATGTTGCATACACAAAGTTCTCAAAGTTGAGCCATCAATCTATAAAAAAAAACCATACATAATAATAAATTAAATAAAGAGTTAGAGTACAATCTTGATTTGATTATCAAAACAAATGAGCCATACAAGGATTGAGACGTTTCCCAGACCCGTTTTATTGTGTGCCATGGGGTATTATTACGGAGAAAAATGACTTTATGTTGCTCGAATTAAAATCATAAATTGCTGGTGGTAGTGATCAGTGTTAAGGGTTTTACCAGGTTTAACAGCTCGTAATAGATTGCACCCTTTGATCCCACCAAACACAGAGCATTGTCTTGTTTCCAAAGTGATTTGATCTTGTAGTTGATATCAATGGTTAAACCGGGGATTCACCCACGATTTACGATGCTAGGATTCTCAAAATATATCCATTTTTCATCATCTGTCAAGATTTGATGGAGAAATTACTTTCTTTTGTAAGTCAAGCAGCATTTCATAAGTGGTTGCTTGATTGTCTTGCCACCTTTCATTCAGAATTCATTTATACATTTTTCACTATCTGAATCTTTCCCATAGCTTCTTGTTGGGTCTGTGTATCATCTTAATCCAATGGAGCTTTCAATTCTCTGTTTGCCACACTCTTCGGTTCTCACTTCAAAATCACCGCTTGAAATTTTTTTGAACCACTCGAAACTGTATTTTACCAAGAGCATGTTTACCCTAAGCTTCGACAAGCACTCAATGGGATTCTACAGCAGTTTTTTTCAAACAATAACAAAAAAACATCACTGTCGGCAAATAATAGATCATAGGCACTAAATTCAACAAGTTTAAGGTTATAGAAAAATATAGTGTATGGAACTTGGGTTGTTGTCTTGAAAATATTTATCATCGGTTGTTAGATGGCACTGCATAGGCCATCTTATAGTCCCTAAACTGATGGCTAGCATCATACACAGGGAAATTCCAGTTTCATACTTTTATACCTGGTACACTCTCCCAAACACCAGAAAATGGCTAATGAGAAAGATATATTTCTGTTATTGTTGGAAAAACCAGCATATGTCAATCATTGTCTGCAGTGATGTTATACTGAGGACTCTGTGATTTCAGATCTATGGAACTAAATAAATAAATTGTTTACAATTTGATGTGACTACATAGTCTGTGTGGACGCAGTGATAGGGTGGACAGACGCCCGCTCACTATAAAATAATAATAAATAGATATGACAAATATCACAAGAAATGTCCTACTGTCATATGAAATAATTAATTTTTTTAAGATATTGAAAATGCATATTTAACCAGAATGAACATTAAGATTCTTCATTGAACATTGTATTTAATTACTTACCTGGGCAGTGAGATTGCGTAATAGAAGCCACTGGGAAGTGGCGGCGATCCAATTGGATGATCTTTGTGGATTTGTGGTCCATGGCGCAGAACTACCAATTGTATTGGACCAACCATTTACCAACGATCCAGATTTCGAGGAAAGGCCCGGAGGTGGGCCACGAGATTTCGGGGCACCCCACAATTCCGATGTGACTGCGGTCGTGGGATTATCCAAGCCCTTATTCGCTAACTTGCTCTGAGGACTGTGAAGAATTAACTCATAATTAATAAAATTCAATCAAATCCTGTTGAAAAATTAATGCAAAAAGATTTATTATCGCAAGAAAATAAGTGAAGGTTAGTTTATGAATTACATTTATGATAGATTGGGCCGTTGCTTGGTAGAAATCAGTTGTAATTGTCATTATAAAATAAAACACTTGTTTACATTTTCTACTTTATTTTTGGTATTGACGTACGTTTCGTCTTTGCTAGAAAGACTTCATCAGAATACGATGTATTCTGATGAAGTCTTTCTAGCAAAGACGAAACGTACGTCAATACCAATAGAAAATGTAAACAAGTGTTTTATTTTATAATGACAATTATGAATTACAGTATATTAATAAAAATTATTTTAACAGATTAAATATGGAATTTAATAAATGAAAAAGTTCAGGGGCATACTGGATAGATGAATTAACAATAATCCGCCAAAAAAAAAATTTTATTTCAATTTTTCAATTAGTTATGCAATAGTTAATTAATAATTTTTTTCTGCTTGGACATGAACATTGCAAGTGTGATAATTGTTAAACTATTAATTTTCCTCTCTTGGAGCAATTTTTGGAAGACTTCAGAATAGATCCCCGTTGGAAAAATTTAAAAATGTTTATTTTTCAGTTTTTTAATAACAATTTTTGTTGTTGCAAAATTAAAAACTTAGATCAACTATCAAAAAAAATTTTTTTCAAAATAATATTAATGGTCCGTTTTTATGTTGTAGGAAGCTACATAGAGATATATCTTTTTAAATTTTTATCTCTTATTGTTCAAAAAATTGTTATAAACAAATGCTTTGTTTATAAAATAATTGAAATTTTTTTTAAGGAATATCAATCTTTGATGCAAATAATGATTTAAAAGAAAAAAAAAATTTTTATTGCTTAAAAACGCATTTGTTAATTAATCGTTTTCTCCCACTTCTAACTAATATTAAGGAACCATTTTTTCTTTAAAAATCATGATTTACTTTTCTTTTCCATATAAAAAAATTTTCGTTTTGTTTAATTTTTCATTGTTTATATAATAAACAATTCGTTATAAACAAATAAATTTTTACTTTATATTTTTTCCCTATTCTTCTTACTGCCACAAATACAGACATGATATTTTTTTTATTAATTTGTTTATTTTTTTTATTTTTAAATTTAAATTTAAAAAAAATCATGTCTGTATTTGTGGCAGTAAGAAGAATAGGGAAAAAAATATAAAGTAAAAATTTATTTGTTTATAACAAATTGTTTATTATATAAACAATGAAAAATTGAACAAAACGAAAAATTTTTTTTATATGGAAAAGAAAAGTAAATAATAATTTTTAAAGAAAAAAATGGTTCCTTTATATTAGTTAGAAGTGGGAGAAAACATTGTTAATTAACAAATGCGTTTTTAAAAAACAAAAAAATTTTTTAAGGAAAAATTATTTTTAAAATCATTATTTGCATCAAAGATTTATATTCCTTAAAAAAATTTTCAATTATTAGGAGTACAAATAAGTTTCCGCCGTTTTATTGTAGATGGCGCGGCACGGAGTTTCGGTTAGCTTTCGCAGATGATAGCCGGCTTAAAAAATAGTTTGGACATTCAAGAACAACATAGCCTATTAATATCACTGATTTTATATCGGTAAAATATAATTTTTATAAGTTGAAAATGTCAAAATTTGAGCCAAGTAAGCGTCATTTGCGGGAAATATTAGTTTACTTCTTTAATTTAAAGAAATCTGCTGCTGAGGCGCATCGATTGCTCGTAGAAGCATATGGTGAGGGTGCTTTGAGTGAGAGAACGTGTCGAGAGTGGTTTCAAAAGTTTAAAAACGGTGATTTCGACGTAGAAGACAAAGATCGCAGTGGAAGGCCAAAAATTTACGAGGATGCAGAATTGGAGCAAGATTCATCTCAAACACAAAAAGAACTTTCTCTAACATTAGAAGTCACTCAGCAAACAGTCTCACATCGTTTAAAATCATTAGGAATGATTTTGAATGAATTTGTGTTCAAAAACGGCGGAAACTTATTTGTACTCCTAATATTTTATGAATAACGCATTTGTTTATAACAATTTTTTAAACAATAAGAGATAAAAATTTCAAAAAAATATTTCTATGTAGCTTCCTACAACATAAAAACGGACCATTAATAATATTTTGAAAAAATTTTTTTTTTCGATAATTAATCTAAGTTTTTAATTTTACAACAACGAAAATTGTTAATAAAAAACTGAAAAATAAACATTTTAAAATTTTTCCAACGGGGATCTATTCTGAAGTCTTCCAAAAATTGCTCCAAGAGAGGAAAAAAATCTCAAGTTAATAGTTTAACAATTATCACACTTGCAATGTTCATGTCCAAGCAGAAAAAAATTATTAATTAACTATTGCATAACTAATTGAAAAATTGAGATAAAATTGTTTTTTGGCGGATTATTGTTCATTCATCTATGCAGTATGCCCCTGAATTTTTTCATTCATTAAATTTCATATTTAATCTGTTAAAATAGTTTTTATTAATAAATTGTCAAAAGTAGGCGTGGCTTACGAAAGCCAAAGTACCCGTTTTCGGCCGTATTTTCATCCCTCTGGGAAAATTATTAATATTGGGACTACAATTCCGGGAGTCGACACTTTTTTTTAAGGAAATTTCCTCCTCTTTTTGAATCTTCTTTTTTATTTAAAAAATCTTCATTAGTTTTTGAGATATTTACAAAAAACTAAACCATCTTTTTTTTTAGTTAATTGTTAATAACTTTTACAATTTTTGCAAGCGGAACTTAATTTTTTCAAAAATCATCTAGATGCCATTCCAAATCGAATGACACCTTGATCATAATTTTCGAAGATGCTGAAAAAAGTTGACCCAAAAGGCACTTGTTGACTAGACTAAATAGTTACATTGACCGTTTGAAGTTTGTTTTTATCAATGGCTCTTTCTTGAAGTGGTAAATGAAATTTTTGTTCCACAAATTCTCAAATGTTTTTAGTTTGTAAAATTTTAAATTTTCTGAATAATTTGACCAGTATTAGGAAAGGGAAAAATATACATCCAGTGACTGCCTACATGAAAGAGTCCAGCTGAATATTTCTGTAAGTATGAGTTTTTAGGGAAAACGCCGAGACAGGTTAATTTTTATTTGGAGGGAACATCTGTTAATTGTAAACCCTAAACGGAGTAGCAACCTCCTTAAGAATCTCAAACATCATTTTGAAGGTTTTGCTACTTACGAATATGCAAAAAATTTCTGTTGCACATTTGTTTCTGTGTAAAAAACTTGTTGGAAGTGATGGGTGTAGTACATTACGTGATTCTGGAAGAATATTAATTAATAGAATGTTCGAATTGCCTACTTCTATACAGTTGTCTTTGTTCAAAAGTTTGTCTCGCATTCTGGTCATTTCATTACATAAAAGTATTCTCTGGCGATAATCTTCTAGAGAAGTAGGAATGTGAGGAAAAATGTTGAATAGACACTATTACTGTTTAAGAATGAACAGTAGGTAATTTGAACATCTTATTAATTAAAATTAATATATGATTTAAAGTAAAACACGTTAATATTTATTATTTATACAACAATTGTTTCATCAATTACATTTTGACTTCTCAGGTAAGTATGGTAACTAACTACTTTTGCAAAATAAGTCTCCTTATATTACAAGTCTGAGCAAAAAGGATCATGATAACATGAAAAGTTTTGTTTTGGAATTTTCAGAATTTATTCAAAAAGGTTCAATAACAGGGATTGGTTTGAATCTGTCTGGTCGATAAGTATAATTTGTTTTTGATGATGACGGTTTATTAATAGTGCTTCTAAAAGGTTCAGTCTATTTTTTATCGACTTACCTAATAGTCCAGGAGGAATAGGCGCATGAATACCGAAAACTATTCCACCTCAATTTTTTTATGCGATGCCCTTCAAATTACCCTACTAATTATATAAGTGCATGTTGCCATGGGGCAACCCCGTGCCATATTGTTTAAACCGAAATTGTTTAAACAATTACAAGGAATTGTTATTTTTCAACCGGACAAATTTTTTTTGTATTCTTTGTTGAAATACAATTAAAAAAAGTCCTATGGCTTATTACGATAAAGTTATTATTTTTCGAGATATGAATTTTTAAATGTCGATGAAATCTCAAATTTGGATACTTTTGACTCATGAAAAATATATTAAAAGAAAAAAATAAAATATAAATTATATTTTTTTTTATTCTTTATATGATAGTTAACAATATCCTTAATTACGATTTCAAGAAATTTAATTGTTTACAACTGTTTTTTAATCGTTAATTCCGCGCGCTCAAAAGTTTACTCGCTTACCTATTAGTATGAGAACGTTTGTTTGTCAAGAGAAGAATTAAACAAATTTGCAAAACGGATAGCGGTGTCATCGTTTCGTCGATGAGCTGCACGTTGTACAGTTATATATGTATCAGGCTTCGGATTCTTCACTGTATTGTTTGGATCATCACAAAAAATACAGGGTAGAGTATCTTCAGAATATTTTCTTTTCTTGGGAATAACTAAAAATGACATGGCACTCACGATAATTGCAACGAAAAATCACTAATATTGAAAGTATATTCAATTAACACCGAGAGGCCGACGCAGCGTATGAGTCAGAGAGAGACGGCGATACTTATAGCTAAGCGAGTAAACTTTTGAGCGCGCGGAATTAACGATTAAAAAACAGTTGTAAACAATTAAATTTCTTGAAATCGTAATTAAGGATATTGTTAACTATCATATAAAGAATAAAAAAAAAAATATAATTTATATTTTATTTTTTTTTTAAATATATTTTTCATGGGTCAAAAGTATCCAAATTTGAGATTTCATCGACCTTTAAAAATTCATATCTCGAAAAATAATAACTTTATCGTAATAAGCCATAGGACTTTTTAAAATTGTATTTCAACAAAGAATACAAAAAAAATTTGTCCGGTTGAAAAATAACAATTCCTTGTAATTGTTTAAACAATTTCGGTTTAAACAATATGGCAGTAGGGTAATTTGAGGGGCATCGCATAAAAAAATTGAGGTGGAATAGTTTTCGGTACTCATGCGCCGATTCCTCCTGGACTATAAAGAATTTATGGTTTTATATGAAATATTAATATTTCGATTTTTCTTCAAATACTGATATTTGAAGAAATAACGAAATCTCAATATTTCATATAAAACTTCATATTAAATACTTCAGGTAAGTCAATAAAAAATAATAAAGATATCGTCAATAAGAACAATAAGAGATTGGGAACATATAAGTTAACCTGCGGTAAATGTCCATATGTATACATTAGCCAAACAGGCAGATTTTCGAAAATAGTATGAAAGATCATCAGAATTAATTTGTTAATAAATCAAATTCTACCTATGATAACCACCTTCAAGAAACAGGACATGATTTTGACCATAATTTCGAAGTTCTCCATAAAGAGAAGAAATTTAATAGACTGGACCTTTTAGAGGCACTAGAAATAAACCAGAAGCATAAAAACACATTTTACTTAATGACCAGATAGATTTAAACCGATCCCCATTATTGAATCTTTTTGAATAAATTCTGAATATTCCCGAAACAAACTTTCATGTTATGTTTTTTTTGCTTGTATTTGAGGAGACCGATTTTGTAAAAGTATTTAGTTACCATACTTAGTTGATAAAGTCAAAATGTAATTGACGAAACAATTGTTGTGTGAACAATAAATATTAGCAGAAATGAAGTGTTTTTCTTTAAATCATATTCGATGAATTTCTGTGAAGTAGAGACCGAAACAATCAAGAACAAAATTCAGTCGGAACCACTAAATGCACTAATCAGATTGACAATTATTATGTTAATATATTTTCTCTACAGGCTGATATATGGAAAAAACTTCAAATCAAGCAAAGTCCTAAAGTTAGAGCGTATTCATCATGACCTCCACAAATATATATATATATATATATATATATATATATATATATATTTGTGCTACTGAACTGCTGCAGCCGTTACTATTTGGTAATTGATCATAATTAAAACAAGTTGTAGAAATTACTATGTTTTACTACCAATAAATTGATATTTTACACATTTAATTGTGACTAGAGTTTCGAGAATTAACTATCCCATCTTTGACAACAGTTGTCTGAAGATGAGAATGTATTAAATTGAAATTTTTCGGTTTCTTTATAAGTATATTTACAGGTGTTCATTTTCAAAGATTTGAAAGTTTAAAAAATTTTAGTAATTATTTTTTTCAAATAAATAGCAACCACCATCTAATCTACTAGGGTTGTATAAAACATTATCAACTCACCTTGTAAATGCACTGGTAGTGGAGGCTGGAGGGTTGAAGCTCCATGTTGAAGAACTTAAGGTACTTATATCACCAGATGGCGGACTTTTGCTGGAATTCATGTTGAACAATTCATTGTCTTTAATTGTTGCTATGGACAAAGGCGACCGCACAATTGATCCAGGAGTAATACTGGGGTCATCTTCAATAGATTTTAATTGTGAGCCCTATTCAATTCATTAATGTTATTAATATTAGGTAATAATAAACTTTAAAAAAATCTTACCTTCCAGGGCTTTCCAGGCTCAAATTCAGGTACAAGATCAGTTAAGGATTGTTGGGCGTTTGTAGGCCATTGAGAGTCTTTTTCACTGGTAACATCACCTATGGATGCATCTGGCCAACCAGTGTCGGCTGATCTACCGCTTGACCAAGGCCTATAATAATCATAAGAATAGAATTTGTTTTTTGAAAAAATTCTGAGATGGAAGTTTCAATCCTAATTAGTTTATGTTTAAAATTAATCACGAAGTCATCAAGTTGCAAATTTTAGTTGTCAAATATATCATCCTAATGTACAAAATATCCTCTATAAAAAATTTATAATGTAGCAGACGAAGTATTAGAAAGATAATTCTATCATGGTTTTTCATGGTTTAAGTATTCCAGTGAGAACCAGTTTGATGAATTTTTAATATTTCTTCATTCTTTCAATACTTGCACATTTTTACATTATGAAGAAAAACTGTTTCAAGTTACAGGCAATGAGCAATCATCGTTAGCGGTAATTCTATGCAAATACTTATGGAAATGAGTATTATACTAATATAATTTCCAAATCTCTTTTATTGGTACTGGAAGTAATAAGTGGGAAATGGCAAAATTGTTTGTTTGCATTGAAACTTGATTACGATGAATTTCAAATAAATAAATTTCTTGATATTCTTGCTAAAACCTTCTTGTTTAAATTATTATTATTATTAATTTAACAATTATATCATCTTTGAAATATTCAATCACCTTAACAATCGCGCCGTTCTTACAAAATCACAAAAGTAAAATTAGTGCGTCAGTTCTAAACAAGAACCAGTCATTATAAACTGCAGAGATTTCCATCTACTGTGCAAGAAAGTAACAAAACTCACCTCCGGATCATATTCACCTAAAATTGTATTGTAATCGAATTATCAATTGAGTTTACTCAGTCAGTCAACATGGAAAATTATATTATACATACTAGAGGTGAGAATTTGTTTCAAGTTCTTATTGTTTCACTTCAATGAAAATCATTTTATTTTGTCACCTTTTCACTGCTTTGTCTGACAAATATCTAAATTTGCTTTGGTTATCCAGAAAGAAGAACAATATGATATAGAGGAAGTTAATATTTGTTTTTCTTATTTTGAAGATGGATTTCCGTCAAGTAATGACCGAAACAATAAAAAAATATAATATTCGATTTTCTTATATTGAAGATGGATTTCCGTCAAGTAAAGACCGAAACAATAAAAAAATATAATATTTGATTTTCTTATATTGAAGATGGATTTCCGTCAAGTAAAGACCGAGACAATCAAAAAATAATAATATGAGTTGAATTAAAGTAATATTCTAAAAAGCCATGCATGAAACTGATAAGAATGACAACATTCATGTACAAATTAGAAAAAAGAAAGTTGTTTTTTGGCGAGTTATAAAAGTTGAGCATCAAGAAGGCACCTTCTTGTTTAGTTTTCTACCCCAGTGTAGATATTTTTTCGATCATAGCCAATCAATTAAAACTATTAAATAATGCACAAATATATGGAAAATCTTCAATATTTGATAAAAAGTATCAATATAAATATTAAGTGAGATAATATATAAATATCACTTGAAAAATTTCACTTAGAAAAGACTACAAAGACAATCAGCCCAGATGAATGAAGCTCAACTAGCGAAAACACTCAAATTAAAGAAAAATAGATTAAATAAGGTTAGCCATAAAATTAAGTCTTCAGGAAACTCTTGACAAGAAATAATTCCACCTGTAACCTAACAGAACAATGTTGTGCTTTCAGGCCTACCAAACTTCGGACATCCTTTGAAATATGCAGTCATATTTATATCCATTACTTAGTGAAATTCTGGTCCCCCAAATATTTTCAATATTCAATATACTTCAAATGAAATGAACACATTTTTTCTGTCTCAATATGATTTGTGAATTATTTAAGTGTTTATCATCAATTGTTCTTATCTAAAAAAAAATTGTTGAGAAGGGCATATTTATAAATTTTCAAACTAAAGCAGAAATGACCTTCTGTTGAGAAAAAATTTGGTAAATTTAATCTATAAATGCAAAAATCAAAAATTAAAATCGGATTTCTGAAAAAACTTTCACAACATATATTTAAAAATTATATGTATATCAGATTAATATATAAATTAATACTTGTCTAGAGAACCATTTATTTTTCTCTTTTTATTCATTGTATATATAAATTTATCCATTAATGTAAAAAGCTTAAAAAAAAACAGAAATGATAAAATACCTAATTCAAACAAAATATAAGCTATTATACAGGATGTCCGGATTTAACGTTCATATATTTCAGGATGTGATTATAGAGGTCAAAATATGAAGAAAACTTCATATCAACTTAGGTCCTAAAATGCATCCTATGGGCGCTAGAGCTTCTTCAACATGACCACCAAAATCTAATAAACTAGCGATAACTTTATCAAAATTTGGTGGATTCGAATGAAATTCAGTACATGGGGGTGTTTGGATAAACTAAATAGTCTGTGATAAAAAAAAACTTCTTGATTCTTATCAGTGGCGGAGATAACAAGGTGGTCTTTCATAAAATTACCTCTAATTTTTGACTAAGTAATCAAATTGAAATTTTAATCAAACATCATACATTTTTAAAGAAGAAAGGTAACTTTCCTTGAAAGCGTTATGGACCACCATTCTTGAGAAAAGGGTGATTTTGTGATGATATGCATTCTGAGCTATGAACATTACTGCTTACGAATGTCAAAGTAACAGACACCTATTGTGTTTTTTATCAAAAAAGTATATATATATATATATAAAAAGTTTTGCAAAATTCGACGGCCATAGGAGATCCTTTTTTAAATTGCCGTTCAATCTATTTAGTCCCAAGCTCTTGGGAAATTATATAATCTAATAAGGACTATTATTTTAATCTCTAAATACATATATGTATATTAAAAAAATGTATATAGGACAAATCCACAAAAATGTAGATTTTTGTGGAAATAAATTACTGTCATATATACATTGAATCTATCAAATATATATGTATATATCGTGATTTTTCTCAATCTTCAGATATGTTCTAACAAGAAGAATTAAACACAATAACATTATATATATAATAAGATTAGAAACTTAGCAATTCCAGAAAGTTCGAAAGTTTGTTCTGAACTTTTTGAATTGCTAAGTTTCTAATCTTATTATTATGTATAATTTCAAATGTTAGAGCTGTTTGAAGATTGACAATAATCATGAAATACGTATAAATAGTTTATATTTTGAATTGGGTACTCATTTTTTCAGGTTGGTTAATGGATGAATTTACATATACATATATACAATGAAGAATAAATGTTTTTCTAGATTTGACATGTAAGGTGAGCTTTTTCGAATTTTGATTCCAATTTCAAATTAAAACTTTTACCAAGTAGACTCAAAATTCATGATTTATATAATACATGTTTCATGATATCCACAAGCAATTCTTATGGTAACATTCAGCGAAAATTCTAGGAAAATTCCAGTAATGCATATAGTCAGTTATAACTATATCATTACATATGGTCCAGAGTTCTGAGTCAGTTGTAAGCAATAGTCATTAGCAAAT
Organism: Megalocaria dilatata; assembly: GCA_034642435.1. Classification (NCBI taxonomy): domain Eukaryota; kingdom Metazoa; phylum Arthropoda; class Insecta; order Coleoptera; family Coccinellidae; genus Megalocaria; species Megalocaria dilatata. Next base: position 41,558,334 of record CM067859.1, on the reverse strand, counting down.
AACACCTAAATTCAATTCAGAGACAAGTTTTTATCAACAGGAAGTAGAATTCATCAAAATGAACCATTTTGTCTATGTCGGAAGTCTAAAAAATAATACTAAGAAAATTGATTCTACTAAAACCCAGACTGTCGATAAATAGTTTTGACACAATCATTTCAAAATAATTTTACTAAGTCTTCCATCAACATTCAAAATGAATAAAAAAATCTCGGTAAATGTCTTTATTTTGGAGTCTCCAAATACTGCAGAAAATTTAGTTCCACATGAAACTAATTGATCTCCCAATAAACCTGAAGTCACAAGAGTGCTCTGTTTTTTAGTTATGGATTTCCAATAAGAATATTGCATCTGTAGATCGTTTTTACCACCATAAAAACATTCAACAAATATGTTTCACAATTTAGAAATTGTGAAACATAAAAACTGTGTGAATTTCAAATAAAACCTTATTTTCATTTTAGATTTTTAATTAATTAAAATTAATTGTGTTGCTATGAAAGCAACTTTCCTGCAATATCTGGTAGACTCTAAAATCACTTGGAAATTTAGTTGTTTTACTGCAATGAATTTTGGTAAAATATTTATTTCAATTTCTGTTTCTATTCTCACACACATATAATGCTCCTGATTTCTCTCATTTCTCATTTCAAAATAATTTAAGTAGGCAAAAGTATAAAAAAAAGTAAATGACTCGGAGATAAACAATGTCATGTGGTTGGTAGTCAGGTGTTTGGAGATTAAATGCTTAGATCAATCTACAAAGCAAGTTCCAGCCCGCATTCATTTAATACTGATTTAATATTGACTTCGAATTTATACAAATAAACACAAATATTTATAATCGAAAATGGTTATATTTATCTGCAAAATATTATCCATTAAGATAAACACAGTTTTGGATGAATTCAAACTAATTTTTTGAAGCATTTTTTCCATCCCGATTGAGGTACCTCCAAAACTTGTGATTTGATCAATTGCTTCTTTAAGCATTGAAAAACGTTGACCTCACAAATTATTTTTGACCTGAGGGAATAAGAAGAAATCGTTGGGTGCCAAATAAGGAATGTACAGGGGATGACCATCAGTTCAATGTTTTGACTGCTCAAAGTGCTTTTGTGTGAGAGTTTGCATTGTCATGGTGGAGAACAATTAGTCTTCTGCGATTCGTTTCCCTGATTTTTCTGAACACTTTTGGCAAATAAATACTGGTGTATCATTCAGTACCTCTCTAACGGAATTGAGGCAACATGTCCATTTATTTCGAAAAAACTGCATCAAAGTGCTTGTGTCGAACAACTTTTGTTGGACTTGGCTCGTCTTGAAAGATACTTACAGTTGATTTAGGTTTACTTTTGGGTTCACATGCATAGATCCATGATTGGTCGTTAATCATGATCTTATAGATGTCTTTAGAAGCACCGCCTTTCAATTTTTTTTAACATTGCTTTGCACCAATCGACATGACCTTTTTTTAGTTAAATATAATGCAGTCTTCAATGCAAACAACAAATGTTCATGCAATGTTCAATGAATGGAACTAATGCCCAAATATGTCTCAATATCACTGTATGTTACATAATAATTTTGTAATATCAGTTCACACACAGCACCGATGTTTTCTTGGCACCACAGCTGTTTTTGTGGTATCTTTGAGAAATTCGTTCTGTAGCAAAGTGTGATCACAATTAAATTTGGGAAACAGGGAAAACATGGTGGCTCAAGATGATACCTGTAAACACATGTAGCACTTGTCTGGCGACAGGTTCTGATTATGTTCACCATTAAAAATATCAAACTTTATGATGACAATGTCAGATTTGACATATTCACATCAGTTGTGCCATATATCAAAACTGAAGTAGCAATCCTCGTATGACCTTTATTTTGAAACTTTTGAACAACTTTTTGTAAAAAGGGTTTACTTTAACTAGTCCTAATTCATGTTAAAAGAGACTCGCCTTATAAAACACACCATATATAGGCAGTGATTGATATGTTAAACACCTACACTGACTTTCTTTCCTTGAGCTTTTTTTTTATGCTATTATAAATTTCAATAATCCCAGAAAAAACAACTCTTTAGTACTTATTGATAGATTAAAAAACACACTTTTTAGTTTCAAAAGAATAATTGTCATTATAAAATAAAACACTTGTTTACATTTTCTACTTTATTTAAAGTAGAAAATGTAAACAAGTGTTTTATTTTATAATGACAATTACAACTGATTTCTACCAAGCAACGGCCCAATCCATCATAAATTCAAAAGAATAGCTAAATTAAAATATTAAATGTAAGTGGTGCTCATTTTAGGCATTAATTTAATTCTAAAAGTTTTTTGAATAAAATTTTTTTTGAAATTAAAATTGTAGAAGACAAACATATTTTAATTTGTTTCGATATTCAAATAACGAAATAGTTTTTAATAAAAACTGACCCATCAGGTTGTGTGAGTCCTAAAGGATTCATGTTTGGAGAAGTAGCTAATGAGGATCCAGGGGCACGGCTGAATTCTCCTCCTTCTTCCTTCTCTGGTTTAATCCACTGGTTCAGTCTTGATTGCTGCTGCGACTGTAGAAAATGATGCTTCAGCTATCACTATGCTACTACTACTACCATAATAATAAGAACTTACGAGTTGAGGATCCTTTATTCCTAGATCCGCAAAATTGGTTTGCATGGAGTTGATTGACTCATGCATTGACGTAGTTTTTAAGAAATCGCTAGGTCCTCCTGTCAAGCTCTGATGTTGTTGTTTGACATAAATAGCTTGTTGGGCTGCAATTTGGTTCTGAAATATTTATTAGGATTAATAAATTCGAATTGTACAAGATAGGCTGTTTTATTAGAGATGCTCACAATAGAATAACTTTAATAATCAGCATCTGGTTTCTGACAAGGTTTCAATAATAAAACATGTAGTCAAGATTTTCATCTTTTGATTTAAGGATGACAAATATTATTTAAATAAGGTTATTCTGATTTTCACAATTTTTATTGTTATGTTTACAACAATTGTTTCGCTATCACAGTAACATCATCAAGGTTTACATTTTAAATAACTAAGCTTGTTCCCAAAATCCGTTTTTCTTTATATTAGTAGTACAATAAATTTTTATCGAGCACTAAAACCCAAAAAAGGGTCTCTGTAAATTTCAGCTCATCTGAATATATTTAACAGAGGTTTGATTTATTGTGTATAATAAAATCTGTTTATGTTAGCTTGTGAAATATTGAAAAATCATGTGAATTATTTATTCGAGTAACTGTTAAATCAAGAAAATTAATAGAATTATTATGTTCGGTTTCCATAGTGAATGATATTGAAAGATGTATTTCATTAATAAAAAGAATTTTTTTTTAAAGTATGTCTGTACCTGTGAAGCAACAGAAATATCGTCTACATACCTATACAAAGATCTTATTATGCAATAGTAATATAATTGAAACAATTTCTATTTGATGAAATAAATATTAAAATTGATAACAAATAACTTCAATGGCACTTGAACATTACATATGTGTTACCAATCAAAAACAATAATTTGCCGATGGTATTTTAAACAGAGTCGATCAACTACTAAAGAAGCAGAGCGCCCAGGTGGTTCAATCGAGGTGAGTATAATCCGAAAACAATAAAAAAAATTTGAAAACTGTTATGTTCGATCGCAAAGTGCAATCGCACTAGATAGTTGCCTCCTTAAAGATATCATCAGTGTTCAAAATTGTGCATAAAAATTTGGGTAGAAACACAGGTAACTATATTTTGGGATATGTGCGGAATTTTGCTCATAGACATTTTTCCGAAGATATGAATAAAAACAATATTCTAATTTCCGCTAATATTTTATTGACACTACGATCGTTACGTCATACCATGACTTCTTCAAGTGAGTATTACAAGATACTGAGTATACCGTGAACAAGAACTTCATTTTATAGTACATGGATATAACAAAAATAGAAGAGGGGGTGAAGAGAGTTTTACAATACTTTTGGGAAACTGAAAAATGGTTCAAAAAAGATTCAACAAAGGGGAGTTACTTAATTCAGTTTGGTTATTCAATAATATTTTTCTTTTGTGATATCTATTAATTTCTAAAGTTTCTAATAAGTTTAATCTAAAACTTTTGTTTTCTAAGTGTAAAATTTCAAAGTTACTATTAAAACTATGTCCTGTGTCTAGAAGGTGCTCTGCGTAGGTTGAATTTCCCTTTTTGTTACAATAGCATTTTTCATGTTCCCTGAGTCTCGTCTGGAACGATCTTCCTGTCTGACCAACATATACGAAATGGCAAGTACCGCAAGTTAACTTAAAAACACCTGATTTCTTGTTCTTAGATGATTTATCTTTATTATTTTTTATTAATTTTCCCATCCTGTAAGATGTAAAAAATAATAAAGATAAACCATCTAAGAACAAGAAATCAGGTGTTTATAAGTTAACTTGCGGTACTTGCCATTTCGTATATGTTGGTCAGACAGGAAGATCGTTCCAGACGAGACTCAGGGAACATGAAAAATGCTATTGTAACAAAAAGGGAAATTCAACCTACGCAGAGCACCTTCTAGACACAGGACATAGTTTTAATAGTAACTTTGAAATTTTACACTTAGAAAACAAAAGTTTTAGATTAAACTTATTAGAAACTTTAGAAATTAATAGATATCACAAAAGAAAAATATTATTGAATAACCAAACTGAATTAAGTAACTCCCCTTTGTTGAATCTTTTTTGAACCATTTTTCAGTTTCCCAAAAGTATTGTAAAACTCTCTTCACCCCCTCTTCTATTTTTGTTATATCCATGTACTATAAAATGAAGTTCTTGTTCACGGTATACTCAGTATCTTGTAATACTCACTTGAAGAAGTCATGGTATGACGTAACGATCGTAGTGTCAATAAAATATTAGCGGAAATTAGAATATTGTTTTTATTCATATTTTCAAGATGAATTTCCGTCAAGTAAAGACCGAAACAATCATAGATTTTTCCGAAGGGTCAGATGATCGACAGCAACTACACATTGCATTACTGGATCGACTGGATGATGCAATACACCAAAAAAAGTTTCACCTGGTAAAGATAACGCACCGACCCACAAGTCGACGAAAATAATTAAATTGAAAGAATTACTATTCGAATTTCTTCGAATATCCCCTCCCATATTCACCAGATTCGGTCCTATCTGTTAGCGCGATCCAAAAAGATGCTTAAAGGAAATTGATTTATTTGGCTCTAATAATGAGATTATAGCTGCAACAGAAGGCTATTTTGAGGTCAAAGACAAATTGTTCTATTAGAAAGATATCAAAAATAGGTATGGAAAATATTGGAATGATTGTATGGGTGTGGAAAGTGATATGTTGATGAAAAAAGTAGAATTTTTCAAATAATAGGCTGGGGAAAATAAATACGTTATTTTTGCGGATTGTTCGATCTCTGTCAAATATGCACCGTTTTGTTACCATTTTAAAGGTAGCTTCATAATGTCTCTTTCTCCGAAGTCTTGGTTCTTATTGGCAAAAAACTCTAGTAATCGATTTTCACAATCTCCTCTAGATGCAAATTTCATATCACTCAGGAAATTTTGCAATACGAGAAAAATATGGTAATGGCTTGGTGCCAGGTTCGGACTATATGGTGGATGCACCAACACAACACCTCTTCTATTAGTCAATTCTGGCCGTTTATGGTTAATTGCTAGCTGCAAACAGTCCAGTTGTTGATAGTAGAGATACGAATTTAGTGTTTGGCCATATGGAATCAATTCATAATAAATGATTCCTTTTCAGTCACACCAAATGCACAGCAGAACCTTCCTGGTGGTTAGTCCTGGTTTTGGCTTCACCTCACTTTTACCACGATTGTTTTCGCACAATATTGTCGTATGTGACCCAATTCTCATTCCCAGTCACCATCTGTTCAAGATGGTGTCGATTCAATTCTGTTTAGCCAAGGTTTCGCAGGTGGAAATTCGATCAATTTCGATTATTTCTGCGATTTTATCAACATTTTTGACGACAGACTAGCTTGTATGAGGTGCATCTTTAACATAAAAAATCCCTGAATAGAACTGTTTGGTTTGCATTTTCGCCTTTATCAAAGGAAAACTATAAAATGCACCGATATTCATCTTTTTTGACTTCCATTTTTAACACCCTGTAACTTACAACTGAATGGACCAAACAGAAAACAGCAAAAGAATTTTTTTAGTATTTAAAATGTTACCTTCACAACAAGCATAAATATAAAAAATTGATTGATGGATACTACGAGATATCGATTAATACAGCCATCTAGTGAAAAAAATAATGGATTTCTTTTTCCCCAACCTATAAGAATGTTTTTACTGGTTATTCCTGGAACTTAATAACCCATTTGATTGTACATTTTGCTTAAATTTCATTTCACAAAATTCATATTATAGCACGAAATGGGTCCTTAACATTCACTGCGATTTACGCGCGCTAATCAATATAAGTAGGAGTCAGGGATATCCGAGATCTACAGGATCGAAGGCATTGTTTGTGGGAAAATATTGTAAGCAAAACATTACATTATTCGTAGATCTAATTGATGATACTGAAAAAAGAAACTAAAATTACCTGCAAATTGGAGATTTGTTGTTTCGTTTTGGTTATAAGCACCGAGCATTGTAAAATTGTATTATTGTTTCCTTGTTTTCCATTCATACACGATTGAGTTGCAAGCTGATGTTGATTGGATAATTGCTGAAGAGCTTTGATTTGCTGTAGTAATTGATTCAAAAGAATCAATGTTTGAGGTGCTAATGGTTGATTCAAAATCTGAAAAATAAATGAATAAATAAACAAATAAAAACTATGCTTATTAGAGATAATTAACAATATTTTTGAAATAATGAATTGAAATTTATTTTTAGGACCAGTGATAAGTTTTTCCTGCTTTTGATTTCATTAACGCATTGTTTAAAAACAGTCTTGAATAAGACATTTCTGGAAGTTACTGCCAATAACTAGCCAAATTTATATAAACTGCTCCACAAAAGTTAACAAAGGTTACAAATGTTGAGATTATTTTCGAAAATAGATTTTTGATAATCTAGTACCCATGTATGATTAAAAAAATTGTATTTTATGTGAGTGCTGTATTTCTCCCTCCTTCAAAAAAATGTACCAGTTGTGAACAAAATTTAATTTCTTAAGTAAAATTTAATTTTTGTTACAAAATTGTATGATGCATGACTCTTCAAGCGTCAATTACAGTCATACGATTACCAATCAAGTTGTTGAAGTCGCCTTGATCGATTTCTCCCCAAAGCTGTGGTAAAAGCTGCCCGAGTGTCTGCTAACTGAGTTCTTCTAGGGGTGGCTGATGCAAATGCAACGCTTGTAGTTGCTTCCAAGCATGCTCAACCGGTTTGAACCGGCGGCAAGTACTCAATAGCGCACAACATCACGATCAAGAAAACAGACTTTGATTTTCGATTGACTCTGGCTTTTTTGGGTTTCGACGCATCCGAAGATTGTTGGTGTTTTCGCAAGTAGTAGGCCATGTCTCATCGCCAGTTATGACGTGTTTTATGAAGGTTGGTAGTTGCCTTTCAAATCATCTCTTCGGCCACTGTCATTCGACGCTTTGAGACACTAATTGTCTTTGGTCAAATTTGAGAGCTAAGGATATGTCAACGATTGACTACACTTAGGGTTATATATCAGCTTTTGAGTTATGATATTACGACATGGAGAAAAAACATCACAGAACTATTACGAGATTTACTCCTAATATTCTTGCCAGTGCCTGATATGCCAGGACCTCATTCATAAGTGAATCCAAATTCTTTGGTTACCTGCAAATATAATTTTTTTGGCACAAAATTCGACATGTATTACAATATTGAAAAAAATACAATAAATTGTCTTTTGTAATTTCCTAAAAATGTTTTATATTGTTCAAGATCATTCGTCCATTTCATATGGTACAGTCTTAAGCATTGATTTGATTAAAAACAATTCCAGATTATACTTGAAACTAATTCCATGCATGACACATAAATATATATTTTTTTAATATTATCCTGATACTCCTAGATCTTATGTGAAGATCCCTCAGAAGCTTTTTCAGCTTGTGCAAGTTAGGAGTTCAGTTGTGTTCTGGGTAGGCTTTGTTACTGCAATCTGCGCCACTTTAGGTCACAGTTAATTTTTGACCCAACAGTGAAATGGTGGCAGACACCTGTCCAACTAGAAAATTTCTTTTCCATCTGAACAGGATTCGAACCCGAACCTTCCGGTCACGAGCCTGATGCTCTACCAGTGAAATGTCCACACGATATCTCAGATTTTTTAAATTTCGAATCAAGACAAAGGCTATGCTTGACCACACTTACTCCGTGAAACAATCCTCAAATTACAAATTGTTCCAGGAACACCATCTGTTCAAAATAGTGAGAACTAATCCAAGGTCCAATAGATAATGATATGAACTGACAAAAAAATATGTGGGGAACTAACCTGATGATTAAGATAACCCGCCTGCACAGCCATCTGGATTTGTTGAACAAGCATTCGTAATTGCTGGGTAGATGGTTGAGTCTGGTGAGGCATATTTCCTCGACCTGTTCCATTACCAGATCCGAATACTTGACCTCCAGCTCCCTGTGTAAGCATTTTTTGTACTACAGCAGGTGATATATTATTAATCAAGCTATTATTAGCGCCTGCACTATTCATGTTAGCCAACATATTGGAAGAATTGTTGCCCTGTAAATTAAATTTTTTTTAGATTTTCCATAATTTTATCAAAACTATAAATACATTTATAATAATCAGTTAATTTAAAAAATAATTCGGATTTTCTCTTGAATTTTACAATCAGAATAAACTACCAAACTAGTCCTTCAAAAAATTGAACTGTATTTAATGGTTGACTCAGGATTAGCAAAGTATATCACACTTAGTATTAAGTGTACCCTTCTTGATATATCTCGAGATCTTACTTAATTTATTCGATAAATATTCAACCTGATCATGGTATGTATCGATATAAAAACTTAAGAACTAAGCTTATTTCTCCAAAATTACAATTTTATTTAGAAGTTGTATGGTATTCTAACTTTCAACATGATGTATCAGTGCTGCAGTTTTGTCTTCAGTTATGAATTTATTGGAACCTCTCTCATTGAGAATTCATGAATTTTCTCCTTTTAATAAAAACAAAACAGGCGATAATAGCTGAAAGGTGTTCCATCAGATAATAAATCATTCACATAGAGAATAAATAATAAAGGGCCAGTATATTGCCCTGTAATGTTAAACCTATACTGTTAGGGAAAATGTGAATACTTTTGGAGTAAAAAATATGGGGTTGAGTTGAGCAGGTTATGCATGTGCATGACTGGACTCGGCCCTTTTCACAATCGAGTTATAGTTAATTACGTTTGATATTATTTCATGTAATTGTTATTATTGTGAAAATAAAGTCTTTATTAAAAAAAAGCACTTATACTAACATATATCACGGTAAAAAGTATTTATATGAAGTCAGAAGCTTTATTCATGTTTGTTCAACAGTATATTTCTTCTGAAATTTTCGAATCTGTGAATTAATTCTTAAAGGAGCAACATAAGATGTGATGCAGATGATATGTACAGAATTATGTGTTCTGTTACTGAAAAATCAAATAAAAATCATATTGTGCAATTTTAGAACTGTTCTCCTGAACAACCAGAAAATCTCATGAAAACAAAAAATACATGGTTAGAAAGCTCCATCCTTCTTCCTTAGATCTGCATTGTTACATATTGGCAATAAAGTGTGGAAAAAGAGTATATTGAACAAATCTTCAAATACTTTTTGAACTCTTTGCCGAAATCATCACAAGAATAAAATCTTCGTAATTTATCTTCAGGAAATTATGCATGAGCCTTCGCATAGTTATTTCACATGTAAATACGAAAATTGAACTGAATTGAATACGATTTGTAAATATTTGAAAAGAAAAAAATTTCAATTAAGAAAAAATCAGGGACCATTGAGACTAATCTGTAAATTTTTTAACATAACTGATAAAACATTTAGACTCAAAACCCGCCCCTATTCCTTTTCGTTCAGAAATTAGCATTTTCACCCCAGCCATCAGCCTAGATCGCCGATCCTCAAGTAAATTGGCATAAGTCTTCAAATGGTTATTATACACCCAAATACTGAATTTGGTTTCGATAGGATTAGTAGTTTCGGAACTATTAAAAAAAAAAGGTTCCAATTAGACTGATTTTTGCCCATTAATGAACTCAATTGAGATATTTAGTCCCCAACTCTACTCTGAAAGTTTTAAATGTTTAGCTCTTTCCCTTTGAAAGTTAAGAGTGTTTATGGGCGGTTGGACAGAATTACTTTTGACCTCTGATTTTCCATCAGTGAGTTGTTTGAAACCATTTTCGCCTTAAAATTCGCTGTTTCCTAAAACAAGCGCGCAAAAATTATACTTTAGTAGCAAGTTTAAAAAAATGCCTTATAATGGACACTTATGAATATACCAGGTATGGAAAAGACAGTCGGAAACATCGCAAATTCAGTGGTAATCAAGAATGCAGTGGAGTAGTGGAAAAATCAAAAACTCAGCGCGATGCGATGACGAATAAATGATTGTTCGTCATCGCATCGCGCTGAGTTTTTGATTCTTCCACTGGTCCACTGCATTCTTGATTAACACTGAATCTCCTATGTTTCCGACTCTCCTTTCCATACCTGTATAAAAATCTGGTTTTTTATGTGGTTACTAGTTTACACAGATTGAATAAGAGGGTAATAATGATCTTTCATAAAGCGACTAAGATCCTTGGGGAAAATATTAGGATGAAATTAATTAAACTTACAGGAGGAAAGGACATTTGTCCTGGTGGTCCTGAAGCAAATCTTCCTTGACCAGGAAACTGCTGATGATCGAAGTGGTCATCATCAGACCTTCTCCAAGCTTCCGCATTTCGAAGAGGACTTAAAAGATCCAAAGCTTCATCAAAGTTCATGTCACGTAGTCTCAAAGCATTTTCAACATCTTCCTTCTGCAAATATAGTAGCAGTATAATAACAACAACAGATGCTGCATGTTAGCTTGTTCATGAAATATAATTTGTTTCAAATTTAGATGCATAAGGGCTGATCGATAAATATCTAAATTAGAAAAGAACAAAAAAAAACAACAAATTTTGCAATTCATCGTAATAAGAACTGAAATCCTTGGATTGGACTATTTTATAGAAAATCCCAAAATGCGATGTAAGCAAGCAATAAAACACATTCTTGGGAGTGTTCATGAACAAAAGTTTGAGTCCACTAATGAAAATTTCCTAAGGACAAAACAATGTTGGGGTAGAGAAAATGAAATTATTAAAAACTGCAAAATGAAACTTGACTTCCTACATCTATGCAAAACAAAATACCCTATTTGCCATGAGGTATATAACGAAATGACATAAGGACAACTTGATAAGAAAAAAAAAAGGAAACATTTAAGACTTAAATTTTAGAATTGTATAATGAAACTAAAAGTTTGTGGAATACAGTAAAAAACAATCAATTTTCTCCTATAATTGAAAATATTGATGAGATAACAAATATATTCAATTTTCAATAATAATAATAACTGTTCTTTATTGCCTAAGCAAATGGCCATTGACCAAAGGTCCTTCAGCCTGTAACTCAACATTTTTTGTACATTTAGTTATTTATACTATACTTTTCAATTTGGATAGTAATGGATGTTTTCTTCTAGTTGTTTTTCTTCGGTCATTGTGAAATTGCGAGATTACATCGTCCAATTCTATTAATCTATTATAGAAATACTTATTTGTCTATTCATTCTTGTCTCAATGGGCTCTATCTTGGTCTTCAGGTAAAGAAGGTGGTTCAGAGGATTGTAAAGATTATTATTAGGGTGCCTGATTCGAGTTATGGCTCTCAATGCTGTTGTCTTTGCTACTGTAAGATTTCTAATTGCTGGAGGCTTGCAGATTGCGAACAATGGGTGGGCGTATTCCAATATGGTTCGACAGATGTATATTCGTGATGCACTTTTGATATTGATGCCTTGCTTTTTGCGTGTTAATTTGGAGAAGTGTTTGGGTCTAGTTATTTTTTCTTTTTCATTATCTTCTTGTCAGGTAGAAAATTATAAACTGCAATTTGACCAGATTAATTTTCATCCTATTTCCGAAACCATTCTCAGACCTTATCAAGGAGTTCCTGGAGGTTCTGTATACAATATTCAAGTGTTATCGCATGTGATAGTATTGTTGTGTCACCTGTATGTTGCAAAATATAGGGAGAGTTCACTTGCTGTGAGTTGATTTCATGGCAGAAGAAATTGAAAAGAATTAATGAAAGAGGAGAACCCTGCAGAGTGCCCTGCTCAGAAAGAAAGGAACAGGTAGTTCTCTGCCTTCTAGAAATCATTTGATCAGTCTAAGGAGGTTAGGTGGAAGCTGGATTTTATACAATTTGTAAAGTCCTCTATACCATAAACAGTCGAAGACTTTTTAATATCTAGGCTCAAAACTGCTGACCTACATTTTTCTAAAGAGGCCTTTTGAATATTGAATGTGAACGGGTGGAATGTAGATCTTTTATTCCTGAATCCAAAACGAAACCCTGGTATATGTTGACATATATAAGTTGAAAGAATTGATTTGACCACTTTTTCATAGATGTTTCCAAGTACAGGCGTAATGTAGTGGGTCTGTAGTTCTCAACTCTCTGGGAGCCCAAGTTGGGTTTGGGAATATTTATTATGTTTCATTTTTCCATATATCAGTTGGTAGTAATCTGATTACTCTATTGATATTGGTTCCACAGAGTTAACCTGTCTTCTGATATAATTCTCATACCCTTCATTTATTTCTACCCTATTGTTTCTATCGAAGACATCATCATCACTAATTTTATATTTTTTTATGTAGTATTCTGCAAATGGTTCGGCCTTTGTTTGATCTGATTTTATATTCTGTCATTTATGATCATCATTGGTAAAGAGGAATATTGTTTATATTTAGACAATTTATTTATCTCACTACAGAATTTTTTACTTTGAGACTCAATTCTTATTTTCCAACATTTGCAGAAAATATAATGAAAGGAATACCTCAATCTTGTCCCAATATTTCAAATCCGAATACGTTTGAATTCAAACAAATAAATAAAAAGAAATAACTATATATGATATCTGTATTAAAAATTAAAACAGTTGTAGAATAAATAGATGGTGTTTCAATGAACATCAATAGAAAATGCAAAGAACAAGTGGTCCGCCCTTTAACATACCTGATTAATAACTCTTCGAAACTGGATATATTCCCACAACTACTAAAAAAAGCCCTTCTAAAACCAGTGTACAAAAAAGGTGGTGAAGATGTTCCAAACAATTATAGGCCGATCAGCCAACTCCCAACTTTCTCGAAAATATTCAAACTAATCATATGAAAACCACTAATGTTCCTAGCATTGAACCAACAAATGAGCTTATAGAATAAAAATTCTGTTTGTGAATAGTTATATTTATATAAAAAAAATCCTGAAACGATTGACTATCTGTAATAGAAAGAGAAAATAGAAACGAGGTAAATAAGACTGTCTGTAACTTCCATAGAATGAAACATTTTTAATGCTAGCAAAACAGAATGTATTCTGCAAATCAGAAGGTTGTTTCGGTATCTGCCGACACTAGAAAATTAGAATTTTCCTCTTATTTAACCAACAACATTGCAAATTTATTATGGAACTAGCCTTCAATAATTATTGAAATTTATTACTTTGTTTATTCCAGATGCCATAATCTAGCAATTTAAAAGAACAATTAGATGAAAGTAAGGTAAATTTTGGACTAATGTATCTACATAAATATATTTATCATGGCTGAAAGACTTAGGTCAATTGCCTTAAATACTGTTGTATTTATTATTTTCCATATGAAAAAAAAATCTAGGGGATACTACAAGGGAACGTTTTTTTACATAAATTTAATCAATTATATAAATTGCATTAAATTATTTATATTGGTATAAATCATAATTGCCTTTACATAGTTTCTCTTTAAATTTTCAATTAACGGGTTTCTTTAAGGGTCGACATTAATGAAATAGCATCTAGAATTTATTACTTTCTAAAACTCTGAACAAAAACATTGTTTAGACTTCTGCTTCTATCAAAATTTATTTTTCAGTGAAAAAAATTACTTACTTTAAAACCCATATCCACCAAACATCGAAATTGCTTTGAATTCCAGATCATATCTTTAGTAAATTGCTGCTTGTTGGGGGCACCAATTTTGTGGCTCCAGTCAGGTTCACTGTCCCAGAGAGGACCGGCTCCAACTGGCATCTTTGGTTTCTGCCATTTGGGATGATCATCCCACTTACTACCATCATCCCAAGAACCTCCATTTCTTATCGGCAGGGAAATACGTGCTTGTGCCATGCCAGGTGGACCCGTCACGCCACCGCGACCCATAGCTGCGCCTGTTGGCATATCTTTCCAATGAGAACCTAAAATTTTATAGGTGAAGATGAAAAATATACTAAATTTAATTTTCAAAACATAATAGTATTCCTGAGAAAAAAGGTACTTTATCAAAATTGGCAGTCCGTGAAGTATCCGACTTGACGTGTAGAAGGTTTTTTTGTTTTTGTTTGAAACCACTCAATGGTTCAGCAGCCTTTGGCAGCCATGAGTACCAATTATGTTTCTTTGTTTATAATAGCAAACTATTGGGTGGCTGGGTTTTATTCAAGATCTTCTAAGATGAATATTGATTGCATTATGATAATAATGCTATTGCGACATGAAAATCAAGAAAGTACGAGGACTGTTTTTTATGTTTTGCATACAAGAACACATGATAGCGCAGCTAATCAAATGTCACTACTAAAACTTAACCACCATCCTTATTTAACCTGAATGTCTTAGCTACCGTAAATTGCCAAAAGTTGGCAAGTTACGACACTAACACTAAAAAAATTTCATGCGATAACTTCTTACAAATATCAGAAATAATTATAACTAAAATGCCTCAGTGAGTCGATTTCTATTTTGGACAATGAAGTGCCATATTAGTCAGATGTAAACTGAACAGTCTTTATGATGATTGAAGGGCAAGTACACAGATGATCAGGAATAGCATTGATGCTGTGCGCAAGTTTATCAAGGAAGACTGACATGTGACAAATCGCTAGATTGAGGTAGAATTGGGGATTTCAAAGCCCTCAATTCGCAAAATTTTACACGAATTATTGGAGGTAAAAAATATTAGTTTCCTGTTGGATACAGCATCTTATGACTAAAGATTAAAAAGAAGCCAAGGCAAAATAGTCTCAAAAAACTTAAGACCACTTCAATGCAGAAACATCAAAAAATGTATAGAGTATGCTAGTTGTCTGTTCCAAGGTTATGAAAAGACAATGGAACTAATCTGTTTTAGAAGTGTTTCCAAAAAGATATGTGCAACATGTCTCAAAAACAGGTCATGTGATAATGATTTTTCTTCAAGACAAAAAAACTAACCTGTTTTGGAATTGCTAATTACTGAACAACACACATTTTTACCGAAAGTTTTCACTGAATAATCAGCACCAATTAACGAATCAGCCTGGACTAAGACAATGCACGTTTGCACATAACAATCCGATTTTTAACACTACAAAATGAGGAAATGTTAGACTGACTATATTCCACAAAATCCGGACTACACTACCAACAATTTATTTACTTTTTCTAAAAATCGAAAACATGCATGGTTCCAAAATTCCAGTTGCCACAGGATGCAATAGACGTCTTCAAAATATAATTTTGACTAGATCAACAAAAAGTAAGTTTTAAGTTGACTCCAACATGTTTAAAAGTGTATTAAACTTCATGGAAAATAGTTTGGAAAACATTAACTTCTTTAATAGCTATCTTGTATTTTTCACATCTCAACAAGACATATCTCTTATCGGATAATTGTTCATAATAAAAATTTGAATATGTTATAATTAAATGCAAGACAGTTGACATTATTACTCGCCTTGGAACAAAAAATAGTGTCTGGAGGATGATTCGATTGACTGTTTGAAAGACTTAAACATTTCTAAATCCCAATTTCACATCGACTCATAATTAGGGATGTCTCAGCAAAGACAAATGAATAGTTTTAAAAGATGACTTGGAAGGGGAATACACTATAAAAGTTTCATGCACAATATTATTGATGATATTTTGGGTTTTGTATAATTATCATTGATAATCTTCAGAAAGGAAAACAATCAACAAGATATACAATGTGAATTTATCGCAGTGTTACAACAGGCTATTTGGACTCAACAATTCTCACTTAGAGGATCTTGAGTATTCCTAGGAACGTCTGATCGAGATTATTTGCAGAAATAAAATGATTATTTCCCAAATATCTTGCATTTCCATTGGTAGGTTGGATACTTCTAAGACCTTTTATGCTGCAATCCGTCTTTAGAATCCCAGACAATGAAGTGGTTTGCGCTATTTTTCACATACTCAATAAAGGTTTTAGTTGTACATGTTGTAATAGTGATTGATGAGCCAAACTTTGGTTGTGGATATAATAGGTACTGATTTTTTTTTCATAATAGGTTCCTTTTAGATGAAAATATGGCCGCAAATTCGTGTAAAATGTTAGCAATCATGCCAACTCTTCTAGACCCATAGCTGCTTAGATCCAATGATCCATAATTCATATTTGAACTTAAAAATAAGTCAATTTTGAATATTTTAATCGAAAGCTCAAAGAGCAATTTTGAAACACATATTTAATTTCCATAAATAGACCTCCAAAAAAGCTAGAAATTGGAAATTTTGCAAAGAGAACACAATTTATATATAATGGTCTTGATGACAGAAAAAATTTTGTGCAGGACAAAACTGCGAAGCATTTTGAAAAAAAAAATACAATATTAAATCATTTAAAAAATTGAAAACTTTCCTACCAAAAAGTAAAAAATGAAAAAACTTCATCCTGCAGATTTGAATTTGCACACAAGAAATTTTACCACACAGTACTTATTCCTATTTGTGTAGTGACTTCAATTCTTGATCCCAACTGATTAGTAGTATAACAAGAAAACTCTTTTTTTGCTTCTACAATTTCCTCCAAATGTACTTGGCGAATTTTGAGCTGAAAATATTCTCAAACAGTAAATATACTTACTGATGAGGATTTCTTGGTGAAACTGTGTAGATCTATCTCTATTCATTTATAATCACGATAACTTTTCAAAGAAAAATACTTGAAATGTGCAAAATAGATTTTAAGCTTGATTGGAATGATCAGTTTTATGAATATGCAAATTTAATATATGGAAAATCATAGATTAGAAAGAATAAAGGAAGCATGAATATTCATTATCGTTTTAAACAATGTTATCAAATTTCTTAGTTTTAGGTTAAGTAACGATTGTTATGCTGATGCACAACCTCATTAGGATCACAACACTAGACAAATACAAAAACTTTGAATACCTCAAGAACAATTCACTAAATTTACATGAAAATTTGTGTACAGAGCATTAATTCCTTATTGAGTTTTTCATAACAAAAAGAAAAAAATATGAAGCATATATTTATATCTGAAAATTTAGCACTAATATCTGGTTAATCATTGCTTACAAAAATTTAAATTAAATCTCTGTAACTTCCTATATTCTTTTTAAAATTTTGAAAATGTTACATTTGTAATATTAATATTTTCGGATTTTAGCAATTCAAGAATTTTATATTCCAATTTGGACTTACTCTACACATTTCAAGTCGCCTAGTTGTTTCTTTCAAAAGTTCTTGTGCTAAAAAACAGCAGGCCAAACGGTCAAAAATGAATTTGAGCACTAATGTAAGTCTAATTCAATGGTTCAATATATTCAGTCCAAAATTCGGAAATTCAGACATTTGGAAGAAATGTTTAAAGCTTCTATAAAAGCGTGCAAAAATGTACATACCAACCAATCAGTTTCAGAATTTCAAAGGAGAATTTCGAAAATAAAGAAGAGGAAAATGAGCAAAGAGAAGAAGATAGATTTAAGTCAGTTACAGAAAAAAATTCTGTAAACACAACATGCAGAGACAGAACACACAAGGTCAGGCGACATACCTTGTTGTGGGTTGCCCCACAAGGATGTACCATCATCATAATTTGGCATGGTACGCCTTTGAGAAGGAGGCGATGGTTCCTCCCACCCAGCTGTTGTTCCAGGTCCAATTTTATTCTGGTGATGCATATGTTGAGCACCAGAGTGTGGAGCAGCCTGATTCCAAAAGGCCTCAGTACCAGCTCCATTTAGACGACCAGTAATTCCTGATCAAAATTGATAAACGAATTACCGAATGAAGTATAAATAAATTCATTGGTAAAATTCATTCAGTTATTTAATTAAACCATAATAGTGTGATTACTTAATATTGATTAGGAATGTTATGAACTTTAACACTCATAAATCAAACTTTTTGTCACTTGAGATAAAATCATACACACATATCTTTTAAATGTATTATTGAATGTTTCAAAATAATGCATGTATAAACAACAACAAATTATTAATATAAGGGTCCTGGAAAGTTGTTCTCCCATTTCTGTTTATAAATACAAAATTATTGATCAGCTAAGATGTGAATTATGAAATAATTAACATTAAAAATCAGAATTTTTTGTAAAACATTTATAGTGATAGCCTTCATAGGCAGATAAATTTGTTGAAAAGACATAAATATTGAATTATTTTATTTGGTTAGTTGATCATAATGAAAACAAAAAAAGGGACATATATGTGTATTTTATCGTCTCAGTAATATTTATGTTACATTATGATATTTGTCCATATGAAACTTTAAAAAGTGAAGTTAAAAAAGTCATCAATAAGATCTCGTTTTGTGATAAATGAATTCGCCATGAAGTTTTGTTTAGAATGTCAACTTGCAGTTTGATCTTTGACCAGGTATCAAAATTATAAGCTTCTAACTTTTATTAGGCGATTTCTTTAAATGTTTTAATTTGCGCAAAAATTACTAACTTTTGATAACACCCGTACCAAAAGGTTTAGAATGAAGAAGTTTTAAATCTCAGCAATAAAATTGATGCCGTTTATTTACGTAATAATTACGTAGTTTAAATTGTCCATTCCTCTACATATCTACAATAAATTAATCAACATTGGCGAATTTCAACAACTTCTCATTTCTGATGCATTTTGCTTGAATTCTTCATACAACTTTGATATTTCATGAATTCACAAAACTGAAAAAACTCAAAACAGATCAGCCGATAGATTGTTCATGTTTAGAATGAACTCGATTATGAATTGTAATACGGGCATGGAAGCATTTCAAGTAACTGAAGTAACAGAATGAACTTGAAATTTCACGGCATCTTGGAACTCCACCTTTTGATATAATTGAGTAATTAACAATAATTTACCTCGAGGATCTCCTCTCATGTCGTTTCCAGGAATTCTGAGTTGTTCTCTTGGATCTACAATTCTCATAGAATCATTAGTACTTGTTCGAATATCTCTGAGATCTGGACGCATATCTCTGGGATCCATTCCCGCAGAACGTGGGTCTGCAGTTCTCGGGTCAGCACCCCATCCACCAGCAGTGTTACCAACGGTACCCCATTCATTTTCCTTCAAGAAAAATAATTCTCTTTAGATTTGAGAAGAAAGGAGTTCATGATATTTACTCTAAATTTAAATTGTTACTGATAAAATGCAATCTCTCATTTCTCCTCAAATTATACACTATTTACTTTAAGACTCATAAAATTATATAAAAATTCTTTTCACCGTTGAATTTGTTTCAATCCTTTTCTTGAAAATGGTCGTTTGGCGTTTATCGTTTATTGTTTGCTGTTGGGGAGAGAACTTCAATTAATTTTTTTTATGCCAAAAAGTACATTATCGTTGCAGATCAAATAATTCCTCAAGCAATCAGGTACCATGAACACGAAAAAGAAAGTAAAGAAAATACACTATTTTAAATTTTTTATATCTGTTCAGGGTACCTCCTCCCCCTCATTGCATTAAAGGTTGCTTAAATGAATTTTAGTTATCTGAACAGAAAACCAATAAAAACGCCAATGATGGCGATCAACAATTAATATTGGGTATTTTTTCGTTTATTTATGTACTCAAAAGTGGTAAACATTGGCCTTGACAAAAGTCTGACGTTTGCACTGTGAAGTTTGACATTGTTAATAATATACATACATATATTATCGCTTATGGAAGCTGACTTAAAAACGTTTGAAACTCGACAATGAAACAAAATGTTTTCAACTTTATCTTTCGATAAAGAAGCAAAGAATGAATAATAGCTGCCGGGCTGCTCTTCACTCTTAATATTCATTGGCTGATAATGTTTTATGGTCAAGTTATAGTTTTTCAGTGAATTAAAAATTTCATCTAGGTGAAAAAATGTAATTAAATTGTCAGAATATTTATGATAATTCGTTACTACTTTTTAAGTACATTAATTAAACAACAGTAAAGAATGCCTCAAGTTTTAGACTAATCAAATGTATTTCCGAAATAATAATAGAAACATTATCAGTTAAATTGCAAATTTGTACAATTTGATATGAAACATAATTTTGCTTCAAAATTTAAAAAATTCCAAATAATTTCAGAGATACCCAAAACAAAAAAATTTTAAATTTTTATGAAACCTATTTAATGTATTTCTAAACATATTTGAAGAAATTTATCAAAATAAATAATTCTTTATTATGACCACTTCCTCTATCCCACAAGGCGGCATTGTACTCTAGAACCCCTCCCTCATACTTTTATTAATTGGTTTATTTAAATACGGAACTAGATATTGTTTTCTTACGGTTCCATTTATTCACTCAAATAGAACTGCAGTCGATTGATCAAGGTAATCAATAAAAATTTTTCCGAATGTTCAATGAGTCAGTAGGTCAAATGAAATGGTACCACATTTACAGCGAGAGTGCGCGTTCTTCAGTTTTTTGCAGCCCCCCCGTAAAAATGTCTTTGGACTCACAAAAAGTGGAGTGTTTATGGTCAGTTGCCATTATGCTAACTGCTTTAATTACATCTACAGATAATAGCAATTAATCATATGATAACCATTATGCTGTGTAAGAAAGGTACCCCCTGAGAAAATAAAGAATATAAAAATGAAATTGATGCTATGGAAGATATAGTAGCCATGTGTGCTAATTTTGCTGAATTTCTCGAAATGAGTTGAAAAATTAAAATAGATTGTACTTTTGGATATTTCTCGATATCTCCAAAACAAAGGGTCTCAAATTGATATATGTATCCCAAAAAAAAAATCTGATGGTATTAAATCGCAGGATCTCTGCGGTCAACTGATGTTACTATTCCAAGAAATTATGCGAGCAGGAGAGCCAAAATAATTATACAGTGCAAACTGGATTGTGATAAACCCAAGTCTTGAAATGGCTAAACCTAGGTTTTCATTCACTACTCTCAGCTATGTGCTCTATCAAAAACCATAAGTGTGTGAATATCTGCCTCGTTCTGGACAGCATTCGAAATCAAATTTTAAAAAAACCTCAAAACTGTGAATAAAATGTGCAAATCAACATCTCGTATAAAACCGAGCTCGGTTTTATACGAGATGTTGATTTGCACATTTTATTCACAGTTTTGAGGTTTTTTTTAAATTTGATTTCGAATGCTGTCCAGAACGAGGCAGATATTCACACACTTATGCACACATTATTGTTGCGGATATTTTCATCCCACCTTCATCAAACGCGTCATAACTGGCGAAGAGACATGGGTCTACGAGTATGACGTGCAAACACGTTCGGAATGACGGGCACTAAGCCAAAACCGAAAAAAACCACGTTAAAATCGATTACAAAATCAAAGTAATTTAGATTATCGTTGGTGTTGTGCACTAATATGTGAGTACTTGTCGCCGGATCAATCCGTTAATGTGAAATATTATCTAGGCATTATGAAGCCACAAAGTGTCAAAATGTCACAAAGTGCGAATGCTGGATTGATTATTAAATGTAATACAGTGACCAGATTCCCAAACACGCACCTCATATGGCATATTTAGCACCATTGGACCTTTTTGTTCTTCCAGCTTAAGTTACCCCTTTGTGGATGGAAATTTGTGCCATGGAAGCCATTAAAATAAAATGCTAAGGAACTAAAAGCATATCAGAAGTGCATGGATGATTGGATCAAACATTGGCATGTAAATTTGAAAGATGATTAACACAATTTTGTTTTATTTACACTTTCCTGGTACTTTTTGATCCTAGGTATATAAATCCATTTTCATAGTCATGATTTCTAATGGTCACATCGAAAATTGCGCGAAATTCTAAATATAACCTTTGGACATAAGGAAATCACTTCAATTCAAATTTAAAAACAGAATTTTGTTCAAATTGTACAACTTTGCCATAATTGAACTGATACAGTATCTCTCAGTTTTGTAAATACCAATGATGAGCCCCCAGTTTCAGCCATTCACAAACTTCTTAGATTTTGAAAAATGTGTCATCTTAAGCAGAATCTATATTACATGAAGTACATACAAAGAAAATGTCTCTTCATTATTTCAAACTTCCCACTGTTCATCTTGACAGTACACCAAATGAAACCCTTTTAAATCATTTAAGAGACAGAGTATTTCAAATTCCTTTGCTTCATACCGCCTTGAATGACTTGAGGAATCATAAAATCTCTTCAATAGAGAAATAAAAACTTACTTTTTTTGGCCCGCCCCACATAGCAGCCCCATTAGCAGAATTGTTTCCTCCCCATTGCTGCTGATTCGATGGTACTCCAGTCCAAACATTAGAACTATCAGTTTCATCGTCTTCACCCCAGGTACCACCAATATTTGTCGATGGTGTATGACCCCAAGGCGCCTTCTGTTGAGGCTGTGGTGGAGGTTGACCACCATTACGAAGATTAGCCTCCCAAAGCTCAGTGCCGTTGTTAACAGATGGCTTCCAAGGCAAGTTTCCAGAACCGTCTATTTTGTTTGCTGGTTCTGGGCTGCCTGGAATATCCCAATTCGTATCTTGATTCACATGTTGCTGAAAGAAGACGAGATCGAATCAATATTGTATAAATCAAAATATTTATTAGTCAAAATAATTACATCGTTGAGGTTACTTCTTTTAGGGAGTAACTATGAGCTTGAGTAGCTACTCAAGTTTTGAGATATGGCAAAATTGATGTGAATATGTCAAGTCTGACATTGTCGTCATAAAGTACATCTGTAATGGTCAATATACTCAGAATGTGTTATCGTACAAGTGCTATTTGTCTTCCAAAATCGGCTGATGTGTAATCGATAAGGTGCGTTAACTGTAAGATCGTCATGCAACCTATCGTGAGAATGAGGCTTATTTGGCCAAATAGTTCCACTCGTACATTCAATATTACGTGAGCATTTCGCCGTCAAAAATATTTGTTTCCGTTGGATACCGCTTAAGAAAAAGCTCATCAATCGCAGTGCTTCAAAAGTTGTCTATGGCAGGCGAGAAATCATGGATCAATGTATATGAACTTGAAACACCTCAACAATTGAATAACTCGGTCTTTAAAGATGAGTCAAATCCAACAAAAATTATTCTCACAAGATGCACTTCCAAGCAGATGGTCGCCTTTTTTTTTCAGAATAACTGGATGTGTCACCACACTTCCTTTAGAGCAATGTAGAACGGTAAATTCTAAATGGTATAACAGCATTTGTTTACTAGAAGTGTTCGTAAAAATCAGAGAAACCAATCACAGAAAATAAATACATCTACAGCACTGCAATGCAAGATCTCACATATCAGTTCACAAATGAATGTTTTTCAAGTCAAAACAATATTAAACTGATGGGTCATTCGCCATACAGTCCTTGCTTAGAACCAAATGATTTTTTCTTATTACCGGAGATCAAAAATAAATTGCGAGATCAACATTTTTTTATTACTGAAAGAGTGGTCGATGCATACAAATCATATGTTTAGGAAGTATCTCAATCGGAATGGAAACAGTCTTTCAAAATTGGTTCAAACACATGCAAAAGTCAATTGACTTTAATGGAAAATATTTTGAAGAACAATAAAGCCATTTCTGATTATAAATATTTCTTTATATTTGTCAATCTCAAAACTTAAGTAGCAAACCTTGTATTATTAGATCCAAAAGTATCGATCTTAGTATATTGATATAATAATGGTTTCAAACGTTAGACACCTACAGATAACCAAATTCTGTGGTCAGTTCTGTTTGTCTGTTTATAAGCATCATGATTTTCAAAAGAAATAACTTGCAAGATTTGTCATGTACTTTCATAAATAAGCAGAATCCACATTGTATCCTTAAAAAATTCACATTTGAATTTTGTTAATTTAATAATTCAAAAACAAAAGTAATTATGGAGTAGAAAAAATACAGGGAGACAAAAATATCAATCGTAAAATAAAAATCTGAATGTTTTTAAAAGATTTATAAACTTGGTCTGGAAATTGGAAAGATGATAGAAGCTGTCTTGCATATATGATTTTGAAAAGAGAAAATTTGTAAAAACTGTTGAAAAACAATAGACTCTGGCAATAGGAGTTAAAATATGTTTGATATGATATGATTGATTCGATCTTTTTTTGGTGGAAACTCATTTTAATTAAAATAATATATAATAAAGAGACGGTATTTTAATTTCCAAAAAAATGTTTACAATACAACAATTGGTTCTATTGACCTCTACTGACAGTTTTTAAAATGTAGATACCTGAAGAAGCCACATCGTGGTGAAAAAAATTGTGGAAATTAAAATACTGTCTTATGACTTTAAATAGCTATACAAGACAAAAGATTGAATAATACTTTAATATCTTAAGTTTATATTAAAAATGTTTCTCTCGATGTTAATATTAAATATCACAATACCATACCTAACCTCAATTTATCATATAGTATGTACTATATATAGATTTTTCAATCAAGACTAAACGTCTAAAATTCAATTTGACTTAAAATCGAAAGTATTCATTTTCTTTTCCTCTTTATTGATTGAACTTGCCATTCAGAGGTTGTGAAATTGGGTGATTAATAATTGATTAATTCTCAAATTCGCACAATTGATTATATTAATATTTTTGAAGTATAAAACAAAGAAACATACTCCACCCCAACCATCTTGGCTAAAGATGGCCTCCCGCATACTGCTAAGCAGCTCCAATTGCTGCTTTGTGGTTGAATTTGTGGTCGAAATCTGATTACTATTGTGTTGTGGTGGGTTGGTCGCAACAGTTGACGATGGCATATTATTAGTGTTTTGTGACTTGGACCCAGGTCCCCACCCAGTATTATTGGATTGAGATGTTGGAGGCTGTTGTCCACCAGCAGTAATATTAGAGTTGGTCTTATTACCTGGAACAAAATCAGTTCAGAGTTTTGAATTATAGATATGATTCGATCTTATTACCATCTTGTGATGTAGGTCCCTGATTCGAGGCCGGTGGTCGATTAGCATTTGAATTCCATTGTTGAGTGCCCGCGTTATTTTGATTTGCAGGATTGGCTGTGCCCCAGCCACTTGAATTACTAGCTGCACATAAAAAACAATTTCCATAAGATAATGACCAAATCCAAGTTAACAAAATAATTATTGCTCTCACACACAAGTCTTGGACTTTTGTGAAATCATATTGTTTATCCTTCAACAAAAATTGTAAATAAATATGAATTATGCAGGTATAGATCCAAGATATTATTTTCTGAATAAACATTATTATGCTCATCTGGAATATGCTTAAAAATTGGTCTTATTACCCACTGTGATTTTTAAGTATTTAGCGTGTTGGACTCGTTTTATATTATGTTGTAGCATTCTAATGGTTAGTGATGTGTCTGAATCTATGGTCAAATATTACAACTTTTTAAATTTGCCAGAACTCTCCATTTTGTCATCCATGTCATGATTTTGTCACATAGACTGCAGTTCCTCCACTGTGTTCTTCAGATTCTTGCTGCGTGTTATAAGCGCTGTGTCATCAGCATACTGGAGGATGTAACTTTTCAGTTCCTCTGTTACCTTGTAGATATCATATGTTTAAATATTTTATAGAAATGGATACAATGGAGAGCCATGCGGCTCTGTTCTATTATTCACATTAGGAAGGACCTTCCTGTTTGGCCAACATACACATAGGGGTTGTTAAATTTGAAGTATTGTATGAAGATCAGTTCTACCTCCTGTTAAAAACAGACTTACCTTTGAAAGTACCACCCATATTGGGACTAGCAAAGTTGTAAATCAGTAGAACAAGATCAGCTGTATATTTTAGTTTAAAGCTAATATTGTCAGGAGAGGTCAATTGTTATATTGGAAAACTAAAATTGTTTCAGCATCGATTATTGAACATTATAATTAAAGAGTATTCAGTACAGACCTCTTACTTTAATATAGTATTCAGATTACTTTTGAGTGGAACGAAATATAGGGGAATTTCAAAATTTTATTTATTTATTTCATAATTATATTATTAAACATATTGAAGTGTTTCAACTATTACTATTTGGTAGTCAATCATAATTAAAACAAGTTTTCAGAAATTGCTATGTTTCAATCATATTTGCAATGACAAACATTGATTTTTAACTTCTTTACATACCAAAGTCTCAGTATGCCTTGTTGAACTTCTTTAAAAAATGGATATCATAATAAATAAGAATATGCATAATTGAATAGTACCAAATTGTTAACAAGCTCAGAAAAGTGAATCTAGAATGAAAGCAGCCAATATCCAAAGTTAACTTACAACTGTCATCAATTATTATTCTTAATTAAAGTAGGTACTATTTGATATTCATTATTTTCTTTGTCATTATTGTTTAAGTTTCTTTTTCAATCTTGTTTACATGCAATTAAATTTTCATTTTAGTAGTTAAATTATCTTATTTACTTTCCAGACATGGAAAAAATAACAAAGATATGTACTATTTATTTATCTGCAAACTGTTGTGGTTTTAAATGAATTCAAGAATGTTGTAAGAGAATGAGGAAAAAGTCACACAATGAAATTGTTATCACCATTTTGTCAAGTATAATTCAAGTAATACTTATTAAATTGTCTGATAAGAAATTTTCTATTCAAACAGTGCCTCATCTAATATTGGAGAAATTATTTCATGTACTCTTTTAAGTTCAAACTAGTAATTATGCAAGACTATAGTTACTAGAAATCTTTGAAAATATTAGACATTACTGTAGATGAAATCTAATGAAATTTCACACACGGTTAACTATTTTATTATTGTGCATCTCAAGGTCACACTTGAGTTAAAACATGCCAAGCTCTACTAATTGTGTAAATTATTCTATATACTTAAATGCACTATAAATGTTCAAATCAGTAGAGTAAAACCTGACAAATTGTGAATATTCAGACCATATCGGTACTTTAAAGTTCAATTAAATATTTTAATATCATGCAAAAAAGATCGAACCATTAATGCATGGAATATCTAGAAAAATAAGAAGGAACCTACATATTTTTAATAAAAATAGCTAAGATATTTCATTCAAGGACCTCCACTATACATTCTGTCAAGAAAGTACCGGGAATTATCGATTTAAATCTGGCGGGGCAATGAGGCAGGTAAAAATTTTTTTTCCTAGGTTGGTAGCACTGTCCTTAATTACTATGCCAAGCTTGAGCGGGATCTGTCAACTAGTGTGTTTGCAACAGCTGATTAAGTCAGTCGATGTCAGAGTGTGTGCCGATTTTTACTATGGGTGATTACGTTGAGCAAAGAATTTGTTTAAAGCTTTGTGTTGCAAATGAATTTTCGTGTGCCGATGCATTCAAAATGTTGCAAAAGGCCTTTGGTGATAATGCTCTATCGAAAACTCGTGCATATCAGTGGTACAGGGCCTTCAAGGACGGTCGTGAAGTGGTCGAATAAAATCCGATAAAATTAAGGAAAAGGTGCTGGAAAACCGTCGTACCAGCTTGAGAGAGATAGCACATGATCTTAAGATATCCCACGAGTCCGCACGTACGATTTTGATTGATATTTTGGGCATGAGAAAGGTGGCCGCACGACTCGTACCGAAAGACCTGAATTTTCTTCAAAAACGTCATCGCGAACAGGTTGCTTCAGACATGCTGGATCGCTGTAATTCCGATTCTACATTCATGGAACGCATTATAACTGGTGATGAGACCTGGGTCTACGAGTACGATATGCAAACAAGCCAGCAATCATCGGAATGGGTGGCAAAAAATGAGCCGAAACCGAAAAAACCACGCCAAAGCCGCTCTAACATGAAGGTGCACTACGAATTCGTTCCAGAGGGTCAGACGGTAAACAAGGAGTATTACCTAGGCGTTATGAAACGTTTGCGTGAGCGTATCCGTAAGAAGCGGCCAAATTTGTGGGCGAACAACTCATGGATTTTGCATGACGATAACGCGCCTTCTCACCGAGCTACGATTGTGGCTGACTTTCTCGCCAAAACCTCAACAAACGTGCTTCAGCAATCAACGTATTCGCCGGATTTGGCTCTCTGCGACTTTTTCCTCTTCCCAAAACTAAAATTGCCCCTTCATGGCACCCGTTTTGAGTCGATTGAAGCCATAAAACAAAATTCGGCGCGAGAGCTAAAGTCCATCCCGGAAAGCGCCTATAAAAAATGTTTCGATAATTGGAAGTGCCGTTGGCATAGATGTATTGGAGCAAATGGAGCCTATTTTGAAGGCGACCCAATAAATTTTGACGATTAAATGTAAAAATGTTGTTTTAATTGAAAATTCCCGGTACTTTCTTGACAGAGTAGTATAATACTTATTGCAGCGACATATTCATACAATCAGGATTAGGACAATATATGCTACAGGATGCAGATGATACCTTTCTGGTGTACAACGAGAAAACCCACAAGAAATGCATAGACAACCTCCAAAAATCAATGAATGAGACAGAATTCTAGTTCTTCAAATTGGCGCTTGAAGCCCAATCAAAGAAAATCGGAGTTCATTATATTTAATAACCAATTCATCATTTTTCCAACTCTTACAAAAGATGACCAGCAAAGACCACCCCCTGCAGACAATAGAATACTTTGGGAGTATACATTGAAAATAAATTGAATTTCGACCTACATGCAAAGCAAATTAAAAAACGGCAGTATTTAGACCAAACCATTTTTCCAAATTAATAATTAGAAATCAAGGTATATTTATCCAAAATACAACAAAACTATAAAAAGCTATATGTAGACCAAACTTAAAACACGCATATCCAATTTTGATCAGATACCCTTATAATAGACTACACAACCAACCAAATGAACTCTTGTACAAAAAAAAATATACAAGAATTGGGAAAAGACTTAAGAAGCTGAACTTACTTTTACAAATAATTGAAATAAACGTAAGAAATGTTACAACTCTTCCACAAGGACTCCTATTCGAACAAGAGATTATTTCCAGGAGCAACAACCATCCACATGATGAATAACCATAATATTCAAATGTAGTTCAATTTCTTATTATCTTTTTTAAATCTAATAGAATGTTAAGGTTGATGGCTTATTGTCTGTACAGGCAACAAAGAATTTTCTTTCCTTAAGCATCCTGAATGAACAGACAGCCCTCTGGAATTATGCACTTCTGGAAGTTCTCAAGAAAGTAAAAATCCCTCAGCCAAGATATAAAACCATTAGACATAACTTGCAGTTAACAATTTGAAAATATAGTACACTATGAAACTTGGCTCACTGTGTTACCTATTCAATAAATGATTTAAAACAAAATAATTTTCCTTACCAAGTAGCCGACTTCATCTAATATCAAGAAAAATCTATCAATATTCTAACATGTTGTCCTTATTTTAGAAATTTTGTACACAACTACCTGGAAATTTGTTCTCAAAACAACACATGTTACATCAGTGGTTAATGAATATGAACAATTTGCAGAGGAAGATTTGATATGAGAATATATGACATGTCACATATTCTCATATCAAATGCTCAAAAATTCTGGTGAGTTAATAACATATGTTTTATGTTATGGCAGGGTTATGTCGTTCAAACATGCTCTCTCCAAAAACAAGTCCAAATATTATAAATACTGCAAAAAGAAGGTTCTTTGTCACTAGATTGCGAAAATCTTCCACAGAAGTTGTGCATTTCAAGCAAAAATTGTGAATAATGACGATATTGTAAGGTATTGTTTAACAATAATAAAAGTGATTTCTGAAAACTTGAAAATATGAATAAAAACAATATTCTAATTTCCGCTAATATTTAATTAACACTACGATCGTTACGTCATACCATGACTTCTTCAGGTGAGTTACTCACCTAACGATCGTAGTGTTAATAAAATATTAGCGGAAATTAGAATATTGTTTTTATTCATATTTTCAAGATGAATTTCCGTCAAGTAAAGACCGAAACAAACATAGTTCTGAAAACTTGTTTTAACTGTGATCAAGTACCAAAAAGCTGAAACAGTTCAATATCTAAACAAAAAATGATGCATTGTTCTTGTAACTCTTGTTTTTGATATTTAGCACAGTTTTATTATTGAGTAAGACAGATTGGCATTTAGCTTTCAAAGTGAGAGAAATGGATGGTGTCAACTGCTAAACACAGATCAAAATGGTCTTTAATATTTACATTATCTTAAATATCACACAGATTAATTCTGCTAATCCCACTTTAAATTTTAATTCTACAAATATTTTTCTCAAGAACTTTTGAAATTAAATACATGTCTTAGAAAATTCTATTTAGTAGACATATGGAATTAATATAAGCACCAGAAAGAATAAAAGTATCCAAAGAAAATATGGAATATTAATTAAATACTTTGAGGATAAGAACTATTTTGTATTTAATATTTTCAATTAATATTCTATATTATCTTTGGATTCTTTTATTCTTTCTGGTGCTGTGTAATGAGTGTTAATTCTATGTCTACTAAATTGAAACTGTGTTTTCTCAGACATTGATTTAATTCAAATTTAAAAAGTTTCTGAGATTAATTTTATAAAATTAATATTTGTAGTAAGGCTAGCAGAATCAATCTGTGTGATATTTAATATATTGTAAAATCAAGTAAAAAACCCCCTTTCTATTATAATATTTACAAATTTCTTCCTATCTTCTCATAATCCCGTGAATTTTTTTACAGTTCTTTTACAAAAAATAAGCAGCAATACTTTTAAATGGCATATGTTGTGATGATAATGATGACTACCTTTGCAACCCGTTACATAGAAAATTACCACCCTTTTCTTACAATAGATAATCTAAAAATTATATGTCTAATCAAAAGGCAGGAATTTATTGAAATTTTATAACTAGTTCATAACAAAAATATCTAAAAATAATAAAGGACCATACAGATCTATGCAAATCCAAGATATTCAAATAAAGTAAAACAACTTAATTTCCGCTAATTTATTTAATTTCACAACAATTGTTTCATCATGACAACATGACTTCGTCAGGTGTACAGGTTATTTTTATTATGAACTAATTTCAAAATTTCAACACTCTCCAATATATTTGCTATTGAAAGATGAATATGTTAACTCATAAACTGTTAATTCATGTATATTTTGGGTAGTAAATAATAAAGTTGATAATTTTTTTTCCAGTTTAAAAATGATATTAATATTCAATGATTAAAAACTTTTGACAACCTTTGCCACATATTTTACGTAAGTACGATAAAGAAATGAATTTCTGATTTTTTTTTTTTTTAGTATTTACACTGGTGAGCAGAAAAACGGGTCACTTGATCATTACTGTTCAAATACCTTTCTTAGTTAAAATTTTTACGAGATTCATGAAATTTCTGAAATTCTAGAGAAAAGAGAATTGCTCAAAGAAAAATGTAACTTTTCATTCGATAATAAGCTTGTTTTGAAAAAATCAAAAATTTTGAAATTGAAAAAAGTATCGTAACTGAAAATTTCAGTATCAGTATGACATGTGACCTCTCCTAGCTGTTTACAGCTTCCAAGCTTCTTCATGTACTCGTGATGAGCCTTCTAATATTCTCCCATTCATGACGAAGGGCTTCACAGAGCTCTTTTAAATTATTGGGCGATGGAATCATAGTTCTGACTCGCCTTCCCAGTTGGTCCCATAGATGTTCGATGGGATTCAAGTCAGGACTTTCTGCTGGCCAGTTGAACCATGAAATTCCAACCTCATTCAAGTATGCTGTCACTATTCGAACAGTGTATGGGCGTGCAATGTTATGCATAAAAATTGCCTGCTCTCCCAGAAATGGTATATAAGGTACAACATAGTCCATAAGAATTTCCTCTATGTTGTTGCTGTTAAAGAACCATTTATAAAACCAAACTCTGTGCAGCCCTATAAAGGCACACCTCTCCAGACCATAACAGATCCTCCACCGAATGTAACTTACTTCTTTATGCAGGCATTGGCGTATCTTTCTCCTGGACGTCTATAAACGCGTCTACGACCATCAGCTCATGCTGAATCAGGATTAATCAGAGAAAAGTACCTGGGCCCACTGAGCTTCTAACCAGTTTATGTGATCTCGTGCAAATTGAAGACGCGCTATTCCATGCTCTCTGAGAAGTTCTGCACCTGTCACGGGTCTGTATGATTGTATATTCGATTCCGAGAGATGTAGTCTCTCAGTCCATTCACTTATGTTTACCTGACGTACCTCCATCAATCGATTTCGAACTTAAAAAGCAGTAAGATGGCGATTTCAAACACTTGGGGAAACCATGAATCCCTCAACGATGTTCACCGTCTTCTGGTCAGCCTGTCTGTCTCCTGATGCCTTGTCAATATTCTTTAGACTGTAGATAGGGTAACATTCATTTCTTCTAGCAACAGATCTCTGGCTCAGTCCATTTTCAGTAAGTGCCACTATTCTCCCACAATCTTCAATTGGTAAACTCATTTCAGAGAGTGAAAAACAAACTTTTCAATGACCAATGTTGAACGCAACTGATAAACGATGAATTTATCGTGAAGAATTATTCGAAGATAGTTTTTTTTATTAAGTTTTTTAGCCGATATGCCTACATTTTGCGCATATTTAGTTGATTTTCTAATGGAAGATAGATGATGAACAAAATATTATTGAATCAATTTAATATTATTGACTTAATTCAACCACAATAGTCCGTGCAGACGCAGTGGTAGGGTGGACAGACGCCCGCTCATCATAATAAACACGTGAGTCTATTGGAAAAAACAGTGTACAATCTTAGTGACCCGTTTTTTTACTCGCCAGTGTATTATGACATTTGAGATTGTTTCTGTTTAATGAAATAATTTGGCCCCTGATCTATCTGCAGATCTGTACTATTCGATCAAAAAGGCATTTTCCTCCATAAGCATTTAGAAGGGAGCAGAAAAAATAAGTGGCAAGTTAAGATATCTAGGATCCATCTTCTTGTCAGATATATCAAAAGTAAAAGCATTCTTGGGTCAAACTGGAAATACGAATACCAAACCGCTTCAGCTTTAGTGTCATAGAATATAGTAGCTTAAAATATCAATTTCAGGGTTATACTTTTATACGGATAATGAGAAAACTGCATTATTTATTGATAAAAATGCCAAAAACTATAGAACTCCATCATGAAAATTGTACATACACTGAAACAGAATTGAAATTTTTTTTTTCAAAGTTACATAATTTTAACTGAATGGTGATCACTTGATATATCAGAGTTACATGCAGGAATGACTATTAAATCTTAATTAGCCACACAAATAATTTAAAAGTATTTAATTAACATCAAGAGTTCTATTTAGGATCTATAAAAATTTGAACAAATTATCCTAAGTCACTTCCCCAAGAAACATGAGGTTGGGTTACAGAAACTCCAATTTCAATCAACAAACAAAACTCCTCAGCATCTGCATGAATCATATCCATTTTTGTCAGTTTCAATTGTCAATACTGATTAATAAACATATTCTTAAGAAATAAAATTTAATAATGGCTATCCATATAGATCAGGAAAAAATTTTTAAAATTCTTACCATTATTATTACCAGCCGGTTGAGTATTGGAAGATCCCCAGTTTGAAGTACCAGAGCTTTCGCCACCACCCCTGAGTCGAAGCGGGCTAGTATAGATCAATGATCCAAAATCGTTTGTGCGCTGTACTAGAGGGCCGGAGCGCTCTAGTTCACCCAGCATTTCAAAACAAGAGTTGTCGTTGTTATCGCAGCTCTCGTTGAAGTCTTTCATTAACTTACAGAGGTCAAAAACTTCGAGGTCATCAGACTTTTGGTTGGGAATGTCTCGTCCGAAAGCACCAAACTTATCATCTAACTTAGAGCTATTATTGTGGGCGACCAATTTTCGGTCAATACGTTGTATTTTTGGTACGGTAACAGAATTCAGAAGACAATTTTCGGTCACAGATTGCATCCTTACATTAGAGTTGCAGCCTTCAGAGCAACAACTTGAGCCAGGTATCACAGATGGGTCACCTAATTGATAGGCAACAAAGGGTGGGCTTGGAGGGTTGGCTCGTACCCCCCAAGCTGCCCGAGCGACTTGTACTGGGGGTGCGCGGCCCCTCATGGCTGACAATTGAGGCACTTTGTAGGTAGGAAATGTAGATTTCGGCTCGGAGAGGGCGGGGGCGCGCATTGTCATTAGTGCTCCATATCAGTCTGGCCAGCCAGAGATCTGAAATAAAAAACAACCCATGTAAGAACAAAGAATGAACTTTCTACATGAAGATAAATGATTCAATAATTCCAATAAAAATATTCTCAATATTGAGTGATTTTCTAAAACGTAAACAAAACTATGTTTTTTGAACTGAATTAACTTATTTTCAAAATATATAAAAACGATGTAGAATCCTAACCTATAAAAGGCACACATTGACAATTTGATAGGTCATTAATGAAATTAAACAGTTTTAGTACACCTAATAGATGAAAAATTTATTAAGAACACTAACAAACTCGAAACAATTAAGCTAAAAGAGCCAGACATTTACGATTCAATATTACACACATGCAGAATAAAGAACGAAAATCTAGACCTTTCAGGGACGCCCAGGTTACTTCGATCAGAATTATAAAATATTAGGTCACTTCTAAAGTTTCACATATTACATCTTAGATAACTTTAACTATCAGATAATAAATTTAATAACAAGACTAATTTTTTTCGAAGAAAGGTAAATAATTGAGCACAAGACGATAAGTAAACAGAGATGTCTGGTTGACTTATTCGAAGCCTATTGACTTATGGAATGTAAAAGATACTTCCACTTTTTAGAAGATTCTACAAAATTCGACTGCACAAGTGCCCAAGCAAGTAAAGCGAATTTATAATACAACGAACCCCAAATAAAAGAGTCAAAACATCAATGATTACATAAAATAGAATCGCAATATGGACTAACTGTATATTGCCTAGTCGATCGAGTAGGCAGAAACTAAATTTAGAAATCTGATTGCATGGATATATATCAAGAAATAACATCGTATGGTCCTACCATATCAAATTACATGTGGATAATACGATTTTCGTGGAGAAAACAACAAAATCGGACGAAAATATACTTTTACCAGGCTACAAATATGGACGACAGGAGTTAATTATTGAGAATAGAGGGGAGCATAAAAACACACAAGTCATTATTGAATGCGCACTTACTATTTTTACAGGTAAAAATTGGATGAATTATCACACAAACGAAACAGAATACTTAATATCACAATTAGTTCGACAATTTGGCGTTAAATGATTATATATTTGTCTTTGCGGGCACCTACGATTTGTTTATTGATCCGCATTTACGTGGCAGGGTTAACTTCACTGTCTTGCTCGCTTGCGGAACGATGAAACTGTTCGTAAACCAGATTCGACAATGATCGGTACCGATCGCGCGATTTCGAAAGATTGCCAACCGGGGGGAAATAAGTATAGAGTGTATTGCTGTACACCGGCTAATAAAAGGTGGAGGATCAAATATGAAAATCTACATTAAATACCCTTTAGGAGTATCAGATAGATAAGAGATTTTACGAAATTAGGTAATTGTTCTGATATGATTCGGAGCCAAAGATGATTTAATATTGTATAATAAAAATCTTCAAATGGTCGTTCTCGGTCGATAATTCAAATATAGTTTTCTTTTTCAGATGAAGGATTCAAGATCTCTCCAATATTCACGACCACAAGTTGATTGTTTGTTTGTTAAAAGTTTGAAAATGAGTACATTTTACTGCCAAAAAAATCATGTGTTATTTTATTTAAAAAATATCGGAAATTTATAGAATTTTCAAACCTGTCTTCTTAAATTCGACTCATTTGGCGGATACTTGATAGAAATTATTTATAATTGACTTATTAATAAAATGCATGTTCCTATCACTACATTATTCAATTATGTAAACTCTCAATAAACACTTGTAAATATATCATCCTTTTAAATAATTCCTAAAAATGTGTTTGAAAATATTAAAATTTCAAATCGACGACTTGAAATTAATTACGGAAAATATCACAGTCAAACGCCATCTATAGGTAAAATATGCTTTCATTAGTAGCAAGTTTTGGATGAATCAAAATTAAAGAGGAAAATGATTCTTTTGAATATCAGATAGAAACATTTTGAGGAATAGTTAACGGTACCCAAATTAACTATGGTTAACGTCTTTCCAGACTAAAATAACAAGAAAAAATGTCATCTTTAGATGAAATTCGTAATCAATAGAATATCAAAGTATGTTTGTAACAAGTAGAATACTTTTTGCACTATCATAGAAAAGATTATCGGCGTAAGATATCAAAACTGAATAAAGAAAAATTAGAGGAATTCGATACAGAAAAGTTCATTAATTTCATTTATTTCTAATTAACTTCAAAAATTAAACATTACACTACAATATATTTTACCAAAATTGAAAAGAACTGTCATTGTCTGAGTATGGTAACTTACCATACTCACCTGACGAAGTCAATATGTAATTGACGAAACAATTGTCGTTGAAAAATAAAAATAAGCGGAAATAAAGTGTTTTACTTCAAATCATTTAAATGGTAGACATTGACAAATACAATGCCACAAATAAACAATGGCTGCCATGAGTGAGTAATGTCAATTTAAAAATGGGGCGTTCCCATTCAAAGACGCGATATAATTATAAAGGCTGAGACAGTGAAGACGGACATTTTTCAAAAGTTCATAAAATTGGGAAATTTGATGTTAAAAACTTTTTATTCATATTTTCGGATATGTACAGCAATTACGATACTCGATGGTGAAAAGTAACACCTGACATGTGGCTGAATAAGGACCAATAATGCAAGTCTTAGAAACTGGGTACCAAATTTTCATTTCGGGCTTTAGCGATTTCATGTGTAATTCCCTCGGATTTTCCTGTGCTCAATACTGCCGTTCTGCTGATTCACCACGCCGTTCAGATGGAAATGAGATTCATCAAACATGAACATAATGGGGGTTTTATCGTTAGATTAAGAATGCTTCCATCTCACGAGCGAAGGTAGTTATTAATATTTATTATTTATAGTGAGCGGGCGTCTGTCCGCCCTACCATTGCATCTGCGCGTACTATTGAGGTTCACCACTGATTTATATTTCCTCGACGAGATCCAGTTTTTGGTTAAAACCGATAACCTTGTTCGGTGGTAATTTTTTCAGATCGCAGTGGGCCGTAATAGCCTGACCAAAGACCTCAAATCTGATGCTACTCACCGCTGGGCATTCTGAGACGTTTCAGTGTCCTCAAGACAGCCTGCATTCATCGTCTTCAGTCAGACCGATTTTGTGCAAAGGCGCCCTCAGCCGGCAGTGACCTGTCATAATTTCGACAAGTATTCTGAGTTTTGCTTTGTCCAGACCTAGCGTTAGGTCCGCCATATTTTGGTTAGAAGTTGTTCCAAGGAACGTCTTCCTATGTTTCAGGCCAAGACGGCTCAGCCAGAAAGACTCTAGTCTTGAGTTCATTCTGCCTGTTATCGTTCGCTTAGCCACGTCATGTGGTATTCTCAAGAACGGTTGCGGGCCTACCAGAGGCAGCGTGGCTCCAGCAAACGCCAGCCGATCTGCCTCCTCGTTACCCAAATGGTTTGAATGGCTCGGTATCCAAACAAGAGTAATACTGTAATGTTGCAAGTAAAGAAATATATTCTCGATATTTTCACGTTACCAACGCAGTATAAACTTGAGCATATTCATATTCAAATAAATTAATTACCAAAAATCATTAATAAGGAGTCTGAGCTATGGTAATAGAAAGTTCTAGAAATCGAGACAGTGTAACATACATCTGTATAACAATTCTAGACTCAAACAAAACCTTGCTAATTTTTGAGCATTACGGCAAATTATGGTCTGATTTGATCATGAGGAAAGTTTATTCTGCGTTGTTAACGTGAAAATATCGAGAATACATTTATTTACTTGAATTAACTTGCAAAGGTATGTCTTGTGTGCATTTTGCATACTCTAGATGGCGCTAGTGTATTATTAATATCTTAAAGTCTCTTGTATAGTGAATATAGATACTTGACAGATTTGGAGTCAGAAGCATACCTTACACTGAAAAACCAATCAGTTTGAAACGTGCGCATGTCTGCAATTTGCCTCTGTGATCTACAAAATCTTGTCGAGTTTGTTTGAGCATAGAATTGTTATACTGATATATGTTACACTGTCTCCATTTCTAGAACTTTCTGTACCATAGCTCATACTCATTAATGATTTTTGGTACAGATCAGCCGAATTAAATGATTTTAATTTTTTTTAAAGGTATTATTGAAAATTTCTGTTGATATTTCTACTGTTTTTTTTTTTCTTCGTGATAAGGATGGACTATTATAATATGGTAGTTGTAAATGGTAGATTTAAAAAGGTTTCTTCACACAACGACCTAAGGTCTGTTGTGCCTCACTATCAAAGCTGTATTACAGCTTGACTTCCAGTTTCAAAGTTCTGACGACCTTCAGCATCTGCAATGGCTTCAGAGAAGTATTACATCCTTGTTCCTTGTCGAAAGCATGTTTTCGTTGGCTTGCAATCGCGAGGCATTCTGTAGTGTGATCGCAATCGCGAGGCATTCTGTAGTGATCCGAGGTCTCTTCCTCCTCCACACAGAATCCGCACTCAACTGTCTGCTAAACCTGGGTTTTCGTTAACACTGCGGTCTACATCATCAATGTCCCCAGTTGTTCTCGATTCTTCACATCACTAACTTGTCCCAACAGCTCAAATTTTTCCACCAGTTTCACTACTACCGGCCGAAAAGCTTCTTCAAAACGACCCAAAAGTGCTTTAGTTTTGCAAACTGTGACTGCAAAATTTTCACCATTTTTGTAGTGAATTTGAACAATTTCAATGCATTGTTGAAGCATGTCCCGTTTCATTTTTAGTAATGACGTAGTTTTTACTTGTCAAATGTCAATAGATGACAGCTTCAAAAGTGAGATAGCTGTTGATCGAGTTGAGCGACCGGGCTGGGCAGTATCAAGTATTTGAAATTTGTCGAGGTAGTTCTTCATCATTGTGTTTAAAACAATGCGCTTGAATGTTTTGGAAAAGATACTTAGGATAGAGATAGGCCCATAATTCGCAATACACGCATACACATCAGCTTTTTTAAAGATTGAAGCAATTGCTTTTTTTTGAGATGGGAAAAAAGCCTGTGCTGACAGGCAAGTTTACCGATTTTCGAATCTGAATTCCTTGTGTAACCATCATGATTACAACAGTGTAAAATTCAACCATTTCACCCACTTTTGATGAAAAAGCACCATCCCATTGAACAGCGATAAAGAGAAGAAACAGGTAAAAACGAACCTTCTCCATAATACGCAGGGTCGACATATATTAGAACCGAAGTAAATGTTATCGGGTCTACAAACCCAGCATAGGCCACAAATATTGAAGAAAACTGTTGAGCTATCCATTCATAGGCTTGCCCTTATTGAAAGAAAACTGAAAATTCTTTCTATGATTTTATTTATGTGAGCGCACGAAAATGCGCCCTGTGTGTGTATATTTGCACGATCCAATTCATCTAATGTTTTGCCCCATATACGGGATATTCAAAGGTGATTTTTTTCAACACGAGATAAAACTCATTAAAATAAATCATTCCAGCACAAGTCACATACATAAAAGTTGTAAACCTTCCACTTCGAAAAAGGATCCTCATACGGCCCTGGTATGAATTTTTCAGTCTTACTCTCAAATTGTTCAATGAAGAAACTGCAAGAAATCTTCATCTGATATTCGACGGGGAGGAAAAAACGCTCCAAATCTAATTATATTTATATAATAAAATAAAAAATATATAAAAACAAAGGTTTATAATATAAACACAAAAAAATGGTGAATAGCAATGACGTGAATTCGCCCTTGTTAAATAGTCGTCCATATCCTGTGAAAGTTCCAAATTTGTGAATTCATTCTTGAAGAAGTTATATATATACAGACCAGGATTACAATTAGGACAACCTAATGAAAAATGCTATATTTCTTCCAGAGTGAATTTTATGTGTTTAATACCTTCAATCTCGTATGTCTGAAACAAAATATGCAAACACCGTCATGTTAATTGCATGGTGTTAAGTCTGTCTGCATCACAGAGCAATGAGTAAGTAATATATTTTATTGCTATCAAAAAAGCCGCGGCGATGTAAACTGTAAACAAAGACACGTGCTGTCGAATAGTTTCAACTGCTGTCACTTATGTCTGGGATGTCACGGTACAGGTGTCGGGTGTTTTCTTTACAATGATAGAACTTTCACATAACTGTGATTTGACAGAAGGTAGAAGCCATGTTGTTTTGACATTTCTGTTCAGTAAGCATTGACAAATTATCATGGAAAGACTCACGTCGCAACAACGTTTACAAATTGTTGAAATTTGGAGGCATAATCGTTCCATATTTCTTTAAAAACGATGCTGGAGCTAAAGTTACAGTGAATGGTGTTCGTTACAGATCGATGATCAATGATTATTTGTTTCAAAATTTGAATGGTAACGACCCAGAAGTGTTTTGGTTCCAACTAGATGGTGCTACACCTCATGCTGCATGCAATTGATTTATTGAAAGAAAGATTTGGCGATAACATTACTCTAATTATTTGACTGAGTGATCAAACTGAAATTTCAATCAAAGATATAGACTCCTCACACATTTTTAAGAAAAAAGGTACCCTAGTTGAAAGCGTTACGGAATCATTTTGTAATGATATGTATTCTGAGCCACGGACTGCTTATCTCGTCTGTCACTTTGACATTCATCAGCAATAACGTACATGGCTCAATTAGAATGCATATCATCACAAAATAACCTTTTCTCGAGAGTGGTGCTCCGTAACGCTTTCAACGAACGGTACCTTTTTTCTTCAAAAATGTATGAGGAATCTATTTCTTTGATTAAAATTTCAATTTGATCACTGAGTCAAAAATTGGAAGTAATTTTATGAATGACCTATTATCTCGGCCACTGATGAAAATCAGTAAGTTCTTTAATCTCCAGACGATTCAGTTTATACAAAAACCTCCATGTACTGAATTTCATTTTAATCCACCAAATTTGGACAAAGATATCGCTAGTTTTTTGGATTTTTGAGGTCATGTTGAAGAAGCTCTATCGTTCATGGAGTGCATTTTCGGATCTAAGTTGATATGAAGTTTTCTTCATATTTTGATCCCTAGAATCACCCCCGGAAAAATATGAAGGTTAAATCTGGACAGCCTGTATACAGTGAAAGTTTTTCAGATTTCTGATATTTTTAATTCGCATGTTTGTACCATTAAAATAAAGCATGAGTAGAAACATGTGTTTTATTAATGAATTACTTGCGAAACTATAGCACGTATCGGGTGTTTTTTTTTAGAGTGACAGAACTTTCGATAGGGATAACTGTGATTTGACAGAAGGTAGAAAGAAGCCATGTTGTTTTGACATTTCTGTTCAGTAAGCATTGACAAATTATCATGGAAAGACTCACACCGCAACAACGTTAACAAATTATTGAAATTTATTTTCAAAATCAGTGTTCTATTCGCCAAACTTATAGAGCACTTCGTGAAATTTATGGTTTACATAATTGTCCATCAGAGCAGCTCATTCATCGAACTATCGATAGATTTCGGACAACATTTTCTCTACTCGATGCAACAACAAAACAAAGAACTGTACGTACAGAAGAAAATATCGTTGCTGTAAGTCATAGTGTTAATGATGATCCAGATTTATCTATTCGTCGACATTCACAACAAGTTGGACTCTGTGCATCCACCACATGAAAAAATTTGCGTAAAGATCTTGGTCTACACCCATACAAGATCCAACTGGTTCAAAAACTAAAGACCGTTGACCATAATAAGCGTAGTTTGTTTGCTGATTGGGCCCTAGAACAGCTTGAAGTTGATCCCCATTTTTTATCGTAAAATTGTGTTTAGTCATGAAGCTCATTTCTGGTTGAACGGGTATGTAAACAAGCAAAATTGGAGCAAAATATGGAGTGAAAACAATCCTCAAGAAGTTCTGCAGGCTTTACACGCTGAAGGCATCGGTCCATATTTCTTTAAAAAAAATGCTGGAGCTAATGTTACAGTGAATGGTGCTCGTTACAGATCGATGATCAATGATTATTTATTTCAAAATTTGAATGATATCGACCAGAAGTGTTTTGGTTCCAACAAGATGGTGCTACACCTCAAGCTGCTACCGTAACAATTGATTTATTGAAATAAAGATTTGGCGATAACATAATTTCGAACAATGGTTCAATTAATTGGCCTCCAAGATCATGCGACATAACTCCACTGGATTATTTTCTTTGGGGTAATGTCAAGTTATTGGTTTATTCTGATAAACCAGAAACAATAGACGCTTTGGAGGCCAACATAACTCATGTTATTGATGAAATAAGACCTAAATTACTCGAAAAAGTAGTCCAAAATTGGTCTGGTCGAATGCGGTTCCTCAGAGCTAGTCGTGGTGGACATATGGCGGAAATTATTTTTAATACATAAATGTCATAAAATTATATTTCAAATAAAAAAAATTGCCTTCAATCTTAATTTAAATGTGTTTTATTTCAATTTAAAGTTCTACTACTCTTTAAAAACCACCGATATTTGGCCCATTAACGAACTCGACCGAGATATTTCAGGCCCTAAACCTACTCTGAAAGTAGGGACAGCCGGACTAAATTTCTTTTGGCCTCTTCATCGGTGAGTCCAACCGTTTGAGAATAGTTTCGAATAATTCGAAAATGACTGACATTCGGCAAAATCGGTTATGGTTTCTAAATTTCGATAAACATAGATTCATTAAACTTAAAATTTTTTAGGAAATTTCCGCAATGATTAGGAGTATAAATGAGTTTTTTCGAAAACTGAAGCTTTGTGAAAAATTGGCTATACATTCAAAGTTCAAAGTATTGTCCGTCGCTAACCACTACTTTTTCCCATCTTTTTGGCAATTAACGA
The DNA here is from genome assembly GCA_034642435.1 of Megalocaria dilatata. Lineage (NCBI taxonomy): Eukaryota > Metazoa > Arthropoda > Insecta > Coleoptera > Coccinellidae > Megalocaria > Megalocaria dilatata. Next base: position 41,514,813 of record CM067859.1, on the reverse strand, counting down.
ATTCCATAGCGAAAAAAGGCCGGCCCTTTGGTCGCTATGCATGCATCCATCCATTTTTTGGCTTCATCGTAATTGGTAACTGATCAGCCAGGCTATGTTGCATCGATCGGAAAAGATGGTAATCACAAGGGGGAATGTCTAGGCTGTGCGGCGGGTGGGGATAGGACTTCCCATTTGAGCGTTTCCATGTACGTTTTAACTGGCGACGCAACATGTGTAATATTGCAAAAAAAAAACATTTTCGTATCTGCGTCGTCCCTCGGGCATTAGATTTTGTCGTGATGGGAGTGCTTGTCATGACTAGGACCCTAATTTCGTCCCGGCGAAATGGTGGGTTAAGTCATGGTGCCTAACGTAATGCCATTCGCGCCAGTCACTGAACTTGTATGGTGGAAGATCTCCGAATGGGGCCCTAGTTTTGCCGTTCTGGTGAAATGGAAGGCTGAGCCGGTTGATTAACTCAGTGACAGGGAGTCTGTCGCAGCACAGGGCTTCTCCCTTAAAACTGGCGTACTCTATCCTATCGCAGTATAAATCTCCGGATTTTGTGTAATGGCTGAGTGCGTTATGTAGCATACTACGTTACCTCGGGGGGTGGATTCCCCTTAGGTGTTACTTGTACCACCTGGCCACCCCATTGGCGTTGGACTCGAGGGGGCAGTGGTTGAAAGTCCGCATGCTGGACTAGGGAGGTATTTCATCTATCTCTTCGCAGACCCCCAGGATATTCTTATGAAATGACTCGGGGTTTAACGGGACTTGACGATTCGACCGGCTTTGTCCTGGCCGCGGATCAATGCGTAACATTTTAGGGTTTGTGGATTTAGACGCAAATGGCTTAGCCATTAGTGCTTGACGCCAGGATCAATCAAATGAATTCACATGGGTTCGGTGGGTCGAGACGTACAGGCCGATGATGGTGCTCGCACCAGAATCAATAGAAGTCATCAGTCTTGAGATTATCTTAGTTCATGGGACTGCGTTCGGGTGCTTGGATAAGAATTCCTTCCGGCGGGTGAGTTGTGTCACAAACCAACTCGGGTACTGACCTGCAGAGCCAGTAGAGGTTGAATAGTGCTTCGCTGCTACCAGTCAGACGGTTCTGGCTTTCGAGTCGGGGCCCAAACTGGAAGCTGGTGGATTAATCTCTTCGGAGGGGTTCTCGCTTCGCGCGATGATATGGCACTTTCTACCTTTAGGGGTGGACTGTGGAGACTGCCAAGTAGTCACTTGGTGAAAAAGCTATGCTCGTCATGCCAATACAAAAACCTGATAGAATTCACATGTCGTGTCTGCGTATTTCAACCGTTTTTCTCGCAATGCTCGCCTCAAACGCATCAACTGTCATCGGTAGACCTCCACTTTGATCTTCACGTTCGATTGTAGCAGCTTATAATACACCACACCCAGCTGATCCCACCAAATACACAGCATGATCTTCTCGCCATGAATTTTTGGCTTGACAGTTAATGATGAGGCGCATCCATCATCTCCGACGTTTTAAATTATCGTAAGAGACCCACTTTTCATCGCCAGTCATAATTCAATGGAAATACATTTTTGCTTTTTGCAGATGGAGCAGTTGTTCACATGAGAAAACGGCGTTTGACGTCTCTTAGCTTCAGATCATACGGCATCCAATTTCCTTCCTTTCCGATCATTCCCATTGCTTTTCAACGATGGCAATTGTTTTGCGAGTTCCTTTTACGTTCTTCGTCTTCCAAATCAAAATTATCTCTTTTAAATCGGAAAAAAAATCACTTCTGACACGTTCTTTCAGCTAGAGCATGGTCACCATATACATCCACTAAAATACGATGACTTTCGGCAGCCTTTTTCTTCTTACCGAAGTAAAACTTCCCGCAAAAAAATTATTTGGTACAAAAGTTGACATTTTCAGAGCACACAGGAACTATGTTGTTTACACTTCAGATACTCAAGAGAAAACCTAATGATGAAACTTCAAAATGAAGGTATTGTCATAAGAAACAATGGAATAATAAACCAGTAGCGACATATGTTATCAAACGGCACGAAATTATTTTTACTCCTTACATACAGAATTTTGCCATTTTCAAATCGGAAATTCGTATCAGATTGTATAACTTTGACAAAATTCAACCAATATCTCTCACAGTTTCTAAAATACCAACCTCGAATATCAGTACAGACGTGAATGAATTCAAAAATTTAGAATCAATTCTAATTAAACTGATAGATCTATCAGCTTGGCGTGAAATAATCCAGTAGTTTCAATCAATGACCCAGTAGAAAATTGCTGTTGCAACACATTCGAATCCTTTTCAGAAAAAATTAACTGCTTCATTCAATGCAGCATCGATTCGACATTTATTCTCATTTATAACCGTATGATTTATAGCATTTTTGCTATTTTGACTGCAATTCCATATTGTTACTCATTGTCCTCGAGCGTTTTATGTCGTGCCATTCAGGGAATCAAATGACTGTACAGCTGAACTTGTGCAGACATGACCTAGTTCCTGGAGCGGTTTCAGACCCAAGGCCTGGCCTTGTGCGCCCTTCGAAAGCGCCCTCTGTCGGACCTCGAAACCTTTCCAATAGCACTTCCAGTTCCAAATCGTGACCTAGTTGTCGTCTGCTATCCTGAAATTAGATGCAGATAGGAGGGCAACTGAAATAAATCTAACGCTAAACCACTCTCCATAAATTTTTCGACCGTATTAGACCCAAAAAATGTATAACCTGATTTTTCACTGATTGAAAGATTTCAACCAAAATCGTTTTTCTTTGAAATTAATTGAATTCAACATATTTATTATTGCCAGATGATTGATTTGAAACCGGCGTTACTGCGCTCGTATATTTAAAATGCTCGTCAAAAGTTAAGGATACTGAATTCATTTGTGATTTGTCTTCAGAAAAACCCAATTTCCTTTAGAAATATGTATATGTAGAGCGTTTCAGTTTAGAATAATAAAATTGCAAAGAAATAATGCCTTGACTTCGCCAAGGCTTTCAACAAAGTTCCAACGAGAAGGCTTCTGCATAAATTTAAGCATTGTGGCATTCGTGATATGATGAATTCGAGGCTGGAGGACTATCTGAAAAACTGACAGTTCGTGGTGAGGGTTGGAAAGTCTTACTCAGGTAGCAGGCCTATATCTAGCGAAATTCCCCAAGAGTCCGTCCTTGGTCCACTTCTTTTCCTTGTATACCAGAGCGATTTATCAAGACACATCTCTAACAAAAAGGCTTTCTTCGCGGATGACACGGAAGTGCATGCAAACCCACTAACGTGCTACAACACACTCCAGAGTGACCTCAACTCAATCTCCGAATAGTGTTCTACTTAGATGCTTCCGTTAAATACAAATAAAGGTTTTGTTTTGCACATAGGTAGAGAAAATCCTCACTAAATCTTCACATGTAGACTACAAAATATTATGCTTAGAATGGTGTCATCCCACAACCTTCTTGGAGTGGCGGTAAAAAGTGACTTGTCGTGGTCTGAGCATATTTTGCGGATATGTGGTGCACCTTTGACATCAAAATTGTCGGATCTAAATTTCGCAAACCAGTTCTGCCAATACATCTTCATATATCGGTTTATTTCTTTCTGGCTTGAACAGCATTTTTACCTTTTCTATAGTAAAAAAGTAAAATATGACGAAAATTCTGCTTACTGCCCTGCATATTTAAAAAGACACTAACCAAAAACTACTGCGTAGAATTAATTGAACTTTTTCACACACAAGCCTTACTATATCAGCTCTCAAAACATATAATGATTATGCGGCTTAAGTGTAAAGTTGGGTTCGAAAAAATACAATTAAATATCCTCTGTCGGGAAAAAACGAAATTACTTTCCGAACAACCCTATATTATATATAAAATAATGAGATGTACTGCATGTTTTTGAAAAGTTTTTTGAAATTACCTTTAAAAGAGAGTTATTTTCGAAGAAATTTTTGAGTTTATGTTGTACATTTTTGGAAAGAAATTTGGTTTTCATAATATTGTTATGAAACAAAGTTTGCTTCATTCAAGTATTCATTTAATAATTTAATTAATATCCAATATTTTCTTCGGGTTCTTTTATTCCTTTAGATGCTGTGTAATGAGTTAATTCTATATGTCTACCAAACTGAAACCATGTTTTCCAGGACATTTATTTAATTTAATTTCAAAAAGCTTTTGAGAAAGAAATTTTATAAAATTAAAATTTTTAGTGAGGTAAGGTACTGTAAAAGCCTTCTATCAAGAAAAAAAACCTCTTTTTATTATTGAAATATCTTTGGGCCATTCAGCGTCTACATTACCATCCTTCATAACTAAGGTAAACCTACAGTGACTATTTTGATGTGATATGTATTTAAAGAAATTATTTGAAATATGTAAAAGATAACATCGACAGTCTACTTTAAGAAAGATTCATCTTTGGCCTAAAATATGCGTATGTTTCGGTGATCACCCGCTCATTGGACACAAATTTCTTTCTGGCGAGCATTTGCTTAGATCTTCAAACATGGAGAATAGGGCGGGTTTGGAAGCAATTCGAAGCCGAGTTCGTGCAGGTTTACTGTCGAGGCCAACGACTTGTGGCACGATCGATTGTTTTGGTGAAACATCACTTTTTTTGCATACGGGGCAGTTTCTTCAAAATTTACTCTTTCAATCGATCCAGTTGGGCTAATAACGGTCGATTTTCCCCGTCGCAAAAGTGAATATTAGTACTATCTAATAAAAATATAATATGAATTTTGTATTTGTGGCGCTAAATGTATGTCGGACCAGAAACTCATCAGTCAACGTAAAGGTCTAATTCTTTTTTTCATTTGTAACTCCTGAAATGATCGGTCACTCTGTAGTTGCTTTCGCATAGAGTATCAGCCAAGTAGCTGTCCAGGTAGGAGTGAAGGAAGGTTAGTCAACAGAAACTATCGAACAGTAACGCTCTTTCACTGTCCGCCAGCTACTGGCCCAGTGAAAACTAGGCTTTACTGTTCGACAACTACTGGGTTTATGAAAACAGAGATGGGCTAGATATTTCAGAATATTTTTAATCAATTATCCCCTGACCTCCCATATATACCAGGACAGCTACTGGGCTGACTCGCTCCATGGGAACGCAACCAGACAGTGGCGGGCGGTATGTGGTATGTTTGGACAATGTCGGATTGTTTAGATCTACAATTTCGGACAAATCAACTGCAGAAAGAAATCAAATTGGAAAGGTTCTCCCTCTACCGGTCTGCTTGAGTAATGCAACTGTTGCCAACTAGTAGAACAAATTTATATTTCTTTTGTATTTGGTAGGTTAATTTGGTGTAGCACTCTGTAACAGTATGAAATGATTGCAGATATAGGTTACCGATATACTTTTTACAAAGGTAGAATTACTATAATTAATCCTAAAGTGCCTCATTTTCATCAATAGATCAAATTTTTTTTATTTCAGTCAATCTCAGTTCTTTGAACGACTCGGTAGATTTTTGGTAGATTCTGAAAGTTGTTTAGTAGATTTTCGGTAGATTTTTGGCGGATAGTTAGTAGATTCTTTGAAAAAAAGGTGGTAACGCTGCTCTACAGGCTATTAGTGAAAACACATCAGAAAATGACAGTACTGTGTGGACAGCAGAACGGAAACTTTATTAGTATGGGCAATAGCACACGTGAATTTAAATGAGAACTGGAGGTGCTTCTTGTTTACAGATGAATCAAGATAGATACGACGGTTTTCTGATAGTCGACATGTCTAGGTATGGACTATTCCTCTGGTACTCAGAAATCGTAAATAAGTACAAGAAGTTAAGTCATTCTGAGGTCGTACAGTTGCTGTTTGAGGCGGTATTTGTTTTAATGGACGTACAGAACAGTCGGTGCTGGACCACAGCTTTGGAGAAAAATCGATCAATGTCACAACAACCATTAGGAGCTTTTTAGAACATACTACTATGTCAAGAAAGTACCGGGAATTTTCAATTAAAACAACATTTTTACATTTAACCGTCAAAATTTATTGGGTCGCCTTCAAAATAGGCTCCATTTGCTCCAATACATCTATGCCAACGGCACTTCCAATTATCGAAACATTTTTTATAGGCGCTTTCCGGGATGGACTGTAGCTCTCGCGCCGAATTTTGTTTTATGGCTTCAATCGACTCAAAACGGGTGCCACGAAGGGGCAATTTTAGTTTTGGGAAGAGGAAAAAGTCGCAGGGAGCCAAATCCGGCGAATACGGTGGTTGCTGAAGCACGTTTGTTGAGTTTTTGGCGAGAAAGTCAGTCACAATCGTAGCTCGGTGAGAAGGCGCGTTATCGTCATGCAAAATCCATGAGTTGTTCGCCACAAATTTGGCCGCTTCTTACGGATACGCTCACGCAAACGTTTCATAACGCCTAGGTAATACTCCTTGTTTACCGTCTGACCCTCTGGAACGAATTCGTAGTGCACCACGCCACGGATATCGAAGAAAACAATGAGCATCACCTTCATTTTCGAGCGGCTTTGGCGTGGTTTTTTCGGTTTCGGCTCATTTTTTGCCACCCATTCCGATGATTGCTGGCTTGTTTGCATATCGTACTCGTAGACCCAGGTCTCATCACCAGTTATAATGCGTTCCATGAATGTAGAATCGGAATTACAGCGATCCAGCATGTCTGAAGCAACCTGTTCGCGATGACGTTTTTGAAGAAAATTCAGGTCTTTCGGTACGAGTCGTGCGGCCACCTTTCTCATGCCCAAAATATCAATCAAAATCGTACGTGCGGACTCGTGGGATATCTTAAGATCATGTGCTATCTCTCTCAAGCTGGTACGACGGTTTTCCAGCACCCTTTCCTTAATTTTATCGACGTTATCTTCGATCGAAGCCGTCGATGGGCGACCACTTCACGACCGTCCTTGAAGGCTCTGTACCACTGATATGCACGAGTTTTCGATAGATCATTATCACCAAAGGCCTTTTGCAACATTTTCAATGCAATTCATTTGCAACACAAAACTTTAAACAAATTCTTTACTCAACGTAATCACCCATAATAAAATCGGCACGCACTCTGACATCGACCGACTTAATCAGCTGTTGCAAACACACTAGTTGACAGATCCCGCTCAAGCTTGGCATAGTAATTAAGGACAGTGGTACCAACCTAGGAAATTTTTTACCTGCCTCATTGCCCCGCCAGATTTAAATCGATAATTCCCGGTACTTTCTTGACAGAATGTATATTCATAATTATTTATTATTTTTAAACTGCAATCATTAGTGCTAAGCATAATAAAATTCCTTGAGTTGGAATATCATCACCATTTCACCAACAGGGGTAGAATTGTTGCCTGCCGTGCGTGGATTGAAGATATAGAGGATCACGAAAAAACCAAGTGGTCAATCGAAGAGTATCACAGAACTAGATTCAAAAGACCTTGTTGCTACAACACGTCAAATCGCTGATCATTGGTTTTGGAGAAGAATGTATACCTGTTACCATGCATACACAATATCGCCGCAATCAAACCTTTGGACTTTTTTCACATCGTCTTCGATTAGTATGCTCCCTTTGACTGCGGACCACTTTTGTCAATGTTTGAACTGTCGAAGAGAAAGGCAGTATTCGAAGGCAGGAAGACACGTGCATGGCTAGACGATTCCGTCTAGCCATGCACGTTGGCCATAAAAGGGTGATCCATCACCGTGGAGAATCATGGGATATTGAGTTCACTGTTGAAAGGCATGTTCACAGAATAGTTGAGTAATGGTTTAATTGTTTATGATAGTCCATCACTACTTTTCACTATCCCACGATAGCTGCACGTTAGGCTGATGATGACCACTTGCCTACCTAATTTTAATGGTTTTCCACGCGTTCTTTTTCAATAAAATACCGCACGTTGATAGTCGAATTATATTTGTCCATGAAACAGGCGTTAATGCTGTCCACTTTGTACAGACTTTCATACATTTAATTCAGGAAGTTGTTTGGAAGGATGTGCTACAAGCGATCATGTCATTTTATGGATGCCTAGACGCATACAGGAGAATAATCAGCTACGAAGTCGCCAAACGCATTAATTTATTTCGGATTATACGTATGTAATAAAATTTCTTACAAATATCGTTTCATTCATGATTGCCCAAAAATCAAGTTGGAGAAATTATTCCTTCTGGAGGTAACACTTTTGATGTCTCTGAATATATTTCGCGATGTACTAGGTACTGACAGCCCTTGAAGATCAAAATATGAATTCCATTCACAAAATCTTTGAAATTATACTGTTATATTATTATTAAACAATGAAACTGACTCAAAATGTTGACTCCTCACATATTTGTGTGGCGTTGACAGCTTTTCGACATGAGATGGCGCTGACAGCATGCAGAAATTGCAGTGACTTTAAAAATACAGTGGCGACTATCGACTGTTCACTTTTTGATTAGTTGTCACCTTCACCTGTTATTATACGCCATGGTGCGTCGAAGTTTAGGGTTTTCTTAGAAATATATGCAGTACATTTTGTTTTCTGGATGATAAACCTTTATTTGACTATTAGCGAACATGAGTACGTAATATCCATCTCAGCTCATTGTATTTCAAATAATAATATAGCAGAACATCCTTTGGAGAAAACAATGCCCGGTTGTGCAGCAGTTGATTGCGGAAATTCTTCTGAAAAGGGTTCCTAATGAAACGCTTCCCAACGGATCCCCAGAGGAGGCAGTAGCAAATTAAAACTAGAAAGGTTAAATGGATCGCCACAAACAATTCATATTTACGTGAGGTATGTTTGAAGAAGAATGGATGGTTTATATTCTAGGATAAATCAACAAAAGGAGTAAATTTGATTGAATTGCAGGTTAACTTTGCTGCTGATGTATGGGAGAAAACTCCTTAGGATAGCACTCGAAAAGTGAAGATTTTTGCTGAGCCCACCATATTTTCATTTTCAAAAAATAAACCATCAAGGAATCTTCCTCTTCAGAGAAAAGTGACAATTCCATAGGAAATGAAATTGTTCATGGAAAGACTATTTTAAACATTAATTTAAATGTACATCAATATTTGTTCTTTTTAAAAATTAAAAAAAAAGTTTAACTCCTGAAAAATAGAAGGCAGATTTAACAACGACCCATTTTGTTTAAAATAATAAATAAAACACATTATTTATTTGAAAATTATTGAAACTTTTTATTTTATTATAAAGTACAATGGATACCATCAGTTATGAAGCAAAACATCATTTAAATGTCCACCACGGAAACGCTGGAAGGAATGCAGTCGTTGAACCCAATTTTCCATGACTCTCTCACACAAATCAGGTCGTATGTTAGCAATTATTCGTTCAATATTGATCTATAACTCATCTAAATTTGCTGAATGATTGCTGTAAACCAATGAATAAATGTAACTGCAAAGAAAGAAGTCCAATGGAGTTAAATCGCAGGAATGAGGCGGATAATTTATCGGTCCATTTCTTGAAATAATCGAATCACCGAATTTTGTTTTCAATAAAGTAATTGTGTCATTAGCAGTATGGCGAGTGGCACCGTCCTGTTGAAACCACATATTCTGCAAATCAAGGCGAACCAATTCAAGCCATAAAGAATCAGTCAACATTGAATGGTAACGATTTGTTGAAAAAAAATAAGGTCCAATGACTCCTTCAGCATGACATCCGCACCAAACAGTAAGTTTGTCAGAATGTAATAGCAGTTCTTCATATTCTTCAAGTTTATCACCATTCCATATACGGCAATTCTGCTTGTTAACATAACCGTTTAACCAGAAATGAGCCTCATTGCCGAGAATGATTTTCTTATGAAAATCATTTCCGATTTTTGCTAAGCACCAATTACTGGACAATCCGAAACATGTTAAATAAAGTCTTGAAGTTCTCGCAAAAACAATGTTTTTTTTCCCCAACCTATTATGTTTGTCCAGTTCATGATGGAACATCCTGTAGATTAATTTCAGAATGTTTTCCACCTGTTCTGCTGATATGTCCGAATTATCACTCTTTATTCGGCGCCTTTTTTTGTCGCATAAAAAATAGGTATTTATATCAAGAAAACAGCTACTTACTTACGAGTACGCTGTAATTATTCAAAGATAACTTTAATCAGCCACATGTAGTTACGTTACACAATGGCCAATTAGTTTACTTATAAAGGGTCTTTCATTAACAGCGCCCCATTTGGTTTTGTAAATAAAACACATTACATATTGGAAATTTTACCTCATTATACTACTCTGTCAAGAAAGTACCGGGAATTTTCAATTAAAACAACATTTTCACATTTAATCGTCAAAATTTATTGGGTCGCCTTCAAAATAGGCTCCATTTGCTCCAATACATCTATGCCAACGGCACTTCCAATTATCCAAACATTTTTTATAGGCGCTTTCCGGGATGGACTTTAGCTCTCGCGCCGAATTTTGTTTTATGGCTTCAATCGACTCAAAACGGGTGCCACGAAGGGGCAATTTTAGTTTTGGGAAGAGGAAAAAGTCGCAGGGAGCCAAATCCGGCGAATACGGTGGTTGCTGAAGCACGTTTGTTGAGTTTTTGGCGAGAAAGTCAGTCACAATCGTAGCTCGGTGAGAAGGCGCGTTATCGTCATGCAAAATCCATGAGTTGTTCGCCCACAAATTTGGCCGCTTCTTACGGATACGCTCACGCAAACGTTTCATAACGCCTAGGTAATACTCCTTGTTTACCGTCTGACCCTCTGGAACGAATTTGTAGTGCACCACGCCACGGATATCGAAGAAAACAATGAGCATCACCTTCATTTTCGAGCGGCTTTGGCGTGGTTTTTTCGGTTTCGGCTCATTTTTTGCCACCCATTCCGATGATTGCTGGCTTGTTTGCATATCGTACTCGTAGACCCAGGTCTCATCACCAGTTATAATGCGTTCCATGAATGTAGAATCGGAATTACAGCGATCCAGCATGTCTGAAGCAACCTGTTCGCGATGACGTTTTTGAAGAAAATTCAGGTCTTTCGGTACGAGTCGTGCGGCCACCTTTCTCATGCCCAAAATATCAATCAAAATCGTACGTGCGGACTCGTGGGTATCTTAAGATCATGTGCTATCTCTCTCAAGCTGGTACGACGGTTTTCCAGCACCCTTTCCTTAATTTTATCGACGTTATTTTCGATCGAAGCCGTCGATGGGCGTCCATTTCACGACCGGCCTTGAAGGCTCTGTACCACTGATATGCACGAGTTTTCGATAGAGCATTATCACCAAAGGCCTTTTGCAACATTTTCAATGCATCGGCACACAAAAATTCATTTGCAACACAAAACTTTAAACAAATTCTTTGCTCAAAGTAATCACCCATAGTAAAAATCGGCACGCACTCTGACATCGACTGACTTAATCAGCTGTTGCAAACACACTTGTTGACAGATCCCGCTCAAGCTTGGCATAGTAATTAAGGATAGTGGTACCAACCTAGGAAAAAAAAATTTACCTGCCTCATTGCCCCGCCAGATTTAAATCGATAATTCCCGGTACTTTCTTGACAGAATGTACAATGGATACTATTAGTTAGGAAACAAAACATCATTTAAATGTCCACCACGGAAACGCTGGAAGAAATGAACACCTTGACCAAATTTTCCACGACTCTCACACAAATCAGGGAGTATGTTAGAAATTACTCGTTCAATATTTATCTGTAAATAGTCTAAACTCTAAAGAAAGTCCAATGCAGTTAAATCCCAGGAACGAGGCTGATAATTTATCGGTCCATTTCTTGAAATAATCGAATCATCGAATTTTGTTTTCAATAAAGTCGTTGTGTCATTGGCTGTATGACAAGTGGCACCGTCCTGTGGAAACAGTCAACATTGAACGATAATGATTTCCATTGACAGTAACCGCCTCATGAGTTTGTTGAAAAAAATAGGTCCACTGATTCATTCAGCATAAAATCCGCACCAAACAGTAAGTTTGTCAGAATGTAATGGCATTTCTTGATATTCTTCAGGTTTATCACCACTCCAGATACGCTTGTTAACATTTCCGTTTAACCAGAAATGAGCAACATCGCTGAGAATAATTTTCTTATGAAAATCTGCATAATTTCCGATTTTTTTCCAAGTTCCAATTACTGAATACACGACGCTTTAATCTACCTCTTTAATTTGATCTCTTGGTTTGAGTTATTGAGTTAAAACAATTTTGTATGGATGTAAACCAAGGTCCTTTCGTAAAATTCTCCACAAAGACGCCTGGAAGATGCCTAGTTTTTGTGAACGTCGAGGAATCGATAAATTTTGGTCTTCACGAACATTTTCACGTAAGGCAGCAATATTGTCTTCACACTTCTTGCATTTCTTTGTCTCATTGGCACTGCTATTATCATGGAGTGTAAAATTTGTTTCAAACTTCCTCACTAAACGTTCAACTATGTTTTATTCCGACGATTATATCGACCAAAAATTGGAGTTAAAGCACGTAAAGTTAGAGTAGCACATCATGATTTTTCATAATAAATTTGGATTATGGGTAGACGTTGTTGGAGTGTGTACCTTTCCATGATTAAATGGTAGACATTGACAAATACCACTGTCAATGTCACAAATAAACAATGACTGCCATGCGTGAGTAATGTCAATTCAAAAATGGAGCGTTCCAATTGAAAGACCCTTTTAGTAATTTTTAAAAGTTAATGTCGAGCGAGTAAGACAGATCAAACTATAGCAACGTGTTGAGAAAATAGCGTAAAAAAACTTAATTGTTGTTATCCGATTTTAATTTATGCACAGTGATGGTAGTGTACAACCAAAAATGAATAATTTCCAACTCGATTTTTTGGCAATATTATACTCAAACATAAAGAATAAAATGACATTTGCTAGAAAATTTATGAACATTTATTCGAAAAAAAATCAATATGATTGATGACTCCATAACTGAGCCTTGTTATGCGTACGCCTAGATATCGACAAAGTGAGATGATCGATATTTGCTTCAGGCGACCACCTTCTTCGCTCCTCGTCCAGAATTCTGCTTTGCTCTGCTGCAGCTTGCCGCGTATTATATAGAGGACACGGCTAGTCTTAAAATTCCTAACTGACCGTCCCCGCCGAGTTCAAGTAGGGTAAGGCAAAAAACGTTCGACGTCCGTTTCTACGTGGAACACATGCTAACTGGCGTCACATGAAGACATGCGCATCAGAAAAGAGATGGCGAATTTGATTAAGCTAGAAAGCTTTTTTTGTTCTCTAAACATGCTAGTTGAAATTTTCAAATTCGATGATTTTTTGTAATCAAGTTGATATTGAACATTATCAGAAGGTTAACTCGAACAGAAACCCAATACATTCAAATACACCAGATCTGTAAGTAATGATAGGAAACATCCAAAAAAAATGTAAACGATTTAAAGAACTAACGTATGTATTGTTCAAAATGACCACCACCAACCTCCATACAATGATATAGTCTACTTTCACATCCTTCTCTAACAGTTTAGAAAATGTCTGGTATCAGTAATTGGCATTCCATGATGATTATTTGTCGCAGTTCTGCAAGACTTTTAGATGGAATAGACTTTGGACCTCAAATGTCCCCACAAAAAAAATCTGATGGCGATAGATCGGGTGATCTTGCTGGCTACTCTATAGGACCCGTGCTGCCAATCCAACGTCCTGGATAAGATTCAAAAATTGTCGAACACGGATATCGAAATTTGGTGGTGCACCATCCTGCTGAAATGTGAGTTCATTTTCTAATAGGTCGTCGTCCAGAATGTCAGTAATCATTGGATCAATAATGTCGTCTAATAAATCCAAATAAGTTGTTCCGTCAAGATTCCCATCGATAAAAATTGGTCCAACAATATGGTTTCCTTATATTCCTACCCAAACGTTAAATTTTTGGAGAATTTGTGTATGAGTCTCCATGAATAAATGAGGATTAATATCACTCCAGTACCGACAATTATGTCTATTGACTTCCGCATTCAACATAAAGGTACACTCGTCAGAAAAGATGTATTGTGGGTTATTATTCAGTAATTCACTAAATTGTTCACAAAACTGAGTCCAACGGTCAGGATCATCTTCATTCAACTATTGCACCAGTCTTATCTTGTAAGGGTGAAATTTATGAGCTTTCACAATTCGATGAACGCTAGATTTCGGAAGATTAGGCTCGTGCAAAAGATTTTCTAGATTGCGATTATCCAGCTATTTCAATAGCTTCATTTCGTTCTGGACGCTCAACTTCGTGTTGCATATTCTGAATGAAACCAGTAGTTTCCAATTTATTCATCAAATGCTTTACATATTGGTGACTTACATTTCTTTCTGTATGATTGTAACTGAAATACCTTGCAGTTAATCTAGAATTTTCGTCATTCCGACAATATAATTTGGGAATTTCTTTTCTTTCTTTCATAGTATAGACCATTCTCGCCCACGTAAGTCTCAAACCCAATTATGATGCAGAAACGAATAAGTGAAACATATTTGAGAAAGAATCTTGAAAAAAATAGTATTCATTGTAATGAATTTCATGCTTTTAAAGTAAAAACATTCAAAAACTCAAATTGTTCTACCATTAAATAAACCAATTTGAAAATTTCAACTGCCATGTTTAAAGAACAGAAAAAACTTCTCAACTAAATCACATCAAACATCTCCTCCCTATTCAAAAAATGTTGGGGTTGTTGCCATCCTCAGGGGGTTTTTTGAAATAATGTCGCCATAGGAATTATTTCTTCCTTATATAGAACTTGAAAATTATTTTTGGACTCTTCAAAACTCTCAGGTTCTTGAGTTTGGGCGGTTCAACTTTTGACGGTAAGTTCAATATTACATTATTTCGTGAATAATGAACTGATTTTGAAAATTTTAACTAGGTTGTGTACAGAACATAAATAACTTTCATACTAACCAACACTCGACATCTCTTCCTTATTAAAAAAATGTTGGGGGTTGATGCCACCTTCATTGGGATGTTTTTTGGAACAAACTCATGATGGAAATCCGTCCCCCTTAAAACAGAAGTTGACCTGTTTTTTTTTAATCTTCGAAAGTTCTTCGTTTCTGAGTTCTGCGGGGGGGTTAAATTTTCGTTGGGACACCCTGTATATTGAGAGAAAGCAGAGATGTTTTTTCCTACAAATATGAGTAATTTTCCCGATGAATCTCGTGACACGAATATAATTTCTAAGATTTTAAAATGTTTTACTAGCCGCACGGTAAAATTGTTAGTTTCTAATGCTTGGATAGCAAATAATAAGATTCGGGTCAACATCCGGAATTAGTAAAACATCCTTTTCACTGTTTTCTTTTAATTCTGCGCTTGAATTCCTGATTCATCATAACCATAAAGTGCCATAAACCAATGAAACTTCTTTCAATTATTTGAAATAAAGTACTTCATGTCAATTTTTTTTTCAATTCTTGAATTCTACATTCTTCAAATAATGTATGAAAAGTACAGTGAAGTGAAGAAATCTTTTGTCCGATTGCAAAAGTACATTATTCGGAAAAATCAAAGAACTAGGTGAAGTATATTTTGAGTTGACACATCAACCATTCAGAACAACAACCTATCCCAATTACCTTTCCATAAAAACCAGTGGATAAAGATATTTCGTGCAAAAAATTACGAATCACATGAAAATTAAAGCGACATTTAATTAAGAAAAGGATAAATTCTTCTTCACTATCAAACAACGCAAAGAGAACAATTATACAAGAATGGAAAGGGAATTCCCCCTTCAGTATCAATATTTACTTCCGCAAGCTTGGCAACAGTACAATTCGCAGATTGTCGATTCAGCGTTGCCAAGTATGTTTGTTTTTACTAAATTGTCCCAACAATTGGGACACCGTTTTGCGAAGAGAAAGTTCACGAATTGTTTGTAAACAAAAAACGAAGTACTAATTGCAGCAAATGCACGAGGTAAATGAACACAAGTTTATACAATTATGATTTCCAAACTAATAGGAATCTAGAATAATTTTAATTTAATTTTTAATTATTGCGAGTATTGAACTTTCTACCTGTTTGTATTTAGTAGTTGATCATTATTAAAACAAGCTTTTTGCAATTGTGGTTTTCTAATAAAATGTTTTATATTTTTTTGTGAAATGAGGTATATACGTTTTTTTTGTTACTGTAGTTTCATTTTCAGACAAATGAAAACTAAAAAATGAGTACAATATCTTAATGCAGGGTCAGTTACAAATGAACGATAACAAGTGTTATAAAATGACGGCACAGCGAAGAGAAGCGATATTACGCTGGTTTAAGTAATAGGTGTTATTTAAAGGTGTTAAATATTTTGATAGGTCAGTGTGGTGTCATTGTTTTCAGATAATTGTTATTAAGAATTCAAAAATTTCAATATGATCCTTTTTAATCGTTAAGCTTCCTCTGCCTTTTTATTTTACCTGTAAAATATTTAGGTCATCTATTTTTGTACTGTTTGCTTATTTTTGTTGAAATTAATTAGATGTTTGTTAAATCTCGTCTTGAATAAAGCCTATCATATACAGGTGAATCATAACTTACTATAGGGACATCGGCTCAGAACAGATTATTTGGATGAAAATATGACGATTGGACTAAATATGCCCCCATAAAATATTGCTGTGGAAAAAGATTCAGGGTATTAAATTTGGATTGTTTCTTGCTAATCATTACACTGTTTTTTTCTCAATTGTTATCAAATTTCATTTACGAAAACTTTTTCGATTGAAATGCCTCGTCTCAATCATACGAATGAAGGAAACGTAATTTGTGTGTATGCACAAGAAAACTTTTGCGGTCGCTCTGAAACTAGAAGGTATGAATTTTTATATCCAAGCAGGAGGCAAATTTTGGTTCGAATAGAAGAAAATCCTGAAGTGAGTTCACGTCAACTGGCAGCAGTAACAGGAGTAAATAAGTCGTAAATTATTAGAATTCTAAAAAAAAGCTTCATCCTTATCATTTCACTACTGTTCAAAATTTTCTTTCAAGAGATCTGCCACGACGGTTACAGTTCTGCCAATCTATTCTCAATAAGCATAGTGATGGCGGAAATTTCATTGAGAATATTATATTCACCGTTGAAGTGACTTCCTCCAGACGTGGGGTATTGAATTGGAGAAACAGTCATTACTAGGAAGAAAACAGCCCCCAAGCAGAAAGACTTTCAGCAGAAGCTTTCAAATTGAAGAATTGGTGTTGCATTACAGGCACCAACTAAAAGGGCCATGTTCTTCCTCCAAATTTAAATGGAGGTTTCTATTTATATTTTTTACAAAATAGTTTAAGTGATATTTTGGACGAATTGTCACTAGACGTAAGAAGGAAAATGTAGTTTATGCTGGATGGAGCTCCACACCATTTCCCATTAATTGTTAGAAATAATCTAAGTGACATATTTCCCCATCGATTGATTGACAGAGGAAGTGATTTTGAATGGTCAGCAAGAAGTCCTGATTATAACCCTCTCGATTCTTATGTTTGGGGACATATGAAGTCCTTAGTTTGTACTCCTGAAATTAATTCGCCAGACTCTGGAGAAGACTTCAAAATGCGGTAATTTTATAAGGGGGCAGAGCATGTTTTCTTTGACATCCGGAAGTCTTTTATTACAAGAATCAGAAAAGGCATAAAAAAGGAGGCCACGAAGAACATTTACTTTGAGTTTGCTCTTTTTATGACAAAATTTTTTTAAATTCTTCTTTACTGTTGAAACCCTAGACGCGAATTCTACCAGTTAGTTGAATTGGCATGTGAGCGTAGCTCTTTTACCAAGCGATTACTCAGCAGTCTCCACAGTCTGCCCCCGGAGGCAGAAAGTGTGATAAGGATTACGCCATATCATCGCGCGAAGCGAGAACCCCTCCGAAGAGATGAACCCACCAGCTTCCAGTTTGGGCTTCAGTTCGAAATCCTGCAACCGTCTGACTGGTAGCAGCGAAGAACCATCTAACCTCTACTGGCTATGCATTGTCAGTACCCGAGTTGTTTAGGACGCAACTCACACGCCGGAAGGACTTCTTATCCATCCACCCGAACTAAGATAATCCCAAGACAGATGCCTCAATTGATCCTAGTACGAGTACCGTCAACACGGCCTGTACGTCAAGACCCACGACCCTATGGGAAGTCTTTTGATTGATCCTGGCGTCAAACACCAACGAACTAGCCGTTTCGTCGAGATCCACAAACCGCAATAGATCCAGGTTCAGGACGAGGCGGGTCGAACCGTCAAGTCCCGCTTAACTCAGAGTCATTTCATGAGAATATCCCGAACATGGGGGTCTGCGAACAGATAAATGAAATACCTTCCTAGTCCAGCATGCGGACTTTCAACCACTACCCCCTCAAGTCCAACACCAATCGGGTGGCCAGGTGGTACAAGTACCACCTGTGGGCATCCACCCTCCCGAGGTAACGCAGTGTGCTACATAACACTTTCGGCCATTGGACAGAAAAATCCGGGAATTTACTGCAATAGGGCAGAGTAAGCTAGTTTTGAAGGGGAGACCCTGTGTTGCGACGGACTCTCTGTCAGTGAATTAATCAACCGGCTCAGCCTACCATTCCACCATAACGGCAAAACAAGAGCACCATTCGGAAGATCTTCCACCGCACAGGTCCAGTGACTGGCGCGAATGGCATTACTATAGGCATCGAGACTTAACCCTCCATTTCGCCGGGATGAATCTAGGGTACTAGTCAATATAAGCGCCCCATCACGTCAAGATATAATGCCATGGGCGGCGACCATAGACATATAAGATAATAAGTCTATGGTTAAAACAGAAGCCTTAATTTACAACCCCAAGAAAAACAATACTCTGCTGTCCGGCCAATCGTTGCTATAGGCCTCAATATCAACACCAAAGATGAACATTCACGGCTCGAAAGTTATGCTGTGTATCTGGTTACGGTTGATCGGTACAGACTGCAAATACTTCGTATGAACTGTGCCTTCCGAAAAAAACAGCCAGAATATAAGAACACGTGAATTCTACCAGGTTATCGAATTGGCATACGATCACAGCTCTTTCACCAAGTAACTGCTCAGCAGTCTCCACAGTCCACCCCAAGAGGTAGAAAGTGTGATAAGGATTACGTTATATTATCGCGCGAAGCGAGAACCCCTCCGAAAAGATGAACCCACCAGCTTCCAGTTTGGGCCCCGTTATTCGTTATTTATGGCGAGCGGGCGTCGGTCCACCCTACCACTGCGTCCGCACGTACTATTGTGATTCACCCCTAATTTATATCTCCCCGACGAGATCCAGTTTTTGGATAAAACCGATAATCTTGTTCAGGGGTAATTTTTTCAGTTCGCTGTGGGCTATAAAAGCCTGGCCAAAGACCTCGAATCTGATGCAACTCACCGCTGGGCACTCTGAGACGATGTGCATGGCTGTTTCTGTGTCCTCAAGACCCAGCCTGCATTAATTGTCTTCAGCCAGACCGATTTTGTTAAAATGCGCTTTCAGTCTGTAGTGACCTGTCATAATTCCGACAAGTGTTCTTAGTTTGGCCCTATCCAGACCTAGCGCTAGGTTCGCCATCTTTTTGTTCGAAGCTGTTCCAAGGAACAACTTCCAATGTTTCAGGCCAGAATGACTCCGCCAGAAAGACTCTAGCCTTGAGTTCATTCTGCCTGTTATCGCCTCGTAAGCCAAGTCATGTGGTATTCCCAGGAATGGTTCCGGTCCTACCAGAGGCAGCGCAGTTCCAGCAAATGCCAGCCGATCCGCCTCCTCGTTACCCAAATAGTTTGATTGGCTCAGTATCTAAACCAGAGTGACTCCGACTTGGGCCCCGACTCGAAAGCCAGAACCATCTGACTGGTAGTAGCGAAGCACTATTCAACCTCTACTGGCTTTGCAGGTTAGTACCCGAGTTGGTTTGTGACGCAACCCACCCGCCGGAAGGAATTGTTATCCAAGCATCCGAACGCAGTCCCATGAACTAAGATAATCTCAAGATTCATGACTACATTGATCCTGGTAAGAGCACCGTCTAACGGCCTGTACGCATTGATCCGGGGCCAGGACAAGCCGGTTGAACCGTCAAGTGCCGTTAAACCCCGTCATTTCATGAAAATATCCCGAACGTGGGGGTCTGTGAACAGATAAATGCAATACCTCCCTAGTCCAGCATGCGGACTTCCAACCACTACCCCCTCGAGTCCAACACCAATCGGGTGGCCAGGTGGTACAAGTACCACCTGTGGGCATCCACCCTCCCGAGGTAACGTAGTATGCTACATAACGCACTCGGCCATTACACAGAATCCGGAGATTTATACTGCGATAGGGTAGAGTACGCCAGTTTTAAGGGAGAAGCTCTGTGCTGCGACAGGCTCCCTATCACTGAGTTAACCGCCTCAGCCCTCCATTTCACTAGAACGGCAAAACTAGGGCCCCATTAGGAGATCTTCTACCATACAGCTCCTGTGACTGGCGCGAATTAGCATTAGGTTAGACGCCAAGACTTAACCCTCCATTTCGCCGGGACGAAACTAGGGTCCTAGTCAAGGCAAGCACCCCCATCACGACAAGAATATAAAGACAGACATGATAAAGTTATTTTTTGCATGACAATGCTCGGCTTCACGTCGCAAAACTGTCAAAACATATCAAATGGGATATCTTACCTCACACGCCGTACTCTCCGGACATAACTCCTTCTAACTACTGACGTTCGACGTAAGCAATATGATTTGACAGGTCTCGCTTCACTTTTCCAAAAAAAATCGAAAATTAGCTTCAAAACTGGATTGCCTCAAAAGACGAGTAGTTTTTCCGAGACGGGATTCGGAAATTGCCCAAGAGGTGGTGAAACGTACTAAGTGGTGATGGACAATATTTAAATCGATCTGTGTATTTATTTTATTTTGAAATAAATGCATTTTTGAGCTAAGAAAACGATCCGAATTAGTTTTTACTCCCAATAATTCTTTGAGAAGCTACATATGCCGTGCGTTCTACTAGAGACGACCTCAACGCTCACGCCCCCGTTCACGGTCTTTCCCGTTCCACTAGCCTTTGACAAGCCCGCGGATGTTTTTGTTGGCGTTGCAAGTGGAGCGGGTATTGTGAGCGAATAGCGATGACAGATGAATGACAATTCGTAGGTTATGGTGTATTTCAAAAACAATGGATGAAACAGAAAAATAATAAAAAATATATATATAATAATAATCATTCTTTGCCCTCTTGTGCACGTCTTGCACACTCTATAGACACAATTACTTCCAACAAAACGTCCCTCTCTGAGCAAACCAGAGTTGATTGCGTCGCCATGATGGAAAATATGTAACCAAATAATTGGACTTACGTTAAAACATGGCTCTCCGCGGGCTTGTCGCGGTCGAAATAAATTGCGTCATTGATGACATTTTAAGAACGCCCGCAACGACAGTCATCTGCAAGTGACAGAACAACACGAGCTTTTTGGGCGTCGTGGTCGCCTAGTGGAACGCACCAATGATGAATGAAAACACAGAGTTCTGTCATCCTAAAGCCAAATAAACGTCATTTTTTTCAGTTTCAGAACTATTCTCCTGAAAAAACGAAAAGTGAACAATATATGGTAAAAGGCTCTTTTTTTCTTCGATATGCATCGTTACATGTTGGCAAGAAAGAGTGGAAAAAGATTATGTTGAACAAAACGTTTGATACATTTCATACTTTTTGCCGAAATAAGATGAGAAATTTTTTTCTTCAACGATCACCAGTATTCAAATGCCGCCTGAATACCCGCGCTTTTAGAAGTTGTCGGTTTCTTTAGAGATATATTTGCAAGTTTCAAACGTCCTATCTTAAAAATTGGAGAGTTGAAATTATCGTGATTTATCTTCAGGAAATGATGAATGCTTCATTCCGTTATTTCAAATATAAATAATACAGGGTGTCCCAACGAAAACTTGATCCCTTCCAAAACTCAGAAACGAAGAATTTTCGAAGATTTTGAAAAAACAGGTCAACTTCTGTTTTGAAGGGGACGAATTTCCACCATGAGTTTGTTCCGAAAAAACTACCCCCATGAAGGTGCCAACATGTTTTGAATAGGGAAGAGATTTCGAGTGTTGGTTAGTTATTTAAATCTAATCGTTCATTAAGTAATATTCCAATTTTATTGCGTTTATTTATCTCTAGGGATTCTAACAGGTTTGAGGCATAACTTTTACTTTCTGTATGTAGAATTTCAAAATTATGGTTGAAAGTATGTCCTGTTTCTAACAAAGAACCAACAAGTTCGAAACGTGTGCATGTCTGCAATTATACCCTAGTAATTAACAAAACCTTATCGGGTTTGTGTAAGTATATAATACAGATGCACGTTACAATGTCCCGATTTGTAGAACTTTTTGTTACCATAGCTCACACTCCTTATTAATGACATTATTATAGATCTAAATACCAAATTGAGTTTCGGAACTATTGGAAAATAGGAAAAAGTTTGAAACGTATATAACTGCGGAACTATTATACCAATCTTGCTCATTAATGAACTTCACTGAGATTTTCATGCTTTTAAGTTTTAAGTCTATCTCTTTTCATTCGAAAGTTGGAGTATTTACGGACAGACATCAGTGAGTCCAACCTATTCGTTTAAGAACATTTTCGGCTCAAAATTAGAAAATTACAGATATTTTGGCAAGCGCCCAAAAATTATACAATTAGTTGGATTATTAAAACATGTTCGAAACACTGCTCACTTTCAATTAATTCAAGTTGTACTTTTGTCGTAGCCAATTTGATTTTCTTCGTATCCAAATCATCGAATATTTGAACAAATCTATCGATATATCTCTGAAATATACGGGTATTATTATAGTTTCCTTTAATCAGCCCACACATATAAAAATTTAATGAAGTGAGATCGGATGATCTGGCTGACTAACTCCAAACGCTCCCAAACTCCTTATCCTCCAATCATCAATTAGCTTCATTTGAATAATTTTATGCCGCAACCTTAATATACTATACTCGGTGAGATTATTTGTGTTGCACATAGTCTTGCAACGAGAATGACTGAAACGCAAGAAATTTCAATTATATGCAAAGTGAAAAAGAATTAATGAGGTGTTTGCTCTTCATGCCTAGACTTTTGGTAATTTGTTTTTACTATATCCGAGTCAGTAGAAGTCATTGCAAAGTGAAGCTGTATATCGCATTTTGCTGATACTTCATGCTCAGCGACATTAAAAGTATCGGGTGCTTTTTTTAGAGTGATAGAACTTTAAATTGAAATAAAACACACTTAAATTAAGATTGAAGCAAATTTTTTTTTTATTTGAAAGATAACTTTATGACATTTGTTTTAAAAATAATTTCCGGCATATGTCCACCACGACTAGCTCTGAGGAACCGTATTCGACCAGACCAATTTTGGACCACTTTTTCGAGTAATGCAGGCCTTATTTCATGAATAACACGAGTTATGTTGGATTCCAAAGCGTCTATTGTTTCTGCTTTATCAGCATAAACCAATGATTTGACAAAACCCTAAAGAAAATGATCCAGTGGAGTTATGTCGCATGATCTTAGAGGCCAATTAATTGGACCATTTCTCAAAATAATGATATCGTTAAATGTTTCTTTCAATAAATCAATTGTTACGGTAGCAGCATGAGGAGGTGTAGCACCATCCTGTTGGAACCAAAACACTTCTGGGTCGATACCATTCAAATTTTGAAACAAATAATCATTGATCATCGATCTGTAACGAGCACCATTCATCGTTTTGAAAGAAATATGAACCGATTATGCCTCCAGCGTGTAAAAAACGCCATACAATGCATTTTTTAGGATGCAATGGAACTCGCAGAACTTCTTGAGGATTGTTTTCACTCCATATACGGCAATTTTACTTCTTTACATAGCCGTACAACCAGAAATGAGCTTCATGACTATACACAATCCACCTATCACCAGTCCAATCTACCTATCGGGGTATTCTTGATTGAGGAATTCTCTTACTGTGGCAGCATAATGCGCTGGGCAGCCATCTTGTTGTTACTACATGGGGGTTACTACAGTGGGACGTCCTTGTAAATCTTAATTCAATTAAAAACATAAGGAATCCACTTAATTTTATTTCAAACGCACCTTACAATGACACATTTGAATAATTTTTAACTAAGATAGATAAATTTCTCGAAAATTACATTAGTTCCAAAACAAATTGTTACTTCACTTGTAAAACTCGCGTAGTACTTTTTTTTAGTAGTCAGTTTAAACTGCGCAAAATTTTTATTTTGAATTTTTTTGGGAAAAATGTCTATTTTTCATCCAACTGGAGCAGCTGGTTTTGAAATTTTGATAATATTTTAGAAAAGCATCATTCAGGGTTACAGAACAAAAAAAATATTTGGAAAAAGTGAAGATTTGTGGCAACAGGAGTAAAAAGACCGTCACAGGGTGTAGAATTTTTAGAATGTCTATCATTTGGAAAGCATGCCACATAGATTTGTTTTATATTTTTCTTATAACCAGTACGATTTGCCCAGTCACCCAGTTCCGGCTTGACGTTGATTTCTGGGACACCCCAGGCATACGTATAAACTTTAAAAAATAATCATTTAGTATAGGTTTTACAAATAATATCTAATTTGCCAATTGAGAAACTATCTGTACATTGTGAAAAAGCTATAAATTTACCATTTAATATTTACAGATTATTTTAATATCATTCTAGAAATATGATACAATTCACAGTGTAATTATTTTGTAAGAAAATTCCTGCAGGACTTGCTTTTTCCCCGATTTAGAAACTGTCTAATACTTAACCACTGTTTATTTGTTGCCCAAAGAAGGGAAGAAAGTAAAAGATATTAGCTAGTCTGTTATAAAAGAATCGAAATTAATAAGGCTAATTAAATAAAAGAGCAATGCCACTAGATCTTGGCAGAAATGGGAAGGCGAAGTGATTAAGTATGAATAAAAAATATTCTAATGAAAATTTTAGCATTTTCTTTTTTTTATTTATAAAATGAAAAAATGTAGATTTCAAAAGTAATGAAGTATTATAAAAATTCATTTGATCGCCAACACATATCAGTTAAAATTAAAATGGCAAATTTGAATCGCATTAGAATGGCTTTTTCCATTGTTTTGGTTAAGAAGCATGTACGCAAATATGCATGCGACAAAAACCCAGCCGAATCGATACCGCAGTATTGACAACATTGCACTGTTCTGATTTCAGCTACACGACATGAAAATGAGGGATCAAAACGCGCAGCACAGGTAGGACGACAAGCCGAAAGAGGTCGCCCTCAGCACGCCGTGTTGAAATGAGGAACACATCAAGGTTGCGTCGCTTGACGAAGCGACGGAATAAACGCGCCTTCTCGCTGGAGCATTGCCACTCCTTCGGATACAGAAGTAAAAATCGCAAATGTTGTTGGTTTACTTTTTATTTACCTTAACCAAAACTCAACAAATTGGAAGTATATTCAACTTTTTTTATAGAAATAAATTCAAAAACCCTCACAAAAAATTATTGCACCTTCTCAGGATTAGTTTATCGTGAGGTGTAGGGTGAATCTTGGCTATTATTTCTGGTTTTTGTGATCCTTTAAGCGGATCATAAATAGCTCCGTGTTGTACTTAAATACAAATTTTGTGGACTGTATATTTGGTATTCCTGGCCACCCAATTTGGTGTTGGACTGGGCAATGGTTGAAAACCTGCATGCTAGGTTAGAAAGGTATTCTGCCGTTCAGGGTCGTAGTTCTTGTGCCTGGATAACCGGGACTAGCTGAGGTTTTGGGGTCTTGACCACGCATTGGGCTGGGCATGAACCCGGATCGACTCGGATGTCTACGGCGAGTCTGGGCCTCGAGCGGTCGAATGGACGGAGAAGGCAAAAGGCTCCTTGGCCGTGTGAGTTGAGTCCTAAACATCTCGGGCACTGACAATGCATAGCCAGTAGAAGTAGGATAGTGGTTCGAAGCTACCAGTCTTTACAAGCAAAGGGGGACTTAAGTTTCGTTTTGTGTACTGATTGGGAGTATCCCAATCCCGCGCCCATGGGGGAGTGATTATAGCCCTGCGGGCAGGTAGGCCACTATAATCTCAAACCCGGACCTGTATATTTGGTGAAATGTTGTTTTGATTATCTACTTAGATAACCAATTGATGAAAGGAATATATTGTAAATCTAAACACTTCTAAAAAATACAGTGTTCAATATAACAAATATTTGAAATGAAATGTGAAAAGTGAATTGAATTGAAGTGGTCGCAACTAATACTTAACAAGTAGTCAACTAAACGTTGAACAAATAGTGAAATTATAAATAGCCTGCAATGCCATTTAAGCATTTTGAATTGGATCTGCTCTAATTTGGAAAGTGGGAAATCGTCAAATTTGCTTGTTTTCCGATTTCCGAGTTGATGTAAATGTGGAATTGAGGAGATAGGCTTCCAACGTTGAACGCTTGAAAAGCCCTACACAAAATGAATATTTCTAACAGGGTTCTAAAAGCTATATTAACGGCGGCTCATAAATATACCTTTCCGCAGGACCAGATTTTATGCCCAAAATAGGGCTCAAATTGCGATCATAAATCCCCAAAGATCAATATTATTAGCTGTCAGCACGCATTCAACGTTAGGAGGTCACTAGTTTGCTTACCAGCAAGAAGATCTGGCTCACGACGAGAAAGGTCTTACCAGAAGATCTGGCTCAAGACAAGAAATGACTACAATAGCTATAGACGACCGTTTCCCTTCGAAATCATCTGCAAGAAGTGATAAATGTAATGTGAATGAACAGTTTATTAAACTAGGGCTACTGGAATAACTTTAACGTGAACACCTGATTTAGAAATAAACCATTCCCCACTACTCTCACGATAATATGTTACCCTATATAAGTATTTAAATGCATTCTGACCATACTTGACAATGATGTTACAGTAGAAACGCGTCGTATATCACATTATTGGTGAATAAATTATGGAAATTGATAAATATAGTGTCTTATTCTCCAATACACGATGGATATTCATTCATAAAATAAATAAGTGATAAATGTTATATATTTTGTGAAAATATTGTATATCATATGATGATACTCTTAGATCTTCTATGAAGATTTCTCAGAATCTTTTTCAGATAGTGCGAATTAGGAGTTCAATTGTGTTCTGGATAGGCTTTGCTACTGCAATCTTGCGCAGCTTTAGGCCACAGCACTGTTAATTTTCAACCCAACAGTTAAATAGTGGCAGAAACCCGTCCAACTAAAAAATTTCTTTTCACCTGAACAGGATTTTAACCAGCGATCTTTCGGTTACGAGCCCAAAGTTCTTACCACTGTGCTATCGACACTCATAAAACCTTTTTTTTTCTCGATAATAATACTTCGTATCCTTTCAACCAAGTAAACCTTTTATCATTGAAAATGTTTGAGAATATATTCTTTTATTTCACTGGTATAAATTAGTATTTTTCTTGTCGCCGAACTTGTGCGAAGATGCCTCAGAAGGTTTTTCAATTTGCGAGTTCAGTTGTGTTCTGGTTAGGCTTTGTTACTGCATTTTTGCGTCACAACATTGTAAATTTTCGACAAATGAAATGGTAGCCGAAACCCGTCCAACTAAAGCGTGCTTCAATAAGAGCGCACGATTTGAATTGCGCGCCATGTTTGACAGTCATAATGTCACATGATTATGACGTGACAGATCGAAAATTGACAGATGGGAGTTAGTACACATGGAGCATTACACGGTAGAACAACGTGTCCTGAATGTCAAAAATTATTGTCAAAATGGTGAAAGTTTAATTGGCACTATTCGTAAAGTGCATCCAATGTTCGGTCGAAATAATGTGCCTAATTGATATACTCTGATCTACTGTGATAGTGATGTGAAACGTACGATACGAGCTCGTAGAGGTCGTTCAGAACAAAACATCGCGGCATTTCGCGCGAGTGTGACAGAAAGGCCAGAGACATCAATTCGCCATCGGGCACAAGAATTGGACATTTCAACGAATTCTCACTAAAGATTTACAACTTCATGCCTAAAAAATCCAACTGACTCAACAACTTTGCCAATAGACCATGAACAGCGAAGATAATTCACCAATTGAATACTTGAGCAACCTGCTGATTTTGCAAACAAAATCATTTTCAGTGACGAGGCCCATTTTCACCCCGATGGCTTCGTTAATAGGCAAAACTGTCACATTTGGGGCTTAGAAAATCCACGAATGATTGATCAGAAAGCAATGCATCCACAACTGGTCACTCAATGGTGTACATTATCTGGAGGTATAATTGGACCGTCTTCCTTCGAAAACGAATAAGGTAATGCAGTAACGGTGAATGACTGCCATTAACAAGATATTTGTTCCATATATAATTCCCAAATGTATATTTTCTAAATCAATAAATATTTCAATACTTTGCTACAGAAAACCGTGTTTTATTGAAGACTGAAATCTTGCGCTCTTATTGAAAAACCCTTTAGAACATTTATTTAACCGATTATTATCTATTCACATCACTTGGACAATCTCGCGCTGAACAAGGCTTCAATTCGTAAGAAAATGGCTCGACTACTTTATGGCTTCAAAATACGAACGGTTTTTTAGGCGTGCCATTTATCAACTGCCGAAGAGGTGGGAAAAAATTATAATTTCAATAAAATATGTTTCATTATCTTCAAACAGACACGTAATATTCACAAAAATATTACGGTTTCATACTTCGAAACTTGATATATTCATAGTAACTTTGAAAAATATCGCAAAAATAATAATTCACAGAGTAATAACATTTCTGCAATAATAAAGCCCTCTTAACCTTCTTAAACTTAATGAGGTTAAGAACTTGGATATCCGGAGGCAAAGGAATGAATAATTAAAATCCCTCAGAAGCTTTTCAGCTTGTGTTCTGGTTAGGCTTTTTGCACCTTTCGGGCCTAGACACAACACACTTAATTTTTGACCACAACAGTGAAATGATGGCCGAAACTCATATAATTAGAAAATTTTTCTCCTACCTATACGTAACTTGAACCCGAAATCATTCTGTTCTTAGCCCAGGGATCACCCACTAAGCTATCGGCACTTATACACCTGTTTTAAGCTGCTAAAACCTGTTTAAACTGTTAGGATTGATCTAACCAAAAGTAAATGGTTGATTTGAATAGAGTATTACGCGAAAAACGACCGGAATATACATAAAGACAATATAAAGTCATTTGTATCCATAATAATGCCCCATCACAGACATCAAAACGGATCAGAGAAACGATCGACTCGTTCAGTTGGGAAATACTAGCATGCGGCATATTCTCCAGAATTGACTCCATCCGATTATCATCTATTCGCAATATTCGCATCACTGGGACACGCTCTCGCTGAACAACATTTCTATTCGTAAGAAAATGGATCGATAAGTGGTTGGCTTAAGAAGAAAAACTGTTTTTTGGCGCGGCATTCATAAACTGGCGGAGATAAAGGAAAAATGTATAAATAGCAATGAAGATTATTTTGAATAAGTATTTTTTATCATTTTCAACCACTTTACAGGTGATATAATACATTTGGGTGAATAATACATGTTTTATGTTTCATTGCCCTGTATTTCTTTGACACTAGTTTATTTCCCTTTTCGAATAGTTTTCAAGTTTGGAAATATGAAAGTAGGCATTAGGATGCCTATCATTAGCAGTTCACTGACGGCTATTCTTAATTCGTCAGGAATACTACGTTGTTAGTTGACAGTCCCTTAGAAGTTGTAAATTTACAGTTAAGTTATATTTTATCAATGTAGACAAAAAATTTAAGGAACTGAATAAAATATACTCATTATTTTATCGTTTCAAAAACACTGGACGATCTATTGGATTATTCAAGTTAATGAATAATAAATACTTAGTGTTTACAACGAAATATAAAAGCTCAATATTTTATATTAATTCGTTCTGCTGAAACCGAAAATAATTATAAAGATAAAACATGTATTGTTCTCCCCAAATAATTTTTGGTGCCGTGAATAAACTTACATTTTCCTTGTAATGAAAAATATGTATACAGCACTATCAGAATAACCTTATTTTTAACCTTTTAAAATGACGTCCAACTTGATGAACACCAAAAACAATTTAAAATGAATTTCGACCAACTCTACCCTATTTAACAGAGAAATATACACTAAAAACACATAAAATGCATAATGTCCAATGAAGTGTTTATACACATCGACGCCATTAATATTATGATCTACATAAAAATCTTATAACAATACACAACTCTGAATACTCACCTTACCAATAAAACCCCTTCTGAATATTGAATCGTACAAATATCAATGATTTGAACTAAAATTTCCAACTAACTCTCAAATGTACACCATACTATACGCCATTTCACATTTTCCAGATATTTTTTTTATATCCATGGTGTCTTCTTTTATTCGATTGAGTACATGAACTACAAAAACGATCCTGTGGTGACATCTCTTAGTGAATTATGAACATTATTGAAAAATTGAATAAATTATAATGAAAACTTTAATTTTATTATTAATTTATATCCAGGGAAAAGATAATATACCATCATATTTGAGAAACGAATATTTCAATAAACCAGTATCATCATCAGAAATCTGCGAATCTCTACTTCGAATAAAAAAGGGATAAAAGGATGTCCATTTTTGCATCCATTGAATAGAAAGAAACAATTTAGGAAGAGATTTGTAAAATGATTTCAGGAGCGAAATAACCAAAATGAAATTACTTATAAGACAATATAAATATGTAATCATTAATATAATTCTCGTTATATAGAGAATATGTTATTATTTACAATAGGAGCTGCCATCTATATTTCAGTAGAATTTTTCATGAACTCTTCAGTTATTAAAAATGGAATAAAATCAAAAATTACTTCGTTTTCTATCAATTTTTTATTACTGAGATACAGTGACTCCAGTTTCGTAGTTTTTGATAATGTCCAAACGTAAAAATCTCAGAACCCGAGTTACTGTCATAGATTAACGAGACATTCTCATATATCTATGGTTCCTGTATCTTCTGTGACAAAAAGTTTTTTACCGTTTGATATTTGGTAGATCAACACCACCTAGGTAGAGGATCTAATACGACACGGTACAATACTCAAGTCTAAGCTAACCCTAATGACCATAGACAAACTACATATATGCTTTTTTATACTAATGACAACACCAATGTTTGACAACGACATTTTAATAAAATTTGTTTTATTTATATTGTGAAAAAAGAATGGCAAATTTTTCGGACTCTTCATGGTTCAACTTAAAATTTTAAATGAGGGTAATAATGATTTTTCTCTGAGAAAAAATTCACTAGATATTAATTTAATATATTTATGGTAATAAATGTATAAATACTATCAATTTGTAAATTTTATAAAATGTTTTTTTCAGATCCTAAAGTCGATATGAATTCGAATTCGTCACAAGTTTCAGCAACAAGTGATGAACTACGGAAATTTAGGCAGAGTTTATCAAAATTACAAACACCTAGTGCTTTAGAAAGGGTTGTTGATTGGATGGGAATCAACGAAATGGATTCTTTAGTATACGAGGTTGAGGAAAAGAAAAATGATGATTTATTATCTTTCTGTAGATGTGATTATAAAGCCAATAATCCAGACTCTCAAATGAAGAATAATGACACATCTTTAACATCTGTTTTTAATAAAAGCGTTCCTCTCTGTAAATCGCCAAGCTCTATGGAAAATAAGTCAATATGTGATACACAAAAAAAAGGCGAAGATGAAGAAACTGCAAAAAATGATAATGAATTTTTGAATACGTGTTTATTGGAGAAAAGCACTGCCTTTCCTATTGCACCACCTAGTGTGGAAAGCAAAAAAAAGGAACTCTGTTCCTATTTGAAATTGATGACTCGAGGTGACAAAAAGGAGGTTTTTTCATCCCAATACAGGAGATCTACAAGATTTCAAATATTAGAAGGGAAAAGAAAGACTCTAATAAAAAATCTAAATGATGAAGAGGTTTGTAGTGAAAAATCAACAAAAACAATGGAAAGTAAATTTAGTGATAAGGAGGAATCTATTGCTTTGAAATCGTTTGAAGATCTCAACATGTTTGTTGATACATCAAAATACCCTTTTTTACAGGAGAATATAGAAAGAAGAATGTTTAATTTCGTTATGCCACCAGACAATGTTTTGAAAGAATTTAATGATTTCAAATATTGGATAGAGCCATTACTTAATAGTCATATTTATCGAAATGAAATAGCAAATATAGAACAGTGCAGCAATTTAAATAACCATAACCATATAGCAAATAATTGTGATGACCGAGGAATTAAAATGAAAATTTTGGAAACCAATAGAATTGATAGAGAAAACAAAGAATTAAACCGATTCAGAAAAAGAATTAAGAAGAAAAGATCCTGGAGTGGAGAATCTTGCCAATTTAAGGAAAAAATATATCATAGTGTTATTGATGAGAAGGAACAAAAACGTATTATTAATTCAGAAAATATTACCCATGATTTACCAAATAATCATGAAAATGGAAAGAACTGTATAATACTTTTTCAACAAACTCTTGTACAGGGATCAGCAGTTGGTAATTGTGATAATAATTCCCCTAATATCGAAGAAGTAGATGTTGATAAAGTTGAACTAGAAAATGAGAAAAATATCAAAATAAGGATAGATTATGAAATTGCCAAACCTAATAATGAGAATCATAAAAATATTTTTAAATGCTATGAAATACCTATGCCAAATTGTCCTGGTTTCTCAAGGAGAGAAATAGAAAAAAGTGAAGCAATTTCATCTAAATTTAATCTTTTTACTACTTATTTCTACTCAGTACCTGTGAATAAAAATAAAAACTGTATTAATTGCAGTAAAACTTTGATAGGAAATAAGTATTTGGATTTTTGTTCATGTAAAAATGAGAATAATATTTCAAACAGAAAATCTGGTAATAAGGAAATGGACAGTAAAGCAGAAGAAATTCTTTCCATCAGCAGTAATACGTCTGGTTCTCTCTCCAGTTTGCTATCGGATGATAGTTCTACTAGTAATTCTTCTTCACAATCAGAGAATAGAACTCCAAAAAACACATCAGAGAAAAATTGTGAAGTAATGAGCCCCAGTAAAATTTCACCAAGACATGTAGAAGTTTTGCCTTATCGTGATAGTTCAAATGTTCAAACCTTGCACAATTTATTGAGGAGACAAGTGAAAAAGAAGACAAGTTCAGTTTTAATGAATGTGGTTCAAGATTGGGATTCGGACAATAGTGTAACTGAAAAACAGAAATTTGGTAGAAGTAAAAATAATTCTCATTTTATTTCATTCATTAAGGAGAATGGTTTAATTCAGAATGCAATATATGTGGATTTTCATTTAATTCTTATTCAGGAATATGCTGTTTCATTGTGGAATCAAACCGCCCTTGGAAATGTATTAGGTAAGTTTGCATATATGTGTGTGTATATGTTGGTTTTAGTTTTTGATTCTAGTCATTCGAAAAGAGGAGGTTAAATTCAAATTGAGTCATTTAATTATATATTATTAGTTAATAATCATATTTTATACATCAAGTGTGTAGAGTTGATCAAGAGGTGAATAACTTGAACAAAAAAAATATTGCAGACAGGATTCCTCGATGTCAGTCAAGCTTTTGATAAAGTTTGACATCCTAGCCTACTATACAATCAAAGAAAGTTTCTTTCAGTAATCTATGTCAATTTTTTGAGAATTTATTTCAGTAAAAAACAGTTCAGAGTCAGAGTAAATGTCAACATATACAGATGATTTTCCCCTTATATCTGGTGTGCCACAGGGAAGTCTTCTGGGTTCTATTGTACTGACTAATAACATACAGAGACATAATAATCAGTACATTCGCTGACAACACCACAATCCTAGAGGGCCAGTAGTGGATTCTAAAATGCTAAGGACTTTTTTTGATGAAAAATGGTGACATAAGTGGAGAATGAAAATCAATGAGTCTAAATCAGTTCAGACAATTTTATACTATATAAGGAACAGTGCTCTCCAATACAAATAAATAACATCCAGATACCATAATCTTCAACAACTAAATATCTGGGCATGCATCTTTATAAGGGACTGACCTGGAGGGAACTAAGTATGGGAGTATGAAACCTGAATTTCCCTACAAATGATCAGTTTAGGGACTGAAGACTGCTTCTGCAACGCCATAATCTAACAGCTGATGAAGATTTTCAACACACAACAAACTGAATTGCACAAACCGTTATATTCTTCTATAGCTCTATGTATTGAATTGTATCAGTCCTTACTTGGTGAAAATCCATATTAAATAATTTGAAATAAGGTTATTCTGATTTTCACAAATTTTTATTGTTAAACTCACAACAATTGTTTCGCTATCACAGTAGCATCATCAGGCAAGATCACATTTTGAATAACTAAGCTTGTTTCCGAAATCCGTGGCTATTTATATTACAGTAACTACAATGAATTTTTATTGGGCACTAAAACCCAAAAAAGGGTCCCTGCAAATTCCAGCTTATCTGAATATATTTAACAGAGGTGAGCTATTTATATCTATTTGTTCGTTAAGTAATATTCCAATTTTATTATGTTTATTTATCTCTAGGGATTCTAACAGATTTAAGGCATAACTTTTGCTTTCTATATGTAGAATTTCAAAGTTATGGTTGAAAATGTAATATAAATAGCCACGGATTTCGGAAACAAGCTTAGTTATTCAAAATGTGATCTTGCCTGATGATGCTACTGTGATAGCGAAACAATTGTTGTGAGTTTAACAATAAAAATTTGTGAAAATCAGAATAACCTTATTTCAAATTATTTAAAATTAAAAAAAAAATTATATAGCTCTATGAACTACGATTTGAGGACAGCATTGGTTTTCTGTTATCATTTGAAGACCACCAGAAAAATTCGCAGATAACAAATTAGCGGCCTTATTGGATGAAGATGATACTCAAACTCAACAAAAAATTGTGAATCAATTGAATGTGACGCAGAAAGTCGTCGCCATTCGTTTGAAAGTTATGAGACAAATTCCGAAAGTTAGAAAATGGGTTCCACATGAAGACAGCAAGAAAAGTTATTTCTTCTTTGAATCGTTGCAGATGAAAAGTGGGTATATTTTTGAGAATCCTAAGTGTTGTAAATCATGGATGAATCCAGGAGAACCATCAACATCCACTACAAGGCCAAATCGCTTTGGAAAGAAGGGAACGATCTGTGTTTGGTGGGATCAAAAGGGTATAAAACCTGGTGACACCATTAACAGTGATCGTTACCAACATTGAATAATGTATTTAAATCCAGAATTACATGAAAAATTACCAGAATATGGAAAAAGGCAACACAAAGTTATTTTGCTCCATGATAATGTCTGATGAGACATTATCATGGAGCAAAATGACTTTGTTTCTTATGGAGTAAATATATGATAATACATAGCAAGCTCAGGGAATCTATGGAGACATTGAGTTGGAAAATACTAGGACATGTGACTTATTCTCCCGACCTGGCTCTGTCTGATTATCATCTAATGAACCTTTATTGGTTACATAATAATATCGGGAGCCAATCCACTTATGATTTGTATAAGAAAGTCAAACATTCTTACATTCACCTGATAAGAAATTAATTTCCACCTTGATCTCATAGAAAATTCTGCCAATAAATATGGAACCTGGTGAAAGGTGAATATATTAAGAACTCAGAAATGACACCGGTTTGAGTGTTGATTTTGTCTATGCATTAATCTTGACGAAGATAGGTCCTGTTAATCAACATTTCACTTACTTACTCCACCTTTCAATTAGTATAGGGTTTTTCCTAAGTCCCTCAAAAAAGCTACTGTCATCCCTGTCTATAAAAAAGAAGACATAATTAATAAGGTAAATAAATCACTTGGCTTAAGTTTCACAAAAGTTTAATTTTATGTTGTTGACATATATGTTTCGGGTTTCAACCCATTTTCAAAACTAAGGAGAATTTACTTAACATAACAATTTATATATTTTTCGGACAACAGATGGAAGTGTTGGGATTTTTTATTTGAGGTTAACAGTAAGTTATACCTGTTGACAGTATTTGCTTATTTTCAAAGGCACTTGTTATCAACAGATGTCAGCAATGGGGATAAATGAAAGGCCAACTTCTCATTTGTTATCGCCAGATGTTTTTTATGTGCAGAAGAGGTTTCTAGACATTAGAGCAGATCCAACTTTCTGCTTTTTTTACCTGAGTTTGGGTTTTACCGAAGTCTATGAAGTGGTTTTCTTTTATGCAATGAGCAGAAGTCTTCTGTGTCAATAAACATTTTGGGGGAAAATATCATGGTCAAGGAAAGCATTGTATTTTCAGGAATTGTACCCGATAAACACCTGAAGTGGGGACCTGATCAACTGAGGGGTTAACTCAAATCTGTGTGTTATATGCTTTTTATGCCAAGAAATCAGATCGACTTTGACTTGCTGAAGACTGTATATTTTGCCAAATTCCAGTCAATCATTTCTGTGGGATAGTCTTTTGGGGATAGTTCCTCAAATGTGAGTGATTTATTTTTGATCCAAAAAAGGATGTTGCGGACTATATTACTATTATACTTTGGTTAAACAACACATATATATATATTATATACTAATATAATAATAAATAGAAATCAACATATACATATAGGTGTATTATTTAATTAAAGTCTACTATGGATTTCTATCAAATAAAGACCAACACAATTTGAAATATTGGGCTGTCAAGAATCTTGCAAGGGTTTTTCAGAAAAAAAATGTACGAACTACTGTAACCATAACATTCTTACCATCATACCATTGTATACATACAAATTGTTAATTTTTTCACTAGGTATAATTATTGTTTTCAGTTTTATAAAAATTGAAATTCTACAAGAAAAATGTTTCCTTTGTTTAAACCAGTTTAGAAGACCATGTTAAGAGAAAAAATAATTGACTGTATGGTAACAAGTTTATTTTACATATTACCTGTACAAATAAGAAATCTCTCTAGCCACATCAAATTTAAGAAGGATCTATGAGGCTTTAATTTTACATTGTGAACCATATAATATTAAGTATAATTCGAAGTTTTCATTTTATCCTGACATCTTTAGTGAAGATCTAGCTTCTGCAAGTTAGAAGATTAGTTGTTTTTTGGTTAGACTTTGTTAAAGTGTTCTTACACCATTTTAGGCACAGCACTGTTTATTTTTGACCCAACAGTAAAAAAGTGGCCGGCCTTCCAAGTGAGACAATTTCTTTCCTCACTTAGGTGCGAACTTGCAACACAGGAATTTCCACTTACACATCTAGCGTTTTAGCCATTTCATCCATCAGCGCTTAGAAGATGGTCATAAAAATATAAATAACCAAAACACGTTTAGATTTGTGAAATAAATTTGCCAAATGTTTTAAGTGAATTTAAATATATATAATAATTGACTAATTCTTCCAGGGGCACAAAATTTATGGATATTCAACGGTGACACTAAGAGGTTAATTCTAAATAAGGAATGTTCGAGAAAACATTCATTGGAAATGACAATTTCAATGGAAAACTGTGTTGCTTATGTTGAACTTTGGACCAAAGAACATAAATCAGATATCCGCCAAGGACCAGTGGCGGATATTTTTGCTATAGTTTATTTCTGGTTTCAGAAACTGAATAAGATGGACAAAAAAGTACATCAGTTGGAAAATATCAATGGGTAAGTGTTTGATTACTTTAATTGGGCCTATGTTAAGCACAATTATTGTCAGTGTGCCATATGTTATATGAGGTGTTTCCAATATCCAAGTCAGATTTTTTTTGGCAGAATGTAAGATTCATCTCACTTGAGCAGTTCCTCAAAAAATTAGTACTATTGATGTTTTTATTAATTTTCATTACAAAATTGTCCTTGTCCGTATCACTTCAGCCAACGCGAGAAGTGATTTTTTTTAAATTCTTTAAGTATACAATAATATTTTAATAAGTCAACATTTGCTTGAGTAAAACTCATTTTAAGCATCATATTAATACACTTCAATAAAGGGTTCATCCATTTTGAATATTTTTTGAGACTCTAGTTTCATTCATTTGTGGAAATGAATACCCACAAAAAAGATTACTATAATGTCAAAAAAGTATCGGGTTTCATTCATTTGTGGAAATGAATACCCACAAAAAAGATTACTATAATGTCAAAAAAGTATCGGGAATTGGTCAATGAAACAAAATATGGATTATTCCTCCAAATTTATTGTATCCCATTTAAAGTACATCCCTTCCGAAATAATACACTTACACCAGCAAATAATCCAAACATCAAAACATTTTTTGCACGCACTTCCAGGAATCGACCCAATTACTCGCCGCGAATTCGCTTTTACGGACCGAAAACAGGTAATATTTGAATTGGTAATTTGAGGTTTGTAAAGAGAAAAAAGTGTGCGGAAGATATATTTGGAGAATATAGTAATTGTTCAAAGAAATTTTAGCGCCTGTTTCTCAGACTTAAACGACAATTTTCAGTCTCTATTTCCTTTACTTTAGAGATGTTAAGTTTAGTTGAAGACATTGGTAGCTGGCCAGAAAGAGGCAAATTTTTGACGGCATTGTGGTTCACCCCTAATTTATATCTCCCGGACAAGATCCAGTTTTTGGGTAAAACTGATAATCTTGTTCAGGGGTAATGTTTTCAGTTCGCAATGGGCTATGAAAACCTGACCAAAGACCTGGAATCTGATTCGACTCACCGCTGTGCATGGCTGTTTCAGTGTCCTCAAGACACTGAAACAGCCTGCATTCATCCTCTTCAGCCAGACCGATTTTGTGCAAATGCGCTTTCAGTCTGCAGTGACCTATCATAATTCCGACTAGTGTTCTTAGTATGGCCCTATCCAGACCTAGCGCTAGGTTCGCCATCTTTTTGTTTGAAGCTATTCCAAGGAACACCTTCGAATGTTTCAGGCCAGAATGGCTCCGCCAGAAAGACTCTGAGTTCATTCTGCCTGTTATCGCCTCGTTAGCCACGTCATGTGGTATTCCCAGGAATGGTTCCGGACCTACCAGAGGCAGCGCAGCTCCAGCAAACGCCAGCCGATCTGCCTCCTTGTTACCCAAATACTCATATACGCGTGTTCTTAACAAAGTCGATTCACCCTAAACCATATATAAATATATAATAAAAATGCTTCCCTGTTCAAAATTCCATTTGCAATGCAAAATTCAAAGAAGATTCAATATTTTTTTACCAAATACCTCGGCATAACACTTGATCAAAAACTTACTTTGGGACCTCATCTAAAGCAGGTAATCAACAAGGCTTATAATGCTCTTTTTCTATGTAGTAGGATGGTTGGTAAATCATGGGGATTAAAACCCATGATGAACACCAATTATCATCAACATGATAGAAATTTTGGTTTTTATGTAATACTATACTAACTAATAAAATACTAAAGTAAATATATAAATCTTAATAGAACCAAAGTGTGGGTTTGGCTTACCAGACATGGGGAAATAAAATACCCAGGGTGGACCAAAACTAGCATGGTAAAAGGCAGCAGTTTTATCATTGCCGTAAGTGACAAAGCATTGAACACTAGAGAGCGTAGCTATAGTAGCAGAAAGGTCTCTACACTGCTGTACAGAAAAGAAACGGAATACTTACTATACTACTCTATTTCCAAATCATCTTCATGGCAGACAGAATTAATCAAACGGCCCTCAGTCCAGGGCACCTCTTAAGTAAGGAGAGGGTGCTAAGAATCCCCTGGTTGTGTAATAATATAATATGAAGATATATTAATGAGTTGTAAAAATTGCAACATGGAATGTGCTCTATATGCCCCTGGAAAATTGACCAACATTGAGGCCAAAATGTGCAGATTGAGTATAGATATTCTCGGTCTTAGTGAAGTTTGGTGCAGGTACGCAACAAACCAGTGGAGGTTGTATATATTATTCAGCTGACTCAGATCGGGACTACAGATATGGCACAGCTATAATGCTCACAAATGACGTCGGGAAGTCAGTTGTGGACTTAATACCTTTGAGTGATCGGGTCATGCTAGTCAGGCTCGCAACAACTCACCAAGCAATTAACATCATAGAAGTGTACCTACAAGTGACAAGTCGAATGAAGAAGTGGAAGAATTTTACAATCATATAACCGAGGCACTCAACCCCACAAAAAGGGTGAAATAACAGTGATAATAGGAGATCTGAATGCTAAGATTGGAACAGGAACTGAGGGCAGCTCGATTGGCAATTTTGCTTTGGGTACGAGAAATACACGTGGAGACAAGCTAGTCAAGTTCTGCGTGGAGAATAATCTTATGGTTGCTAATACGTTTTCCAAATTACATCCAAGGAGACTATACACGTGGACATCGCCCCAACACCCTACAGCGAACATTGTCAGGAATTAAATAGATTTCATCATGATTGCACCAGAATTTAAAAAATATAAAAAATCAGCGAAGACTTATCCTGATGCAGATATTAATAGTGATCATAATCTAGTCTGTACGAGTTTCAGAATGAAACTCTTCAAAAATATCAAGAAAATCAGTACAAAAAATAATATTGATCTGAGCAAGCTGAATGATCCTGAGAGTGACATGGGGACATGACAGTAATGGATTCACCAGATATTGAACGTGCTTGGGCATACTTCAAGACATACAAGAACACGATGTCGGTAATGTTGAGAACGTAAAAAAGAAGGAGTAGATGACTTCCACAATACTTGAACTCATGACGGAAAGAAGAAAGAATAAAACAACACACAAATCCATAAATAATATCATGATACATTTAATGTAAATCGAAAAGTTAAAGAAATGACGGATATAGGGCGAAAATCAACAAAAATGCCGGGTAGCAAAAGAAGCTTGGTTTTCTGATAAATGCGATGAAATAGAAGCCTCCAACAAAGACATGATACATTTAATGTAAATCGAAACGTTAAAGAAATGACGGATATACGGCGAAAATCTATTGGATTAATCTTACCAAATCGTAGATATAGACGAGAAGCTGAACTGATGGAAACAGTACCTAGAGGAACTGTTCAACGATGATAGAACTGATTCGTCTCCAGATGCTAACTTGGAGCTAAATGAAGAAGGATCAGCAATAACAAAAGATGAGATCATCCACTCCATAAAAATAGAAAAGAAAAGCAACACGTCTGGATAATATCCACGCTGATGCTATCAAACTGACAGCAGGCAAAGAGGGTAAACGACTGGAGATACTGACATCACTATTCAACACTATCTGTAAAACTGGCATCATACCCTCAGCCATACTGGCTGAGATCAACTTTTATAGCCCTGCCAAAAAATAATAAGTCACACATCCTTAAGATATTTTTGAGGATAGTGCATACACGTATATATAAGAAATGTGACGTTGAGATGGACCGAACTTCATGCTGGTTTAGAAATGGTTTTGGAACCTGTGAAGCACTTTTCTCCTTAAACATACTGATCCCAAGGTGTAGAGATATGAATGTTGGGGTTTATGCTCGTTTTATCGACTATTGCACAGTGTTTGACAATGTGAGACATGATAAAATCATTGAGGTTCTCAAGAAAACCACTAAGATAGGGAAGAGATTAGAATAATATCACAACTATATTGGAATCAAGCAGCTGAAGGCAGATTAGAGAACGAAATATCAGGATCCTTTGCAGTGAGGAGGGGAGTGAGACAGGGTTGTATCTTATCGCTGTTGTTATTTAACATCTACTCTGAATCGATATTCAAAACAATTTTGAGTGAGATTGCAAAAGACATTAAGGTGAATAGTGAATAGCCAGGTGGATAGCCAACCTTCGCATGGAGACGGCGGATTAAGAAGAAGATCAAAGTGTTTCAGTTATTTACAAAATCACAGAGGCGCTTCATTGGTTTCACATACAGGCGCTGACCATGCTTGGCGCTGACAACCATGATTTAGTGACCTAAAATTTAATCCAAAGTGGAAGAAACCACTTTAATCAAATTACAAAGATCAGCATGCCTGGATGTAACTGAAGCAATGAATTCCTGCTCTACTGCTGCAATGCAGGTCATCCTAGAACTGCCTCTGCTGCAATTGTTCATTGAATCAGAGGTAGCTTCACTGAGCTGCATCTGCCCACTTGAAATCAGGCGACCTGACGGAACGCGCATTTGGAACTTGTGCAAAGTACCAATTGATTAAGTCACATATATGATAATGACGAAATACCAGGTCAATAAGAACTTTTGTTAAAACAAATTGTAGAAATTACTATGTTTTACTACCAATAAAAATATATACTACACATTTTCTTGTGACTCGAGTTTCGGGAAATGAACTATCCCATCATCAGACAACTGAAGACCTAACAGTGGTACAGAGGTATTTAAACAAAAGTGATAAATATTTTGAATATTTCAATAGATTCTAGGTAACACCTAATAGTGGTACAGAGGTTTACAAGCGGAACGTGATAAAAAACCGGGTTAAAAAAGAGGGGCCTTCTAACAGATATCGGAATGTCGGCAATCGACAAAGAAGGTTGTTAAACAGATGGTACCCATTTAAATATCTCAAATAATTTTTGGGGTTACATAGCTCCGTACAGTCATTCATTATTTTTACATTATTTTGTTGTATATCTCAAATATTGGGATTTACATAGCTCCGTACAGTCATTCATTATTTTTTTTATTCTTTTTATTGTGAACGAATTTGTAAATTTCAATAATCAAGTTTCTTTTCTTTTGAATCTACATGTAAAATTTTCTTAAGATTTTCTTTTGTCGAAAGGAATTACTGTTTTCTAAAGAATGAGTGGCACACTTTAAAATGAATTGATATAGACCTAAACATAAATAAATAAAATTTTAATCTGACATGTGTGAAATCGAAATGCTTGTTTGTGAAATGTGTTTATATTCTTCTGTAATTCTATGAATTTGATTAATCCAATTGAAAATATACAGCTTGATATTAATTAAACATAAAGATTATTAGTGAGAAAATTATCAAATTTCTTTGCTTAAGTTTTTAATAAATGCGTTAAATGTTGAAAATTTGATGACATACTATATGTGTAGATACTGAAAACACAAAATTTGAGGGAATTTAATCAAGAAGCCCAACAAATTTATATTGTTTCTGAGCAGATGGGTGCGTGTTAAGATGATTTCTATCAGTAAATTTGGGAACTGCCTTCTGTTGATACCTTTGAATA
The DNA here is from genome assembly GCA_034642435.1 of Megalocaria dilatata. Lineage (NCBI taxonomy): Eukaryota > Metazoa > Arthropoda > Insecta > Coleoptera > Coccinellidae > Megalocaria > Megalocaria dilatata. The sequence goes on along the minus strand of CM067859.1, from coordinate 41,471,583 downwards.
TACGATTTTTGGTGAATTGGATTACAGTAATCACCGCATAACCGAACTGCTCAAACGTGGGGACCCATTCCTGGGCACTCTTCCTCACAGCGATGCTAACTACAGAACTCCGAGCTTATTGTCTAGTAACTGTCAGCACTCTGTTGGGATTATTTGTGTCTTTTTTGCTGTGTAACTTCGTATTCTTTCTATGATTGATGAATACAACATTATTAAAAAAAAAGTAGACGCTCTACTGGCTACATGCTGCTGCCATTGGATGTTCTGCTGATCTTACATGCAGAATTGAAATTTCATCTGTACAAGTTAGCTTTAGTGTAGTGTAGTCACAATCCATGTGACTTTATTGCTCAAAAAAATGCATATGTAGCTCTTCTTGCTATGCTTGATGACGTTCTTATTCTCTTCAGAGATGAGGTTCACTTTCATCTTTCGGATTCTGTAAACAAGCAGAGTATGCGCTATTGGATTCCTCACACATCTCGTGTGTCAAAGACTGGTTTGCGGTAACACTGCTCAGAATCTTCTTGAGAAGCTGATCTGCATTGGCAAGCACAGTCATCTGATTTAGCCCCCTGTGATTATTTTCTATGGGGCTACATAAAATCAATTGTTTACAACTATTGTTCTAGAACCCTAGATCACCTTAGGTACAACATTTCTCAAATTGTAGCTAACATACTGGTTGATATGCTGAAAAGAGTTGAACGAAACTGTAGAAGTAAATTAACAGCAGTGTATCAACAATAACAGAAGCCATCTGCCTGAATTCATATTTAGTACTGAATGAACAATAACATTACATTGTATTTGATATAGCTCAAAGGATTAAATGTATATCTGCATTACTTTTTTTTAATTCAATTTCAAAATAGGCAAGTTGCTCTGCCCCCTGATTATAAAAATTTTAAAAGATAAAGGTACCAATACCGCTACAATTTAAATACAATATTACTAATATTTTCAATATGTCGCTGACAGAAATAGTGTTAAAAGATCACAATCGAATTCACATATCCTGTGTTGTTATCATTAATTTATTCTTTTTGTAGGTTTTCTGATGATGTGCAATATGTTGTTCTCAAGTCATCATTGAACATAGTCGTGAGTTGGCATTCGGTTGTTGATGATGTTAAAATAACTCAAGTTCATGTTTACACTTTGGCTCCCGACTTCCAAACAATAGTTAATGTCAGGGCACTGTCTAAAGTAGAGCATTATGTCTCCTCATTACATAATATTGAAGGTAATTATTACAAGTTTTATATTTATAATTATAGTAGTAAAATTATCTTAAGTAATTCTTCAAGTACGAATATCTACAGAAACGTTAAACATATTTACCTCCTAAATTTAATGAAATGTTTGGCATAAACCACATCATTCTTGATTCAGTCTTCCAGTAAATATCACATTTATGAAAGGGTTACTCTAGGCGTACATCAGGAATTCATGTAAATTTCAAGGAATGAAAACAGTATTTTTGTGCATCTTAAGATTCACTTTGAAAATACTCTATATAATCGGTAGTGAATTTAATAGCTAATATAAGTATGCTTAAAATAATAGCCTTTAAATATACTCAGTAACATTAGAAGTGTTACACCCAGAAGAAATAATTTCTTGATTTTTCTGGCAACAAAATAATATTTTTAAAGCATGCTAAAAGTTACAACCTCAACATTTTATGTTGCGAATGTAAACATTTTTCATCAAGATCGCCCCCCATTCCCCTGTATGCAGCTATGTGCCCTTGCTACATAGATTTTAAAGAGTGTCTGCGAGATGCAATATCCTTAGTTTAGACCTCTATCCACAGCAAACTTCCTTGACAAATTGTAACAAATTCTTACCCTTGATTTTGATCCATCATAGAGATTCTTAAGTGTTAAGAGTATGACTGATATTTAATTCTTGTCGTGAGTGCGGACAGCTCAGTGGTAGAGCATAGGACTTGTAACCGGAAGGTCCAGGTTCGAATCCTGTTCAGGTGAAAAAAAAATTTTCTAGTTGGAAGGGTGTCGGACCCAACGTTTCACTGTTGGGTCGAAAATTAACCGTGCTGTGACCTAAAGTGGCGCAAGATCGCAGTAACAAAGCCTACCCAGAACACAACTGAACTCTTAACTCCCACAAGCTGAAAAAGCTTCTGAAGGATCTTCACAGAGGATCTAGGAGTATGAAGATGATAATAAAAAATAAAATAAAAATAAAAAAAGTGTCTTCCATAGCATTTTTACGGGAACTGTATCATACGCCTTTCGCAGATCCACGAACAAAGGATGGCTTTCCCTATTGATATTCGATCTTTTCTCTATGATTTGTTTGAAACAAAAGATGTTATCCACACAAGATCTTCCAGCTCTGAAGCCTGATTGCTCTTCTTCTTCCTGCTCTCTATATTCAAGCTCAATTAGGTCTCGCAGAAATCTCACATAGAGTCGACTAAGTAAGCTTGTAACTGATATGCCTCTATGGTTCAAGCAATCTAGTTTATTTCCCTTTTTATGAATTGAAGTTATATGGGCTACCTTCCGTTTTTCCGGGATTGAGTTATCGTTTAAGTATTGGTTCATACATCAGGCGAGCATATCCAAAAGACCTGTTCTGAATCTACTCTGCTGGAATCCCCTCCGGGCCTGCAGCGCGTCCATTTTTCAGCTGTTTTACTGCACTTTTAATTTATACAGGGTGTCTCATAATTAAACCGACAAGCTTCTAGTGGTTGTTCTAGACATTATTTTAGTCACTTTCGACCCAAATCATATAATGCAAAAATGCTTCGTTAAGGAGCTAGAGCCCTCTGAAGATGACGTCCAGGCAACACTTTTTGTAAAATATCTCCAAAACGCCCTCACCTAAAGTGTTGAAATTTTACACATTGACTAACATCAAAAATACGTACCGAATGGTTCGAGTATATTTTTTTCATGTCAAACATAAGCGTATCATTTTGGGAGGGCGAAGGGTATTTTTAGTGACAAATCTTTTACCTTTCTTTATTTTACAAGTTATACACCAAATTCATAAACTCTGATATTTTGACGTGACAACGTCTTATAAATTGGTTTGCCGGGTGACACTTCAAGAAACTGCGTTACGCTCCGCTCACGTTATGCGCTCACAATGAGAGCGAGTGAGAGGCACGCGTCCCTTCCACTCGGGCATGGTTAGCCCGCCTAAGAGCGAGAGAGACAGACATAAAAAGTGAAAGGCACGCGTCCCTTCCACTCGAGCACAGTTAGCCCGCCTAAGAGCAAGAGAGACAGAGCGAGAGAGAGAAAGTGTGAGAGAGATAGGCATACACACCGGTTCATGTCTTGCGCTTCTATTTCGCTTAGGCGCCTGCATACAAGTTTACACGTTGCCAGTTAATTGTAAAACGATTGTGTAGTGATAATGTGAAGGTAGTTTCGTCCATCGCAACAATTCAAACAGCAAAGGTAAATAATTTCAGACTGATAATATAACATGATGAAATAAATGACTAAGACATAAGTGAATAGGTTATGTTGTAGTAATCACAATGTTGTGGTAGTTTTCAATCAAAAAAGTAGTAGAAATCGTTTCTCAACCAATAATAATTTGTTTAACTTGAAAAAATGAGCGCGACTTGCTATGTAAAAAATTGAAATAACAATGTTTAACCTCCAACCTGTCAAATCGAAACTTTCAAACATTCAAACCGAGACGACTAATCACTGCGCAAGGTCGTAAGCGCGCGATTTACAAATTCAAAGATCAAATGTGAATTAGTTTTCTCCTTTTAGAAAATACACTTTGAATTAAAATCGATTGATATTAACAATTAATGTGATTTAAATAAATGTTTTAACTTTTAAATTTAGTTTTTATATTTATAACAATGTAAAACAAGTTAAATTTATTAACAACTTATAACAACTGATTGATAAATAAAATTTTGTTAATATGAAATTCAGTGCGAGATTCTTTGTATAAATTAATGTTTTAAATATATTTCTTTGTATAAATAAATGTTTTAAATTGTTACTATTATTTCATCCTTCTTCCTACTATACGAATGAATATTCACATTAAAATTATTTTACCACTCAAAGTCGTTGTCACGTAAAACTTTCGCCCGTATACCGACTTTACAGGCAACAAATTTTTTTTCTTAAAAAAGGTGCTCTTATGTAATATCGCCCAGTTGCACCCGTTTTTCAGAAAAATTGATTTGAAATTTTCTCTCCGTTCACTACTCAATGCTCGTTATCTAAAGAATAGTAATAAAGTAAGTGAAATATCAATTTCTTGTAAGTAAATTAAATGTTTTCGTATTAATTGTGTCATAAGGTGAAGCTTTTATAAAATAATTGAAATCAAGTACAAGAAATTGATATTTCACTTACTTTATTATGATTCATTAGATAACTAGAATTGAATAGTGAACGGAGAGAAAATTTCAAATCAAAATTTCTGAAAACCGGTGCAACTGGGCGATGTCACACAAGGGCACCTTTTTTTAAGATATATATAAATTCATCGAGGGTTCACTAATTTTTCCCGCCTTTTCCTAAAATGGTACATTAGATCTACTGTTCTTTCATAATATACTCGTACAATGTTGCAATATAGATTTAAAAGAACGGTAATGTTCTACTGATTGTACAAAAGGTTATCAAGATATACTATTTTTGAAATTCATATGTAAATAGATCATTCACAGATGTGTGTATGAGCAGATTTGCGAATGATGTTAAGAATAGTGCCCCATATTCTGAAGGAATATTTATATTTATAGCTATGTTTATTATTTTCAGATTGTGAAGAACTCTTAATGGGATGTGGAGAACATACAATAACATTGTGGAATATAACTCATGGATATATTGTTGCAAGTATAAAATTGAATGACATTAAATTATCGCTTTTAACTCTTTGGGCAAAGTGTGACAGAGTAAGTGATCATATACCTTTAAAAATTTGGTACATATCAATTTAAATTCTAGGGCATATTATTCACAGTTCAACAATGTGTGGATAAAGAACTAAGGCTGATAGCTATAAATGGAAGAAGCCATTCATGGAAAAAACTGAAAAGTTACAAACCCCCTGAAGGTTTTGAAAGGTTAGTATTTATTTAATGTATCAACACTATTTGATGATATTTCCTTGAATTAATTGATATAAATTAAAATGAAATAAGAATTAAATTTCAAATGAATAAACGAGGACGTAAAATTCGGCGAGAACAAAGTCATACAAAATCAGTGAGATAGATTCCGCAAAAAAATCGATTAATAAAATAATACGCATGAAATTAAATTTATATGAATTCTTTCAGTCAAAGTTTGAAAGCTTTCAGTTATCTGGGGTATGCATTCGTATGTTATAAAACAAAAAAAACACTTTTCCTGTTATAAACAAAAATTAACAGCAGGGTTACCTTCACAAACTCCGTATGCAGCTATCCTAAAGTTTCCTAACTGAGAAAACGACATCACTATCACAGGTTTCCACTGATTTTCTAGAACAAGATAATGACTCGCCGGTTTTCTAATCAACCAAACTTCTAACTAGTACGTCCTATGATCAGAATTACTGACACCATATGTAAAACTTTCATAAATTGAATATTTACCAAAGTCTTAACCTCTGACACCATGTGTGAATATTTCATAACTGGGTCTGAGAGGATGTTGTGTTAATTCGTATCTGAAATCCAGATACTATGCATCAAAATATTTCATGTCTCCCCGTCCATCAGTCCTAAATATGCAAGCAATCCACTCCCAATCTATTACTTAACCTATTTTCAACGCCGTCTTAGTACGAAACAAAAATGAACTGATTTCAAAAAAATATTTCAGACCTCTCAAGCTGCCTGCGATTGCCGACTACCTATGTTACATTATCATTCTATATTTATTACCATATTTAATCAGCGTCAACTTGGTTAAAAACTGGAATTAAATTGTGAACATTTTCGTACAATAATTTTCAATGACTTTTCAACTTGGTCGCATTTCGCTACGGGACTAATTTCGTGCTAGAAAGCATTGACGCTATGGATTACCTGTTATTGCAAAATCGTCATACCGTGTGATTGAGGCATACTTGGGCATTAGCTCCACTCACATACACTCTTTATTGTATGAACATTTGGCTATCAAAAAAAATAATTCTTGTTGAATACTGCATGATTTGACAATTGTTCAAATAAAATCTCTTGTCTATTGGTGCAAAGAAATGTTGAAAAAAATCCAAACGTTGTGCTTCAAAAGTGGTCTTTAAGATCGTGACGGGCGCTGAATCATGGATCTATGTACTTGGTGTTTTTTTTAGTGTGATAGAACTTTAAATTGAAATAAAACACATTAAAATTAAGATTGAAACCAATTTTTTTTTATTTGAAAGATAATTTTATGACATTTATGTATTAAAAATAATTTCCGGCATATGTCCACCACGACTAGCTCTGAGGAAGCCCAGTAGACCAGACCAATTTTGGACCACTTTTTCGAGTAATTCAATTTCATTAATAACACGAGTTATGTTGGCTTCCAAAGCGTCTATTGTTTCTGGTTTATCAGCATAAACCAATGACTTGACATAACCCCAAAGAAAATAACCCAGTGGAGTTGTCGCATGATCTTGTAGGCCAATTAATTGGACCATTTCTCGAAATAATGTTATCGCCAAATCTTTCTTTCAATAAATCAATTGTTACATCATGTAGCACATGAGGTGTAGCACCATCTTGTTGGAACCAAAAACATTTCTGGGTCGATACCATTCAAATTTTGAAACAAATAATTATTGATCATCGATCTGTAACGAGCGCCATTCACTGTAACATTAGCTCCAGCATCGTTTTTAAAGAAATATGAACCGATGATGCCTCCAGCATGTAAAGCACACCATACAGTGCATTTTTCAGGATGCAATGGAACCTGCAGATTCTTGAGGATTGTTTTCACTCCATATACGGCAATTTTGCTTGTTTACATAGCCGTTCAACCAGAAATGAGCTTATGATAAAAAAGTGGATCAACTTCAAGCTGTTCTAGGGCCCAATCAGCAAACAAACGACGCTTATTATGGTCAAGTGGCTTTAGTTTTTGAACCAGTTGGATCTTGTATGGGTATAGACCAAAATCTTTACGCAAAATTTTCCATGAGGTGGATGCACAGAACCCAACTGGTTGTGAACGTCAACGAATAGACAAATCTGGATCATCATTAACACTATGACTTACAGCAGTGATATTTTCTTCTGTACGTACAGTTCTTTGTCTTGTTGTTGCATCGAGTAGAGAAAATGTTGTCCGAAATCTATCGATAGTTCGACGAATAAGCTGCTCTGATGGACTATTATGTAAACCATAAATTTCACGAAGTGCTTTACAAGTTTGGCGAATAGAACACTGATTTTGAAAATAAATTCCAACAATTTGTAAACGTTGTTGCGGCGTGAGTCTTTCCATGATAATTTGTCAATGCTTACTGAACAGAAATGTCAAAACAACATGGCTTCTACCTTCTGACAAATCACAGTTATCCCTATCGAAAGTTCTTTCACTCTAAAAAAAATATATGAACCTGAAAGGGCAAATTCAACAAAAATTATTCGCACAAAAAGTACTTCCAAGCAAATGATTGTAACAGTTTTGTTCGAACATTGTAGAATGGTCAATTTTGAATGGTACACTAGCATTTGTTTGCCAAAAGAGTTTGGAAACTAATCGCAGAAGACGAATCATTCTCCACTATGACAATGCAAGCTCTCACATATCAGCTCAAACAAAATCGTTTTTGAGCAGATCAAAAATAATTTGCGATGTCAACGTTTTTCGACACCTGAAGAAGCGATTGATGCGTTCATGTTTTGGAGATAGCTCCATCAGAATGAATAAAGTGCAAACATATGCAAAAGTGTAGTGATATTAAGCATTACTAGGGAACCATTGAGTCGATTCTATTAATTTTTGAACATAGTTGATACGTTCAGACTCCAAACCTATACTGAAAACTTAAAATCTTTATGTCTTTTCCTTCTGTGATGTACTTAGTTGGATTATGGTTCTTCGCACATGCCAAAGAGGTTGAACACTGGCATTAGGGAGATAGTTTAATTGTTGGTACAACAATTTACAGAGTAACATACTCTGTGGGTTGAACCTGAACTCTACTGCCGTACTATGGTGTTACCGTTTTATTCTATTACTCTTCCCTCTCTGGTTTGCAGCTTTAGTTTATATTTAATATTCAAGAATTGATTTATAAACATGACGTATAAATAGATTCAATAGGTCGACCAAGTGGATACAGACATGTGAAAAAATCAATGAGATGAAGGGCAGGAACTTTTGCAGAAAATAAAGAAGCTAATAAGATACAACATAAAAGCCAAAAAAGCCTAATTAAGAAAAATTGAAAAACATGCAGATGAAGAAATAACCTCGGCATTTAAAGAATATTATCAAAATACATTCAGCCCAAAGCACGTTTTTGAATGATTTGAGAACATAATTAATCAATGCATCATCTTCTAACAAATCATTATACAACTCAATAGCATTCCTCGCTGTCATTCATTGACGGCAATAAGGATATTTCAGTTTTCAAATCAAATTTTTCGCCCATGTTTTCTGAATTTGTCTTTGGAAAATTATTTATTATATCTATCAACAAGAGCTAAGAAATGTTGAGAGTAAAGTATCAATTTGCTCCAGACGGTTTAACAGTCTTGTAAAGATATGGATTAGTATAATTCCTTTAGCTTATTTGATTAAATTACTAATTTCCTAAGATCTAGACTTTTATTGACTATCTAGTTTTCCCCGACATTCTTTCAGTTCCTTAGCTGTATTATTATAAATTTTCTAATTATATCGGATAACTCTGATAATTTCTTAAATTCTACACTTTCCATATATACATATAAAGTTTTTCTTACATTATAACATCTCTTCTGTCGTTCTGTTTTCTATTGGTGGTATTTGCACAATTGCTCCATTGGTTGATTGTTTCCCTCATTGCTTATTCCAATGTGGAAATCAGATTAATATTTCCTCCAGACTAAGCCTACTCTTGGCTTCTTCCGATCTCCAATTGAACCTTCCTCTCGATCGACTTCTTCACTAGGCAGTATACATATAACGTTACCCCAATGCGCTCCATGATGAATGCAGCTATACCCAGGATTTTACTTGCTGATCACTCTTTTGTTGTATTCACAGCAGCACTACCAGCGTTGCCTGCCTGGGTGATGATCACCTCTTTTTGATGATTAACCCATTTTTCTTAAGTTAGCTTAGTTTAGTTAGTTGGATTATAGTTGTACGCACATGCCGAAGGGGTAGAAGTGAAACACTGGCACTGGGGAGATAGTCGGTACAACAACCTACAGAGTAAATTATTCGGTTGGTTGAACTTGAACTGTACTGTTGTACTACTGTCTTACAGTATTCTATTACTCATCCCTCTCTGACTTGCAGCTTAAGGTTATATTTATAGTCCGTCTTGAAAGTCTCCAGAAAAGACAAAGCTCAATTGTTATTATTTAGCATATATTTTTAATTATTGAATTAGACAATTATGACAAAATATTCACCTTATTTACTTATACAACCCCTATTTAATTGTATACACTTGACTAAACGTCGAGGTACATCCGAAACTAGATCAGCTTCATAATTTTCGGTGATGGTAGTCCAGGACTGTAAAACTGACTGAATTAAATCATCTTTATTTCGTGACGCTGCTCGTTCAACTTTAATCTTCATTAGTTCCCATATGTTTCAATGGGACTAAGATCTGGTAAAGCTGCTGGCCATGAAATGGGTGTCACTTGGTGTTCTTACATCCAAGCTTGCGTATAGGCCGAAGTATGGCATCTTGCATTGTCCTGCTGAAAACGCCACCCCTCTGGATATAAAGCATGCGCCTTTTCAAGGAGAAAATCGTTTAGAATGGCACAGTACTTTTCACCATTAAGTGTACCATCAACTATACAGAGAGGCGTAGCACCGCGGAGTTATTGCTCCCCAAACCATTGTTTTGGTGGGAAATTTGAATGGTAACAGGTTTTTTTGATAGGATCTTTAAGTGATTTCCACCAAGTTGGAAACAACTTTCATCAGATAAAGACATTATTAAAATTATCTTCTTGAAAACGTTGACAAAATTATATCCTTTGTTCCTTTTGTGAAGGTGTCATTATAGGGATTTTTTTGGTTTCCTTGATATGTAGCCTTGTCTTTTCAGTTACATTCCGACGGTTTCTGTTTATACTTTTATATTTCGTTGATTTCGAAATCTGTTTACCAATTTGCGAAACTCCAGGCGCGGATTGTGTCATCCTAAGTACAATAAAGCGTTTAAATTGTTTCCTTTAATCTTACACGGTCTTCCTGAAACTGGTCTAATCCTCATATCCATGCCATTTTTTATCCTCTTTATTGTCTGATGATGCTACTGTGATAGCTAAACTATTGTTGTATTAAACAATAAAAAATTGTGAAAATCAGAATAACCTTAGTTAGTATGGATTTTCATCAAGTAAAGACTGATTCAATTAAATAATAATTATGTGCTTTCATTTCAGGATACAAAACGTTTATATTGAAAATGGAGTTCTGATTTCTTTCTATGAAGAAGGAATACTTTGTTGGAAAGCCCAAACAGGAGAACAAATACTGGAGGAGAACCACGAGACTGATATGAAATACTTTCCATCAGGAAAATATGTTATTATGACAACTGAGAAAAGTATCTTCATCAGACATGCCCTTACGCATCTCCTCACAGCTGATTAATTATGTACCAAGGCTCTTTATTGTAAATAGTCATTATTTCACTGTAAATAACTATATAAATAGTATAAAATTTTTATAGAGAATTTAAAACTTTATGATGAACCAAAATCTTTCTTTGATTTTTTTTATCGATTGTTGTATTTTAAAAAGAATATAATTAATTATGCACTGTGGGTTTCTTATTTCTGATATGCACACAATGCTTAAGAGACCAAGATTCGCTTCAGAGCATCTCTTCCAATTATGACGAATTAATGGGAAGAAATCGAAAATTGACTTCAAAATTGGATCGCCTTAAAAGATACTGTTTGACTTGTTTATGGTCATCTGAAGAGTAAAATCTATAATTTAATCAAATCGGTCCTTATTTGATGGAATTTCATTTTATTTAAATAAAATAATAAGAATATGCATAAACTGTGGAAATATTCTTTATTATTTTATTTAAATAAAGTCTATGTCGACAAGTGGCCACCATCCACAGATTACTGAAAACTAATTTCGTAATCTGTGCCACCATCCAGCAACTCAAAGAAGAGATTTCACTACAAACTAATGAGATTGGGAAGCGATTATGTGAAGATGTTATAGAAAATTTTGATATGTGATTGGACGTGTACTGCCAAAGGCGTGCGGAACACAGCAGAGAATATTTGGCATATATCTTTCGCACTTAGTTTTATGACCACCTTATTAATGCAGACATTTGTGGCTTAGTTGTATGATCACCTTTTTTCCTACTAGGGTTAGCCTCCATACTTATTCCTCCTTCAACGGTGTTTGCTTGAGTGTCAGTTTCAAATTTCATACACATATAACTGGAAGGTATATCAGAATACCACAAACGTTTGCTGGTTACCACACTCTTTACCAAAAAAGAAGAAATGTACAACCCGTTTTTGGCCAGAAAATATTGGAATTAAAAGATTTGACTTCAACAAATAAGGATTTCTTAAATCAACCAGCAAAATCTAAATCACAGTTTTTTCCATAAAGCAAGAGAGGCACCTTACCAAAGCCAATCACAATACTTTAGATACTCTAAATAAAAGAACAAAACGAAACATACATCCTCCATCTTATGTCAGAATATCTAATCATTTTCAAATGCAAACAAAACATATCTGAAGTTAATTCACAATAACTTCAGATCTATTGGTGGAGCTGCAGGGAGACTTGAGCTTTTTGCAGAGCATAAGGCAGACTTAATAGTGGTGACTGAGCACTGGAAGAATGAAAAGGAACTAAACATTCATGTTGAAGCTCTGATGTGAATGGAGTGTTATGAGGAAGCTTCAACCTCTTAATCCGGAGATCTTAGATAGCCGTGGTGCGCAAAAATGACGACAGTGACCTTGTTCCACGTTGGAATTCGACTGCGCCAGTTTGCGCTCTGTTACGGTTTGGGGGCAACCAAAGAGTCCTGAACTGACCGACAGAGGGTACTCTCTCTGCGAAGAACCAACCATCATTCCAAAATACTGGTTATCTGTAAATACTTGTAAATATATGTGATTCCCCATGTAAATATATGTAAATACTGTATATATCTCTAGCCAAAAAACTAGACAAATTATAAGCAGGTTTTTTTAGATTTTTCCTGCAATAAAATGTACTCCCACAAAAACTAAATGAGAAATTAAAATGTCTTAACAACAAGTAATAAGGCCAAAAGCCAGCACATTGTAACTAAATAGTTAAGTATTAGATGTAGGAACTATTGTTATAAAGAAATGTTTGAATATTATACTCTGTATATTATATTGTAAAAACCAAATAATAATAAAGTTATTCTGATTCTGACTGTGACACTTCAACTCCCCTGGCAAGACCGTTCATCACTAAACCCTTCCGGAAAGCAGCTTTTGATACCATCCATCGACTTTCTCACCCAGGCACCAATGCGACTGTCAAACTAACCAAACAAACATTCGTATGGCCTTCGATCAAAGCCGATTGCAGAAAATGGACACGAAATTGCCTAGAATGCCAACGAGCCAAAGTTACTCGACATGTGGTCGCACCCCTAGGTTCGTTCACCCAACCATCGAGAAGATTCGAACATGTACACCTCGACATAATAGTAATGCCACATTCGGAAGGTTTCCGATATTGTCTCACATGTGTAGACCGATACACACGATGGCCAGAGGCAATCCCGCTGCAAGATCAAGAAGCAGAAACCGTAGCCCGAGAATTCTATAGACATTGGATATCTCGATTTGGTACTCCTCTACACGTCACCACAGACCGAGGAAGACAGTTCGAATCGTGTCTGTCTAACGAACTTGGCAAGTTAACAGGTACCAAACACCTCCGAACAACCGCGTATCATCCAGCCGCCAACGGAATGGTAGAACGCAGTCATCGACAACTAAAGGCAGCGATCAAATGCCACCAAAACAGCCGATGGACAGAGACACTTCCGACAGTCCTCCTCGGAATCTGAGCAGCATGGCGCGAAGATCTGAAAACTACATCCGCAGAATTAGGTTACGGAGAGCCGCTTCGATTACCTGGCGAATTTCTATCAGGGAGAGAAGAAATAAGCAAAACCAATTCGACGGAATTCGTGAAAAATCTACGGATACAGATGCAGCGAGTCAGATCTACCAATGGCACACGTCATGGAGAACGAAAAAATTTCGTCTTCAAAGAGCTAAGATCCACGGACTATAATTTTGTCCGGCATGACGGCCCAAAATCTTGTCTACAACTACCATACGACGGACCCTTCCGGGTGATAAAACGTAATGAAAAGACTTTTACCATCGATTTGAACGGAAAGGAGTCCACCGTATGCATTGACAGGTTGAAGCCAGCATACATCATCAACGACGACAAGGAAAACCAGAAAGAGCATCCTACAGAAACTCACACGAACAAACAAACAGTGGGCCCAGAAATGAAAAAACAAGATCCGGAAGGAAAGTTAACTTCCCGAAGAGATATATACAAACAGTTCGTAACTTCGTTACTGGAAGGGCCAGCGAAATATGGACCAATAGATGACAGCACTAAATACAAACAACCGAACTCAAACTCTCGGAAGGAGATAAAACCTGGGAAGAAACTAGAGACAGCAAAGCGTTGCTCTTGTAGTACCTCTTTATACATGTTATTTAAGTCGTGATATAGATTGTGTTACAGTCACTTATTTAATATTGTAGAGTTGCATGTTTTTTATGTCCTTGTTATTTAATTGTTATTTCGTATCTATCTGTTTATAATAAAGTATATTGTTGGGTGATTGTTCTTTCACAACACAACCCACAGTATTTTCTTAAATACCCTGTTTTGCTTGTTAAGTGTTCAGTTGTCTGAAGATAGGATAGTTAATTCCCGAAACTCGAGTCACAATTAAATGTGTAAAATATCAATTTATAGGTAGTAAAACATAGTCATTTCTACAACTTGCTTTAATTATGATCAACTACCAAATAGTAACGGCTGAAACAGTTCAGTATCAAAGGGAGTTATCTGCTCAGAGTAATAAACATAGTTTACTACTCTGAGATAGGACCAATTGATGTTCTGTAAGTTTCAGTGACAGTTAAGCTTCGTTATAAATTCTATAATTTCTGTATTTATGCTTTGTGAGGGCAGTTATTAATTATCTCTATATATCACGATACAAATATAATATATAATATAATGGGGACAAAAGATAAATATATTTATTGTGCAAAGTCCAAAATATCACACAATGACATTTGAATTACTGAATAACTCTATGATCAATTTGAATATAAGAAAATCATAGACTTATAATCAGAATACAATAATATGTCTATGAAAAAAACACAGATTTCAGATGTTTAATATGAAAACAATGTTATCCGTATTCTGTGAATAAAACGACCGTTGTAGTGAAGGTCATAGACTACATTTAAAATTAGTTAAAGTAGGGATTTTCTCAATTAAAATTATATTATATTGAATCTAAATTAATAACTATTTTTATAACTCTTCATGATATTTTATTAGGAATATAGAATCCCACACAACACAAGAATATATCACATTAAACATGGACAAGGAAAACATAAAAAATACAGATGAAAAAAAATTGAAGGATGCCCCAAGTAGAAGATCATCGGTTCGTAAATCCCTGTATTTCTAATAGTTTTATCTGAATACCTAATAGGATGTTCATTTGATTGAAAAAAATTTATATAATTAAATTATATACGGTTATTGCTCAAAGTACTCTCAGAACTTCTTAGAGACCTTTATCTCACGAATTGGAAATCAAACACTTTCACTGTAATCCAATTTTTTCATTAATTCTGTATGTTTAGTTCTTAAATAATTATTTAAAAAGCTTCTTGTAAGAAAATGACATAATGTGCAAACCTTGCAGACAAAGCTTATCATTTTGAAAGTGGATACATTAAAAATTAATTTGTTTTCTATCACTATTTTATCGTTGAGAAGTTACAAGTTTCGTACTGTTACTAAATTTAACTGGTGTAAAACATGCTGTGTTTCTATATAAAGGAAGGCTTTGGTTTGTTAGAACTTTGTTGGGCAAACTGGAACTTTCATAAAAATATTCAAAGAACATCATTTGAGTATCTGGAAGATTTCTGAAACAAGTCACATTTTCCCAAAATTAGATTATCTACAAAAATTACCATAAGCCAACAGTAAAACTATTAACAAGCAGACGGTTGGCCTGTGGGATTATCCACTTTTTAAAGTTCTACACAAACTGAAACGTTTCTTAAATTTGTAAAAATTCGAAAATGTAGTAAAAGTATGAAACTCAGGGTCACTGTATCCTCAAAAATAAAGTAGTGATGGAAAACAAAGTAACTTGTTATTTATTCCATTTTAAAATGAACTATCCCATATCATATTAATTGAATTGTTTTCAGTTTAAACTAGAGCTCTCATTATTATATATTATCTACGAATAAAAGTTTTTTGATATTAGTTGCAATTTGTTGATAATGTGATTGTTTTCTTTATGTACAAGGAAGCCTTTATTTACCCAGTTTTTTTAATTCAGTTGTCTAACAACTTTATTATTATTCCTAAATTTCTAATGCTGAAAATTTTTAAATGGGTATATTTTAGATTTTGAAATTGCCCAAGGTACAAAATGAGGAAAATTCTTTCCGCTCAACTAGGAGAGTTAGTTTCAGCAGTAACTTCATCAAGTAAGTTTATGGTAACATGCTTTCATTCCACTTGATCTAACCCTCAAACCATTCTAGAGCTTTTACCACCGATGAACATAAAAATACCATATGGGATACAACTGTTGAAGAGGCTCTTAGTACAATAGAATCTTCCCATTCACAGAATGTGAAGGAATCTAAAGAACAAGATTTTGATACTACTATAATAGATCATGGATTAATTTGTCTTTCATCGGATGAAAATTTTGAGGGCACTCACGAAACTGTACAGAAACTAAAGAAGAAATTGCCTAAAAATCAAAGGACACGTAAGTCCACATTCTTTTTTGATAAGCATCGGTGCTGTAGTGGTTTACCGACTCAACTCGTAATAGAAGAATCCTCTTTAGTTGCAAGTTCACATCTTCGTCAAGGAAGAAATTTTGTAGCTAAGATGGCAGGCCACCAGGTGGCTTAAGGACATTGTTACAAAACCTAATATTACACAACTTATTTCTTAACTGACACAAGCTACATTAAGCTACATAGATCTAAAAGTATCAGAGAAAAACATCTAATAAATATGATAGCTTATGTAGTGTAATTGTTATGACTTCAGCAGATAGTGAGGTTGTAAATCACTAGAACTTTGTGATCTAATTCTGTATGAAACAGATCCAAAGACTCAAATGTGGCCATATAGAGTACTCATAGGAACAGTTCTAACTTTTTCAAATCATTGGTCAGCGATTTGATACTAGTAGCGAAACCCAAACTGATATGTGTATTTTGACCCTCTCTGCTACGTTAACAAATTTATTTTCTTCGTATTTCTCTACTATAATCCACACATGACACACACGCTTTACTATCAGTACGATTAATTTGGCGGCCAATTTCGTCACTGGTAAAACAAACATGTCGATCTATGATGGTGATTCTTTTGACATTTTCGAACTCGATGCATTTTGTTATGCTATACACTGGTAGACGGAGGTTTAGTAACTAAAATCAGCAGTTGGTTCTATTTCTTCTGTGCATTCTATTAAAAAATGTCTTTGTTCAGGAACTTATCAATTACTTTTTCATTAAAATTTTGTTTTTTTCTTATGATCTTTCTTTCACTAGATAGCATAGAGAGAGCATTTAACCTTTAATCTTCACACATAGAATTTCTGAAAAGAGATATAATTCATTTTAGGATCGAAAAGCATCTCTCAGCTTCATTTGTATAGTAGCAACAATTTGTACTAATTTTTTTGTTTCACAAAATGTCTCTTCTAAATTTTTACGTACAATGAATTTCACGAATGGGACAACTACTTTTAGATTTCTGCAGTCTCTTCTTGAATAGATCACTGATAATTCAGTACACAAACGTTCTTTGTTTAATCCCTGATAGGACATACAAGCCATTTCTTAAGTGTTAGAAGGGAATTTTAAATTTTGGAAAAATTCTCAGATTAAATAAAGTATTAGTTTGAATATGACCAGTAAAACTTATTCTATCCCACACAGTATTAATAATTACATCACACACTTCTATTGCACTAATATGATTTGCCTCTTTTTGTTCTTTTTGGTAATCTAAACGTCTCATTTTTGGTAATGGAGGTTCAGAATCTTTGTCATAAATAAGTCTATTTGCTGAGTGTTGTCCTCTCGTAACTTTGAGCTATAAGTGTTCAGGATAATTTTTCGCAACATGATCAAGAATTTTTCGGATATTTTCATTTCTTGTATTGGCATCAAGTTTTTCAGAAACCAAACAACCACAAAAACATTCCAACTGCTCTGAATTTTGTATATACCAAAAGACTACAACCAATTGGGATTTTGCTGAAACATCTGTTGTTTCATCAGCCATAATTGATAAAAATGGAGCTGTTTTTATTTTAGAAAATATTCTCTCATAACAAATTTCAAGCATCAATAAAGTAAATAATTTTGAATTTATTTTGAAGTGCCTTGGAATACTGTATTTTTTATTAAATGTTCAGCTAATAGTTTATCAAGTTCGATAGAAACGAAAATTTCCATTGTTTTCAGATGAGTTGCTTTCATTGTAGTTGTGAAGAGCCAATTGGAGAACACCACAAAATATAGAGTCTATAATTTTTGAAAGGGCATACCTATTTTGTGCCAATTTTTCATTGTATTTCCGAATATTAAGCCAATTCGATGAATCAAGTTGCTTTGTAATATAGACATTTCCTAATAATATTATACAAATTCCATTGTGTTGTGCATATGAGTCTTCGAAATTTCATGTTTTTCATATTGTTACTCAAATGAACTAAGCTAGTAACACCAGTCTGCGACCACACGTTTTCATCAACAAAAAGTACACAGCCAAAACAATATAACACATTCTTTTTGCTGCACTCACAAATCCACTTATTTTGTGAATGTTTTCTGGTTGAATTGTCTTTTATAAGTTTTCCCCAACCTAAGCCGGAAGCTTCTAAATTAATGTCGGACCTTTTTCTTTCAATGTTTCTTTTTCACTAAACGAATACTCGTGAAATTATTTATCATTAATAAGATTACAAATTGTATCTCCAGCAACACTCATTTTTTAAGAAATTGAATGTTTAAAATGTCCCAATTAAATCGACAATAAAGGAAAGTCACATCAACACACTGTACATGCTTGAAGAACAAAATTCATCTGAGATTAAAACGCTGCATATATTGAAGGTCAAATCTCCCATATACTATATATTTAGCTTTTAGGCGAATAGGTGAACTGGGAATGGCGGGGATGTTTGTAGGTTGTGCAAAACATCAACGTTACTCAAATATGTTGACGCTAAGTAGATGTACCATCATATTGAATAACGTATTGGTTACTGAATTCGGTTTTTTCGGAACCGCTAAAGGGGCTCAAGTTGTCCACACACAGAACTAAAAATTGACCTGGCTCGGCGTTTTCCGGAAAAACTTCTACTTACAGAAATATTGGGCTGCACTCTTTCATGTGAGCCACCCAGTTTACATATAGGTGACGTTTTATGGAAAAATTAATTCCTGTATTCAACAAAATCTGAATATTTGAATGAACTTCAGCTTTTACCAGTATTCCTTACATACATCAATATATTTTTGAATGAGGGGAAATTTCTGAATGTGGACCGCTCACTGGGAGAGCATCAGGCTCGGGACCGGGAGATCCGGCTTCGTGTTCAGGTAGAAAAGAAATTTTCTAATTGGACGGGTGTCTGCCACCATTTCACTGTTGGGTCAAAAATTAACAGGGCTGTGACCTAAAGTGGCGCAAGATCGCAGTAAACAAGCCTACCCAGAACACCTAACTCGAACAAGCTGAAAAAGCTTCTGAGGGATCTTCACAGAAGATCTAGGAGTATCAGGATGATAATAATAATAATACGTATTTTTATGATTAATTTGCTTGGAATCTGTGTAATATTATACTTAAATGTTTTACTTTTAGAACCTTATGAGCTTCGTAGAAGAGTTAGTTCAGCCCTTAAACAAGGTAAGTTGATATATCATACAGTGCAACTATGTACCTACTGTCAAAAAATAAAACATATATAAAAATTCCTGTATAAAAACGGAGAATGCTAGGATCTTGGGTGTTAGTATGGCGGAAAAAAGAGCGCCAACTTGTTACCTGAATGAAAATTTAGTTCATTCTTCATTATTCACACTATGCTTGATTAAAGTCAGTTTTCACACTTTTTATTTCATGAAACTTCGACATTGAGAATTTTACCTAATTCTCAGTTTAAATATGATATGAAAGTTAAACAAAACAATTATATTTGGTACTTGAGAAAATAATTATGGATCGTGTAAATCAAATGATGTAATTTATATTGTGAAGTTGTTTATTTGAAGCATTGTTTATTGATGAAAGTTAGGTATATGTTAGGTGAGTGCACAATGTCTCCAGAGATAAGGAATTTTAGTGATTTTAAAGTGTAGACAAAAATGTGTTCTAATTTTTAAGAACTCCAAAATCCATCAGCAAATTGCCAAATTTTTCAAACCTTTATCTGCCGATTTTCACTGTCCCATCATTTCCGATATTGATTGATATTGATATTATTATCCTGATACTTCTATTTCTTCTGTGAGACCAGCGAAATGGTGGCTGAAACCGCCTGACTACAAAACTTCTCTACTACCCAGGCCTGGACTTGGGATCTTTCAGTTCCTAGTCCAGCGCTCTACTCACTGAGCTATTAGCACTCATCCAAGAGACATTCTTGAATATGATTGGCTCGAACTGTCAGAATTCGATTTTGCTTGAATTTGGTCTCAGAATTAATCAACCTTTTTTTCTAATGTATTCTTATAAAAAAAGCAAGACTCCTTATTTACGATTTTTTATTCATCCAGATTGGCACTAGCTTTAATTTATACAGAAAATTCAGTCTCCACTGCATAGGAACTAAATATCCTTAAACGAAAATGTGGACTTTCTATCAAGAAAATCCACTATACATATAACCCCCTTAGAGGATTTAAGTTTTCCTCGAAAAAAATGAATTGCAAATAATATTAAATCTTTACGACTCATATGTCACCATGAAAATCAACATAGAAAATCTAACAACTTTAGTGAAGTATGAAGTTTATAGAATTTAAATGCTTTAATGGAAATTGTTGAGATGTTGTTTGTCTGAAGTTAAAATACATTTCTTATTTAAATTCCCCACTTTAAGATCACAGGTATATTGCACATATACCTATATTCCTACAAAGTAGCTTTTAAGTACAACTTGTCATATTTCATATTTGAAATGCTAAAAATATCTATTTTCAGATCTTTCAAAGGATACAAATATTGCAGATATTTCTTCTGTAATGGATTTCACTTGTATGAATTCGATCCTAAAACCCAGTAAGTATACTTTTCAACAGCTTGTAAGCCATTTTTCTACTTTGAGAGCGGTTTTCCTCACAAATATATAAATGCTTCATTTCTAGAACTCTTGGAGCCTCATAATAGAACAAATTTTTCTGAAACAATGGAATTAACCTCCACAAGTCCAACTCTAACAACAAGTAAGTTTACATTGAGTAAAAAAATGCTGAGAAGCATTGACGTTAAGTAAGGAACTTTAGCACACTTGTTCACATTACCCATCCTCCTGAAATTTTGACAATCTTGTCGTTATTTACATCTATATGCTAAATCTACATGTGATCATCATTTTTTTTAAACTTCTGATCATAAGATTCTCACAAAGTTTTGCAACAACATTCGAGTCATTATTCTACTTCTAAACACCAAATTTCAGATCAATCAGATTTGTTACATTGAAAAATAATGTGGAAAATAAGGAAACATTTCAAATATAAATAACTGCAGAACCATTGAACCGATTTTGTTCATTAACGTACTTGACAACTTAGTATCAGGTGTTTTTTTTTAGAGTGATAGAACTTTCGATAGGGATAACTGTGATTTGACAGAAGGTAGAAGCCATGTTGTTTTGATATTTCTGTTCAGTAAGCATTGACAAATTATCATGGAAAGACTCACGCCGCAACAACGTTTACAAATTGTTGAAATTTATTTTCAAAATCAGTGTTCTATTCGCCAAACTTATAGAGCACTCCGTGAAATTTATGTTTTACATAATCGTCCATCAGAGCAGCTTATTCGTCAAACTATCGATAGATTTCGGATAACATTCTCTTTATTCGATGCAACAACAAGATAAAGAACTGTATGTACAGAAGTGCTGCTGTAAGTCATATAGTTAATGATGATCCAGATTTGTCTATTCGTCGACGTTCACAACAAGTTTGACTGTTTGCATCCATGGAGTGAAAAAAATCCTCAAGAAGTTCTGCAGATTCCATTGCATCCTGAAGAATGCACTGTATGTAATGCTTTACACGCTGGAGGCATTATCGGTCCATATTTCTTTGAAAACGATGCTGGAGCTAATATTACAGTGAATGGTGCTCGTAACAGATCGATGATCAATGAAAATTTGATTGATTCGGTCTTTGGTGGAAACTCATTTTAATTAAAAAAATATATATGAGACAGTACAATGTAATACCTGAAGAAACCACATCATGGTGAAACAATTGTTGTAGTATTATAAACATTTTCGTGGAAATAAATTACTGTCTCATAAATTTTTTTAATGATGATCGATGATTATTTGTTTCAAAATTTGAATGGTATCGACCCAGAAGTGTTTTAGTTCTAACAAGATGGTGCTACACTTCATGCTGCTACCGTAACAATTGATTTATTGAAAGAAACATTTGGTGATAACATTATTTCGAGAAATGGTCCAATTAATTAGCCTCAAAGATCATGCGACATTACTCCACTCGATTATTTTCTTTGGGGTTATGTCAAGTCATTGGTTTATGCTGATAAACCAGAAACAATAGACGCTTTGGAAGCCGACATAACTCGTGTTAATGATGAAATAAGGCCTGAATTACTCGAAAAAGTGGTCCAAAATTGGTCTGGTCGAATGCGGTTCCTCAGAGCTAGTCCTGGTGGACATATGCCGGAAATTATTTTTAAAACATAAATGTCATAAAAGTATCTTTCAAAAAAAAATTGGCTTCAATCTTAGTTCAAATGTGTTTTATTTCAATTTAAAGTTCTATCACTCAAAAAAAAACACCCGATACTTTCGAAAATATTTCAAAAATAACATTTCAAATGAGAATAACTCTGTAGCCATTGAGCTCATTTTGTCAGTTTTGGCAATACTTTACACTCCAAACCCTTCATGAAAATTTCAACTCCCTAGGTTTCATCGTTCCGAAATGAGTAGTTTCACTTATATTCTAGTCGTCCGCATGTACCGTAGATCGTCCCGAAATTTGGCATCAATTTTCCTATTGTTATTATACATCTAAATACTAAATTTATTTTCGATCGGACCAGTAGTTTCGAAACTATTGGGAAAATAAGAATAACTGCGGAAGCATTGAACCGATTTTGCCTATTTAAGAATTTAAACGAGATATTAAGGCTACAAACCTACCCTGAAAGTTTCAAGTCTCTTAGTCTTACTCCGTTTGAAAGTTAGCGTGTTTGCGAACGGACTGGACATAATTACCTTCGACCTCCGCTTCTTCATCAGGTAGCAGTCACGTAGTAAGTACCACCATTGTAGTTACTGGCATGTGAGCATGGTTGTTTCACCAGGTGACCACTAAGCAGTCTCCACAAACGCCCGGAAGCAGGTTTTGTGTTAAGGATACGCATCCAGTTTCGGCTTCAATTCGAAAACCTCTAACATGACTTGTAGCAACGAAGCGCTATCCAACCGCTACTGAGTCTGCAGAGCAGTATCCGATATCTATGGGACACAACTCACATGCCGAAGGGGCTTCTTACTTCCACCGAGCCAGACGCAAACTCAAGACAAGAAAAATCTGGCCAGAAAATACACGGTTGGACAGAAAAATGTGAAAGATTAAACTGCTATAGGGTAGAGTACTGTCAGTTTTAAGGGTGTTCGCCCTGCGCTGCAGCAGACATCCGTGCCTCCGTGCTAGGACCACGACTCAGCCCTCCATTTCACCTTAGTCAAACCAGGACCCTAGACGTGACAAGCTCCCTGACCGCCACAAGGTCAGGTGATATTGGGGGAGTGACATAATGTAGCCTTTGGAGTTTGAAATATTTTGCATGCCTTTTTCGTATGCCGCCCAGAGCCATGGCCCCTCTGCCACTTACATGCAACGCCAGTGCGTTTGAGACCATTTTTGGCTCGAAATTTGAAAATTGCAGCCATTTGATCCAAACGATAGCTTGCTGTTTCCTAGAACAAGCATGCAAAAACTGATTAGACAGAATAACTGAATACATGAAAAGTATACTATTTCATAATTCAAATACAATATGGACATTAAACAGTTTCTGAATAAGTACCAAATGTAAATTCGCATTTGCCGCACATTTTCAACATCATAGAGATCATATAGGATTGTTACATTTCAATAACCTCAAAAAAACATTTCAAGGTCATTGAAATTGGCTACATAATAACAATGAAAATATCAGAGAGTATCGTTTCTTCTGTATTATTTCTCTATTGTGTGATTATGCTATGATTGATTAAAACAAGGCACAAACCATTATAAATCTCATACACTTTAATTTCTCGTATAATTCATTGCAACTTGATATGAAAATCAATTATTTTGCAAAAAATTTTAAAAAATGTCCCTTGAATCCAGGGCAGACCGTAGTCCATCAGCCTAACCACCTCAGCCAGAGGGGTAGTTGGTAAATTGGCCGGTTGCTTACTACATACATTTGAAGCTTTCAAACTTCAGGTTTTGCAGATTTGAAAATTATTTACTCACGATCCTCACGAAATTTTGTATTAGCCTTCTTGTCGTTATTTTACATCTGAATTATAAATTAAAACTCAATCATATGACTGTTACTATGGTTTCTGTAGCACTCGACACTGGTCTGCTTACAAAATAGCTTTTTTAAATCTTCTAATCAAACAATCCTCACGAAATTTTGCATTGGTCTTCGTGTCGTTATTTTACATCTAAATGCTGAATTTAAACATATCTGATTTGTAGTTTGGAGACCATTGTCAAAAATAAGAGAAAATTTCAAATGTGGATAACTGCGAAACCATTCAACTGATTTTGTTCATTAACGAACTTGACCAACCCTGAAAGTTTCAGCAAAATTATTTTTGACCTTGGATTGTTCATCAGTGAGTCCAACCTAGCCGTTTTAAACTATTTTTCGCTCAAAATTCGAAAACTACAAATATTTGGGCAAAAGGATAGCACTATGTTCCCAAGCGCGCAAAAAGTACTTGGAATAGATCATTTGACAAGCCCGCTTAAACGGATTGTCGAAAACATTTTTGTCACTAAGTTGGAACAATTTTTGTATATACAGGTTGATTTGATATTTGACGTGATCCTTCAAAGGGATTATAACACAGGTCATTTGCAACAAATTAAGTCCATTAAACCAAGAGTAAAAAATGGATGGTTACTGAACTATGACGATTTTTGTACTTTTTGGAAGTTAATTATGTAAAAACTACTTCACTGTAAATATTCGATTGAATCTTCTTTGACAGCTGAAAAATGTTAATCTCAGAAATAGGTCTTATGTGGCATTCATGTTTGTTTGTAAAATTTCCATGAAGTAGTGGAGTATTGCTTGAAAAGAGAGGAGTTAACTAAAAACGTCATCACGGGAATGAAAAACAATATCTACTATGTGTTTCATTGACGGATTTCCAGTATGCTATGGCACTGTATTTCTTTAAACTTAACAATATTTTTTACTTACAATGCTAAAAATTCTCATTTTCAGATCCTTATATAGATGCAAATATTTCTAGTACCATGGACATCACTTGCATGAATCCAATTCTGTCATCAACTAAATATGAATTCAGAACGGATGGTAAACTGTTTTCTATGGTTTGATTCTGCCTGAAAAAAACTAAAATGCTTCTTTTCTAGATCTGTCCAAACCTAATAATAGAGGAGATATATCTGAACCAATGGAATTCACCTGCAGAAATCCAACAGCAAGTAACTTTTGTCAAGATGTTTCTACTACCATGGAGATAACATGCATGAATCCAATTTTGACACTGAGTAAGTATAGATGTGGGAAGGGTAATAAATTTGTCTGATTGTACCTGTGTTAAACTTGAAACCTTAATTTCTAGATCATTCTGAGCCTATTAGTAGATCAGATAAGGTTAAAACAATGGAGTTCACCTGCAGAAATTCTCCTCCAACAGCAAGTAAGTTAACTTCTTGATAATTTTTCCAGGATGTCTTTTAATTGTAAATTTAAAGGTTCTTTGAAGAAAACAAATGCAGCAGATGTTTCTACTACCATGGAGTTCACATGCCTGAATCCAATTTTGACATCAAGTAAGTATGGATTTAGAGTGGATGAGTATTTTCTTTCTTATTGTCTGATTGTAACTTTAGCAAACTGATACGCCTCCTTTCCAGATCTCTCAAAGTCTTCTAATAGGAAAGATATGTCTGACTCGATGAATTTCACCTGCAGAGACCCTACCCCAACAGCAAGTAAGTTAACTTCGTGATAATTTTGCCAAAATGTCTTAATTGTGAATTTTCAGGTTCTTTCGAGAAAACAAATGCAGCAGATGTTTCTGCTACCATGGAGTTCACATGCATGAATCCAATTCTGACTTCAAGTAAGTATAGATTGGGGTGCATGTTTTTTTTAATGTCTGATTGAAACTATGTAAAACTGCCTTATTACCAGATCTACTTAAGTCTGCTAACAAAGAAAACATGCCCGAATCAATGCATTTCACCGGAAAAGACCTAACTCTAACAGGAAGTAAGTTAATTTCTTGATACTGCTGATTAACTGTGAATTTGCATGTTGAAATTTTTTTCTCAGATTCTTCAAAGCACTCAAATGTTGCAAATGTTTCTTCTACCACGAAGTTCACATGCACAAAACCAACTCTAAAATTTTGTAAGTTTATACATGAAAGGATAAACTTTTTTATACTTCTGCAATGATACTTGTAAAAAACATGAGCACTACATTTCTAGATCCTTCCGAGTCTCCAAATAGAGCAGATATGTCTGAAGCAATGGAATTTACATGCAGAAACCCAATTCTAACCACAAGTATGTGAATTTTTTGATATTTTTGCCTAGATGAAATTTAATTGTGAATTTGTAGGTTCTTTGAAGCAAACAAATGCATCAGATGTTTCTGCTACCATGGAGTTCACTTGCATGAACCCAATTCTGACCTCAAGTAAGTATGGTTTAGAGTAGATGAGTATTTATTTGTTGTCTGATTGTAACTATAGAAAACTGGCACGTTTCATTTCCAGATCTCCCCAAGTCTGCTAACAGGGAAGATATGCTTGAATCAATGGATTTCACCCGAACAGAACCGACTCTAACAGAAAGTAAGTTAATTTCTTGACGCTGTTGCCAAAATGTATATTACTTGTGAATTCGCATGTTGAAAATTTTTCTTTTCAGGTTCTTCAAACCACACAAATGTTAAAAATGTTTCTTCTACCATGGAGTGTGCACACAAAAATCCAAATCTACTATCTAGTAAGTTTATACATTAAAGGATAAACCCGTTTACAGTTCTGCAATTATATTGGTAAAAAACATAAGCACTCCATTTCTAGATCCTTCTGAGCCTCCAAGCAGAGCAGATATGTCTGAAACAATGGAATTTACCTGCGGAAACCCAATTCTAACGACAAGTATGTGAATTTCTTGATATTTTTGCCTAGATGTCATTTAATTGAGAATTTGTAGGTTCTTTGAAGCAAACCAATGTACCAGATGTTTCTGCTACCATGGAGTTCACATGCACAAATCCATCTCTAAAAACTAGTAAGTTTATATATTCAAGGATAAGCTCTTTCATATTTTAAAAATTATACCTGTGTAAAACATGAATATTCCATTTCTAGATCCATCTGAGCCTTCAAATAGAGCAGATATGTCTGAAGCAATGGAATTTACCTGCAGAAACCCAATTTTAACCACAAGTATGTGAATTTCTTGATATTTTACCTAGATGTCTATTAAAAGTGAATTTGTAGGTTTTTTGAAGCAAACAAATGCACCAGATGTTTCTGCTACCATGGAGTTCACATGCATGAATCCAATTCTGACCTCAAGTAAGTATCATTTAGATTAGACGAGTGTTTATTTATTATCTGATTGTAACATGAAAAGTGGTGTTTCATTTCCAGATCTCCCCAAGTCTGCTAACAGGGGAGATATGCCTGAATCAATCGATTTCACCCGAACAGAACCAACTCTAACAGAAAGTAAGTTCATTTCTTGATGCTGTTGCCAAAATTTATATTACTTGTGAATTCGCATGTTGAAAATTTTTCTTTTCAGGTTCTTCAAATCACACAAATGTTAAAAATGTTTCTTCTACCATGGAGTTCGCACACAAAAATCCAAATCTACTATCTAGTAAGTTTATACATTAAAGGATAAACTCTTTTATACTTCTGCAATTATATTGGTAAAAAACATGGCTCACTCCATTTTTAGATCCTTCTGAGCCACCAAGTAGAGCAGATATGTCTGAAACAATGGAATTTACCTGCCGAAACACAATTCTAACGACAAGTATGTGAATTTCTTGATATTTTTGCCTTGATGTCATTTAATTGAGAATTTGTAGGTTCTTTGAAGCAAACAAATGTACCAAATGTTTCTGCTACCATGGAATTCACATGCACAAATCCATCTCTAAAAACTAGTAAGTTTATATATTCAAAGATAAGCTCTTTCGTACTTTAAAAATTATACCTGTGTAAAACATGAATACTTCATTGCTAGATCCATGTGACCCTTCAAATAGAGCAGATATGTCTGAAGCAATGGAATTTACCTGCAGAAACCCAATTTTAACCACAAGTATGTGAATTTCTTGTTATTTTGCCTAGATGTCTATTAAATGTGAATTTGTAGGTTCTTTGAAGCAAACAAATGCACCAGATGTTTCTGCTACCATGGAGTTCACATGCATGAATCCAATTTTGACCTCAAGTAAGTATGGTTTAGATTAGACGAGTGTTTATTTATTATCTGATTGTAACTTGAAAAGTGGTATGTTTCATTTCCAGATCTCCCCAAGTCTGCTAACAGGGAAGATATGCCTGAATCAATCGATTTCACCCAAACAGAACCAACTCTAACAGAAAGTAAGTTTATTTCTTGATGCTGTTGACAAAATGTATATTACTTGTGCATTCACATGTTGAAATTTTTTTTCAGGTTCTTCGAAGCATATAACTGTTAAAAATGTTTCTTCTACCATGGAGTTCGCACCCATTAATCCAAATCTACAATCTAGTAAGTTTATACATTATTATTATTTTATAGTGAGCGGGCGTCTATCCACCCTACAACTGGGTCTGCACGGACCAGTGATTAAGTTTATACATTAAAGGATAAGCTCTTTCGTACTTTAAAAATTATACTTGTATAAAACATGAATACTCCATTTCTAGATCCTTCTGAGCTTTCAAAGAGAGCAGATGTGTCTGAAGCAATGGAATTTACCTGCCGAAACCCAATTCTAACGACAAGTATGTGAATTTCTTAATGCTTTTGCCTAGGTGTACTTTTAAATGTGAATTTGTAGGTTCTTTGAAGCAAACAAATGCAGCAGATGTTTCTGTTATCATGGAGTTCACACGCACAAATCCAACTAGTAAGTTTATATATTCAAGGATAAGCTCTTTTGTACTTTAAAAATTATAGTTGTGTAAAACATAAATACTCCATTTCTAGATCTTTCTGAGCTTCCAAATAGAGCAGATATGTCTGAAGCAATGGAATTTACGTGCCGAAACCCAATTCTAACAACAAGTATGTAAATTTCTTGATACTTTTGACTAGGTGTACTTTTAAATGTGAATTTGTAGGTTCTTTGAAGCAAACAAATGCACCAGATGTTTCTGCTACCATGGAGTTCACATGCACAAATCCAACTCTAAAAACTAGTAAGTTTATATATTCAAGGATAAGCTCTTTAAAAATTATACTTGTGTGAAACATGAATACTCCATTTCTAGATACTTCTGAGCTTCCAAATAGAGCAGATATGTCTGAAGCAATGGAATTTACGTGCCGAAACCCAATTCTAACAACAAGTATGTAAATTTCTTGATATTTTTGACTAGGTGTACTTTTAAATGTGAATTTGTAGGTTCTTTGAAGCAAACAAATGCACCAGATGTTTCTGCTACCATGGAGTTCACATGCACAAATCCAACTCTAAAAACTAGTAAGTTTATATATTCAAGGATAAGCTCTTTAAAAATTATACTTGTGTGAAACATGAATACTCCATTTCTAGATACTTCTGAGCTTCCAAATAGAGCAGATATGTCTGAAGCAATGGAATTTACCTGCCGAAACCCAATTCTAACGACAAGTATGTGAATTTCTTGATACATTTGACAAAATGTTTTTTATTTGTCAATTTGCATGTTAAAAATTTTCAATTTCAGGTTCTTCAGGGCACACAAATATTGCAGATGTTTCTTCTACCATTGAGCTCACATGCACAAATCCAATTATAAAATCAAGTAAGCATAGATTTAAGATGACTAAAAATATCACTTACTTTTGAGCACTTGTTCTAAGGAATAGCCTTCCATTGTTTTGCCAAAATGTATGTTATTTTCGAATTTTAAGCCTAAAATGGTTTCAAATGACTAGGTTCAACTCACTGATGAACAATCCGAAATCAAATGTAATTCTGCCCTGTCTGTAAGCACTGAACTTTCAAATTGAAAGATCTAGAGATTTGAAACTTTCAGGGTAGGTTTGACGCCTGAATATAATTAAATTTGTTATTGGACAAAACAGATTCAAAAGCTTGCATTCACATGTGGAATTTTTTTATATTTTTCCCAATATTTTCGGAAATAAAGATCCGATCGATCTGAAATGTGATATTTAGTTGAAGAGAAATGACATGAGTGTTCGTGCAAAATGAGGATCCTATAATTAAAAGAGTTAAAAAAAATATTGTCAGCAGAGCACCCTTGATTGTTACTAGAATTATATCAACATGCCTGCTTTTGAGTTTAAATTTTGCATTTAGATGTAAAATAATGACACAAAGATTAATGCCAAATGTGTTTCAAATGAAAATATCTAAATTTTGTATTTGCTGACTTCCATTTTCAACACCCTGTAACTCACAACTGAATGGACCAACTTAAAAAAAGCAAAAGAATTTTTTTGTGAGAAATGTCATTTTGACGAGCATAAATCTTAAATTGTTTTCGATACTTTACGAGATATCGATCACTACAGCCATCAACTTATTATTACTTATTACCTAGATTTAACTAGAGGTAAAATAAACTAAATGTTTCCTGGGTTATTATCATTTAAAATTTTTCCTTTCAAATGTTGTCGAAACTAGAAATCCAATTTAGTTCAATTTTTGTGTTTTAGATGTAAAATAACGATACAAAAATCGTGCAATATTTTGTGCGGAAAAATTACGTGAATTTTCTTAATTTTTAAACCTTTAAATGTTAACGTTTTAAATATTCAAATAGAATAGAATTTTTGATGTATGGAATGGCTTACCAGTGGATGTTGTGAATGCTGTTAATGTCAATTCGTTCAAGAAAGGATATGACTGATTTTCCATTTGGGGTTCGGAGCGGTGAACCAGCGCTTGTGTGATTTTTTTTTTTTTTATTATTCTTGGGATATTTTTATTTTGAATATGGTATTTTTATTTCTCAAACACACTTGTGTGATATTATGTTATTTGAGTTTTCTTCTTTATTAATAATAATAATTATTTAATGCTCAGATTATATTCGAATTATGGAATCATATAATTTTTACGTGGTTGTTCTAGGGAGCACGCTAACCAATTTTCGCATTTAGAGCTGAAAATGGTCTTAACAACTGGGTTGGTCTCACTGATAGATGTATCCGAGGTCAAACCTTTTTCTGTTCGACCGGTCTGACCATAAACACTCTAAATTTCGGAAGGAAAGAGCTAGAGACTTGAAACTTTCAGAGTCTTAATTTGTATTATTATTTGTTAGGGGTCCAATATTTGACATTTTGGTTATTTTTTCCATTATTTAAGAAACTACAGATCTGATCGATTTGAAATCTGATGCTTAAAAGTAGAAAAATGACGCGCGTGCACTTGCAAAATTTCGTGATAATCTTATGATTAGAATATTAAAAAAAAAATTATTAGCTACGATCGAGTTTAAATATTATCTAGATGTTAAATAGCGACAAGAAGGCTAACGCCAAATTTCGTGAGGTATCGTGGGTGATAGAAACAAGCGCACAAAAACTTCTGGCTTCACATCAGTGCTTTTCTCCATTTTTTTGTGTGTTTATCTATCTAATATACTTCATTTTTTTCATTTCTAGATCCTGTAGACTGCCCTAATAGAATAGATGTTTCCGAAATGATGGAATTCACCTGCAAAAATCCACCTCTTATAGCAAGTATGTTGATATTATGAGACATTTAGCAATGTATATTTTACTTGTAATGCTAAGAATTCTTGTTTTTAGATCCATCTAAGCTTATAAATGATGCAAATATTTCTACTACCATGGAATTCTCAGAATCAACTATTGAACCAAGTAAGTGAATAACTTGACTTTCTTTTCTCGAAAAAATATTGAAATAATCAATTACAGGTGAAAAAAGCAATACAACCAAACTTCAAAAATGGCAGAACCCTTCAGAAGAGCAGCAATTTCCCAATATAGCAGATGAAACAAATACTGCCGAATTTCCCGTGAGAAGATTTTTAGACAGAACAAATATTTCGAATATATCAGGATTTGATTTTTCGAAAGGGATATCCCTAATCCAAAGTTTACATCAAACTTCAACCCAATTTCCTTCCAATATGTCCCTAATTGCAGTTGAAAAAGCAGAAACTGCAGTAGATTTGCCTTCATTACATTTACCAGATAATAGTTTGCCAACATTGCATTCATTGCATTTAGCAGAAAATATTTCAACATTACCTTTATCAGATACCTCACAATTACCATTTTCTAATACCTCCATGTTACTTGAAAAAGTGCCAGGAGTTGATTTACCTTTATTGCATTTACTAGATAATATTTCAATGTGCCATGTAGATGATACACAACAACTTCTTAGAGATGCTTCAAGGTTAAATCGTACAAAAAATACTACATGTATAGATAAATCCTTTCACAACACATCTAGAATTCTGATGAATAAAACTTATGTTGTGGAAAATAAAAAGAGTTCTTTTACCTCGGAAAAAGATGCTGAAGAACTAAATACACATGAAGATACTGTAAGGTTTGGAGACTCTATATATCAAGAAAATACCTCTGGTACCAAGGATTTCAAAATGGAAGATATTGAAGCCAATATACATGAGGAATGCATTTCTGAAACTAACAAAGAAACACTGGAGGAACATACAGATTCATTCACTAAGTATTCAGTTGATTTTTCTAAGGATAATTATGTGAGTAATTATTGTATTAGTAAATTAATCAGACTTGCATGAAATTTACTACAGGGTGTTTCCCAAAAGCAGAACCTTTTTATTAGCAGAAGGCAGAACTCTTTAAATATACCATTTCATAAAAACAAAAATTTCCGATGTGTGTCAGGTACTAAATTTATTTGTGGATGTGACTGGATCATTGTGTTAGCAATATCAAGTTTGACTTATTAAGGACTAATGTACCTTTCCTTCATACAATGCACTTCGTCAGAGGGCAGAGTCCGTGGCTCGTCCAGCCAGTAAGTATGGATGAAATGTATTATTATTATCCTGATACTCCTAGATCTTCTGTAAAGATCCCTCAAAACCTTTTTTAGCTTGTGCAAGTTAGGAGTTTAGTTGTGTTCTGGGTAGGCTTTGTTACTGCAATCTTGCGCCACTTTAGGTCACAGCACTGTTAATTTTTGACCCAACAGTGAAATGGTGGTAGGCACCCGTCAAACTAGAAAATTTCTTTTCCACCTGAACAGGATTCGAACCCGGACCTTCCGGTCACGAGCCCTCTACCACTGAGCTGTCCGCACTCATATGTTACCTCCATCTCGGAATCTTTATGGACTTTGTTTATTTCCAAATACTTTGATTAACGAACTTAATAGAGTTATTTAGGCCCCAAACCTCTGAAAGTTTCAAGTCTCTAGCTCTTTCTGTTCGAGAGTTGTTACTCACGGACGGACCGGCCGGACACAATTACTTTTGAACTCTGATTCCTGCTTAAAATTCGATAATTACAGATATTTTAGCCAAAACAATTGAACACTGTTAACTAGAACAAAGGCGCCATAAAAGTTATGACGAAGTGTCATTAATTCTGATATATTTCTACAAGAGAATTCAGAAAATGGTGGAAACTTTTGCGCGCTTGTTCAATTTTCCATGAAAATTTCAAATCTGTGAATTATTTCTTAGAGAAGCTATATATGATAAATAAAATCACAGAATTCTGTGTTCTGTCATCCAAAAGTAATTTTTTCAACTTTCGAACTGTTCTCTTCAAGAAAATCTTATTAATCGGAATGAAATAAGAAATTACTTTATTTTCTATCACTTTTTATTAACTGAATATACGTTGATTCGTGTTTCGTAGTGTTTACTACATTTTCAAACTGAATAAAAACAAATTGTATCTCAACTATTATATATATTCGTTGAGGCTTCAGCAAAACTTCGAAAAATGGGGTATGCCAAAGATCCGTCTGCTCATTTCGTAGTTTTATTGTCGGAACGAGCTTTTTGTGTTTAAATATTTCGATGGATTCTAGGAAGTCTAGTTTTTTATTTTCGTTTCCAGGTGCAATATTTCAAGATTGTCCAATTCTGGGAAGATGGTTGGTTTCGAAAAAATGTTTGGCAAAATTAGAGTTATCTTTCCGGTTCCTAAATGAATATTGATGTTCTTTGTACCTTTTGGAAAGATCTCTTAGTTTGTCCTATATACCGGGCATTAAAAAACAAGTTTCAATATTTCGAGAGCTGATTATAATCCTCAAAATAGAAAATTTCGTATAAACGGCAAATGAGCCGTTTGGGAGATATATGCAATTTTCGGTTTTCAAATTAACTACTAGCGCAACCAAATACGATGTTCGATTTATTTTCATCTTTCAGATGTCTTATTTACGTCAGTGAATAACATCGTATTGAACTATCCTGTCATTCGATCCGAACACAACCAGGTCTTTTCGAAAGAGTACGTAATTCCTTCATGCGACGATGTACTTCCTGCATTTAAATGGACGGTGGTCATATGAAACATCTTCTGTAAAATACTAGAAGTCAAAAATAAATCGAATCTTCTGTATTCATCGTATTGGTTGCGCTAGTAGTTAATATTTCGAAAAACTTAAAATCGCTCATATCTCCAAAACGGCTCATGCCGTTGCTTATATGAAAATTTTTACTTTTGAGGTCTAAAATAAGGTCCCAAAATATTGAAACGTTGTTTTTTAATGCCCGGTATACACTCTTGCACTGTCGACAACTTGATTTATAGACTCCAGAATTATTCAGCGGGTTGTTTTTGTCTTTTGCGTTAAAAAGAGGTTGAAAATTTTATGTGAGTTTGTGAAAGCTGTTTTTATGTTAGTTTTTGAAAATATTTGACCAATTTTTTGCGAGATTGGTCCAAAGTATGTTAGTTCTTTAATTTTTTTGTCATTATTAATGATAAAATATAATAATATAATATATATGAGTTTTAATAGCTTAGTGGTTATAGCATAGTGCTCGGAACCGAAAGGTCTTGATTCATATCCTGTTCAGATGGGAAAGAAATTTTCTAGTTTGGAAGGGTTTTGGCCACCATTTCACTGTTGGGTCGAAAATTTACAGTGCTATGATCTAAAGTGGCGTAAGATCGCAGTAACAAAGCCTACCTAGAAAGAACACAACTGAACTCCTAGCTCGCACAAGCTGAAAAAGCTTTTGAGAGACCTTCACAGAAGATCTAGGAGTGTCAGAATAATATAAAAAATATAATAATGACAACAAATTTATAAAACTAACAAGTTTCGGACCAATCTAGCAAGAAATAGCTCAAATATTTTAAAAAACAAACATAATTACAGCTTTCACACCCTCACATAAAATTTCCAACTTCTTTTTTAATGCAAAAGACAAAAACAACCGGTTGAATAATTCTGGAGTCTATAAATTAAGTTGTCAACTGTGCAGTAGCGTATATATAGGACAAACCTATATAGATCTTTCCACTAAAGGTACAAAGAACATTAATCTTCATTTCGGAACCGCAAAGATAACTCTAATTTTGCGAAACATTTTTTCGAAACCAATCATATCTACCCAGAATTGGACAATCTTGAAATATTGCACCTGTAAGCGAAAAGAAAAAACTAGACATCCTGGGATCCATCGAAATATTTAAACACAAAAAGCACGTTCGACAATAAAACTTTTAAATGAGCAGAAAGACCTTTGGCACACCCCACTTCTCGAAGGTTTACAGCAGCCAAAGACTTCAACGTAAAAATAATAGTTAAGATACAATTTGAAAATAAATACAGTTTGAAAATCTAGTAAACAATACGAAACTCGAGTAAATGTATATTCGGATAATAAAAAGGGATAGAAAACAATTTCTTATTTAATTAAAAAAATGTATGTAGTTATTTATTTCCACAAATAATTTTTTGTGGAAATGAATTACTGTCTCATATACATTTTTTTAATTAAAATGAGTTTCCACCAAGTAAAGACCGAATCAATAAAATATTAGTTTCTTATTTAATTCCAATTAAAATGAACTATTACAAAGTAGCGAACTATTCTCCATCCAATATCCAAATCTTATTAAAATGAAAAATACATGGTTCTAAGGCTCCATCCTTCGATCTGCATCGTTACATGTTGAAAAGAAATAGTAGAAAAAGGAATATACTCAACGAACTTCATATATTCTTCATACTCTTTCTGCCGAAAAAAGAAAAAGTTTTTGAAAATTCACGTGATTTATCCTCAGTTTGTTGAGCACTAAAGTTCAAATGAATTGATCCGATTTCATTTTTGAACATATGTAATATATTTAGGCTCTAAACCTATCCTGAAAATTTCAATTACCTAGTTTCTTTCGTTCGGAACTTAGAATTTTTAAATGATTTGAAGTAAAACACTTTATTTCCGCTTATTTTTATTTTTCAACGACAATTGTTTCGTCAATTACATATTGACTTCGTCAGGTGAGTATGGTAACAGTTACCATACTCATCTGACGAAGTCAATATGTAATTGACGAAACAATTTCCGTTGAAAAATAAAAATAAGCGGAAATAAAGTGTTTTACTTCAAATTATTTACGATGAATTTCCGTCAAGTAGAGACCGAAACAATCAAGAATTAGAATTTTTACTTCCAATCCTCGGCCGATTCTCACGAAATTTGACAAATATTCGTGTCGTGTGTTTTCACCTGAATATCAAATTTGGTTTCGATCGGATTACGTGCCAGTACGAGAATTAAAAAAAACACGGGATATTAACCTCAAAAGTTGGTGTGTTATAGCAGCTGCATACGCCTATAAAATATACAACTCGAAATGTCGCGTTTGCTTATTAGTAATCAAAATTCAGGGCTGATAAAGTCGAAATTAAGTAATTCAGTACAATATATCGATTTAGATTTCACTACATGTTCGATTCGTAATTATTCTTTTCTCTGTATAATATTCTGTAATATTCACGAAAATCATTACCAAACTTGGCTAAGTCTTTGAACGAAAGTTTCATCTGTGTCAAGGATGTAGTGGGCAGTATTTGAAGTCTGATGATTTCACTATCTTGGAATGAATATGTTGTTAGTTATTTGTAGTACGACTAAACATAACAGTTATTTTGACATCCTAAGAAGCAGTAGTGTTTCAGTTATGAACGATTGAAGTCTGATGAAAGAAATGAAAAGTTAGGTTATATATTTTGTTTTTATTTATTAAGCCCCTGTCTTGCTAAGATACTTTTATTTCACAACGTTTTTAAAGCAAAAAAACTACCTAATTAAGGTTTCCTTCAGTTAAAATTAGGTCCATAATTTTAATTCACAAAATCCCTGCACCATCATTCAATTTTGGAGGATGCTGAATATCTTTCTCTTTAAAAATATAACAATTTTAATCATTCCAATACCTACAAACTTGTTTTTATCCTGTCGAGTTGATAAAAGCATATATCTTCGCTGAACAAATATATCGGGTGTTTTTTTAGAGTGATAGAACTTTAAATTGAAATAAAACACATTTAAATTAAGATTGAAGACAAATTTTTTTTTATTTGAAAGATAATTTTATGACATTTATGTTTTAAAAATAATTTCCGGCATATGTCCACCACGACTAGGTTTGAGGAACCGTATTCGACCAGAACAATTTTGGACCACTTTTTCGAGTAATTCAGGCCTTATTTAATCAATAACACGGGTTATGTTGGCTTCCAAAGCGTCTATTGTTTCTGGTTTATCAGCATAAACCAATGACTTGAAACAATCCAGTGGAGTTATGTCGCATGATCTTGGAGCCCAATTAATTGGACCATTTCTGGAAATAATGTTATCGCCCAATCTTTCTTTCAATAAATCAATTGTTACAATAGCACCATGAGGTGTAGCACCATCTTGTTGGAACCAAAATACTTTTGGGTCAATACCATTCAAATTTTGAAACAAATAATCATCGATCATCATTAAAAAAATTTATGAGACAGTAATTTATTTCCACGAAAATACTACAACAATTGTTTCACCATGATGTGGCTTCTTCAGGTATTACATTGTACAGTCTCATATATTTTTTTTTAATTAAAATGAGTTTCCACCAAGTAAAGACCGAATCAATCAAAGTTTCATTGATCATCGATCTGTAACGAGCATCATTCACTGTAACGTTAGCTCCAGCATCGTTTTTAAAGAAATATGGACCGATGAGTCCCTACAAGAATAAACCTAATAGAGGTGAACTAGATAACAGTTATCTAGTTCAAGTTATCATAACTTGACCTGATCATTTAATAAATTCTCAGTATTTCTTAATCGGTTTATTGCCAAACTTTCTAACAAGTTTAGCTTTAGCCTTTATTTTCCTTATACAAAATCTTAGAAGCTCATCAAAATCATGTTTCTCTGTTACTCATATGTAGAGTCTAACTTATTATTGAGGAATGACCTTTTATGTTCAATTATCCTGGTATTATAGTACCTTTCGGTTAATGTTATTAAAGAACTTCTTCATTTACAGAGATGCTTTAGCCTAGTAGCTCAGAGAATTGAGTGTTTGTTCAGTTTTTAACATAGGATATATTTCCTAAATAGCATTTTTAGAGTGTTTTTCAGCAATCGCATTGTTTATTATTGATGAAGAATAATCATTATTAGTTGCTATTTGTTTGATAATATTTAATTCATGATCGAAATTTTTCGGAGTTAAAGGAATTGTTACTAATCTATGTCCTAATTTGATATGTTGATAATACATGTAATTGGATGAAACAAGTTTTTCGGGATTGTTATACATTTCAGTTAATAGTGGGCTCAAGGGGCTTCCCATAATTAAGCCATTTGTACTGCTGTAGAATTAGAACTGAAGTGATTTGATTTAAGCAAATTTTTAGTAGATGAATAATTTTATTACAAAATTCACTTTAATTTTGAATAACATTTCTTCTATAAGGGTTATTATATCATCACATGATAAGCTCGGAAATAAATATACTTCATCGAATGAGACTAATTTTGAATTAGATGGGATTTCAATATTTTTAATTTGGTCAATAAGTACTATTGAATTTTCAATTGAAAATTAAGGTTGGAAATTACAGAAAGTTCTTATGATATTTATAATTCTGAAATTGTTTCGTTATTCTTCATTAACTTCTCTCGATGTAAAATTTTATTCAGTAAATACAAATCAATTATAACTACAACATACCTATAACAAAAATCGAGAATAAAAAGTCAATTCTTCTAGAAACAATTAATCTGTCAGTGAAGTGACAAATCCTAAAACATCTAACTAGACTGCGTTACATCCCATTCTGGATCTATCATATTTTAATTTTTGTCATCTAATTCATCATTGTTTTCTATTTTCTGTAGAATTTCAAGATTTTCATCCTGAATTAAACGAAATTTTTCAATACAATCAAGACGAATCAGAAGGTCATATCTAAAAATTTTTTTGTCAATTACAATAACATCATTGTTTTCTGTTTTCTGTAGAATTTCAAGGTTTTCATCCTGAATTAAA
This sequence comes from Megalocaria dilatata, assembly GCA_034642435.1. Taxonomy (NCBI): domain Eukaryota; kingdom Metazoa; phylum Arthropoda; class Insecta; order Coleoptera; family Coccinellidae; genus Megalocaria; species Megalocaria dilatata. Next base: position 41,431,868 of record CM067859.1, on the reverse strand, counting down.
CGAAAGTTTTCAATACAATCAAGACGAATCAGAAGGTCATATCTAAAAAATTTTTTGTCAATTACAATAACATCATTGTTTTCTATTTTCTGTAGAATTTCAAGGTTTTCATCTTGAATTAAATGAAATTTTTCAATACAATCAAGACGAATCAGAAGGTCATATCTAAATTTTTTTTTGTCAATTACAATAACATCAATAAAATCTGCAATATTTAAAATTTTTCTTTTCAATCTTATAATACCATCTGTTTCTTCCATACCACTGGTTCTTTCCCTAATTTTTTCACAATTTTAGAATTTATCATTGTGATATTAGCTCCAGGATCATAAACCCCTTTAATCAATTCCTGGTTATTTACCAACACGTCCAGTCGAATCAATGGTATCATTCCTAGCTTTTTGGATTTGGTAATTCATCATTCACGTTTGCATACAGTTCATCATTGTAAACTGTTTTCATTTTACTATTATTCCAACAAACATCCTGTCGATGAAATCTATTTGGTGAACCCAATTTTTCACAGGTCTGACAAGGTTTTTTTTTTAGATTCATGCTCGGACTTGCAAGAATTTTTGTCCTCATTTTTAACGGATGACGTTTTTTTTAAAGGTAATATATCGAACTTCCTGGTTTCACTAATAAAGTCCTCTGTATTTTCAATTTCATTATTCCGAATGAAAATTGGTAGACCAATAACGATGAGATCAATCAGAATATTTTCAGGAATGTTTGGATCCCATGATAAAAGCATACTTTCTCTTTTAATTGCGTATTCCGTAAATGAACCATTTATATATTTGAAATTATAAACATAACGTGCATTTGAGCAACCTTTTTCGGAATGATTGCTGTAGTATACTCCATGACGTATCCAGACCATATTTTATTTTAATAGACGTATACCAATTCCAAGATTAATCTTAATATTTGAAACATTTTCTTTTCTAACTAGACTGTGTTACATATTTATAAGGAATTTATAAAGTTTCTATGCTGGTGCTGTGAAATACGAAACTACTGGTCTTATCTTCAATTTTATGAAGTTTGATCAAGGAATATAATTCTGATACTTGGGGGTTCATTCATACAGTTTATTTATATTTTTCTGTGTGATTATAATACATGCTTGTTTGAATGATGATTTTATTTCGTTATTGAATGCTTCTGCTGGATCTTTTTCAGTGATTTAAAATTTCTTTTTTCGATGAATTGTATTCAATTTATAAAATAAATTTCACCAAAAACGAGTAAACTTTTACATTTGCAACCTATTGCATAGAAAACGGTCACCCTTGTCCTACAATAGATAATCTAAAAATTTCACATGTAGAATCAAATGCAAGAAGCTTAACTATCACCATATGGTTCTACGTAAATCCAAAATATTCAATATGTTTGAATAACATCTGTTGACCGCTTCTCATTACTGTTCTGATATTTTATAGCACATTCTTGATATCATTCTTTTGTATCTGCACCTTGAACCTGTATAAATACTCAGTGCCTTTTGTTAAGTTATCAGTTATTTGAAGATGGGGTAATATATCGAAACTGCAGTCACAAAAATTGTAAACTCTGGATATGTTGTTAGTAAAACAGTTGAAGCTCTCGGGTGAATGCGGATGTTGCGAGGGAGCTTCCACCTCTTACTTAGGGAGACGGCGTTTCGTTTCCGAGCATGCGCATCTGAAACTCGTCAGACAGGCTTGATGCGCAGGCTCTGCCTGTGACGCCGGTGACCATGCGTCCGCTTGGAACGCTGATCTTCAAACGCAGTGCCTTGCTCTATTTGAACCTGGCGGGGACGGTTAGTCACGATTCCTATGACTGGTCGGGTCCTCTATCGGTACGCCGGTCAAACTACGAAAGAGCAAGGCAGGTTTCTGGACGAGGAGCAAAGAAGTTGTTCGCTACACAGTAATTTATAAGAACTTGTTTTAATTATGATCAACTACCATTTGGTAGTACAATATAATACAATATCTGCCAAATGTCCGCCTCAGATTTTCTTACAGACACTTTTTTCTTAATCTTCTAATCATACGATCCTCACGAAATTTTGCACGAACATGCGAATTATATTTCTAAAAACTGAATTTTAGATCGATCGGATTTGTTGTTTAGAAAATATTGAGACAAATATGTGAAAATTTCAAATGTGAATGACTATGAGATCAATGGACCGATTTTATCAATTAACGATCTTAACCCAGGTATTTAGGCCCCAAACCTACCCTGAAAATTCTCTTGGTTCCCGGATATGCTTAGTTCGTTAAACCTGATCACTCATTTTTCCCGACAGCTTGTGAAAACAATCTTATAACAAGTGGGCCATCTAGCGTTTCATTTTGAAGTAGTGGTTATTTCGAGTCTTGCAACACTTTTGTCATTCGTATTTTGATAGAAACTTTGTTTAACATTTGACATTAACGAAATGGCTGAATTTACGCTTGATGCTATCCAGTTATAAAAAAAATTGACATTTTTATTAGTGTAACTAAAAACATGAAACTCAAAACAATTCAAACCGGATCTTATCGGCATATGTCCAGTCTGTCTAAAACCGCTGCAATCAGCTGTTACTATTTAAAAATTTATTTTTTTTAGAGCCATCTTTTCAAAACATATCGAATTAATATGTATGTCCAATATATTTTGTATCGATTCCTTTATTGTATAAATTTCTTTCATGTATCTTTGAATTTGGTTCGTGCATTCTTTAAAGAATTTTATTGTCTGTCAAAATAGACACTTAGTTGTCTAATACAATATCATTGTATGTTTATTAAATTAAATACATTAAGGTTACAGTATTAGTAGTCTGTTTTTATAGTTACAATAATTATTACCATTAACAATTGTAAACTTATTGAATTTTTAATTTTCTGACTTGTATATAAGAAATCGAATTAATAAAAACAAGATAGAGATTATCTTAAAATTAATAATAATAATAACAAATTTTATTTATTCAAATAATGAAATATAATTCTTGTATACGGAAACACATTAAACACTAATAAAATAGAAAAAGGCTTTTTACTTGATAGAAGAAATATAACAAAATTTGAATATCAAAACAGATTTAATCTGTTAGTCTTCTACAATTTTAATTTCAAAAAAATTTTATTCAAAAAACTTTTAGAATTAAATTAATGTCTACAATAAGCACCGCTTATATTTAATAGACGTATATAATCAAAACTCAATATATAATGTCAAATGGAATAAATAGACCAACAGATATAAAAAAGTCATTAAAATTAATAAATAAATTTTGTCTCCTTTAAATATTTATTTATTAATTTTAATGACTTTTTTATATCTGTTGGTTTATTTAATCCATTTGACATTATATATTGAGTTTTGATTATATACGTCTATTAAATATAAGCTTATTGTAGACATTAATTTAATTCTAAAAGTTTTTTGAATAAAAATTTTTTTGAAATTAAAATTGTAGAAGACTAACAGATTAAATCTGTTTTGATATTCAAACATTAAACACTGTTTATTTTACGACTTCTCATAAGAAGCCGGTTTTTCTGTTGAAAATTTTGAATTCATGGATGGTCGACTTTTGTAGTTTTCACTACATTTTCAAACTGGTGCATAACAAGTTCTATTTCCAAGGTTTTACATGTTTATGGAAGGCTTCAGTTTGTAGAAAACTTTGAGAAGTGTGGAATACCAAAGATCTGTCTGTCCATTTATTAGTTTTAATTCGGGAATTTATTAACTCTTGAAGGGAGTTTATAAATTAAGTTGTTATGAGTGCGGTTACATATATGTAGGTTTTAAAGAATAATCACGATTCCGTAATAAAACTATTAAATGGGCAGACGAACCTATGGTACTCCCTACTTCTCGAAGTTTTACACACATGAAACCTTTGAAATACAACTTGTAATTTACCAGCTTGAAAATATAAAAACTGCGAAACACGACTCATTGTATCCTCGGTAATAAAAAAGTGATAGAAAACGAAGTTATTTCTTATTTATTTCATTTTTAAAATGAACTACCATAAAGTAACAAACTGCTCCATCCAATATTTCATAGATGATGAAATAGTTAAATACAAAAAAGTTATCTCATTGATATTTTACAGATGATTGCAGCTGAGAGTTTTGAATCTTTGGCCAATGATTCAGGTGAGCAATTAGAAACGTCTGGTGATTTGAGGCATGAAGATAAAAGAACACATCATGAGGAAAATGCTGAAATCGATACTGGTAAGCATATATTCCATAATAGTAATAGTAAGTAAAAAATTACTTTAATATACTTCAAATTTCTAAGCAGCAAATGAAAAATAAACAAATTCGTATTATGGTGCGTATTCACTTGCAACAGAACACTCCGAAAGAATGTAACAAATTTGTCTAGTCAATACGTTGTACAGAGCCTAACCGAACGCGCTAAACATTTTCCGAGGTTTATCGGTAAACGCGATTTGCACAAAGGGAATTATTCTTTAGTTTAGGTGCTTATTCACTTGGATCAGAACATCGTATTGACTAGACAAATTTGTTACAGCGCTCGCGGCGCGTTTGGTTTGTTCGAAGTGGTCTGTTGCAAGTGAATACGCACCTCATAGAACAATATCGGGTTAAAATATGCTGCAAATGAACACGAAGGGTGTTCAATGTATTCTCGGTATAGGCATTAAAGAAAACTCAGAAAAATTTGGAAAAATTCTATTTTTCAATGTAGTCTCGTAGAACTTCAATACATTTCTTAGATCAAGAAATAAGCTTCTCTAAACCTTGTAAAAAATATTCTTCCAGCTTCTCCTCAAAATAGACATTAATTCTGCTACCTTCATTGCGCGTTGTCGTTAAGTAGCAACACCCCCTGTGAGTTTTTCTCGCCCTTTTCTTTTAATTGCTTCTCTTAAATTACTCAAAGTGGTTGCATATAATATAATAGCGCAGACAGCTCAGTGGTAGAGCATCGGCGCAAGATCGCAGTAACAAAGCCTACCCAAAACACAACTGAACTCCTAACTTATGCAAGCTGAAAAAGCTTTTGAGGGATCTTAACAGAAGATCTAGGAGTATCAGGATAATAATAAAAATAAAATAAATATGATGCTGCCGTGATGGTTTCACCCTATTTAATGTATTTTATCAATAAAATACATTTAGAATCCCAAAAGACCGTAGCCATTATTTTCCAGCGGATGAGGTGATTTTAAACTTGTTTGGGGGCTGTGCACCCTTTTCAATCCACTGCATGGACTCTTGTTTACTCTCAGGATCATACTGACGAATCCACGTCTCATTCCCAGTAACCAGCCAGTTGAAAATAGTCGAAGAGTCTTCTCCACAGAGCTCTAAAAACTTCTAACAGCACTCGACTCGCACTTGTTTCTGAGGTGCGGTGAGTATTCTCGGTACCCATCTTGCACTCACCTTTGAGAGGTTAAGATGGTCATGAAGAATAGCATGTATGGTACCCACGAATAGGGGGTAGCTTTTCCACTTTTTTCACATTTTCTTCAGTGGTGCCGCTAACGGGCCCGCCCGTGTGAGGATCATCTTCAATGATTTCTCTGTCTCTTTTGAATTCACTTGACCACTTCTGAACGGTGGATAACGACGGGGCACAGTGATAAACAGCAATCATCTCTTCATGAATGATTTTTTGACTTTTTCCCTGATTAGTGAGGTACTTTATGACGGCGCGATGCTCGATTTTCTTCATCATTGTAGCTTCAGTCATTCACTTAGGATACCTAGGAAACTAATGATCGTGAATTAGTGAAATTTGATATTTATACCCTCAGATAGTATCATTAGTAAATGAGATAATTAGATTACTCACATTATTAGCAAATCATCCCGATACTGAGAATACATTGAACGCCCCTCGTACGAATTGAAGAGTTGTTCAGGCAGAGCGTGTCCCAGTAATGCCAATAGATCAGACGGAGCCAAGTCTAGGAATAAGTCGCAGGCGCTAGTAAATCCCAACTGAATGTCTCCATCGCTTCCCTGACCCATTGTGCTGTGTGATGGGGGCCTTAATCAGGAGCAAAATGACTTTGTGTTGTCTTTTTCCATATTGCATATTATTAGATTTGTTGAACTGAGAGCTCTTTCGAAACTATTAATTACTAGCGATTTGAGGATATATTTGGGACCATTCGACAAAATGGGAAAAGATCTTTATAGGTGTTAGATTAAATTTTTATTGCAAAATTGTTTAGTTACAGTTAATAATGAAGAATATTTCCACAACTATATTGTGAATATATTCTCGATTACTTTATTTTATTAAAATGAATTTATATCAAGTAAGGAGGACCAATTCTTATTTCTTAGTTGTAAAAACATTCTTGACCTCAAACGATAACAACTTTCTTGATAGTAGTATTACATTAAAATGAATATGCGTCATATCAATTGGAAAACTTAAAACATAATAATAATCGAAAGTTTTTTTTTTGAAATATATGTATGGTTTCAGATACAATATGCAGACCTGTAGAGGAAAATGTTTCTTCTGCAGATTTAATAGAAAAGAGACATATTGAGTTGATAAAAAGATGGAAGGACTTCAAAGTTCCCTTTTTTGAAGATCATTGGAAACGCGATATGTCTGCAATTGATACCCGATTTAAGAAACTGAAAGAAGAATCACAGTTATATAATCAAAAAATATCAAAGAATTTCGAATCATTCAAAAAACGTCTTGATCATGTAACAGAAACTTGCAGAAATAACCAATTTCTATCAGAACAAGTATCTGAAGAGGAAATTGTCGATAATGATGATGATTTGGAAGGACTGTTGCACTCTAAAGGGGGAATAGTCCAGAAAATTGAAGAGAAATCGAAAATGTAACTATTTCTAAATTAATCTTGGAATTATTATCTATTTTCATTTGATGTTATTTTTCAGATGTGACGATAGCTGGAAAATGATCAAGGTGGAAGATGGTGTAGCAAAATTCACAACGTTTTTTCAACAATTGGAAGTAATTGTGAACTACTCTCCACAAGACTATAATGTAAATAGAATGGAAACTAATTCTCTTTTAACAGGTGGGTTATCTAACTATTTCCGATTTCCAAAAAAGTATTGATAAAAATCAGACTAGCTTCCTCGACTCCATGAATATAAAAAAAGAGATAAGAAAACTTAATTAATTTCTCGAATCAAATGGCCAAAGATCAAAGTTTTCCAGTCAGTAATATACATTCTAATTTGTAATATATAAAATGTAGTAGTTGCTACGCAGATGTTATTTTAGGGACATCAAATGTTCAAATAGTGGAAGTGCTGGTAGTTTTGACTTTTCTATTTCTCTGTTGTAATGATATATTAGCGGTTGAATGATGGTCGTGTTGTTCTTGTTCCCAATGAATTTCATGCTTAGCTTACGCAGTCTGGTTAGTATTGGCTCCACTTCTGTTGTGTCGTATAACATGATGTTAGAAGGATTGTGTAGAGAATTGTTCGGGTTTGTTATTTTTCTAATGCAAGTTCTTTCCGCTTTTTCTAGGTTGTTTAGTGCAGTTTTTATTGCATTTGAGATTATTATGTGGCCATACTCTAGCGGTGGTCTACAGATCATTTTATAAATAGCAGTGGTTGTTTGGTTATTGATGCCTAGGTTTTTGAATGTGAGTGATCTGAAGTGTCCGGCTCGTGTGATTGCAGCTTTTTTCTGGATTTTTATGTGATGCTGTAAAGTTAGTTTGTTGTTTATTAGTATTTCCAGATATTTGCACTTAATAATTGGTCTTGATTGTTTCATTGCCAATTTTGATACTTGCAGAGTTGTTCCCTATGGTGTGGTGGAATATGATGAACTTGGACTTCTTTGGGTTGGGTTATATTCGCCAGCATCTCTTCCATGCTACAGTGCTGTCTGTTCATTTTTGTAGCCTTTCAATACATTTCTTTAGAATCATACCATCGGTGATCAGTGTTGTATCATCCTCAAATTGCAGGGAGTAAGCTGCCCTCTCTCTGTGGTGTTCTATTGGATACTGGTAGCTATATATGTTGTATAGTATTTGAGAGAGTGGTGAGCCCTGTGGGAGGCCTTGCAGCGGTATGAATTGATTTGAGAGTTAATAATTTATAAACCATATGAGCCTGCCAAACACTGTCAAGCGCTTTTTGAATATCCATGAACAGGGCTGCCGTTTTATTTCCTATTTTCTTATTGTACTGTATATTTGTGGTTAGTATAGTTAGGGGGTGAATGATAGAGGTTTTACTTTTGAATCCGAATTGATATTTAGGAATAGATTTTCCTAGTTTGGCGTTGATGCTTTCTGTCAACATTTTTTCAAAGTTTTACCCAGTACAGGAAGCAGAGTGAAGGGTATGTAATTTTCCAACTTACTGTGGTCTGTTTCTGCTTTCAGAATAGTGATGATTATTCCCTTCTTCCATTCTTTGGGGAAGTAAGAGTCAAACAGAAATGATACATTTTTATTATATACTGGTGAATTAACGAGTCTAATTTTCTCAGTAAATTTCTGGGGATGTTATCATAGCCAGGGGAGGTGTTCTTTCCATGGTTTAGTGCTCTATAATACTTTTCCTCTGTAATGGTTGCAATATTTTCTTCCAGTCTTATTTGTGAGAATCCACTTTCATGCCAGTTCTCTACCTTTTTTTTATGGTCTTCATACTCTTTGTTTGTCGACTTCTCAAACAGCTTCTTATAATGTTCGGCGAAAGCATCAGTGATATCTCTGTCAGTATTCGGAGTTTTTCCTTGGATTTGGATAGGATTAGATAGGTTGTGGGTTGTATACTTTGAAGGTTTCTTAATAGTTCTCCAGTATGTTCTGCCTTTATTGCTTTCTATCATTTTACAAGCTTCCAAGTAGTTGTGAGATCTATATTTGAGAATCAATGTTTTTATTTAGTTCGTTGAATTTTTTTTCAGACATTGGTCTTGAGTAATCTTGTACTCTCAGTGTATTTGTTTTTTAGCCTTACTAATTTTAAAATATAGAATGATAATGTTCGGCTGTAGTATTTTTTCTTAATGGTTGGTGTTTGCTCTGTTATTATACTTGAAACTGTTCGATGAAAGAAACATATAATCCTGGGTAATTTCAGCTTCTGGATTTATAATTCTGAGAATTTGTTTCTTCACTTCTTCCATGTTAAATTTTTCATAGAATAATTTAGTTTCTGAGGAGTATTCCATTGGTTTCCTTTTTGTGTTGAATGTAAACTCTATTGCTAGATGGTCTGAACGTAGGTCAGGAGTGAGACTGGTGTCTTTGATGTTGCATGTTAGTTTTTTGTGCAAAACAGTAAGTTGGGTGTAGAATCTGGGTTGTTTTCAATTACAAAGGTTGGTGTGTCCAATCTGCAGAAGTCGAGTTATTGAGAAAGCTGTATATCTGTGATTTTTTTATGTTTGTTTGGGTTGAAGTCTCCTATAATGATGACGTATTAATACTGGGGTGATTTTATAAATAGATTTTCCTGTGAGTTTTGTTCTGAATACATTTTTTAATGTAGGTATCGTATGTATCATAGCACCTAAGATGCTTTAGGTTTAGAGAATGCTTGGCTTACTTGATAATAGTTCAAATAATTCATTACTGTTCGTTAATTCTGCAGAAAAAAATGAACTTCATTTGCTACTTTGCTATTATATTTACTTAGATCACTTTTCTAAGCAGGGGGCCACAGTGCCAACACAAAGCAAAAGATATAACCAAACAATTTACTGCACTCATATATTGCACCATGGTTTGACCTATTGCCCAAGTAGATGCATATCAGATGTGATAAGAGGTGGGCCATTGAAAATTTGCATTTTTGATCGGCTATAAATCAAAAACTAATGATTATTTTTTCAAAGCTATGAGTTTTTGGAAAGGTTGAACCTTGACATTTACGAATGAAAAACAATATCATTCAGATGATCACGACTGGCTACAGTACCCTATCTAATTAACCTAATTTTTCAGTAGTCTTCATTGTCAATTCTTTGGAGAATGGCTATTTCGATTTCGTCTTTCAAGGCATAAATCGTTTCTGGAGAGCATAACACTTATTCTTAACAGGTCCCCACAAAAAAATAGTCTCTGAAGATGATTTTTCTGGGAAAATGCTCATCTTCGGTCATGCGACCATTAGCCCACTAAGCGAAGTGGAAACACATTGAATGGTCGCGAGGCTTCACTTCTTGCATTAGTTGTACTTTTTGAACCTTCATACGTTTATACAAAATTCTCCTGAGAGAAGTGCGGGAAATGTTCAGTTCTTGAGCAAGATGACGAGTTGATGTTGATGGATGTTCAGCCACATTCTGAGTTACAGCAGCAATGTGTGCTCACTGGACAAGAAAGTGAACGGGTTGTTTTATCAAATAATGATCCATAACCACTTCAAAAATTGTTTATTTAGTTATTTATTTGCCCATTGCGTTAACCCATTGTGGATTGTGACATTTACCTAAGTAGTAATACTTTCTCTTTTTTGCACCATCATCAACCCTAACATAGTTCTTTTATCACTGAACAAATCTTGCAAATCTGCGGTGGGCGAGTTGGACTTGACTACCTGAAGGTAAAACGCAATGATGGAATCGAAGCCACTACTTGTTTACGATTTTTGGATTTCTTTCAATCACTAGAAACGTCTGAAGCTTGTCGTTTGATTTGATACCGAGACGTAGAAGTGATGAGAATCTCATTTCATTTGATCGGCAAATTGCCGTGAGGGCATTTCATTTCTATTGGAAATAATTTTTTTAATATTTCCCATTTTTGTTCAAGCGTAAATCGACCCATTTCGTTAATGTCAAATATTAAACTAACTTTTAAAACACGAATGACAGAAGTGTTGCCAGACTCGAAATAACCACTACTTCAAAATGCAAACTTTACATGGTCCACCCCCTTTACAAGCAAGCAAATCACCGGCATGACGTTTTAGAACAAAATTATAACTTCAACTTTGTATACGATATGATATCTGGAATCTGAGGAGGCTAGGAGACTGTCCTGCAATCACAAACGCCCATCATAGTTGACAAATGTAAAGTTATTTCGCCATTTTGACATATCCACATTTTTCCATATTCTTTTTTACACCTTTATCAGCTGTTATTTGAAACTTTTATTCTATTTTTCAGCTAAGTCCAAACCAATAGCGTTCCTTATACAGAAGGAACTACTCAGATTATTATCTCCTCCACATATAAAAAACTGCATAGGTCAGCATTATACAATTCTTTCACTTCTTGATTATATTCAAATGGTAATGGATAAAATCAAGAAATGCTACGTCACTTTAAAGGAATTTGAAAGATTGTATGATTTAACATTAACAAATGAATCCAAGTAAGTTCTATACATTTTATTATTGAACAAAAAATGCATAATGATAAACTGATGATAAGTTGAAAAAAATATTCAACAACAAACAATATATTTGAAGAATTTCTAAATTCTGTTTTCAATTCCAATTCCAAATATACGAGGATGGATCAAATATAAACCAGAGTAAAAGTTTTGTTAAGCAGAAAAGTGTGCTGCGTATTTGCATTGGTGGGGCTAGTGTTTGGAAGAGTTCATATACAGAGCGAATATAAGTGCATTAATTTGGCATTAGAGGCATGGGGCCAATAAATTACCAAACATGTCTATTGCTCATGTATCAACAATCAACGAAACCTATTCAGGTGAATTTGGGTTTTGTACTGTTACATCGATGCAAGTAGCACTGTCTGGATTCACAGAACTGCCTGTTTAGGTGGACCGGAAAGTTATGTCGCTTTTTAAGATTAAATTCAAGCAAATAAATTATTAACAAGTTTTCATTTTTAATCAATAATGTTGTCACCTTTATTATCAACAACCTTTTTCCATCTAGTGTGTAAATTTTGAATGCCGGACAGATAAAAATCAATTGGTTTTTGACTAAAATATCTCGAGATGGCATTTTAGACTTCATCCAAATTTTCAAATTTTTTGCCACTAAGAAAATATTGTACCGATCGGAATAAATGGAAATCTGAAGGTGTGATATCGGGCGAGTTAATTAATTGGGGTCTTGCATTGTCGTGTTGCAGAATAACGCCTTTTCTGTTGGCAATCGCCGGATACTTTTCTATTAAAGATTAGTTCACTACATCCGGTTGTTCACAATAAAGATCTGCATTAACAGTTTGTCCAGGTTTCAGCACTTCAAAACGAAAAATTCCGCGTATACTCAACCAAACACACAGAAGCGCCTTTTTGGGATGATCAAAATGACCAGATCTGAACCTAGAGAACCATCTTTGGCATTTATGAACGTCTAATGCACTTGTATAAACATCGCAAATGTTTTTGGTCGTGAATGTTATGTTACTGCTCTTGTGAAACTCAAAAAGCATACAATGACGAATGTGCTCTTCTGGTATTTGGCTGACCCCAAATTGCAAAAAAAAGTCTAATATTTAATTATTTAGAAGTGAACAAGTCACAATAACCTTAAAATGTTTTTGACACAACTTCGAAGTACAAATGACAATCAAATATCAACATGCGCAGAAACGACATTACTTTCCTATTATATCTCGTATTCCTTATCATAAATATTCAATAGAATACCATAACCTGAATTAAAAATGGAGCATTATAAATTCCTTTTGTTGCTAATTTGGTATAATTGTCCTTTATACTTACGGCCAGTTTGAGCATCATGGGTATTTAATTGTTTACAACCTTTGAAAATAAATCCGAATCACATACCAGGTGTAGAAGTATGATACCGAAATTTCCCTATAGATGATGTTAGCCATCAGTTTAGGTCCCATAAGACCACTTCAGCAATTCCATCATCTTCCTTTAATAGCTGACGAAGGTTTTCAACATAAATTTTTTTTTCACATATTATTTGAAAAATTTACACTAGATATAAAGTAATCCCACGAAGTAAAGCTTGTTGTGGGAGTGAAGTATTCTAATCGTTCCACATGTGTTCCTGTCTCAAGCTGTCTCCTTCAAATGAACAATAATTCTAAAACCAAAGTAAACAAAGAAGAACAAAAAAGATCCTTCCCCTGAGAGGTGTAATGAACCAATATTAGACCTCACATCAATATATTCGCCAAACTCTGAACCTCTTCACCACCCAGATTACTAAGCCGTGCTCTCAGTTTTCTTTTGAATGAAAACAATTTTTTTCAGTTCTTTATAGATTGGGGTATCTGTTGGAATATTTTAGGGGTCATAAAGCATGAGGACTTCTGTCCTATTGATTTAAATGTTCTCTCAATAATATATTCAGCACGTTTCTTATGTCTAGTCTCATGGGGGTGTTTAATTGGTAATAACTGGTTTCTCCTTTTATATTACAAACATGATAACTTATAATAATACTGTCTTCTAAAAGCGAGAACTGACACCTCTTCAAAGAGTCTTTCTGTAGGATAATTACGATATTTACCATAAATAATAAAAAAAAATCTTTTTGTATTACTTTCAAATGTTTTAAATGACAATCATATACCCCTCCCATTCTGTGATACCATATTGGATCATATTCAATCAGGGCATGATACAACATTTTTAGTTTGTGGGTTCCAAATACTCTCTTTAATCGTTTCAATGTGGGGATCATACTTTTTAATATTTTAACAACTTTTTTGGCATGTACGTCCCATTTGAGGTGCATATCTATCTCAACTCCCAAGTAGCCAATTGATTCGACCCCTTGAACTCGATGAATTGAACTCCCTCCTTTCAAAATAAGATGCTCAATATTGGGCATTTTCGATCTGTTACGGGATGAATTTTGTCCTAAATTTCAATGTTAGATCCATCTCGCCAAACCTTCTTCCAACCATTTCGAGCAGAAGTTCCACTTTTTTCTTGAGTTCTTTTCAGTCCGTGTCAGTAACCACCATCAGCGAAGGATGGTGACATAGATGTTTGCATCTATGTCAAATTGAAGCAGGCCATCAACATAAACTAAAAACAGAAGAGAGCCCAAGACTGTTCCCTGAGTAACTCCAATTGTTATTATTTGATTAATTCAAAAGTAGTGATTTTATTGGATAAAGATAATACTTAAACTCAACAAGACTGCAAGACCAAATTGCTTTGGAAAGAAGAGAATACTCTGTGTTTGGTTGAATCAGAAGGGTGTAGTGTACTATCAGTTGCTAAAACTTGGTGAAACTGTTAACACTGATCTCTACCAACAGCAAGTTATTGATTTAATTCGAGCATTATGTAAAAAACGACCGGACTATGGAAAGAGGCAACTCAACGTCATTCTGTTCCATATTCCAATAATCCACAGCAAAACGGCTCAGGGAAACGATCGAGGCGTCCAGTTGAGCGCATGCCGACTTATTCCTAGTCTTGATTCCGTCCGATTATAATCTATTCGCATTACTGGGACACATTCTCGCTGAACAATGCTTTAAATGAAAATGTAGGAAAATGACTCGATAACTGATTCTCTTCAAAAGCAGAACTGTTTTCTTGGCGTGTCATTCATAAACCGCTGCAGAGGTGGAAGAATGTATAAATAGCAATGGAGATTATTTTGAATAAAACATTCTTTATCATTTTCAAATCACATGTAATTTTCATAAAAACATTCTGGTTTCATACTTCTTTACCTGGTATTGCTTGAACAAAGTGCATATGCACTTTTGCATTTAGAAGTTTTACCCTTGTTCTAAAGGCTTGTGATATCACGTTTATGTAGTCCATTGTGAAATTAATTATAAAATTTTGGAATTTCCAGGGCAAGCTTCATGATACTCAATGAAAGTCTAGTTTTCGTATGGGACTTTACTATAGATTTATCAGATTTGGATAATATAACTAAAGAATCTGTCAGTGTCAGTGCGAGAATCGGCCAAGTGGATGAAAAACATATTTATAATTTAGTTAGTGAATGCCCTAAAGGCCTCGATTTTCTGATAAGTTTTGTAACAAAAATTAAAGAACACATAGAAACGCTAATTCGTCGTAAGAGGATTGTATTGAAGAAATATGATAAAGTATATGATTAATTTTTTATCATTTTTTACATGAGAATATTGTTCATTTTCCCGAAATTTATTTATGTATTCATTTTGAATTTATGTATTTTTGTAATAAACATATTTTGGTTAAATATGTTTTATTTATTGATTTAAAAAAATCATGTTAACATTATATTGAGTTTTTTCATATAGTAGTATAGTAGAGTACTTCAAAAGTTCAGGAATATATAGAAATTTTGTCTCTATATCCTTGATCAAAGCTACTTAACTATTATTTACCTCTTTCTTTTTCACTTCTCTGACTTTCTAAGAGTTACCTCATATGATAGTTGAATTATTTTCTCAGTTTTATCAAAAATTAAACAGTGATAAAAGAATTCTTTCTGGTAAATTCATCATAAATTAATGGTTCATGACATATTACGTATACAGAATTATTCTTCTAAGAAGAAGAATAGTACTAGTTCGTACTACCTAAGAAGGTAGTATTAACCTTTTAAGACATGACATACAAATGGATACAAAAATATCCTGACGATCTGATGTTTGCTTCAAAAGTTACAGTGGTTTTAGTGAAACAACTTTTTCTGATTTTCAGAACAGTGGAAAAAAGAACATTGATTTTTCATGGAAAAAACATCGTTGAAACAAAAACTTGTCTTGAAAGGTGTTATCAGGATCCTGCACCATAAAATTGACTACTAATGACTGGTTTTGTGAATGTAAAGGTGGTCGTACAATACCGATAATGCACCATGATCTGGTTGTCCAAAAGAATTGGTTACACAAGAAAACAAAACAATCGACAAGAGCATTTTAGCAAGCCCTAAAGTGAAGTGCAGGAGATAGCTGACAATGTAACGATATCACAGGAATGTGTAGGCTTTATCTCGCAAGAAAATTTGTCTATGAGAAAGCTCGTTTCAAAGTGAAAGTCACATTTGCTAACAGTAGAACAAAAACGAGTCGATGATTCCGAGTATAGATTTGAGCTTGAACTGTTTTAGCGTAATAAACAGGGTTTTTTGCTTCAATAAGGGATAATGGATGAAATATAGATCCATTACTATATGTCTGAATCAAAAAGACTGTAAGCTGAGTGAACAGCAGTCTGTGAACCTCGCCCAAAAGCGCAACAGACTGCTTGTAAGGTTCAGGTATTCATAGTTTGTGATGCATTACGCTACCTTGCTATCGATGACGTTGAAAGTGCAAGATAGTCACTAGCGATCGCTAAATGGTCCAACTAAACGATTGAAAGAGGAAATTTCAAAGTAACACTCCCAGGTGCAAAGAAAAAAGTGATACTTCACCAAGACAATGCCTTGTGTCACAAGTCGTTGGCTAGAATGGCGAATTTGCACGAAGTAAACAGTAACCTTTACCTGTTCGCAGATCTAAAAAAAAGAGTTTAATAATATTTTTTCTAAATTGCACTCACTGTAACTCAATACTCGCCCCCATGACATTGTAGCTTGACGCACTGGGGGCGCTTGTCTTGACTAAGATCTTAGTTTCATCCCGGTGAAATGGAGGATTAAGTCTTGATGCCTAAAGCATAGTCACTCGCGCCAATCAGTGGATTTGTGTGATGGAAGTTCAACCGAACGGGGCCCTAGTTTCACCATATAGGTGAAATGGAGGGTTGAGCCGCGTTGTCCAACTCAGTGACAAGGGTGTCTGTCACAGCACAGGGCTTCACCCTTAAAACTAGTGTACTCTATCCTATTGCAGTCAATCTCCGCAGTTTTCCCTCCAATGGCAGAGTGTGTTACCTCAGGAGGGTGGCAAGTATTCGTACGACCTGGCCACTCAATTGGTGTTGGACTCGAGGAGACAGTGCTTGAAAGTCCGCATGCTGGTCTAGAAGGGTATTACATCTATCTGTTTGCAGAAACTCATGTTCAGGATATCTCAAGAGATGCCGCAGGGTTTAGCGGGACTTGACGGTTCGACCGGCCTCGTCCTGAACCAGGATCAATTGCGAGACGTTTCTGGGGTTTGTGAATCTAAACGATACCGCTAGACCGTTGGTGCTAGAAGCCAGGATCAATGAAAGACTTCACAAGAGTTCGTGATTCTTGACGTACAGGCCGGATTGATGATGCTCGTACCAGGATCAATTGAGGAATCAATCTCGAAATTATCTTGCTTCATGGGACTGTGGGTGGGTGAATAAGAAGCCCCTCCGGCGTGTGAGTTGCGTCCCAAACAACTCGCGTATTGAACTGCAGAGCCAGTATAGGTTGGATAGTGCTTTGCTACTGCCAGTCACGGTGTAGGTTTTCGGACTGAAGCCGAAACTGGAAACTTGGTGGGTTCGACTCTTCGGAGTGGTTCCCGCTAATGCGCGAGTGCGAGCTCTTCCGTCAAGTGACTAACCTGGTGAAAGAGCCATGCTCACATGCCAGTAACCTAACCGGTAAAATTCACGATGTAACTCAATACTTAATTTCATTTGCAATGACCTTAGATTATTATGTATCTGTAATATAATGACATCAATCAAAATTTATCACTCAATGCCCCAATTACTTCCATTTCAAAGTAAGTGGAATACACCAGAACTTTTTCCAACCAACTATCACTGTTTTTTTTTTAAATTAAAAGGGCTGAAGACGGGATTATCTAGAATTATATTTGTTTTTTGAAGATATAGTGCACATTTTTTAGAGATTTTTGAAATAATTTGTTTGAATATTTAAATATATTAAATATTTCAAATAAATTATATTCTTTGGGAAGTCCTTTAAGTGTGTTCATGTTTTTATAAGGCAAGTAGTATTTTTTAAAGATAAAACCAGAAACAAAATTTTGTCTCCTTTGAATATTTATTTATTAATTTTAATTACTTTCGTATATCTGTTGGGTTATTTATTTCATTTGACATTGTATATTGAGTTTTGATTATAAACGTCTATTAAATGTGAGCGGTGCTTGTTTTAGACATTAATTTAATTCTAAAAGTTTTTGAATAAAAAATCCTTTTGGAAATTAAAATTGTAGAAGATAAACATATTTCAATTTGTTTTGATATTCAAATTTTGTTATATTTCTTCTATCAAGTAAAAAGCCTTTCTATTTTATTTAACTATCACTGTTTTCTAAAATATCTCGAAAAATTTTTTTTAAATGAAAACTTTTTATAATTATTCGGTTCTTGACGTCAAAATTTGGTGACTACAAAATCAAGTAGCAACTTGAATGTTTCGTCTTTCAGATGCTCACACTCCTATGATAAAATAATTCAAATTCCTACCACCAAGAAATAACTATATCCCAAAAAATTTTAAAAAGTTTTGAAATTATTCGGCTCTTGGCGCCAAATTCTTGAGAAAATGAATTGGAGTAGCAACTTGAATTGTTTGTCTTCAACTAGGCTATTCCCGAATATTGAAATTGTTACTTTTTGTTCTATAATTCATTTATTAGCATTCAGAATACACACATTCTATAAGCTAATTTGCTAACTATGGAGCTCTAAGTTCTCACATGACATTATATGGTCTTTTCTAGTGAAAAAGTCATTCAACTATATCTCATGTCAGCTGGCCATTTCCTTCTTAGTCTTCTATATTGACGCATTACTAATGGATGCAATAGATGGTGCGATGGCTTTTCAGTTTAGCATGATGTTTCTCGCTCTTCTCTTTAATGACATCCTTTTGGAATTCGTAAATCTTCGTGTAGGGTTTGATTAGTGACGTACCATGGAGCATTTGCTATAATTTGAAGTATTTTTGATTGGCTTCTCTGAATTATTAATATATTTGACCTTATAGATGAGTATCTTGTTTTTCAATGCCAATTTAGATTTCCTACCTATAAGCCAATTTAGTTCTCGTGTTTTTAAGTCTATTTGCTTCCTTTTATTAATTGCGTGTTCTTTCCATGTACGTCTGTTATCTAAATGCATGTCCAATTATGTTGTACTTGAGACCTCTGGTATTTGAACGTTATTCATATATACCGGTGGACACTGGCCTCTCCATAAGGTGATATTTACTTGCACAGTGATCCAATGACACTTCCCTGAGGAACTCCTGATTGTATTGGGAAGTAGTTCGATTTCTCACTACCAACTCTCACTTTGAATCGTCTTTCATTAATTCATAAAAACAACCAAGCAGATATGTTTTGATCTAATAGAACAAACTAGGATAACAGACTTCATTAAAAGCTTGACTCACATCCAAGAACACTGATGTACAGTATTGTCTATATTCAAGCGCTTTACTTATTTCATGGTTTATTCTATGAATTCTCTGTATTGTGGAGTAGTTTGACCAGAATCCAAACTGATGATCTGGTATCCACTCCTCTGTATTTAGGTCGAAGTTTATTCTTTGACGCACCAGTCTTTCTAAGGTTTTTTATAGTAGTGGGAGCAAGCTAATTGGACGATAGGATGAGATGGTGTTTGCCTAGTTTAGGGACAAGTATAATTTCGGCTGCTTTCAGTTGTTATGGCTAGCAGTTCAGTTTTAAGATGGCATTGAATATGTAAGTAATTACCAGCAGTCCTTTCTTTGGTAATTCTTTGAGCATTTTCGGTGTTATTTTATCTTTTCCGGCAGCTCTTCTGATATACAGGTATTTTACTTCATTTGGAACTTGCTTCATAGTGATTTTGAGTATAGGTGTGGTACTTACAGAAATTTCCAGCAGCTCTCTTTCCAGATCGTCATCAATTATTTCATCATTTGGAGTGAATACTTTAGCCAAATGTTCAGTAAATATTTGTGCCTATTCTTGGTCGGTCCTTGCCCATTTCATTGTGGATCCTGTTGTGTTGCGCAACGGTGGTATATATTCATATTGATGTTTTTAAATTCTTTATGGGTTTCTACACTGAATTATTATATCTATTCAGATTAGTAACATACTCATTGAATGATTTTTTCCCCTGTTTCTTTAATTTTGAATTTCAGGTCGTTCGTTATCCTATTCAAGGTAGTTTTATCTCCTTAAGAGTGTGTCCGCTGCCATTTCATTCTAGCTTTTATTTTTTGTACTAAGAGATGTTTTTATACTTTCTGGAATATTGTGTATTCTCTTCCTTTCTTTGCTCCCTGGAGTAGCTTGTTCAATAGCTCGTTTGAGTTCTTTTGAATTCTTCTAGTGCTTCATTACTTCATTTGTATTTCGTAAGCGGATATCGATATTTATCAGTTCCTCGACTATGTTTCTATATTCATCCCAGTTTGTCTTTCGATTATGCAGCTTAGGTAGTAGGTGTATGACCATCTTTTTAGCTCCTCGTGCAGAACCCTGCCTTGCTCTGTTGCAGCTTGACCGGCGTATCATATAGAGGACACGACTAGTCTAAAAATTCCTGACTGGCCGTCCCTGACGAGTTCAAATACGGCAAGGCACACAGCGTTCAAACGACCATTCTAAAGCGGAACACATGGTAACTGGAGTCACAGGCAGAGATGCGCTCCACGCCTGTCTGCATATGCTCAGATCGAAACGCCGTCTCTCAAATTAAGAGGTAGAAGCTTTCTCACAAGACCGCGTTCCTTCGAGAGCTTCATAGGTTTTTTGTGTATTACAAAACTGCTTATTACTGCTATGACAGGAGAGTGGTCGGAGGATAGATCATAGCTTGGGACAATATTCATATAGAAGGTAGATACACCATTTGTTATGAAGAAGTCCAATAGAATAGGAGTTTTGATAGGGTCTAGTGGAAAGTAGGTAAGTCTTCCTGTTGACAAGAAAGAGTAGTTGAATTCTTGTATCAGATCTACTAGTTCTCTGCCTTTTGTTGTTGTGAGCCTTGATCCGAACATAAGGTGCTTGCTGTTTTATAGTCACCTCCAGCAATAAATTTAGGTCCTAGAGTTTGAAAGAAATTTCTGAAATTTTCTTTTTTAATATTATGTGTTTGTGGGCAATATACTGCAGCAACAGCCAGATCATGGGGCAGAGTTTTGATTTTTATCACTGTAGCTTGCAAGTAATCCTCTTTATATTTTGCCATCTCCACATGGTTTATGGTATTCTTGATGATGACAGTTATGCCAACATGAGCTCTTTTATCTGAGTGGTTTGTGCATATCAAGAGGATATCGATGGAGCTCTGGTGAAGAAAATATTCAACTTCGTTGTTATGTTGCAGAAAACCATTGGAATTTCATTCAGCGATTTTTATGAAATTACTGACTTTTTGACATAAGTGTGGAGAGCATGTTTATTACCATAGTATTTTGGTTCATCAGCTGCTGAAACATTGTTTTGAACTCTTCCAAAAATGTACTCATTATGTTGGTGATATTATTTGTCTCTTCGTTGGGTGTGTTCTTCAATAAATTTGCATAGAGTCTGGTTTGTTGCTGCTGGTGAGTTGGATTTTGGATACTTGTGAGGGTTCATTGTTATGGCGTTATGTGGTTGCTGTTCTGCATGTTGTATATATTATGCTCCATTTGAAGATTTAAGTGGTGAACTGATATTTGAATTAGGATTATGATGCCTATTCAATCTATTGTTTGCATTATTTGAATTAGGAATTTGTGATAAAATTCGCATCCGTTGTAGGTAGCAGGATGGACACCCTCACATAGAACACATTTTGCTGGTGTTTCTTTGCTCTTTTTGCAGCTAAATGTATTACGTTCGCCTCCACATTTGACACAGATATAAGCGCTATCTGTTATTGTATAGAGATTATTATTTATTTTTCCTTTTTACCACCAGATGTCTAGAAAATTAAAACTGAATCTTGGAGTAATCAGTATGGACCCACAGATTACGGATAATAGTACCATATGTAGTAATCTGTGGTATGGCCCTAAAGCCGAAAAGTTTGAAGACTCCCGTCTTAGTGCATGGATGGATTTCGACTTTCAACTTCCCATTTTTCCTGAAAATCTATCTGCATATTTCGAGTCTGTGAGTTGTTTCATTTATATGTTATTATTATTATTATACTATGTTGAGATTTGAGGCAAAGCCTATAAACTCACAAAAAATATACAAGATATTGAAAAACAAAACGTGCTTCGAAGAGAAAAAAAAACAAAAAAAGGAGAAATTCACAAGTGGTATAAAAAAGTCACAAATCGCCGCGATCAGACCACAACTACCTGAGCCATCTATCGTAGGAGTTTTTGAACGTGTTCACTGGAACAAACAACACCCTCAGGCAAACCATTTCAGGAACCAAACACACGGTTAGAGAGAAAATGTTGCCCGGAACGTAACAATAAGATCCCCGCGCAGTCTACGGTCAGCAAATGACGTTAGGTCCATTATCGCGAGCCTCGCGTCCTAATCGGGTCGATGTATACCGTAGGGCAACCGCGTGACCTGCCTCTGCAATCTCTCAAGTACAAGTATATCACGTCCACAGGATCTTTGTTATCGAGCGCTTTTGTCCAATAATTAGTATTCTAGAAGGTTTGTTATCACTGAACGACGAGGAAGAAAACCATGTTGGCAATCGGGAATGACCTTGTTGTCTGAAGCAAATTTGAGGACGCATTCGAGGATCATCCTCTCGCAAATTTTGGCTGCAATAGGAACTAGGCTGATGGGACGATAGTTCGACGCATCAAGCTTGCCACCTCTTTTAAATATGGGAGTTGCAAGAGTACTCCGCCAGGATGTAGGTAGCGATGATGTTTCGAAAGATTTTGTAGAAATTCTAGATAGAGAAGAGGCTAGAGCACACTCCTTGAGTGTGCTCAGTCCCTCGAACGAGTCGTTTTTCTCCTTCCAAATTTTTTAGCTCGTTTACACGCTCAAAATTCCTGGGAACCAATACACTTTACGGTCAGTAACTCATTTTGAAGGAATATATTTACATTTTGCACAAGAAGATTTTGTTAAATTTTTCAATCTGTAGCTTATTATCACAATATATAGGCAAGAGTAAAATACTTTCCTTTCATGAAGCCGTTCGTTCGTGCCTCGAACGCGAATTCCTACGTGTAATCAGTAATGGCTCTGGAGATAAGAATAAACTAATTAATTCAGGAGCATTGACCCTCGCTTTGAAGTTGCTATTGTCCACTGGATTAACCCCTGTATCATTACAGCCCTTTCATGAATTCCATATCTTGTTGGATTACCACAGAAGTATCAGTTGTATATTAGTTGATACGAGTTTAACAAGCGTTTGAAACAATCCGGAATAAACTGCATAGTTTCAATTTGAGGGCAAGTAGATCCGCGATGCACTAGCGATTGAGTAGGCAGCATCGGGCTGTAAGATATCGTTGGGCTCTTGAACATGAGAACTGGAACGCGCACAGTTGGAGTCCTGTCTGATCATGGATGAGTCCAGATTTCATCTGTATCAGTATGATGGGCTAATGTTGGTGTGGCGAGAACGGGGTCAACAGTATAATGAACATTTCATGACGGCAACAACCCTTTTCGGTGGCGGCTTAGTGTGCGTTTGGGGAGGGATTTGTTTAAATGGGCTCATTATCTACATTAACGTTACCATGACAGTGGTAAAGTATCGTAATTTTATTATAGAACTAATTATTGTTCCCTTTGCGGCAGCCATTGGTGACAATTTTACGTTAATCGACGATAATGCTTGTTCACACAGGGCAAGAATTATCAATCACTGTATATAAATGCATGGCATTAACCGAATTGACTGTCTCTCCAGACCAAAATTGTATTGAACATATCGGGTCTGCAATGTCACAGTAATTACACTGCTTTGCTAACCTCAGACATTACAACAGTTCGTCAATGCTTTGATGGACATTTGGCGAAATATTTTCCAAGCTTTCATTGATAACCTAATTGACACAATGCCGAATAGATTGAGAGCTTGGCCTCAGAAGCTTTTTCAGCTTGTGCGAGTTAGGAGTTCAGTTGTGTTCTGGATAGGCTTTGTTACTGCGCCACTTTAGGTCACAGCACTGTTAATTTTCCCAACAGTGAAATGGTGGCCGAAACCCATCCAACTAAAAAATTTGTTTCTCACTGAACAGGATTTGAACCCGGGACCTTCGGTTCCGAGGCCACAGCTCTAGCCACTGAGCTATCGACACTCATATTCGTAGAGTTGGCTGGTGAATTAGTTTTTACACTATTATTATGCTGAATATTCAACCTGTTGTTTGCATTATTTGATTTCAAAAGCTTGTGATAAAATTCACATCCTTTGTAATTGGCTGGGTGAGCATCATGCAGAGGGCACAGGTTGGTGGTGTGTCCTTGTTCTTTATGCAGCTAACTGTACTATGGCATAGAGGAGTATGGTGCTTTATACACATGTTGTGAAGCGCAACACAAGAATTTATTATTCTGCATTCTACAGCAGTTTCATAATGTAGAGCTCTATACTTGATGAAACATCTAAATCTCATCTTCAGAATGCCATTGAACCTTTCTCTTGATCTTCTGGCTCTTTTATGAGCCACATTACATTTATAATCTGGGGAATCCCATTACTGTCAAAAGCAATAGCAGAAGTGAATACTCTGAAACTCCTAATGAAAATAAATTCAATAAGAATATATAGAAATAATGTTATAACAGAAATTTTACTCTACAAATATAACTTCTATTTCTTTTGTAACGTGCCCGCTCCATTCGCAGAATTCTATTCTGCTCTGCTGCAGCTTCTAGAAGTGGCGCGACTGGTATCAGACAATACCTAACTCATCCGTTCTCACCGCGTTTGAGTAGGGCAGAGTACAAGCGTTCAATTACTGATGTTCCAACTAGGGTCACTGGCGTCACAGGCAGAGATGCGCACCACGCTTGTTCGAAGAGTTCAAGTGCGCATGCTCGATGCGAAACGCCGCCTCCCAAATTAAGAGGTAACACTCGCAGTTCCTTAAGAGCTTCATTGGTGACCCCGGCATGATTGAGTAGGTTTGCTTCAAGAGCGAACCAGCCCATTCATTTGGAGGCCCTAATCGCCCCATCCTATTTCCGAGGTGACTTTTCTTTCGTTCCACAGTATCCCCGCGACCAGCCCAGCGGCGGACGGTTTCCTGCCCAGATCCTAACGCCCAATCCCGTGACCCTACCGACACTCACTGGGAAGGGAGTATGTGGCGTGTCCGCTTCTTTCGCAGAATTCTACTCTGCTCTGCTGCAGCTTCCCGATGTAGCATATAAGGGGCGCGACTGGTATCAGACAATACCTAACTCATCCGACCTCGCTGGGTTTAAGCAGGGCAGAGTACAAGCATTCAACGATTGACGTTCCAACGTGGAACAGGGTTCAGGTACGAATGCTCGGAGCGAAACGCCGCCTCCCAAATTAAGAGGAGGAAGCTCCCTCATAACACCCGCATTTCCTTAAGAGCTTCACTTTTGTCATGCAAATTAGTAGATAAATTCAAAATACTTAAATTTCTCAAATATCTGCGTCATGTATGCTTTCCGTGCATTAACATTCATTATCTTCAACGTACTGTTACATATCTGAAATTAATTCCAGAACCAAAAAAAATTTGTTGCCTGTAAAGTCGGTATACGGGCGAAAGTTTTACGTGACAACGACTTTGAGTGGTAAAATAATTTTAATGTGAATATTCATTCGTATAGTAGGAAGAAGGATGAAATAATAGTAACAATTTAAAACATTTATTTATACAAAGAATTATATTTAAAACATTAATTTATACAAAGAATCTCGCACTGAATTTCATATTAACAAAATTTTATTTATCAATCAGTTGTTATAAGTTATTAATAAATTTAACTTGTTTTACATTGTTATAAATATAAAAACTAAATTTAAAAGTTAGAACATTTATTTAAATCACATTAATTGTTAATATCAATCGATTTTAATTCAAAGTGTATTTTCTAAAAGGAGAAAACTAATTCACATTTGATCTTTGAATTTGTAAATCGCGCGCTTACGACCTTGCGCAGTGATTAGTCGTCTCGGTTTGAATGTTTGAAAGTTTCGATTTGACAGGTTGGAGGTTAAACATTGTTATTTCAATTTTTTACATAGCAAGTCGCGCTCATTTTTTCAAGTTAAACAAATTATTATTGGTTGAGAAACGATTTCTACTACTTTTTTGATTGAAAACTACCACAACATTGTGATTACTACAACATAACCTATTCACTTATGTCTTAGTCATTTATTTCATCATGTTATATTATCAGTCTGAAATTATTTACCTTTGCTGTTTGAATTGTTGCGATGGACGAAACTACCTTCACATTATCACTACACAATCGTTTTACAATTAACTGGCAACGTGTAAACTTGTATGCAGGCGCCTAAGCGAAATAGAAGCGCAAGACATGAACCGGTGTGTATGCCTATCTCTCTCACTCTCTCTCTCTCTCGCTCTGTCTCTCTTGCTCTTAGGCGGGCTAACAGTGCTCGAATGGAAGGGACGCGTGCCTTTCACTTTTTATGTCTGTCTCTCTCGCTCTTAGGCGGGCTAACCATGCCCGAGTGGAAGGGACGCGTGCCTCTCACTCGCTCTCATTGTGAGCGCATAACGTGAGCGGAGCGTAACGCAGTTTCTTGAAGTGTCACCCGGCAAACCAATTTATAAGACGTTGTCACGTCAAAAGCACAGAAATAGCAAAATCTTCAAAACGAAACTTCAGAATAATATCTAAGAGATTCGTATCCTCTAAGAATCATAAGAGTCACAGAATCCCTCATAGATTATATAAATTCCACCATTACCTCATTGTATTTACCCGCGTTATTTATGTGTCAAATACTCTGTGGCACTGTAACTTGCCACGTAGGTGATGGGTGACAATAACAAAAAGGGAACAATGTACTCATAGCATTCCCATTGTATTTTGAGGCGGCCGAGAGGAAGGTTCTTGGAAATAATGCCCTGAGCGACTTAGAAACATACTCGAGATAATAGTTCTTATAAGAGTCCCCCTTGGTAACTCTTAGTAAGTAAACTTCTTTTAGATGCTTCTGATTAATTGCATGCTTTACATTTTTGAATATCACCTAAATGTGATAAGCCACCTCTTTGTGGAAGGTGGTTGGATGGAAAATATTACTAGATTGACATATTTACGAATGGGGTACGCACCAATCCTAATCGAGCGGTCCTAGGAAGGGTACGGCCTTCGCGTAAATGGAGGGTCTTTGATGTTAATAAATTTTTCTGTGTGATAATGAAATTCAGTTATTGATTTCAAGAAGTATAATTATAAAATGTGCCAAAATACAACAATTTTATCAATCCTAAACTCAATAAAATTTAGATAAAGATGACACACTGAATAATTAAGGAGGGGGCGATGCGGATCCCTCAGGCACTACGAATCATTTATATAATTCTTAATTCAGTTTAAATTCTTCAAACATAATAATAACGAAGAGATATGTCAACCTTCGTCTTAATTTCTGACTCTACTTTAATTAGATAATTTCAACCTGAATAATATACCAAAATTTTCAGATACTTCTTACCCCTTCACTCCAAGACCATAGGTTCAAAACAAAACTGGACACACGCGATTTTCTACGAAAATGGAACAACCCATTTAACACGAACCATAAACGATAAAGAACGACTACCGGTACTCTTTAATTCCTTAGTCCCGGAACTTAGCACTATATTCAATTTCTGTAACTCTTCTGGTTCAATTCTTAAACTTAAAAAATAAAATCACTAATTCACCAATTCGAGCCTCGCACCGCGATCTTTTCTCGACGATCTTACTAGTTTTTCCGACGTGTCAAGACTCCCTAACAAACTGCCATTTGGCTCTCTTGATACCTCCCACGCGTAGGTTTTCTCCTTCCAAATTTTTGATCCGTTTACCCGCTCAAAATTGCAACTTAGCACTTTCAAAATTTCAGCTCTTTGTCGAGCCACACGTGTTAATTTGGACGTCAGCGTTTTTCTTTGAAAGTTTCCGTTCCTAAACTCATCTGAAGGAATATGTTTACGTTTCGTACAATCAGCTCTCATGAACTTTTTAATGTGTAGTTTGTTATTATAATATATAGGCCAGAGTAAAATAATTTCCCTTATTGAAGCCGCCGTACGTACGTGCCTCGAAAGCAAATTCCTAAGTTTAACATTATGTAGTCTGGAGATTAGAATAAACAAACTAATTCTGTGGAATTGAACCTCGCGTTGAATTTTCTTTTGTCCAATGAATTAATCCCTGTATCATTATAGCCTTTTCATGAATTCTAAACCTTGTTGGTTCGCCACATTAGTGTTATTGTGAAATTAGTGATTGCACGCTCGTTCATTGTATTTTTGCTTCAGTGTTATTTAATCCGACCGGAATGTTTTGAATAAAATGCATTGCCCTTGTATATAACTAAAGAGGCAGGACCCTCACAAGTTACCTATTTGTATTGTATACTTCCTCTTGGTGCGTGGTTGCTGTTTGCTGTATTTGTAAATAGTGACTTTTTCTGCGTTTTAATTGCTAATAGGTATTTTTATTATCTGTTCTTACTAATTGCGGTACTTGATATGTAACTGATTTGCATGTACTCTTGTGTGATCCCCCGGGTACCTATTTCTTTGTTTGTTCTTATTGTAACGTTCATTAACACGCCTAGGTGATGGGGTACTGTATCTATTTTATAATGTCCTAGTCAGTTTGTTACATATTTGCCATATGCATGCACCCGCTTACTTTGAGAGATTGTATTCCTTGTAAACCAGTGGCGTTCTTTAGGTTAGGCTGAGTAGTCCTGGTAGAGGACGACATATCGTATAGAGACAGTAAATAGCTTCGGATATCCAACGTTATTGTGATAATGTGTGAATGATTGCTAGATCATTGTTCCGAGGTATTGTGATATCCCCAGGGATTAGTTTGTGTGACTCTTCAGGTAGTGTTCGGTTTGTTCTTCAGTATTATCAGAGCCTTCCTTGGCCTTTGTCATCCCGAGGAGGCCAGATACAGTCCATGTTAATAGTGACTTTTCCGGTCGACTCGAATTATGTTAGATCCCCTCTTCAAGGAGATCTCCTGGACACACCATAGTTACCCTTACCTTACTATCCATTTAAACTTACCCCTTGTAACGGGAGGTTCTGCACTAGTTACCGGAAGGTGCGCATGCTGACTGTATCCTATCCCTTCTAACCCCTTCCGCTGCATAAGAATGATATCCGATTTGAGCTAGTTACCGACCTAATGATATGTAGTAAAAAGTCATTTAGAACCGGAGCGCTTTTAGGTTCACTGTGGAGCTTTGTGAACCACTGCGTAGAGTAGATTTAACCACAGGCTGATGAATGTGTTTCCATTGATAGAGGGTTGTGGCTTTTTAATATTACTAATAGAAATATATTATTCTGGCGTTACTGTGTTTTGAATATTTGAACCTCCCGTCACTGTTTCCTTGCTCTCGTTAGGTGTAATTTGGGTTGTCTACACAACGTAACGTCCTATTCTCCCGCCACTAGATGGTCATGATAAAAAAGGTTAGCGCTCTTTAGAGTACTCCGAAAACCCTCAGATCTCTTAGAGTACTCCGTAAAACCCCGGATCTTTTAGAGTACTCTTTAAAATCCGAGGTCTCTTAGAGTACTCCGTGTAACACGGGATGGCTCAGTATATATTAAAAATGTGTACTATTTACGACACCCTGGTTGTTATGTTTGAATCAATAGATATTTTCTGGACAGACATAAAAGAGCTCAATGTCTAATTAAAAACCTTTATAGGCTCTTTGATAGTCTGAAGATCTACAAAAACTGATGATCATTTAATACCGCTAAATGATCAATATTTTCGAAACGATTTTGTCTTTGAATCGTTGGTTCACCGATTTCCAATAATTCGAAATACGCTAGATATTGCAAATCATCCATTTTAAAATGTGTTTCTGCATATTGCTTATTTTAAGTGTAAAACATAATCTAATATAATGGTATGAATAGATTAGAAATGTTAGTTATTTTTATCTGTAATATGTGGTAGTACTCTGTGGGCCATTTAAAATATTAACCATAGATTGCTGAACTATCCGTTATCTGTGATTTTAACGGATAATATGATGACATTCAAATAAACTGTGTTTATTTAGGCTTTGGTTAAGTTGACTATGCATCGAATATAATGTTGTATTGTTGTATTTGATTAAATGCTAAGCGAGATTTTATATTTTCTTACTGAGAAAGTAGTATTTTGATACGAAATGATGCGAAAGTCAAGAACAAGGTTTGGGACGCCGGAAGGTACATTTCCGAACTGACTATTTTTCAAATTATGTTGTACTAATGAATGAATCCTCTGAAAATACTTTGTTACTTTGAGTTTCACTAAATTAAATTGAACTTATTAAATGCATAGAATGAAAATTTTGATCGAGCGGCTCAGAGTGTTATCAGTGAATTTACTCCTAATTTATTTTCAGATTGTAGTCCTCTGAAGCAGAAAAACGATCGTCTGGTTAAAGAACTTGTAGAATGTCGAACCACCCAAAGACAACTTCAAAATGATCTAAGCTATATGGTTAAGGAAAAACTAGTCGCCGATCAAAAAATTATAGTGAGTATCCTAGACGTTAAACGAACAAAGCATTATTTTTCAATGCTGCCTTTATGAATTTTTAAATTCTTCGATTAATGTTATTATTATTTCAGAAATTTAAACAGATATTTTCACATTTAAATGATCAAACAAAATTTTGCTTCAAGAAGATTGTAGAATGCTCCACAGAAATTACGGCTGCCTTAGAATTATTGAACAGCGTTGAGAAAATTGAGGACCCTTTTAAAACCACGAGTAGCATAACTGGTAATTATATCATTTTTATTTTATTAAATTTGGTTTATTTTAACTAAATTTTTTAGTAGATAAAATACTCCACTCAATATAATAATTGACTTTAGATTAACTGAAAAACATTTTATTCGAACAGTAAAGTGAAAATCATAAATTATTTGAAACAAGTCAAAGTAGGCTTTGAACTTGAACATGCAATAAAAAAAATTGCCTTCAAGCAAATATTGAAGACAGGAATAACATAGCTCTAAATTCCTTTGTTCTGATATATCTTTAAAATTAGAATGCGCTATTTGACAGTGTGAAAAATATGGCCACCATTTCAATGTTGGGTCGAAAATTAACATCCATTTTTGGAGCTACTAGAGATGAAATGAAGGTTGTATATAACAATGTCAAATACAAGAGATCATGGAGCAAAAAAGATGAACCGGCTCAAAGCATTTCGAAAGCCAATATCCATCAAAAAAAGGCGATGCTGTCTGTTTGGTGGGATTTTAAAGGAATTGTTTTTTTTTGAGCTTTTGCAACACAACAATTAATTTGGAAGTCTACTATCATCAACATGGACAAACTAAATGATGCATTTCAACAGAAAAGGTGTAGTGTTCCACCAAGATAATATGAGACCTCATAAAAGTTTTGTCACTTGCAAGAAGCTTTTACAGCTTGAATGGGATACACTGTCACACCCAACACATTCTGTAGATCTGGCGCCTTCGGATTATTATTTGTTCTGGTCATTGCAAAATTTTTTGGACGATCATCTAGATCAGTTTTTTGCCAGCAAGGACATAAAATTTTATGAGAGTGGAATCATGCTACTACCAGAAAAATGACAAAAGGTGTTGGAGCAGAATGGCTAATATATAATTCAATAAAATATTTATTCATTGTATGAAAATTTTCTTTCATTTTCCCAAAAAAAAAAACCGAAATTACTTTCCAAACAACCCAATAAATAAAATTATAATGTATCAACATTACCATAGCTTAGGGGTATCAAAAGTGATATGCAGCAATTTGGCAAAAATTTATCAAACATGCAAATACCGATAAAATTGAAACATTTATTTTTATCTGTACCATGTAATGGAAAATAATCTGGATTGACAATTACGTCATATTGAAGTAATAACACATTTTTTGTTACTGTTACTTTGTAATTTTGGTGTCTTGTTGCAAATTGCAACATTTCTCAACTATTTAGAATTTTAGTATCCAGTGATACTATTATTTTTTATATTTACCGTGACGTACCAGGAAGTATAAAACCGCTTCTGCAGCACCATAATCTTCCTTAAACAGTTAATGCAGGACTTTTTCAACACATAACCCAAATTCCATACATCAGTATATTTTTCTATAACCTTAAACAGGTCGAGTTTTGTGCCTACAAAGTAAGATTTGCGATTTTCTGTTATCATTTGAAGAAAACCACTGTAGAAACACATCAAATGTTTGTTGAAGCTTACGGTGAAAATACTCTTGGTTAAACAGAGTGTTTTGAATGGTTCAAAAAATTCAAAAGTGATGACTTTGACGTGAGAAACAAAGAGTTTGAGAAACCGCCTAAAAAAGTTTGTAGATACAACGAATTGCAAAGCCTTATTGGTTGATGGTGATACTCAAACTTAACAAGAACTCGCAAATCAATTGAATGTGACACAGAAAACGGTCTCCATTCCTTCAAAAGCTATGGGAATGATTCAGAAAGTGGAACAATTAGTTTGGCATGAACTGAATGAAAGGTAGCATGAAAATCGAAAAACCACTGATTTGCTGCTGGAATGATAGTCATGTACCCATCGAATAGGTAATAAAAACTGGATATATTTTGATCCTAAGTTTCGTAAATCCGTGGTGAATCCAGGCAGAACTATCAACGTCCACTGCAAGACTCGCAAGACAATGATTTGGTGGGATCAGAAGGGTGTAATCTATTATGAGCTGCTAAAATCTGATGAAACCATTATCGCAACAAAGAACAAATGATCGCTTTAAATTGAGCATTACGTGAAAAACGAGTAGAATATGGATAAAGCCAACACAAAGTTATTTTTCTCCATGATAATTCCCTATCACACACAGCGAAATGGGTGAGGGAAACTATTGAGGCATTCTGTTGGGAAATACTAGCTTGCGGGTTATTCTCTAAACTTTACTCCGTCCAATTATCACCTATCACTGGGACCTATTCTCGCTGATCAACGCTCCAATTCGTATGAAAATGTACGAAAATGGCTTAATAACTGGTTTGCTTCAAAAGAAGACCTGTTGTTTTGGCGTGGCATTCTTAAACTGCCAGTGGATGAGGAAAACATATCAATGAGATTATTTTGAATAAAAGATTTTTATCATTTTCAAATAACAGACATGTATGTTTTACAAAATAATTCCGGTTTCATACTTCTACATCTGGTAAATTGATCAGAAAGGGAGGCAGCTTCATTTTTTTTATGACAAAATCAGGAATTGATCACTATTGTTATATTAGAAAAGCACTAGATGTCAAGTAATGCCATAATGAGATTGAATTATACCTTGAAAAGTAATTGTTTTAAATTTTGAATCTTTCATAACTTAACTAAGGTTAATTTTGGATAATAAAAACCAAAAATAATGGACTTCAATGTGTCAAAAAATTATAGAAGTACTAAAATGATACTAGACGCTTACTCACATATATACAAATAGTTCAATACACAAAATTTTCTCTTAAAATAATGGCTATATAGCTTGTTTTCTGAATATCTCATCTTATTAATACTTATGTTGCGTGTCGCAGAAATTCATTTTTGGCAAGAACAGCCTATGCCTTAAATCAGCTATTCCTGCCAAAAATAACCTTCTGTGATATATATCCTTTATTGGACGTATAGCCAGTAATGGCATTTGTTCATGGCCATTTTGCATTGAATATTACGATTCATGTAAAGTGAAAACAGTTCTCCACTCTATAGAGTTCGATATTTAGCAGAATATGTAGATATATATTTGAAATTAACTAAGGTCAGCTGTATGTGGTTGACGATTTTATTGTAATGTCGTATGCAGCTTTAGTCCATTACTTTCTCAGTTGGGGTTAGTCTATACTTTGGGTATTTTATTGTAGTTGTCCTGGTTTTATATTGACTAACTATTTTCTCTTCGAAGTAATGCCTATTTTTGAAAACAAATCAGACATTCTTGAATTGAATCTTGCAGGTGCAGTTAGACCATTTTTCTGAAATGTCCTCTAAAACTTTTAGACCTTACCATACGAACGCTACAAACTAATTGGTTATCGTCAGTGCAATGTATGCTAGTGACTCCAAATCTGTCAAGTTTCTATATTCCCTATACACAGAGGCAGAGAGTATATTGTTGAATCGACTCCAGCAACTCACGATCACTCACTAAATCGGCACTCCACATGGGACCCGCAAATTGAAATATCCGGCTGATGTGTGGAGTTTAATGCAAGTGAAAAATTAAAGTTTGCCAAACAATCTCTGAAGAAGATATATCGACAATCAAGATTTCCTGCAGATGGTAGATATATGCTCCAACAAGCTTAAGTCACTTATCACTACCACACCCAAGTCAATATATGAGTTAAACTTGAAAGTGTTGTGCGATGATTGTGTATTGAAGGCATGCGTAAATCTTGGCGTTATCTGGGAAGAAACATTATGCAGATACTGAATGAAGAAGAATGTCAGCAACGTAAACCAGGAAAAGTAGAAGTCCAGTAAGAGGACGTATAAGGGCTGCCAACACGTACATGAATTGAACGGCAAGTCGGAAATCCAACAAAGCAGATGGTCTCTGATATCAGCATGCTCAAGCTTTCGCAGAAATCTACATCTCATAACACGATCAAACGCCTTAGAGAAATCCAGGTATACAGCA
Source organism: Megalocaria dilatata (assembly GCA_034642435.1). Classification (NCBI taxonomy): domain Eukaryota; kingdom Metazoa; phylum Arthropoda; class Insecta; order Coleoptera; family Coccinellidae; genus Megalocaria; species Megalocaria dilatata. The sequence continues at coordinate 41,397,299 of CM067859.1, read as the reverse complement.
TACATGCATCTCCCATCATCAACAGAAGTCCCAATCAATCATCACACTCTGCAGGAGATTGGTTTTGACTGACCGACTAGGAACGAACCCATGTTTATTGAGAATCACATTGGCTTCAGGAGGAATTCTGTAATGCAATGGCAGATCATTGACTCCATTAGCTTCGATGCAACAGAAACAAGGCTAATAGAACAGTTATATCTACCTTGTCACCTTTTTTGTAAATAGGAGTTATGGTAGCTGTTAACCAAGGCTTGGGCGATATACCTCTCTGCATGGATGTAGTCAGTCATTATTTTATTTAGACATGTGCCCACTGAGGAGAGGCAGTTCTAGAGAAATGAGCAAGAAAGTCCATCAACCAGTGAAGTTGAGGTGGTTGATGAACGTTTCCACACTAGATGCATCGAAATGTATGCACGGGAATGTCTGACGTAAAAGTGGAGTAGCTATTTTTTAATTGAGAGCTCTTCTGACATATTTGTCAGAATCTCTTATTTTATTGATATTTTCCAAACTAAAAATCCGATTGAAATTTGGAGTCTAGAAGGATAATGCAAACGAACATGTTCTTTCAAAATTCAATGAGAATCGTCTGATTGGAAGATTCAAAACAAAAGACAAAAATTTTGTGAGCAGAGTAGCATAAGAGCGCTAAAGAAACCATAGCGACGGTCTCACGATCAAGTTTAAATTTAGCATTCAAATGTAAAATAACAACAAGAAGGTTAATACGAATTTTGTGAAGATCGGATAATTAGAAGAAAAAAAATTTTTTGAGGATCGTGGGTGACATGAACTAGCATAACTTCACATCAGTGCTTTTATTTATTTTCGGTGGATATTATTATTATTATTAGGTATCAGACACACTACCACTAACAGATCTACACAACATACCCATGGACAAGAGCAGGACTCGAATCTGCAACTTCCGGCAGCATAGTTGAACATTTTATCCAATATGCTACTAGAGTCTCAAAATGACAAACGTTGATTGTTACTAAACACAAAATGATAGGTTATGTATTGTGTATAGAAACAGCTATTATCGTCACAGTAATGTTGCCATCTGAATAAAATGCAAAAATGATCATGTTAATTTTCACATTACTGTATATTTCATGCTAAGTTAGTGGTTAGAAGTATTGTGGAACAATTTCAGTATGAAATACTTGGAGGACAATTAATGTTAATGAAACCTACCTTTGTTTATATTTCTAATATATTCTCCTTTGTTCTATTAGGAGTAAGTTTCCGCCGTTTTTTAACACAAATTAAATATTTATTATAGAAGACGATGTGAGACTGCTTGCTGAGTGGCTTCTAATGTTAGAGCAAGTTCTTTTTGTGTTTGAGATGAATCTTCCTCCATTAATTCCCCGAATTCTGCATTCTCGTAAATTTTTGGCCTTCCACTGCGATCTTTGTCTTCTACGTCGAAATCACCGGTTTTAAACTTTTGAAACCACTCTCGACACGTTCTCTCACTCAAAGCACCCTCACCATATGCTTCTACGAGCAATTGATGCGCCTCAGCAGCAGATTTCTTTAAATTAAAGAAGTAAACTAATATTTCCCGCAAATGACGCTTACTTGGCTCAAATTTTGACATTTTAAACTTATAAAAATTATATTTTACCAATATAAAATCAATGATATTAATAGGTTATGTTGTTCTTGAATGTCCAAACTATTCTTTAAGCTGGTTATCATCTGCGAAAGCTAACCGAAACTCCGTGCCGCGCCATCTACAATAAAACGGCGGAAACTTATTTGTACTCCTAATATTATTTCCATTTCTTAAAAAAATCACGTCGTTTTCTCTCTGTTGCTTTATTGCTTAGCGTTAAAGGCGAAATTATTTTATCAGAGGTTCCTGTAATATAATCATGATAAATGATTAAAACTATATAATAACCAATTCATCATTGTTGGAAACATGAGAAACTGGAAAGTAAAAAAATTATTCACTAACAAGTTTGAAAAAACACTTTCTAAATTTTTGACACAAAAGTAATGCAGTATTTTATTTTCAGGGGAAACATTGCGACATAGTGAGATACCTGACCCTGACAATGTTACACAGGAATCTAACAATGACACACATTTAAGGGAAAATGAACCAGAAAAGCATCTAAAGGTATTGTTATTATGTGTACATAAAAAGAGAAACTGTTAATATTATGAATACAGTCCACCCCATCCATGCCTCTCATCCAGTTTGTTTGGTAATCTCTTAACGTAGCTTATGCTTTCTTGAGAAGAAAACATTATGAATGTAACACATGGGTCATATAGGACTCATCCGTAAAAACACATTTTCTTGCAAAATTTTTTATTCATCTATAGCTTACTTAGTGATACAATCAATCCAATATTTTCCTAAACTTTCGATGCCACTCTTATGGAATAATTTGTCTTTGGCCTCAAGTTGCAGCTATAACCTCATCATTGGAGCCAAATTTTTTATTCAGAGCATCTTTTTGAGACCTGCTCAATCAAGAATATAATTCTCCCTACTACTGCTTTGTAATTGTAAACCCATAAGCCTGAGAATTTCTATTTATCAAAATTAATTAAATACCTTTATCCCAGTGCCAGCTCGTGGGTGAAAGAAGTGGGTCCAAATCAGAAGATACTGACTCAATATAATAGAGAGTGTCCTCAGTAAAAATAAGACACTTTACCTCTTTTTTTTCCCATAATCTTAATGATTGTGAAAGTGACTGCTAAAGATTCCTTGTTCATAAAGGTTTTATAGCATTGTTACAAATTGAATGGGACAAATGATATGTAAACAAAAAAAATCAAAAGATTAAAGTAAATTTACTTGCGCCATATTGGAGAGAAAAAACGCTTATTTTTTATGAATTATGCGGTTCAATTCTTCATGATTTCTTGTAAAATTATGAATAACTTCATTGAAATTTTCTATTTCTCTTATAATCTTCCTTTCAACAGACAGCATAGAGAGGGGGCATTTAACCTTTAATCTTCAGGCATAGAATTTCTGAAAAGTTTTTATTCGTTTTAGGGTCGAAAAGTACCTCTTAGGTTCAGATGTTGTCATTAGTATAGTAGCAACAATGTGTAATACTTTTTTTGTTTCACAAAATGTCTTCTAATTTATTATGCACAATGAATTTTAAGAATGGGATAGTTCTTTTTAGATTTCTGCAGTCATTTATTGAATAGATCACTGATAATTCAGTACACAAACGTTCTTTGTTTAATCCCAGATAGGACATACAAAGCCACATCTTCAGTGTATGAAGGGAATTCAGTTTTTTGATATCTGAAAAAATTCTCGGAAAAGAATAAAGAACTACTTTGAAGATGACCAGTAAAACTTAACCTATCGTGCACAGTATTAATAATTACATCATACACTGCTATTGCAATAATATGATTTGCCTCTTATTGGAAATCCAAACTTTTTTTTGTAATGTAAGTTCAGGATCCTTCATCATAAATAAGTCTCTTTGCCTTACCAATAACATCACCAAAGGAATTTCTAATACTTGCTATATTTTCTTGAAAAAGACACCATGCCATACTAACGTGAACTCAATTTTTCTCTGTTGAAGTTGGTCGATTAGAATATCTAAGTGCATGAGGCATAACACGATGAAAAAAATTTAACCAAAAAACAAATATTGGATTCTGCACGATTCCCATGATTCTGGATGCATTACTGGCTACTTTTTTGTTAGTAACATTTGATTCTATTTCTTCCACGCATTCTATTAATGAAATGCCATGTTCAGAAACTGTATTTACATAGTTCCTATATTGAAATTCCAAAGAGTGAAAGCTACATCAGGATTTTTTTTTCTAACTATCCAAACTTTCAACCTGTTGTGGTGAAGTATCAAAAAATGCTAGAATGTCATGTAAAATAAAAAAAAAAACTCTCACTTGGAGATTAATTGAGGTAACATTTAATTGGTGTGCGTAAAAATGTATGAAATACGCGGAAAGTTATTTTTCTTTCATTTTTGCTTGAACACCTGAATGCTATCCACTCATAACAGCTGCTCCATCGTAACTTTGAGTTATAAGTTTTTCAGGACCGTTTTGCACGGCAGGATCAAGAATTTGAATATCAAAACAGTTTATTCTGTCAGTGTTCTACAATTTTAATTTAAAAAAAATTTTATTCGAAAAACTTTTAGAATTGAATTAATGTCTACATAAGTACCGCTCATATTTAATAGGCATATATAATCAAAACTCAATATACAATGTCAAATGGAATAAATAAACCAACAAATATAAATCGTCATTTAAAATTAACAAATAAATATTTAAAGGAGACAAAATTTTGTTTCTGATCTTACCATTATGAAGGATCAAGAATTTTTCGGATATTTTCATTTATTGTATTCGTTGCCAAATAACCCTAAAAATGTTACACTGGCTCTAAATTTTGTGTATATCAAAAGACTACAACCAAGTGAGATTTTGCTGAAACATCTGTTGTTTCATCAGAAATAATTGATAAAACGAAGCTGTATTTTCCAGAAAATATTCTCTTGATAAATCTCAAACACGCAATCAAGGAAATCATTTTCAATTCCTTTTGAAGTGCTATTGAAGACTATTTTTCTTTATATGTCCAGCTAATAACAGGTTATTCATTTCGTGGTTCGAATTTCACAACTTTGTTTCAATGACATATGTTGAAAGGAACTGTGATCCGAAGCTTTATAGGTTCAGTTGAAGGTTAGCCACATAAAAATATGGATCGTTTATCTACTGCTGAACGAGTGAAAATTGTGAAAACTTACTACAAAAACAATGATTTTGTAGGAAGTACGTTTCGTGCATTATAGGCAGATTATGGTCGATATAATCATCCATCTGAACATACAATTGGTAACACATTGAAAAAATTTCAAGAGACTGGAACTCATACTACTGTCTTAATGCCCATACATTAACGAAATGCACGCTCGACCGAAAATATTTCTATTGTAAGTGAAAGTGATGAAGAAGATCCAAATTTATCAATTAATCGGCGCGAACAACTCCCTTATGGCACGCTATGGCGTATTTTGCATCTCCATCCTTATAAGGTTTAGCTGATATAAGAACTAAAGCCAGCTGACCATAGAATGTACTGACCTGCTGAGCCAGTAGAGGTTGGATAGTGCTTCGCTGCTACCAGTCAGACGGTTCTGGCTTTCGAGTCGGGGCCCAAACTGGAAGCTGGTGGGTTCATCTCTTCGGAGGGGTTCTCGCCACGCGCGATGATATGGCGTAATCCTTATCACACTTTCTACCTCTGGGTGGACTGTGGAGACTGCTTGGTAGTCACTTGGAAAAGAGGCCTTCCTCAAATAGCCAATAACTATTCTGGTAGAATTCACCTGACCATAGAATGTGTAGAACATATGCCGACTGGGTGCTTGAATAACGATTTTTCGCATCTAATTTTCTTCAGCGACGAAGCTCATTTTTAACTCGGTAGCTATGTGAACAAGCAAAATTGTCGCATCTGGGGCAGTGAAAATCCTCAAGTAACTGCTGAGAGACCATTACATCCACAAAAAGTCACTGTATGGTGTGCAATTTGGTCTGATGGAATGATTGACCCTGTACCTTATCAAGTTCTGTAGAAAAAATTAAAAGCCTACGAAAAATTCCAGGGTTTTCAATTCGAAACCATCACAAAACTTAATACAGTCTATAATTTTTGAAAGGGCATAACTATTTTGTGCAACTTCATTTTATTTCTGAATATTATGCCAATATGATGAAACAAGTCGTGCACTAAATCAGCATTATATAATAAAAATTTGGCCAGAAAGAAGTGTATTTCAACCCGGATCTCAAAATGTTAAGTTTAGATCTCTTGTAGACCCTAAACATGTCCTTCTGCTTCCTCTTCACATTAAACTTGAGCTGATGAAAAACTGAACAAATACTTAAAACAAGTCCTCCCAAGTTAAGTGATGCCAAATTAAGGGAAGGGATTTTTATTGGACCACAAATCAGAAAACTGCCGGACGACGTTAATTTTACAGAGAAACTTACCAGGCAGGAACTCAGCATAGAATTCATTTGTTAGTGTTGTAAGAGGATTTTTGGGCAACGATATGGATGCAAACTAAAACAATTAGTTAATGAACTATTAGATGCCTACAAATCGCTTGGTGCTCAAATGTCATTAAAAATTCATATCCCCATTCACATCTGTAATTTTTTCCTGAAAATTTGGGAGGTTTCAGTGACAGACAGAATGACAGATTCCATCAAGGACGATGGGATCCAGTCATGATGGGTGATTACTGCTGGTTTTTGAAGAGAGAAGATATGTGTGTGGATAGCTCAGCGGGAGAGCATCGGACTCGTGACCGGGAGGTCCGGGTTCGAATCCTGTTCAGGTGGAAAATAAATTTTTCAGTTGGACGGGTGTCTGCCACCATTTCACTGTTGGGTCAAAAATTAACAGTGCTGTGACCTAAAGTGGCGCAAGATCGCAGTAACAAAGCCTACACAGAACACAACTGAACTCCTAACTCGCACAAGCTGAAGAAGCTTCTGAGGGATCTTCACAGAAGATCTAGGAGTATCAGGATAATAATAATAATAATAAAAAAAAAAAAAAAAATTGAATGAAAAAATAGGAATTAATTAGTGTTTTAAGTCTATATTTTCAATCTTTGTGTTTTTCCTAAATGTAAGGTACGTTTAGTAGGTGTAAAACTAAATAAAGTCGATATTTACGGTTAAAAAATTTTAAATAATTTTTTTCAATACATATCAGATATTGTAATGTAAGTTAATGAAGTCTGTTTGATCCATCAACAAAAAAACAGAAAATATTCCTCAGTTATATAAAATTATAAAAAAATTCTATATTTGTTTTGTATTGATTTTAAAATTGTATTGTAATATCGCAACTTCAGGCAACTCAAAAGGATTTTGTAGCTGTAGTTCATGTTTTTCATTTCAGAGCCCCCATGAAGATTTTGTAATAAAATCGAAACTAGTTGGCTTTTTTCTTAAAAAGTATTACCCTGGACCTAGAACCTGTTAAAGAATTATTGAATTGTTGTATACATAGGTCTTATCTCAATTAATTAGATATTGTAATATTAAACGTGATTCTATAAGTGTAACACGAAAACGTATTTGGATACGTCCATGATACCATAATATGCTATTCAGCTTTATGTTACAACCAAAAAAAATTTGTTGTCAGCCAGTGTATTTTGTCATGTATATTTCAATATGAATGATTTCTCGTAAGTGCATTTTGATAATATCTTTTAGATAAGACAAATTTCAAATTTTCAGATAACAAAATCAAACGGGACACATTTCATGTCAAGGGGAGGTACAATTTCCATTGTAGACAATAACTGTGGTGAGTAAAAATGAGAATCCTTTTTGTAGTTGTGTGCTTTTCTGGTAAGAATGCTGGTATACCCTAAAAATGTTTTATTTTTTATTGAAAAAATAAGAGAACTTCTGGAGATACCTGACCATACAACACCCATAAATCCTTAAAGCAACTGAAATCCAAAATGAAATCAGTCATCTCAGCACACGAAAAGCTACAGGAGCGGACAAAATAACTCCAAAAATGATAAAAGAGCCGCAAGAAAGGGGAGTAACCTTACCCAAATAAATCAACAACGCCATACTGAACCATAACTACTGGCCAGAACAGTTCAAAACAGCAGAGGTCATTCTTATATGAAAACCAGGTAAAGATCCAAACAGCATAACCTATCGGCCAATTAGCTTGCTTCCTGTCACTTCAAAAATCCTTAAGAGACTTATCCTTAGAAGAATCAATGCAGATCCAAATACAGAGCAATGGATACCACATCACCAATTTGGATTTCGAGCAGCTCACTCCACTGTGCAGCAAGTTCATAGAATAAGTCACGTTGTGAACCAAGCTCTCGAACAGAAAAAATACTGTACATCAGCATTTCTTGATGTAAGCCAAGTATTTGACAAGGTCTGCCACCCTGGCCTACTATACAAAATAAAAAAATTTCTCCCAACAACCTACTTCAAACTCTTGAGATCCTGTATTGATACAAGAAAATTTAGGGTAAGAGTGAACAAAACAATATTATCCGATTTCCCCATAAAATCTGGAGTCCCACAAGGAAGCGTTTTTGGCCCGCTACTCTATCTGTTGTACATGGCAGACCTACCAACCGATCCACACACGCTAATCGGCACATTCGTGGATGACACCGCTGTCCTAGCGACCGACGAGGATCCTGTAAAAGCCTGACAACTGTTACAGAATCATCTAGATCACATTCAAGAAAGGTTGTATAAATGGAGAATTAAGATCAACGAGAGAAAATCGATGCAAGTAAACTGCACACTGAGAAAGGGACAATGTCCACCAGTACATGTAAACCATACTCAGATTCCTGAATCTTCTACAGTTAAATGCCTTGGCATGCACATGGACAAAAGACTTAACTGGAAGGAACATGTTACTAAGAACAAATAGACCTGAAAGTTAAGGAATTACATTGGCTCATTGGTAGGAAATCAAAACTAACATTAGAAAATAAACTGCTTGCCTATAAAATCATAATAAAGCTCATCTGGTCCTAGGGTATAGAGCTCTGGGGATGCATCAATAAATAAAACACCTCAATAATCCAAATAAGTCAGTCCAAATCCTCAGAATTATAGCAAATGCACCGTGGTACGTTTCAAATCAAACTCTTCCCTAAAATCTGAAGATACCCTATGTAATAGATGCCATTAGGAAAAAAAGCGACAAACACCACACAAGGCTCGAAGGCCACATGAATATCCTGCTAAATCCAGTGACCAAAATGCAGAACGACCGGCAACGTATTAGAAAATGGCCAGCATATCTGAAGAAGATTTGAAGGGGACCTGCCATTGGACAGGAACTTACCACGACACTTGAGAGCAGAAGCTCTAAAGTAGCTGTAGAAGATTCGGGTATCTGAGTGTGGTTCACATGTACTGGTGGACATTGTCCCTTTCTCAGTGTGAAGTTTACTTGCACCGATTTGCTATCGTTGATCTTAATTCTCCATTTATGCAGCCATTCTTGAATGTGATCCAGGTGATTCTGTAACAGTTTGGAGGTTTCTACAGGATCCTCGTCGGTCGCTAGGGCAGCGGTGTCATCCGCGAATGTACCCATTACCGTGTGTGGATTCTGCCGTGTACAATAGATAGAGTAGAAGGCCAAAAACGCTTCCTTGTGGGACTCCAGATTTTATGGGGAAATCGGATAATATTGTTCTGTTCACTCTTACCCTAAATTTTCTTGTATCAATACAGGATCTCAAGAGTTTGAAGTAGGTTATTGAGAGAAATTTTTTTATTTTGTATAGTAGGCCAGGGTACCAGACCTTGTCAAATACTTGGCTTACATCAAGAAAGGGTGATGTACAGTATTTATTCTGTTCATGAGCTTCGTTCATAACGTGACTATGAGCTGCTGCATAGTTGAGTGAGCCGCTCAAAATCCAAATTGATGATGTGGTATCCATTGCTCTGTATTTGGATCTGCGTTGATTCTTCTAAGAATAAGTTTTTCAAGAATTTTTGAAGTGACATGAAGCAAGCTAATTGGCCGATAGGTTATGCTGTTTGGATCTTTACCTGGTTTTCATATAAGAATATCCTCTGCTGTTTTGAATTGCTCTGGCCAGTAGTTATGGTTCAGTATGGCCCCTGCAACATTTCTTGTGTTGAGGTGACTGATTTCATCTTGGACTTAAGTTGCTTTTAAAGGATTTATGGGTAAGGTCAGGTATCTCCAGGACTTCTCTTTCTCTTTCGTCATCTGTGGCATTATAGTTAGGAATAAATACTGTCGCCTGTTGTTCAGCAAATAGTTGGGCTTTTTCTTCATCGCTTCTGGCCCATTGTGTGTGAGGAGTTGGAGAATTACATCTAGCAGGAATGTGTGTTGTTGGGTTTTTAATGTTTTTTTTTTAATGTTGGGTTTTTAATGTTATATTTTAACAATTATCACACTTGTTAAGGTTTGAGACATAATTGTGAAACGAGGTTTACTTTGCCTCTTTAATTTTGGCTTTCAGTTTGTTGGTGATATGTATGGCTTGAGCCAATGTAACAAATCCCCACTAATCCCAACTTCCGCAAGTCTACGTAATAAAATGTAATGACTAATTTTGTCGAATGCCTTGCCAAAATCCGTGTACAGCACGTTCTTCTGAGCCCGTGATTCTAAACCATCCTGCAGGCACTCAAAAAAAGACAGCAAATTCGTTTTCAGACTTCTTCCCTCGAAGAACCCCTTAAAAATTAAAAACTCAAACAATTGGGGTATAGTTTGACAGAATACTTATAGGTCTATAATTTTTCACATAATTTCACCATTTTTGAAAATCGGAATGATATACGAGACTTTCCATTTATTAGGAACAACACAAGTTGCGAGAGATTTGTTGAAAATAAGAAAAAATGGAATGTAAAGGGAGTTGGCGCATTCTTTCAAAAAAAGAAATTGAATACTATCAGGACCAGGTCCCTTGGAAGAATTGATAGTTTTTAATGCATCGAGTAATTTCTCTTCCGATAAAATGACTGTTAGGTAATTATTTCTATACACATTATCTATCGCTTCAAGATCAGAAACACTCTCATACATGTACATAGCTCCGTACAGTCATTCATTATTTTTACATTATTGTTATTGTGAACTAATTTGAAAATTTCAACAGATTCTAGATAATCCAGTTTCTTCCCTTTTGATTCTACATGTAAAATTTTAAGATTATCTATTGTGGGAAAGGAATGATCGTTTTCTAGACAATGAGTGGCAAAAATAGAATGAAAAATAAACAAAATTCTACTTTTGCCACTCATTGTCTAGAAAACGGTCATTCCTTTCCCACAATAGATAATCTTAAAATTTTACATGTAGAATCAAAAGGGAAGTAAACTCGATTATCTAGAATCTGTTGAAATTTTCAAATTAGTTCACAATAACAATAATGTAAAAACAATGAATGACTGTACGGAGCTATGTAAATCGAAAATATTTGAGATATTTAAAAAGTAACATCTGTTTAAAACCTTTTTCAACTAACATAAATGGAATTTAATGAAAAGTAAACAAAAATTCAACTTTTGCCACTCATTCTTTAGAAAACAGTAATTCCTTTCGACAAAAGAAAATCTTAAGAAAAAATTTTACATGTAGATTCAAAAGAAAAGAAACTTGATTATTGAAATTGTCAAATTCGTTCACAATAAAAATTATGTGAAAAATAATGAATGACTGTACGGAGCTATGTAAATCCAAATATTTGAAATATACAACAAAATAATGTAAAAATAATGAATGACTGTACGGAGCTATGTAACCCCAAAAATTATTTGAGATATTTAAATGTCTGTTTAACAACCTTCTTTGTCGATTGCCGACATTCCGATATCTGTTAGAAGGCCCCTCTTTTTTAACCCGGTTTTTTATCACGTTCCGCTTGTAAACCTCTGTACCGCTATTAGGTGTTAGCTAGAATCTATTGAAATACTCAAAATATTTATCAGTTTTGTTTAAATACCTCTGTACCACTGCAAGGTCTTCAGTTGTCTGATGATGGGCTAGTTCACTTCCCAAAACTCGAGTCACAAGAAAATGTGTAATATATCTTTTATTGGTAGTAAAACATAGTAATTTCTACAATTTGTTTTAATTATGATCAATTACCAAATAGTAACGGCTGAAACAATTCAGTATAATATAATACTGCCAGAGTGCTGTGGATTGAGATGCATTTCAAGAAATCTCAATTCGTGTACTTGATGGAATTTTAAGGCATTGATCGAAACCAAAATTTTTTCTTTTCACAGTTAAGAATTTTGTAAATATGAAGTGATCTCCCAACAATTTTTTTTTAGGTACATTAGAATCGGATATGGAATTAGATATGGAAGAATCTTATGATGAGGAAGTCCAAAACAGCAAAACTTCTAGGTGAGTTTGAGTTTTGTATCAGTGTTGTATGTTAGTATGACTCATTGTTGGAAGTCTTGTTTTCATAACTAAGTATCTGGTGTTTTTTTTTTAGAACTTTCGATAGAGATAACTATAATTTGACAGAAGGTAGAAAACCATGTTGTTTTACATTTCTGTTCAGTAAGCATTGACAAATTATCATGGAAAGACTCACGCCGCAACAACGTTTACAAATTGTTGCAATTTATTTTCAAAATCAGTGTTCTATTTGCCAAACTAATAGAGCACTTCGCGAAATTTATGGTTTACATAATCGTCCATCAGAGTAGCCACCACATGGAAAATTTTGCGTAAAGATCTTGGTCTAAACCCATACAAGATCCAACTGCTTCAAGAACTAAAGCCACCTGACAATAATAAGCGTCGTTTGTTTGCTGATTGGGCCCTAGAACAGCTTGAAGTTGGTCCACTTTTTTATCGTAAAATTGTGTTTAGTGATGAAGCTCATTTCTGGTTAAACGGCTATGTAAACAAGCAAAATTGCCGTATATGGAGTGAAAACAATCCTCAAGAAGTTCTGCAGGTTCCATTGCATCCTGAAAAATGCACTGTATGGTGTGCTTTACATGCTGGAGGCATCATCGGTCCATATTTCTTTAAAAACGATTCTGGAGCTAATGTTACAGTGAATGGTGCTCGTTACAGATCGATGATCAATGATTATTTGTTTCAAAATTTGAATCTTATGGACCCAGAAGTGTTTTGGTTCCCACAAGATGATGATACACCTCCTGCTGCTACCACAACAATTGATTTATTGAAAGAAAGATTTGGCGATAACATTATTTCGAGAAATGGTCCAATTCATTGGCCTCCAAGATCATGCGACATAACTCCACTGGATTATTTTCTTTGGGGTTATGTCAAGTCATTGGTTTATGCTGATAAACCAGAAACAATAGACGCTTTGGAAGCCAACATAACCCGTGTTATTGATAAAATAAGGCCTGAATTACTCGAAAAAGTGGTCCAAAATTGGTCTGGTCGAATGCCGTTCCTCAGAGCTAGTCGTGGTCGACATATGTTGGAAATTATTTTTAAAACAAATGTCATAAAATTATCTTTCAAATGAAAAAAATTGGCTTCCATCTTAATTTAAATATGTTTTATTTCAATTTAAAGTTCTAACACTCTAAAAAAACACCCGATACTTATAAATACCAACTTCAGTTGAACAAGCGTGTAATAATTAAAACTTTTTAGTAAGGCGCTGTCAGTTATTTATGAGGATTTTGAAGAGCCATCCAGCAGTCCCAAAGAACCTAAGGAAACAAATTGTTTACTTCCAGAAACTTTCAATTCAGTGAGTATTACTTTTGAATGATGAAAACTTAATTTCCATACATTATTCTACAATTAGTAGTTTATAGGAAGTGATATTGAAAATGCAAAGACAATTAGTAAATGTAGACACAAATACAGGTCATTGGTACATTTTTAAAATAAAATTTAGTTTGTATTTAGTAGTTATTACCAAGAAATATTGATAATGGTATGAAAAAATTTTATCGTAGATTTTTAAGCGTGTTGTTTTGGAAGCTTTGTAGTACAGGTCCTGTTGCATAGAGGCAACATGTTTGAAGCAAATTATTATTAGTACACAGAATGTTGAAAGTTTTAAACTGCCCCCTGAATCTTGGTGAAGAAAAAAGAAATAAGTTTATGGTTTTCTAAATCGGTTTTTTTACGAAAATATTATTTTTCATAAAATGGAATACTTTGAGATTTAGAAACTAACGAATTTGTTGACAAGATTTATTAAAACATTTAAAACGGTGAAAAACACTAACATGTAATCAGAAGCTTTTGTGCTCTTTTAATCATATTTATTCATTGTAAAACATAAATTGTACAAGGCTAGCAAGACTTCAAAGATTGGGCTTTTGAAACAAGGAATTTCAATAAAGTTATTTTCTTTCTCTCTCTGAATCATGAAGTCACACAATGGAGGAATAGATTTATGTTTGATCAATTTTCAAGTCTATATCTACATTATATAATATAACTAATTGTGAAATTTTCGGAGGCGGTTAAATTGATGTGATTGATCACTTATTTTCCCAAATAAATCAATATCTATGATACTGCACCTTTGGAAATTGCATTAAACTAAACAGACGAAGTGAATTGAATATCTAAAAGTATATTTATTTTTTGGTTTATAATGAATAATGGTTTTTTAAGTTAAGATACATAGATTTGTTTATGTGCTGCTATTTTTTCAGATCTCCAGCTTTGACACAAATTCCCAAAATGTGACAGAAATAAATTTTAGAAGAGGGGAACATTACCACGAATGCAGAGAGGACAATTTATCCACAAATGTGGAAACTAGTGGTTTATTAGACATTTCGACTAATGGAGATGAGAGAGACAATGCAGTGACACCAAAACGACCTCCAAATGTAGTAATATTGGTAAGTTATTTTCTGTATAATGAATGTATTATTTTTGTAAGTCAGATTATTTGATGTGAAACAAATTGAATCTCTTATTCTATGTGAAATCTCCAATTATTTATTTTCTTTTCAATAATTGCATAAACGGATACGATTTACTCCGTGCTAAATCCAAATATGACATCAGTTATTCTACATCAGCTCAATTTCTTTTAGATACATCAGTGTATCTTATAATGTACAGTATGATCAAAAATTACCGTTGACATTGCGACTGCAATAAAACCCTAAATATTTCTGTAGCCATAAAACACCACAAATTTACCCTTTTTACAGGCAGACCTGAAATAAAATGGTTATAACACCCTAATTAAAAAATATTAAATGGTATAAATTTAATGTGGAGGTATATATTTAGCCGACCTTTTGTCAATTTATTGTTAGTGTGCCATTAAATTAGTCGGTTCTTAGAGTGATTTTAAAGCCCCTTAATAAATTAGCGAAGCCGCCACTCGACCCCTACCCGGTTCTGTATGTACGGAATGAAATTATGAAAAGATCATGCGAAAAGTGAACTACTGATTTATTTCCGCAAAAGGTAGATTAAAGTTGGGTTTGATATTTGTGTTTTAGATAGAAATGTATTTTTAAATAGACATAAAATGAGTTGAAGTCCCTGTTCAAGTAGGAATTGTGTAATTAGTCCTGATGTGTTTTGTAACATTTTGTGGAGAATGAGCTCAGAAATATGGCACAAAATATTGAACCAAATTAAAGGCTAATGATCATAGCCTTGAATAAAAATTAAAAAAATGCAAAAATATACATCAAGGAAAACAGACAATCTGTTAGTGACTTTATATAGAAAGCTACCAACTACCAACAACTACACAAAAGTAAAAATAGCTCCCCAGGACAAGACCAAATACCATGGGTATTAGTAAAGAGACTGGATCACAAAATACACGAGCACATCATTAAAATCTTTGAAAACTGTTTCAACAAATGTATATTCCCGGAAATATGGAAATGCGGACAGGTTATAAATATCGCTAAGCCCAATTCAAATAAAGAAAGTGTGAGAAGTTATAGACCAATAACATTACTACCAGTGCTAGGAAAACTATATGAAAAAGTAATAAAAGCAATACTGTCAACTCACATAGATCAACATATTCCCAACTTTCAATTTGGCTTCAGAAACAATAAATCAACTACTCATCCACTTACAATTCTTGTTTCAAATGTCCAAAATGCAACACTGAAAAAATTTAAGACTGCAATCTTAAGTCTGGATATCGAGAAAGCCTTTGACTGTATGTGGCACAGAGGACTATTGTATAAATTGTATAAACTCGGAGTTCCATTTAAATTGCTAAAGTTATGCAAGCACTTTTTAGAGAACAGAAAAATAGCAGTAAGAGTGGGAACATTCTGTTCGGATTGTTTCCATCCTGAGCAGGGAACACCCCAAGGATCCCCACTATCAACTCTCCTCTTCAACATATTCTGTCACGATATACTAGTTGTACCTAATAAGAATTCATATATCTTGCAGTATGCTGATGACACAATCCTAATATCACACGCAAAAACAATAAAAAAATGTGTGAAGAACCTACAAGAACTGTTAGACAACGTCCAAAATTGGTTCAAAAAATGGAGAATGAAAATTAATGTAGACAAATCCCAATTTACCATTTTTTACCATAGAATCTCCCCTACATCACCTACTCTGGAACTTGATGGGAAAAGTGTCCAACCTTCTCCGTCGATTAAATACTTGGGAGTACAAATTGATAATAAGCTCAATTTCAACCAGCACACGAAAAACATCAAGAAAAGAACTATATCTAGAGCCAAATACTTCTGCAAATTAGTCCACCGTAAGCAAGGAATCAACATAAATACAGCCGCAAAAATCTACAAAACCATTTGCCGCCCATTGTTAGAATATGCACATCCAATATATACCAATTGCAAAAAACCTGCAATGAAAAACATCGACGTAGCAGAGACAACAGCACTTAGAACCATCACAAGAATGAGACACCCTAACAACGTACTCTACCATCCACCAAACAACCTACTTTACTCAAGCACCAACATTGAGCCAATAAGAACAAGGCTGAACACCCTGCGTAAAAGATTTGTGGCAAGGCTTAAGAAACAGGATGACATACTGACTTTATATCAAGATGACAACAACCACACCACCTCAAGAAAACACCCACAACATCCTTTAATAAATATATTCAGAATGTAATTTTTTTTTTTTTTTTTTTTGTTGCTGTTGTTAAATACAAATAATGTATATAAAATTGGCTGAAGGACCCAAGGTCAATGGCCATTTGCTCTGCAATAAAGAACCTTTATTATTATTATTATTAGAAAGCTTATCTTGAATATTTTGGCTTTAAACTTGGTGATCACGATAGAATCTGGGCTCCTCATGTGACCTGTAAGAATTTTATACAGTTACGACAGTGAACTAAAGAAAATATAAAAAGTTTTAAATGATTTTGATGATTGCTATTTTTGCCTGGAAAATATTGAAGGAACTAATCGAAACAAACGTAGCAAATGGACTTATCTGGATTTAGTGTCTATAAGACGCCCGCTTCCCCACTCAGGCCGATCACAACATTTCACCAGCTACCAGAGATCTTTGACAATGTCCCTTGGACCATCTTTCTGGTACCAACGAAGATGGCAGTGATTATGAGGGGATGACATCACTTCCCAAAGTTTCAAGATACATTAACGACCTCAACAGAGATCTCAACTTGTCAAAAGAAATCTCTGAATTATTGGCTTCGAGGTTTTGGAACAAGGAACTGAACTTTTCAATGAAGTATTACTTTTATCAATGAGATCTTTATTTTTCTATACATGTTACATTAATGCTGGGTTTCATAAAGATTCGGTGATCACTGGATTAATGGCTATTCTTGTCAAATATGACAAAACGGATCCACGAATTTGGGTTTCACAAAACAAGTTCAGGTAGTTGATCACATGAATGAATTGACCATTACACCTTAGAAATATAAAGGACAATAAGAACGTAGATATATATCTGTGGTAGCGCTGTTAATATAGGGTTAGAATTTAGAAATGGATTGCTATTGTTTATATGCATACAATACTACTACGAACTAGCTTATTAGTATTACTTGTGTGTGTGCAAAATGGAAGGCGGTTTCAAACGGGAAATTTCAAACTAATATCTTTTAACAATATCTATATTAATCGACTGGAAAACATTCAGAAAAAGTTTATTAATCATGTCAACAAAAAATGTTATAAACATATTACTGATGATCGGGATCGAGTTATGAGGGAGTTAGGGTTAACTACTTTGGCTGACCAGAGAATGTTGAGGGACGCAAAGTTTATTTACAAGATTATTAATTCTCTCGATTCCACTGAAATTGTGAATATGCTCAGTTTCAATGTACCTAAATATTGCACAAGAAATAAGTTTTTGTTCCATATAGATCAAAGTTCTTCCAATTATCACCTGAATTCACCATTGATGAGATGCTGCAAAACTTATAATACACTATCTAATCTCGCTGCCGTTGACGTTTTTTCTGATTCTTTATTGGCCTTCTCTTGCACTTTGAAACGATTTCTGGGAAATTACTGAATTTTGTTTCATATTCGTATTTTTTTTTTTTTTTTTTAATTTATGGTTCAGATGAATTTACTGTTTTCGTTGTTATTGGTTTTTAAGTAACATTGTGATTGGATTATTAGTGAATACATAATTTTGGGTTCGTCCCGTCTTGTATTCCTTTAAATAAATAAATAAACAATTCTGCATACTAATGATTTTGTGTGATGACATAAAATAATAAAGAATAATTTTACATTTTATTAATTGAGAACAATTGTGGAAATATTCTTCATTATTTAGTTTAATTATGATTAATTTCCATCAAGTAAGGACCGCTTCAGTGAAATTCTTAAAATGTGTGATATTGAAGTGTGAGAGATTATTCCAGAAGAACTTGGCCTGAAATATTAATCTAATTAATCTTCTGAACATAACGATTCGCATCATCTTATTCAAAACATCTAATTTTCAATAGGAAGTTATCATACAGCCATATAGTCAAATTATTTGTTTTCTATCACTATTTTATTTTTGAGAATAAGTTATGAAGGTTTGTTTCATAGTGTAACCACATTTTCAAACTGGTGTATAACAAATTGTATTTAAAAGGTTTTTATCAATTCAAGGAATGTTGGGGGTTTTCTAAATATATCAAAGGAAAGTTCCTTATTATTCTTACTTATAATTATGTCCATAATTTTTTTTTATTATTTGATTGTATCTCCATAGTAAATTTGACTTTATAATGTGAACTATTTCATATATTTCATGTTAAAAATAGACAGAATCGGTTCGATGTTTCCTTAGTTTTTCCCATTTGAAATGTTATTTTTCAAATATTTCCGAACACACAAATCCGATCGAGTTCAAATTTACTATTTAGATGTGAAATATTGACAGGAAGGTTTCAAGTCTGAACACGTTGTTCAGATGGGCCGGACAGAATGACTTTTTAACCTAGGATTCTTCATTAGTGAGTGCAATCTAGTTCTTTGCGACCATTTTCGGCTCAAAATTCGTTCATAAAGCAGGAGATTATTATTGAAATGAAAAAAAAATTATTTCACGTTTTTAAAAGCAAACAAAAGATATAAATTGTGATTAATAAAAAGAAATGAAGTTTGCCGTTGTTTTTTGTTGAAACATGATGACAATATTACTTAAAAAAATACTTCCATCTTATTTAAATTGCGAAACATATGAAACGAGTATTTTTTTGGTTGTGTAAAAACTTGTGAAATTTAATCCGGAAAACATTGGACGCAAGAAATGATTTGAAGAGGTAGTACAAGTATTCATATATTCATTTAAAATGCGATAAAACTAAACGACCTTAGTGACATGTTTGTTGTACATTAGTTATAATATTAAAAGCGCCCATCATTTTAAAATTTCAAATCTTACAAATATTTTGATAGTTATTGAAAACAGTAAATCAAAAATTTTTACCACTATTATTATGTGTTTTGGAACCTGTATGAGGAATTATTCGATACCTAACAGACCATTTTAAAAAGAAGATTTTAAACAAATATTTAAATAATTTCAACTCTTAGAGAATAGTACCTTCGATCGAAAAAATTAAGGAATTATATATAAATGCAATTTAACCCAATTGTTTGCATTGAATTAAGTTTTTCAATTTTCTTATTATACTTTTTATCAACTTCTGTATTCCACTTTTAGTTTTGGGAACTTAGTGGAGTTTCAAGATGTCTGTCATCTTTTTCAGTCTCGCATAGAATTTCCAATTCAAGATTTAATGCCTGGCTGAAATTGGTTGGGTATGTAACAGTTCACTGGGTGGATTGTCTAGTGTTGTGATGTCTCATTCTTGTCATTTTCCTAAGTGCTATTCTTTTTGCAGTATTTATATTGTGAGGAGCTTGGTTTTTGCAATTATTAACATCATTTTATTTCCACTCAACATTGTTAGTCCAGTTTTACTGATTTCCAAAAAAAAAAGTCTTAACAGTTTGATTTTACAGGAAAATGCCACTATTGTAAAGTCAAAACGAGAAGAATTTGTAAAGGTAATAATAATTTTTTAAATTTTAAATTATTTAGCCTTGTTCATATGGCAAACTGTGAACTATCGGATTTCTGATTTGAATTTTTATTATTCATATACTATTATAAAGTATCTAGTTATTACGTGAACAAAATTTGTATAGAATAGACAAAAATAGAGGAAATGAATTTAGAATATAAATACATAATGAAATAAATTCAACTTCTGCTGACACTAGATAAAGTTTTACTTGCTTTGTGTGAGTACATTTCCTTCATTACAGTAATACAATAGTTTCCCATTCGGAAAATGGAAAAACAAAAGAGTGTTCTTGACAAAAAATGGTAATAATGTTTTTTCACTATCACTAGTATGTCATATTACTCCTAGATCTTCTGTGAAGATTCTTCAAAAGCTTTTTAGCTTGGGCGAATTAGGAGTCCAGTTGTGGTTAGGTTTTGACAGCACTGTTAATTTTCGACCCAACAGTGAAATGGTGGTCACATCTACCCAGAAAATTATTTTCCTAGACCGGGCGCGAACCTGGGACTTTTCTGTTTCCAGTACCCACTGTGCTATCGGCACTCACAACTATTATGAAATCGAATTAATGACCTTGTATTACGTAAAGTAAACTTTCAAACGTTTCTATTACAGGACGAATAGCATGCTCAGAAGGATAAGAATGACTACCATGTTTTACATGAAATACCCTATGAACAGCAACAAAACTTCCTCCTTTTGATAGAAAGTTTGGACGATTTCCGAATGTTGAACTTGAAAAGAGGAAGCTTTATATTAATAACCCTATATAGATTGTAAATGTCTTGAAATGAAAATTACTTTCCATATGAACAAAGTATTTTGCTACCTTGTAGAAACTTTTATTCACAGGTTCTACATCTTTCTCGTTCACATTGTGCTCTCATGTTTCAGTTCCATCGGATTGTAGAACAAAAAGACAAAATTAATTGAATGATGATGAAAGTTTCTATAATCCAGCACATTTTTGGTTTTTTTTTAAATTTCTAATTTCATTGTTTATTTCTATTATAGAGAAAATCAATTGGAAGTCCTATTCCCTCCCTAGAAATGAGGACAAGCATAACACCTAAGGTTCTTTCATCTGTAAGTAAACACACTATTTTTTGAACGGAAGAGCCTTGAACATTTCAGGGAAGATTTGGGGTATAAATATCTTGGCTAAATTCGTGAATGGACTAAATTGATTTAATATTTTCGCAGTTATTCTCGTATGAAAATTTTTCTCAAAATTTTCACAACTACAGATTTGATCGATCGTGAGGATCGTATGATAAGAAATTTGGAAGGCTAGAATTATTAAATTCATAGAAAAATATGATATTCTCTCCATTAGACAGTACAGGTTTCAAACCAACAAGTTAAAGGTGGATGTGATGACTGGATTACAGTAATACAGTAATACAAAACTCATTAAGCATCTTTGTGGATCTGTCAAGGGCGTTCGACATCATCTCGCACCGCGGTCTGCTCTCAATATTGAAAAATATGGGGTTTAGAGGGAGATCATTTTACTCGACAGAAATTTCGAGAACAGAAAGTGGATCGTTTTGCTGCCCAATGAGCAGAGTTCTGAAAGAGTTGTGGAATTTTACAAGTAACAGTCCTTGAATCACGTTTTTTGACCGTAATTTTAACGAATTGTTTAATTTACCAACTTCTGGAGATATAATTTCGTTTGCGGATGACAATATAGTGCTTTAAATCAGGCAATTTTGTGGTTCTCCCAAGATGTAAGCACTTTGGTTTTGGTTTTTTTCAGGAAAAAGTTACTTACTGTCGGTTTCAAGAAAACTTCTTATATGCCGCTTACTAGTTATGCATCCACACTTCCTGATTTTAAAGAACTTCCTGTTCAACTGTTCTGTGAAACACTTCATATAAATAAAAAACAAAAAACCAAATATCTTGGAGTAATTGCGGACTCACATCTGTGATGGGATCATCAAATTGAACATCTTTGCACTAAATGGAGACGATGGCATCTAGATTTATTCACACATGTTAGGGAATTTTGTAGTTTGACCGATCTCAGAACTACGAATCACAAATTTCAGTCTAGATATGCCCTCAAGGGACACTCAATACTCAGAATTTTAAAAACAATCGGACAAAGGTGTTACCCATACTCTATAAAATTATACTAGGAAATATAAAAGAGTCAAAAACCTATTACTTATTCAAAAGAAACATAAAAAATCAGATATTACTTCAACCACGAGAAATTGTAATTTATCTAATTGATTTAAAAAATATTCCTGTAGCATGTCTGCTACATAAGTAGCAGACATGCGCACGTGTCGAAAGTTATTGCTTTCTCGTTAGTGCTCTGTAATGTCCAACGATTACAAATTGCCATGCACTTACATTCGCTCTGCACAGGAACACTAAAGTATTTGTCATACGCTAGTGCACGCAGATATACATACACGACATACCTTAGAAAGCAAATTTAAGCAAAGAATTGTATTCCCGAATTTTTCAATGATACAAATGCAGCAAAATTTCCTCATGCTACTTATGTCCCAGTGATCAACAAAACCTGCTGCTTGTTTGAGTTTAGAATTTGTTCCGTCTCATTAGAGACGGCCCTGTCGTTCGAAAATAGTTTGTCATTCGATACTTATGTTTTTTACGTTGATATGCGATCTAGCAGTTTTGAGATTGTTCTGTTTAGTTTTACTCGACACTTCAGATTATTGGTTTTTTAATTATTAAATATGGCCTTAGAAAACATGGAAAAAGTCAATTAGAGATTTGGATATATTTATGCCTGTTAATTTCACATGACGCAGCATTCAAAATTATAAACTGACTCTATCCTTCTTTACTTGCATTAATTTCATAATTTTTCTGTAACCAATAAGAAGATTTGGTTTGTTCATTCAGTCCACCTCCAAATGGACCTTTCAATCAATTACGTTGATTTCCCTCTTTTTGTTAGAAGGGGTGCATCGAGCACCTCTAACGTTCAGTCTTTGAAAAGACTGTAAAATCATTATTATTCGTAATAATCAAAGTAGTCGCATGTAGCTTTTGCTACATCATGCATTTATTGCTCGAGTAATAGTCAAAGTTGTAGCATGTAGACAGCTACATTAGGCGCTATCATTCGGATAGTCAAATTTGTTGTATGTAGCTTATGACATTTCAGTCCAAGCTATCGCGGTTATTATTGGTAATATAGTAATCCAGTCGATTGCCAAAGCATTGGCAAATTCATTATATTGGTTTTTGTGTAATAATCATTCCTTTAACTTGGTTTATATACAGTAAATCAAGAATTATAGTTCGCTGTTATCATCGTGTAATACGACTGTTTTACTATAATTCCTTATCATTTTCGTTGGTTTATCTTATTGAATAAACAAAGCTAGTTCATCATCAAGATAACTACATACAAGTGCCCTTGAAGTAAAACTCTTCGTCAACTACATCAAAAATACAGTCGACTCAATCCATCGTAATTAATCATCGAGATTAATTAATTTGCAATTGTCTTTTATTTCAAAATACCGAAATAATAGGCAAACACTGCGGTAAACTAACCGTGGTACCTTACAGAATTGTTATACAGATGTATTTTACACTATCTTCATTTGTAGAACTTTCTATTATCATAGCTTATACTTCTTATTAATCATATTTAGTACATATTGTCAGCAGTATTAATTTATTGGAATTTAAGTGATGAGTACTAGATACTCAAACTCTGAGCTCGCTCTGGGATGTTTATTTAATGTAACTCTTAGGCAAGTATTTCTAAAGGTACACTTGATATTGTTGATTTCGATCTTCCACTTCTCCGCTTCTCTTTGATCACATTGTGACTGCTGGACTATTGGAAGAACCAATGAGTTTAAGTAAAAGTTATTCCCTTCATCACCCTTTTTGTCAAATGGAGACCCTTCAAATTATTTATGTTTTAATATTTGAAATATGTCAATGTAAAAATACTGTCAAGGCAGTGAAAATAGTGTCAATAGGAATTGAAAATAGTTTTAACAAATTTTCAGTTTTCTTTGCTAGATTTTTTTTAGTATTATTTTATTTCAAACATAGGAAGGAAAATTTGATATACCATCATCTAATTTCAGCGAAAATTACTGGATATCGAATCATTGGATAACAATGGAAGCAGAAGGAGAAAATCCTCATTACCAAAGAGAATTTCCTCAATAGATTCAGCCGTATCTAGGAGGTTGAAAAAAGTAAATAATGCTTGTATAGTTAGTGTAATGTTAATAATTTTTGTTATAAACTTTTCTTAGGTTAAAATGAATTCGCCCTTGCCATCACCACCAGATATGAACTCTCCACTACCACCACCACCAGAGACAGACTCCCTACTATCATCACCATCAAAAAAAAATTCCCCCCTACCATCACTATCAAAGGAAAACTCCAGTCTTCAAATATCCTCTAAGGAAAATTCCACTTTGCATTTATCACCAAAGGAATATTCTTTTCCGCAATTACCAGAGAAAGCAGCACGCAGAATATTAAAAAGAGTAAGTAAAAAGTTAAGCTTTGAGATACATTTACTCAGTTCGTCAGAGTTCTGATGAACTTGTTGTAGAGTCGAATAATGGAGGTCCCAATAAAAGAACAAGGTCTACCACCTACCCGAAGATGCTACTGTGATAGCAAAACAATTGTTGTATTAAATAACAATAAAAATTTGTCTAAATCAGAATAACCATATTTAATACCATTTATTAGGTAACTAATTATACATCTCTTGAAATTTAGATGGGGGTAAAGAAATAATTTGTATTTTCCTAAACTTAGCTCAGGCCTTTGACACTATGTCACATCCCAAGCACTCGGAGTAATGGAGGATCTCGGCTGCCGAGGTGTTGTTCTGAAGCTTTTTAGCAGCTGTTTAACCGATAGGAAACAGCGTGCCTGGATTGGCGACTCGTTGAGCTGTGAAAGAACTATATCCTGTGGAGTGCCTCAGGACACTGTGTTGGATCCATTGATTTTCATCCTATACATCAATGGCGAAAAGCATTTCTAAGAATTTTTGGGCTCCTTGACATAAGACAAATTTATTTTCTAAGAGTATGTTGCTCTAAATTCAAACATGGAGTGAGAACAAATAATTATGACACAAGAAGGGTAAACTACTATTTTCGAAACGCCCTATGCTTCGAAATCAATAGGACGAGGATATTCTTACCTGGTTCCACGTTACTTGACGAAGGATATTAGACTCTCAAATAGTTTGGGTGCATTCAGGAGAAGATTGAAGTCATTTTTGAGTACACGAGATAGGTATGAGATGTCTGGGAATATTTTTACGTTGAGAATTTTTGGAAACTATGTTTGATTTCTTTGATTGTATAATGTTTGGGAGGGGTTTTTTTTTTCAAGATAATTTTAGCCACAGACAGTATGTGACCTTGTAGTTTTCCACTTTATTTGTGGTAGGAGACCCGTAAATTATACTTTTATATTTATGCTGGATCACTCACATTCAGAAACCTAGGCATCAACATCAAAACAGCCACTGCTATTTACAAAATTATGTGCACACCACTGCTGTAGTATGGCCCCATAATATTCTCAAATGCAACAAAAACTGCACTGAGCAACCTAGAAAAAGTGGAAAGAACGTGCCTTAGAAAGATAAAGAAGTTGAGACACTCGAACAATCCTCTACACAATCCTTCTAACATCATGATATACGAGACAACAGAAGTACATCCAATACTGAGCAGACTGCATAAGCTGAGCACGAAATTCATTGGGAACCAGAACAATAGGACCATCATGTAACCGCTTAACATCATTACAATAGAGAACTAGAAAAGTCAAAACGACCAGCACTCCCACTGTTTGAACATTTGATGTCCTTACAATAACATCTGTGTAGCAGCTACTACATTTATATATTATGAATTAGAATGTATATTACTGACTGGAAGACTTAGGTCGATAGCCATTTGATTCCAGAAATCAATAAAGGTGTCTTTTCTGTCTGTCTCTCCCTCTCTCTATTTATGTTGTTTCTGAAATTATGAAGTTTATCATATTTTCTGTTTTTTTTTTTGCGAATTAAGTATATTATTATTATTATCATCAATATTGTAACTGATTTGTCAAATAGATGCTTCCATGCATACTAACTGAAATAAATGACTTAGTTTTCTATGAGATCCACAGCTATTTGTTGTAGTTATTGCAAGACATTTTTTCACATTTTATGCTATTGATTGGATAAATAAATATATAATGATTTTCATTTTTATTGCATATATAGTTGAATTTCTCTTATTTCTAGAAGCCTATAGGAGCGTCTTCATTGGACAAAACAATTCAAGCATATGACTCATCATCCATGGACAATTTGATTAAAATTACGTAAGAGAGACATTCATTCTGTGATGGATTTTTTCAAATCTCTAATTATTTCAGTTCCACACCAATTGCACGAGAAAATATCACTTCTGTATCATCAAGTGTGCAGGAGAATGCACAAAGTACTCGGTGAGTTTTTTGCAATTATTTACAATAAGTTTATAGCATTTAATTTTATTTTCATTTGAGAAGATTTTTTATTGACAGTACTCTCAAAAAATTTGGGTGAAATCAACATTCAAGAATGAAAATGGAACATTTCTGAAAATATGGCAATGTAAGAATCCATACTATCACTTGTATTAACAAAGACATGCAGAATATTTTAAAACTTTTTTTTTTCTAATAGAAAACAAAACAAATTTGTTGAAACGTATTTATTATAGCTTGGTCTATAGCCACCTGTCATACAATATCCTACTGTGGGAAAACTCCTCGAAGGTTAGCAGGCCTTTTATATAACCCAAACGCATCTTACATATGACATACAACATACCTCTGCGCTCGTCCTATAGATCCCCATTTGTACAAAATTGTATCTTGTCTTGTCTTCCCTTTCCATTTGAAGATGTCGTATGCAATACATAGGGTGGGGAAAAGAAATCCATTATTTTTACGGGAAGTTCAAGACTTTATTTAATATCTTTTGGATTGTCCGATTTGGGTCAAATATGCGCCGTTTTGTTCTATAATTTGTTACCATTTTGAAGGTTATGCCTCTCTCATAGAAGTCTTGGTCCTTATTGGCAAAAAACTCTAGTAATCGATTTTCATAATCTTCTCTTGATACCAATTTTTTATCACTTAGGAAGTTTTGCAATGCGAGAAAAAAATGGTAATCCTTCTCTACCTTAAGTCCTGGTTTGGCCACCATTTCTCATCCCCAGTTACTATCCGTTTAAGAAATGGATCGATTTCATTCTGTTTAAAACTGCGTTATGGTCCATCTTTAGCTCCTGGGCTACAACTACTGAAATACTGGTCAACTTCGATTATTTCTGTGATTTTGTCGACATTTTCGACGACAGGCCTCCCTGTGTGAGGTGCATCTTTAGCATCAGAAATAATTGAACGGAATCGACGAAACCAAAAATTAGCTGTTATAGTATCGGGACCATATACGCCATTCACAATTTCAGTCGCTTGGCTTGTATTTTCGCCTTTATCATAGAAAAGCTGAAAATGTATCAAATTGTCTCTTTGTTGACTTCCATTTTTAACATACTGTAACTCACTTCTGAGGGGATCAAACAAAAGAAGCAAAAGAATTTTTGAGGGTGAAATGTCACTTTGGCAACAAGCATAAATCTGATATTGTTTGATTGATATTTTACCGATATATTGATCAATACAGCCATCTACCAAAAAAATAATGGATTTCTTTTTACCCAAACTATTATGTAAAAGAAAACGAAACTAACATTCTAAAGTTATCTAGCTTTCATAGCTATAACACCAGAATAAAACAACCAAGTTTGAGATGTACCAGTGCACTATAAAACCATTTGCCACATTGAGTTCAAGCTCTTCTTAATGAATTTAAGAAATTTATTAGTCTTACTGTTGGGTAAATGTTATTCCACAATGAATGATTACTTCTGTGATGTACTAGTGAATAGTTAATTGTGTATCTTCCTCCGACTTATTGTATACATTAATTTGTCTAGAAGGATCAGTAAATTATTGTTATTATTATGTTTACAAAGAGAAAATACATATTTAGTAGTATCCCAATAAGTTTCTGGTTTGATCAATATATATGTTTCAGAGATAAAAAAACCGGATTTTCTTCAAAGAGCAGTCGTAGTCATCCATCAATAGACGAACAAACTAATTCTACAAACTCTTCGCAGGCGAGCATTTATTCGTCAATTGAAAATTCATCGATTCATCCAAGAAAGAGGAAACATCCAAGTGCCAGGAGTGCTCAGGAGCTTTCACAGGGGTATTAACTATTATATATTTTATAGATAAGAGGATTACTATTCAAGTAGTCATACGAGTGCTTTTGTGTTATTTACTGTTACTTTAAACATTAATCTTGGTCAAAAAATTGAATTAGATCCTAAAAATCTTTGTTTGGTGATTTTTTATGATTTTCGACGTGGATTAACGCAACAGCAGTGTGCCAATCAACTCGCTTTTACTTTTAATGATGAAACACCATCTCATGCCACCATGTTTCGCTGATATTCAGAAGTCCATTGTGGTCACACTCAGCTACAGGGCAAATTTCGTGATGGTCATCGAGTATCAGCTGTTGTGTGAAAACATTGATGCTGTGTGTGAACTGATATTGCAAGATTCTCATGTGACATACCATGAGATTAAGGTATGCTGGGGCATTAGTTCCACTCATGCACATCCAATATTGCATGGGCATTCAGCCGTTCGTATTCGATACCGCTAAAAAAAAACGCATTTGTCGATTGATGCAAAGGATGGTTAAAAAACATCAATTGCGGAGCTTCAAAAGACTTCTATAAGATCGTGACACCTGACACTAAACAACAGTCGGCTATGTGGGTCTTTCAACATGAGCCAAATCTAATAAAAGTTGTTCTCACTCGAAGCACTTCGAAGCAAATGGTCGCCTGTTTTTTTTTCAATAACTTGTCACAGTTCCATTGGAAAAATGTAGTATAATCATTTCTGAATGATAGAAGTGTAAGGGAAAATCAGGGAAATCAATGGCAGAAGACAAGTTATTCTTCGCCGTGATTATGCAAACCCCCACATATCAGCTAAACTCAAGTAAACGTTTTTGAGCAGTAAAAACATTAAATTGATCTGTCATCCCCCATACAATTCTTGTTTGGCACTCATTGGTTTCTACTTATATTCGTAGATCAAAAGTATATTGCGGGATCAACATTTGCCTTGATTCATTCAAATTGCATGTTGTGGAGACACTTCAATCATAATGGAAAAGGTGGTTCTTAAATTGGTTTAAACTCATGCAAAGTTGTATCAATCTTAATGCAGAAAATTTTTTGAACAACAGTAAAACCATATTTATTTCTATTTGTCTATCTGTAGACTTCACTAGCAACCCTCGTAGTTAGTGTTTTGATTTGATTAACACAAATCTCGTATTTTGTTAAACAAATTTAATCAACTTCCTGAAGCCTGATCAATTAAAAGACATGTTTTTAATTTAACAATTTCTTATCTTTTGATTGAACGTTCTAAATTAATTTCAAAATACTGAAATATGATTGATGCATGTAATGTATGCAGGTATGGAAAAGACAGTCGGAAACATAGGAAATTCAATGTTAATCTAGAGGACGACGAGGATCCAGTGGAGCAAAGGAAGAATCAAAACCTCAGCGCAATGCAATGACGAATAAACGACTGTTCTCTCTCAGCGACGGTAGGGAGATGCTTCGATTGAAACGAGGCTCTGCTCTCTGCTTCCAACAATCAGAATCATTTGCACTTCAAACGTGAGATACGTTAGTTTCAATCGGTTGAAAATAAAGTAAATCGAAATTTTCAGTGTAGAAGATAAAATTCAGATCATAAAACGGTAAATAATTGAAAAATTCGAGAAATGTAGCTATTTACGAACATGCAGGCATTGCAAGATTGATAAACCATCAAAAACCATTAGTGAAAATCGTCTGAAAGAAGTAGATGTGTGTGTTGCTGTTGAAACCAGTGCACCTTGTTCAAGTAAACAAATTGCTGGACTCTAGATTAACATTAAATTTCCTATGTTTCCTACTGTCTTTTCCATACCTGCATAATCTAAATATTGGATGGAGTAGTCCATTTTTTTGTGATACTTCATTTTAAAAATGGAATAAATAGGAAATTACCCTGTTTTCTATCAGTTTTTTATAGGATACAGTGACTCGAGTTTCGTAGTTTTAATTACATTTTCCAACTGAATAACAATATATTTTAAAGGTTTTTTATATATTTATGGAAGCCTTCGGTTCGTGTAAAACTTTGAGATGTGGAAATACCAATATAAACTGAATACTAATATAATTTTTTTGTCTAAAATATTTCTGTCTTGAACAATATAGATTTTGTTTCAGTGATAAAAAATCGAAAAATGTTTCAAAGAAACATACTAAATACAAAAGTGATGCAGTAGATCAACAGAACAGTTCAACAGCTCCACATACCGATAATTCTCCTCGTAGGTGTTCCGAACGAAAGAAATGTCCTAATCGTAGTTTTATGCAGCTATATGTGGATGACATACAAAGGTATTCTGTCCAAAATATCTGTTTTAATTTTGTTTATTTCATTAGATTTTCTCAGCTTTCCTAAAGAAATACTTAAGAATTATTGAAAGGAAAGAAAAAGCACTTAGATTAAAATTCACTTAATAATATTAATCACATAAATTCTGATATCTTGGATTTTAATAATATCACCTAATACTAATTTTGTTTCTTTTTTTCCAGGGAAGAGCGTATTGCCCAGTAAGTGAGAACTAATGTTTTCAATATTTAAAATTTGTTTCCTCCAACATAATGGTATTTGAGATATCAAATTGGGGGATTAGAATGTATTTCAAAATGACCTTTTTTTTAAATTTTACTACAAACTATGAGATATTACTCAAATTGGTATCAAAGGTGAGACTTTTTTAACAGTTGGTGGAACTCGTCAAAATGAACCATTCAAACAAAATCGCCTCTATAAAATATGGAGGGACAAAAGATATAAGCCCTTAAATTCGAATTCGATTCCTTGAAATTCAAGTCCAGTTCTAGTGACGTGAACATCTTCAAGGCCAGTATGTCAATTCTAGTACTGAATCAGATTATAATTTCAACCTAAATATTCAACAGACTGGTCGGTTTTTTGACTTTCGTTAAGTTGTCAAAAGATGCTGCATATTTATTTGTACTGTACTGTTCCCAACTTAAGGGAGTTTCTGAAAACTTCCTCCTTTGTCCTTTTGTTTCTTGGTAGTACCAATCTTCAAAAGACACATGTAAACATTTCATGACTTTCAGTTCAATCTCTGTTTAAATCTGTGTTTGTGTATGATAATAACGATTTTTTTGCATTGGTACATAACAGTAAATGTAACATGAATTCATCACTATACACTGGAGCCAAAGCGTCTGAATACGCAAGTGATGGTTTTGGGGCACACGTAATTTTGCCCATCGACTTTTTTCTGAAGGGCCAGATGATAAACAGTAACTATTACATTCAATTGATTGGATAATGCAATCAAACGGAGAAGGCCTCACATAATAAAAGAAATATTGCAGTTTCACTAAGATAATGCACTGATCCACAAGTCCATGAAAACTATGCTAAAAATTAACGATTTACGATTCGAATTGCTTCTACACCTCTCATATTCTCCAGATCTGGCTCCATCTGAATTCTACCTCAAATACTGAATTGTTTCAGCCGTTACTGTTGATCATAATTGAAACAAATTGTAGAAATTACTATGTTTTACTACCAATAAAAATGACTTCTCCCTGTTCGCAAGTCTGAAAAAGTGTTATGAGAAAAGAGGTTTGGCTCTAATAATGGCCGCAACTGAAGCCTATTTTGCAGCCAAAGACTAATCGTCCTATAAGAAGTTTAGAAAAACGTTGGAATGATTGTACTGATATGGAAGGTTACCATGACTGAAGTCGAAATTAGCAAAAAAATAATGTTTTTACCGGTTAAGTCCCGGGACTTGATGACCAAGGTGGACGAAATACCAGATTTTAATCCGCAATCTACGATATGATGTAGACTCCTTGGTTCATCTGATTTGAAAATTATCCAAAAAATTTGACGATGAGTGTATTAATTATCCAACTGAAAAACTGCCTTATCTTTACAAGCTGAAACTCAAAACCGAAACAAGTCCCCAATACAAAACATTAGCGAGATTCTTTAATTAATCAATCTGAGAAACCCCACATCGATCAGGCATTATCCATAAGATAAAACCAGGCAAGAAGCAGCAACCAAATCGAATTTTCAGTAGAGGTTGCTTCATGGTACTTCGATCAACAAGACAGAATTTTATTGAAGAAGTGAATGCAGCACCAAGTTTACAAAAAAACGGTTAATAAAATTATATCCTAAATAAAATATACATCTCTATATTGGTTAAGGAGAAGCATACAAAAATAAGTTTTTTTAATTTAATGTTGTACCTCAGCTATCTTTCAATATTCAATATTCACTGTGGGCTCAGATTCTAGGATATTAATCCTTATTTTAATTCGAAAGCATATTTATTTCTTATCAAGGCGAAATGGGTGATTCAGGAAGGCAACATCAATATTGTTAATAATAAATGGAGCAGATTGGATTTCACATTCTCTTTCAGATGTAATTGTCATTTATATGTTATTCATTTAATTGAATATATAATAATATGAACTTTTTTTTACAGAGAAAAGCGTGCATCCAGGTGAGTTAATACAAACAACTATTTTCATTTTGAAGTACAATTTATAACAGTTATGATCTTAATAATGAACAATGTAAATGTTCCCTCAGCTTCAGTTGCAAGATCCAATTTGATTGATTTCATTTTCGGAAACTTTCAGTGTTCCTTTTCCAAGTGTCCCGAGATTTGTTTTCATATATTGACGATCTCAAATAAATCCAAAGGTATTAAGTCACAACTTGTTGTTAACCAATTCCGGGGTATTACAGACACACCAAATTTTTCTCACAATAACTCCATAGTGGCGTTGGCAACATGTGGTGTTCCACCATTTTGGATTGATTTGGCCAATGCTTGGTAGAAATTATTTATCATTTTTATTCAAGCAATCATGACACAATCATCGCATAAAGTCATTAAACTGGATTATAACCAAAAAAATTCGAAAAAATAAAAGATTTCTAAAATAAATACAAATTATGAGATGACCCTAATTTCGTTGTCTGAGAATGGAATAGCTCAAAACTGCAATCACAAAAAAATCTGTGTAATTTGTGCTTCCTACGACGAACCATTACTGTTTTCACTATTGATCAGTTCATTCTGAGTTCGAATGAGATTCAAAATAATTTTTGAAATTACGATCTTTTGCTAACCTCATGTGAGCTTAATCTTCAATATTAACAAAGCATCCCAAATTTTTTCATGAATGCATTGAGTGTATTGGTTAATCTGTGGTATTACTTTTGACATGATTTCTGAAAAATAGTAAGGTGAAATGTTTTGAATAATTATTTTTATTCACCATTCGGTATTATGCAATAGAATAATTGATAATATAAACTTTCATTTTTCAGAGAAGATCATACGTCTGAGTAAGTGAGACAGAGCATGTTTAAATTTTTTCTCTACAAACATTTATCTTTGTTTTCGGAAATTTTCTATTTATTTTTGTGATATTTTTTGTTTTAACTACTTTATGGCAATAATGCGAAATATCCAAATGAAATAAAACAGTGTACATTTTTTCCAAATGCAGACGGACGTCTTCTAAAATTTCATAAAATTGTCAATTCTCATGTTGAAAAAATTTTATTTATACTTCGGGTCAGTTCATAGTATTTACGATACTCAATGGTGAAAAGCAACATCTTGCATATGGTGGCCATGATCAGCAATGCACCGCTGAAGCCGTTCTTGAAAGTTGGCCGCAACTTTCTCCAGAATCTCTGTCGATTGCGGTGGTTTCCACGCGAATTGCTTTCTTCTAATATTGCAGATCTTGTCGAGGATTAGTTCTCACTAGAAATAATCACATTCTGACAGGTCGAGGGATCGAGGTGGCCACCGAATGTCTCCAAACTGGGAAATAACACAACTTGGGAAATAAGGGTGAATAACGACCATTAATGCATTCTCAGTGTAGGTTGTTACCCCATCTATGAAGTTGTTGATCATGTTAACATAGCGCACCGAATTCACAGTTACACCTCTCCCATTGGCGTCTTCAAAAAAGTAAGGGCCAGTAACGCAAGGCTTGAAAACTACTCACCAAACTGTAACTTTCTGGCTATACGGTCTTTTGTGTGATTCTCTCGGATTTTCTTGTGCCCAATAACGGCAGTTTTGGTGGTTCACCATACCGTTCAGGCGGAAGTGAACTTTATCAGGCATGAAGATAACGTTCTCATTTTGATCAAAGAGTGCTTCCATCTCACACGCGAATGTTAGTCGTTGTTCGTAATTTCCTGGCTGTAACTGTTGAACAATTGCCAATTTGAAAGAGTGGAAATACAGGTCACAGTGTAAAATATGCCTTACCGTCCGAGACTTGAACGAACTTCAACGGAATGGTTTCGAGCAGATCGATCTGGGCAGCACAGAAGAACTTGTTGGACTTTTTCAACATTTCTCTACTGCCCCACCCTGTATAATAAAGAGCTATGGTCTATTCAATCTCGCTTGACAAACTCTGAAATAAATCAAATATATAAAGTTTGTCCAAGTTTCCATCAATTTAATAGGGAACGGGGAATTATTTCGTTCCAGATATTTTCACTTCACATTATACATAATCACATGTTTGAGCGACCAACTTTAACTCTCACCAATTTATTCCTAATATTTATATGAATGTAATTAAATTAGAATTGATGAAGTTGCAAAAATATAGAGGGATATTTTGTCCAACCAAATTTTAGAGAATAATTTTCACGACTTTTTCAAATGTTTCCTAAAATTGGTAAAAGGGTGATGAGCCGATAGCTAGATACTTGGTTATAGTCTGTACTGTCTGTATTTGTGGATTGTTATAATAGTTCCCTTTTTCCACTTTCTCGGAGGCAGTGGTTGTGAATCCTCCCTATTTCATTATGAACTTTGGAACTTCATTGGCGTAATATTGTCCGTGTTACGTTGTCGTAACCAGGGGTTGTATTTGTTCCATGTAAATCTTCTTCATACTCTACATCAATTATCTCTGGGACTGGGAATTATTTGAATTTGCCGTTCTGTAGTTTTCTAATTGAGTTTTAAAAAGTTTTGGTCAAAAATTGTGTTGTTCCTTGCGGTGAAAAAATATTTGACATTTCAGCATTATTGAGATTGTTAGTTTCTCGATTAGTAATTGACCAGTTCCCTAATTTTTCCCAAACAGTTGTGAATTCAATAACAATTTATTTAATTTTCTCTCCATGCCTAACCAATATTCGAACGATATGATATCATTCATTTATGGATTCTGTAATGGTAATTCTAAAGCTTCTTTATGTATGAGAATATGGTGGACGATTTGCAGGTCGTAGAATTCCAAATCATAATTTTACACGTCTTTTGACATATTTGAGATCATCAGAAGTTTCCTGCTGCAGTCTATCGTTCCTTTAAACATAATTTGAATGAAGAATAATAAACTTGGTAAGGCAGGTGCCTGCTATCAGCATTCATAGGATATGGAGTTGAGATACACAGTAAGATTCAACTGTTATAGGTAATTACGGATACCTGTGAAGAAATAAGAAGGAAGCCTTATATCATCAAAAAAGTAATATTATCAATCTCAAAACAAGCTTTGAAATGCAGATAAGCTGAAGACGACCAATTTAAAAATATTCTTTAATATGACTGATTGATTCATATTGACCATTGTACAATTGCCACTCAATGGTAACACTTCTTTTCCCTTTCAAGCTATTCTATACAACTTTGAATGATTTATTGAATTCGGCATTTCCATGTTATTTATTTCAGTATATTCATATCAACTGAATATTTTGGTTCTTGACTATTATTCAGACAATACCGCGTGTGTAACTTACCTTCATGTGAGTAACCCATTGTTGATACTTCTTCTTATTTCTTCTGCATAGGCACATTGCCTTCTCTACATCTAAGATTCGCCTTTTTCATTTCATCATCTATCTGGGCAAGTTGTCACTCCATCTCGTCCCGAGTCTTCCGATACTCCTTCCTAAAACGATGATTTATCTCTCGAAATTGTTGCTATTCGATCTTGGTTCATTCAACCTA
The DNA here is from genome assembly GCA_034642435.1 of Megalocaria dilatata. NCBI lineage: Eukaryota > Metazoa > Arthropoda > Insecta > Coleoptera > Coccinellidae > Megalocaria > Megalocaria dilatata. Next base: position 41,360,930 of record CM067859.1, on the reverse strand, counting down.
TGTGTTAATTCCATTCTATCTTCTTTCCCAGAATTCATTCATTTATGTTGTCGTCTGTGAAAAGGTTATGTCCCCTCTAACTTCATATTAAGTTTGCCCTTCTCGTCGTGGAACATCCTGTATTTATGTATATCGATTTCTTCCCATATTTTTCTTCACTGTTCACGAACTGATAACTATTCAACATTGTCATTGAATTTTAGATTTTATATGTACTGATTTTTTCACGTATTTTCTAATTACTTTACATTAAGATTAATTGTAAATTATCAGGTTCCAGTTGTAATGTGTTTAATTTCACAGAAATATTTTTGTAAACTTCATTCATTGAAGTAGATGGATATGACTGAATAACTTGTTCGAATAGAGTCCAAAAATACACAAAAATAAATAAGCAGAAATCAGAGTGAATCAAAAAGTATCATGATAAAATAGAATAGGCGGTTTGAACTTGGCATTTAAGCAGTCTAGGACAGAAGCATAACAGCACTAATTATTGGGAAATTAAACATTATTGGTTTATTATATGATATAATTAAGATATCTAACACTATCATGTTTTTACTTATTCAATTTTGTTCGGAACTTTTTAGAGGTTTCATTCTAATTTTTTTTTCTTTCTGTGTATAGTGCATATTGAAAAATGAAGGCGAAATTACGTTTTCACGTAATTGTAGAACGTTTCTTAGGATTTCATTTTATATGGTGCAAGTACCATTAAAAATGAATTAAAGGCATTTGAAGTTAAAAGAGGTTTCATTTTAAATTAAGAGAAAAATCCGCTCTTTTGTGAAAGGCAGAAATATTTTATTTCAATCCAAACTGCAAACTCTTAAAGTTTATAACTGGAACACAATGCTAAATATCCACGTCATCGGTTGTTTTTATAGACAGTCATTCTTTTCATGAAATTTCCTTCATTTAGCCAAGCACAGATTTGTTGTCTTTCAGTGCTTGCTGGAGCACTGGCGTACACATCATTTTTGACAGAGTACTAAAGAAAAAACTAATTATGTTAAATCGCACAATCTCGACGGCCGATTGATGACTCGATTTGCAGAAATTACGTGTCTAGAAATTTTTTTACGAAATAGGGTCATTGTTTCACGAGCAGTAAAGCATGCTGTGTCATTCTGTTAAAAATATATGTTGTCCACATCCATGCCATCAACTTAAGGCAAAAAAAATCAGTCAAGATCATTCCGTAACGCAAGTCCATTCTTTGACCAAAAGTTGTATTCGTGGAATTTCCTACTGTTTTTATATTAAATCTACGCTATTTCAATGCATCGTGCGAGGATATATCAATGAATTTGGCCAATGCAATATCCGCGTCAGTTTTATTTTGATACTTCAAAAATTGCCCGAAATTTAAGATGAAACCTCTTGTTGAAAGACCCAATCGTAAAGTCTCTTTAAAGTTCAGTGTGGATGTCGCTTATTTCAACTCAAATTTTTGTATGTATAGGTACTAACATTTTTAAATAACTTAGTTTTAACATAATCTTACTACTTCAAGATGAAAATGTTTTAAATACTATTAAAGTTTTATGGAAAATAATGTTTTTTTTTAGGTTGTCAGGGAAGAAGTTGAGAAGGGCTGTGAAGCCGGTTGTATATACAGAACCTAATAGGACAAAGTAAGTGCTTTCTATTTTCTGTTTGTCAAAGTATGAATATTTGTAGAATTTTTTAGAAAAGTAGAACCCATTGGACCAATCCATTTCCCAAGAAATATATATATATATATATACGGACACCCCCTTTAGACGGACACCTCCCTTGAACTGACAGTTTTTCATAGTCCCGACTGACTCCCATATAATTTACATTGTGTAAGTTGTCTCTTGAACGGACGCGGACACTAAGGTATGTTCTATTCACCGGACAATCAAAATAAAAAATATCGGTTCTGTTTCAATTCTCTGTGAAAAGTATAGTTGTGAGTTCATTGCGGCAAATGGGACGCAATGGGAAAGAAGAGGTTTCTGTGTCGCGCGCCAACATTAGTACCACCCTTCACCGAGTGAACCGGGGATTTATCGATCTCAACTACGGCACGGAACTCCCGAAAATTTAATTAGTGTTAGCCTGAATGACTCAGTGAAAGAAGTGGCTCCAAAAAGAAAAATACTCACTCTCAAACAGAAAATTGAGATAATTGATGTGTACAATAAGGAAAAATTGAGTGTCCGGAATTGATCTAAGCCTTTTGATATCGGAAAAACATAAGCTGCTTATATAATTAGACATAAAGAAATCCTTATGAACAAGTGAATGTCGATCACCAATGTGAATGAAAAGAGAAGCTTTCTAACTGGTAGTGGTACCAAAATTGATATGTTGTGTTATGAATGTTTTACAGCAGCTCGCCATAAAGGGATTCCTCCAACAGGTATGCAAATGAATTTTTTTTGTGAAGTGTTTTGAATATGTGGAATTTTATTTTCTCATTAATTCAAAAATTAATGACGTGTTGGCATTATGCTCAAATAGAAGAGAACGTATTGGTAAAAAAATTTTTGAGGTCCGTTAATACGCTGCAAAGCAAAAGAAATCGCCTTGACATTCAGCATTCAGTGCTTCTTCTAGTTGGCTTAATAAATTCAGAAAACGCCACAACATAAGTTTTAAAACAATTTCAGGGGAAGGAGCCTCGTTAATTGCTGAAAGTGTCTCATCATTTTAGGAGAAACGCCTTTCTCTTATCAAAGAATATTCACCCAGGAACATCTTTAATGCTGATGAAACAGTTCTCTATTTCAGAGCTCTGTCTAACAAAACGCTAACATTAAAAAAAGAATAATGTGTTGGTGGTAAATATCCCAAAGAAAGATTTGCAATTTTGCATTGTACAAATTATGGCAGGGGAAAAAGAAAAACTTTTAGTCATTGGTAAAGTAACGAAACCCAGAGCATTCAAAAATATAAACATAAACAAACTTGGAAGTGGAATAAGAAAGCTTGGATGACCAGACAAACTATGACAGAGTGGTTGCATGAACTAGATTGGAAAATGGCAAAAAAGGAAGATTTTGTTTTTTTTTAACAATGCTGGATCTCATCCAAAAGAAATTCACCTGAAAAATATAAAACTTTTGTTTCTACCCCCTAATTTTACATCAGCTTGTCAACCACTTGACCAGGGAATCATAAAAAATTTCAAAACCCATTACCGAAGTCTCATACTGAAACACCTGCTAGTAAACATTGAGACTGCTAGTACAGCTTTCGAATTGACAAAAAAAAAATTTCGCCATTGGACGCAATTTCCTTTGCAAAAACCTCTTGGGAACAAGTAACAAAGGAAACCATCAAAAATTGCTTCCGCAAAGCCGGTTTTCAGCATGAAAATATGCAAGGTGACAACCAATTAAGTCAGACTGTTACATATGATCCTGAAGATGACTTACTACTCAGCGTTATTGCAGAGATTCTCAGAAATAAGAATTTCTTGAATATGAGTTTCAATGAAAATCTAAACGAATTTTTGAACCTTGTTGATAATTTATATTTTGAAGATCCTGATTCTGAGCATGAAATTGGGAAATTCGCATGACATTCAAGAACTTTCTGGAGATTCTGATAACGATGAAATGCCAGGGAAAACAAGTTCTGTCCAAAATTATAGGGAAGCTATGACTTTAACCAAGCAGCTAAAAAGTTTTGCCCAGAATCGCAGAGATGCAGAGACTTAGGAGATTCTCTTCAAATTAGAATTGAGATTTCTTGATTGCATATTGAGGAAAAAGATGAGACAAACAAAAATTTTGGAATTTTTTCGTAATTAAAGTGTCTTCTTTAATCAAAATGTTTGTTTATCGGAATGATTCCTACCTTGAGTTTTCAGTTATTGTTTACTTTGAAAAATTTTTACATTTCTATACCTACATATATTGTTTTTTTATGTCCAATATTCTCCAATTATTATTTCCGTCAAATTTTTTTTGTACATATGTATTTCTTTTAAGTGGACACCCCTCTTGAACGGACACCATCGGGCGGTCCCGTGAGTGTCCGCCCATGGGAGATTTCACTGTATATATATGATAGTTCTATTCATTTGTTTCAATAGGATGGACAAATTTTCATGTCACAGTATTAATAGTTCAGATAGTCTACCAAATGAGATTAGATTAAGAACACTCAGTAATAGTTAGGGATATTTTAAGACATGTTTCTTAGGCTAATATTTGAAGTATTCGATTCGGTCTTTACTTGGTGGAAACTCATTTTAATTAAAAAATATTGAAGGAGACGGTATTTTTGTGGAAATAAAATACTGTCTCCTATATATTTTTAAATTAATATTTAAAGGTCAAAAATGAGGTTTTCAAAGATTCATCGTAGAGAAGCGGAACATTGTTGGGGACGAAAGTTGCCCATGTAATCTTATGGCATCATTTGAAGTATTCTTGATTGGCTTCTCTGAATTATTAACATATTTTATTTGCTTGTACATCCCCAGAGCTCGATACCATGTACCCATGCAGGCTTTATCACCGTTTTATAGATAAGTATCTTGTTTTCCAATGCCAATTTAAATTTCCTACCTATAGGCCAATTTAGTTCTGGTGTTTTTAAACCTATTTGCTTCCTTTTCTTAATTATGTCTGCTATCTAAGTGCATGCCCAAGTATTTTGTACTTGAGACCTCTGGTATTTGTACATTATTCATATATACCAGTGGACACTGGCCTCTCTGTAAGATAAAATTCACTTGCATAGATTTGGACTCATTCATTTGGATTTTCCACTTATGGAGCCATTTTTGGATTTCGTTCAAATGTTTCTGTAATTTATTGGTGGCATTTCGTGGATCTTCGTCAACAGCTAGATTGCCTGTATCATCTGCGTAAGTTCCCAGTATGGTATGAGGGCTTGTAGGTAGGTCAGTGATGTATAACACGTACAGCAGTAGGCCAATGACACTTCCCTGAGAAACTTCTGATTGTATTGGGAAGTAGTTCGATTCCTCACTCCCAACTCCCACTCTGAATCGTCTTTCACTAAGATAGGATTTCAATAATTCATAATAATAACCAGGCAGATATGTTTTGATTTTATAGAGAAAACTAGGATGCCAGACTTTTTCAAAAGCTTGACTCACGTCCAAGAATGCTCATGTACAATATTGCCTGTATTCAAGTGCTTCACTTATTTCATGGTTAATTCTATAATGTGCTGTATTGTGGAGTGGTTTGACCGGAATCCAAATTAATGATATGGTACCCACTCCTCTGTATTTGGATCGCAATTTATTCTTTGAAGCACCAGTCTTTCTAGGATTTTTGATAGAACTGGGTTGGTGACAATCTACAGTCTTTTGCAGACATAAAGTTCGTTATCTGGATAGTAAAATAAAACAACGTACCTATACGCCGTGAAAACAGATGGTTTACTCGTCTTTATGGAATATGTATATGGAAAATGGTTCAAACTAATGCTGGGTGTTCTTATTTATAGTTAGAAAAAATTATAATAGCTTTTTAGTTAATATTTTCGAGAAAGTCTGCTAGAAACTAGCATCACATTTGTTTTTGTACTTAATAACTAATTTGCATGATTAGATTAGTTGTAGTCCTTTGACTCAGTGACAGCCCCTCTACACTGTGACCGATAAGTTTCCTAGGAAGGTTATTTCCTTTGCGAAGTTGGTTACTTTCCGGGGAGACTTATCTCTTTATCGGTTGCTGTGAGAGTCGGAACACAAGTGAACTGCTAACCCGTACAAGCTATACATGTGTCCCAGAAGTCGACGTCAAGCCGGAATCAGTATAAGTTATAATGGTCATCAGAAAAATATAAAAGAAAATCAAAGTCCTTATTTTTCAAATTATATTGCACTTTCTTTTATTCAATAAAATGCACACCCTGGATAATTTTTTAACTCCTGTTGCTACAATTTTTTCCTTTTTTCAAATTTTATTTTTCTTAGGTTATCCCGAATAGTGCTTCTGTAAACTGTAATCTTCAATTCTAAGCCAATTGCTTCAGCTTGAAAAATAATGTCACTTGTAGCCGAACCAAATATTCAAAATTAAAATTTCGCCCAACTTCAATTGACTGTACTGAAAAAATATTGTGCTACATCAGTTTGGCAAGTTACCTCAAAAGTTAGCACATTTAATAAGGTTTCTAAAATGCTATAACACTAACTACATTCTTTTTTAGATTGGACAAAAAAGGTTTTCCTTAAAGAAATTCAGTTTCTTTTTATGACAAGATTTAGTAAATTCACAAAAAATGTTCAAACATGCACGATATCTTTTTAAAAAAGATCGGGATATCAGACGAATATTCCGTTATTGACGAATTGCATTTCCCTAATTCTCTCCCGAAACTCGGCTACATTTTCAATTTGTTTTGAATTAATTTTATTCTTCACTGCTCCCCAGTAAAAAAGATCTAAGGGATTCAAATCAGGTGAACGGGCTGGTCAGGAGATTGTATGAGATCGCCCTATCCATCTACCCGGATATTCCTCAGTTAGATATTCTCTAACTGAGAGGGCATACTGCGCTGGACAGCCATCTTGCTGAAAGTATATTTCTCTGAAAATACTAAGTGCCACGTCTTCAAGTAAGTTTGGCAACTGATTTCGTAAAAAATCTACATGAATTTCAGCATTTAAAACCTCTCGCGATACATTCTCGAAGCTGCACTCCCCATAAATGAGGTGCAGGTTGACATATTCCTGTGTGGTATACACAGACATGATGGCAATATACAATCACAATGATATTTATGAATATTCATACTTGTACCTCATTTTCCTGAACATTTACTATTTCTTTTTATTTTCAGAAAATTGAGAAGATCCTAAAACAATCACCGCATTATCATCTTTATTCTCCCAGTTAAATTTCTTGTTTGTTATATTTCACAATATTTATCAAAAAATGCTTACATTTTTCTCATTTCATGTATTTATTTTCGGTTGAATATTGAGTTTGTTATATTTCATGTGAGTGTTCAAAACTGTATCTGTATTTGTGTTGAGTTTAATATTACGTTTGTTACATTTCATGATAGATGTATAAATATTTTCATCTGTATTTGTGTTCAGTTTAATATCAAGTTTTGGTACGTTTCATGATGGCTTTAAAAGAATGTATAAATTTTTTTCATCTGCATTTGCGTTCAGTTTAATATTAAGTTTGTTACGTTATATGATAGTTTGAAAAAGATGTGTTAATTTTTCTCCTCTGTATTAATGTTCACTTAAATATAAATTTTGTTACGTTTATATTTTTAATAAATTATATTTTTCAATAAGATTTTGCTCTAAATATTAGTCCTGCTTCTTCTGACATATTATTAAGAGAACAATACGTTCGTGCGGTTTTCATTACATACTACTCTGTCAAGAAAGTACCGGGAATTTTCAATTAAAACAACATTTTTACATTTAATCGTCAAAATTTATTGGGTCGCCTTCAAAATAGGCTTCAAAAATATATAGAACATCTTCAAAAGGCTATTTGGAATTCTAGCCGATAATCATCAGTCCAATGATATTTAAGATATTAAAAAAGCAACATTTAAATAAAACAACGTCAGAAGTGTATAAAATATTAATATTGTGTAGTGATTCAAATAATCATCTATTTTAAAATAGAATAGAAAGGCCTTTTACTTGATAGAAGAATTTGTTTTAATATTCAAATTTTATCATCTATTTTGTACGGTTCTATGTTCAGAAGTAGCTCAAACATCTTTTTTTTTTAATTCTTTGATATTCATCATCTTCATTCTAGTTGGCAGTTTGTTCAACATTCTTATACAGTTATAAAATGGACCTTTTTCTGTCATAGTTAACTTATGTCTTGGATAAGTATAATCAAGATCACGAGTGCTGTAGTAACTCTGTGCTTTACAGGAATAAAATATACTACTCTGTCAAGAAAGTACCGGGAATTTTCAATTAAAACAACATTTTTACATTTAATCGTCAAAATTTATTGGGTCGCCTTCAAAATAGGCTCTATTTGCTCCAATACATCTATGCCAACGGCACTTACAATTATCGAAACATTTTTTATAGGCGCTTTCCGGGATGGACTTTAGCTCTCGCGCCGAATTTTGTTTTATGGCTTCAATCGACTCAAAACGGGTGCCACGAAGGGGCAATTTTAGTTTTGGGAAGAGGAAAAAGTCGCAGGGAGCCAAATCCGGCGAATACGGTGGTTGCTGAAGCACGTTTGTTGAGTTTTTGGCGAGAAAGTCAGTCACAATCGTAGCTCGGTGAGAAGGCGCGTTATCGTCATGCAAAATCCATGAGTTGTTCGCCCACAAATTTGGCCGCTTCTTACGGATACGCTCACGCAAACGTTTCATAACGCCTAGGTAATACTCCTTGTTTACCGTCTGACCCTCTGGAACGAATTCGTAGTGCACCACGCCACGGATATCGAAGAAAACAATGAGCATCACCTTCATTTTCGAGTGGCTTTGGCGTGGTTTTTTCGGTTTCGGCTCATTTTTTGCCACCCATTCCGATGATTGCTGGCTTGTTTGCATATCGTACTCGTAGACCCAGGTCTCATCACCAGTTATAATGCGTTCCATGAATGTAGGATCGGAATTACAGCGATCCAGCATGTCTGAAGCAACCTGTTCGCGATGACGTTTTTGAAGAAAATTCAGGTCTTTCGGTACGAGTCGTGCGGCCACCTTTCTCATGCCCAAAATATCAATCAAAATCGTACGTGCGGACTCGTGGGATATCTTAAGATCATGGCTATCTCTCTCAAGCTGGTACGACGGTTTTCCAGCACCCTTTCCTTAATTTTATCGACGTTATCTTCGATCGAACGAGGCAAGTCTTCGACCACTTCACGACCGTCCTTGAAGGCTCTGTACCACTGATATGCACGAGTTTTCGATAGAGCATTATCACCAAAGGCCTTTTGCAACATTTTCAATGCATCGGCACACGAAAATTCATTTGCAACACAAAACTTTAGACAAATTCTTTGCTCAACGTAATCACCCATAGTAAAAATCGGCACGCACTCTGACATCGACTGACTTAATCAGCTGTTGCAAACACACTAGTTGACAGATCCCGCTCAAGCTTGGCATAGTAATTAAGGACAGTAGTACCAACCTAGGAAAAAAAAATTTTACCTGCCTCATTGCCCCGCCAGATTTAAATCGATAATTCCCGGTACTTTCTTGACAGAATGTATATAGGAATGACATCACAACTTTTAAACAACAGATTAAATGGGCACAAATACATGAAAAACTCGAGCACAGCTCGAATAAACATATAATAACAGACAACCACAATCCAGACTTCTAAAATACGAAGATTTTTGCATACGAGACTAATAGTGACAAAAGGACCATAAAGGAGATGATATATTTAAAGAAAAACAAAAATGCCATGAATGATATAACCGATATTAGGAACCTGAGCCAGATTTATCACACCATCGTATAAAGATAAATGCTTGAAGTCTAACAACCTTGCAAGAAAAAATTGTTCGTCATCACTTATCGTATTCGCGACCACCTGTAACTGCTAGTGTTTTCTTTTGTAGCACATACGGAGATATCTGACGGAAATATTGAACGCCGGACGGCGTCATTCATGCAACTAACACATAGACCATACTGCGTACCAGTGAAAACACATCATTGTTTTACTATTTGACTTCGGATAATAATAATTTTCTGCTTAGGTACATCACCTCTTTATTCTATTTTTATTATTGTAACATCTTCTTACAGACTTGTCAGATGACTGGAAAGTTTTAATTTGTGTGCTAATGAAATTGAGAATGTCCTCAACCGAGGACGAAACGTCTTTTTAATATAAATAGTACTTTACTGTTTTGTTTGTGGAATCCAATATCCTAAGAAACTCCAACAGTATTATCTATAACGGGATTCAAGAAAATTTAAGTAGTTATATATATATATATATATATATATATATATATATATGTATATATATATATATATATATATATATATATATATATATATACATTCTGTCAAGAAAGTACCGGGAATTATTGATTTAAATCTGGCGGGGCAATGAGGCAGGTAAAAATTTTTTTTCCTAGGTTGATACCACTGTCCTTAATTACTATGCCAAGCTTGAGCGGGATCTGTCAACTAGTGTGTTTGCAACAGCTGATTAAGTCAGTCGATGTCAGAGTGCGTGCCGATTTTTACTATGGGTGATTACGTTGAGCAAAGAATTTGTCTAAAGTTTTGTGTTGCAAATGAATTTTCGTGTGCCGATGCATTGAAAATGTTGCAAAAGGCCTTTGGTGATAATGCTCTATCGAAAACTCGTGCATATCAGTGGTACAGAGCCTTCAAGGACGGTCGTGAAGTGGTCGAAGACTTGCCTCGTTCGATCGAAGATAACGTCGATAAAATTAAGGAAAGGGTGCTGGAAAACCGTCGTACCAGCTTGAGAGAGATAGCCATGATCTTAAGATATCCCACGAGTCCGCACGTACGATTTTGATTGATATTTTGGGCATGAGAAAGGTGGCCGCACGACTCGTACCGAAAGACCTGAATTTTCTTCAAAAACGTCATCGCGAACAGGTTGCTTCAGACATGCTGGATCGCTGTAATTCCGATTCTACATTCATGGAACGCATTATAACTGGTGATGAGACCTGGGTCTACGAGTACGATATGCAAACAAGCCAGCAATCATCGGAATGGGTGGCAAAAAATGAGCCGAAACCGAAAAAAACACGCCAAAGCCGCTCGAAAATGAAGGTGATGCTCATTGTTTTCTTCGATATCCGTGGCGTGGTGCACTACGAATTCGTTCCAGAGGGTCAGACGGTAAACAAGGAGTATTACCTAGGCGTTATGAAACGTTTGCGTGAGCGTATCCGTAAGAAGCGGCCAAATTTGTGGGCGAACAACTCATGGATTTTGCATGACGATAACGCGCCTTCTCACCGAGCTACGATTGTGACTGACTTTCTCGCCAAAAACTCAACAAACGTGCTTCAGCAACCACCGTATTCGCCGGATTTGGCTCCCTGCGACTTTTTCCTCTTCCCAAAACTAAAATTGCCCCTTCGTGGCACCCGTTTTGAGTCGATTGAAGCCATAAAACAAAATTCGGCGCGAGAGCTAAAGTCCATCCCGGAAAGCCCCTATAAAAAATGTTTCGATAATTGGAAGTGCCGTTGGCATAGATGTATTGGAGCAAATGGAGCCTATTTTCAAGGCGACCCAATAAATTTTGACGATTAAATGTAAAAATGTTGTTTTAATTGAAAATTCCCGGTACTTTCTTGACAGAGTAGTATATATATATATAATAGTTGAGATATAACTTGTTTTATTCGGTTTGAAAATGTAGTAAACACTATGAAACTCGAGTCACTATATATTCAGTTAATAAGAAGTGATAGAAAACAAAGTAATTTCTTATTTCATTCCACCCTGTGCAGTTTGAATATTTTCACATACAGTAATACAAAATAAACGTTATTGTGTTAGAAACTAATGATATTGTTTAACGATTACTATAAGATATCTTCACTATTAATAAATGATTGATTTTCAAAATTTATTGATAAGAATATGATATAAAAAATCTTGTCAGTTGATAATATTAGGTATTTCAGTAGGACACACAATCCCCTTCTACTCCAAGGGCCCATGCATTTATATCCCCTGCATAAACTTTAGGAAGATGTAATGTATTCACAATTCTGCTGAAGTAATGTATATAACTGGGAAAACGGGGAACTAAATTGTCAGTAATATTTATGAGCTTAGCGTTCATATCTTCATTTCTCACTAATTCTTGCGTCAACACGCATTCGTTTTTGTATACTAAAAACGGTTTCTTCCCTCGGGCCAAATCAGAATACATATTCAGCTTTTTCTGCTTCATAATCAATATTTCAAACTGCATTTGTTTGTCCGTTTTAACATTTTCATATTCGTTAAGCACGTTATCTGTTACTTTCTTCACTTCTGCAGCTTCTTCCCTCATGTGCTTCATCTCATTCCAAAATATTCTTTTTTCATCATTAACTTTCTTAATTTTCTCCCGCAACAGTTTCATTCCCTGAAAAAAATAAATTAACTTCGTACGTTTCATTTTATTCAGACTTCAAGGTAACTTGAATTACGGAAAGGCTACATATGAAACAATTTGAATGTGAGTCAATACTTGATAGAAGTGATTTAAATGACTTTAAATCCAGAATTATATATTCTAACTTCTACAATATAAAATAGAATAGAAAGACCTTTTACTTGATAGAAGAAATATAACAAAATTTGAATATTAAAACATATTGAAATTTTATTAATTTTAATTACTTTCGTATTAAAACATATTGAAATTTTATTAATTTTAATTACTTTCGTATATCTGTTGGGTTATTTATTCCATTTGACATTATATATTGAGTTTTGATTATATACGTCTATTAAATGTAAGCAGTGCTTGTAGACATAAATTCAATTCTAAAAGTTTTTCGAATAAAAATTTTTTGAAATTAGAATTGTAGAAGATAAACATATTTCAATATGTTTTAATATTCAAATTTTCTACAATATATATTCAAACTATATACAAAAACTATCAAAATGATATCCTTATATATAATCAATATAAAATATTTTGCAATGTCTCGGAAAAACCTTTTTACTTCCCGACATTAAACGTTACCAATACAAATATTAACAAAAACTATATGAGTATGTATATTAACATACAAATACAACAAATTCCACTATTCCAAAATCATCTGAAATTCTCAAAATATGAAATAAAAATAATTGAACGAGAACTCCAACATTTTATAGCTGGTATTTCGGTCTCAAGACCTCTTCAGAAATGTATGGAGTTCAAATATATCAAAATTTAACTCACCAAATAAGGAATGAATAAACTCAAAGTAAGTTTTAAAGTATCCAAAATAAAACAGAAAAGGCTACATATGATACCAAATTTCAGATCGATCGTATCTGTTATTTAAAAAATATTGGGAAAAAAGAAAAAATTTCAAATATGAATAACTCACGAATCAGTGGATCTATTCTGCCCATTAACGAACAAACCCAGTTATTTAGGTCCAAAACCTATCCCGAAAGTTTGAAGACTCTATATCTTTCTCTGTCCGAGAGTTATATTGTTTAAGACCGATCCGCTCACAATTTTTTTTAATTGTAATCATATGATCCTCGAACATGTGCTTTATTATCATTCAACTTCTAACTACCGAATTTAAGATCGATCGAATCTGAAGTTTCAAAAATATTGGGAAAAATTTTCAAACTTGAATAATTCCGAAACTATTGAACCAATTTTGCGTAAAAAGAGTAAAGTTACGTTTAAAATTAAAATACTCACATTCTCTATTTGCTTTACTTGATTTCTCATGTCGTCCATTTTTCTCTTGAAATTGAACCGCGTTTTGTCCATTCCAAATTTACTGCGTTTTTCTTTCGCCTCATTTCCCGCTACAATTGCTTCTCTACGGAATACACAATGCTCCAAATCGGTCATAAATCTTTCTTGTGCCTTTCTCAGTTGAGCGTAACGAACCTATCAACATCAAATATTATTTTGATTAATGCGGATGAAATGTTCTATACTGCCAACTGATATTAAGAAAAGCTTACAGAGCCTGTAATTTACTTGTTTTTCTGTCACTGTTCTACTGTTTGTTATTATCCTATCGTGTGAAGGGAAATTCTATTTGAATATTTCAAAATTTCGACGAATTACAGACTGATTATTAAATGAACAATAATTTTTACGAGTATTGTTGAATTTGAACAAAAAATGACTATTTTCATGAAATTTGCGGATAAAAACTTATACAAGGTGTCCAAAAAGAGTTTTCGGAATAAAAAAAAAACTACTTGAAATTAAAAAAAAGAATATCGTTAATTATTACATTATGAAGAGGAAAATTATTTGGAAAAGGTGATGTTATCTAAATGATGATCGTTTCGCTGCTGGTACTCTTCTACTCGGAAACGAAGATTGGCGATCACACGCTGACACATAGCTCTCGACAGTGCTGCCATTTCTGACCTGATGTTTTGCTTCAATTGCGTCAGGTTCGTCGGATTATTCTCATAGACCTTACTTTTAAGGTATCCTCATGCAAAAAAGTCGAGTGGACTAAGGTCGGGGTCTCTGGAAGGCCAGTTGATGTTACCCCTATGCGAAATGAACTTATTAGGGAATAATTCGTTAACAGCTTCCAGGTTCCAGGGTACGGCGAAAATGGAAGGTCTTTGATGTTAATGAACTTTCTCTGTGATAATGAAAATGGGAATGAAACTCAATTATGGATTTTAAGAAGTATAATGATAAAGTGTGGCAAAATACAATAGTTTTATCAATCCTAAACTCAATAACATTTAAATAAAGATGACACACTGAATAATTAAGGATAATTATTAATTTCTGACTCTACTTTCATTATACAGTTTCAACCTGAATAATATACCAAAATTTTTAATTAGTTCTTACCCCTAGACTCCAAGACCATAGATTCAAAACAAAACTGGGCACACGCGATTTTCTACAAGAAACGACACGAACAATAAACGATAAAGAACGACTACCGGTACTCTTTAATTCCTTGATCCCGGAACTTTGCACTTTATTCAGTTTCTCTGATTCTTCCGACTCAATTCTTAATTAAGAAAAAATTACTAATACTTATCAATATGATTATAATAATGCTAAATTCTGAGACAAGTTCGAGTCGAGCACCGCGATCTTTTCTTGACGATCTTACTAGTTTTTCCGACGTGTCAAGACTCCCCAACAAACTCTCTTTTGGCCCTTATAATACCTCGTACGCGTCGGTTTTCTTCTTCTAAATTTTTGATCTGTTCACCCGTTCAAAATTACAACTTAGCACTTTTCAAAATTTCGGCTCTTTGTCGAGCCACACGTGTTAATTTCGACGTCAGCGTTTTTCTCTGAAACTTTCCATTCCTAAACTCATCTGAAGAAATATGTTTACATTTCGTACAATAAGCTTTCATGAAATTTTTAATCTGTAGTTTGTTAATATAATATATAGGCCATAGTAAAAGAATTTCCTTTCATGAAGCCGCCGTTCGTGCGTGCCTCGAAAGCGAATTTCTAAGTTTAACATTAACTGGTCTGGAGATTAGAATAAACAAATTAATTCAGGGGTATTTGC
Source organism: Megalocaria dilatata (assembly GCA_034642435.1). Taxonomy (NCBI): domain Eukaryota; kingdom Metazoa; phylum Arthropoda; class Insecta; order Coleoptera; family Coccinellidae; genus Megalocaria; species Megalocaria dilatata. Next base: position 41,345,748 of record CM067859.1, on the reverse strand, counting down.
TTTTATCCACTGAATTAATCCCTGCATCACTACAGCCCTTTCATGAATTCTGAGCCATGTTGGTTTACCACAGCAGCATATCGCATATACTTGGTCACTATTCACATTGAGTGGTCAGCCTCGTTGATCTTCATGAAAATAAGGTCCGATTATGCCTCTAGCAGACAGCGGCCCAAACAATGACCTTTGGGCTGTGCAGGGGTCGTTCATGCTTTCGTCTCGGATTTTTCTCTGACCAGTACCAACAATTCTGTTAATTGACATGACCATTCAGATGAAAGTTTGCTTCATCACTAAAAAGTATGTTATCAAAATTGTTGAACCACCGTAACATTTCGATGGAAAAATTCCATCGATTAGCATAGTCTGCATCCTTCAATTCTGGAACCAATTGAAATCTATAAGCTTTTAAATGCAAATGTGTCATTCTTTAAAATCAAATGCATGGACGATTTCTTGATGTTTAATGATTGGTTTCGCTTTCGGATGGATAAAGATGGATTTTGAGTTGCGTCCAAAACAACTCGGGCACTGATACTGCAGAGCCACCCCTAACGGACTCTGTACCTTGTCGTGGTGGGGGTGCTTGTCATAACGAGTATTCTAGTCATTAAAAAATGGAGGATATGGTTATGATTCCTAAAGCAGAGACTCTCGATCCAAATTCCTCACCTTGTTTTTTTCTTGCATACCGTTCCATCATATTGTCCCAGAACCGTCCATATCCTTCTGCAAGGCTTGGAATCGTACAGTTTAGTTGTGGCTCTGGTTGATGACGGAGTCACGCGACCGTGCAAGCGATTAGTTTTGTAATCCATACACGGGTCCGCTAGAGGAAAAAGGGAGACGACGACGTTTCGACCGGGGTGAGATCTCGGAAGACTCCCTCTGCTCGCCCCCAGCTTTGGCCCTATCTTTAGATCCTTAAGCTCCCGCTGCGGGCTCCTGATTGGTCCGCTGGAGGAAAAAGGGAGACTACGACGTTTCGACCGGGGTGGGATCTCGGAACACTCGCTCTACTCGCCCCCAACTTCGGCCCCATTTTTAGATCCTTACGCCAATCCTCTACGAAGCTTCGGAGCCTCGTTCTTAGCAGTCGAACAGCAACAGCGGGGGAGGTATCCATGCTGTGAAGCTGTTCTTTGTGTTATTTCGATGCTTCGATCTTTCACAACGACCAAATAGAGTCGAGTGTTAGGATCGACACGGCGATGCCTTTGGGAAGGGGGTGACCTGTGCTGGTTCCTCCTTGGTTGTACTGGCGCAAGTTCTCTATTATCTTCCTTCAAAAATCCTTTCTTTCTCTTTCAGCTTATCGTGGGTCTACTGGAGTGTCAAAACTTGATCAGAAACCCGGGACATCAGTGATGACAATGGTACTTTAACGTCGGTGAATAGCTCTGCTCATATACCGACTTGTACGACTCTGAGTATGACACTGCAGAGCCAGTAGAGGTAATATAGTGCTTTGAAGCTACCAGTCTTTACCAATCAAATGGGAGCAACTTCGTTTGCGTGCTAAGTTGGCGTATCCAAATTACGCATCCATAGGGCCACCGTGTAGGAAGGTCACTTAAAACTTCAACTGCATAGCTATAAGTGGGTATGCAGAAATATTAAATTGGACTAAATAATGAAATAGCAGAAATTCAATTATTTCTTCTCCTAAACTGTACCTGATATTAAAATAACATGACATTATTTGGTATGTACACATTATAGTGAATGTTGAGGTGCAATAAATACATGATGTTTTAGTGTGCCCATTTCGACACTCACGATGACGCTTTTCCACCAAATGGCGATGACACATTTAATATGGCGCGGTCGATGTAGTAGCTGCATAATTAGGCCAATCAGTAACCAACAGCTTTTCTCATCCACTTGGCATAACGTGTTGTTTAAAGTTAGGTTATATTTACATGTTGTTATATTCATTTTATACTCGAATCATGTCCACTATGTAAATTCATAACTTCGATAATGAAGTGAACTCTCTTTTTTTTCTTATGGGCAGCTATATTTCGAGATGGTGAGTGAATAAACTATTGTGAAGTGAATCAACAGAAAAATGGTTACCAATCAGAAAAGTTGTATAAAAGGGTGCCGGTTTAAATATTGAACCTGAGTGACATATATCGCACTTCCATACAAAAAATTGATACAGACAAGTATGGAATATGGAGTTAGAAAATGAAACTACTCCTGAGAGAAAAAGTCTGGGAAGTTGTAGGTAAAAAAATCCAATTTTCAAAGGTAACGAACAAGCATGGCAATATAAAGATGATTTAGCAAGATCATATATAGATCTTCTTATCGGAGTCAGTTTTTACATATACAGGATTGTAAAATTGCCAAGGAATTTTCGGACAAACTCAAGGAATAACATCAGAAATCAACATATGCCGAAATAATATACGCATACACAAAGCTGTTCAATCTTCGTTTGCAAGAAGAGCAGCTTACAGAGGTACTGACCCTTTTCAACCAATTGAATGCTCTAGAAGTATAAAAGACAAATTCAAAGCTACGTTACTTCTCACCAGTTTCATGGAACTTTTATAATTCGATGAATATTTCTTAAGGAAATCGAAAAAGTGAAAGTTTTACACTTGATGCAGTGAAGAACAGAGTTATAGATAAGCATGGTCGAAGAAAAGAAAATCAAGCATCAGAGAATAGTGAAGTGGTTTTAAAAACAGTTCAGTTCGAAGAGAAGAATCACAAAAAAGCAAAGGATGTGACATCTTTTTTCTGTAAAAAGCCAGGTCACCGAAAAAATATTGCTACTCTTACAAAAAATGGAAAACTAATTAAAAAATAGAGAAAAGGAATAGGCCTGCATAGCAAGTGGACAACTACTTCTGAGTGCAGTTATGCTGAAATAATACAAAGGGATTGTTTGTTGACTCAGGTCTTGACGGTTGAAAGAAATATTCCATTATATAGATCACAGAAAGGATATATACAGCTAGCAGAAAGGGATAAAACATGAAAATTAGAAGAAAATTGATCAATATCATTAAGGTGCTGCGTTGATGGTCAGCTAAATGAATTATTTTTGAAAGACATTCTATAGGCACCATCTCTGAAATTCAGTCTATTATTTTATCTAATAACTTGCAAAAATATGGATACAAAATATATTTTGAAGAAGATGTATGCTACATTATGAACTATTGAATAAATTTGGCAAGAGTATATACAAATAACAGAAGAGAGAATCTCTACAAAGTGGACAAACCTGAAGAAAGAGTAGGTATATAGTAGACTGTGAGAAGGAAAGCGAGAATTGTCAATATATCTCGCACAGTAGTTCGGGACCTAGAGATATCGGAGCAATTAAGGAATGAAAAAAGTGGTTCGAAAATTGTATCGATCTTTATCTTTTTCTGTATCTCAAAACTTCAACCTTGGTATCTATCATTCATACTGATCTACGTGCTGTGTGAATCTGTGACGGCTCATAGCTCAACTGTTTTGACATTCCCCAGAACTCCGCTTTGCTCTGTTGCAGCCTCTCGACGTTCCTCAGAAAGGGCGCGACCATACATTAACAATAATATATATATAGTCTTGTTGATTTATGAACGCGACTGCTTACCGATCCTCAGTTGACCGTCCTCTCCGGCTTGAAATAGAGCGAAGTGCGTGCGTTCGATATACAGTCACAGACGTCATTGGCAAGCTTGCAGCCAATAACTAATCTGAAGAGTTCTGAAAACTGGAACTAAATGCTTACTCCCCTCATTAAATAGGTTTGAAAGCTCTTTCGCAACACCGCTCTGCCTGAAGCTTCAGATCTATCCATTGGCAATGTATATTTACCCTGGTTCAACAGATCTGACAAATTATCCATTCCCCAAATTTTTAATTTTCATCAAATTTTAAGGCGATATGAAAGCAGAAAATGTCCTCACCTCCATTTTATGGACTTCTACTCTCATTTGACCAATTTCACCTTCGGCTCCTTTCTCTAACTGTATTTGATTCTTGGTGTCGATTATAATTTTTAATTTCTTCTCCCACTCTAGTACTTCTCTGTTAATATCAAGCAACTGTTTACTTATTATCACCTTTTCTTCTTCAATATCGGCTATTTGTGCCTCTAATTTAAGACACTCCAATTCAGAATCCTAGAAGAATTTGGTTTTGGAATTAAAGAAAAAGCTGAGTTTAGAATTCTTGTTTTTACCTTTAGTTTAGATATGAACTCCATTTGTACCAAATCGTTGTTCGCGTCTAGACCTTTCTTTTCACCCTTCTTCCTGTTAAGGGAATCGCTCCTCATAATAATTTGATTATGATAATTTAAAATATTTCTAGTTGTCTTCTGGTCTTGCTTGCTGATGGCTTCTATCTCATCCGTTATTTTCAAATTTTTCTGTTGCAATATCAGTATTTCTGAAAAGAAAATTGTTCAAAAGATGAAATATATGTAATAATGTGTACAATTTCAATAAGATTTTGTTGCCTAAAATTACAATAAATGTCAAAGTGTACAGATGGTCCATTTTTTAACAGGCGATAGAATGTTCATGTATTTCAAGACAAATATGTCCTATAAACATAGGTTCGTAAACGCTTAATAACACAGGGTGTTCAAGTTTTTATTTTTCTCGATTTTTCTTAATAATTCTTGTAGTCTCCAAAATATTCGGATCAAACTTGGAGGTTGAAGTACTTTTTGGGTTTTAAATGGAATGGTGATCAGAACTGTTATGATAATCTAGAGGGTGATAATTTTTCAAGATTACCCTCTATTCAGGAATTTTTGCTTGCCGCGCAGTTTAAAAATGCTATCAGAATTCTCGCCCCTCCATCGAAGGGGAAGTTTTTCGTATTGTCATACGAGAATAGCTCTTTCACCAAGTGACTACTCAGCACTCTCCACAGTCCACCCCTAGAGGTAGAAAGTGTGATAAGGGTTACGCCATATCATCGCGCGAAGCGAGAACCCCTCCGAAGAGATTAACTCACCAGCTTCCAGTTTGGGCCCCGACTCGAAAGCCAGAACCGTCTGACTGGTAGCAGCGAAGCACTATTCAACCTCTACTGGCTCTGCAGGTCAGTACCCGAGTTGGTTTGTGACGCAACTCACCCGCCGGAAGGAATTCTTACCCAAGCATCCGAACGCAGTCCCATGAACTCACCTAATCTCAAGATTGATGACTTCTATTATTATTATTATTATTATTATTAATAATATTATTATCCTAATACTCTTATATCTTCTGTGAAGATCCCTCGAAGCTTTTGCAGCTTGTCCTAGTCCTGATAAGCGCCCCCATCTAGTCAAGATCTAATGCCTGGGGGGCGTCCATCGAAGAGGAGCAGTAATTAAGAAGTCTTCGCATTGCAAACATATATCGCATATAAACGCAAATTATCCCGCTATATAACCCGTCATTATTTCGCTGAATGTTAATTTCTGCTATATAATATATATATATATATATATATATATATATATATATATATATATATATATAATATTGATAGTGTCCCTAATCCCCAGATGATAGATCTACCCTGTTATGTTATTTATGACGAGCGGGCGTCTGTTCACCTTACCACTGCGTCCGCACGGACTACTGTGGTTCACCCCTAATTTATATCTCCCCGACGAGATCCAGTTTTTGCATAAAACCGATAATTCGCTGTTCCAAGGAACAACTTCGAATGTTTCAGGCCAGAATGGCTCCGCCAGAAAGACTCTAGCCTTGAGTTCATTCTGCCTGTTATCGCCTCGTAAGCCACGTCATGTGGTATTCCCAGGAATGGTTCCGGTCCTACCAGAGGCAGCGCAGCTCCAGCAAACGCCAGCCGATCTACCCCCTCGTTACCCAAATAGTTTGAGTGGCTCGGTATCCAAACCAGAGTGACTCCGTTATACATACCGAGCCTGTTTAAAGCCGTTCGGCAACACCAGATTGTTCTTGAGGTACAAGAGCTGGATTCCAAAGCTTTTAGTACTGACTGACTATCAGTAAATATTTTGATTTTACTGTGGTGGATTTGCCGTTTTATCAGCAGTTCTGCCGCGGTCTAAATGGCAAATATTTCTGCCTGGAATATGGGTGCGTTTTGACCGAGACTCAATGATATATTAATTCTCGGTTTGCTCCCATAGACTCCCGCTCCTGTTCCGTTCGTCGTTCGCGAGCCGTCTGTGAATAAGCCAAGGTCGGTTCTCAATAGAACCTCAGCATGCTGGGTTCATTCGTCCCGGCTGAGGACGATTACATTGAAATTCCGTCCTTGGCTCGTGACTTTTGACATTAGATCCGAGGGCATCGATAGGATACTGTTCGTTAAAATCTCTTCCAGCAGTCCTGAGCCTTCCATCACTATCCTGAATCAAAGGTGAGTTTTCTGATGCCATCGCCATCGCTATTATCTAAGTTAATCTCTATTACCTATGTTTATCTCTACTCAATCTGAGCTATCTTTCCCTTTACATTCTCCATTTTTAACCCCGAAACTTTTTTGTCGTACATCACTGACCATTTTTAATACTATAATTTCATTATTTCTTTCTTTTAAACACTTGTTTGTATCTTGTGGTTTTTGTACTCGCGACCATTTACAAGGAAACATTGAAAAAATATTTCGATATACGTCGAAATTGTTCAGGAAATTTTGAAATACAAAATTATTTCCAAATGTGTACATACCAGTTACTAAAAATGAATCGAGAAAAGCACAGGCGCGCCTGTTCACATCACTTGCGATCTCACAAAATTTTGCATCAGTCTTCTTTTCGTTATTTTACATCTAAATTCTAATTTCAAACTTGGTCGTAGGAGTGTCGCTATGATTCCGGTGGCGCTAAACCTAGCCTGATAACAGTGCTCTGTTCACATTTTTTTAAATCTTCTAATCATACGATCCTTGTGAAAATTTTCACGAACATCGGATCATTCTACTTCTGAATACCAACTATCAGATCGATCGGATCTGTAGTTTCGAAAATATTGGGAAAAATTAAACAAAATGGTAATTATTCCGGAACCACTGAACCGATCTGGCCCATAAATGAACTGAACAGAGAGATTTAGGCCTAAAACCTACCATGAAATTTAAACTCCCTAGTTCAAATGTTAGTGTTTATGGACGGACTGAACCGGCAGGAAAGAATTACTTTTGACGTGGGATTCTTCATCAGTGAACCCAACACAATCGTTTAAGACCACTTTCGGTTACGCTGTTACCTATAACAAGCTTTCAAAAACTGGTAAGGTTGTAAACACTCATTTGTCTTGCATCGTCTCAAGCCTCACATTATCTTCAAAATCGAATTTTGCGAGCAGTACTTGTCGTCCGGAAAAGACTATTTTGCTATTTTTATTAAAAATGGGACAATGCTGACGAAATCTTGTGTGTCAGTTTTTTCAATAAATCTTTGTTTTTATATAGCCTGATAAAAACTTTTAATCTTTAACGTAAAAAAAATTTTGTTGCATAATAATTCACTTTGATCAAAATTTTGTACTACTTTTCATTATTGGGTCAAAAATTAACAGTGCTGTCTGTGCCTAAGTTGAAGTAAGGTCACAGTAACAGAGCCTAACCCGACCACAACTGAACTCCTTACTCACACATGCTTGAGGGAATCTTATGGCAGGATAATATAAATAACTTTAATGCTCCCGGAATATCTTCTTTTAGGGCTAGATCTCAGACATGAATATATTTTTATTTCTGAAAGTTTTAGAATTGGAAGTTTTTCAAATAGGGACAGACACCTGTATTACAGTTCTAAATTTAAATAAAGCCGAATAGGTGTTGTTGATCGCCGGGCATAAGCAGCATACCTGCATGTTTCCTAGCTTTTTGGCTATTCATCAGTGCATTTTTCCAACGAATGCAATACATCCATGCTCTTATATTCGCCCTGCATAGCGATCCTACTGTTTTTCCAAACAACACCGCCTTCATTTAGTCTAGGTTAGATATATGCTGCGTACGTGTATTCGTTGTTCATTAGAAGGCGCTGTTGTTTGGAAAAACAGTAGCGTGACTGTGTTGCATTCATTGGCATTAAAGCGATGCGTAACCAAAAAGCTATGAAACATGCATGTCTGCTGCTTAAGCCCGGCGATCAACAAAACCTATTCGGCTTTATTTAAGTTTCGAACTGTAACACAAATGTGGGTTGCACTGTCCCGATTCGAAAAACTTCCTATTTACCATTCTCGTGTTAACATATTCGTAATAAATATCCGCCGATTCGATTAATTCATTTGGAAAAATGGATAAAATTGGGAAATTCTAAGCCTCGTAAATCATGGGTGAATCCAGGCGAACCATCGACAAACACTGCAAGACCAAATTGCTTTGAAAAGAAGACAATCCTCTGTGTTTCGTGGGATAAGAAAGGTGTAATCTATTATGAGCTGCTAAAATCTGGTGAAACAATTGGCACTGATCCCTATCAACAGCAAATGATCGATTTAAATAGGGCATTACATAAAAAACGACCGGAATATGGAAAAAGGTAACACAAAGTGATTTTGCTTCATGATAATGCCCCATCACACACAGCAAAACGGGTCAGGAAAACGGTCGAGGCGTTCAGTTTTGAAAAACTAACGCATGCCGCTTATCCTCCAGATTTGGCTTCATTCGATTATCATCTGTTCTCGCTAAACTACTCTTCAGTTTGTATGAAAATGTACGCAAATGGCTCGATAACTGGCTCGCTTCAAATGAAGTGAACTGTTTTTTGGCATGGCATTCATAAATTGCCGAAGAGGTGGGAAAACTCTATAAATGGCAATTGAGATTATTTTGAATAAACTAATTTTTATCATTTTCAAGCAGAGAATCTTACATTAAAACTAAAGTGGTATTCAAAAAATAAAGCATGCAATTAGTCAGAAGCATTTAAAAGAAGTTTATTTACTAAGAGTTACCAAGAGGGACTGTTATAAGTACTATTATTCTGAGTATGGTTTTAAGTCGCTCAGGAGGTTTATTTCCAAGAATCTTCCTCTCTGCCGCTTCAAAATACAATGAGAAAGCCTCTTTGTTATTGTCACTGATCGCATACGTGTCAAGTTATAGTGCCACATAATATTTGACACATCAATAACGCGGGTAAATACCGTTATGTAATGATGTAATTTATATAATCTATCAGGGATTCTGTCACTCGTATGATCCTTATAGAATACGGATCTCTTTACTTTGTGAGTAATAAATGACTTACGCTTCCTAAGTAGATCATTGTTTGAAATTTGTTGTTGTCTTGTTTGAGACAAACTTAATACATTCCTCTGTTCGCGCATCCAAAACATTTGAAGTTCTTTTATTTTATCTTTGGCTTCTTCTATATTTCTCTCAAGCGTTTTTATTTTCATCTCTGCGGGTGATATCTCTTTTCCCTGAAATATCAATAGATAATAGATAACACAAGCCGAAAAAGCTTCTGAGGGATCTTCACAGAAGATCTAGGAGTATCAGGATAATAAACAAAAGCGATTAAAAAAAAAAGGTTATTTTCCTAACAAAAAACTGAAAACTGGTAAAATAATTCCCATCAATAAAGGAAACGAATATAAAAATAAATGAATTAATCAAAGGCCTATTGTTATTCTGCCATGCTTCTCAAAAATTTTTAAACAACTATAAAGAACAGAATGATAAATTGGATGGAAAGAAATAGTTTACCGAAATCCAACACGGATATAGGAAATGCGGAAGCTCTTTTACTGCACTTATGGATGCTTTGAAAGAAATTGTTGAAACTATGGATAATGTCGAATTTGTGAAGATGCTTAATTTCGACTTAAGCAAAGTTTTTGATTCAGTTTCACATGCAGTGAAGAAGAGTGAAGAAACTGCAAGTTTATGGTTTTAGGACAATGTACTCAAATTAATAGTCTTACTCAAGCAATAGAAGTCGGAGAGTTTACTGGAATGGCGCTACTTCTCCAAAGAAAGATGTACGTTATGGAATACCTTAGGTATCCGTATTGGGGTGGTTGGCCCAATGAAAATTTGACCCCTCCCAGAAATCAGAAATGAAGAAGTTTCGAAGATTTTACAAAAACAGGTCAACTTTTGTTTTGAGGGGGACGAATTTCCATCATGAGTTTGTTCTGAAAAAACCAACCCCATGAAAGTGGCATCAACCCCAAACATTTTTTGAATAGGGGAAGAGATGTCGAGTGCTAGTTAGTTTGAAAGTTATTTATGTTCTGTATACAACCCAGTTAGAATTTTCAAAATCTGGTCATTATTCACAAAATAATGTAATTTGAACTTACCGTCAAAAGGTGACGTTTAACAGACAGTTGAACCGTCCGAACTCAAGAACCTAAAAGAAATCCAAAAATGATTTTCAAGTTCTGTATTAGGGAGAAAGAATTCCTATGAGGACATTCTTCGAAAAAACAACCTAAGGGTGGCAACAACCGCCAATTTTTTTTTAAGAGGAAAAAGATGGCAGATGTGTTTTAGTTAAAAAGCTTTTTTTGTTCTCTAAACATCCTAGTTGAAATTTTCAAATTCCGTGATTTTTTAAGCAATTTGATATCGAACATTATCAAAAGAGTAACTCAAAGAGAAATCCAATACATTCAAATACACCAGATCTGTAAGTAATTATAGGAAACATCCATCAAAAACTCAAATTAAATAAACAAACTTGAAAATTTCAACTGCAATGTTTAGAGAACAGAAAAAACTTTTCAAGTAAACCACATCCATCATCTCCTCCCTGTTCAAAAAATGTTGGGGGTTGTTGCCATCCTCAGGTGGTTTTTCACAATGTCGCCAAAGGAATACTTTCTCCCTAATACAGAACTTGAAAATTACTTCAAAACTCTAAGGTTCTTGATTTTGGTCGGTTCAACCTTCTGTTCAACATCATCTTTTGACGGTAAGTTCAATATTACATTATTTCGTGAATAATGAACCGATTTTGAAAATTCTAACTGGGTTGTGTACAGAACATAAATAACTTTCAAACTAACCATCACTCGACTTATCTTCCCTATTCAAAAAATGTGGGGGGTTGATGCCACCTTCATGGGGGTGGTTTTTTCGGAACAAACTCGTTATAGAAATTCGTCCCCCTCAAAACAGAAGTTGACTAGATTTTTTAAATCTTTGAAAATTCCTCGTTTCTTAGTTCTGGGGGGGTTAAATTTTCACCCTGTATATAAATGCTTGACAAACCATGTAAATATTGATGGTAAATATATTATTATTAAACACTCATTGAATTTAATCAGTGAAATCAGTCCTACTTACCCCAATAACTGTTACCATCTCCATTACCTTATTATTCAGTTTGTCAGTATGTCTTTGTCTTTTTACTATTGAATTGTCATAGTCCTTTAATTTATCTTGAAAATCACTCAGTTCTTTTTCTAGTTGCTTTTTACTGGCATTTAAGTCCTTGATGAGGTTGCTGAATTCTGCATTCATCGAGATTTGTGATTCCAATTTGGTCTGAATAATAGCATTTTTGTTCTCCGCCAAAGCCAGAGAGATTTCCTGAAAACATGATTAGATTTGGGATGTTGCAAATACAATCAAAGACAACATGCTTTAATTGCGGAATTTACCTCTTATGGATGCATAACAATATGAATATGCATTACCTAGTCTGCATTTATTCTTGAAAATTTTGATACAGTATACAAACCACTTATGGAATAAAATTCTTTGTGTTCTTATGTTAGACAATTATAAAAAGCACTGGGACACGTCAACTTTCAAATTCAATGCTGCACTTTTTAAACATAAATTTAAATATATAGGGTGATTCGCGCAAGTCCGGCGCAGTGCGTACCCGTTATTTTAAATGCAACGTCTTGTATATTTTTATATTTTTTTAAAGGTCCTTGGCAACCTGATTTCAACTTATACTTGGTCTATTGTAATAGACCAATATGTGTAATACCCGATGAAATCAATAATTAATCACACCTTAAATATTGGTATTTTTTAAATAACCTAAATACAGACTTATGATATTTCTGAACTATCAATTAAGTTGGGGAAATTTCTAAAATCAATTCTCGATTCTTTCATTGATCTTAGTTTAGTTAACATTTTTGGTCATGAATATCTAAAAAACCATCTAAATATGCCGATAAATGAAAAAAAACCTGCAAATAATGTGGATTTTTATCAGTCAGATATTGTGGTGTTGAGATTTTACATTGAAATAGTAAATTCCTAATTGAAAACGTATACTTACTAAATTGAGATTTTAGTGATGATCGGTTACGATCATAAAGTCAAGTTGAAGTGGCAAACTTATTTGATCAGAGGTATCCTCAGTGGCCTAATATTTCACATAAAAATTCATGCACAATTCAGAGAATTTGGACATGTCAAATCATTAAAAAAAGTCGCAATTCGTTGAAGATACTGGGAAATTGTATATTTTGTTAGGTGTTGCACAATATCCAACGACAAGTACACGTCAAATTGCTGTTGAAAATAATGTTTCTATTACTCATGCGGGGAAAGTACTATCTTTGCGCTTGCTTTTGGGGTCGAAAAGACTCTTCACAATTACCACACGAGTTTTGAGTAAATTTAATGTCGATTTGAGTGCGACAAGTAAACTTCTCGCATGCAAATTTTCATTGGCACACGCAAATTGACAAAATTAAAATAAGACAGTCGAACTGTCAATACTAAATAAGTAAGGTTGGCATTTAAATAAAAATATTTTATACTCCCATTATCCCCGCATTCGTAATAAAAAATAGTATGTGCAACTCGAGCGAATGAATTTCACTCTCGTGGGCAATCGACAACTTCTCGCACTAGTTGCACAATATACTAAAGTCATACAACTTTCATAAGATGTTTCCACAAAGAAAAACTTCATCCATATAAAATTACTTTTGTGACAGAAGGCGATCCAGATCGTAGAATGCATTTCTGCGAAATAATGATGAATAAACTGAACAGAAAGGAAATAGCTGTTTCTACAATACATTTTTCTGATTAATCAACATTTACATTGAACCGGGAGTTAAACCAACAAAACTGTAGATATTGGTTAGCGGAGAATCCTCCTCATCGTATAATTTAGGTATTCAGTTTCTTGAAATCAATTATAAGTACTTTCTAAATTTCATCCGATATTATTCATAACAGACCATACATGATATAGTTCGTTGAAAACAGGTTATTAAAGAGATTCAAAAAAATATACAGGATATTCCATTTAAAATAAAGAGAACGCCGAACTTGCTATAATCACTGTATATTTAAATTTATGTTTAAAAAGCGCACTATTGAATTTAAAAGTTGACGTGTCCCAGTATTTTTCGTTATTTTATAACGTAAGGACACAAACAATTTTATTCCATAATTGGTTTCCACACTATATGTAGGTGGGTACCTTTTTTAGATAGATGATTGTAGGTTTTAATTTGAACTTAGCACCTTTAGTAACTAAGGTCATATACATGAATTAAGGATGAAATTTTCTGAGATCGAAACTGTTAGTCCATAGTTAGCAATAATTTGTGGTGATTAAGAAAAAGAGTTTTTCATTATTTGCACATTATTACTCCTTGTTTAATAAATTTATTGCTTTTCGCTTCCAGAAGTAGTATTTTAAGAATATCTAATTCTGGTATATGACTTGTTCCGAAAAAATGTTTCGCAAAATTAGAGTTACTTTTTCCATGCTTCAATGAACCTTTTTGTGGAAGTTCTCCCGGTATTTCTTATATATACGCAACAGAACTCATGACAACTTAATTTATAAACTCCTAAATGATTAAATCGGTTTTTCTTGTCTTTAGCATTCAAAAAGAAGTTGTAAATTTTATATGCGGGTATGAAAGCTATTCTCATGTTGGTTTTTGAAAATATTTGAGCTATCTTTTGTGGAATTGGTCCAAAATATGTTAGTTTCACAATTTTTTAAAAAAATTTTTCATTTTGATATTATGAAAGGTGTAGAAGTATGAAACTCAAATTTTTTGGGAAAATTACAGATCTATCGTCTTAAAAATGGTAGAAAATCTTACTTAAATTTATCTCCATTGCTATTTATACATTTTTCCCACCTCTCTGGTAGTTTATGAATGCCACGCCAAAAAACAGTTCTACTTTTGAAGCATACCAGGTGTGGAGCAATTTTCGTACATTTTTCGTTCGAATTGAAGCGTTATTCAGCAGTCTCAGTGATGCGAACAGATAATAACCGGATGGAGTCACGTTTGAAAAATAAGCGGCATTCGCAAGTATTTTCCAACTGAACGCCGCTTCCCTGATCCGTTTTGATGTGTGTGTTGGGGCATTTCCATGGAGCACAATGATTTTGTGTTTGTGAATTTTTATTTTATTTAGCACGATTCATATTGTTTTCCGTTAAAGTTATACGGGGGGCCTCTGCTATAACCAGTGAAGTATAAAAATAATGTTTCTATTTGTTCTGATGAACAAATACAGCAAATGTATTGCCTAATCGTTTGAAATTTTTACTGCATCAAGAGAGAAGACAACAAAATTTTTGAAATTTTATCTCTCGTAAAAATACCATTATATATATTTTACTGAATTTGGTTTACCCCTAATTTATATTTCTCCGACGGTATCATAGATTAACAATAATATATAGATTGGACACTTCCCTACCCCCACCTAAAACTAAGTTCTTGGTTAATGCACCAGTCAATAGTTTTTTAATTTACTACGTAGTCTAGACTATTTTTATGTTTAGTTGGTCAGTTTAGAATATAAATCAACACTATGTAACACAACAAAATGCTCTGGATGATCCAATAATATTATTTTTTCTCTAGTTAATTTTCCTGAGGTAACAAATATTGAAATGGTATGGGCCATTTTCGGGATCAGTGCCAAATGTTGATAAGAAAAGAACTTCTTTAGGTTGAGTGGTGCAATTTGTAAGATTATATCAAATGATTTATCTATTAGAGAGTGTGCAATACGTATGATTAATTTATTTGGTCATAGTGAGTTGTTAAAAGATCTAGATTTTATTGAGTGTAGGAAATATCAATTTGGTAATATGATGAAACCGGGACACTATACTTACTTTTTATTTAATCAGTGTTTTAATTATCTCTTTCATTTTATTCCAAGACTTTGTGAAAGAAGAAAAATCTCAAAATGTCTTGAAAATATCATATTGAAGAATTTAAATTGTCAAATTATGAAGTCTGCATCACATAATCTTGATCAAATATTATGCTTGACTAGTCAGGTGTTCTTCATTCTGGTGGTGTAAGCAAGTGAATAAAATAGCAACCAGAACTGATTCAAAATTTTTATTCAGTAATCCAGAGAAGGAATTTATTGACCCTATTAAGGTCCGAGCGAAAGACATTTTGAATCTTAAAGATCTCATAAATTAATGTTCTCAAGGTTCAATTTTTGTCTTAACACCTAGGAATACTGTGAATATGTTAATTTCATCTCTTTTTTTATTTAATAGTTTTTATTTTTTTATTGTTCAAACATATTTCTGTTATTCAAATAGTGGGTTTGAACATTGAAATAAGTTTTTGGAAATTATTATGTTGTACTACAAAAAAAAATAAATGTAAATATTGTAAATACATATGTTAATTTCATCTCTTGTTTTATTTAATAATTTCTATTTTATATAATGAATAAATCTCATTATAATTCAAACATGTATCCGTTATTCAAATAGTGAGTTTGAAGATTGAAACAAATATTTCAATCTTCTTTCAGTTTTTCCTAGGGCTAAAATTAAAACATGTGTTCAGAAATTACTATGTTTTACTACCAAAAAATTGAAATGTATTTGTTGTAAAATTGTGTTAATGTAAGCATTTCAATGTTTTGGTGGTAAAACAGTAATTTCTGAACACTTGTTTAATTTTAGCCCTAGGAAAAATGAAAGAAGTTTCAAATATTCGCGCCAAGCGTCGGTAATGCAGTATTCAGAAAGCAGAGGTAATGCAGTTCTCTTGAGAGTTGGCAATACAGTTTTCTTTAGTTGAATTTGTTTCATGCACCAGTCGCCACAAAAAAAAACGACAAACTTGATTCAGACTTTTTCCAGTGAGTGTACCATCTATTAGTCTTGTTAATCTATGAACGAGATCGAGTTTTTTGATAAAACATAATCTTGTTCGGGGGTAACTTTTTAAATATTTAACAAATAACTTAATATCACCTAATGCTTTCAGTATCCAAGCAGAACTAAATACTACAACTAGCAATATAAAGACGATTCTGCCTTGTATTCTACTATAGTCACTAACATCAACTACTGCTGTTTCGGTTTTTTGAAGACGGACGTTACTAAACAGCTAGTACTTCCCCCCAAAGGGCCGATTGGGTTAGAGCTGGTACCGTTAGGTCCGTACGTTTTTAGCATTGTGTCATGGAGCTGTCGTTATATTCGTTTATGAAAGCTTTGTCCGAAATAACAAGTCTATCATGGCAACTCAGCGGTATAACAGTGTTTCCTCATGAAACACCATTCTTTGTTGGGTTCAAGCACGTCGTACACAAGGTGCTTTGACGAACAAAAAGCACCAAAGGGCTCAATAAACGGCTCGAACCCACAGAAAATGTTGAAAAATTCCGACAAGTCCTTCTGCACAGTCGAGGTCGATCACTCGGAAGGCAAGGCATATTTTATACTTTGACCTGCATTTCCACCCTTACAACTTGGCAGTCATTCAACAGTTACTGCCAGGGGATTATGAACAACAACTAACCTTGGCGCTTGAAATGGAAACACTCTGATCAAAATGAGAATCTCATTATCTTCATGTTTGATGAAACTCATTTCAATCTGAATGGCATGGTGAACCAGCAGAACTGCCGTTTTTGGACGCCAGAATGTCCGAGAGGATTTCACGAAAAACCACTGCATAGCCAGAAAGTTACATGGTGCTCAGTTTTCACACTTGCATTATTGGCCCTTATTTTTTTGAAGATATGATAATAGCTACCACATGTCAGATGTTATTTTTCACCATTGAGTATTGCAAATGCTATAAACTGACGTACTTATAAATATACATTTTTCAACATGAAAATTGACAATTTTGTGAATTTTTGTAAAAGATCCATCTTCATTGCTCCATCCTGTCTAAAATAATTGATATATTATTGGTTAAATTAAAAAAAGAATATTATCGTAACAACATTATTAGCTCATTTACAAATAATAAACACAACAAAAAAATTCACCACTAGAATTTTTTTGCCGATGAAAACTAATGAAACTTGGTGAAAAATCATATCGTTATGCCCTGATCCTGCAAACTATTTGTTGGGTTTTAAAATGAGGGGTTCATTTTTAAAAATATTACCTGACAACTAGTCTACTTCATTCAACATTTTTGTTGGAACACCGTTGACGAGTTATTCAAGAATTTGCTATGGTTATACTTCACTAATCTCTTAATCTTTAAAAACAATTTGTTTAATATTGAGAGGAAAAAATACATGAGTGGGAATTTTGAATATAAGGAAACCAAATATTATAAGAGATTTATCACATCATTCATGATGTATTCTTCTCCCAATTGGAATGTACTACATGAACTTAAGGTGACTGGAATGGCGAGGAAGTTAATTTTACAGTTTCCAGGAGGTATGCATTACTAACCAGAATGCTACATGTAGACAAGTATTGAATAAATTAAAATTCTAATGACTACAACATATTAAATTAGCCATAAAAGAAAATCCAAGAAAAAAATTAAATACTAATTCTGCTTTGAATTTAAATTGATCACAATATTTGGCCTTGTGGTCAAGGATTTTTACTAAAGAGTAATAGTAAAATTAATTCAGCTATCAAATAATTAATTAAAACTCTTTGTTAGTCTTTCTATCATCACTCTGCAGAGGCTATGAGTGTAAAAGAAAGATATTCAAATTATATTTATAGAACAATTGAATTGGACCGTTTTGAAAGATATTTGTTTTCATAAGATTGATCAGCAGAAACAAAATTTTTTCTATTAAAAATATTAAATTTATAGGATTTTGGTTAACAATTTTTATTTATTGGATTTTATTATACCATTTGGATGTCTTATAATGAATGTTTATTTTATATGTCATTTGATATAAGTGGTACTTATATGACATTATTTTAATTTATTTTCATTGAATATAATTTTTTGAAATTAAATATGTAGAAGGCTAATATTAAAATATTCAAATAATTAAATACAAAAAATAACGAGCTGATATAATTTTGAGGAATAAATAACATCAAGACATAAAGCAACATATCTCCTGTTACAGATATTTTGAATACATTTGAATGAAGCTGGAATAAATCTCCACATAATTATAATCTTTTACCATTAAACAACTTAAAAATTCAAAAAAATTATAGAATTTAAACTTAGATTTATCAAGTAAAAATAAATTATAAACAATAATTAAAAAGACATTAATACAAGCCAGAATCAATACATTCTGAATCATAAATAATACACCTTGGTAAAAAAATTGCAGTATTTTTATACTTATGCAATTGTTTTAGTTTTGCTAGGATGACTGCTATTTTCAAATTGCTTCTTCACCAATTCTCAATCGCTTTTTTAACAATTTTTTTCATCAAACCATCGTCACAAATTGTATCAATATTAACATTTTCAACAGCCTGAAAATTTTCCCCATACAACAAATATATTTCTGTTAATGTGAACTCAAGTAAAAAATCTTGCTCACTCTGTTCAGCTATCCTAGACATCTCTTTCAAGATAAATTGAAAATTGAGAGGATAAGTAGAAAAAAAGTCCTGGAAAGCTTCTTTGGATAATAGTCCCAAATTACTATGTGTATTCACCCAATAGCGCTGATATGGCACTAAATGAATAAATGGCTTTTTTTTAGCATTTTCACTAAATGAATAGTTCAACTCCTCCTCCATTTCTGCTAATCTTGCTGGAATTCTATGGTGAACTTCAAATGTATTCATGTAGACATCACTTCTATCCACAATAGATTGCGCAGAAACTTCCTCTTTCTTTGAACCATTGGTTGCAGTTCCAACACGTACAACACTGAACTTCCTATCTTCTCTCAATTTTTTAGAACGTTCAGTATCTAAATTAACAAGTCTATGCTGTTTAATATCAACATCAGCTCCTCCCAACTTTATTTGAACTCTTCTTCCTTTACATAATAAATTAATATATTCTGCTGGTTTCAATATAAAATCCAAACTACAATCTTCAAAATTCCTCATTAAAATTTTCTTTTCTATATCTGTATTCACACATTGGTTTTCCAACAAAGTTTTGATATAATCTATGGAAGGTGTTAATGAAGGTTTCCAATATTTTGAGTCTTCCATACTTTCTTGTCTATTTTTGAGTTTCAACAAGAGATTTCTACAACCTTGGCTTACTAGATTGGTTTTCCTGAAAACATTCTCTGTTTCATATTCAGCATCTCTGTTTATTAAGAATTTTACAAAATTATCACAACTTTTCATGTGTTTACCCGAAGCAAACTCGCTGGGAAAATGATGTTTATCCAATGAATGTTTTCGATAATCCAAGTATTGTAACCATTCTCTAAAATTAAACATGTTTAATCCTGAATCTTTATTATTAAGAGTCGAGGCACAATTAGATAAGTATGTTTCAGTCTTTCCATCCATAAAAAAAAGCATTTTGATCTGGAAAAGAATGAGACTCAAAGCTCTTGCTTCATAATTAGGAATAAACTTTGTAGCTTCAATAATTTTCATTTTAGGCAAAGTGACAATTAAAAAACTCAAAGTTCTTTTCTTAATAACATGAGGTAGGTTTAGTTCACAACAAAATCTTTCTATTAACAAAGCTAAATTTTGTAAATCTATAAAATCTGAAATATTTAAAAATTGGGCCATACGAAAAGCAGATTCTCTCAAACTAGCACTTGTGAGGCATAACTTTCTAGGAAATGCCTGTGTTAAAAAATTATCACCTAATTCTTCTGGAAAAAAATGTGAAAAATTATTGAAACTAAGATGCCCTTCTCTTATGAAGCGTAGCATATCAGCTAATTGAACTTTCGATTTTGTGATAAGTAGACCTAAATAAAGAAGAGTATATATTTTATTTATTGATAGTAAATGAGAACTATTCTGATATTTTTTGGTAGCCTCACTATAGGAATTACGATGACACGGTAAATCATTTTCAATATCATTGGCATGTCTTTTAAGATGAAATTTAGACTGTTTCCTCCTCAATTCTTTTTTAGCATATTTATTAAATTTTAATGGAATTAAGATATCACTAGACTTTTGTGATGGGCTTTCCAACATATCTTCTATTGGGGGATTATCAATGGCTTCCGACTGTGATTTCTCATACTGATAATTGATAAGAAGTTTTTTCTTTCTTGCAAGTTCTCGTACAGAACTAATAGAGCGACAAGAACTAGATTTCCTCTTCCTCTTTCTTCTCTTCCTGCCATATATAATTTCTGAATCAGTTTTTGTATTGACAGCTTGTAATTTAGGTCTTTCCGTGTTAATTACTTCTAATTTCACTAAGTACTTGAACCATAATTTTTTTACTACACTTCGCAATAATATATCGGCTCCTAATATCAGTAATTCTTCAACTAACCCCTTGATAACATAGTTGTAGCATTCCCAAGTTGTTAATTTCACCTTTTCTTCTTTTACAAGTTTTGTAATTACAGCTGTTGGAGCATTCAGTCCGATATCAGCAAACTCGTTCAATTCTGTCTCTTGAATATTTTCTCTCCTAGCTTGACATTCGGTGCAATGATAGTAACCTTCTAGTAATTCGAAATTTATACCACCACATGTATCACAGGGTTGTGTTTCTTCCATTTTTAACAATTATTTTGTAGAAATGTAATGAAACTGACAAACTACTACTGGAATGTAATTGTCGATGAATTTATAAACATAAAGCCATTTTTCAGGTTAGAAGCATTTGGTGCCTCGTGATCATAGATATTGTGTTCTTATTCTTTTACGTAATGCACCTATAAAGGAGAGGAAGAAGAAGAATTTATGATTCGAATAACTGACTTTTACAACTTGGCTTAACCACTTTTCTCCGACATTTTATAATAAAATAAGAATTGCATTTCTTTTGAGTCACTATTGACCTAAAATATTATAAATAACATTTTCTTCACAATTCAACTCGAGTGAGTATTGTTAAATTTTCAAAGTAGTGAAGAGGTCCATATATTTATATAAAGGAAGATTAGGCGGGAAGAACCATCAGGGAATTTTATGCTTACTTGTCACTGTCGATAACAGGTGTAAGAGTCTGGTCGCTTCGTAGACTTGCGTTCGGGTGAAAATGTAAACATAACCCCAAGTGGAAGCGTCTGTTCTCTCCAGAGGAGTGTGGGAATCTTCGGAGAGTGAACGTCGGCTTCAGAGAGTCCAGTTTTCCTTTGTTAGAAATAGAACGCCATTGTCCATTGTTCATTAAGAGTGAAGGTTAGCCAAAAAGGGAAGTCTACTGAGCTGCCCTAACATGTAAACTTATTGTATTGTATTGAATTACCTGAGGTCAACGTGAGTGTTATTTGTATCATGTATTCTTTACCCATTGTTGGATTTTACTGTATGGATGCTCCAGCTAGAGGCGACCTCTTTAATTAATCTGAATTGACCATTTAACATATTCCATACATTGCATTTATTTGAATCTAGAGGTGGTCAACAATGGTACTTTGTTCGGGAATTCAGAATGTTTAGAGTGAATGAAATGTGGATTCACAATTAGATACCGACACAACAACCCTGTGTCTTCAGAGAGAGTCGAAACAAGGACTTCCTGAACAACAATTATATGAATATAATATATATATATATATATAAATATATATATTAGTCTCGCTAAAACGCGAGAACGGCTGAACGGATTTTTCTTATCTTGGTCTTGAAAGGATCGTGGAGGTCTAGGGAAGGTTTAAAAGGTTAGTAAAATTCGAATAATTGCCGGGAAAACCCCAAAAACAGCCCTTTTCTGTTTCCCATACGAACGTTTTCTAACGTAACTAGAGTAATTAAGATATCATATTTTAAGTGGTGTATAATGGTATCTTAATTACTTTAGTTGGTAATTGATGAGATGAGAAACATCTTATAATAAGTTATCAATTACATTTAAATGATAAAGTACTAGTTTTGTAATTTCAAAAATTCTCCCCGTTTTGTTCAAATACTTGATAATAAGTTGATAAATGTATTTAAAGGCAAGACAGTTTGTTGAGAAATCAGTAGTCTGTATGATCTGAAGAAGTTACAGTGTAACGAAACGCGTCATCAGTAACTCGATAAAAGTGTAAAAGTATTGTTTTCATTTAATCCAACTTCAATTGTTAATCTATCAGATTATTTTGTTTTAGATTAATAAATATTAAGTTTTGTCACAAATTCATTTTCTGAACGCAACCATAATATTTGACATTAGATCAATCCATCCTGTCGCACTTCAGAACACGGAAAAATGTATTACGATATCTATGAGTGCGCGAGAACTTTCTTTACTTTGGTGATCCTTTGTGATAGTGACATTCCAAGTATTGGGCTCTTTTTTTGATGTTTTGTGATAGTGACACTTTACTGCTAAGTAATATTTACGCATATTTACGCATGCCTGGAACGAAACAAAAAATGTTTGCTTATTTATATTTTAATTTTAATTGACAGTTTATATTCGTTGGTTTTTCTTAATTCCGTTTGATATTGTATGATGAATTTTGACGTCTATTAAATATGAGCAGTGCTTATAAAGACATTAATTTAATTCTTAAAGTTTCTTCAAAGAATTTTTTTAAATTAAAATTGTAGAAGACAACAGATTAAATCTGTTTTGATTTTCAAATTTTGTAATAATCCTTCTATCAAGTAAAAAACCGTTCCTTCTTATTTTACAATTTACGATGCCGAGGAGAAGACGACCTGACTTAGGTCGTCGCAGTCAATCAAATGTGCGAAGAGCTACTTCGCGTGCTAACCGTACTGATGACCAGAGAGAGGCAGATCAAGAAAATAGTCGTATTACTATGTCAGAATTGTGTTATTTAGTGAGTGACAATGAAGTAGACAGGCTTAGATTGCAACGAGTTCGTGCACATCAAACACAATAGCAAGCACGACATGATGAAATTGAGCGAATCCGCAGACGCAATGCTCCTGTGATTCTTGCACGAGCTGCATTCCATTATGATCCGGCAATTGATTATTGTGCCGACAAATCGGTAACAATTGGGGAAATAAAAATAATTTGTAAATATTGTAAGGCGTTAAAATACACTGGGGAATCTACTGGATTATGTTGCGCTGGAGGCAAAGTATTGCAGAAATACTCGCATGTCAGTTGTTAATTGGAGTGTCTTTACATACTGCCACAAATTCGATAATTTAAGGCATGCAATTAGTTCATCACCAATAGTTGATCGGGGAATAACTGGAAGAGTCTAACGAAAAATCACCTGACAACAGAATCATGGCCTTACCAAAAATATTTTGGTTGTGACGAAGATCTTTCAACGTTCTGCAAATGTGTTTGCGAAGCAGTTGTTAGACATTGTAAATAATAAAGTTGCAGTGGACACCTCGACCGGATTCATCACATTACCCAAAGATTTCTGTCACATCACAGACTCAAAATAGGAGCTTATTCAGCGTGTTTTCCCAGATATAGCGCAAAAGTTCAATAACCATAATTGGCTGGGTGAGCGAGCAATATTGGCGGCGAAAAATAAAGATGTCGAGGATCTCAATGCGACCTTTCAAAATTTTCTTCCAGGACAGTTGGTTTCCTTCAAATCAGTCGAAACCGTTATGAACCAGGATGACGTAGTCAACTATTCCATGGAGTTTTGAAATTCACTGGAATTGAATTGTCTGGATTACCACCTCACAATTTGCAGTTAAAAGTAGGATCAGTTGTCATCATGCTGCATAACATTAATCAACCTCGACTGTGCAATGGAACAAGACTGGCTGTGAAAAAACTGATGAATAACGTCATTGAGGCAACAATCATAAAAGGAAAATACAAAGGAGAGTTTGTCTTGATCCCGCGGATACCGATGATTCCAACGGATTTACCATTCGATTTTAAACGCTTACAATTTCCAGTACGTCTGGCCTTTGCGATGACCATAAATAAATCGCAAGGACAGTCGCTAGAAGTTTGCGGAATCAACTTAAAGTTTCCCTGTTCGCGCATCGGAAAACCGTCTTCTTTGATTATTTACGCACCACAAAACAAAAAATATAGTTTATGAGAAAGCTTTAAATTGATTAACAGACTGTATCATAGCAGTGTGTGTCTGTCAATATCAAACTCAAACCTTATAAATAGCCAGTATTTCAGAAAACTCTGTTTTGTAAGTAAGCAACATGATGTGTCGAAAATAATAATAAAACTTCATGCTTCATTCAAAAAATGCTTTTTTATTGAATACGGATTTGTTTTGTTTATTTTAAGATTATTTTATACAATTAATTTATTTATAGATTGAGGCAGTACGAAGTCTGCCGGGTCAGCTAGTTAGATATAAAATTATTATAATGAATAGGTAGATAAATAACAGACACCAAAACCTCTGTGTCTTCAGAATGCCGCAACAAGACATTCCTGAACAACGATATTATGTGCTCAGATTATAATAATCTAATTAGATAGTAGGCGCGTGAATGGAGAATTTCTGACAAAAGGGTTATTGTTAAACTACCTCGAAGATCTGTGTTACATGTTCCTATTGCCAGGTTATCAGTGTTGTCACTCAATTGATTGCTATATTTACCTTTTGTTTTGGGATATAAGAAAGGTTGTTGATCCTGGAACCTTAATTTTATGAATGAAGGGAAGGATAGGGTTGAAGAATGTCTGGGAGCTGAAGAGAGAGCTCGGGTTTTCTCCCGGACTTTTTTCCCTAGAGTGAACCTCGCTCTCATACACAGAATAGGATGCGGGCCCTGCTTTCCGCGAACAAATATTGTAGTTTTACTTATTCTTGCATTCTTAACTTCCCGTCACTGTTTCCTCGTTCTCGTTCAAGTGTAATTTGGGTTATCTACAAAACGTAACGTCCTATTCTCTCCCGCTACTAGATGATCACGATAAAAAGGTTAGTGTTTTTTAGAGTACTCCGTATAATCCCACATATCCTAGAGTATTTTGTCAAGGACGGGAAAGTTCAGTAGTGAATAGATCCATATTCTCTAAGGTTGATACGAGTAACAGAATTCCTCATAGATTATGTAAATTACATCATTACATCACGGTGTTTACCTGCGTTTTTTCTGTGTCAAATATTCTGTAGCGCTGTAACTTGACACGTATGCGATCGGTGACAATAACAAAAGAGAACAATGTACTTATAGCGTTCCCTTTGTATTTTTGAAGCGACAGAGAGAAAGGTTCTTGGAAATGAACGTCCTGAGCAACTTAAAACATACTCGAGCTAATCGTACTTAAGACAGTTCCTCTTGGTAACTCTTAGTTGGTAAACTTCTTTTAAATGCTTCTGATTAATTGCATGCTTTACGCTTTGAATACCACCTTAGTTTAATGTAAAATAAGTGATTGCATGCTCGTCCATGTTACTTCCATTCATCACTTTTCTTTCTTGTATTTTTGCTTCAGTGTTACATAATCCGACCGGATTATATGTTTTAACTAAAATGCATTGCCTTTGTATTTAATTAAAGCGGCACGACCCTCACAAGTTATCTATTTGTATTGTTTACTTTCTGCCGGTGACTGGTTGCTGTTTGTTGTATTTGTTAATAGTGGTCCCTTATTTGTAATGTTCATGGTATTGGTAGTGCCTGATATGTGACTGATTTGCATGTACTCTTTTGTGATCCCCCGATTATCTATTTCTTTTTTTCTTTTATTGTAACGTCCATTAACACGCCTAGGTAATGGGGTACTGTATCTATTTTGTAATATCCTAGTCAGTTAGTGTTACATATTTGGCAAATGCAGGTGCTCACTCACTTTGAGCGATTGTATTCCTTGTGAACCAGTGGCGTTCTTTAGGGTAAATCGCTGAGTAGTCCTGGTAGAGGACGACGTATCGTATATAGACAGTAAATAGCTCCGTATATCCAACGCTACTGTGAGAATGTGTGTGTGATTGCTAGAACATTATTCCAAGGTATTGTGATATCCCCAGGATTAATTTGCGTGACTCTTCAGGTAGTGTTCGGTTCGTTCTTCAGTAATATCTGAGCCTTCTTGGGCCTTGGCCACCCCGAGGAGGCCAGATACAGTTCATTTGATAGAAATTTTTCCGGTCGAATCAAATTATGTTAGATCCACTCTTATTTACTTATCTTATTTACCCTTATCTTACTGACCATTCAGATTTACCTCTTATAACGGTTAGGTTCTGCACTCGTTACCAGAAGTGCAGTTGAAGATGCACGCTGAATATCTTGTCCCTTCTAACCCCTTTCGCTGCATAAGAATGATATCCGATTTGAGCTATTTACCGACCTAACGATATGTAAAAATAAGTCATTTAGTCCCGGGGCGGGATTGGGTTGACTGTGGAGTTTTGTGAACCACTGAGTAGAGTGGATTTAACCACAGGCTGATAAATGTTTTTTTCCATTCATTGAGAGTTATTGCTTTTTAATATTACTAATAGAAATATATTGTTCTGGCGTAACTGTGTTTTGAATATTTGAATCTTGCGTCACTGTTTCCTTGCCCTCGTTAGATGTAATTTGGGTTGTCTACACAACGTAACGTCCTATTCTCCCGCCACTAGACGATCGCGGTAAAAGGGTTAGCGTTCTCTAGAGTACTCCGTATGATCCCATATATCTTAGAGTACTCCGTAAAATCCCGGATCTTTTTGAGTACTCCGTATAACACGGTACAACTCAATAGAACTAGTCAGAATGATTATACTGAAGAGAATTAAATATTTTAGTAATAAAAAAATAAGCGGAATAAATCACATTGAGAAGTCATGCCTGTATGTCACTGTAAGTGTTAAGTGTATATTCTATGGTCGATGGTAGACTTACGCGATAATAACATACAGATATGAGAATGTAGTTTGTACAGATTACAGATAATAGTATTGAAGAGATCCGGATCCTCTAAGGATCATACGAGTCACAGAGTCCCTGATAGATTATATAAATTCCACCATTATGTCATTGTATTTTCCCGCTTTAATTTCGGTGTCAAAATACTCTGTGGCGCTGTAACTTGACACGTAAGTGATGAGTGAGAATAACAAAAGAGAACAATGTCCTGATAACGTCCCCATTGTATTTGAATTCATTCGAGAGGAAGGTTCTTGGAAATAAACCTCCTGAGCAACTTAGTAGTCTACTCGAGATAATAGTATTTATAACAGTGTCCCTTGGTAACTCTTAGTAAGTAAACTTCTTTTAAATGCTTCTGATTAATTGCATGCTTTACATTTTTAAATACCACCTTTGTGTTAATGTGAAATTAATGACTCCACGTTCGTTCATTGTACTTCGCTTTCAATTCTTGTATTTTTGCTTTGCCGTTATTTAATCCCACCGGAATGTTTTAACTAAATTGCATTGCCTTTGTACATAACTTAAGCAACCCTCACAAGTTTTCTGTTTGTATTGTATACTTTCTCTCGGTGCCTGATTGCTTTTTGCTGTATTTGTAAATAGTGGTTCTTTATCTGCGTAAAACTTGCCAATAGGGATTTGTATTATCTTTTCTTACTAATTGCGGTGCTTGATATGTAATTGATTTGTATTATGTACTCTTGGGTGATCCCCCGGATACCCATTTCTTTGTTCTTATTGTAACGTCCATTAACACGCCTGAGTAATGGGGTACTGTATCTATTTTATAATGTCCTGGTCAGTTTGTGTTACCTATTTGTCATATGCATGTGCCCGCTTACTTTGAGAGATTGTATTCCATGTGAACCAGTGGCGTTCTTTAGGGTAAATTGCTGGGGAGTCCTGGTAAAGGACAACATATCGTATAGAGAAAGTAAATAACTCCAGATATCCTGATTGCTAGATAATTGTTCCGAGGTATTGTGATACCCTCAGGGATTACTTTACGTGACCCTTCAGGTAGTGTTCGGTTCGTTCTTCAGTAATATCTGAGCCTTTCTGGGCCCGAGGAGGTCAGATACAGTTCCTTTGATAGTAACTTCTCCGGTCGACTCGAATTAGGTTAGATCCCCTCTTCAAGGAGATCTCCTGGGAATGTCACAATTACCCTTACCTTACTGTCCATTTAACTTACCCCTTGTAGTTGAGGTTCAGCACTGATTACCGGAAGTACAGTCGAAGGTGCGCATGCTGGCTGTATCCCCCATTTCCTGCATAACTTTACCCTTTTCCGCTGCGCAAGAATGATATCTGATTTGAGCGAATACCGACCTAACAATATGTAGTAATAAGTCATTTAGACCCGGGGCGCTATTGGTTTCACAGGGCCGCTTTGCGAACCACTGCGTAGAGTAGATTTAACCACAGGCTGATGAATGTGTTTCCATTTATTGAGGGTTGTTGCTTTTGAACATTATTAATAAAAATATATTATTCTGGTATTATTGTGTTTCGAATATTTGAACCTCCCGTCACTGTTTCCTTGCTCTCGTTAGGTGTAATTTGGGTTGCCTACACAACGTAACGTCCTATTCGCCCGCCACTAGACAATCACGATAAAAAGGTTAGCGCTCTTTAGATTACTTCGTATAATTCCAGATCTTTAAGAGTACTCCGTAAACCCCTAGATCTTTTAGAGTACTCCGTAAACCCCCAGATCTTAGAGTATTCTGTAATGTACGGGATAGCTCAGTATCGTTTGTAATCTGTGGTATTTTGTCTATGTTTTATACAGAACGTTGCTAAAGAGTAATTAGAACTCCATTTTTCATTGTTCAGTAAACTAAGAGTAGCCACAAAGGCAAGTCGAAGAGATATAATTTATTGTACTGTATTTTATTGTGCTCCTTTTACTCTAATCTGAATTGACCATTTAATATATTATATATCATACCTGAGAGCGTCGTTATATGCGTTCCATTTCTTGGTATCAGGAGGTGGTTAATAATGGAATTTTGTTCTAGAATTAACAGTGTTTAGAGTGAATGAAATGTAGATCCACGATTAAATACATAACAAAGTCGCAACAAGACATTATAATAAACTAATTAGATAGTAGGTGTATTTATGTGACATTCTTGACCAAAGGGTCATTGTATGAACTATGTTGAAGAGATCCGGATCCTCTAAGAATCATACGAGTCACAGAGTCCCTGATAGATTATATAAATTCCATCATTATGTCATTGTATTTACCCGCGTTATTTCTGTGTCAAAATCTCTGTGGCGCTGTAACTTGACACGTTTGTGATTAGTGACAATAACAAAGGAGAACAAGGTCCTTATAGCGTCCCCATTGTATTTTAATTCATTCGAGAGGAAGGTTCTTGGAAATAAACCTCCTGAGCAACTTAGTAGTCTACTCGAGATACTAGTATTTATGACAGTGTCCCTTGGTAACTCTTAGTAAGTAAACCTCTTTTAAATGCTTCTGATTAATTGCATGCTTTACATTTTTAAATATCACCTTTGTGTTGATGTGAAATTAATGACTGCACGCTCGTTCATTGTACTTCGCTTTCCATTCTTGTATTTTTGCTTCGCTGTTATTTAATCCAACCGGAATGTTTTAACTAAATTGCATTGCCTTTTTACATAACTAAAGCGACCCTCACAAGTTTTCTGTTTGTATTGTATACTTTCTCTCGGTGCCTGATTGCTTTTTGCTGTATTTGTAAATAGTGGTTCTTTATCTGCGTAATACTTGCCAATAGGGATTTGTATTATCTTTTCTTACTGATTGCGGTGCTTGATATGTAATTGATTTGTATTATGTACTCTTGGGTGATCCCCCGGATACCCATTTCTTTGTTCTTATTGTACCGTCCATTAACACGCCTGGGTGATGGGGTACTGTATCTATGTATTATGTCCTAGTCAGTTTGTGTTACCTATTTGTCATATGCATGTGCCCGCTTACTTTGAGAGATTGTATTCCATGTGAACCAGTGGCGTTCTTTAGGGTAAATTGCTGGGGAGTCCTGGTAGAGGACAATATATCGTATAGAGAAAGTAAATAACTCCAGATATCCTACGCTACTGTGAGAATGTGTGAGTGATTGCTAGATAATTGTTCCGAGGTATTGTGATATCCCCAGGGATTAGTTTACGTGACCCTTCAGGTAGTGTTCGGTTCGTTCTTCAGTAATATCTGAGCCTTCCTGGGCCTTGACCACCCCGAGGAGGCCAGATACAGTTCCTTTGATAGTAACTTCTCCGGTCGACTCGAATTAGGTTAGATCCCCTCTTCAAGGAGATTTCCTGGGCATGCCACAATTACCCTTACCTTACTGTCCATTTAAACTTACCCCTTGTAATTGAGGTTCAGCACTGATTACCGGAAGTACAGTTGTAGGTGCGCATTGTGTATCCCCTTTTCCTGCATAAGTTTACCCTTTCCGCTGCATAAGAATGATATCTGATTTGAGCGAGTACCGACCTAACAATATGTAGTAATAAGTCATTTAGACTCGGGGCGCTTTTGGTTTCACTGGGGCGCTTTGCGAACCACTGCGTAGAGTAGATTTAACCACAGGCTGATGAATGTGTTTTCATTTATTGAGGGTTGTTGCTTTTGAACATTATTAATGAAAATATATTATTCTGGTATTATTGTGTTTCGAATATTTGAACCTCCCGTCACTGTTTCCTTGCTGTCGTTTAGGTATAATTTGGGTTGCCTACACAACGTAAAGTCCTATTCGCCCGCCACTAGCCTATCACGATAAAAAGGTTAACGCTCTTTAGATTACTTCGTATAAATCCGGATCTTTAAGAGTACTCCGTAAACCCCTAGATCTTTTAGAGAACTCCGTAAAACCCCAGATCTTAGAGTACTCCGTAACTTCCTAGATCTTTTAGAGTACTCCGTAAGGTACGGGATAGCTCAATGTCGAAGATCTTTGTTACATGCTTCAATTCCTACGTTATTTGTGTATTCACTCAATTGATGGCTTCATTTACATTTGTTTGCACATTATGTTTTATGATATTTGACAGTTGTTTATCTCACTGACCTTAGTTTGATCAATAATGAAACTACAGGGTTGAATAATATGTGGTAGTTAAGAGGCTAAGGTTTTCTTCCTGACTTTTTCTTCAAGTGCCACTCTCGCCCTCTTACAGAGTAAAATGCGTGACTCTATCTGCCGGGGCCAAATATTGTATTTTTGGAACGCGTTACGAAAGGGGGCTAGACGGAAAAAATTAAGGCCAAAAGTTGTAACGACACTTTTTGCTATAGTTTCAAGCCGTGCGGCGTGCACGTGTTTCTCTGTCTGTCTGTCTGTCTGTCTCTCTATCTCTCTCTCTCTCTCTGGTGTCGCGACGATTATTTTTGTTGAGTGTATTAGGTTTATTTATCGTTACATTTGATGATGATGAAACTAAATTTCGATTTCATCATAATCGAGTACAAGCTTCATCAACAATATTTCTAGTACAAGAGTTTCAGAGATTGTCATTAAATAAGCTTGAAACGAAGGCAAAATCATTCATTGCTTTCATTACTAGAGATAAAGGCATTTCATTGTGAACGTTCAACGTCCAAAGCCTTCGTAAACATTCAGTTGATTTAATCGACTCTGTTGCAGAAATAACGAACATTTTGTTATTATCGGAGACATGGTTGGACAATCAAGAAGAATGTGATATACCGAATTTTAATTGTATACCTCACTTTAAACGTGATTTTGTTCGTTCAGGTGGAGTTGCGATTTATCACAACACAAATGATACGACCAATCTTGTAACACCAACTTTGTCGGTCATTATGAACAATATTCAGGACTTGCACGTAAGACGTACAAGTGTTGCAGATTTATGTGCAGCAGAGTGTGTAATAGAAAACGGCGTTATTTTAGTCATGGCAGTCATATATGTCTCACCAAATAACAAATTAATAGATATTCAGGAGATCATTCATCGAGCACTGCTAGAGTATTCTAAAGATGTATCCCAAACGCTTAGCAGATACAACAGAAATTTAGATAAACGTCCACTCATTTTGGCCGGTGATTTTAACATCAACTTCAGTAATGAAAAATCAAAACCATTGCTACAGTTTCTAGAGGAAGAATTTGATTTAAGAATAAACAATAATCCAGCAGATCAACAACAAAATATAATACTACCATCGATGCAGTTTTTTCAAGACATTTAAATAAAATAGAATCCCAAACATACTACTCTGTCAAGAAAGTACCGGGAATTTTCAATTAAAACAACATTTTTACATTTAATCGTCAAAATTTATTGGGTCGCCTTCAAAGTAGGCTCCATTTGCTCCAATACATCTATGCCAACGGCACTTCCAATTATCGAAATATTTTTTATAGGCGCTTTCCGGGATGGACTTTAGCTCTCGCGCCGAATTTTGTTTTATGGCTTCAATCGACTCAAAACGGGTGCCACGAAGGGGCAATTTTAGTTTTGGGAAGAGGAAAAAGTCGCAGGGAGCCAAATCCGGCGAATACGGTGGTTGCTGAAGCACGTTTGTTGAGTTTTTGGCGAGAAAGTCAGTCACAATCGTAGCTCGGTGAGAAGGCGCGTTATCGTCATGCAGAATCCATGAGTTGTTCGCCCACAAATTTGGCCGCTTCTTACAGACACGCTCACGCAAACGTTTCATAACGCCTAGGTAATACTCCTTGTTTACAGTCTGACCCTCTGGAACGAATTCGTAGTGCACCACGCCACGGATATCGAAGAAAACAATGAGCATCACCTTCATTTTCGAGCGGCTTTGTCGTGGTTTTTTCGGTTTCGGCTCATTTTTTGCCACCCATTCCGATGATTGCTGGCTTGTTTGCATATCGTACTCGTAGACCCAGGTCTCATCACCAGTTATAATGCGTTCCATGAATGTAGAATCGGAATTACAGCGATCCAGCATGTCTGAAGCAACCTGTTCGCGATGACGTTTTTGAAGAAAATTCAGGTCTTTCGGTACGAGTCGTGCGGCCACCTTTCTCATGCCCAAAATATCAATCAAAATCGTACATGCGGACTCGTGGGATATCTTAAGATCATGTGCTATCTCTCTCAAGCTGGTACGACGGTTTTCCAGCACCCTTTCCTTAATTTTATCGACGTTATCTTCGATCGAAGCCGTCGATGGGCGACCACTTCACAACCGTCCTTGAAGGCTCTGTACCACTGATATGCACGAGTTTTCGATAGAGCATTATCACCAAAGGCCTTTTGCAACATTTTCAATGCATCGGCATACGAAAATTTATTTGCAACACAAAACTTTAAACAAATTCTTTGCTCAACGTAATCACCCATAGTAAAAATCGGCACGCACTCTGACATCGACTGACTTAATCAGCTGTTGCAAACACACTAGTTGACAGATCCCGCTCAAGCTTGGCATAGTAATTAAGGACAGTGGTACCAACCTAGGAAAAAAAATTTTACCTGCCTCATTGCCCCGCCAGATTTAAATCGATAATTCCCGGTACTTTCTTGACAGAATGTATGTTTCCTACTTCAGTTACCACAAGCGAATTATTACTAAAATTGAGACTACTAGTTAAATTTATATTACATTATATTTGTTAATAATGAAAAAAATATTATTATAACTTAAAAAAATAAAATTTTATTACAATTCCTTCACTAATTAATCGAAAGGAACTTCGTTCCATTCGGGTGTCCAATGACACCTCTCAATTTTTTGTTCAATCTTGCATTCCGAACTTTCTGCCAAGTGTAACTTGGGTTATCTACATAACATAAGTCCTTTCCTCTCTCAACTACACGATCACGACGATAAGGTGGGAGTTTGCAGAAACTCCCTAAAGAACGAAACAGTACAATACATGCAACGAAAATAAATTTGATATTCTAGTAGCCTGAATATTCTGAAACCAACATACCAACTTCCTGTTCTGACACTTCATTTGGCGTAGTCTCACTGCTAAATGTTGCGATGCTTTGCTATTCGTGGTTTCATCCTCCAATAACTTGAATATTTGTTCTTCCCACTGAGATTTTATCTGATTCTTCTTATCCCATTCTCTGTCCAGTAACGACAAGGACGCTTGAGCTGCACGATTCTCCTGAAAATATTCAGATTTAAATAACGATTACTTAATTTAAGAGAATGCTTGATACCGTTTCGATTTTTGCAATGTCTTTTTCGGTATGCTCAATGATCGATTGAAACTTCACTATCCTTTTCTCGATTTTTTTCTGTTTCGCCGATTCGTCCTCAGTTTGGTTTTTACACGTTGCTATATCGCTGAGTATCCTCTGTTTTATTGCTGTGAGTCTCTCATTGTTTGTCATTTCTTCTTTAGTCAGTTTCATTATTTTCTCCGTTTCACATATAATATTTTTGCGATCTTCTTCATATTTTCTACGAAAAAAATTTCCATTGAGATTTCTACTTTAAGAGTTAGGGATACATAATTAAATTCGAATGGTAAACCGTTGGAGCAGTGAAAAAGTTATTCTGAAACTTCCAGAATATATGACAATTTACGTTCCTTAATACGTTGAATTTAACCATCGAGTAAAGAAAACATGCAAATTTTACTCAAAGGTTCATCATTTCTGTTTAAAAAACGTATCGGGAATTGGTCAATGAAACACAAAATATGTCATATTCATCGAAATTTATTGCATCACCTCCAAAGTTGGCACTTCAGAAAAAAATGATTGTAATATTACTCATTATTGGATTATTCTAGAGCATTTGACACCATAGACCACCCAATGCTTCTGGCTGTTTTATCGTACATTGGCTTGTCTGACCCTGCAATATGGCTTTTCAAGTCTTATCTGGAGAAAAGGCTTCAGAGGACGACATATAAAGGTTCTGCTTCGGCGTTTCTGGAAATATGTAAGGGGGTTCCACAAGGCTCCATCTTGGGCCCTATACTTTTCATCATCTACATTTCCCAATTCGTTAAGCATATACTTTCCTGTGGGGTGCACTATTATGCGGATGACAGTCAGATGTATATATCTTTTTCTCCGGGTGAAACGCGCAACGCTGTGGCAGCTTTGAACTTTGACTTGAGTAGTATTTTGGAGGTATCTCGAAAACATTGTTTAAAACTAAATGTAGACAAGACCGTTGCAATTGTATTTGGACCTAGAAACGAAAGAGCCAAGTTCTTAGCCGGTGATGAGATGGTTAGGATTGGGGGTGAGATCGTACATATGTCTGATTGTGTGAAAAATTTGGGGCTATACATTGACCACGGTATGAGATTTTCCGAGCATGTTTCCTCCTGCCTTCAGAAGGCATACTTAAAGTTGAGGATAATATACAAGAATCGTGAATTTCTTACAAGGAAACTCAAGATCTTACTCTGTGAATCTTTGGTTCTCTCCAATTTAAGTTACTGTGATGCATTGTACGGTCCGTGTCTGACTTTTCATGATAAACAGCGAATTCAAAAAGTGCAGAATTCATGCCTTCGACTGATTTTTGGTATCAGAAGGTATGAGAGAATTAGTCATACCCTACATCTGGCTAATTGGCTAAATATGGAGAATAGAAGAGTTTTACATTCGGCTACACTTTACCAAAAAATTTTAAGAACAAAGACCCCTCCTTATCTCTATAACAAAATTTCTTTTCGTTGTGACGTTCATAACCTGAACATTAGATTCAAAGGAACTCTAACACCACCCATACATAGAACAGAGTTATTTCGAAGATCTCACTCGTACAACATCGCGTTCATAATGAATAGCATACCATTGAACATTAAAAATAATTGCAGTTTAACTAGTTTTAGACAGGGACTCTTCAATAGGCTTATGAGAGGGCAGAATGGAAGTGTTTAATATAAGTTGATGTTTGGAATATTTTGCATTCTAAATTAATTTGAGCATATTATGTACTTGATTTTAATATATTTTTTTTTCTCTTATGCTGGATTTGGTGGGGTAGTCATAATAAGTATATTTATGTATAAGTATGTATGTATGTATATATGTTGCAAAACATATCATTTTTATTTATATGTATATATTTTCTTTTTTTACATACATACATGGGTATCGATTAATGTGGTCGGGATTCATAGGTTAGATTGAACAGAACACTGTGCTCGGTGTTCTGAATCTCGCCTTTTCCAATTGTTTTTTTTTTTTTTGTATTTCTTGAGTGGAAATGACTTAAGCTGTATTATAATTATTTTTTTGGAATAAAGGCCTTTATTATTATTATTATTATTATTATTATATATAGTCTCTATATCTAGTATATCTAATGAACATTTGAATCGCTATAATGTCTAGAATTAAAAAAAAAATTGTCTCAATTGTTGTTTTATGTGTCATTTCAACTCACTTGCGACGCTTTGAGTGTAAATCTGTAGAATAGATAAAACAATATTGTAATATCATGTATATAAATAAAAGTAGTAATTGTAAAATAAATGAAGAAAATACTTTCTATGTTAATTGCATTCTATGGTTTAAGTTAGGTACGCTTGGTAACCTAAAAACTCTTTCTCTTTCTCTGTTGTAACTCGAGTTGTGTACATTGTTATTTTATTATTGAAGTCTGAGTTAAACATACTTATATTATTTTACCCACGATATTACAAGTGGCGACGAGGAAAATTGGTATTTGTGAAGTTATCTACAATATTACGAAATGGCACACAAATCAACTTCACAGAAGAATCAAGGCGATTCAGCGGCTGTTAGCCAGTATCCAAATATCATGAGAGGTACGATAGGTGTTTTAAATGAATATCAAATGGGGTACAGACTGGTGTACATATCAGGAGAGGGTGGAACAATATTTCGAGGCTAATTATATCGAGGACAACAAGAAAGTAGCAGTTCTTCTAACAATGGTGGGTGAACAGGCATATGAAATACTACGAGGATTGTGTGATCCAGAACTTCCAAAAGAAAAAAGTTATCACGAACTGTGCAGGATATTGAAGGAACAATTTTCACAGAAGATTTCTGTCTTCAAGAAAAGAATAGAATTCTACAACCTGAGACAATTAGACAATGAAGGTATTAAAAAATTCTTTGTTCGTTTAAAAAACAAAGCGATCCAATGTAAATTTGGAAATAACCTGAACGAAATACTTAAGAATAGGTTCGTGTCAGGTTTGAAAAGGAGTGCCATTCTAGACAGAGTTTGTGAAGAGGACCATACCATTTTTTTGGAAGAAATTGTGCAAGTAGCATTTAGGAAAGAAGCAGCAGTAACCAGTTCTTTCACCCAAACGATAAACAAGGTTAGTTTTACCCAAGAATCAAGGAAAAGAGCAGATGGAAGAAAACCATACCCAAAGGAAGAGAAGAGAGAAAACAAGCCGAAGATTCAGGAAGAAAAGAAAGCCAAATGCGGAAGTTGTGGTGAGGAAAATCATAATTTCAGTAAATGTAAGTTCAAAACTTATAAATGTAAAATTTGTAAAAAGGTTGGACATTTGGCAAAGGTTTGTTATTCAAACCGCAATCACTTTGTAAAGAAAGAAATTATAGTAGAGGATCAGAGTAGTCCAACAGATTTAATTGATATGTTTTTTGTGACTAAACGTAGAACCAGTTCTATTGAACCATTTAAAGTTCAAGTGCATATTAATAAAAAACCTTTGACAACCTTTGGAACTGGACTCAGGAGCGGGAATTTCTGTTATTCCTGGTAATGTTTTTGAACACATGTTTAAAAATTGTAAATTATTTCCAACGAAAATTAAGTTGAAAACATATGAGGGTAATGTAATTGTTCCAGATGGAGAGATTTATGTTGGCATTGAATATCAAAATGTTCTTAAAAGGAATTGCAAACTCATTATAGTCAAAAATGGAATGGTTCCATTATTAGGTAGAGATTTAATTAAATTATTCAATATTGCCTTGCAGGGTTCGATGGTGTCTAATGTGAACAAACTCGATCATAACGACAATTTAGACAAAATTCTTAAACAATTTGAACAGTTATTCACAAATAAGTTAGGTTTGTATAAATTAGAAAAAGTAAAATTCTCGGTAGATCCTGAAGTTAAACCGATTTTCTGTAAACCAAGACCGGTTCCATTCAAATTCAAAGAACTGATGGATAAAGAAAGAGTTAGAAAAACAAGGTGTTATCACTCGTATTCAAAATTCCGAGTGGGGTACTCCCTTAGTTCCGGTATTGAAGCCTAATGGCAAGATTAGAATTTGTGCCGATTATAAGATTACAATAAATAAGCATCTTGAAGATTATAAGCATCCCCTGCCAAGGATTGAAGAATTGTTCGCAGCTCTTCAAGGAGGGAAGGAATTTACTAAATTGGATTTGCTATGCGCTTATAACCAATTAGAATTAGACAACGAAACAAAAATTCTTTTATTGTGGAGTACCCACAGAGGTATACATTCTGTCAAGAAAGTACCGGGAATTATCGATTTAAATCTGGCGGGGCAATGAGGCAGGTGAAAATTTTTTTTCCTAGGTTGGTACCACTGTCCGTAATTACTATGCCATGCTTGAGCGGGATCTGTCAAATAGTGTGTTTGCAACAGCTGATTAAGTCAGTCGATGTCAGAGTGCGTGCCGATTTTTACTATGGGTGATTACGTTGAGCAAAGAATTTGTTTAAAGTTTTGTGTTGCAAATGAATTTTCGTGTGCCGATGCATTGAAAATGTTGCAAAAGAACTTTGGTGATAATGCTCTATCGAAAACTCGTGCATATCAGTGGTACAAAGCCTTCAAGGACGGTCGTGAAGTGGTCGCCCATCGACGGCTTCGATCGAAGATAACGTCGATAAAATTAAGGAAAGGGTGCTGGAAAACCGTCGTACCAGCTTGAGAGAGATAGCACATGATCTTAAGATATCCCACGAGTCCGCACGTACGATTTTGATTGATATTTTGGGCATGAGAAAGGTGGCCGCACGACTCGTACCGAAAGACCTGAATTTTCTTTGAAAACGTCATCGCGAACAGGTTACTTCAGACATGCTGGATCGCTGTAATTCCGATTCTACATTCATGGAACGCATTATAACTGGTGATGAGACCTGGGTCTACGAGTACGATATGCAAACAAGCCAGCAATCATCGGAATGGGTGGTAAAAAATGAGCCGAAACCGAAAAAACCACGCCAAAGCCGCTCGAAAATAAAGGTGATACTCATTGTTTTCTTCGATATCCGTGGCGTGGTGCACTACGAATTCGTTCCAGAGGGTCAGACGGTAAACAAGGAGTATTACCTAGGCGTTATGAAACGTTTGCGTGAGCGTATCCGTAAGAAGCGGCCAAATTTGTGGGCGAACAACTCATGGATTTTGCATGACGATAACGCGCCTTCTCACCGAGCTACGATTGTGACCGATTTTCTCGCCAAAAACTCAACAAACGTGCTTCAGCAACCACCGTATTCGCCGGATTTGGCTCCCTGCGACTTTTTCCTCTTCCCAAAACTAAAATTGCCCCTTCGTGGCACCCGTTTTGAGTCGATTGAAGCCATAAAACAAAATTCGGCGCGAGAGCTAAAGTCTATCCCGGAAAGCGCCTATAAAAAAAGTTTCGATAATTGGAAGTGCCGTTGGCATAGATGTATTGGAGCAAATGGAGCCTATTTTGAAGGCGACACAATAAATTTTGACGATTAAATGTAATGTTGTTTTAATTGAAAATTCCCGGTACTTTCTTGACAGAGCAGTATATAAAGTGAATAGGTTGCCATATGGTACAAAACCAGCGGTTTCAATTTTTCAAAATACCATGGAGAAAGTTCTCCAAGGGTTAAAAGGTGTAATAATATTCATAGATGATATTGTGGTTACCGGGGAAAATAGGGTAGATCATTTGGAAAATTTAAAAAACGTTTTTGAGAGATTACTAAACGCTGAACTTGGAAAAATGCAAATTTTTTGAAAAAAGGATATCATATTTAGGGCATATTGATCAAATGAGGAAAGAAGGAAGTTTTTATGATGACATTTGTGATATTAATGTGAAAGAATATGTTTCTATGAAAGACTCTAGAAGTAATAACATTGAACCAAAGGAAATTGTTCCTAGTCAGGAAGTTAAACTACCAGATTTTCAGGATCACAATAGGGTTCCGGAATCTGTTGAAAATGAATTACCGTCTAATAATGAAGAGTCAGTTTTAGTAGAGGGAGACAGTCCACAAACAAATGAAAGTGCCTTGTTATCCCCTAATATAAAAAAACCGTTTAAGAACAAATATAAGACCTCCTAAAAGATTTAGTGACGGACGATTGTAATATCATGTATATAAATAAAAGTAGTAATTGTAAAATAAATGAAGAAAATACTTTCTATGTTAATTGCATTCTATGGTTTAAGTTAGGTACGCTTGGTAACCTAAAAACTCTTTCTCTTTCTCTGTTGTAACTCGAGTTGTGTACATCGTTATTTTATTATTAAAGTCTGAGTTAAACATACTTATATTATTTTACCCACGATATTACAAATATCAGTTTGATTAAAAATTAATACAAATGTTTCAAAAAATATATATTCCGAGTATCCTCTAAAGAACCGCGACTGTTAATAATAAAATGAAAGGTTTCGAGTAATTTAAACTTTTAGTTTTGTAAAGAAAAAAGCCGGCAAGAGCCTTCTCAGGAGCAAGGGCGGATCCAGCGTTTAATATATATATATATATATATATATATATATATATATATATATATATATATAAATTACAATAATACATCTAATCACAAAGAAATATTATAGTATTTTATTTTTATATGTCAAAATAATTTTAATCAAATAACAAAATCAATTTTTCTCTTTTGTCGCGTCGAAAAACGACCCTTCCTCCACTTGAATGGGTATGTATTGTGAAGTGGAGAAGTGCCAATCCAGTTAGGCGGTATACTATCATGGAAGCTGTAAGCCAAGTTTTGAGCCTCCTAAGAGTGGAAAAGGACTTTTCTGATGTGACTACACTAACTGGTAGTGTAGCAAGAATACATAAAAATTTTCTTATTTTAGGATACATTTCAGTACCACAATTTTCTATAAGATGAGAAATCGACTGCGGAATTTTCTGATTCCGCTGCCATTTTACCTTTAACAGCCGATATTCGTTTATAATTACTAAAACTGGAGTATTGTCTATTAGCAGTTTACAGTCATTTGCAAGCTGTTCAACAGTTTCATCATCTTCATCAGTATAATCGACTTTTGGAATAAAAACGCCTAGTTGAAATAATTTTAGTACTTCTGGAGACAGTCGTTTCTGTAAGTTATTTATTATAGAATCTATAAGAGAGATGTATACAGCCCTGCGGAAATACTCTTCAGCAGATTGAGCAGGATGGTTATTGGTTCTATGTGTTTGTCGTGATACTATTCTGGGGCATTTAATTTCTGCATCTTGTTGCTCAGCTAGTTCTTTTGTCTCTTCAAAAATCTGTCGGAAAATTGTATCACCCTTTTTCCTCTTATTTCGTAGGACAGTCTTTGTATGATTTATGGCATCTGTAGCCTTTTTTAAATCAATTGACCTCGTTTGCAATACTCTGCTTAATACTACTGTTGTACCTGAAAAATATAAAATTTAATTTAAACTACAGTTGGGCTCTTTACATGATATAAACGGTAATTTGAATTGCCTCTGCTGAAATGCTGAAAAAATACTTATAAAATAAATTATTCATATCTTACGTTCATGCATTAGTATCTGAGAATAAACATAATATTTAGGTACCTCAAACATCACTCAGGAGATAGGTGTTATGATGAAGTCCTAACTGCGCAAAGTTTGCAGTAGGCAATGCCAGTCATTGGCAGTTTTGTGGTCTTGTCAAGTAGAAATCCTTTCCAGAGGGCTACAAATTTTCACTAAGTTGCCTCCTTGAAATTGTAGATTCCCATCATGCCTTTTGATCCAGCGCGTCTCACAAATACTTTGCCCTGTAACTCCAAGTTCTTTTTTAAAAATTTGATGTCTTTTAGCGGATGCATTGGCAAATGCCACAACTTTTCTCATCGTGCCCGAGGTGTTGCGGCAAGAAATAACTTTGGATGACGTTGCTAATGTATTATTAAGAACATTATTGCTGTACGGGCAACGTTTGGCATATACAGCTCTTTTTGACAACTCCTGTGCAGCATCTCTTGTGTCTGAGGCCATAACCGAGCAGCTGTCAGTCCCAATACCCATAGACCATGTTAAATCATTTGAGACAGAGATTTTCAACGATTTTCGCCAGTGCTACACCTTTCAACTGAGGCTCTATAACGTCTTTATTGTTATCCATTTCATCACATGTAAGAGTATCGTATGTATCACAGAAAGTCAAAAAATCTTCCTTCATGATACCATTGTGAAGGTATCTAAATGATAGGCTCAGCTGTCAGATATGTGATATATCTGTTGTTTCATCGAATAAAATTGAAAAGTATTTAGCTTCCTCCACTTTCTGTAATATTGTTTCCTTAATAATTTCCTTGCAAACATCAATCAACCATTTTACAGAGTTTTGGTGATGTATGTCGAGTTAGATTTAGAAGTCTCTAAATGTGTCTGCAATTTTGTGTCACCAGATTCTATACCGAATTTTAAAAGGGCTCTGCAATTTTCTTCATCAGCTACCATGCTTCCATTATCTGATTCTTTGTCCAACAATATACCATCGTCGCGATGGGCACGTAGTGATATATTTTGATGACTACCTGATGAAGAAAAGTGTAATTGACGAAACAATTGTTGTGTAAACGTAAAATAACAGCGAATATAAAGTGCTTTACTCTTAATTATATCAGTTTAAACAGGTTTATACATGCTGGCCTAACTCAGTACCGACATTAACTATGATAATTTATTACTTACCATCTCCTGCAAGGCGATTTGCAACAACTTTCAAGAACTCTGGTTCTGACTGCTAAAATTTTAGGTATTTGCACTAAGCAAGCAAACGAAGTACGACTGGCGGTAAGGTACAGAGAACTACACGAAATGGGGAACTACACAAGGACCATACCAGGCCAGTGTGCAGGCACAGAATAGAGAAGAAGAGAAGAAATATTTCTCTATTCTGTGGTGCGGGGTGTTCAGCGCGTGTGTTTGCCTCATATGTGTTTAATCAATAAGAATAGAAAACTTGTCACTAGTCAACCTAGACCCAGCGCAGGGGGGGGTCATGACCCCCATGGCCCCCCTCTAATCAAGCGACAACGCGTTTTATGCCCAAACAATCCTTCAGAATGGAACAAATTGATTCCCGATACACAGAAATTTTAGCGCAGATCAATCTAAGAAAATAACGGGTCCTTCCAATAGGGGCTTTCGAAATTTGACAGTTGATAGCTGCTATATTGTTGAAGGTCTGTCAAATTGGCTGTCATTTATTCAGTCTGTGTTGTCAAATTACCATAAACAGATATAGCGTTCAAGAGCACATGCAACCGATAAAATTGCTTTATCAAATTGGGTGTTCTGTTCGGGCAAACTTTCGCGCGCTTCGATCATGTTACGGTCGCCATTATCGAAAGGACTATTTGCATTGTGGTGGATACATTTGAGTCCACTGATTCAGTAAATAAA
This sequence comes from Megalocaria dilatata, assembly GCA_034642435.1. Classification (NCBI taxonomy): domain Eukaryota; kingdom Metazoa; phylum Arthropoda; class Insecta; order Coleoptera; family Coccinellidae; genus Megalocaria; species Megalocaria dilatata. Next base: position 41,302,143 of record CM067859.1, on the reverse strand, counting down.
TGAACTTGACACTCGTACAACAAAGAAACCCAAGATCTGCCGAAAACATCGCCGATGTCCGTGTGAGCGTGGAGGAATATCCGAGGCAGTCGATGTCGCGTCGTTCACAAGAATTCAGACTTTCACAAACCACACCTAGGCGAATTTTACGTCGTCGCTTGGGCCTACACCCGTACAAAATTCAACTGACACAGAAGCTAGGGCAAACGACTATAGATCACAATGTGTGTTCGCTGAATGAGTCCTGGAGCATTTGGAAACTTTGCTCCAGGGAGTCTTCTTGATTTTGTTAGCTTTTATGATTTTTTTGATATTTCCTGTATGAATATTGTGATGAATAAAGTCATGTGTTATTATTATATCACACATACACTTTATTTTATTCAATTTTAATGATAGGAGCTCCAAATGAAGGATCCTTCACCTATTCTTATGCTCAATTAAAACAAATTGTAGAAATTACTATGTTTTACTACCAAAAAATATATATTACACATTTTCTTGTGACTCGTAATTTCTACAATTTGTTTTAATTATGATCAACTACCAAATAGTAACGGCTGAAACAATTTAGTAACTTATGCTCATATTTCAAGTATTAACTAGAACTATTCTCTGAAACCTCTACAAATTTTAATCCAAAGAAACTCTTGGAAATTTTTTAAAATAAAATCAAATTAAATGTTTCAGAAGCACTGTTTCTTTTTATAGACATATATAATCATCGAAACATAAGTGCGGCAGTCAACCGAAAAATAATCTAAAGAAAATATAGAATATTGACCGCGATTACCCAGCAAACTTCATCCGAGGTAGCTGTTTCGAATGGATATTTGTGAATAACAAATTCCATCCCAAAACAAGCTCCACATAGATAAAATAATATTTATTTAGATTTGAAAAATTTTTTTCAAAATTGTTTTCAAATGTATAGAAAAATATTTGAAATTATTACCCAGACACGATCACAGACTCAATATCCCAAAACTACACGCGCATATGTGAAAAGACAAATTATAATTATTGTATTAAAAATAAACATACATTGAATATTACTTCGTAGGGTTTTTTCAGATATTTCACATATTAATTAAAACAATCCTTTCAAACTTCTTCAAATTTAGATCTAACTAATCTCTTAAAAAATTTTTAAAATAAAATTAAATAAAAAAATTAATTTTTGAAATAGAAAACAAAAAAATTTCATTTAATTGAAATTTTTTTTTAAGAGAACAGTAGCTGTAGGATATATATATATATATATATATATATATATATATATACTACTCTGTCAAGAAAGTACCAGGAATTTTCAATTAAAACAACATTTTTACATTTAATCGTCAAAATTTATTGGGTCGCCTTCAAAATAAGCTCCATTTGCTCCAATACATCTATGCCAACGGCACTTCCAATTATCGAAACATTTTTTATAGGCGCTTTCCGGGATGGACTTTAGCTCTCGCGCCGAATTTTGTTTTATGGCTTCAATCGACTCAAAACGGGTGCCACGAAGGGGCAATTTTAGTTTTGGGAAGAGGAAAAAGTCGCAGGGAGCCAAATCCGGCGAATACGGTGGTTGCTGAAGCACGTTTGTTGAGTTTTTGGCGAGAAAGTCAGTCACAATCGTAGCTCGGTGGGAAGGCGCGTTATCGTCATGCAAAATCCATGAGTTGTTCGCCCACAAATCTGGCCGCTTCTTACGGATACGCTCACGCAAACGTTTCATAACGCCTAGGTAATACTCCTTGTTTACCGTCTGACCCTCTGGAACGAATTCGTAGTGCACCACGCCACGGATATCGAAGAAAACAATGAGCATCACCTTCATTTTCGAGCGGCTTTGGCGTGGTTTTTTCGGTTTCGGCTCATTTTTTGCCACCCATTCCGATGATTGCTGGCTTGTTTGCATATCGTACTCGTAGACCCAGGTCTCATCACCAGTTATAATGCGTTCCATGAATGTAGAATCGGGATTACAGCGATCCAGCATGTCTGAAGCAACCTGTTCGCGATGACGTTTTTGAAGAAAATTCAGGTCTTTCGGTACGAGTCGTGCGGCCACCTTTCTCATGCCCAAAGTATCAATCAAAAACGTACGTGCGGACTCGTGGGATATCTTAAGATCATGTGCTGTCTCTCTCAAGCTGGTACGACGGTTTTCCAGCACCCTTTTCCCAATTTTATCGACGTTATCTTTGATCGAAGCCGTCGATGGGCGACCACTTCACGACCGTCCTTGAAGGCTCTGTACCACTGATATGCACGAGTTTTCGATAGAGCATTATCACCAAAGGCCTTTTGCAACATTTTCAATGCATCGGCACACGAAAATTCATTTGCAACACAAAACTTTAAAGAAATTCTTTGCTAAACGTAATCACCCATAGTAAAAATCGGCACGCACTCTGACATCGACTGACTTAATCAGCTGTTGCAAACACACTAGTTGACAGATCCCGCTCAAGCTTGGCATAGTAATTAAGGACAGTGGTACCAACCTAGGAAAAAAAAATTTCACCTGCCTCATTGCCCCGCCAGATTTAACTATTGGAAAAAGTCCTATTCTCATTTCATCAAGTTTTTTTCTATTAAATTTTGATTAATTTCAACGTAAACATAGTCTCCAATTTTGTTATCATAATGTTTCCTATTCTTGTCGATCAGTTTTTTATTGTATTCATGACAGCGTAAAGAATTTTTATATGCTATTTCCTTATCTTTTGATAAATTTCTCTCTTCAATAAATTCTTCTGGAGCAATGGGATCAGTTCTGCCACAAAGTAAATATTCTGGGCTATATCCAGTTGTAGAATGGTCTGTTCTTTTGTATTCTTCAATACATTCATCGGCTATTTTCGTTTTGTTTGCACCTTATTCTGTTCATTAATGTCTGATTTAGTCGATCATTCAGACCATTAGAAAAAGGAAATCTACTGTTGTGAAAATTAATTGTATATTCAAACTTCTCATATGTTGTCTGAATTTTTCCGAATTTATTCCTTGGTATTGATTTGTTAATAGTGTTTTCATTGGTCGTTCATCTTGAATTTTATTAATTAATTTGATGAAATCTTCAGTTGTTTGGTGATTTGAAGTGCTCGCAAATGCATATCGAGTAAAATGATCCACTAGGAGATGAAGGTATCTTTTTGAAGAGCGGTTTCCAGCAAAACTTCCAATTGTGTCTAATGATATTATTCCTTTGCTGGGCCCAATTGAGAAAGGAGACCATACTGTTGGCCTATTCTCGTTTTATTTTTACAACATATGTCACATGATCCACAAACTTCTTTTGTCAGTGAATCCATATTCTGAAGGTAATAAAACTTCCTTATTTTATTATTTATCTTACTAGCACAAATATGGCCATAATGCTTGTGCACTTTTCTGATTAGATCTTTTCCGAAATCATTCGATAAAATTATTTTTTTGTTATTTTTGTGCAATTCGTAATGTTTCTCTTTCTGTACAACAGTTCTTCTTATATTATTAATCTTTAAGAGATTATTCTGTTAATCGTTTTTTATTTCATTTAATTCCACCAAATTAACTGTTTTTATACATTCGTCCATATTCTCCGTTTCTTCCAGAATTGGGTTTCTAGAAGGCCAATCTGCTTCTACATTTCCTTTTCCTGGTTCATATCTAATCTCAAAATCGAATTGTGATAAAAAATTCATCATGTCACCCAGCTCTTCATCTGGTCTTGTACGAAATTCTTTCCCTTCTATCGAATTCAGAAGACTAACATTTGAGCCTGAATCATAAATTCCACATAATTGATTAGTATTTATAAACACCTTCAATTTTATCAATGGCAGCAGTCTCAGTTTTTTTGGTTTGAAATTGCCTCATTTAATTCATCAACATTGTTTACAGTTCTTATGTTACCGGCTACGTTCTTTTGTTCAAAATTATTGGATTTATTCCTTAGCCGACATAAAGTCTCCACATGAAATCTACCTGAGAAACCATTCTTCTCACAAATTGAGCGTGGTCCCTTCTTAACTGGTTTTCTATTTGTTTGTGAATAGGAAGGGATTTGTTATTCATTCTATGATTTTCTTTATTTCGATCGTTGTCATATTTTTTTGAACTTTCTAGCTTCCGCAACTCACTCAATAATTTCTCGAAAGTTGTTACATTTGATCGATCAATTCTATCTTGTAAAATATTTTGCAAACTTGTCACAATTAAATCAATTAAATAAAACATAGAAGTTACAAAGTTGTTTTCCCTAAAAATAATAGTTTTATTTCAAAGATATCTGTATTTTTTTTAAAGGATTTTTTAGATCAAATTTGTAGAGATTTCAGCGAATAGTAGTTAATATTTGAAATAACTCTCAGAAGTTATGTAATTTTCAAATATGTTTATAATTATATCCATACTTTATTTCAGCATTTACAGAAATCAGCAAATATCATCACAACCGTCCTATTTTGACGGTTGTGATGGACAATCCTAAAATTCTCACCATCGAACCTGGAATATGAAATGAACACTTACTTAAGTTCTTGATTGACACAATGCAAAACTCTATCGCGATTTGAGATAGCAACAACTACAGAATTCCAAGAATGCATGAGGCATCTATAGTCTGCTTCCAGGGCTTCAATTGTAGTATTTCCTTCAGCAACAGCCTGCGCCAATTCCTCCCTCTCTCTTTCCTTGACTTCCAATTTCATATCAGTGTTTTCCAGGTCAGTTTCTAATTTCCATACCTCAGTTTGTAGTTTGTATAAAATCAAATCCTAAAAAAAGCAAACCGTTAAAAATGATTATTATATTGAGTCCATCTTTACTTCATGGAAATTTATTCAAAATGATATTTTAAAAAAGGTTAGAATAACTTAATTCAAAAGATAATCCGTAGTAATAATAAATTGACCATATTTTCATATGTAAAGTGTATACAGATACATGAACTAAATAATTGTTTGACTAACCAAGTCGGGGCGGAGTTTAGTCTTCAAACTACCCCGCTTAAATGTCTTTTCTTAAAAGTACATAAAAAAAGCACACTGAAGAACATAAGATTAAAAAAATAAATCAACCATTTGAGAGAGATAGCTCCTCATTAGACGTTTCAGTTGTACGAAGGAGGACCAAAAACACTAACCTCCACATTGTTCAGAAATTTTACCGCATTGCATGAGAAACACTTTTTAAATTTAGCGGTAGGATGCTTAGGAACTGTTAATGAAAATGAACCTCTAATATTAACCGAATGCACCGAACTTCTAGGTATGAGCCTTCCATAAGGAGCACAATTCTGAGTTGTAGGGAGTTTATAAACAAAACAGCCAAATGCAGAAATCTTCTCTAATTCATTCTCAACCACTCCAACTCACGAATTTCCGTGAAATATGATCATGTCCTCAAACCGAATATGAGGCGGCAACACCAGGTTTGAACAAGCTGAATACGATAACAAAGGAAGGATTAAAGACTCAACTAAAGATTTCTCGATGTTGAAGTTCAAGAATCGATGACAACCATAAACAAATCTCAGTCAGTGAAACGCGGTCCTCAAAATACTTGTCACATGCCTAGAAAAATCAAGTCTACAATCAAAAAGGACACCAAGATTCCTTACGTTATCGCAAATGTGAGAGACTGACCATCATTGCACCAGTTGAAGGTTTTTCCTAACTATGGTATACTGACAAACATATGAAAAAAAAAGGATTTTGCCCACGTTGATAGTTAATTTAAAATTACGGCTAACCGCAACATTACGATGGCAATCTGCTGGAAAGTTACACCTAGACTATTCATATTAAAAGAATAAATGAGCTCTTTGTCATCAGCATAAGCCTGATCAGAATAGAATTTCAACACCTCAAGAAGATTAGCCATATAAATAGAAAAAAGAAGTGGCTCCAGAATTGCCCCTTGTGGAAATCCAGAACGAAGAAATGTCGACTCAGATACCCAACCAACAATAATATCAATATGTACAATGATATGAATGTCACCAGCTGTTGTTTGGTATAATTTGATAATTCATTTTGGTAAATGAAGGCTTCATCAACGCTTGGTTAGCATTAAAAAATTTCAGAAAAATCTTTGTACTTTTTTTCAAACTCATCAGGATTTTCGTGAAGAATATGAATGCTATATTCATACTTTTGTGCTTTGAGAAATTAGAAATAAATTTTACTTTACGTGATACAAGAAAACTTTAAGAAATGTAAGAAATCAATAGAATATATACTGTAAATGCCGATGTTAAAGATAACGCAAATCAGTCCATTAATCGACATTCTCCAAAACTCCACATGTGTATCTGAAAAACTGAGCTCCTTTGATCAGCATAAACCCCATGAGTTTGTTGATTGGGGTCTAGAATAACTTGAAATTGATTCTGATAAAACAAATCAAACGGCTTAATTTTTGAACAAAATTCTCTTTTAAGATGAGGGAACAATCCCGAATAGATTACTCAGAAGTCCTACATGTGTTCGTAAATGTGTTCTTATGGACTAACAGTGATTAGTGAAAATTATTATCGATCAATGGTAACAGTTTTTTAGTGGCCAAAATTGAACGAAAATTATTTAAAAGACATGTACAATTCACAAAAAGTTTGCTTGTGTCATTTAGGAGTTATTGAGAAAAAAATTTGAGGATTCTTCTCAACTTCCAGATATGAAATTGTGATAAAATATCTTGGGATGCTTTCAAATCGAGCTCTATTAAGGAAATTACACATAAAAAGTAACCGAAAACTGGGTTCGTCGAATAAGATTCTATAAACAGAGCTGATGTGCTTATTTGCATGATGTGTTATTCATAATTATCATGAGTTACTTTGAAATAAAAAGATTTTTTTATATAAAATGAAGAGATCCGTATTCTCTAAGGATCATACAAGTGACAGAATCCCTCATAGATTATATAAATCGCATCGTTACATCACGGTATTTACCGGCATTACACATGTGTCAAATATTCTGTGGCACTGTAACTTGACACGCATGCGATGCGTGACAATAACAGAGAAAAGAACGTCCTTATGTCATTCCCATTGTATTTTGAAGTGGACGAAAGGAAGGTTATTGGAAATAAACCTCCTGAACGACTTAGAAACAGACTCGAGATAATAGTACTTATAACAAAACTTATAAACTCTTAGTATTATAGGTAAACTTCTTTTGAATGCTTCTGATTAATTGCATGTCTTACATTTTTGAATACCACCTTAGTGTTAATGTGAAATTGGAGATTGTACGCTCGATCATTGTACTTCCATTAATCGCTTTTCATTCTTGTATTTTTGCTTCAGTTACATAATCCGACCAGAATGTTTTAACTAAAATGCATTGCCTTTGTATATAACGAAAGCGGCACAACCCTCACAAGTTATCTATTTGTATTGTTTACTTTCTCTCGGTGCCTGGTTGCTGTTTGTTGTATTCATTGATAGTAGTTCTTTATTTGTACTGTTCATGGTATTCGCCAAACCTGATATGTAACTGATTTGCATGTACTCTTGTGTGATCGCGCGGTTACCTATTTCTTTGTTTGCTTTTATTTTAACGTTCATTAACACGCCTAGGTGATGGGATACTGTATCTATTTCATAATTTCCTAGTCAGTCATATTCGCCATATGCTGAGTAGTCTTGGTAGAGGACGTCATATCGTATAGAGACAGGCGACTCGAATTATGTTAGATCCCCTCTTCAAGGAGATCTCCTGGGCATACCACAGTTATCCTTACCTTACTGTCCATTCAAACTTACCCCTTGTAACGGTTAGGTTCTGCACTGGTTTCCGGAAGTGCAGTTGAAGGTGCATGCTGACTGTATCATGTCCTCTGTAACCCTTTCCACTGCATAAGAATGATATTCGATTTGAATGACTTGCCGACCTAACGATATGGAGAAATAAGTCATTTAGAACCGGGGTCTAGGTTCACTGTGGAGCTTTGCGAACCACTGAGTAGAGTAGATTTAACCACAGGCTGATAAATGTTTTTCCATTCATTGAGGGTTATTGCCTTTCAATAATTAATATAAATATATTATGTTGACGTTACTGTGTTTTGAATATTTGAACCTACCTTCACTGTTTCCTTGTTCTCATTAGGTGTAATTTGGGTTGTCTACACAACGTAACGCCCTATTCGCCCGCCACTAGACGATCACGATAAAAAGGTTAGCGTTCTTTAGAGTACTCCGTAGAATGCCGGATATTTTATAGTACACCGTATAACACGGAATAGCTCAACAAAATTTTCATTTTTCAAATTTGAAATTCCCCAATAGTAAATTTTTTACAGTATTGAAATTATTCTCAGAAAATATATGTTTCAAGATTTGAAATCAAATTGATTACCTGTCTTCGTTTCTCACTCATTAATTGCATTTGGTCTTTTATCGTTTTCTCAGTCATCCTCTTACTGATGGTTATGTCTGATTCAACATCTTTCTCCCAATTTGCAGTTTGACAGAGCAGTAAATTGATAGCTTCAACCTCGTTTCTCAATTCCTTCTCTGAAAAATAAATGGAATCATATACACAGTAATAAAGTAATTTTTGCATACTTGTACAAGACCATAGATTACCTAGTATTTAGGTAATTAAAATGCCATTATTTAACGCGTGATAAATTATTAATTTCATTATTTCACTCGGTATTATTCATAATAGGCCATACATAGTATGGTTGTTGAAAATAGGTTATTAACAAGCTTCAAAAAATATAAAAATATACAGGTTGTTCCATTTAAAATAAATAGGACGGACTGTGCTAGACTTGCACGAATCACCGTGTATATTTAAATTTATGTTTAAAAAGCCCATGATGGAATTTGAATGTTGACGAGTCCCAGTGTTTTTTATAATTTTTTAACATAAGGACACAAAGAATTTAATTCCATAAGTGGTTTTCACACTAATTATTCGAATGAGATGAATCTCTCAAGATATAGAGTCTTCATTTTTGAAATTCATCATAAAGTGACGGTACTTCGAATATTTTTAATTCTCAATTTATGTTTATATCTGAAATTCGATGAAATACCTTCTTTTTGAAGTTTTAACAGTTGACCAGCTTCACATTTATATTGTTCTTTGTATTCTTTCAATTCTAATCCAATCTCTTCTCTTGCAGCCGTCGCATTGTACAAGTTTTTAACGTACTCCTCCAGTATTTTCTGCTTCTTACAAACCAATTGCTGTGTTTCGTAGGCTTCAACACCTATTTCTTCTTTTTTCGCATTCTTTTTCTTAGTTTCTGTATCCTGAAATTTAAAATCAGAATGAATATACAGGATGTCCGTATAAAACGTTAGAATATTTCAGGACATGATTGTAGATTTCGAAATATTTCCTAAAATGCACCCCTAGGGAGTTGGACCCTTTCATGGTGATCCTCAAGAAAAGGCCGAATTGTCTGGTTGTAGCAAAAAATACTACGAGTGCCGAAACCAGTCGAACTAGGGTTAAGGCAAAGTTTCTATTTACATTTGATTATTCTATAGTATGAATTCAGTTAAATGGCTCAATTCTAAGAAGGTATTTATAAATTTCGGCTTTATATTTACTGAGATTATTTTTTTGGTAATACTGGATGGTAGTTTATTGAAGAATCTTATACATGGTGGCCCTTGTTCTGTTTTTGACAGCTTCTGCACAGGAAAATCCATTTCCAATATGCTGGTGTTACAAGCAGTATTTTTATGTGCTTCATACCTATATCTGTTTTTGAATGCGAATAGAAAACACTCCTGAATATGAATGGCAGCAGCTGTTTAATTTCCCTCCTCTCTGAATTTACCTCCAAAAGATTCACGAAAAATCATTTTCAATGTGGTATGTGTTGCTCTTTTTTGAAGACGATAAACTATATTTAACCCTCGAATACAGCTTTATAAATAATTTTCATAGTTTTCTGGTCTAGGTACCGTAGTAGAAACAGATTGTTTCGAAAGATTTTTGTGCTGTGTTTAAGATGTGAGCAGCTTGATTTTCTGCTTGTGTTTTGTGCTTGCCCAAATAGTAATGTTTATGTCATCAGCATAATTCACAATCATTACTTTTTCTATGGCATTTGTAATAGAGTTCAGGTCATTCATGAAGATTATGAACAGTTTAGGACCAAATATGCTGCTCTGTGGTACTCCATTATCAATGAGGGTGAATTCAGATTGCACTACAGATTCGTCATTTTTTATTAATACTCTCTGAATTCTGAAGGAAAGATAAGACTTGATCCATTCAAGTCGAAGCTCTGTAAGATGCGTTGTTGTGAGGGAGCTTCTACCTCTTAATTCGGGAGACGGCGTTTCGTTCGGAGTCTGCGCACCTGAAACTCTTCAGACAAGCGTGGTGCACAGCTCTGCCTGTGACGCCAGTGACCATCTGTTCCGCTTGGAACGGTGCTCGTCAAACGCTGTGTGCCTTGCCCTATTTGAACTCGGCGGGGACGGTTAGTCAGAAATCTTTAGACAGGTCGTGTGCTCTATTGATACGCCGGTCAAGCTGGAACAGAGAAAGGCAAGTTTCTGGACGAGGAGCGAAGAAGTCGTTCGCTACAAAGTGAAACCATTCTTATTCCAGACTCTTCCACTTTGAGAGGTTATTTGGAAGTCTTAGATATATATATATATATATATATATATATATATATATATATATATATATATATATATTATCAGCACATATGGTGGTAATTAACGAATAAAAAATAGAAGGAAACATGAAGTATTGGCCAAAATTATCTAATCATCATCTAATACAATTGTTTCGAGTGGATGTTATGGAGTAACAAATTCAACTATCAAAAAATATTCCACATAGAATTCAAAAAGTTCTTTTTTATTTCATTATTTGAATAATAAATAGTACATCCTTCAGAAAAGGAACCTGAAAAATTCTGCTCCTCGTCTCGTCAGTTATTTGGTATGAATAAAAATAATAAATAAAATGAAATAAATAAAAGAGAAATGAAAAAGACCTTTTTGAATTCTATGTGGAACATTTTTTGAGCATCGAATATGTTATTCCTTAACATCCAGGCAAAATAATTGTATAAGGTGATTGCCTGGAATGATATATCCCAAGAAGACATCAACCATGCCTAGGTGTTTATTGATACGCCATGGCAGCAAATTGTTAAAACATTATTTCCTGATGAGCCTGATGATCATTTATTAAGTAGGAGGCATTGAACATGTACCATAAGTTATTAAAATCGGATAAGTCTTTTTTGGCAGTAGGTATATTAAGAAATAATAGTGATAATAATAAAAAAGAGTAAATAATTAGCATATATTTACCAAGTCACTTATTTCCTCATTCAAATGTTCGATTTGTTTGAGTAAGTGCTCTTTCAACGCTCTTTGAAACTTTTCAAGAGCTGGATGATCTGGAGCTAATACATCATTTTCGTCTTTCTCTCTGCAAAGCAGAAAACTGTGTTACTAAATATTTTCAAAATAACTTTTTTCATTATATTTCTAATATAGGAGAAGTTTTTTATAGGTCTCGTTATATTTAGGATTATCCACGTAAGTGATAAAGTTTAGAAGAGTTGACAGGAGGTAACGGTTAGTGCATCGATTAGGGACAATTAAACTTGCATATCTGTAACAGTTCGCGGTTCAGATACACTCAAATAGGTTTTTTTATCGTCGGGATCTAAGCAGATGACATGCGTATATTTTGAAGCTTATTGGTTCACTCATCAGTAATGCCTAACTAATACAACACAGCTACGCACTTAGAACGCTAAAGTTTTACCAAATGCCCAGCTTCATATTATTCACGTGAATATAAATACAGGGCATATACCCCACCAAGCGAATTCAAGCATTAAACTGAATTCCTGATTACTTTATTAAGTTAGAACTTTCTGTTATCATAACTCATACATTTGAAAAAAAATATTCGCCGTTTTAATTTATTTGGATATAAATGCTAATTGTTGGAATTATGGTGGAATAGTATCGGGTGTTTTTTAGAGTGATAGAACTTTCTATAGGGATAGCTCAGAACAGTGCACACGACAGTCACTGAGTGTATAAAACACTCTATACTGCCGGTTTAGCACGATATCATCATTGCCGTTCCAGATCCCAACTCATACGACCCGCCAAGAGTTCAGACGCTGGATAGCATCAGCGGCAAAAGAAGAAACTGCCAAGAAATTGACTCTGACCCGGCAGAAGTCGGACAAGATGAGACCAGACAGATCACCCAGAGAAAAATCGCGGATCCGCAGATCCTGAAAAAGCGGACAGACCCGCAGTACATGGTCACTCAACATCTGCGAGCGGCCACACGGACAGAAATCATCCCCGACCAGACCCAGCCTGAAAAGATTTGCCCTAAATGGACCGTGACCTGAGATAAAACAAGCCAGAGGAAAAGCTGGTCTGAACCAGGAGTTGTTCTGGACAAACCTGACGAGCGGGATCCAGCCGAAGGCGCAACGACCGGCGTCGGACTCCTCCCAGTCCGACTGCCAACGGGACAATAATGCCTCAAGGTATGCCCCGGAGCAGCGGCGCACCATCAAAGACCGATCCTCCAAACCCAAAGAAATGGCAGGAAGAGCAGTGTCTCCGATGTTGAAAGGAAGACCCCTCTTCAGATGATAGTAGGCTGCTCGATATAATATATAGTAGTGCGCCGGGATACTTCCAGTCACGACCTGCAATGTCGCCGTAGCCACAGTGCGACACATCGGGGAGACCAAGTGCAAGAAGTGCCTCTGTGCAGACAGGATAACCCGTCCGACATGGGAATGCTCGACTCGATGAAACCAGGCCGCAGCACAATAGGAAACGATGGGGAGAAATATGCACTTATATAAGAGTGAGAGGGAGCGTGGCCGAGTGCCTCCCATAGACCGTCTCAGCCGCATCAACCTACAGGCAACAGCCTTTGATTTTTCACGCAGTGCCTTTGCGTGTGGCAAAAAAGTCAGTCCCGAGTCCACCAGGACACCCAGATACTTATGCTCGCGAACCCAGCGAAATGGCACTCCCGAAACGCACACCCTAGGAGGGCGACCCACGTGCAAACTTCCCCTCAGCAATATTGCAGCAGATTTACTCATGGACACGGTCAGCTTGTTGCGCGAGAGCCATTCGACCGTTACATCAACTAGGCGTTGATGTGCAGCCTCGAGAGCGCTACGACTGCTGGCTCCAACCAAAAGCGCCAGATCATCGGCGTAGGCGATAGCGAGGCCCTCCTCCCTCGAAAGCAATAACAGCAGCTCATCGAAGACCAGGTTCCAGAGGGAGGGTCCAAGTATTGAACCTTGAGGACAGCCCCTCTCAAGACCTCTAGACCGGGAGAAGGAGTGCCGTACGAAAGTGACACTTCTGTCAGCAAGATAGCTGTACAAGAGACGAAGCTGGTCCTGAGGGATGGACAACTCTCGAGCACGACGGAGGATACTCGGCCACCAGAGTGAGTCGAACGCGCCCTCAATATCTATAAAGATGGCAGCAACATATTTGAAGCGAGACTCCCGAGCATAGCTGACCAGTCGGAAGACGGCATCCTCTGTGGAAAGACCAGGCCTAAAGCCGTACTGCAGGGGCGAGCAATTACTCGGGTTCAAAAGGTCACCAGAGAGACGGCCCAACATAAGCCGCTCGAGAACCTTGCCCAAAGTTGACAGAAGACTAATAGGGCGGTAGGATTTCGGGTCCTGAATGTCGCGGTCATCAGATTTTAAAATCAAGCATAGCGTTGCGGACTTCCAGATCTTCGGAAAATAACCAAAAGAGAGGCAGAAATTAAAAAGTATAAGAAGAAACTCAGGAATCACTTCCCAAGTTCTTCGAAGTATGGGGCCAGTAATGCGGTCAGGGCCAGGAGCACCCCGAAGAGGGGAAGCCATGATGGCAGCCCCCAACTCGGAAGCTGTAAACGGGGAGACGCCACCAGGGGACACATCCGGAGGGGAAGAGACACCAAGACGAACTAGCTCCTGTTCGATGGAGTCCGAGCCAGGGTCATCAGATATAAAAAGCCGGTCCATGATTGCATCCGCAGACTCAGCGAGACCCTCGGTATATGATCCATCAGGACGGCGGACGGAATGGGAGACCAAGGGGCGAGACACACCGCCAGACGCAATCTTGTATGGGACACCCCAGGGGGACCTCTCCATCTCAGATATCACAAATTTCGACCAGTTGTGATTTTTAGCCCGACGAATGGCGGCCGTGTATCTGTTTCGCTCCGATCGGTAGGCGGAAAGAAGGTCAGCGATGACAGTAGCGGAAGCGTCTCGGGACTTAGCTCTCTGGAGTGCCTTGCGTTTTCTACACACTGCCGATCTGATGCAAGAAAGCTCGCCAGTCCACCAGCCCACCCTCACGAAATCACGAGAGGAAACCGGGATTGAAGAAAGGGCAGAACCGAGTATGGCAGAGGAAACTGAGACAGCAAGCTGCTCCAGATCCTCCCCGGAAGAGGGATCAAAGGACACCCCATGGATAGCCGACTCCAGATGAAGATCAAAGAGCTCCCAATCTGCTTTACGATGCACGAAATGAAGTCCCCGGTGCAGCGGATATACAATGGGGGGCGCAGGATCCGAGGGGCTGAGGTCGAAAATGATTGGTCTGTGATCACCGACCCCCAGTCCATCATAGACACGCCAATGGCGCACCCAGTCAGAGACGGAGGAAGAAGCCAGCGTGACGTCGATGTTCGACTCACCGTTGGTCGTCCAGAATGTGGAAGGTTGGCCGGGTACGTTCAAGATCACCAGACGTTGACGCGCTATGAATTCCTCCAAGGAGGAGCCACGACCATCGTGACAGCCAGAGAACCAAAGGTTGGAGTGTGCGTTGGAATCAACGCAGACAATAAGGTCAGAACATCGCAAGCTTGAAACGATTTGGTCCAGCCTATCTAGGAATAGATCGATATCCGAAGCATACTGACAGTAAACATTGAAAAGATGGAATTTACGGGATCCAATAGTGACCATGACAGATGTAATGTGCGTGTCGCAAAATTGCGACAACGCAAAGACCTCCAACCTTGGATCAAGAACCAAAATCACGGACATAGGTGAGCCTCCGCGAGAATGGACGACGGACGTCCTCAACCCCAGACACCTCAACTCCCCAAAAGCAACATAC
Source organism: Megalocaria dilatata (assembly GCA_034642435.1). Lineage (NCBI taxonomy): Eukaryota > Metazoa > Arthropoda > Insecta > Coleoptera > Coccinellidae > Megalocaria > Megalocaria dilatata. The sequence goes on along the minus strand of CM067859.1, from coordinate 41,287,016 downwards.
GGCTCCTGAATGGCGATAAGACCGACCGACAACTGGCCCGCCAGTCGAAGAATTGCAGAGGTAGCCGAAGCAGAACGTTGAGCATTGAACTGAATTACTCTGAGGGAGGTCATCGGTAGTCAATCAAACTCCGGTACCTGGCCAGCTGCTTGCTGTAAGAGGGACAATTTCGGTCAGAAGTGTCATGATCAACAGGAATGTCAGCGCCTGCCGATTTACAATTTGTACAGCACGGAGGACCCCTCCTGTTCGGACACTCCTTGAACGCATGGTCTGGAAGCGAACAAAAGCCACAAACCCTGGGTTTCTCGCAGGAATTCGCAGAATGGCCAAATTGTTGGCATCTGTAACACCGCAGAATGTTGAAGTGGTCGACCGCATGATGTGAACCGACATCGATATATACCCTACCGCGTCCAATCAACAACGAGCGAAGTGACCCAGGAACACTCACCACAAAGTGGGCCTCTTTGAACTTCGACTTAAGGCGTGTAACGATCCTAACGCGGGGACGGAGCTCCTCTCTGAGGGCCTCGTCCTCTACATTTTTGAAAAGAAGGTCGTCGATGAACCTCTCGTCTAGCAGACTCTTTGAAACATCGAAAATTTTGATCCTAGGAAGAATCTTCTTAGGATTAGAACAGCTGAGGTGCTCTGATGTACTGACGGTTTTCTGGATGGATAAGAGGTCCTTTTCAGTTGGAACATCGACGACAATTGACCCACTCCGCAGCTTCCTAATACCGGTGACTCTAACAGACGAGTTCTTGCGCAAAGAACTGGCCACATCTGACTTGACAGTATCAGCATCATTCGAAACGCTAGAGCTGATAATAAGCGAATGCCCAGATGGAGTGGAAGAGGGAGGAGATTTTAGTTGACCGCTGGCGACAACAGAAGCAAAGGAAAGGGACGGAGCGGCAGCTGGTGCAAGCTCCTGATGCACAGTGGTCGACCTCTCCGCCAGTCGACCCTCAAGGTGAGAAATTCTCAGCAGTGCGGAATTATGGAGCTGTTCAACTTTAGAGAACGCAGACAGAACTGACTCAATCAAAGCCTTCGGAACTTTAGAAGCCGAGCCGAGAAGGAGAGACTCCACTGAGGCCCTGACCTCCGCGATCCCCGCAGGAGGGGCGAGTGGAACACAAGATACCAACGGTGCGCCAGAACCCGCCGAAGCAACGGAGGCAGTGGAGGAAGACCGAGACACACCGACCTACAAACTAGGAGAAGGACAGGGAGATCTGCTAGGCCCAACGACAGACGACGATCCATGAGCTGGAAGGCGAGAAGAGGAAAGAGAAACCGAACCAGTACGGCTCCTAGAAGACGAAGAAGTAGACAGAAGAGTTTTATTTGGTTTTTTAGAACCATCAGACATACTAAATCCCACGAGAAGGGCCGAAAAGAAAGTCACTGATGGGCAGTGCGCCCGTACCCATCAGAAGGCTGAAATTTCCCATCGGGTGCGCCAGGTGCCCGATGGTATAGGGATACTTGTGATTTGACAGAAGGTAGAAGCCATGTTGTTTTGACATTTCTGTTCAGTAAGTATTGACAAATTATCATGAAAAGACTCACGCCGCAACAACGTTTACAAATTGTTGACATTTATTTTCAAGGTCAGTATTCTATTCGCCAAACTTGTAGAGCACTTCGTGAAATTTATGGTTTACATAATCGTACATCAGAGCAGCTTATTCGTCGAACTATCGATAGATTTCGGACAACATTCTCTTTACTCGATGCAACAACAACAAAACAAAGAATTGTACATACAGAAGAAAATATCGCTGCTGTAGGTCTTAGTGTTAATGATGATCCAGATTTGTCTATTCGTCGACGTTCACAAAAAGTTGGATTTTGTGCATCCACCACATGGAAAATTTTGCGTAAAGATCTTGGTCTACACCCATACAAGATCCAACTGGTTCAAGAACTGAAGCCACTTGACCATAATAAGCGTCGTTTGTTTGCTGATTGGGCCCTAGAATAGCTTGAAGTTGATTCATTTTTTTATCGTAAAATTGTGTTTAGTGATGAAGTTCATTTCTGATTGAACTGCTATGTAAACAAGCAAAATTAGCGTATATGGAGTGAAACCAATACTCAAGAAGTTCTGCAGTCCTGAAAAATGCACTGTATGGTGTGCTTTACACGCTGGAGGCATCATTTGTCCATATTTATTCAAAAACGATGCTGGAGCTAATGTTACAGTGAATTGTGCTCGTTACAGATCGATGATCAATGAATCGGTTCCTCAGAGCTAGTCGTGGTGGGCATATACCAGAAATTATTATTAAAACATAAATGTCATAAAATTATCTTTCAAATAAAAAAAAATTGCCTTCAATCTTAATTTAAATGTGTCTTATTTCAATTTAAAGTTCTATCACTCTAAAAAAATACCCGATATATGATTGGAGCATGATGAAGTTTTTCTACGTTAGTAACGCTGGGAGTAATCGAGAATGCAGTTCATTGATTGAACAAGCTTGGTGGCGTACGCGTGCATTAGATGGCGCTAGTATTTGGTAATACTTAACCATTCCTATGCGAGACGTAGTCTTCATACAGGTGCGTAGTTATGTTGCGTTCGTTGAACATTACAACTAGTATTGACGACTGAAGCTTTGAAACATGCGATTTTTTGCTTCTTATGTCAAGACGATCAACAAAACCTATTATAAAAATTATTTGGGAATTACAGTTAAGTTTAGCGACTCATAATTTCAATTCAATTTTGAATTTGTAAGTGACCAAATTTAACTGTATTTTCCTAAATATTCAATGCCTCCAAATGATTCATAACTCCGCCTGCAGTGTCTTTGGGTGGATTGAGTATTCTGAAGACTCTGTTGCCGGTTCGGTCGCTCAGTTGAAGGAGGGTTGTAAGGTGAGGTTGGCGACCTACCTTCTAGAGAAACCTACATTACTCAGAGAATCAACACTTCAGTCTCGAAAATGGGAAGGATTATATTGATTAACGACACTGTGTTAACATCACATCACATCGTGGAACAACAAAGACCAGGAAGCTCTAATAGAGATCGCCAGCAATAATATCGATATTTCTATCCTATCAGAAACCAATAAAAAAGGATGGCCTAACACGAGATACGTAAACTATATCTGTTCTTCAGCGGAGTAGATAAGAAATTGAGAGCACAAGCAGATGTGGAAATATTAGTACATGAGTCACAAGAACATCTCTTTCAAGACGTGCAATACTTACACCACAATATAATCATATTCATTATATACATTATATTTCGCAATATAATGTATATAAAAATTAATTTCGAAATCTATAGAAACCATTCCATAATGTGTATTGAAGAGATCCACATATTTTTATGAAGGAAGATTAGGCGGGAAGAATCACCTAGTTAATTTTATGCCTACTTGTCACTGTCGATGCCAGGAGTAAGAGTCTATGGTCGCTTCATAGACTTGAACGCGCGTCTGAAAATGTAAACATAACCCCGGGAGATGATCCTTTTGTTCTGCAGAAGATTGGTGGTATTCATTGTAGACTGAGCGCCGGTTTCAGAGAGTCCAGTTTTCCTTTGTTAGAAACAGAACGCCATTGTATATTGTTCATTAAAAGTGAAGGTAAGACACAAAGGAAAGTCGACTGAGCTGCCCTAACATGTAAAGTTATTGTATTGTATTGAATTACCTGAGGTCAACGTGAGTGTTATTTGTATCATGTATTCTTTATCCATTGGTGGATTTTACTGTATTGATGCTCCAGCTAGGGACGACCTGTTTGCTTTAATCTGAATTGACCATTCAACATATTTCATACATGTAAGCGTCTTTAGCTTCATTTCATTTATTGGGATCTAAGAGGTAGTTAACAATGGTACTTTGTTTGAAAATTCAGAGTGTTTAGAGTGAATGAAATGTGGATCCGCAATTAGATACTGACACCACAACCATGTGTCTTCAGAAAGAGCCGCAACAAGGCCTTCTTGAACAACTATTAATAGATATAAATATTATAATGAATAGGTAGTTAAATAGAAGACACCACAACCTCTGTGTCTTCAGAATGTCGCAACTAGACATTCCTGAACAACGATATAATGCGCCCAGATTATAATAATCTAATTGTATGGTGGGTGTGTGAATGGGGAGTTCCTGACCAAAGGGTTATTGTTAAACTACCTCGAAGATCTTTGTTACATGTTCCTATTGTCAGGTTATCTGTGTGTTCACTCAGTTGATTGCTCTATTTACCTTTACATGCAAACTAATTATGTTTTAGGCTATTAGAAAGGTTGTCGATGTCTGGAACCTTGATTTTATGAATAAAGGAAAGGACAGGGTTGAAGAAGGTATGGGAGCCGAAGAGAGGTCAAGGTTTTTTTATTCCTGACTCTTTTTTTGTCCTAAAGTATAACCTCGCTCTCATACACTGAGTCAGATGCGGGACCCTGCCTTCCGCAAATAAATATTGTATTTTTACTTATCCTTGCATTCTGAACTTCCCGTCACTGTTTCCTCGTTCTCGTTCAAGTGTAATGTGGGTTTTCTACACATCGTAACGTCCTATTCTCCCGCCACTAGATGATCATGATAAAAAGTTTTGCGTTCCTTAGAGTACTCCGTAAAATCGCAGATATCTTAGAGTACTCCGTAAAATCCCGGATATCTTAGAGTACTCTTAAAAGGTTGGGATAGCTCAGTATACACCAAATATAACGAAATTAAGAGAGAAAAGAGAACAAATCCGCCTCAGATGCGTAGAGATATTCCGGACTATCCACATTAAGTCCTACATTCAAGGCACTGTTTGTTCGTACACTGTTAGCTAATTTCTTATTTACTATATAATCAATAAGTTATCCTTCTTAAACTTCCAAACTCGCTGATTAACTGCGCTTTCGGCATAGTCGCTAGATTTGATGTCAATATTACGCACCATCAAGAGAGTCAGCCCCAGGGGCCGAATAACAAGTGAAGACATCATAGAATAACTATGTGTCTAGCATGTGGTAAGACAACTCAAAACACGTAAACGATTTTGCGGGGACCATGTCGAAAGAATATATGGTATCAGCACAATGGTGCACCACCATATAGAGGGACACAAGTCGTTGCTTGGTTAAACGAACATTTTCAGAATAAATTGATATATAAAGAGCGCCAATAGCATGGACATCTCGTTTGCAGTATTTTAATCCATCAGAATTTTATCTGTAGGGACATATGAAGTAGCTTGTCTATCATGTTGAATCACATTTCATAAATAATTATTCGATTCAATATGGAGCTGACCAGATAAGAAACGACCCAAATCTCATCTGTCGATAACGGTATCTTTATAGTTTGTCGATGTGGGGCTTGTATTCAAGGGGAAGGTGCTATTTCGAACAATTTCTAGATCTTAAAATTTGTTGTTTCCATTCATCATAATTATTATCGTTAACTGTTGAAGAATAAGCACACGTGTTCAAAGTGTAAACATCTGACTTAAATGAGAAAATATATTTTTTCAGATGTTTGTATCTCCTAAACGAAAACGAATCGGACCTATGTCCATAGGAGAAACATGTTCAGACTAGGTACAGCTATCATTTTCCATATGCTGTTAGAGTATTCAATATTATATACACTGCTGAGCATAAAATTAGGGTCATCCCTTAATTTGAATATATTTCAGAAATCTTCTGTTTCTTGGACTGTAACATACATTCTGTCAAGAAACTACCGGGAATTATCGATTTAAATCTGGCAAGGCAATGAGGCAGGTAAAAATTTTTTTTCCTAGGTTGGTACCACTGTCCTTAATTACTATGCCAAGCTTGAGCGGGATCTGTCAACTAGTGTGTTTGCAACAGCTGATTAAGTCAGTCGATGTCAGAGTGCGTGCCGATTTTTACTATGGGTGATTACGTTGAGTAAAGAATTTGTTTAAAGTTTTGTGTTGCAAATGAATTTTCGTGTGCCGATGCATTGAAAATGTTGCAAAAGGCCTTTGGTGATAATGCTCTATCGAAAACTCGTGCATATCAGTGGTACAGAGCCTTCAAGGACGGTCGTGAAGTGGTCGAAGACTTGCCTCGTTCCGGACGCCCATCGACGGCTTCGATCGAAGATAACGTCGATAAAATTAAGGAAAGGGTGCTGGAAAACCATCGTAACAGCTTGAGAGAGATAGCACATGATCTTAAGATATCCCACGAGTCCGCACGTACGGTTTTGATTGATATTTTGGGCATGAGAATGGTGGTCGCACGACTCGTAACGAAAGACCTGAATTTTCTTCAAAAACGTCATCGCAAACAGGTTGCTTCAGACATGCTGGATCGCTGTAATTCCGATTCTACATTCATGGAACGCATTATAACTGGTGATGAGACCTGGGTCTACGAGTACGATATGCAAACAAGCCAGCAATCATCGGAATGGGTGGCAAAAAATGAGCCGAAACCGAAAAAACCACGCCAAAGCCGCTCGAAAATGAAGGTGATGCTCATTGTTTTCTTCGATATCCGTGGCGTGGTGCACTACGAATTCGTTCCAGAGGGTCAGACGGTAAACAAGGAGTATTACCTAGGCGTTATGAAACGTTTGCGTGAGCGTATCCGTAAGAAGCGGCCAAATTTGTGGGCGAACAACTCATGGATTTTGCATGACGATAACGCGCCTTCTCACCGAGCTACGATTGTGACTGACTTTCTCGCCAAAAACTCAACAAACGTGCTTCAGCAACCACCGTATTCGCCGAATTTGGCTCCCTGCGACTTTTTCCTCTTCCCAAAACTAAAATTGCTCCTTCGTGGCACCCGTTTTGAGTCGATTGAAGCCATAAAACAAAATTCGGCGCGAGAGCTAAAGTCCATCCCGGAAAGCGCCTATAAAAAATGTTTCGATAATTGGAAGTGCCGTTGGCATAGATGTATTGGAGCAAATGGAGCCTATTTTGAAGGCGACCCAATAAATTTTGACGATTAAATGTAAAAATGTTGTTTTAATTGAAAATTCCCGGTACTTTCTTGACAGAGTAGTATTTTACTTTCTGTCTGCATTTTTTCATGCTTGCTTGAATAATACAGTTTTTGTTGTTTCAACAAGTGTTTGACGAAAAAATGATCTCTCATCTAAATTCTTAACAAGCATTATTAGCATGTTTGTTTCAGTGGTCTTATCTGTCTGAACTGAAAATTGTTTGTTGTGTGTTGGGTATGAAGCTGTTGTTGTGACATGACTTGTAGCGGCTATAGAAAATGCTGCGGTCAGCCTGAAACTCCGAGGAAATTTGATGTTTGTCCCTCTAGTGTGCAACGAGTATTTAACGTTACGAAAAAGCTGATCTTTTCACTAGAAGACGAGAAAGGACTACTAGATACAACCAATTTCTCGTTTCTAGTGCTTTGAGAAACAGAATTGTTGGGGTTCATGTTTCAAAAACATGAGTGGACAGTTAGGAGGCGACTTCGTGCTGCTCGATTAACTTCGCGAACTGGGGCTACTGAACCGCCTCATCTACGTGAACACCGTATTGCCAAGTTGAATTTTGCATGAGAACACTTGGTTTGGACGATTGAGTATTGGAGTTTCATATTGTGTTCTGATGAATCGCGATTTTATCTTATGAGCTCAGACAGTCGCATAAGAAAGTGGCTAAAACAATGTGAGAGATATGCTCCAACGTGTGTTGCCCACAGGCTTCAATTTGGTTGATCAGTTGTTGCATGGGGAGGCATATCTTTTGAAGCTGGCATGGAGTTAGTCTTTATCCAAAATGAGACTTGACTGCTCATAGGTACCTGACAGGGGTTCCAGTAGATCATATTATACTATTCATGGTTTTCCTTGGAGAACGCGCAATCTTTACGCATGCTAATGCCTCATAGTGCTCGGATAAATACTGCTTCTTGGCCTGCTCGAAGTCCAAATATAAAACCAATTGAATATGCTTGAGATGATATGGGAAGACGTTAGGAATACATGTGCTAGCTCCCAGAAATTCTAGACATCTTTGCGTCATATTGGTGCAGGAATGAGATAATATTTCGCAGTATCAAAAACCCAAAGCAGGTATCATCCTTAAAAAACTCCTATAGATATAGGTAAAAATTTCAAGGTGGTATAATCGAATGCTCAAGGAAAACATTTACGGCAGCACGTGGTAACAAGATGGGTGGCCAAGGATTATGCTGCCACACTAAGAGAATTCTCACAACAAATGTTTGAAATGTTTACCATCAGCTGCAATGCAAGCTCTACATCTCCTCAAAAATGATCGAGTGATTAGACGAGCGTATCTTCTTGATGTGATGTCTTCAGCGGCTTCTGCACGTCTTTGCCGCAGCTCGTCCAAATCTTGGATCGGTTTGGAATACGCTTTATTGTACCCTAGTAAAAGATGTCTATTGGGTTCAAATCGGGTGAACGAGCAGGCCACGAAATCGTTAAGGATTGATTGAGGAATTCTTTTACTGTTGCAGCATAATGCGTTGGGCAGCCTTCTTGTTGGTACCACTTGCTGCCGCAAATGTTCAGTGGAACTTCCTTGTACGAGAGTGGTTCAAATATGATCGAGACAAATACTCTAACACGTTTATTCATTATCGAAAAATTTACAAAAAATCACATTTTTTCTAAGTAATTCCCCTCACTATTCACACATTTTGTCCACCTTTCCAGAAGTTTTTTGATGCCGGTATCGAAAAATTCCTTGGGCAACTCGGACAGCCATGTGTGCACCAACCCCCTACCTCGTCGTCGGTGTTGAACTTTTGTCATCAGAGGGCCTCTGTCAGTGGTCCAAACATGTGGTAATCGCAGGGCGATAAATCCGGACTGTGAGGGGTGTGTTCCAGTACCTTCCACTCCAATTCCGATATTGTATCAAGCGTGAGACGCGCGGTATGAGGCCGCACGTTATCCTAGAGAAGAATCGCACTTCGTGCTGGAATGCTCCTCCGTTTCGAGCGATAAGCGGGTTTCACGTGTGTTTTCAGAAGGTTAGAGTTGTATTCAGCATTGATGATACGTTGAGTGCGCAGGAAATCGACGTACAGCACGCCCTGCCGGTCCTAGAACACATTACTAGTACACATTACCTTACCCGCAGACCAGGTTGTCTTTTCTTTGACTGGCGCCCCTTCCTCCACTCTTTACTTGACACCTTGGTTTCGGGAGTGTAATAGTGTACCCATGTTTCGTCTGTAGTGAAGATTCGCGTTAAAAAACTCCCTCTGCCTCGTATCGCGTCAGTAAGCGGCGACTAACTTCCCACCGCGTTAATTTTTGCCCAAAGTTCAACAGTTTAGGAACCCATCGCTCCGTTATTCTGCGATATTGAAGGTGTTCGTGGATGATGGACTCTACACTACCAATACTGATGCCGACTTCAGCCGAAATGTCTCGAACATTCATCCTACGGTCCTCCAAAATGAGTTGTTCTACGCGGCGAATGTTGTCTGGTGTGACGCTGGTTCGTGGTCGACGATCATGTGGCTCATTCTCGAAGGTTTCGCGGCCATCCTTGAATGCTTTGGTCCATTTAAACATGGCAGCCCTATTCAGGCCCTCACTACCGAACTGCTTTTGCAAACGCACAAAAATATCCTTGTTTTTAAGGTCTTTTCCCACTAAAAAACGAATGATAATACGTTGCGCAACGGCAGTCGGCACTTGACGTTCACTCATGGTCGTAACACACGCGTGAAATACGTGCTCCGACGAAAACAAATCTAACTGTTCGTAAGAGACTCAGATATCACATACTCAAGCCACGACCTTCGAAACATACATGCGCGCCATCTACAGAGTTTGTCTCGATCATATTTTAACCACCCTCGTACATATTAATTTCATTAAAAGCTTAAGGAATCCACTGAATTTTATTTCAAAAGCACATTGAAATGGAGCATTAAAATAATTTTTAACTAAGATAGATAAATTTGTAAAAAGGGATTATTAAAAAAAAACTTTCTACAATTTCAGTAGAAATTTACAAAGTGTTATACCATTTTGGAATTCTTACTAAATGCGCGAAATTTTGACGTCACTTGCCAAATTCACGTAGAATATTTTTTCTTGGCAAAATTTTTGTTTTGAAAATTTTTTTCGGAAAAGTGTCTCTTTTCATCCAAACTGGAGCAGCTGGTTTTGAAATTTTACTAACGGTTTAGAGGAGCATTATTCAGGGTTATATAACAAATAAATATTCGGAAAAGTGAGTAGTTGTGCCAACAAATGTGTTGAAAGTGTGCCACATTTTTTTAATATTTTGCTGATAACCAGTATGACTTGCCTCGTCATCCAGTTTCGGCTTGACGTTGATTTCTGGGACATCCTTCATAAAGTTCATATTAATGTAACCGAATTCTTCCACTCAAGCTGCCTATTAACTTAAACTTTAGCAATAAGAACAAAATGTATCTGAGATTGTTAGAAATTTGATCATGATCATTTTGTCTATTGCATTTCGCATTGTAACTTTCATGATATTTACATGTTCCAACATGTAGATGAATGTGTGGCGTGCTTGTTTCTTGCCCAGATTTCCGTTTTGCTCTGCTACAGCTTCCCAGAGTATCTTAAAGAGGACGCTACCGCTTTCCGATAATGTCTAGTTCACCATCCTCGTCGGTTTCAAGTAGAGCAGAGCGCGAGCGTTCCTACGTGGAACAAGATCAAAGGCGTCATTATCAGACTTTCACCACATCCCCAATCTGAAGAGTTCAGGGGCTGCAAGATGGAATGAAACGCCTTACCTCCCAAAATTAAGAGGTTAGGAGCTCCCTCATAACACCGTACCTTAAGGAGCTTCAAATGTCTTGAGACATTCCCCAATATTACTCGAAACACTTTTGTTGTCAATTTATAAGATATAGAAGTCGAATAAAACATGATAAAAAGTGGATTATCCCTGTTATTATCACTACTAAACGTAATCTAAAAAAATCTTTATTGGTTGCATAGAAATTTCAATAGTCACTCTACTTATGATCTATATAAGAAAGCCAAATCCTCTCATCATTCCCTGATTAAAAATTCGAAATTTTAATTTCATTATAAATCAATTGAAACATCATTCAATAAAAATCAAACGGTCTGGGATATTTTGGACTTAACGATTGGTCATTGATGGCATTGCAGATGATGATCCCACAGAGAAGCTGAGATATTTGCAGATTATTTAACAAAATGCATTGATTCTATAGAAATAGATATGTTTTAAAAAATTTAAACAAGCATGAGCAACATAATAAGGAGTGTGAGCTATGTTAATAGAATGTTCTATAAATCGAGACAGTGTGACATACATCATTATAACAATTCTACAGATATGGAAAAGACAGTCGGAAACATAGGAAATTCAGTGTTAATGTGCAGTGGAGCACCGGAAGAGAGAACCATTGAGAGAGAACAATCGTTTGTTCGTCATCGCATCGCGCAGAGGTTTTGATTCTTCCACTGCTCCACTGGCGTCTTGATTAACACTGAATTTCCTATGATTCCGACTGTCTTTTCCATACCTGTATACTCAAACAAACTCGATAAGGTTTTGTTGATCACAGGGGCAAATTCCAGACATGCGCACGTTTCAAACTTGTTGGTGCAATGAATACCAGCGACAACAAATCTATCAAGTATCTATATTGGCTATACACAGAGATACTAAGGTATTAATCATACATTAGCGTCGCCTAGAGCATGCAAATGCATACATACAAGACATACTTTTGCGAGTAAGTTCGAGTAAAGAAATATATTCCCCATATTTTCGCGTTAGAAACGCAGAAAAAAACATTCCTCATGCTCAAATCAGACCATAATATGCCGTAATGCTCATAATTAGCCCATATTATATTACAACCGAAAAACATCGAAAAAACAAAAAATTTCTAAATAAATGCAAATTACAGGATGACGCTGATTTTATGCTCGGTTGTGTACCTATTATTTTTATGTAATTCTACGCCAAATAGACAAAATATACAGGTGTTCCTAAATTGGAAGTACAAATGAAGAGGGGAGGTTTCTTGAATGTTTTTTAAAAATAAATTCCCATAAACATGGGACCGCACACGTTTCGTTTTCGAGACGTTCAGGGTGTTGAAGTTTGAATTCTTTTCAAGTTTTTTTCTCATAGTATCTGCATTTCACAAGATTTTCGACTGAAATTTGGCATACTAATAACAATTTAGAGTTTACACCATGCGACATACCAATTTTGATTGCAAATCTACAGGCTGATATTTTTTCTGGAACTGTGAAAAGAAGCTTTGTTGTTATACTAAACTTTATGGTCTTTCGTAGTTTTGTCGCATCTACTACCGATTTCGAGAAAAAAAATTTGAACCATTCTCTCGAAATCCTAAGAAAAATCCGAATGTCATAAAAATTCATTAGGCTGATTTTTTTTTGATAAGATTTCGAGAGAATTGTTCAAAATTTTTTTCTCGAAATCGGTAGCAGGTACGACAAAACTACAGATAACATAAAGTTTAGTATAACAACAAAGCTTCTTTCTATAATACAATTTTTCAAACTAACAGTGGCTCACCAAAAAAAAAGTTCTGGATTAAAACAGGGGTCAGTGATCCAGAATAAATATCGCCCTGTAGATTTGTTATCGAAATTGTCATGTCACATGAGTAAACTCTAAATGGTAATACCTATGCCAAATTTCAGTTGAATATCTTGTGAAATGCAGATACTTTGGGAAAAAAATTTGAACTTTAACACCCTATATCCCGAAAACGAAATATTTGGGTCCCATGTTTATGGGAATATTTTTTTTAATTAAGCAAGGAATCGTCCCTCTTCGTTTGAACCTTCAATTTAGGAACACTCAGTATAGAAAACAAAGTAGTTTTCAGAAATAACTGTCTCCACCAAAAAATTCAACGTTTAGACATCTTTTGTGAATAAACAAAAGATAAGAAGGATTAAGAAAGTGTATAATTTAGGAAAAATAAATCAAATGAATACAACCATCGAGAAGTAAAGAAAAACAAGTAGGCACTTGCTTGCTACTCGTATATTTTTGCTTATTAACACGCCTATTTGTGGGATATTTGAAAGTGATAATTATTCAGTAAGTTCTATAAGCGGTTTAAAATAAGCCTTATCTTGTTTTATTAATTTTTTCATACCTGAGCTCCATGTTGAATCGCATAGCATCAGCATCTTTTTTCTTCTCATCAAGACAGTGACAACTTGGAAGGTAAAAGGTAAGAGGTCTATCTGTGTCGAATTCTAATTTTTGGTTTTCTTCAACTCCATACTCATGGTCATTCGATGCTTCAATATTGTCACTCGAGAAAGTAAAGGATAGATCACTGTCATCTGCCATACTCCTTTTTTATTCTGAAAATGTCTGCAAATTGGCCAGTTGGATTTTTTTCATACTAATCTAATCATATAACCATATAGTTTTTAATATATAGCGATATATATATATATATATATATATATATATATATATATATGAACGGGAAAAAATGTCATATAACACATGGTCGAAATGGTGATGGGTATTCTTCAATTTAAAATTTTGTCATTTTTTTAAATTAAAATTGTAGAAGATAAACATTATTCAATTTGTTTTAATATTCAAATTTTGTTATATTTCTTCTATCAAGTAAAAAGCCTTTCTATTGATTTTATATATAATATATAATTATATTTTGGCTTCAATAAATCTCATTATGGAATGTCAATGAATTTAAATAAGCCTTAAAAATAATTCACACTGTTCTTTGATTTTGTTAGAACATAGATCAATCTTGATTTATAAAGTTGATCTGTGTTTCCAAGCAAAAGTCCTTGTACACGTGCTGAGTTGTTTGTGATGTAGGTTAGTTTTTTGATTTTGATATTTAATATTATTGAGGACTGAAGACGGAATTGCTTAGAATTATATTTGTTTTTTGAAGATATAGTGCATTTTTTAGAGATTTCTGAATTAACTTATTCGAATATTTAAATATATTGAATATTTCAAATAAATTATATTCTTTGAGAAGTCCTTTAAGTGTGTTCATGTTTTTAAAAGGCAATTGGTGTTCTTAAAGGTAAGACCAGAAACAAAATTTTGTCTCCTTTAAATATTTATTCATTAATTTTAATAACTTTCGTATATCTGTTGGTTTATTTATTCCATTTGACATTATATATTGAGTTTTGATTATATACGTTTATTAAATGTAAGCGGTGTTTGTTTTAGACATTAATTTAATTCTAAAAAATTTTTGAATAAAAATCTTTTTGAAATTAAAATTGTAGGAGATAAACATATTTCAATTTGTTTTAATATTCAAATTTTGTTATATTTCTTCTATCAAGTAAAAAGCCTTTCTATTTGATAATAATTTTTAGTTGACAATTTATATTTCTTTCTATTTCTTTCATTCCCTCTGCTACTGTGTTATGAGTATTAATTCTATATGTCTATTGAATTGACACGGTGTGTTCTAAAGACATTTATTTTATTTAATTCTAAAAGTTTTTGAATAAATTTTTTTTTAAATTAAAATTTGTGGGAGGTTATATACTTATATATATATATATATATATATTATATATATATATATATATATATTATATATATATATATATATATATTATATATATATATATATTATATATATATATATCTATTATATATATATCTATTATATATATATAATAAAATTATATAATTAAATTATTAAATAATTTAATAAAATTAAAAGCTGTGCTTATAAGACATTAACTTTAATTCTGAAAATTTTCAATAAATTTTTTTTTCCATTAAAATTATATGAGGCTAACAGATTGAATCTGTTTTGATATTCAAATTTTGTAATATTCCTTCTATCAACCAAACAACCTATTTTTATTTTATTTAATTTATCACCACTGCCCTTATCTGTAAAAGTTTAAGACCGAACCAATATCTTATTTTTACACTCTTCAAAATTCTACCTGTTATCTACCCTACTATTATAATTAGGATTTTAAGTTCTGTTCTCTTCAGTTTTGAAAATGATCTAAAAACCCAAAACATGTATAGTCTGGTCAATTTAGACCAAAAAATGCGAGTGAAGGTACATAAATTCCCAACAAGCTGAAAAGGAGTAAAATTGTTCAAAACACAATTAAAAAATAAACCTGAGAGTTCCGTATCATTCCCGTGTAAGGAAAAAAATTTATTCAAGGTCAAAGGTCAAAAAAATTAGTTTTTTACGATTTTCAACAAAATGGTAAGTTTTATTATAAACGTACTTCGGACAAAAGTTGTAAATTATAAAATTATCTATAAAAAATGTGTCAATAGTTTTTTCTCATGGGCCACCGTTTCTGAAATATACTGATTCAACAAGTTATAAAAGTTATTATCGTCATAATATGCATGAGTACGCCACGTATATACACCTCTAGAGTTGTTATGTATTATATATTATATTAAATTATATATATATAATTTATATAATGTAATGTAATGTATAATATATATATATATATATATATATATATATATATATATATATATATATATATATATATATATATATATATATATATATATTATATATTATATGTTGAAATATTTTTCTATCGGTCATTGTAAGTCTCGGTTCATTTCAATGTTGAAAGAAAAGTTTACTGCTGGAAATATATTGGTAAAACAAACTAATAATTATGCTGATGTGTTGATTATTGAAACAGCAATAGAGCAATTCAATTTGACAAATACAACTATTGTTGTTGGTGTAGTACTCACTGCTCGAACGCCAACTGAAAAAACCATTTTTTTCTTAAAACCAGGAAAAGCTCAACATCAATCAGATATATATTCATCAAAAAGTTTATCTACTTTTGTAAAGTGTCAAAATCATGTACTATTTTTACACGCAATAACTAGCTGTGATGCGACATCTGCATTTTACACGAGGGGTAAAATAGCAGTTTTCAAAATGTTTGAAAAACAAGTTTTTGTTCAATGTGCTGAAGTTTTTAAAAAAAGGAATTCAACACCATTGGCATTCGCTTTCTTCTTTCTATGAACGGAGCTCCTAAAAAAACGACCTGTTTAGATAATCATCGATATGCATGTTTTGTTAAAAATAATAAAAATAAAAATCAAGTTCAATTCGCTTGTCTTCCTCCAACCTCAGTTGCTGCTCATCAACATCTTTTTCGGGTTTATTACCAAGTTCAAGTGTGGCTTGGTTATCAGCTAGACCCTACAAAATGGGGTTGGAAGTTGGTCAACAATTTATTAGAGCCTGTTCAAACTTTACTCCGACCTGCGCTGCTGAACACAATTTTTTGCAACTGCAAAAAGGGATGCATAGCTAAATGTAGTTGCAAAGAAGTTGGACTGTTTTGTTCTCTAGCATACACAAACTGTCAAGGCCGGTCGTGCTCTAATTTTCAACCACAAACGATGGAGGATTCGTTTGATTTCGACGAAGTGTCATGCGATACATCGATATTGACGCAATTTACTTGCCTCCAAAGTAAAGATGAAGAAGAAGCAGGAGAAGAAGAACAAGAACAAGAAAAAGATCAAGAAGAAAAAGAACGAGAATTTGAAAATTACGAATCAGGCGAATGAACTTCATCACTTTTTTTTTAATTTACACCGCTTTTATCTTTTCCAATCTTTGAAAATTTCCAATAGTTTGCAATAGTTTCACATTAAATAGGATCACAACTGACCCGTGAGTAGGCCTAATGGGGAAACCACATTAAAAAAACTATATTATGACGATAACAACTTTTATAACTTTTTGAATCGGTATATCTCAGAAACGGTGGCTCGTAGGACAAAACTATTGATACAATCTTTATAGATAATTTCATAATCTATAATTTTTGTCTGAGGTACTTTTATGATAAAACTTACCGTTTTACTGAAAATCGCGAAAAACTAATTTTTTTGACCTTTTTTGACCTTTGACCTTGAATAAAATTTTTTCCTTATACGGGTATGATGGGGAGCTTTTAGGTATTGTTTATAATTATGTTTTGAAAAATTCTACTCATTTTCAGCTTGTTGGGAATTTATGTACCTTCGAATGTCTAAATTGACCGGACTAATATGTCAAGAGAGATCAAAATAAACAGTGAAACTTAAGTCAAGTTGTTTTTATTTACTTTACTAATTCAAAAATTTTTCACCAAGTGATATGCCAGAAATCAGTATCATTTAATATTTAATTATTTAGAAGTGAACAAGTAACAATAACCCTAAAATGTCTTTGACACGACTTTGAAGTACACAATGAGCTGACAAATAACAATCAAATATCGACATACGCAGAAACGACATTAATTTCCGTTCCACGTGTTACATCCAACTGCTAAATTTAATCGATCGTAGAAATGTTGCTAACGGTAGCACTCAACGCTACTCCGCTCGCATTTTTTTCGAATCTTCTAATCGTGAGGACCTCACGAAATTTTACAGGAACATGTGTGTTGATATTAGATTGATTTTGCTCATTAACGATCTCGACCGAGATATTCACGACCCAAATCTATCTTGAAAACTTGAAGTCTCTATCTTTTTCCCTTAGAAAGTTATGGTGTTTTCGGAAGCGCTCAACGCTGCTCTGCTCACCACCAAATACCACATTCCAGATCCATCGGATTTATAGTTAAGAAAATATTGAGAAAATTAGGAAATAATTCCAAATATGAATAGCTGCGGAATCATTGGACCGATTTTATTAACAAACGGACCGAGATATTTTGACCCCAGTCTAGTCTCTGTCTTCCCCCGTTCGATAGTAAAACAATGCATTCACGGCCAGCCCGACGGGCTGGAAAGACAGAATCACTTTTGAGCTCAGATTCTTCATCAGTAAGTCTAACTCAGACGTTTAATGCCATTATAGACCCAAAATTCGAAAATTGGACATTTGGACGGAACATACGCACAAAAATGTTTTTAAAAAAATTTATTCATTGGGTAATGATTTATTAGTATCAGGAAAACGTTAGTTTTCATTTAGGATAGATCAGTATTCAAATAAACATAATACTCTTGAGAATAGCTTCAGAGTGATCTAATCCAAATGGAATAAGGAAAACACTGGACAATTTTGACATATGAAACTTGCATTTGAATTCGATAATATACCAAAATAATCATAATTCATAATATAAAAGAAATTGTACTCACTTTATTCAGTAGAATTGTAAATAATGGTAAATCAGAAATTGCACTTCGTTAAGAACTCATAAATGTTTTCAATATGTCTGTTTTGATTAACGTTGCTAAGGATACACATTGTCAAATCTAATACAATGGGGGCCCTACGAAGGTGTTTATACTGTTTAGGGCTTTGTGAGGGAGAGAAGTCATTACTTTGGTTGCAATATTTGTATGTTCATCTGTCAGACATAATAAGAAATAAAAAGGAGAGATTTTTACTTGATAGAAGGCTTATTCAATATCTTAAATATCAAATGGATTAATTCTGCTAACCTCACTACAAATTTTAATTTTATGAAAATTTTTTTAAAATTGAATTGAATGAATGCCTTAGAAAACACTGTTTCAATTTAGTAGACATATAGAATCATCATTCATTACACAGTATCTAAAGGAATGGAAGACTCCAAAGAAAATATTGACTAAACTTACTTAATGAACATTTGATGTTAACAACGTTGTTTCATAACAGTATTATGAAAATCAAATTCCACTCCAAAAATGCCCAATATAACCTCAATATTTTCTTCGGAACTAACTCTCTTTAAAAAGCTCTTTCCAGAAATATTTAGTGTAATAAGGGGCCTAGGTTTTACTTAGGAATAGAGAAATACATTTTGATCTAAAGAAGTTTATTAAATAAAACTCGGTGACTTGAGGATCGTAGCCAATAAGCGATGTTAATGTTGCATAAACAACGGGCGAAAATGTATTAATCAATCGATCGATGCATTTATATTTAACAGGAGGTCTTGGGAACCTAAGTTTGCGATTATGATTTTATTGCAGACGACATAAAAAACTTCGTGGCTAAGATTGCGAATTCTCAGTAAAGTCGAGATAAGAAATCGACAAGTCAAAAGATCTGGATGTGCTAGAAATGTGTAGGTGTTTTAAGCGATAGGAACTTCGAAAAAGCCGATGTAGGAAAATTTTGAGTAGGAGGAAAAACTCAACCTTTTGCAAGTTGGAAAAAAGCAGTCGTCGTTAGGCATTGGTGACAGACAGTCACTTATCAGTTCGTCGTCGATATAGTTTAGTTTAATTGTGTTTGAAAAATAGAGGGCTAAAATATTGTGTTTGTTCTTGAAGGGGTGTTGCGCCTTTGGATTGAGGCCAACACCCCCGTGTAGAGGGTTCTGCTATTGAACATCTTATCAGGTTTTGTGGATATTAACTCAGTCATTAGACAAATTCGTTCAGTTCTTTTCGGTGTATTTGGAGGACGTCCTTTTGTAATGATATGGAATGAGTTATTTCTCTCGCTTATTTTCCAAATTTTCTACACTTCATCAAGCAACCTCATGCAATTTAATCTGATCATATTCATCAATCTGACCCAATTAAATATGAGATTTTCCGATCGGAAGATTGGTTCGAAGATCACGAGTGCTTAAATCTGTCACTAGAAAATGTTCAGTTCTGTTGGCTGTATTTGAGGGGGCTTCTAAATTTAAACCTTCCATATGTTATAACGTGGAGTGAGTCATTATTCTCGTTTATATTCCAAATATTTCCTAAGCTTCACAACGGCTCGTTAGCTCAGTTGGTAAGAGCTCCAGGCTGATCAGAAAACTGGCGGTCGTGGGTTCAAATCCCACACGAGCCCTTCTTTTAACATATTCGAATTATTTTCAACAGTTTTTCAACTGCTAATAGGTTATCTTATTTTTTGTTCATTGTTATATTCAAGTCACTACATCATTTTATATTATTTTTTGAATGTTCATACACCAATAACTCTATGATATAGAGTCTATATACTATAATGTGGCCAAAGAAAACTTTATACTCTGAATTCACGGATTGAAATATAGAGTGGAAAATCGCTCAGACCCGTCAAGCTGTTGTATCCCTTTGTCATTCCCATAAGATCTCTCAAGAGCTGGTTAGGAACTTTCTGACTATTCGTGTGGTGGTCAAAATAACCTCCTTCTGGGCTTAGCTGATCAGCTTGGTATCCAGCTGCAGACGTCTCGTATTTTCAATCATGTGGACCTCAACCAGGCTATTTACGGTTATTGTGAGTGTTAGTATTGATGTTTTCTTAAGACCTTATATATATATATTTGAACGTGAATGCGAGGTTATGACTTCTCCTTGTAAGCTGTAACCATATTTCCTATCGGTCGTCATCAATCATCTGGACAGATTTTTTGAGCTTATTGAGGAGTACTATGTCTGGGCGGTTATCTTATATTGCCCTATCTGTGACTATAGTCGTATTCCGGTACAGTCTGAAGATGTCATTTTCAAGAAGGTTACATAGTTGTTAAGTATACAAATTCCTCTTATCTTGTCGCAGAGCCGTCTTCTTCTCGAGCTCTCTATTGTATATTTTTTTGCCACGGCAGTATGGCACTCTGTGTAATTGTAATACGCCACTTTATCTTTAACTCGTTCAGAGTCGTTTCCCTTAATATATAAGTGTGTTTATCTCGTTATAAAAAGGGTAACTTTTTGAAACTTTTAATATTTCCTACTTTCAATAAAAATAAAGTTAATTCCAATTTTAAAATAATGAAACAAGCAAAAATCGAAATAATACCTAATATAAACCTTTTTCTATCAACCCTTACCACTATCACCACTTACTTTCTACATTCTACTCATAATTCCTGAATCTAGTTCCCAACTCGAAAATATATCAAAATATACTTACTTTACTGAACTCTCTTTTTGGAAAGAATTTGGGTTCGTGCTCGTCGCACGAAGGACAAGTCTTTTGTTTTAAAAGTATTTTCTGAGGAGATGGATAGAGCAAAAATAACATATTTAAATGAGATATCACATATAATGAACTATTATGGTTTCAAATAATAAAAAATTTCAGTATACAAATCATAGTAATTGAAAAGTAATTGATGTAAAATGATATTCTAAAATCAGATCAGTAATTATTTAAATCAATTTTTTAGAAGACTTCAGGACCCTGGACTGTCTATTTTAATGAGTCATACTCTCGTTCCCGCTTATGAACAATCAATATTCAACTAATAAAAGTTTTTTTTTTTTGTGAAGTTACAAAAACAAAAAAAAATCCTACCTTTTTCGGGAAACCGATCCACCAAAACCCGATGTTCAATAGCTGAACCCTCTACACGGGGGTGTTGGCCTCAACCTAAGGGCACAACACCCCTTCAAGAACAAACACTATAATTTAGCCCTTTATTTTTCAATCTGAATTAAACTAAACTATCCCGACCACGAACCGATTAGTGACTGTCTGTCACCAATGCCTAACGACGACTCCCTTTTCTTTTTTCGAACTTCCAAAACGTTGGCTTCTATTCTCCTACCGAAGTTTTTCTGAGTCGGCTTTTTCTAAGTTCCCATCGTTTCAACGCCTACACACGTCTAGACCATCCAGATCTTTTGACTTGTCGATTTCTTATCTCGACTTTACTGAGAATTCCCAATCTTAGCCTTGAAGTCCTTTATGTCGTCTGCACTAAAATTATAATCGCTAACTTCCGTTCCCAAGACCTCCTCGTTGAAATATAAATGAATCGATCTATTGATTACTAAATTGTTGCTTTTAGAATTATCACCCGTTGTTTAGGCTACATTTCTATCTCAATTGATTAACACCGCTTGTCGGCCCTCGAGCTTTATTATAATAGAATTCTTTGGATCAAAATTTATTTCCCTATTTCTGAGTAAAACATAGGCCCTTTATTACATAATCTCTAGAGGTCAGTATTAAACACGAAGACGTGACATACTGAACTGTTTCCAGGGCTTTGCAGCACTTTCTAAAAGAGTCGCTAAGTATTTTGCGCCCAGTTATCCTCTTTATATAGGCTTGGGTTGGCACCACCTGATCCTGAATCTCCCTCAGTCTTAGGAAAAATATATCCTGGCTTAAATTAAGTTAGTGACTCAGATTTCATGACGTTATCTGATTTTGAATTTTCAGGATATCTGCCATAATGTGTTTTGCTGTGCCACTCTTCCGAGAGCTGCTCGAGTGACTGTTCTTTTAAGTTTATAGAAGGTTTCCCGATTGCAGGACCGAGAACTCATCAGCTTGGCAAACAGCATCGAAAAAAGGTGAGTTTCTTGATAGGAAATAGTCACTTATCTGTAATACCAATTTATTGTGTATTATTTGGAACCTTTTATCTTTCTCGTTTCTGTTCACGGATGAATGACGAATGTAAAGAATTGCCTGGTATATAGAGACACCTTTTTGAATTCTTCGGAAGTAATTGATTAAACGTTAACCAATCAGTGTGCAAATTCTTGGTTAAGCATACTTCAAATGGGGGTGACAGAGGAATGTATATTAGACTTTAATGCTTTATTCACAGCCTAAAATGCATATAATACAAATTTACAGATTTGAATTATGTTGGTGGTTTTAACACTAAATGCGGTAAAAACACTATCTTGATCCTGGAATAGTTCTTTGAGTTTTTTCTATTGTTGTTCACGACACAGACTTTAATTCTATTGGTTTCACTTTTGAGTTCACTTTTCACAACTTTAATATCTAATTACAAATGAATAATGCAGGCGTTTAGTGCGTTATGGGTAACTGAAAGAGAGAGTTTCTTGGAAGTTTAAAGTGAAAAATGCGAATATAAAATAAATCAAGCGTAAAGATAAATGCATTTCATAAGTTACGAGAGCTTACTTCAAGAGAATGTACGTGGGATCAGAACTTGTCTTCAACTGAACTTTCTTAACTGACTGTTTATACAGGATGAGTATCGCGTGACGTGTCTGGCCCAGAGGATGTGTTCAACTGTCCCTTTCTGCTAACTCGCTAATGAGAGAGTGGGTTTGGGTCCGAAAAGGTAGCCTAGGTAATTCCGATATGATAATAGTCTTGAAACGGCTAAAACAGGTCTAATAGATTTCTAGGGATAATCTAAGGGACAAAAATCTTCGTTTCCTAACTGGTGTTTAGGCCCGTTTAGGTTTTTAGGAATTAAATGAGATATATTTGAAAGACCCGAATTTTTGAACTCTGAGTACGTAGTGAATTAAAAATTCTTTATTCAAAGTAAATTTGATTAACGATGATGGACGCAATTTAATAAAACTGAAAAACGTCATTTCTCTGAACATCAATTTTACCCTAGATTTGTCAACTTATCTGATGTAAAATTCAACAGTAGAGAGTCCAACCTTTTAGGAACGGAAATTTAAATTCAACCTAGAACATAATAATTCAAAAAATCCCTAGATTATTTAGTAATAGATTCAGAACTCGCCATTAAGTCTATTCAATCACTCAAAAATCAATCAAATTCAAATTACAATAAATATATTATTGCTGACATAATTAAAGACAAAAATAAAACTGCAATTCACTCTTCCTTGATAAAATAGAATTCAATATTGAATTGTTTCAGTCCTTACTTGGTGAAAATCCATATTAAATAATATTTAAATAAGGTTATTCTGATTTTCACAAATTTATTGATATGTTCACAACAATTGTTTAGCTATCACAAAGCATCAATAGAATTCAGTTAAATCAATCATCAAAAAAAGAAACACCAATGATTTAATGTTCATTCGAGCCGATAAAGGAAACAGTATCGTTGCTATTCAACAAAACTACTGCTTTTTTTAACCCCAGATAAATATAAAACCGTTACTAAAGACCCCACTGCACATTTCCAAAAACAAATAAAAATATAGTAGACCAATCTGTTAGCCTTTTCAATAACTTCCCAAAATGACATTCGCCCACTTTAATGAACCCACAAATCCCACAATTATATTCATTAATAAAACTTCATAAAGAAAATAATCCTATCAAGCAGATTTTATTTATTCATCACATCACCAAGCATAAAATTATCTAGATTTTTAATTTCTATTATTCAAACTGAAACAAACTTTTTAGCTAAATACGCTATTAAAAATAGCATTCAACTTATAGACAATATTCAATCCGTCTAATTGCCCAAAAATTGTAGATTAATTTCTTTTGATGTACAAAATTTATTTTCTACTATACTTCCAATTGAAACAATACAAATTGTAAAAAAACTATTAATTAAAAATAATACCAATCCCATCAAAATGAATGATATTCTTAATTGCCTGGAAAAATATCTTGAACAAAACTACTTTCAATTTAACGGAACCGTCTATATTTCTAACAATGGTTTAATACTGGGAAATCCACTCAGTTCAATTTTAGCTGAAATATTTATGGATGGTCTAGAATCAAAAATACAACTAAATCCGATAAGCAAATATTTCCTTTATTGGTGTAGATATGTAGATGACATTTTTTGTTGTTTCAAAGGCACCGACCGACAACTACATATCTTCACGAATTTCATTAATAAACTCCACCCAAAAATCAAATTACAAATCGAAGTGACCTCACTATAACAAGATTAAATAATTCACATGTCTTCAGTATTTTTCACAAACCCACACATACAGACATCACAATACATAAAACTACAAATCATCCCACTAACCAAAAGATGTCAGCATATAATAGTTTTATTGATAGATAATTGAATGTCCCTCTGAATTCAGATAACTTTTTGAAAGAATTAGATATTATTAAACAAATAGCGTCAAAGAACGGTTACAATTCCTTTCTTATAGACAAAATGGTATCCAATAAACAAAAGAAAATGGCATTAAATCCCATGTACCCAATCATAAAAGAGGACAATACACAATCGATCCGGATTTTCAACTTTTACTTGTGGAAAAACATTCGAATATTGAACCATCATCTGTCACGGAAATTGGTTCATGGAGACAGCACGACCCTCACAAGTTATCTATTTATATTGTATACTTTCCCTCGGTGCCTGTTTGTTGTTCGTTGTATTTATTAATATTGGTTCTTTATTTGTGCTGCTCATGTTATTCACAGTGCCTGATATGTATCTGATTTGCACGTAATCTTGTGTGATCCTCTGGTTTCCTTTTTCTTCGTTTTCTTTTATTGTAAATTTTATTAACACGCCCAGGTGATGGGTTACTGTATTTATTTTATAATGTTCAAGTCAGTTTGTGTTACATATGTATTTGCCATATGCATGCTGCCGCTTACTTTGAGAAATTGTATTCCTTGTAAACCGGTGGCGTACTTTAGAGTATATCACTGAGTAATCTAGTAGAGGACGACATATTGTATAGAGACAGTAAATAGCTCCGGATATCCAACGGTACTGTGAGAATGTGTGAGTGATTGCTGGATCTTTGTTCCGAGATATTGTGATATTCCCAGGATTAGTTCACGTGACCATGCAGGTAGTATTCGGTTTGTTTTTTAGTAATAACTGAGCCTTACTGGGCCGATAATGATATGTAGAAAAAGTCATTCAGATCCGGGGCGCTATTGGGTTCACTGTGTAGGTTTACGAATAACTGAGTAGAGTGAATTTAACAGCAGGCTGATAAATATTTGTTTTCGTTTATTGGGAGATGTTACTTTTCAATATTACTAATATAAATATATTATTCTGACGTTACTTTGTTTTGAATATTTGAACCTCTCGTCACTGTTTCCTTGCTCTAGTTAGGTGTTATTTGGGTTGTCTGCACAACATAACGTTCTACTCTCCCGCCACTAAATGATCAGGTTAAAAAAGGTAAGAGTTTTTCAGAGTTCTCCGTATAATACCAGATATATTAGAATACTCCTTATAATACGAGATAGCTCACCATATATTGTCGTTTGTCAAAGAATTGGAAAATTCATCACATTTGTTCTTAGTGTAATAATCATACCTTTAGACTTGGTTTATATACAGTAAACCAAGAATAATATTTCGTTGTTTTTATAAGTGTACGTGTTTTTACTGCAATTCCTCATCATCTTCGTTTGTTTATCTTATTAGATAAATAAAGCTAGTTTATTATCGAAATAACTACATACAACATACTTTTGAAATTAAAATCTCCGCTACACTACGTTGAATACAGCTCATTAAACCTATTGTAATTGATAATTGCGATTAATTAAATTGCAATTGTTTGTTGTTTCAAAATACTGAAATAATAATAAAAGTCTTCTTCTTCATTCTTTCATATAGGCTTAAAGCCTGTTCTCCATCGATGATGTCCCTATTCGGGGCGTAAATTATCCTTCTACCTAGAGGTGAGCTGTCTCTAGCTTCTTTCACGATTCTATAATACCCCATTCTCTCTATGTTCGCGTTTAATCCCTCCCCTCTTTGTTATCCACTCCTAAATATTTGCACTTCACACATTTTTCTTCACTCCTTTCTCTGTCGTACAAAGTTTTTCCAGCAATTCTACGAAGAATTCTCATTTCTGCTGTTTCCAACATGTCTTAGATGTGTCAGTTCTAGTCTCGGCCATGAAGGTCATGATCGGTCGTATGATCCCCTTGTAGATTCTTGCCTTTGTTTTCACGTTAAGATGTTTATTCCTACATATCATGTCAGCCTGCAAAATACGACTGAAAATTAACAGTGGTAAGATACATTGTATGAAAAGATGTTAAATAATTGGAATTATTAGAGTATTTGGTATGATAATACTTTCGATGGGTTCATCATACCTATCAAGTTTATTAAAACATTGAGAGAAACTCAAACCACTTGTGATATTACGAAGTACATATAATAAGTAAAGAAAAGTCAAGTAAGCTTTGATCGAAAACAAAACTTCATGAATAACCTTATTCGTCATATACTCAAAAGGACCCAAGAACCTTATACAATTGAATCTGATCGATCATATCCAATAAAATACGTGATTTTCCGACTAAAGCTCGGTTTGAAGATCATGAGTGTTCAACTCTATCACTAGAAAAATTCGTTCTGTTGGTTGTATTTTGGAGGGGGCTTTCATATTCGATATGTTATAACTTATAAAGTGGAGTGAGTCATTTTTCTCGTTTATCTTCCAAATATTTCCCAAGTTTCCCAGCGGCTCGTTAGCTCAGTTGGTAAGAGCTCCAGGCTGATCAGAAAACTGGCGGTCGTGGGTTCAAATCCCACACGAGCCCTTCCATTTTTAATAAAATCAAATTATTTTTCAACAAATTCCAAGATATTGGATTATTTTGGTTTTTACTCGACGAATATTCATCTTGAGATTTATAAATAAACAATTTTAACTTCCTCTAAACTTTATTGTTCACACAACAATTCTTTCTTCATACCATTACTCAAGTGAGGTAAGTGTTTAAACTGAGAATACAATTGCAAAAATGTTGTTGAGTACTCAGTATCTTCACAAAAAACATAAAGGGGTGAGTAAAAATAGAGGGTGAAGAAAATAGTTTAGAATGATCATACAGATGATACCACACATGCAACCAGGAATCAAACATATTCACACAAATAAGCAGCCTAAAATAGTGTGATAGTATGTTTATAGATTAGTTAGAATACTATAAGACAAGTAAATAGAAAATAAAATTTCAAATGAGAAATACTTAGGAACTATTGAGTCGATTCTGGCAATTTTTGAAAATAACTGTACATTGAGACTTCAAACCTACTCCGAGAATTTCAATTTTCTATCTCTCCGTTCGCAAATTAGCAGTCTAACTTCCAGCCGTCCGCCCGGAACTTCAACAAATCTTTGTATCATGATTATGATACAACAACTTTCATTTCAAACGGATCGGTTGTTTCGCAACTCTCGGAAAAATTGTGAATAACTGCGGAACCATGAGCCATTAATGAACTAAACCGAGATAGTTATGCTCCAAGCCTACCATGAAAGTTTCCGTTCGAAAGTTAGTGGGAGGGCTTGCGGACGGGCAGAATTACTTTTAACTTCAGACTCATCCTCAGTGAAGCCACCTAGTCGTTTTCTTGTTCAAAATTTGAAAATTATAGAAATTTGGGAAAAACCTTTAAGCAAATTTGTGCTGAAGCTGTCCGCCTTTCGGCTTTAGCTATCATTTTTTAAATTTGGACAGAAAGAAAAAACCTTTATCCAAGTCAAAATCAAAAATGAAAGATGACACAAGGCTCACCCCTATCGCCATTTCTTTATAGTTCACATACAGGTATGGGAAAGACAGTCGGAAAGATATGAAATTGAATATTAATTAAGATGATGACCAGGGTCCAGTGGAGCAGTAGAATTTTTTAATTATTCTAGAAATAACCGAACTGGAAGGAATCAGCCTATCTTCAAAGGCAAAAATAGATGAATTTATTGTCTTTTGAATTGATTGACCACCAAAGTACCATTTTATGATCTGAGTTTTTTCTTCTGCACTGAGAATTTCGATTCACTTCATTTTCAACCGATATGGTCTAACGCATCTCATGTTTGAAGTGCAAATGAAAGCAGATCATTTCCATCGAAGTATCCCCACTCGCCGCTGCCATTGATAGAGAACAGTCGTTAATCGTCATCGTATCGCGCTAAGGTTTTGATTCTTCCACTGCTCCTCTGGAATCTGGTCGTCGTCTTGATTAACATTGAATTTCGTATCTTTCCGATTGTTTTTTCCACGCCGGTATATAAAAATAGAGACCCAATAGGACACATAGGATACATAGATAAACGGGTGTTTCATTAACAGCGCCCCATTTTGTTTTGTAAATAAAACAGATTATTTATTTGAAAATTATTGATATTTTTATTTCATTATAAAGTACAATGGATACTATTAGTTATTATTTATTATTATTATAATGTAAGCAATTACTCGCTCAATATTGATCTATAAATCGTCTAAATTTGCTGGATGATTGCTGTAAACCAATGACCCAATGAATATAACCCCATAGAAAGAAGTCCAATGGAGTCGGATTAAATAGCACTGGGGCAAAATACAAGAATGAAAAGCGATGAATAGAAGTACAATGGATGAGCGTCCAATCACTAATTTTACATTAAAACTAAGGTGTACTAAAAGCGTAAAGTATGCAATTAATCAGAAGCATTTAAAAGAAGTTTATTTACTAAGAGTTACCAAGAGGGACTGTTATAAGTACTATTATCTAGAGTATGTTTTAACGTAGCTCCTGGGGTTTATTTCCAATAACCTTCCTTTCGGCCGCTTCAAAATACAATAGAAATGACATAAGGACGTTCTTTTCTCTGTTATTGTCACGCATCGCATACGTGTCAAGTTACAGTGCCACAGAATTTTTGACACATAAATAACGCAGGTAAATACCGTGATGTAATGATGTAATTTATACAATCTATGAAGGATTCTGTCATCCGTATTAATACGGATCTCTTCAAAGTAAAGTAAGAGTAAATCTTTAATAAAAACGAAAATCATTAAACATAAATTCATTGATGATCTTATTCCTAGCGGTGGTTACAGGACCAAAACAAATGCATACAATTCAATCTGATCGATCATTCCGGCTGACTGAATGTGATCTTTTCGATTGGAAGATCGGTTTGAAGATCGTGAGTTGTCCAAGTCACTAGACGAATTCGTTCAGTTTTGTTGGTTGTTTTTGATTGAAGGTCGTCTAAATATAAACTTACGAAGTAGAATGAGTGATTTTATCCTTCATCTTCCAAATTCTGTACAGTATTTGCGTCGGCTCGTTAGCTTAGTTGGTAAGAGCTCCAGGCTGATTTGATAACTGGCGGTCGTGGGTTCAAATCCCACACGAGCCCTGGTTTTTTCAACGAATTTGAATTATTTTTTGGAAAAAATTTCGGATCTTTTCAGTTGCTAATAGGTTATCTTTCAAAAAAATTAATATATATATATATACATATATATATATATATATATATATATATATATATATATATATCGGTTTTAAAACGTCTTTCGTCGTTGTCCGATGCCTAATTTCCATGATCTCCTGTCACACCACTGGTTTTCTGCCAGGTTCCTTGAGCTCATCGCTTTAGAAACCCCCTCCATCCAAGTTTTTCTCGGTCTTCCTCGTTTTCTAGGATGTGATGGTATCCACTCCATCATCTGCTTTGGTAGTCTAGCATCATCCATCCTCTGTACATGTCCGTACCAAACAAGTTGCCTGCGTTCAACGTCTGCCATGAGCGATTCTTCTATTCCCATTCTCATTCGAACATCTTCATTCCGTATTCGGTCCCTTCTAGATATCCCTAATGTTCGTCTAAACACATCCATTTCTGTGGCCTCCAGTTTCCTTTTGTAATTATCTGTGATTCGCAACGTTTCCGATCCATACAATAATGAGCTCTTAATCATTGTTTCGTAGATGTTGTATTTTCGCTTTTTTCCTATTTCATTACTCCAAAAGAATCCGTTTAAACATGAGATAAGACCCCTGGCTTGGTTCATCCGTTTCTGAATTTCCCGATCGTCCTTGCCTGTAATATCAAATTCAACCCCCAAGTATGTGTAGTTAGTGCAGGAAGCGATTTCTTCTGTATCGAGTTGAATGTTTGCTAATTCCCCTCCGATGGGAAGATATTTGGTCTTTTCGGTGTTAAGTTCTAGGCCCCATTGTTTATACTCTTCCTGCAACTTTCGGGTCATATATTCCAAGTCATCCTGTTCACTAGCAATTATGACTTGGTCATCAGCGAACTGGAGCGTAAAAAGACAAGTGTTGCCCAGGTCTATTCCCATTCCCCAACATTTTCTCTTCCAAAGAGCAAGAGCTCTGGCAACATAGATTTTGAAGAGCGTGGTTGATACACAGCAGCCTTGACGCAAATTAATTACTACGTTATTACTAGTAAATATCTTACGATACAAATTTTATCTAAGAAGCACTGTTCCAAAAATGATAAATTTTATTAAAATAATAAGAAACGGTTTTTTACTTGATAGAAGGATTATTACAAAATTTTAATATCAAAATAGATTTAATCTGTTAGTCGTCTACAATTTTAATTTCAAAAAATTTATTCAAGAATTAAATTAATGTCTTTATAAGTACTGCTCATATTTAATAGACGTATAAAATCGAAACTCATCATACAATATCAAATAGAATTAAGAAAACCCAACGAATATAAATTGTCAATTAAAATAAATAAATAAATAGTTTTTCTTTCGTTCCAGGCATGCGTACTGAACTCTTCAGACAAACGTACGAAACCCTGTTCGTTACAAAATGTATTGTTTTCTGATCTTATATTTATGAAGACTAAATCTGTCTCAAAAATATAGAAAATAATTTTAAGAACCTCTCAAAAACCAATTTATTTGAAATATTCAATATATTTAAATAAATTGCTTCAAAAACTCTCAAAACATGTAGCACATCCTCAAAAATAATTAGAATTCAGATAAGACCAGTTCAACTTTACATATAAAAAAATAATAATAAAATCAATTAGCAATAAATAGACTTACCAAATGCCGTCTGGAAATATGTGATTTGAAGAGCATATCCAAGGTACTCTATGTTCTATGCTCACAATAAAATCACACAAAGTTTATAAGGCACTTTAATGGTCTTAGTTAAGAACATTCGACACTGTATAATAAATTTCATTATTTAAAAACCTAATATAATTATATAGTATATATGAAATAAAATAATAAGAAACGGATGTGCTACATGTTTTGAGAGTTTTTGAAGCAATTTATTTAAATATATTGAATATTTCAAATAAATTGGTTTTTGAGAGGTTCTTAAAATTATTTTCTATATTTTTGAGACAGATTTAGTCTTCATAAATATAAGATCAGAAAACAATACATTTTGTAACAAACAGGGCTTCGTACGTTTGTCAATACGCATGCCTGGAACGAAACAAAAAATATTCATTTATTTATTAATTTTAATTGACAATTTATATTCGTTGGGTTTTCTTAATTCCATTTGATATTGTATAATGAGTTTCGATTCTATACATCTATTAAATATGAGCAGTGCTTATAAAGACATTAATTTAATTCTTGAATAAATATTTTGAAATTGAAATTGCAGAAGACTAACAGATTAAATGTGTTTTGATATTCAAATTTTGATAAATTTAAAATTTTGTATCAACTGAAAAATATTAACTAAAATCAAAAGTTTGCGGAGTGCTTCATGAAAACGTACATAATCCAAATACATCTTTTATATTAATAAAAGCCTTTAATAGGTAGACTCATTTCACTTCAATGTTCACTTCTATATAAAGAAAGACTTGTTTTTTGTGAATTCTCATATTCAAATCGATAAATCTGTTCTGTGTGCTATTATTCGCGCACTGTTGTTATTAAAAAAAATCTCACTATTATATTTCCATTCTCCCCTGACCATCTAATAAATTGGTGCTTTTTGACAATATTCTTTCAAGATTTCCACTGTAAAAATTGATAATTAAGAAATGTCATTAATGTCAACTTGAATTTTGAGTGAATCTACTTGAAAAAAAAAATTCTGTATATATATATATATATAAATACACAACACAGGAAATTCTGTATATATAAATACAGAGTACAGAAAATTCTGTATATATAAATTGAAAATTAACTTCGAAGGGTTTTTTCGAAATATAATATAACAGATAATTGCTGTATTAACTCTCTCAAACTTCTACAAATTTTATTTAAACAATCCCTTAAAACATTTTTTCGAAATTAAGTTGAATAAAATGAATACTGACTTTATAGACATTTAGAAACATGGTGCTTTTTTACCATTGTTCACTTTCACCGAACTCACTTTTATTGGTTTCACAGTTGGCTTCACTTTTCACAAATTACTATCTAATTACAATTAAATAATGTAGTTAATATATTCACTTCCAGGACTTAAGTGGGTTACTGTGTTATTGGCAGAGAGAGACGTGAAACTAGCGAGCGGTTTATTTCATGCCTTTTGGGCAAGCGACAAAATGTGACTTTTTTGGGAATGTTTCTTCACGGGTGCTCTGTGGCTGACTCAAATGAGAGAACTGTTTGATTATAACTTGAAAGACGAAGAGAAATGTGAGTAGAACACTTCTAGAGAATGTGCGTGGAATCAGAACTTGATCAGAACTTGTTCGAAGAGTTGATAATATTGCGTGACCACTTGGCCGAAGCACGAAGAGTGCTTGAAATGTAGTCAGGTAAATTTCGATACGACATTCGACTGTTGCCGTCCTTAAACGGCTTCGGTTCTAATGGGTTTCTAAGAAAACTGTGAAGGATAAATATTTTCGATCCTTACCAGGCACAAAGGTTTCTAGGAAATAAAGATCCATATTTGAAAGGCCTAGGTTCCTGATTCCTTGTTCGATGTAAATTCGAACAATAACAAATAGTGGAACTTGAAGGAATTGGCCGATCTTTATATGCAACAATAAATAAAATATTGTTTCTTCAATTGAGTGATCACCAAAGTACCATTTTATAATTCAATTTTTTTTTTTTACAGTAAACATTTCTATTTGCGAAGAGTCTATTTGACTTTCATTTGTTATGGACTTACACACTAGCACTCCTAAGTTCTATGCGCCAACTCGATCTGATCATCGAAACAACTCCTCACTTCGTAAGGGCTGTAAGAGAGATAATGACATTCTTGTCGAGTTACACACTGGATAATTCATTATCATAACGCCTATATCTTTCGATTATTCCAATGTTTGACCTGACGATCGGAGTTCTCTTTCTTATGCATTGAATATCGTATCTCCAAAATGTGATTTTCGAAACCTGTAGGTAGGACCTTAGATGACAAATACCTCTTTGAGGTAGTTGTAAGTGATCGAATGAAAGAACTGATATTTCCTAAATATTTATTCAGCATATTAACAGTGATAAACATTTGTTTGAAATAACGAAAATTGTTCAGCCTCCACCAATATCTCGAAAAGCAAATTTCAATAAATTTTGTTGATATACTGATTCACGAATCGAAACTTAGGCGTAATATAACACAGATTACTCATGGATGAATCTTCATAGATTTTTCACACGTCTACGTATGTACATAATGAAAAACACTCATTCTCTCACTCACCACATAATGACTACAATATGCACAAGCTATGATTATTACAGAAAATCACAAAATATTGACGTTCTTATAAATAAATAAAATACAATCGATTCTATAAAAACAAGAGGAATTTCTGGGAATAGTTGACAACGTAAGAGTATTTTGAACTATTCATTATCATATTATAGGAATATACTCTTTTCTGTATAGAAAAGAAGTATCTATTAGCAACTATTTGGATAAGTACTTATATAGTTATATGGGATATTCATTAAACATGGACTTTTAGAAATGTGCTATGAATCTTTGATTTTTTCAAAAGAAAGTGAAGTATGTAATATGGAATCTTCAGCCTATTATTATTTAATAATTTAACAAAATATATTAGGTCTTTTCCTTAACAATTTCACGTAGAAATAACAGTTTCTAAAGGATACACAGTGCGGCCACATATAACAAAAATGTTTGTCATGTTTTTCCAGTCTTGATGACATTTTCTGAAAGTTAAATGTTATTTAATCATTCAGTAGACTTGGAAAGTAGTGTCTTTGAACATTTCCACTGTTACCAAAGTATCATTTAAACTGAACATTGTAACACGCCTACTTGTTTCAAACGACCTTACTAATTATCACGACCTATCAAAAGAAGCTTTCGAATAACAGAACTTTTTTTGTCCGAACAACAAATTTCAACTAGAACATGAGACAAAACTTTTCTTTTCAGGAGAAAAAATCTGCTAATTTTCTTCTGTCAAGAAGACATCATTATCAATTGATCATCATGCAGATGATCGACAACTCGAAGTGAAGTTTGAAATGTGCCTTTGGAACAAAAAGGGATATGGCTTCACTTTTAGAGAAGATGATTATTTTGAACACTATCGTGAAATTGACAGTGGTGAATAGGAAATCAAAATTATAACAATCGCATATCAATTTATATTTTTTGTGCTTCTGGAATAGGAGAAATAAAAAACAGAATTGAAAGGAGTGGTCTAAAAGAAAGTGAACGGAAAAGAAAGATCGATTCTTTCACTAAACTAGACAAAGTCGTGTTTTCCCCATTATATATCGAGCTAGAAATGAATAAAAGTTTTTAATAAGGACAAATATATTTTTATAAGAAGAAGAAGCCTAAGTTGAGTATAGAAAAAATCAACTAGGAATTTGACCCACAAATAAGATAATATTATATATCAGGATCCCGTCTTTTTTACTTGATTAGTAAGACTGGGTAAAAAACTTGTGCTTCATCGGTTATAAGGATTTTCTGGCAAAAAGGAAAATGAAATGTTGGTATAGTTGAGCTAGTTGACGATTGAGATGATTAACGATTTCAGGGTCCTTAATTGTAACATCAGCTACTAAATTTCAGAAGCGATATTCGTAGCTGATTAAAAAGGATTCAACAGCCAGAATTTGAATTTTCTCAAAACTTGAGTGAGGATTGGTTATTTGAAATAATTTTTGAATTTTGTATTGTTTATCATGTTTTGTTGGAAATATTTTCTTGATACTCCTAGATTCACCTGTCACAAATTCGAAGTATTTCTTCGATTTTAAGGATCAGTTGTGTTCTGGTTAAAAATTCGCACTATTTCTTTACGACACCTTAGGCACAGAACTGTTAATTTTTGAGCAGTAGAACGGCCTTGCTTACCAAGAGATTTCGAGCAGGTTGAGTGAATAACTACACCATTAATTCTATTTGGATAATCTCAAAAGATGTTTTACTTTAGTCTATACAAAACTCAAATTTATTTGTCATATGTGGCCGCTCCGCGAAGCAAGAGATATACGGAATATTTCATTGATATTCCCTTCGCGACAATTTTTTAAGCAGTATAACTGAAATAAATAAATGGATTTCGACACTCAATCTAATAAATTCAATTTACTATTCGTTTTCCTCAGATGCGCTCTCCAAGGAATAATGTTTGTAACTTCTTCGTCCGATTGATCTCTTGAATCTATAGACGATGTGTTCATATTTTCCATATTTTTACTATTTTCTATGTTGTTGTTATTCAAATCTTCCTTCATATATTCTTCCTTGTTCTTATTATTAATATTTTCATTGTTTGTATTTAAAATATTGTTATCCTGTGTTACCAAGGGGTTGTCCTGTATCTTCTCAACTACTTTTGGTGTATATATTGTTGATCTGAAATTAAAAAATATATATTATGGTATCAGGCAATTCAGTACATTTTTATAGTCTCAATGGCATATAAAAAATTATACGAATAAATAAGCAACAATATCGTAATTTTTCAAATGAGTCACAAGCTTCACCGAACTAAGAAATTTAACACATTAAATTATATACCTTCCTATTCTACTCATTATTTGAACTATCAATACGAAAAAAAATAACCTAGATTAGGTGAAATAAATACAATATTTTCAACACCAATGGAATATTGATCGACTTAAAACTTACTTAATTTTAGTATCTGTTTCTTCTTTCTTTGCCATTAGTTGCCGCTTCCATTGTGGAATAGATTGGAGTCTCTTTTCTTCCGCTTCTCTGAGTAGCTGTTCTTCTAGTTCTTTTTTTGCTTTTTCTGCCGCTTTTTTAGCCAACATTTGACGTTTCCATGCTGGTATCAAGTTTCCGGTGTTATCTTTGTCAGGAATCTGAAAAATTTTTGTTTGTGTAATATGAAGACTACTATATAAAGAAAATAGTACTTCTTAATGAATATTTTTAGAAGATAACGATGTCTCTAGTATTATAAATAACTGTTGAAAAATTGAGAAATAACAAACACGTAATAATGTTGCCCATATGAGAAAATTAATGAATTCAACTCAAACTTATGTGAATAAAAATGAAGTTATCAATTATAACTCATTGTCTTCACGCATTCGTCAGGTTCTGTGTTTTCCCAAGCAGAACAGTTGTTATATTTTTATTTATTTTAAGTAGAAAGTTTGATTCCATTATTCAGAGAGAGAGATATGAAGTATTATTCTATTACTCGTTTTCTTAGTTTAATTGAACAGGTTCTTGAACCATCCAACCTAATAACCATTGAAAGATTTTAAAACTCAATATAATCTGCATAAAATGATACTGAAAAATTATAAAATTACACACAAGTTTTCAGAAACTTTAGAGTACTCATATAGTGGCACTAATACATTTTATAAATCTATAATTTTTTCTCACAATTAACACTTAAAAGAAGGTGAAAATTTTGGAAATTTTAGCTAAATCTTCAGAGAATTTGTTATTGAAATACAATAATCACTTTGAATTGAATTCCTTTTGAAAGAGTTGGTCTCTCTTTGAATTTGTAATATATAATTTTGTGAATTTACGATGTAATCTACTCATTTATTGGCTGAACGCAACTTTCAAAGTTTTGTCGTTACTGAATGGAATTTACTATTATCTAGGGTGAATTATGATTTATGTTCTATACCTTACAATCAGAGTGCGTATCTTTATCTCACAACTTTCAAGGAAGAATAATTTTTAAAGAAATTATTAATTTTGACTATCACCTGTTGGAAAAAAAGATTCTCC
Organism: Megalocaria dilatata; assembly: GCA_034642435.1. Lineage (NCBI taxonomy): Eukaryota > Metazoa > Arthropoda > Insecta > Coleoptera > Coccinellidae > Megalocaria > Megalocaria dilatata. The sequence continues at coordinate 41,249,477 of CM067859.1, read as the reverse complement.
TCTGAAAATATCCTGTATTTATGCGGTGAGAATTGATAAGAGATGTTGGGCAACTTTATATAACAATATAATACCTACATTTAATTTTCTTTCAGATGATTTCAAACATATTTGGTTCTCCCATACTGACGATATTTTTAAAATAAATTCAAATTTACAGAATGTCCTAAAAGACGAATTCAAAAGTAGGTGATAGTTCAAGTCATAAAAGTTATAAAAGAAATATAAAAAAAATAAGATACTTTTTGAAATTATAAGCATTTCAAAAATATCGAGAAAATCATACTTATTTTTCTTACGACTAAGGACCATTCGAAATTAGCATTTTTGGTCGGCTATAAATAAAAGACTAATGAATATTTTTTCAAGGTTTTGAGTTTATTAATACTTTTCCTCAACAGATTCCCACAAAACAATAGTTATCCCCTGGGATAACTATTGTTTACCTGTAAAGATGAGCTTCATCGCTAAAGATGATTTTTCTAGGAAAATGCTCATTTTCGGCTATTCGACTTTTAGCCCATAAAGCGAAGTGGAAACGCATCAAATAGTTACGAGGCTTTTTTTGCATTAGTTGAATTTTGTAAGCCTTCATACCGAGGTTCATACAGAGAAGAAATGTTCAGTCTTTTAGCTTGATGACGAGTTGATGGTCATTGGGTTGATGATTGTTGGTCTTAACATTAACAAGTTGTGTGCTGCATGCTGGCAGGAACAATCCTTGACTTCCCTATACGTTAGCTGGGCAACACCTTAAGGTCCGGAGCTATCGTGATCTTGGTTTGATCGTCGATTCTGGTCTTGACCGATCGGATAATATTATGGAAGCTTTCAGTAGAGCAAAGGCAGCCATCTACCTCATTTAGCAATCTTTTAGAGGTTGTAGTATCCGGGCTGCAAAATTGATGTGCACCAAATACGTGAGGTCAATTCTGAAGTATGCTAGACTAATTTGGTGGTTGCTGTAAGATCTGACTCTCAGCTCCCTGGGTCTGTTCAAAGATGGTGCACAAGAATTCCATTTTCCTCTTTCGTGCAATTGGACCTCATAGAAAGATTGACGTTATTTGGACTTAGCAGCTTCGAGGACTGGCGTTCCAGGAATAACACGGCTTTTAGGGCAATGTATGCATTCTTCGGTGTGGACCTTTAGCATTTATTTCTTTCAAAATATTCTACGTGAACACAATCCTGCAGGATGAACTTTCTATTTAACAGAGTTTTTGATGCTTGGAATGGTCTCTCAGGTGAAGTGGTGAATGAAACAGCCATCAGTACGTTTAAGAAGGTTTTTGATCGATGAAGAAGTGTTTGATGTACAAGTAGGTTGGACACAGAATACTTTTTGTAGCCTTTTTGAGTGCACTCCATTTGTGGTTTGATAATAATAATGAATAATGGCGTGACACAAATTGCTCGTAAAAAGTTCAGGATATTGATGTTTTTCGAAGATGCATATTTTCCGTAGGTATCATCTTGAATTTTTTTCAATAACAAAACTTATAAGGATTACAGAAACGTCTTCTGCTTCATCGTAAAGTAAGTTTTTATTAAGTTATTAGGAGTACAAATAAGTTTTCGCCGTTTTTTAACGTTTTTTGTTTATGAATCATCCCTAATGATTTTAAACGATGTGAGACTGCTTGCTGAGTGACTTCTAATGTTAGAGCAAGTTCTTTTTGTGTTTGAGATGAATCTTCCTCCAATAATTTCTCCAATTCTACATCCTCGTAAATTTTTGGCCTTCCACTGCGATCTTTGTCTTCTACGTCGAAATCACCATTTCTAAACTTTTGAAACCACTCTCGACACGTTCTCTCACTCAAAGCACCCTCACCATATGCTTCTACGAGCAATTGATGCGCCTCAGCAGCAGATTTTTTTAAATTAAAGGAGTAAACTAATATTTCCCGCAAATGACGCTTACTTGGCTCAAATTTTGACATTTTCAACTTATAAAAATTATATTTTACCAATATAAAATCAATGATATCAATAGGTTATGTTGTTCTTGAATGTCCAAACTATTTTTTAAGCCGGTTATCATCTGCGAAAGCTAACCGAAACTCCGTGCCGCGCCATCTACAATAAAACGGCGGAAACTTATTTGTACTCCTAATAAATAATTTTTAGTCCAGGTGTATCAGGAATCCATATTTTAGTGATTTTCTCTTCAGTCCGTATTCCGTTTTCAGTAAGATAAGATGGTTCTACGCAATTAAAAATGAAACTATTTCAAGACAACTGTTATCCGAGGACAATGCCAACAGAGAATGCTTCAGGCTGGTCGAACACAAATGGAAGTGGAAAATTTCTTCAATGTTAGCTATAGTATGCTATCACTGGTCGTCAAAGACCCAGACATCGTGCTACAAACGCCCGTAAAAGGCCGTCTTTTAACTTAACTTTTTCGGGGAGAAGACAGCACTTGCAGAATAGCAAGTAAACATCTTAGATATGCCATAGGTACTTCAATTTCCTTAAACACAATCAGAAGACGTTTCCATAAAATCAGGCTAACATCGAGGCGCTTCTTAAGAAGAGTTTCACTCACTCGTGAACACAAGCGTCAAATATAAGAGTGAGCAATTGAGCGGGTATACTGGCTAGATCAATGGCGATACTCTTTAAGGCTAGATATGGACGTTTTTATGATAGTCGATGAGTATGAAGGAAAAGCAGTTCTGTTCATCAAGTCCATCATTTTCGAGAAGGCACAATTATGATTTGGAGTGGAGTTTATTTTGATGACAGAACTGACTCAGTACTTTCAGGAACCATGACGTCTCAGACATATGTTGATGTGCAGTCCAACAACTCTATGCAGCTTTTGACCACAAATGTAGCCAGGTAATTACTGAGAAAACCAGGGTATCCAACATTTAGCATTACCTCCAAGATCCTCTGACCTATCCAATCGAGCACGCTTGGGACCAATTAAAAACAATCCTTATTGCCCCAAGACCACACCCGTAAACGTTTCAACAGCTCCGAAATCTGTTACCACAACTATGGCAACAAATTGAGCAGAAAGTATAAATTTTTGAAATTTTCAAAATTTAAGAATGTATGAGTTTTTTCTTATTGTGTTCTCATTAATGTGAATACATCATTTCTTTAAGATATTATTATTCTAACCTGAAACACTCTACATATACAAACTTCAGTAGGAAATTGTGTTCTTCTGAAGAGAAAACACAAATTAACTCAATATCGTTAACTTTTGAAGGTTTATTTATGGCAACTTTAAACACACAGGTTTTCGAATGACCTCATAAAAAATAGTCCAGGATGATAAATTGGGCTTTCTGGCAGGCCAACGCACTATCCCTCTTTCCAAACCACTGATTAGAAAATGTTCCAGTAAAAATATTGCTTTTTCATTGTTGCGTGAATACCGACATTCTAAGAAGTCGAGGAGGAATTAGTTGGGCATTTACTTTAGGTTTTCATTTCGTTGTTCTTACAACATTGTGGTTAGTACCGATGTTACATTCTAATAAATATTTTCGAAATGTATAAATTGGCATCTTTGTCCTCGAAATATTTGAAAATCGAAATTTTCATAAGTCTTACTATTCTAAGGAAATAAAATGTTATGGTTCAATTCAAGGTCATTATTTAAATAGCATGAATTGATTATAGTTTCTAGAGCACAAAACGTTGGATTTCGAATTGGTAACGCCATCTTGCATGGTAGAGAAAGTGAGCATGTTTTATTTGCATGAATTTCTTCGAATAAGTTCCAGACAGCATGAAACAGATTAAATGAAATTTAAAACCAGAATTTTGTTTCACCTTTGAAATAATTTAAATGATAGGTACTGTATCTCTCACTGTTTCCCAAATTCCAACGATGAGCCTCGAAGTTCAGCCATAGTGCACAGTAATTAAAATGTGAAAACAGACTTACCTTTTCCACGAAATTTGTAGCTGAAAACTGTTTGGATATCTCCGAATACAGCTCCTTCTCCCTGTACACCTCATTTTTGGCGCGTTCTAACTTCATCTTCTTGATTCCATTGATATTTTTCGACATCTTCAACTCCGCGATCAGGTCCGTCTTGACAGCCGCAAACGGCTCGCACTGTAGACTTTGAAGACTGACTGATCTAGTAGGCGCCGAAAAAGTCTTCGACGCGACCATTTTGTCCGTCCTCCTCAGCTGGACGGAATTCAAATCGTGGATGCTGATGGCAGAAAGCGGCTGTTGTCCCTTTTTGCGTTCGTTTTCTTTTTCATCCAGCTCCAGGTCCTCGAATTTCGGTTCAGGTGGAGGAGGTGGTGGTGGTCCACCGTTCTTCTGCTCCTCGACAACAGGGAAGGTTTCTTCGCTCTCCGATTTGCTGCGCATTGTACCAGTCAAAGACCTCTTGTCGCCGATGCTGATGCTGCGTAGGTATTCTGAGGGTTTGATCAGGTTGTTGGAGTTGGAGATGTTCTTTCCCGGGAAGATGGGGGGCACGAAGGGAAGCACGCGCTGTTTGTTCACCAGGTTAGGACCCGTTAACGACGATCTTTCATCGGTATCCGTCTCCAAACTAACGATGGTCAAATCGGAGCAGGACGAGTTCAATCTGCGAGACGCTGAAATCGTAAAAGAACAGGTGAAATAAAGAGGGGGCTACCCACAACGAAATTAATTCATTTAGCTCGTCGGTTATCACTGTATCCAGTTAATTCTCTCCTCGATACGGACAGTTGGCTTCCTAATCACTTTTGTTTTATTCAGAAATCCTAGTTTCATGGTGTGATAAGTATGTGTTATAGTTAGTGAAAATATTCGAAGTAATTGCGACTGAGTTACATATATCTACGTCAAAATGTGATTTGTAGGTCAGGACTGTCCGTATTTCTCTTTTTTTTACTTCTCGGTACTTAGATTCGAGTGCGAATTCATTCCCCTTTCGCGAATGTCATGATGATTGCATGAAAATATGGAGTCAGGGTTTCCTGATTAGATCGGAAATATACCTAACAAAACTTATATGAAATCGCCATATTTTGCGGAAACATTTAAACATTTCATTTGCATACGAAAGAAGGTTATTTTCACCAATATGAAATTTTGTTTTTAATGAAAAAGTTCTAGATATTCTTGGCAGAATGCCAGAAAGGAGTGATACTGGACCTGGTATTTCCGCACTCTTTCTAAGGAAATTTAGGTACGTTTTATCGACCTTTAGGTTTCTTATTTAACCTATTCGTGAAATCAGGTAAATATCCAAGTCACTGGAAACGAAAAGTTATATTACTCCGGTATTCAAGTCAGGTGATGCTAACGACGTGGGAAATTATAGACTCTTATATCCCAAAAATGTTGAATACTTTAATTTCTAATAAAATAACACCATTACTCTAACGTGTTTTTATTGAAGAGCAAAAAAGATTTGCTGCCGGTAGATATGAAACAACAAATCTGTTATTTTTCGTGGATTTTACCCTATCAGCATTCAGTGAGAAATCACGGGCCGATGGGGTATACTAGGTGTCCCAACAAAAATTTGACCTCCCCCAGAACTCAGATAAGAAGAATTTTCGAAGATCTAAAAAAGAATGTGTCAACTTCTGTTGACCATTGACCATTTAATTCTAAAAGTTTTTTGAATAAAATTTTTTTTTAAATTAAAATTGTGAAGAAACATATTATAATTTGTTCTGATATTCAAATTTTGTTATATTTCTTTTATCAAGTAAAAAGCCTTTCTATTTTATTTTATATATAATATATAATTATATTTTGGCTTCAATAAATCTCATTATGGAATGTCAATGTATTTAAATAAGCCTTAAAAATAACTTACACTGTTCTTTGATTTTGTTAGAACATAGATCAATCTTGAATTATAAAGTTGATCTGGTTTCGAAACATTCATTTCTTTGCACGTGTGCGTTGTTGATATAGGTTAGTTTTTTGATTTTGATATTTGGATTATTATCTAGGACCGAAGAAGGGATTACTTAGTAATATATTTATTTTTTGAAGATATAGTGCATGTTTTGAGAGATTTCTGAATTAACTTATTCGAATATTTAAATATATTAAATATGTTCCGGTTTTTAAAAGGCAATTGGTGTTCTTAAAGGTAAGACCAGAAACAAAATTTTGTCTCCTTTAAATATTTATTTATTAATTTTAATTACTTTCGTATATCTGTTGGTTTATTTATTCTATTTGACATTTTATATTGAATTTTGATTATATACGTCTATTAAACGTAAGCGGTGCTTATTTTAGACATTAATTTAATTCTTAAAGTTTTTTGAATAAATTTTTTTTTTTTTTTAAATTAAAATTGTAGAAGACAAACATATTTTTATTTGTTTTGATATTCAAATTTTGTTATATTTCTTCTATCAAGTAGAAAGCCTTTCTATTTTATTTTAACTTCTGTTGAAATGAAAAAAAATGAAACAAAGTCAATACAGGTAAACTTCACCCTTCGTAAACAGCAGTGTCCCCTCATATACATGAATAATATCAGAATACCAGATTCCCCGTCCACCAAATATTTGGGTATACATCTGTACAATAAATTAACTTGGAAGGAACATATTGTTGAAAAAAGGAAACAAATAGACCTAAAAATTAAAGAACTCAACTAGCTTATAGGTAGGAAATCCAAGCTCTCACTAGAAAACAAAATTGTTTTATACAAGACAGTTATAATGTATGGAATTGAGCTCTGGGAATGTTCAAGTAAATCGAATATAGCCATAATACAAAGAAGTCAATCAAAAATTTTGAGAATAATAACCAATGCTTTTTGGTACGTAACAAATATAACTCTACATGAAGACCTGAAAATACGGTATGTGAAGGATGTCATTAAAAAAAAAGTGAAAAACACCACGTCAAACTTAAGGTTCATGTAAACAGCATACTACATCCAAAACATAATTCAACCTTTGAACAGTAGAAGACTCAAAAGCAGCTGGCCAGTAGACCTGAAGTAGGGTGGAAGGGGTTCTCTCAATGGAGAAGACCTTTTAAAGTTCCTTAAGAACACAATGCTCTTATAGATTAGCTAATGGAAATATTGTATTTTTGATTGCTGATAAATAATGAATAAAAAAAACGTATGTTTCGAGAAGGACGAATTTCCATCATGAGTTTGTACCGAAAAAACAACTGATGAGGATCGCAATAACCCCCAACATTTATTGAATAGGGAGGAGATGTTGGATATGGTTTAGTTGGGTAGTTTTTTCTGTACTCTAAACATCGCAATTGAAATTTTTAAATTTGTTCATTTAGTGGCAGAACAATTTGAGTTTTTATATGTTTTTACTTTAAAATTGGGTGTTCTTGCCACCCTTTTTCGGAACAATGTCGTCATAGGAATTTTTCTCCCTAATAGGTATAGAACTTGAAAATTAGTTTTGGATTCTTCAAAACTCTTAGGGTTCTCGAGTTTGGGCGGTTCAACTGTCACCTTTTGACGGTAAGTTCAAATTACATTATTTCGTGAATACTGAACCGATTTTGAAAATTTCAACTGGGTTGTGCAGAGAACATAAATAACTTTGAAACTAATCTCTTCCCTATTCAAAAAATGTTAGGAGTTGATGCCACCTTCATGGGGGTGGTTTTTTCGGAACAAACTCATGATGGAAAATGGTCCCCCTCAAAATAGAAGTTGACCTGTTTTTTAAAATCTTCGAAAATTATTCGTTTCTGAGTTCTGGAGGGGGGTTCGAATTTGCGTTGGGACGCCATGTATAGAGACTTTGCTAAACATTTTGATATATTGCATCATTGGCTACTCACTGCCAAGCTGAAAGCATTAGGCTTTGGGTCACCTCTACTCGTGTGGATTTCGGATCGTTTGGTTGAGATGACACAGTTTATCGAGATGGTATTGAATTAAGTTCAGGAGTCCCACAAGGATCGCCTTTATCACCAGTTTTATTTTTGTGCTTCATCAATGACATAAAAACTGTTATAAAATTCTATTTGCGGATGATATGAAATTGTTTCGGCTTATAAGATCCCTGACTGATTGCTTGTTACTTCAGAGGGATATCGATAACGTGGTTAAATGGTGTCTACAGAAAGAGTTGGAAATAAATGTTATGCTATGCAATTTCTCCGAAACAATCCGTTGATCTTGTTCGATCATTCAGTAGACGCGTGTCTATTGTAATCGGTGAACACAGTGAGGGATCTTGGAGTATTGCTGTATACTTGAGTTTCACAGAGCACATAAATTACGTATCATCGGGAGCTTTTAGAATGCTTGGCTTCATCAAAAGACATATGCAAGACTTTAGTGTCTCTTCCATGAAAGCAATGTATATAGCGCATGTGAAAAGTATTGTTGAATATTCATGTGTTATTTTTTAGAGTGATAGAACTTTCGATATGGATAACTTTGATATGACAGAAGGTAGAAGCCATGTTGTTTTGACATTTCTGTTCAGTAAGCATTGAAAAATTATCATGAAAACACTCAAGCCGCAACAATGTTTAAAAATTTTTGAAATTTATTTTCAAAGTCAGTGTTCTATTGGCCAAATTTATAGAGCACTTCGTGAAATTTATGTTTTAGATAATCGTCCATTAGAGCAGCTTATTCGTCGAACTATGGATAGATTTCGGGCAACAAGACGAAAAACTGTACGTACAGAAGAAAATATCGCTGCTCTAAGTCATAGTGTTAATGATGATCCAGATTTGTCTATTTGTCGACGTTCACAACATGTTGGAGTCTGTGCATTCACCCCATGGAAAATTTTGAGTAAAGATCTTGGTCTACATCCATATAAGATCCAACTGGTTCAGTAACTAAAGCCACTTGACCATAATAAGCGTCGTTTGTATGCTGATTGGGCCCTAAAACAGCTTGAAGTTGATCCACTTTTTTATCGTAAAATTGTGTTTAGTGATGAGTCTCATTTCTGGTTGAACGGCTATGTAAACAAGCAAAATTGCCGTATATGGAGTGAAAACAATCCTTAAGAAGTTCTGCAGGTTCCATTGCATCCTGAAAAATGCAGTGCATGGTGTGCTTTAACGCTGGAGGCATCATCGGTCCATATTTCTTCAAAAACGATGCTAGAGGTAATGTTACAGTGAATGGTGCTCGTTACAGATCGATTATCAATTATTATTTTTTTCAAAATTTGAATGGTATCGACCCAGAAGTATTTTGGTTCCAAAAAATGGTGCTACACCTCATGCTGCTACCGTAACAATTGATTTATTGAAAGAAAGATTTGATGATAACATTATTTCGAGAAATGGTCCAATTAATTGGTCTCCAAGAGCATGCGACATAACTCCACTGGATCATTTTCTTTGGGGTTATGTCAAGTCATTGGTTTATGCTGATAAACCAGAAATAATAGACGCTTTGGAAGCCAACATAACTCGTGTTATTGATAAAATAAGGCCTGAATTACTCGAAGAGGTGATCCAAAATTGGTCTGGTCGAATGCGGTTCCTCAGAGCTAGTCGTGTTGGATATATGCCGGAAATTATTTTTAAAACATAAATGTCATAAAAATATCTTTCAAATGAAAGAAAAATTGGCTTTAATCTTAATTTAAATGTGTTTTATTTCACTTTAAAGTTATATCACTCTAAAAAAAACACCCCATTCAAGCCGTTGAAAGGGTCCAGAATAAATGTTTGAAGCGGATAAGATACAAATGGGGATCAACCTCTGATTCTATCCGATACTAGGACATTATCCCGTACATCCCTTAAAACAAGACGATATAATTTTGATATTGAGATTAAGATTTTGCACAATAACATCGACTGTCCTTATCTCCTGCAGAAGATAAATTTGAATGTTCCTCGTAGGACCCTCAGAACTTGGGAATTATTTTACATAAAATTTAGCAGAATCAATCACTCGATGAACAATCTTCTCGGTAGAGCATTGTGTGCTGATTCTTTGGTGGTGGTAGATCTTTTTCATGTTTCAGTCTTTCAATTGAAAAATTATTAAAGGGTGCTTGAGAATTTTCACTAATTTTTGTTTTCTCATTTTTTGTAATGTTGGTTTATATTTTAATATGTAAAATGGCTTGGCCGTATATAACTGAATGGATAAAATGAATAAATGAAATGCTGAAAAGCACTCAAGTGAAGTCCGGAGCTTTTGGGCGCTTGTTCATATCAAATCAAGAAATTTTGCATCAGCCCCTTAGTTGTTTTTTTTATATTTTACTGCTAAATTTACACCCAATCGTAGTACTTCTATAGTTTCAGTAGCACTTGATGCTGCTCTGCCCAATTTTTTTTTTTTTGATATTCTAATCATACGATCTTTACAAAATTTTACATTAGCCTTTATGCCCTTAATTCATACCTGAATCATCAACGGTCCTTCGCTTACAAAATATTGTTTTTAATTTTCCAATTATATAAGGTTTTTCAGAAGGTAATTTAGTTATTTCCTGACAGAGGATTTAATTGTATTTTTTCGAACCCAACTTAACACTTAAGCCGCATAATCATTACATGTTTCGAGAGCTGATATAGCAAGGCTTGTGGGTGAAAAAGTTCAATCAATTCTACCCAGTAGTTTTTGGTTGGTGTCCTTTTAAATATGAAGAGTAATAGGCAGTATTTTCGTCATATTTTACTTTTTTATTATAAAACAGCTAAAAATGCTGTTCAAGCCACAATGAAATTAACCGATGTGTTTGAAGAAGATGTGTTGACAGTACGCCAGTACCAGAACTGGTTTGCAAAATTTCGATTCGGCAATTTTGATGTCGAAGATGCACGACGTTCCAAGTATCTGCATTTCACAAGATATTCAACTGAAATTTAGCATAGGTATTACAATTTAAAGTTTACTCATGTGATATTTTGGTGATATTTTTTTCTGGATCAATGACCCCTGTTTTACTCCAGAACTTTTTTTTTTGGTGAGTCACAGTTGGTTTGAAGTTGGCCATGTGAAATGTAGCTTTGTTGTTTAACTCAACTTTATGGTCTCCGGTAATTTTGTCGTATCTACTACCGATTTCGAGAAACAAATTTTGAACGACTCTATCGAAATCCTCAAAAAAATCAAGATTGTCATAAAAATTCAGTTAGTAAGCTGTGGTGAATAAATTCATTGTAAGTTTTGGCACATCAAATTGAACTCCTGTGTTTCGAAAAGTAAAGGTGGTTGCAATTTGATATCAAAACCAATTCTGAAATGGCTGACATGTATGGTCTTGCAAATGGAAATTCAAGAGAAGCGAAGAGTCTTTACATGGAACACTATCCCAATAGATTCATCGAAGGTTCTCTCATATTCACAGGTGTCTTTCAGAAACTGGATCGAAAATTATGAAAACAGGTGGATTGGACGGGGTGGACATCAGGCATGGCCCGCCAGATCCCCAGACTTAAATAATTTAGATTTATTTGTATGGGGCCATCTGAAATCTCTAGTGCCAGTTAGAAATATTCCGGTAGTGTTTGAAAGAGTTCGATAGTCTATTAGAAGGACAGAAGCTTGTATAAGGGTTGGGGGAGGACATTTTCAACAATTTCTGTAGTTCAGTTCCTTTGTGGTTATTTAGTTTTTTGTTTGAATTAAATTTTGAGTTTCACATTTCTTGAAATACATTTTTTGTGATGGTTATACGATTTTATCGAATCTTTATGAATTATAGCCACAGATCGGAAAATTAACCATGAAAACTAATAATGAGTTTATTCACCGCACCTTACTAACTGGATTTTTATGAAAATTGCGATTTTTCTGAGAATTTCGAGAGAATCATTCAAAATTTTTTGCTCGAAATCGGTGACAGATACGACGAAACTACAAAAAACCGTTAACAAACAACAAAGCATCTTTATCCATTTCTTCGAACTAATAGCGGCTCACCAAAAAAAAGTTCTGGAGTAAAACACCGGACAGTATTTGAGGAACATTCTGTAGAATTGCAATCGAAATTGGTATGTCACATGGTGTTATATCTAAGCCAAATTTCAGTTGAATATCTTGTGAAATGCAGATACTATGAGAAAAAAACTTGACAAAAATTCAAACTTTAACACCCAGTATATCAGAAACGAAATGTTTGCGGCCCCATATTTATGGGACTTTTTTTCTGAAAATCATTCAAGGAATATCTTCGTTTGAACCTCCAATTTAGGAACGGTATATGTGGGGTAAGAGACTTAATGCGACAAACGTTAAATTGGTTTTTCTTCAGGTTTCATATTTTATACCTACGTGATATTTTCTTAAAAATTCTATATATTTCGGCGAATCCGAGTAGAATTTGAGAATGATTTCATCATACAGATAGATTTTTATTAGACCCGTTTGAGGAAGAATGACTAAAATGTTACACATCTGATGCAAATTTTTTATCTGGGGAGTTCCAGAGGGAATGAATGGCGAAACTGATGAAGAATTTTTGAAAATTGTCATTTCAATTATCATTTCTATAATCGAGTTTAAACAACAGAAGATAACACCCGAGAAACCAAAACGAATCAAGACAAATATAACCTTGTTAGTTTGAATGAACCAAGCACTAGAACCTTATTTCAACAAAGGCAAGATCAAAAACTCAGCGATCAATATTTGACGATGGAAACAACACATCTTTATAAGCATATAATGGAGTCCCTACACTCGGCAGCACATGAGGCCCTCGGAAAAGAAAGTCACCCCGCACAAAAAACTACAATTTAACTTGGAATAGTGTATTAGAACAACAGAAACACATTAAACAGGCAGCATACAACAAGTGGATGAGTACAAGAAACACTAGTGACCATATAACATACAGAAGAGAACAAAGTAAATACCAAGACCTAATAACTAAGAACAAAAATGAAACATGGGAAAGGAAATGTAGTGAAGTGGACAGCTACATGGGTGGTACAACAGTGGCTTGGAATCTGATTCGTTCACTAAGGAAAGAGACTTCTCATAAAACGAATTTACAACCCATACCAATAGACAAATGGAAAGAACATTATGCTCGAGAACTAAGAGAAGACAGACAGCCATATCTTGCCAACTCGCCTATACGGTGCTCTGTACAAGGAGAAGCAATTAATATCGACGAAGATACAGTGGTGAAAGCAGTAAAGTCTATGAAAAATAGAAAAGCACCAGGACCAGAGGGGTTACCGGCAGAACTCTTAAAGAATGGCACTAATAAGCTAATAAAGTGCTTGAAGGAGTTAATGAACAGATATATTAACGGTGAACCGATACCATCTACATGGAAAGAAGCATGGATAACACCCATCCATAAAAAGGGAAGAAGAGATGACTGCTCCAACTATAGATGCATATCAGTCACAAGTACGATGAGTACACTTTACGGTCGAATCCTCCGGAGTATAGTCGAACAAGAATACGCAACACACGAAATAGAAGAGCAGGCAGGATTCCGTACAGGACGATCATGTGTGGATCATATTTTTAGTTTGGTTCCACTAAATGAAAAGAAATTGGCTACAACAAACAGGAAGGTCCACCTTCTTTTTGTCGATCTAACAAAAGCCTACGACAATGTCCCTACCCAAAAGCTCTGGCAAGTTTTAGAAATGTCCTCAATAAGTAACACAGTCATAAAAGCCATCAAACAGCTCTATAGACAGGCAACATCACGAATAAAGCTAGGTAAGAGTATGTCCGAAAGTTTCTCTATATCAAAAGGCCTACGACAGGGATGCTGTCTGTCCACAACGTTATTCAAAATATATCTGAACGAAACGCTACGAAAATGGAGAAGATCTTGCAGTGGTATGGGAATACAACTAAACTATACAAAAACTTTGTACACTCTCCATTTTGCAGACGATCAGGTGGTAGTGGCCCAAGACAAGGAAGATTTAGAGTATATGACGACAAGGCTCTTCGCCGAATACGAAAAGTGGGGACTGTCTGTGAATAAAACGAAAACCAAGAATTTATGCATTGGATAGGAAGCAGATAATCTACACTTAGAAGACAACGTAGAAATAGGAACATGTAGTAAATATACTTACCTGGGTGCTCAAATTGATCACACCGGCCGAACAGAAACTGAGATTGAGCAGAGAATATTGAAAGGTAGAAGGGTCATTGGATGTTTGAACTCAATATTGTGGGCCAAAAACATATCGCGGGAGGAAAAACATCAGGTATATAATTCCATCTTTGAGGCTATAGTGCTATACGGGTGTGAGACGTGGCAATTGACTAAGGGTGTGGAACGTCGACTTTTGGCCCTTGAGATGGATTTTTGGCGACGATCTGCAGAAAAATCCAGAATGGATAAAGTAAGGAATGATAGGATCAGAGATATCATGCAAGTCGAAAGAACAATCATAGATGAAATCCAGAGAAGACAACTGATTTGGTACGGGCATGTAGAAAGAGTGTCCGACGAGCGTCTACCAAAGATGATTCTGAAATGGACACCACCAGAAAGAAGAAAGAAAAAAACATGGTTTGAGGGAATAGAAAAAGCTATGTCTGAACGAAATCTACATCCAGGGGACTGGCAAGATAGAAAGGCTTGGAGATTAGGAACCGGAAGGCGTAGGACGCTATAAACCCGGATATATATATATATATATATATATATATATATATATATATATATATATATATATATATATATATATATATATATATATAATCGAGTTTACGGACTTCGCCGTTTTGAAAACTTTAAACAGTTGATTTCTGGTGGAATGGTTCGTTTGGATGGAATCGAAATATTTTTGGAAAAAGAATCACCATTAAAATGGGTTTCTTATCTCTGACAGAAACAATTTTTACCGCATTGTAGTGCGGTCAGTAGTTCCGATGTTATGAAGATACGGAAGTGAAATAATAAAAAAATTTGACAGCAGAATGGGGAGAATTAGAATTTTTCGTTTCAGAAGCAATAAACTTTTATGTAAAATTGTTTACTTCCTGCCGACAATAGTTTCGCAGTATTGTTTAATTGATCTGAAAGAAAAAATCACCGCTTTCAATTAATTACTAATAGTGAATCACCAACCAGACCGAACTTCTTAGATGTGAGTAATGAATAATCATCCTTAATGGATATTCATCAATGGAGGACTAATTTCGGCTTCCTTGAATGATTTTGCCTTTTAAATTCATCCATATTCCGAAAAATGATGATGAGATGTTTTTGGAGCATTGGAGATGGAGTTTATTCAGTTTATATTAATTTGCTACAATATGAAAGAGAAAGTTTATGCATATTGAAATGCGTCAGCTGATTTTAAGTTTGCAAGTTGATGTTAATTTCTGCAAAAAATTTCGCCCATTATACTTGAGATATAATTCAAGAAATATGAATAGTATAATGAATACTTTCCGCAAGATATAATACTACTTGTATTCATAAGAAAATGCTGATATTCTAGGAAGTTTTTTCAAAGACGTGGATTTCATCTCAAGATGAAGAACGCCATGTAGTAAAAAATCAGATAGATTATTTGCCAATAAATAAAAGATACCGTTACAGTTCCTTTATTGCGAAAACATATCAAGTGAGCCGTTTTATCTGACCTCACTCTTCTTTGTGCTAAATTTAAACTTAGATTCAAAAGGGTGAAGAAAGAGATTAAAAGAGGAGAGTAGAGAGTATGAGTAGGATCGAAGAACCAGAAATACGTAAAAAAAGAGCTGAAAAAATATCTCGAGAAGTTAACGAGATAATAAATTATTCTCTAGTTTAAATGTGTGTAAATACATTGTAAAATATAAATAGAGGGAAAATAGAATACAATTTCTAATTTACTATATACAGGATGTCCAGATTTAACATTCATATATTTCAGGGGGTGATACTAGAGGTCAAAATATGAAGAAAACTTCATATCAACTTAGGTCCTTAAATGCATCCGATGGGCGCTAGACTTCCCTTAACACAATAATAATAAATGTTTGATTGATTCGGTCTTTACTTGGTGGAAAACTCATTTTAATTAAAAAATATATAAGAGGCAGTATTTTAATTTACACAAAAATTTTTAATACAATTGTTTCACCACGATGTGGCTTCTTCAGGTATCTACATTCTACTGGCTGATGGTGTCCAGTGTAACCGAATTTAAATACAGTGTTAGGTACCTGACAAAATAATGGAAAACAAGTCATAAAAACTCAAGGTGTTTATTGGAGTTTGCCGCTAAAAACTGCCATTAGGGAAAGTTATTCAATAATGGAGACTTGTCAACATCTGTTTGTTCATTCAAAAGGATTTTACGGCATTGTACCTGTTGATTTCAAGAAATTCTAAAAGTGTTAATCTAGAACTTTTACTTTCGACGTGGATAATTTCAAAGTTATTGTTGAAATTATGCCTCAATTCCTTAAAATGATTAGCAAATGTCGAATGTACGGAATCAGATATCCAACTCCTTTGGTGTTCTTGGATTCTTTTCTTGAATGATCTGCCTGTCTGGCCAATGTATATTAAAGGGCAATCGTTGCAAGCCAACTTGTAGACTTCAGATTTATTTTCTTTTTTGTTTGATCTTTATTTTTTGTTATGAAGTTACTAGGGTTATTAATGATTTTAAAAGCTGCGTTGTAATTGAAACTGTTTTTGAAATATTTAGCAACATTTTCAGATAATCCAATAACATAAGATGACGAAAAATATTTCTGTGTTCCTTTATGATTAGGTGCACGAGATTTAATTCCATTTTCTTTTGTTTATTGGATACCATTTTGTCCATAGGAAAGGGGTTGTAACCGTTGTTTGACGCTATTTGTTTAATAATATTCAATTCTTTCAAAAAGTTCTCTGAATTCAAAGGGACATTCAATAGTCTTAGGTGAAGTTTTATGTATTGAAATACCTGTATGTGTGGATTTGTGAAAAATACTAAAATCATGTAAATTATCTACTTTTTATATTATGAGGCCAAGAAAATTAATACTGTGGTTCTTTTCTTCTTCGATTGTGATTTGTGGGTGTAGTTTATTAATAATTTTCGTGAAGATATGTAGTTGTCGGTCGCTTCTTTTGAAAATCTGAAAATATTGCTAAATATTTCAAAAAAAGTTTCAATTACAACGCAGTTTTTGAAACCATTAAAAACCCTAGTACCTACATAAAAAACAATAAAGATCAAACAAATGAAGAAAATATATCTGGAGTCTACAAGTTAACATGCAACGATTGCCCTTTAGTATACATTGGCCAGACAGATAGATTATTCAAAAAAAGAATCCAAAAAATGTTTATGATGATGAGTTGATGTAGTTGTTCAGTCACATTCTGGGCTACAGTAGCAATGATTTCAGGTATGCTCACTGGACGAGAACGGGAACGGGTTGATTTATCAAATAAAGATTCAGTTTTCACTAACAATTTGATCCATAAATTGCCGTGAGGGCATTTAATTGCTATTAATTTTCCTGGTAAATTTCTGACAGAATAAGTTTTTAATGTTTCCCAGTTTTGTTCAAGCGTGAATCGACCCATTTTGTTGAAGTCAAATATTAAACTAACTTTCTTCATGAATGACAGAAGTGTTGCCAAACTCGAAATAACCTTTATTTCAAAATGCAAACTCTAGATGGTCCATCCTCTATGATCTGATATAATATATTATAGTCCATTTTGAAAGTATCCGGAAAAAACAAAGCTGAATTGTAATTATTAAGTGAATATTTCTTATTATTGAATTAGAAAATTATAACAAAAGATTCGTCTTATTTACTTATACAATCTCCAGTTAACTGTAAACACTTGACTAAACGTCGAGGTATACCCGAAACTAGATCACCCCCATAATTTTCGGTGATGTAAAACTGACTGAATCAAATCATCTTTGTTTCGTGGCGCTGCTCGTTCAACTTCAATCTTCATTAGTCTCCATATGTTTTCAATGGGACTAAGATCTGCTGAAGCTGCTGGCCATGAAATGGTTGTCACTTGGTGTTTTTGCATCCAAGCTCGAGTTAGGCCGAAGTATGGCATCTTGCATTATCCTGCTGAAAACGCCACCCTTCTGCATATAAAGCATGCGCCGTTTCAAGGAAAAAATCGTTTAGAATGCCTCATACTTTTCACTATTAATGGTACCATCAACTATACAGAGAGGCGTAGCACCATGCTGATATATTGCTCCCCAAACCATTATTTTGGTGAGAAATTTGGAAATTTGAAAGGTTGTTTTGATACGATATTGAAGTTGGAAACAACTTTCATCAGATATGAAGACATCATCAAAATTATCTTCTTGAAAACGTTGACAAAATTCAATCCTTCGTTTCTTTTGTAAAGGTGTCATTATAGGGATTTTTTTGTTTCCTTGATATGTGGCCTTGTCTTTTCAGTGACATACGGACGGTTTCTGGACATACTTTTTATTTCGTTGATTTCCAAATCTGTTAGGCAATTTACGAAACCCCAGGCGCAGATTGTGTCGTCCTAAGGCCAATAAAGCGTTTAAATTGTTTTCTTTAATCTTACGCGGTCTTCTTAAAACTGGTCTATGCCTCATATCCATGTCATTTTGTATCCTCTTTATTGTCTCATATACCGCACTTATTCCCAGTTCAGTCAATTGCACTAATTTTTTAACGTTTAGAAAACTTTTTCTGAACAAATATTCTACCTGTTTCTTTTTTCTAGTTGAAACATTATTTCATGAATTGTATATCTATTGACTATCAACAATATTCGACAAATAGTGTCGCCATGCAACTTTCGCCATAGCCTACTATCTGCACAACCTTTTTCATACATTACCTATGTCTTAGAATGTTACAAAAAAGAAGTATATTAAAATTATGAAAAATAACAAATTCCGGATACTTTCTAGACGGACTATATTATCCTGATACTGTTAGATCTTAAGAACAGCGGAAATGAAACTCTCAGGACCATCGCAGGAAAAACATTAAGAGGCAGAGTTAGAAACGGGGAAATAAGATCCCTCTGTAAGTTGGAAAATGTAGTGAGATGGGGAAGGAAGAGGAGAAGATACTGGCGACACCACGTTGAAAGAACGGACCACAGTAGGTTAGCATACATTGCCAAGGACGGAAAACCAGCAAGAAGATAGCTGGAGTTCAATATCACAGGAGACCTTCAAAGTGAACAGACCTTAAGGTCTAGACAAAGAAGAAGAAAACTGCTAGATCTTCTGTGAATATCCCACAAAAGCTTTTTCAGCTTGTACGAGTTAGGAGTTCAGTTGTGTTTTAGTTAGGCTTTGTTACTGCGTCCTTATGCCACTTTAGGTCACAGATCTGTTAATTTTCGACCCAATACTGAAATGGTGACCGAAACCCGTCCAACTAGAAAATTTATTTCCTTCTTAAACTGGACTTGAACCCACGACCTTCGCTTTCAAGCCCAAGGCTAGAAACCGAAACACTGAGCTATCGGAACTTATAATGAGGTACCTAATAGTTATTTATGTACCAAGTGCGTTATATAGATCCTAACATTCGACCCGAGGGCCTTTGGTTCGAGGGATGAATGTTAGGATCTAATAACGCTCGTGGTGCATACAATATTTCATTTTATATTATCGTTATTCGCTATACACAGAGACTCCTAGGTCTCTAATAATACACTAGCACCATCTAGAAAATGCAAAATACATACACAGAGACTCTAAGATATTAATAATACATTAACGCCACCTAGAGTATTCAAAATACATACAGGACATACCTTTGCAAGTTATTTCAAGTAAAGAAATGTATTCTCGATATTTTCACGTTACCAACGCTGGATGAACTTTCCTCATGCTCAAATCAGACCATAATTTGCCGCAATGCTCAAAAATTATAGTATATTCATATTGAAATAAATTAATTCGGCTGATCTGTACCAGAAATATTTAATAAGGAGTATGAGCTATGGTAATAAAAAGTTCTAGAAAACCAATCAGTTTGAAATGTGCGCATGTCTGTAATTTGCCTCTGTGATCTACAAAACCTTGTCGAGTTTGTTTGAGTATAGAATTGTTATACAGATGTATGTTACACTGTCTCGATTTCTAGAACTTTCTATTACCATAGTTCATACTTCTTATTGAAGATTTTTGTTACAGATCAGCCGCATTAATTTATTTCCATATACTGAAGATTTGAGAAGGACTTCGGTCACTCTTTTAACCGAGGTCGGTGCAACTTTGAAAATGCACTTGTACAGATTTGTTCTAGTTTAAAGTCATCCTTCTTATACCAGTTGCTCAGTTGGTCCAGATGTTCTTGAATGTTTCTAGAGGAGGTCATAGGATCATCATCTGAAGATAGGAACGCGACGTCATCAGCAATGCGGCAATTGTTGTATCAGGCGTATCAGGCAGATCAGCTGTGTAGAGTAAGTACAGAAATGGTCCTAGCACACTTCCTTGTGGTACACCCGATTTTATCGGTAGGTCTCCAGACAGTTCGTTACTATACTTCACTGAAAAGTTTCTATCAGACAGGTAGGATTTCAGAACTTGATAGTAGTTATTGTTCAAACTCTTTTTTATTTTATATAATAGGCCTGCATGCCAGACCCTATCGAACGCCTTGGAAACATCCAGAAATACTCCGTTGCAGTACAGTTTTTTTTCAAGAGAATTTGAAATGACGTTGACGATTCTATGAATCTGATGGGATGCTGACATCTTTTGACGAAAACCAAATTGATAGTCAGGTATGAGTTCTGAAATGTCATGATCATCTTGAATTATTTTCAAGAGAATTCCCTCAAAAATTTTTCCTGGGATTGGAAGAAGACTTATCGGTCTATATGATGATGGTTCATGTGAAGGTGTGCCACTTTTGTGAATCATGATCACATAGGCGTATTTCCATAGTATTGGACAATATCCCAAACTCAGCATGCGATTCTAAATTGTGGTTAGGAAGACTATTGCTTTTCTGGGTAGATTCTTAAGGACCTGTGCAGTGATTAAATCATGACCAGGAGCTTTGCTGTTTTACAGCTTGCGAATTTCCGCTTTAACTTCCTTAGGAGTTGCTGCTTGGATAGGTAGTGACAACTGACAAGGTGAAACCAGGAATTCCCCAACATCATTTTCAAATCCTGGTATTTGCTCTGGCTCTTCGTATACTCTCGATAAGTGCGATGCAAATGCCTCTGCTCTTTCTTTGTTTGAACGTGCTCACCCATTAAATGTTCGTATGGGGGTAACAGAGGGTGTTGGTATTTTGAATTTTTTTGTGGCTCTCCATAAACTGTGATCTTCTGTTGTTAATTCTTCAGTGTACTGCTCAAAAGAGGTATTTTGTGCATTTCTTAAGGTTCTTGTTAAATTGCGTGACACTCTTCTGTAGTGGCGAAAATCATTGATGTTACGTGATCGTTGCCATATACCTCTTGCTCTCCTTTTTTCAGCAATGAGTTGTCGTATATGAAGCGGAGTGCTGATTTCTTTGAGGATTTCTTTTCTGATCCAAGGAGTAGCGTGCCAAGCTGCCTGTTGAACAGTTTGAGTGAAATGTTGAACAGCTGCGTCTATTTCTGATGGTCCAAGTTGCAATCCTCAGAATCTTGTTAGCCATTATGGAAGTTACTCATAACAGTGGTGAGCAGATTCAAAATCATGCTGTTCTGGTTTATCAGTTGTAAGAACATGTTTTTGAATTCTTCAAGGAATGTTGATAGCTGAGGTAAAAGTTCTTCCTGGTTCTTGTTTCCTGTGGTCTGCGCATAGGTTCTTGGGGGTTGGTTGTTTTGCTGTGACTGGTTAGAAAATGTTGGTTCAAGTGGAGGAATTCTCATGTTGATTTTCGGGGACTGGTTAGAAGCTCTTGGCTATTTTCTCTGTACGAGATCTTTGTACACTTAGCATCCCTTGTAATTAGCTGGGTGGTTTCCGTCAGACGAGGCACATTTCGCAGGTGTGTCCTTGGATTTCTGACACGTTCTCGAGTCGTGTTGTCCACCGCACTTAACACAGTTGTGGGGTCGATAACAATACGCCCTGGAATGGCCATATTCCTGACATCTCATGCATTGTACTATTCCACGTTTTTTTCTCGGAGGTTTTATGGTTACTTTAGTGTTAGATATATATTTCAATTCATAGATGGTTCTATTGTTGGTTTGTGGCTCAAGATCAACAAAAAACATGGAAAATGGTTGTTTAGTTACTCTGTGTTGGATATTTAGGATGTTTCGCACTTTATGACTATTTTCGGAGAGTTCGCTTTTTATTTCTTCAATAGGCACTGAATGATGCAGATTTTTGATCACCATTCTGTAGGCTCGATCTTCCCGCATTTGATAAGTGTGGCGAATTATTTTTTCCTTTACTAGGTGTTTGGAGAGTTTTCTATAGGCATCCACCGTGTGTGTAGTGACTTTAACTATATCATTCGCCAGTACTCTAGTATGGAAGGAATCCTTTTCAATGACTTCAGCAAAGCTGTTTATCATTACTCGATAATCAGCAACATCGTAGATATACATTGGCGGAGGTCTTGATGGTTTGTTTTCGTTTTCTTCCCTGTTTTCGTTTGGCTCCGTGGATGAAATTGTTTTGAGTGGTGAGAATCTATTTTCTGTTGGAGTTATATGTGGACTAGGAGTTTGTGTAGGTGACCTCTTCCGTTTTTTCACCACCTGCCAATTATTCCTACTGCTCGAATCCATTTCTTCTTGGTTTGGATTAACTATTTGTAGTGTTTTGGTATATTTTGGTCTGTTAGAATGATTATTGAGATTGTCCATAATATTATTCAAGTATTGTGCTGCTACATTACTTGGTTCATCTAGTGGAAAACCTAAGAATCCATGTTGGTTCTGGTGGATGATATTTTGTGAGCCAATATCATTTTCAGATGACATAAATCTTCTCAATGTGGCCGCTTCAGATCATTGAAGAATCTTATGCGTTCTTATCTTGCAGCAGATGTCGCTGGTACTTCGCGATAGAGCGTTATTTTGATTTCGTTTATTTCCGCGTAAACGAAAACGAAAATTTCTTTGATGGAAATTGAGGTCTTGACTTTCCAGACAAAACCTTCAATTTTCGTAATTTTTTACTTCTTGATTTCGCACAAAATTAGCATAAACAGATCGAGAAAGCGGATTTAATTTGTACACATGTGAGTTTACTATCTGTATATTCAATCAATGAAATTGGAATTTTATGAGGATCAATCGATAAACAAATTTCAATACTCACACAAGGCAGACATGCTCCTGACCATTCCTTTAACTACATCCGAAGGTCTTACGGTAGGTTCCTCAACCACCTCAACTATTTCTGCCCCTCGAGGCTCATCATCTTCGATCGTGATTCTAGGTTGAGCCAATTTCACATTAGATGGCGGTGGAGGCGGTGGTGGGGGAGGAGTGATGACTGGTACCGAAGTAACTCTTTTCAGAATTTTACTCTCTGGTACTTCGTTCCTGACTGACGTAGTTGTGTTGATGGGGACGGAATGCCGTACTCCAAGCTTTGTTTTTTCAACCTGGTATGTTGGGAAAAATAGTGTTATTATTCTATATAAATACAGTAAATACGAATGTGTGTTTTTTAACACAAGAGAGCATTTTCGTCTAATGAAGAAGATAAAATTTTGCTTAAATCGGTTTATAAACAAATGACACCAATGATTATTTGTTTCAGACGACCACACAGAATTTCTTTATACCACAATATGACCCGGTTTCGCCGAAACGATTAACTAAATTTGCAAAAATTTCATGATTTGGTCACCTTCTGCCTGGATATAAAAATTTATACCTTTTAGTGAACTTAAAAATTTTCTTGTGCACACACAAATCATGTCTCTCATTTCTTCATTTGTAAAACTATTGTGACTAGGCATTTCAATCGGAAAAGCTTCAAAAATGGAACAAAAAACTATAATCTCACAGCAAAAATAATTCACAGAGAAGAATTAACTTTTACCAGCAACATTTTTCTGACAGTCCAAAGCATACTTATCATAAATGAAATAATATTTGAAAACCTCTTTTGAGAGAATGAATTTTTCAATTGCGTTTTTCTCGAAAACAGAAAAAAAAATTATGGTAATAACATAAATAGAGGTTAATACTTGATAGAAGGTATATAAAATTATTTAAATATTTTAATATTAGCCTTCTACATATTTAATTTCAAAAAATTATATTTAATAATTATAACTTCAGGAATTAAATTAATGTCAAATAAGTACCACTTACATCAAACGACATATAAAATAAACATTCATTATAAGACATCCAAATGATGTAACAAAATACAATAAATAAAAATTGTTAACCAAAATCCTATAAATTGAATATTTTGAGTAGACAAAATTTTGTTTCTCCTCATCAATCTTATGAAAACAAATATCTTTCAAAAATGTTTAACATAATCTTAAGAATTTCATCATAAAACTATCAAACTTAGAATAATCAATATTCTTGGATATCTAACTAAGTTACTTTCTATAAAATCTCAAGATATGTAAAGACATTACTGAAAAACAAGTTTTAAGAGAGTCTTTGCTTCGTCAGTACTCATTTAATTCATATTCGGTTCTGAAATAATTAATTGAATTTTGGCCATTATTAGAAAAAATTGTTGAAAACTTCATCCATGCCCGGAAATGAGAAATATTAAGAGATTTCATCCTTAATTTTAGTTTTATCCGATTTCAGTATATTCTTCAGTCCTCTGTCTCTATGGTATAGGCATTGTTCGACATTTAGTCGATGACATTTGTATAATATGCAGTCGTGGCCAGATTCCCTCTGGGAGCGTAGGTTCGAACCCTACCGACTGCGGGTTGTAAGTTTTTGATTAACCCTCGAAATTTTCTATTGGCCATCTTGTCGTTATTGCACGATCGTGAGACAGTTGCTGTGGTTTCTTTAGCGCTGAACGCTGCTTTGTTAACAACATTTTCGACTCTGTTGTAAGTCTTCTAATTATACGAAATTCATGAGATTTTGCAGGAAGAGATTTCATCCCCAATTTTAGGTTTGCCCGATTTCAGTATATCTTCAGTCCATCTTGTTGATGTTATTTGCCTTGTTCGAAATTTGCTCGATGACACCTGTACAATATGCAGTCGTGGCCGAGCGGTTAAGGCGTCTGACTAGAAATCAGATTCCCTCTGGGAGCGTAGGTTCGAATCCTACCGACTGCGTGTTCTAAATTTTTGATTAATCCACGAAATTTTCTATTGACCATCTTGTCATTATTGCACGATCGTGAGACTGTTGCTATGGTTTCTTTAGCGCTGAACGCTGCTTTGCTGACCAAATAAATTTTTGTCTCGTTGTAAATTTTCTAATTATACGATTTTCATGAGATTTTACAGGAACATATGCGTTTTATTCATGCTCAAAAATGAGAAATAGAGAGATTTCAACACCAATATTAGGTTTGCACGATTTCCGTATATCTTCAGTCCTTCGTCTCGATGGTATTTGCCTTGTTCGAAACTTATTCGATGACACATGTACAAAATGCAGTCGTGGCCGAGCGGTTAAGGCGTCTAGAAATCAGATTCCCTCTGGGAGCGTAGTTTCGAATCCTAACGACTGCGTGTTCTAAATTTTTGATTAACCCACGAAATTTTCTATTGGCCATCTTGTCATTATTGCACGATCGTGAGACTGTTGCTATGGTTTCTTTAGCGCTGAACGCTGCTTTGCGGACAAAATAAATTTTTGACTCTGTTGTGAATCTTCTAATTATACGATATTCATGAGATTTCACAGGAACATATGCGTTTTATTCATGCTCAAAAATGAGAAATAGAGAGATTTCATCACCAATTTTAGGTTTGCACGATTTCAGTATATCTTCAGTCCTTCGTCTCGATGGTATTCGTCTTGTTCGAAACTTATTCGATGACACCTTTAGAAAATGCAGTCGTGGCCGAGCGGTTAAGGCGTCTGACTAGAAATCAGATTTCCTCTGGGAGCGTAGGTTCGAATTTTACCGACTGCGGATCGTAAGTTTTTGACGCACGAAATTTACTATTGGCCTTCTTGTCGTTATCGCACGATTGTGAGACTAGAGACAAAATAAATTTTTGTCTCTGATGTGAATCTTCTAATTATACAATATTCCTGAGATCTTGCAGGCACATACGCGTCTTAATTCATGCTCAGAATTGAGAAATATTAAGAAATTTCATCCCCAATTTTAGGTTTGCCCGATTTCAGTATATATTCAGTCCATCTTGTTGATGTTATTTGCCTTGTTCGAAATTCGTTCGATGACAGCTGTACAATATGCAGTCGTGGCCGAGCGGTTAAGGCGTCTGACTAGAAATCAGATTCCCTCTGGGAGCGTAGGTTCGAATCCTACCGACTGCGTGTTCTAAATTTTTGATTAATCCACGAAATTTTCTATTGACCATCTTGTCATTATTGCACGATCGTGAGACTGTTGCTATGGTTTCTTTAGCGCTGAACGCTGCTTTGCTGACCAAATAAATTTTTGTCTCGTTGTAAATTTTCTAATTATACGATTTTCATGAGATTTTACAGGAACATATGCGTTTTATTCATGCTCAAAAATGAGAAATAGAGAGATTTCAACACCAATATTAGGTTTGCACGATTTCCGTATATCTTCAGTCCTTCGTCTCGATGGTATTTGCCTTGTTCGAAACTTATTCGATGACACATGTACAAAATGCAGTCGTGGCCGAGCGGTTAAGGCGTCTGACTAGAAATCAGATTCCCTCTGGGAGCGTAGTTTCGAATCCTAACGACTGCGTGTTCTAAATTTTTGATTAACCCACGAAATTTTCTATTGGCCATCTTGTCATTATTGCACGATCGTGAGACTGTTGCTATGGTTTCTTTAGCGCTGAACACTGCTTTGCGGACAAAATAAATTTTTGACTCTGTTGTGAATCTTCTAATTATACGATATTCATGAGATTTCACAGGAACATATGCGTTTTATTCATGCTCAAAAATGAGAAATAGAGAGATTTCAACACCAATATTAGGTTTGCACGATTTCCGTATATCTTCAGTCCTTCGTCTCGATGGTATTTGCCTTGTTCGAAACTTATTCGATGACACATGTACAAAATGCAGTCGTGGCCGAGCGGTTAAGGCGTCTGACTAGAAATCAGATTCCCTCTGGGAGCGTAGGTTCGAATCCTACCGACTGCGGGTTGTAAGATTTTGATTAACCCACGAAATTTTCTATTGGCCGTCTTGTCGTTATTGCACGATCGTGAGACTGTTGCTTTGGTTTCTTTAGCGCTGAACGCTGCTTTGCTGACAAAATAAATTTTTGACTCTGTTGTGAATCTTCTAATTATACGATATTCATGAGATTTTGCAGGCACATATGCGTCTTAATTCATGCTCAGAATTGAGAAATATTAAGAGATTTCATCCCCAATTTTTGGTTTGCCCGATTTCAGTATATCTTCAGTCCATCTTGTTGATGGTATTTGCCTTGTTCGAAATTTGTTCGATGACCCCTGTACAATATGCAGTCGTGGCCGAGCGGTTAAGGCGTCTGACTAGAAATCAGATTCCCTCTGGGAGCGTAGGTTCGAATCTTAACGACAGCGTGTTGTAAATTTTTGATTAACCCACGAAATTTTCTATTGGCCATCTTGTCATTATTGCACGATCGTGAGACTGTTGCTATGGTTTCTTTAGCGCTGAACGCTGCTTTGCTGACAAAATAAATTTTTGACTCTGTTGTGAATCTTCTAATTATACGATATTCATGAGATTTTGCAGGCACATATGCGTCTTAATTCATGCTCAGAATTGAGAAATATTAAGAGATTTCATCCCCAATTTTAGGTTTGCCCGATTTCAGTATATCTTCAGTCCATATTGTTGATGGTATTTGCCTTGTTCGAAATTTGTTCGATGACACCTGTACAATATGCAGTCGTGACTGAGCGGTTAAGGCGTCTGACTAGAAATCAGATTCTTTCTGGGAGCTTAGTTTCGAATCCTACCGACTGCGTGTTGTAAATTTTTGATTAACCCACGAAATTTTCTATTGGCCATCTTGTCGTTATTGCACGATCGTGAGACTGTTGCAATGGTTTCTTTAGCACTGAACGCTGCTTTGCTGACAAAATAAATTTTTGACTCTGTTGTGAATCTTCTAATTATACGATATTCATGAGATTTCACAGGAACATATGCGTTTTATTCATGCTCAAAAATGAGAAATAGAGAGATTTCATCACCAATTTCAGGTTTGCACGATTTCAGTATATATTCAGTCCATCTTGTTGATGTTATTTGCCTTGTTCGAAAAACGTTCCCTGACACCTGTACAATATGCAGTCGTGGCCGAGCGGTTAAGGCGTCTGACTAGAAATCAGATTCCCTCTGGGAGCGTAGGTTCGAATCCTACCGACTGCGGATTGTAAGTTTTGGACCCACGAATTTTATCCTTGGCCTTCTTGTCGTTATCGCACGATTGTGAGACTGTTGCTATTATATTATATTACATTATATTATATGGTTTCGTTAGCGCTGAACGCTGCTTTGCTGACAAAATTTTTGACTCCGTTGTAAATCATCTAATTATACGAAATTCATGAAATTTTGCAGGAACATATGCGTTTTATTCAGGCTCAGAAATGAGAAATAGAGAGATTTCATCAACAATTTTAGGTTTACACGATTTCAGTATATCCTCAGTCCTTCGTCTCGATGGTATTTGGCTTGTTCGAAACTTATTCGATGACACCTGTATAATATGCAGTCGTGGCCGAGCGGTTAAGGCGTCTGACTAGAAATCAGATTCCCTCTGGGAGCGTAGGTTCGAATCCTACCGACTGCGTGTTGTAAATTTTTGATTAACCCACGAAATTTTCTATTGGCCATCTTGTCGTTATTGCACGATCGTGAGACTGTTGCAATGGTTTCTTTAGCGCTGAACGCTGCTTTGCTGACAAAATAAATTTTTGACTCTGTTGTGAATCTTCTAATTATACGATATTCATGAGATTTCACAGGAACATATGCGTTTTTTTCAGGCTCAGAAATGAGAAATAGAGAGATTTCATCAACAATTTAAGGTTTACACGATTTCAGTATATCCTCAGTCCTTCGTCTCGATGGTATTTGGCTTGTTCGAAACTTATTCGATGACACCTGTATAATATGCAGTCGTGGCCGAGCGGTTAAGGCGTCTGACTAGAAATCAGATTCCCTCTGGGAGCGTAGGTTCGAATCCTACCGACTGCGTGTTCTAAATTTTTGATTAAACCACGAAATTTTCTATTGGTCGTCTTGTCGTTATTGCACGATCGTGACTGTTGCTATGGTTTCTCTAGCGCTGAACGCTGCTTTGCTGACAAAATAAATTTTTGTCTCTGATGTGAATCTTCTAATTATACGATATTCAGATTGTAAGTTTTTGACCCACGAAATTTATCCTCGGCCTTCTTGTCGTTATTGCACGATTGTGAGACTGTTGCTATTATATTGTATTATATTATATTATATGGTTTCGTTAGGGCTGAACGCTGCTTTGCTGACAAAATTTTTGACTCCGTTGTAAATCATCTAATTATACGAAATTCATGAAATTTGCAGGATCATATGCGTTTTATTCAGGCTCAGAAATGAGAAATAGAGAGATTTCATCAACAATTTTAGGTTTACACGATTTCAGTATATCCTCAGTCCTTCGTCTCGATGGTATTTGGCTTGTTCGAAACTTATTCGATGACACCTGTATAATATGCAGTCGTGGCCGAGCGGTTAAGGCGTCTGACTAGAAATCAGATTCCCTCTGGGAGCGTAGGTTCGAATCCTACCGACTGCGGGTTCTAAATTTTTGATTAAACCACGAAATTTTCTATTGGCCGTCTTGTCGTTATTGCACGATCGTGAGACTGTTGCTATGGCTTCTTTAGCGCTGAACGCTGCTTTGCTGACAAAATAAATTTTTGTCTCTGTTGTTTATCTTCTAATTATACGATATTCATGAGATTTTCAGGATTATATGCGTCTTAATTCATGCTCAGAATTGAGAAATTTTAAGAGATTTCATCCCCAATTTTAGGTTTTCTAGATTTCGGTATATCTTCAGTCCTTCGTCTTGATTGTATTTGCCTTGTTCGAAACTTAGTCGATAACACCTGTATAATATGCAGTCGTGGCCGAGCGGTTAAGGCGTCTGACTAGAAATCAGATTCCCTCTGGGAGCGTAGGTTCGAATCCTACCGACTGCGGATTGTAAGTTTTTGACCCACGAATTTTATCCTTGGCCTTCTTGTCGTTATTGCACGATTGTGAGACTGTTGCTATTATATTGTATTATATTATATTATATGGTTTCGTTAGGGCTGAACGCTGCTTTGCTGACAAAATTTTTGACTCCGTTGTAAATCATCTAATTATACGAAATTCATGAAATTTTGCAGTATCATATGCGTTTTATTCAGGCTCAGAAATGAGAAATAGAGAGATTTCATCAACAATTTTAGGTTTACACGATTTCAGTATATCCTCAGTCCTTCGTCTCGATGGTATTTGGCTTGTTCGAAACTTATTCGATGACACCTGTATAATATGCAGTCGTGGCCGAGCGGTTAAGGCGTCTGACTAGAAATCAGATTCCCTCTGGGAGCGTAGGTTCGAATCCTACCGACTGCGTGTTCTAAATTTTTGATTAAACCACGAAATTTTCTATTGGCCGTCTTGTCGTTATTGCACGATCGTGACTGTTGCTATGGTTTCTCTAGCGCTGAACGCTGCTTTGCTGACAAAATAAAGTTTTGTCTCTGATGTGAATCTTCTAATTATACGATATTCAGATTGTAAGTTTTTGACCCACGAAATTTATCCTCGGCCTTCTTGTCGTTATTGCACGATTGTGAGACTGTTGCTATTATATTGTATTATATTATATTATATGGTTTCGTTAGGGCTGAACGCTGCTTTGCTGACAAAATTTTTGACTCCGTTGTAAATCATCTAATTATACGAAATTCATGAAATTTTGCAGGATCATATGCGTTTTATTCAGGCTCAGAAATGAGAAATAGAGAGATTTCATCAACAATTTTAGGTTTACACGATTTCAGTATATCCTCAGTCCTTCGTCTCGATGGTATTTGGCTTGTTCGAAACTTATTCGATGACACTTGTATAATATGCAGTCGTGGCCGAGCGGTTAAGGCGTCTGACTAGAAATCAGATTCCCTCTGGGAGCGTAGGTTCGAATCCTACCGACTGCGGGTTCTAAATTTTTGATTAAACCACGAAATTTTCTATTGGCCGTCTTGTCGTTATTGCACGATCGTGAGACTGTTGCTATGGTTTCTTTAGCGCTGAACGCTGCTTTGCTGACAAAATAAATTTTTGAGTCTGTTGTAAATCATATAATTATACGAAATTCATGAAATTTTGCAGGATCATATGCGTTTTATTCAGGCTCAGAAATGAGAAATAGAGAGATTTCATCAACAATTTTAGGTTTACACGATTTCAGTATATCCTCAGTCCTTCGTCTCGATGGTATTTGGCTTGTTCGAAACTTATTCGATGACACCTGTATAATATGCAGTCGTGGCCGAGCGGTTAAGGCGTCTGACTAGAAATCAGATTCCCTCTGGGAGCGTAGGTTCGAATCCTACCGACTGCGTGTTTTAAATTTTTGATTAATTCACGAAATTTTCTATTCGCCGTCTTGTCGTTATTGCACGATCGTGAGACTGTTGCTATGGTTTCTTTAGCGCTGAACGCTGCTTTGCTGACAAAATAAATTTTTGTCTCTGATGTGAATCTTCCAATTATACGATATTCATGAGATTCCCTCTGGGAGCGTAGGTTCGAATCCTACCGACTGCGGATTGTAAGTTTTTGACCCACGAAATTTATCCTTGGCCTTCTTGTCGTTATCGCACGATTGTGAGACTGTTGCTATTATATTATATTATATTATATGGTTTCGTTAGGGCTGAACGCTGCTTTGCTGACAAAATTTTTGACTCCGTTGTAAATCTTCTAATTATACGAAATTCATGAAATTTTGCAGGATCATATGCGTTTTATTCAGGCTCAGAAATGAGAAATAGAGAGATTTCATCAACAATTTTAGGTTTACACGATTTCAGTATATCCTCAGTCCTTCGTCTGGATGGTATTTGGCTTGTTCGAAACTTATTCGATGACACCTGTATAATATGCAGTCGTGGCCGAGCGGTTAAGGCGTCTGACTAGAAATCAGATTCCCTCTGGGAGCGTAGGTTCGAATCCTACCGACTGCGGGTTGTAAGTTTTTGATCAACCCACGAATTTTTCTACTGGTCTTCTTGTAGTCATGGCACGATCGTGAGACTGTTGCTATGGCTTCTTTAGCGCTGAACGCTGCTTTGATGACAAAATAAATTTTTGTCTCTGTTGTTTATCTTCTAATTATACGATATTCATGAGATTTTGCAGGATTATATGCGTCTTAATTCATGCTCAGAATTGAGAAATTTTAAGAGATTTCATCCCCAATTTTAGGTTTTCTAGATTTCGGTATACATATCTTCAGTCCTTTGTCTTGATGGTATTTGCCTTGTTCGAAACTTATTCGAAGACACCTGTATAATATGCAGTCGTGGCCGAGCGGTTAAGGCGTCTGACTAGAAATCAGATTCCCTCTGGGAGCGTAGGTTCGAATCCTACCGACTGCGTGTTCTAAATTTTTGATTAAACCACGAAATTTTCTATTGGCCGTCTTGTCGTTATTGCATGATCGTGAGACTGTTGCTATGGTTTCTTTAGCGCTGAACGCTGCTTTGCTGACAAAATAAATTTTTGTCTCTGATGTGAATCTTCTAATTATACGAAATTCAGATTGTAAGTTTTTGACCCACGAAATTTATCCTTGGCCTTCTTGTCGTTATTGCACGATTGTGAGACTGTTGCTATTATATTATATTATATGGTTTCGTTAGCGCTGAACGTTGCTTTGCTGACAAAATTTTTGACTCCGTTGTAAATCATCTAATTATAGGAAATTCATGAAATTTTGCAGGATCATATGCATTTTATTCAGGCTCAGAAATGAGAAATAGAGAGATTTCATCAACAATTTTAGATTTACACGATTTCAGTATATCCTCAGTCCTTCGTCTCGATGGTATTTGGCTTGTTCGAAACTTATTCGATGACACCTGTATAATGTGCAGTCGTGGCCGAGCGGTTAAGGCGTCTGACTAGAAATCAGATTCCCTCTGGGAGCGTAGGTTCGAATCCTACCGACTGCGGGTTGTAAGTTTTTGATTAACCCACGAAATTTTCTACTGGTCTTCTTGTAGTCATGACACGATCGTGAGACTGTTGCTATGGCTTCATTAGCGCTGAACGCTGTTTTGCTGACAAAATAAATTTTTGTCTGTTGTTTATCTTCTAATTATACGATATTCATGAGATTTTGCAGGATTATATGCGTCTTAATTCATGCTCAGAATTGAGAAATTTTAAGAGATTTCATCCCCAATTTTTGGTTTTCTAGATTTCGGTATACATATCTTCAGTCCTTTGTCTTGATGGTATTTGCCTTGTTAGAAACTTATTCGAAGACACCTGCACAATATGCAGTCGTGGCCGAGCGGTTAAGGCGTCTGACTAGAAATCAGATTCCCTCTGGGAGCGTAGGTTCGAATCGTACCGACTGCGGGTCGTAAGTTTTGGATTAACCCACGAAATTTTCTGTTGGCCTTCTTGTCGTTATTGCACGATCGTGAGACTGTTGCTATGGTTTCTTTAGTGCTGAACGCTGCTTTGCTGACAAAATTTTTGACTCCGTTGTAAATCTTCTAATTATACGAAATTCATGAGATTTTGCAGGAACATATGCGTTTTAATTCATGCTCAAAAATGAGAAATATATCAAGATTTTATCACCAATTTATTTTAGCACGATTTGAGTCCTTCGTCTTTACGGTATTTGCCTTTTTCGAAATTTATTCGACGACACCTGTCCAATATGCAGTCGTGGCGGAGCGGTTAAGGCTTCTGTCTAGAAATCAGATTCCTTCTGGGAGCGTAGGTTCGAATCCTACCGACTGCGAATGTTAAATTTTTGGCAACGAAATTTACTTTTTGCCTTCTTGTCGTTATTACACGATCGCGAGCTGCAGGTAAGGTTTCTTTAGCGCTGTACGCTGCTTTGCTGACAACATTTTTGTCTTTGTTGTGAATTCAATAATTATACGATTTTCATGAGATGTTCAATGCCATCAAATGGTTCACGGATGGTTAAAAAAAACCACAGGTGCTGGCGCTGGAGTGTCTGGGCCAGGCGCCAAATACTCAGTATCGTGAATCTCCTATCCGAGCATCTTTCAGACAGAAATACTTTCAGTTGAAAGAAGTGTGGACATCAAAGAACATGAAAAGGCTAATGTACCTGTCAGAAAAAAGCACAGACGCTCGTCACTGTCCCTTTCTGTGGTATAGGAAAATGCACCAAATATATATATATATATATATATATATATATATATATATATATAAGGGAGGGATTCGAAAGAAGTAAGAAAGTTTCTTTGGAATTTTGATAGTGCAGTATTCAAAAAGTACCTGGATCTCAGTAAAAAATTGCTTTTACTCACTGGCTTCTTTACTGGGCATTGCTGCTAAGAAACATTCGATGAGAATAGGTTAAGCAGACACTGACGAGTGGAAAGTCTATCGGGAGGAGGAAGAAATCCCGGATTAACTAGTTACAGAATGACTTGTCATTAAAAACCAACGCAAAAAAGTTATGGAAAAGAAACCCTTAGAAAAGAAGATGTCACCTATCGGACGCCATCCCAGATGCTTCATCAGAAATCTGAAACTGGAGATCGAGCTGTAGTAAAGCTTCGATTGGGGATACAATAGATCTTAAGATCGCGGTGCAATGTAACCCTATTTAAATCAACAATCTACAACCTAATTCAAAAATTCCCAACAAAAGGAAAATCACAAAACAACAACGGAATCAAAATCTTCGAGAATGGTCCGAATGATGCAATCTACAAAAACGAAACTGTAATGGCAGGTGGCGCCAAAAAAATATTGAATTAGTGAAAACGCTGGAATTTTAGACATTTTAATCTGTTATTTCCTGTAAAGTAGTTCTTCGAATAGCATGCATAAACGATAAATTATTCGAATATTTTTTGTTAAAAAGCATTGTATAGAAAATAATATAAATTAATCATTCATATAGAATGGAACGGAAAAGATGAATAGCCTAATAGTATAAAAATTTAGAGCACGACCAGATTTTTTCCATTCATTTTTACAGGAAAAAGTAGGTCATTTTGAAAATTTTTCCATATTTGGCTATTGGTTTTTCAACACAATGCTTCTTTTTGAACTTCGTGCATCAGCTATGATAATGAATACCTCTTCTTCTGAGCTCAAAACAGAAGGTGAAGAGCTCATTCCATTCTCGTTCCAGTCCTTTTTGGCCTTAATCTTGTCAGCCTTTTCATACTTCTGCGGCTTTGGAAGGAACTCATTCAGTTTTCCGATTTCTTTTTTATCCTTTTTCGGTGATTCCTTGCTATTTGCCTAGAAAAAAAAGATTTTCATTTTAGAAGAACTTCAGTGGCAAGTGGCATTGTTAAAACCTAAAGCCTATGAAAACGAATGTAGACATGCGCATCTTCAAATTTCGTTTAGCAAGCGGGAAGTCATCACTTGGAGTTTGGATTACTATTATTAACCTGATACTCCTAGATCTTCTTTGAAGATCCCTCAGAAGCTTTTTTAACTTTGGCAATCGACTGGATTACTATATTAATAATAATAACCGTGATAGCTTGCATCGAAACTTTGTTATTATTATTAATTATTATCGTGGTACTCCTGGATCTTCTGTGGAGATCACTCAGAAGCTTTTTCAGCTTGTGCGAGTTAGGAGTTCAGTTGTGTTTTGGGTAGGCTTTGTTACAGCGATCTTTCGCCACTTTAGATCACAGCACTGTTAATTTTTGACCCAACAGTGAAATGGGGGCAGACGCTCGTCCAACTAGAAAATTTCTTTCCCACCTGAACAGGATTCGAATCCGCGACCTTCCGGTTTCGAGCCTTATGCTCTACCACTGAGCTGTCAGCACTTATACATTGCACATAGGCTTCAGTAAATCAATTAAATATGTATTCATCGTGATTTGAACGTTTCATAAGTTAAATGAGTTTATATATATGGAAGTTTGAATTTATTGTTATCTAAATTCATTTCCTTCTTGTAAACGATAAAAGCTCCAGATTTCTTACTTTTCTGTAAGAGGGGATGAACCCCATATTTATGTTTTTTCTTTTTACCCTGATTTTCAGCTTTCAAATCAGCAATTTGTAGATAAAAAAATTCTCCATCCAAATACAAATATACCAGTACACCAATTTATTTTCAGAGAAAAGTGCAACTCAGAAAACATCTACAACAACAGTCACAAAACAATATAACTTATGCAACAATACACCCAACAAATATTCAATTTCACCTCGCTAGCAGCAACAAACCAGTCTTCGCACATGTAGTGTAGAACACACGTAACGCACAGATGAATGACATCAACAATACAATGAATACATCTTTAGAGGAGTTCAAAACGTGTTTCAGCAGCAGATAAATCAAAATACTATCATATCCAAACATGCTTACCACGCTTCTTACAAAAATCAATAGCTTCATAAAAATCGCAAAATGGATTTCCAATGGTCTTCTGCAATATAAAAACGAAGTTGAATTTTTTCTTCAACAGAACTCCATAGAAATCCTTCTGATAAGTGAATTACCTCTCATATTGCACAAACCACCCAAATAAAAGTGCTCATGGTGGCATAGCATGACCATAAACCATGTGGAGGTGGTAAAATATGCAAGCTACAGTTGTAAAAATCAAAACTCTGTCACATGATCTGACTGTCGCTGCTGTCCATTTACTGGCAAGACATAACATCCTAGGAGAGATTTCTTCTAAGACCTAAACTTATTGCTTGAGGTGACCATAACACCAAACACTCTATTTGGATCAAGGCTCACAACAACAAGCCAGAGAAATAGTACAGCTGATATAACTGGAAGACCTACTTATCTTTCAATAGATCCTAAACAAAAATCCTGATCTGTTGGACTTCTTTATAACAAATGGCGTATATTTCATCTATATGAATATTTTCCCAATTTATCATATACAAAAAACCTACTCCTAAGCTGCATAATCGAAAGACAAACTGGGATGAACATTGCGAGAAACTGATGAATATCGATGTCAGCCTTAACAGTATTTGGAAGAATTCTTGAACAAGCTGTTGAAAAAGCTACCTCAGAGATCAATGTTTCAGAAAGTATAAAAAAACTATTAGCGCAAAAACGAAGAGCTAGAAAGAAATGGCAGCAGACACACTCTCCAGGGAATAAAACTATCCAAAATAGGATAACAATTTAATTTAAAATCAAAATGAAAGAAACAGAAAACAAATCATTCGAAAGGTATGTCAGTATCTCAATAGATATGATAATTCAGTGTGAGAACCCATAAAAAAACCCAAAAGATCAATGAAACATATCGGGTGTTTATTTTAGAGTTATAGAGCTTTCGATAGGGATAGCTGTGATTTGATAGAAGGTAGAAGCCATGTTTTTTGACATCTCTGTTCAGTAACCATTGACAAATTTTCATGGAAAAACTCACGCCTCAACAACGTTTACAAATTGTAGAAATTTATTTTCAAAATCAGTGTTCTATTCGCCAAAGTTATAGAGCACTTCCTGAAATTTATAGTTTACATAATCATCCATCAGAGCAGCTTATTCGTCAAACTGTAGATAGATTTCGGACAACATTTTCTCAACATTTTCTCGATGCAACAACAACAAGACAAAGAACTGTACGTACAGAAGAAAATATCGCTGCTGTAAGTCATAGTGTTAATGATGATCCAGATTGGTTTATTCTTTGACGTTCACAACAAGTTGGACTCTGTGTATCTACCACATGGAAAATTATGCGTAAAGATCTTGGTCTACACTCATACAAGATCCAACTAGTTCAAGAACTAAAGCCACTCGACCATAATAAGTGTCGTTTGTTTGCTGATTGGGCCCTAGAAAAGCTTGAAGTTGATCCACTTTTTATCGTGTTTAGTGATGAAGCTCATTTCTAGTTGAATAAGCAAAATTCCCTATATGGAGTGAAAACAATCCTCAAGAAGTTCTGCAGGTTCCATTGCATCCTGAAAAATGCACTGTATGGTGTGCTTTACACGCTGGAGGCATCATCGGTCCATATTTCTTTAAAAACAATGCTGGATCTAATGTTACAGTGAATGGTGCTCGTTACAGATCGATGATCAATGATTATTTGTTTCAAAATTTGAATGGTATCGACCCAGAAATGTTTTGGTTCCAACAAGATGGTGCTACACCTCATGCTGTTACCGTAACAATTGATTTATTGAAAGAAAGATTTGGCGATAACATTATTTCGAGAAATAGTCCAATTAATTGGTTTCGAAGATCATGCGACATAACTCCACTGAATTATTTTCTTTGGGGTATGTCAAGGCATTGGTTTATGCTGATAAACCAGAAACAATAGACGCTTTGGAAGTCGTGGTGGACATATGCCGGAAATTATTTTTAAAACATAAATGTCATAAAATTATCTTTCAAATAAAAAAAATGGCTTCAATAACAGGATCAACGATTAAATGGACAAGAAAAGAGAGTAAAAACGGCACAAATACTTGCTGAACATCTGCCTAAACCAAATAGTGACATAACTGATAACGATCTGAAAAAAGAACTGCTAGAAATTGCTGCTAGCACACCCATAAGGAAAATCATTATAATGCAGGTTTAAAATGAAATAAAATATCTGAATATTAGAAAAGCTGCGGCAAATGATAAAATAACGCAAAAAATGATTGAAGAATTACCAAAGAAAGGAGAGTTCATCATTACTTACATATTCAATGCCATGCTAAAACTGAACTAGTGGCTGGAAAAAAGTGAAAGCAGCCTAGACTGGGCGAAGATACGGACAAAATTACATCCTATCGTCCAATCAGCTTGCTACCAGTTCCATAAAAAGTCCCAAAAAAGAATGGTGCTTCAAAGGAAAAACTCTGACCCAAATACAGAGGAGTGGATAGATCCTCAGTTTGGATTCCCGTCAAAATACTCCGCTGTACAGCAAATCCATAGAATTAATCGAAAAATAAGTAAAACGCTTGAACACAGATAATAATGCCTGGATGTTATTATAGATTATTGATATTCTATCTTAGTAAGAGGCGATTCAAGGTGCGAGTTTATAGTGAGGAATCCACTTCTTCCCAATTCGATCAGGTGTTCCTCAAGGACCTCATTGGACCACTAAAATACGTGCTTTAAGAGCTGACCTACCTACAAATACTCATATCGTATTGGGAACTTTCGCAGATGACACAGGCATTCTAGCTGTGGATGAAGATCCACAAAAGCCACCAATAAATTACAGAATCAGTAGGACGACATACAAAAGGGCTGCACAAGTGGAAAATCCAAATAATAACTGAATCCAAATTTGAATTTCACCTAACGAAGGGGTCACTTTCCAGGAGTAAATGTGAATAACTTACACATACCCAGAGATCTCAAGCACAAAATATTTGTAGATTCATTTAGATAACAAACACACATAATCAAGGAAAGAAAGCAAATAGTTTTGAAAACCCGATAATTAAATTCGCTTTCAGGTATGAAATCTAAATTGGCACTGGGGGAAAAATACTCATCTATAAAGCATATATTGGTATATGATATCGAGCTTTAGGAATATGCAAGCAAACCAAATATATCAATGATTCAGAGAAGCAAATAAAAAAATAGTTCGAATGATATCAAACGCTTCATGGTACGTCACTAATCAAACCCTACACGAAGATTTACAAATTCCATAAGTGAAGGAGAGAGAAACTTCTTGGTAAACTGGAAAGCCTTATCAATAATCTATTACATTCATTAGTACTGCCTCAATACAGAAGACTTAAGGGAAAATGACTAGCTGACTTGAGATAGAGTTGAAAGGGTTTACACTGGAAAAGATCTTATAATGTCACGTGAGGCCTTCAACCTCAGTAGCTAGCAAATTAGTTTATGTAAATATTCTCCGAGAAAGACAATTCAATAACTGATAAAGCAAGGATATCATACATTGTTTGCCATTTAAGTAAGTATCAGTTCAATACCACTTTGCTGCTATTCCACTGCTTCACTAATTTTTGAACATCTCTGTGCGTCCTACCATTTAAGCACCAAAACACTGCCACACTATTTCAGTGTGTGCCTTGCCTAAGATATTTTAACACATTAATAAAATGGCTGATTTACAGACAAATACCTAATGGAAGTGAATTGAACACAAACTGACCACTCATAAAAAGAAACGTCAAATCGTTGAATAAAAAGTCTATTTTTCAAGGATATCTTTTTCAATCTCATGAAAAAATGAAAAATATACTTACTGTTGCAACTTTTAATATCACGTTGCATCCTGAATTGGAGGAACTAGCGGAGCCAGATCGACTGTGGGATCCACTATCTCTAGACCTCGATCTTTGCGTGCCCGCGGTTCTCTCGACAGATGTTGAGTTCCTCTGGGACTCTTGGTTCATCGTCTCCTCGCGTACCATGTAGATGTCTTCGTAGTCGTGATCATGGTCGCCCGATCTCTCCGATATGTCTGATGAGCTGAGATTCCCGTCTGACCCCGCTCCGCTGCTGCTGGAGTGTACTTCAACTTTCACTAGAAAATGAAAAACAAATTTTAGAATGTCTGGAAGACCATCACCTTCAGGCTTGTCTGCATTGAAAGTCTTTTATATGTTGTATTTCCATGAATTAGTTACATCAAACACAAACTAGTTCAATGGTTAAGACACTCATTGTTTGAAATTCTACCTGCCTTCTGTCGGACAAATATTCCCTAAACATATTCAACATCCTACCTCGAACACCATATTTTTCAAGTACATATTGGGATGGGGTACATGCGTAGACGTATCGAATGCCTTGGCCTAGTCGACAAAAACGGCTTTATTATCACCATTGTCTTGACCATAATAAGCGTCGTGCTTTACACGCTGGATGCATCATCGGTTCATATTTCTTTAAAAACGATGCTGGAGCTAATGTTGCAGTGAATGGTGCCCGTTACAGATAGTTGATCAATGATTATTTATATCAAAATTTGAATGGTATCGACCCAGAAGTATTATGGTTCCAATAAGATGGTGCTACATCTCATGCTGCTACCGTAACAATTGATTTATTGAAAGAAACATTTGGCGATAACATTATTTCGAGACATGGTCCAATTATTTGGCCTCCAAGATCATGCGACATAACTCCACTGGATTATTTTATTTGTATCAAGTTCATGCTGATAAACCAGAAACAAGAGACGCTTTGAAAGCCAACATAACTTGTGTTATGGATGGAACAAGTTACTCGAAAAAGTGGTCCAAAATTGGTCTTCAATCTTAATTTAAATAATTTGAAAAAACACCCGATACTTGAAAAATAAGGTGTTCGAGGTACGGTGTTGAATATGTTTAGAGACCATTTGTCCGACAGAAGGTAGATGGTGCGAATCAGAAATACCCTAAGTGATATATAGGATATATGGATATATAGGTGTGTTACAGGGGGACCGTACTTGGTCCCTTACTATTTGTCATCTATATAAATATTCATGGAGATTTTAATCGATACCAATTGGTAAGATTATAAATAACTTTCGATGAATGTTTCTAAAAACGGCTTTACATTTATCACCATTGTCTTGACCATAATAAGCATCGTTTGTTTGCTGATTGAGCCCTAGAACAGCTTGAAGTTGATCCACTTTTTTATCGCAAAATTGTGTTCAGTGATGAAGCTCATTTCTGGTTGAACGGCAATGTGAACAAGCAAAATTACCGTACATGGAGTGAAAACAATCCTTAAGAAGTTATGCAGGTTCCATCGCGTCCTGAATAATGCACTGTATGGTGTGCTTCAACGCTGGAGGCATCATCGGTCCATACTTCTTTAAAAACGATGCTGGAGCTAATGTTACAGTGAATGTTGCTCGTTACAGATCGATGATCAATGATTATTTGTATCAAAATTTGAATGGTATCGACCCAGAAGTGTTTTGGTTTCAACAAGATGGTACTACACCTCATGCTGCTACCCTAACAATTGATTTATTGAAAGAAAGATTTGGCGATAACATTATTTCGAGAAATGATCCAATTAATTGGCCTTCAAGATCATGCGACATAACTCCACTGGATTATTTTCTTTGTGGTTATGTCAAGTCACTGGTTCATGCTGATAAACCAGAAACAATAAACGCTTTGAAAGCCAACATAACTCGGGTTATTGATGAAATAAGGCCTGAATTACTCGAAAAAGTGGTCCAAAATTGGTCTTCAATCTTAATTTAAATGTGTTTTATTTCAATTTAGAGTTCTGTCACTCCAGACAAAACACCCGATACTTGAAAAATATGGTGTTCGAGGTACGGTGTTGAATATGTTTAAGGACTATTTGTCCGACAGAAGGTAGATGGTGCGAA
This sequence comes from Megalocaria dilatata, assembly GCA_034642435.1. NCBI lineage: Eukaryota > Metazoa > Arthropoda > Insecta > Coleoptera > Coccinellidae > Megalocaria > Megalocaria dilatata. Next base: position 41,206,992 of record CM067859.1, on the reverse strand, counting down.
TCAGAAATACCCTAAGTGATGAGGGACATATACAGATAGGTGTGTTACAGGGGACCGTACTTGGTCCTCTACTATTTGTCATCTTTATTAACTCCCTCTTTGATCTTCCGATTGGGAGCAGCGTAGTGTCTTAGGGTGACGACACCGTGCATGTGTTTAGGGCTAATGATTGGCAAGGTGTTAAGAAAGAATCGGAAATGGGCATTTTAATCAAGAAGAATTGGTTAGATTATAAATAACTTTCGATGAATGTTTCTAAAACATTTTATATAGCGTTCTCCCTGACAGATATAAATCGACCTAAATACAATAGGTTAAATATTCGGAATACGAATTGTCATATAGAAAGTACTAACAAAATGAAATATATGGAAGTACTTATTGACAAAAATTTGAAGTCGACCCAACAAGTGAACACTATGACCAACAAACTAAGACGATTCATTTATAAATTAAGAACATTCCTCACACAAAAACTTCTATTTATCCCGTATATCGGGGTATTTTTTTTAGAGTCATAGAACTTTCAATTGAAATAAAACACATTTAAATTAAGATTGAAGCCAAATTCTTTTTTTATTTGAAAGATAATTCTATGACATTTATGTTTTGAAGATAATTTCCGGCATATGTCCACCACGACTCGCTCTGAGGAACCGCATTCGACCAGACCAATTTTGTACCCCTTTTTCGAGTAATTCAGGCCTTATTTCATCAACAACACGAGACGCTTCCAAAGCGTCTATTGTTTCTGGTTATCAGCATAAACCAATGACATGACATAACCCCAAAGAAAATAATCCAGTGGAGTTATGTCGCATGATCTTCGAAACCATTCAATTGGACTATTTCTCGAAATAATGTTATCGCCAAATCTTTCTTTCAATAAATTGTTACGGTAACAGCATGAGATGTAGCACCATCTTGTTGAAACCAAAACACTTCTGGGTCGATACCATTCAAATTTTGATACAAATAATCATTGATCATCGATCTGTAACGAGCAACATTCACTGTAACATTAGCTCCAGCATCGTTTTTAAAGAAATATGGACCGATGATGCCTCCAGCGTTGAAGCACACCATACAGTGCATTTTCAGGATGCAATGGAACCTGCAGAACTTCTTGAGGATTGTTTTCACTCTTTATATGGCAATTTTGCTTGTTTACATAGCCGTTCAACCAGAAATGAGCTTCATCACTAAACACAATTTTACGATAAAAAAGTGGACCAACTTCAAGCTAGGGCCCAATCAGCAAACAAACGACGCTTATTATGGTCAAGTGGTTTTAGTTCTTGAACCAGTTGGATCTTGTATGGGTGTAGACCAAGATCTTTACGCAAAATTTTCCATGTGGTGGATGTACACAATCCAACTTGTTGTGAACGTCGAAGAATAGACAAATCTGGATCATCATTAACACACTATGACTTACAGCAGCGATATTTTCTTCTGTACGTACAGTTCTTTGTCTTGTTGTTGTTGTTGCATCGAGTAGAGAAAATGTTGTCCGAAATCTATCGATGGTTCGACGAATAAGCTGCTCTGATGGACGATTATGTAAACCATAAATTTCACGAAGTGCTCTTTAAGTTTGGCGAATAGAACACTAATTTTGAAAATAAATTTTAACGATTTATAAACGTTGTTGCGGCGTGAGTCTTTCCATGATAATTTGTCAATGCTTACTGAAAAAAAATGTGAAAATAATATGACTTCTACTTTCTGTTAAATCACAGTTATCCCTATCGAAAGTTCTAAAACTCTAAAAAAACACCCGATAGATCGCTAGTGGAGTCCATTCTGAGTTATGGTTCAATTGTCTGGGGTGTACTCTGCAAAAATACTTTACACTTTCTGAATATGTTTCAAAATTATATAGTTAAAGTAATTACTCGAAAATCTCGGTCATATCCGACGAATCTGTTGTATAATGAAGAATTAATTAACATGTTTACGTGTACAAGCTTCGGCACATGATAAAATTGCAAATACATTGTCATGCAACGAGATCAAATATTAATGAAGTCATTATGACAACTCCATTATGTCGTCGTCAGGCTAGTTGGAAATTCTTAACAACCGTCACGCCAAAAGTGTTCAATTTGTTGCTGAAAGAAGTGAAATACTGTACAACAATCAAAATATTTCATGAAAAATCTAGGAGTTTTATTGGGGGACATTCAGATCTATTCATGGCTATTTTCTGATTCCGTGTAGAGTTTGAGGGACTATCAGCTTGGTTTCATCTTGGTGGTGGTTAGTATAGTTTTTCTTGTCATTAATCTCTTGGTTTCAAAATTTTTCACTTATAGCGTAATATTGTGTATGGTTAAATATTTAGTTAGCACACACAGGTTTCACCTTGATACAATACAAGAAATATGTTTCTATTATATACGATATTTAGTTTTTACTGAAAGTGTGAATTGATTTATGTCATTTTGTTACGGTCTGTAAATTGAAATTGAAATACCTACATCCCTAGTTTTGATACTTAACCCAAGCAATTAAACACGATAGAGAAATCGTGATACGAAAATCTACCCATAGAGACAGACAGTCTGGTATGACCATGTTCATAATGTCCTGAAATATGTTGAAGTGTTGACAGTAAACAAACAAGTCGTCATCATTCAATGAAACTGCTGATAAATTTGGGGAGTTATTAAATATCCATCTGCCTATATTTCTTCTGTATAAAAGAAGTTTGGATAAGAAAGTAGCAGTGCTATTTTTTGTTTTAATCCAATTTAATTCATCACCTTGAAATTGGAGGTTCATCAATGAGCAATTTATAAAGATCTTTCAAGTACGCAATATCGTTTTTTGATAAGCTGGGGTTATCCCGCAATTCGGGATCTTTGTTATCTTAGAACTCCACTAACAGAGCATAAAATCAAGTCGAGAAAATAGCTTTTAACTGCCAGCGCACCTCTATGTGAAGCAGTAATCGGTTGAAATATTCATCATTGGTAGGATAAACCTGAATGAAAAATTTGTCATTCAGCGAGTTATTTCTGATTTGATTCATTGGTTTGATAACATATTGCAGTGATGTATGGAGGCGTTAACTCAGATTTTTCGTAGCCAATTGCTGGTGATGAATTACGCAATGAAGCCTTTGTGACGCTTTGTCATAGCCGATATACCAGCCGCAACAAATGACAAATAATCACCAAAGGAATTTCCTTTGCAGCACAACTTTTTCAGAGTTTTCAATATAGTTTCTTCCTTTGTATCTTTTTCCAAATTTGTAGCAAACAATAGTTCCTGACCTAATGAGCATCACGTAAGACAAAAATAATGCTTCGTTGTTGGCTAAACTGGACTAATCTAGCTGAATATAAAATCGACAAGTTTGTTGATAAGTGCATAATGATTCGTAAATGTTTTCAGTCATCTCATAAATTTGTTTTTGTACAAAACCATTGCTCAAAGGAATATCTGCAGCTGGTTTATGGAGCACAGTGGTTATAACTTCAATTAAAAAATATTTAGAAGACATTTTAATTTCCACAAAAATGTTTATAATACAACAATTGTTTCGATACGATGTGACTTCTTCAGGTATTCTACTGTCTGATGGTGTTCAGTGTAACCGAGTTTAAATACATAGTTAGGTACGTGACAAAATAATGGAAGAACAAGTCATAAAAACTCAAGGTGTTTATTGGAGTTTGCCGCTAAAAAATGCCATTAGGGAAAGATATTCAGTAATGGAGACTTGTCAACATCTATTTGCTCGTTCAAAAGGCATTGTACATGTTGATTTCAAGAAATTCTAAAAGTGTTAATTTATAACTTTTGCTTTCGACGTGAATAACTTCATAGTTATTGTTGAAATTATGCCTGAATTCCTTAAGATGATTAGCATATGTCGAATGTACGGAATCAGATATAGATTCTGTCAAGAAAGTACCGGGAATTATCGATTTAAATCTGGCGGGGCAATGAGGCAGGTAAACATTTTTTTCCTAGGTTGGTACCACTGTCCTTAATTACTATGCCAAGCTTGAGCGGGATCTGTCAACTAATGTGTTTGCAACAGCTGATTAAGTCAGTCGATGTCAGAGTGCGTGCCGATTTTTACTATGGGTGATTACGTTGAGCAAAGAATTTGTTTAAAGTTCTGTGTTGCAAATGAATTTTCGTGTGCCGATGCATTGAAAATGTTGCAAAAGGCCTTTGGTGATAATGCTCTATCGAAAACTCGTGCATATCAGTGGTACAGAGCCTTCAAGGACGGTCGTGAAGTGGTCAAAGACTTGCCTCGTTCTCGTTCTCGGAATTAAGGAAAGGGTGCTGGAAAACCGTCGTACCAGCTTGAGAGAGATAGCACATGATCTTAAGATATCCCACGAGTCCGCACGTACGATTTTGATTGATATTTTAGGCATGAGAAAGGTGGCCGCACAACTCGTACCGAAAGACACGAATTTTCTTCAAAAACGTCATCGCGAACAGGTTGCTTCAGACATGCTGGATCGCTGTAATTCCGATTTTACATTCATGGAACGCATTATAACTGGTGATGAGACCTGGATCTACGAGTACGATATGCAAACAAGCCAGGAATCATCGGAATGGGTGGCAAAAAATGAGCCGAAACCGAAAAAACCACGCCAAAGCCGCTCGAAAATGAAGGTGATGCTCATTGTTTTCTTCGATATCCGTGGCGTGGTGCACTACGAATTCGTTCCAGAGGGTCAGACGGTAAACAAGGAGTATTACCTAGGCGTTATGAAACGTTTGCGTGAGCGTATCCGTAAGAAGCGGCCAAATTTGTGAGCGAACAACTCATGGATTTTGCATGACGATAACGCGCCTTCTCACCGAGCTACGATTGTGACTGACTTTCTCGCAAAAAACTCAACAAACGTGCTTCAGCAACCACCGTATTCGCCGGATTTGGCTCCCTGTGACTTTTTCCTCTTCCCAAAACTAAAATTGCCCCTTCGTGGCACCCGTTTTGAGTCGATTGAAGCCATAAAACAAAATTCGGCGCGAGAGCTAAAGTCCATCCCGGAAAGCGCCTATAAAAAATATTTCGATAATTGGAAGTGCCGTTGGCATAGATGTATTGGAGCAAATGGAGCCTATTTTGAAGGCGACCCAATAAATTTTGACGATTAAATGTGAAAATGTTGTTTTAATTGAAAATTCCCGGTACTTTCTTGACAGAGTAGTATAACTCCTTTGGTGTTTTTGGATTTTTTTTTTGAATGATTCACTGTTTGGCCAATGTATACTAAAGGGCAATCGTTGCAAGTCATCTTGTAGATTCCAGATTCATTTTCTTCATTTGTTTGATCCTTTTTGTTTTTTATGTAAGCACTAAGGTTATTTATGTAATTAATATCATTCAATAATAAAACTATTGAATGTCCCTTCGAATATAGATAACTTTTTAAAAGAATTAAATATTATTAAACAAATAGCGTCAAACAACGGTTACAACTTCTTTCTTATAAACAAAATGATATCCGATAAATAAAAGAAAATGGCATTAGATCTCGTGTACCCAATCTTGAAAGAGGATAATACACAGAAATATTTTTCGTTATCTTATGTTAATGGATTATCTGAAAATATTGCTTAATATTTCAAAAATATTTTTAATTAAAACGTAGCTTTTAAAACCATTAATAGCCTTAGTACCTACATAAAAAACAATAAGGATCGAACAAATAAAGAAAATAAATCTGGAGCTTACAAGTTGATTTGCAATATATACATTAGCCAGACAGGTAGATCATTCAAGAAAAGAATCCAAGAACACCAAAGAAGTTATATATCTGATTCCGTACATTTGAAATATGCTAATCATCTTAAGGAATTCAGGCATGATTTCAACAATAACTATGAAATTATTCAAGTCGAAGGCAAAATTTCTGGACTAACACTTTTAGAATTTCTTGAAATCAACAGGTACAATGTCCGTAAAATCTTTTTGAACGAAAAACAGATGTTGACCAGTCTCCATTACTGAATATCTTTCCCTAATGGCATATTTTAGCGGCAAACTCCAATAAACACCTTGAGTTTTCATGACTTGTTCTTTCATTATTTTTTAACGTACTTAACACTGTATTTAAACTCGGTTATTTTAGACACCATAAGCCAGTAAAATGTATATACCTGAAGAAGCCACATCGTAGTGAAACAATTGTTGTATAAACATTTTTGTGGAAATTTAAATACTGTCGCCTATATATTTTTTAATTAAAATGAGTTTCCACCAAGTGAAGACCGAATCAATCAAACGGTTCTCTTGTTGCTTGTGAAATTAAATCTTCCCAATAGTGTGTGGTTTCCTGTTTTAGCATTATACTGAGGTCGAAATTTTCATTCATATGTGGTACAGACAGAACAAAGTATCCAAAAAAGCACCTAGACAGTTTAATCACCACTATGGTATATCTGGGAGCGCGCTGCCTCGGCTAAGTCGAGCTGTACATCCTTTTCTCGAAGCGATTGAAGGAAACATAACATCATACAAGATATTCCCGAAATGTCAAGTACTTATACCATAATTTACGAACGGATTATTAAAATACCCAGATACTTCTAGCAGACACACAAACTTCAACTTTTGAATTTAGTCAGTATTCAACCTATAGAGGAAGGAGAAATGAAAATTTTCCGAGATTCCATATTCCCAATATTTTATAAATCTGAAGAAATGAATACATTCATCATACGAGGTGTGTCCGAAAAGTATCTGAATTAATCTGTACTCCCATACATGCACAGAGTGTATATAATTTTTTTTTGTTTAATTCACATTTTGATAGGCTTCTCCTGTATTTCAGATTTTGTCTTTATGTTTTGCTGCATGACATACAACGATTTGATAAATATATATATATCGGATCTATATATTGAATTGATAATACGAAATGTAGATCTGCGTGCTATATATTTACCAGAGATTTACATTAATCGATCGATTCATTGAGAGACTGGCTTGTATCTACCCGTCTAATATATCGGGTGTTTTTTTTTACAGCGATAAAACTTTCGATAGGGATAACTGTGATTTGACAGAAGATAGAAGCCTTGTTGTTTTGACATTTCTGTTCAGTAAGCATTGACAAATTATCATGGAAAGACTCACGCCGCCACAACATTTATAAATCTTTTAAATTTATTTTCAAAATCAGTGTTCTATTCGCCAAACTTATTAGAGCACTTCGAGAAATTTATGGTTTACATAATCGTCCATCAGAGCAGCTTATTTGTCGAACTATCGATCGATTTCGAACAACATTTTTTCTACTCGATGCAACGACAACAACAAGACAAAAAACTGTACGTAGAGAAGAAAATATCGCTGCTGTAAGTCATAGTGTTAATGATGATCCAGATTTGCCTATTCGTCGACGTTCACAATAAGTTGGAGTCTATGCATCCACCACATGGAAAATTTTACGTAAAGATCTTGGTCTACACCCATACAAGATCCAACTAGTTCAAGAACTAAATGCACTTGACCATAACAAGAGTCGTTTGTTTGCTGATTGGGCCCTAGCAAAATTGCCTTATATGTAGTGAAAACAATCCTCAAGAAGTTCTACAGGTTCCATTGCGTCCTGAAAAATGCACTGTCCATATTTATTTAAAAACGATGTTGGAGCTAATGTTACAGTGAATCGTGCTCGTTACAGATCGATGATCAATAATTATTTGTTTCAAAATTTGAGTGGAATCGACCCAGAAGTCTATAGGTTCCAACAAGATGGTGCTACACCTCATGCTGCTACCCTAACAATTGATTTATTGAAAGAAAGATTTGGCGATAACATTATTTCGAGAAATGATCCAATTAATTGGCCTTCAAGATCATGCGACATAACTACACTGGATTATTTTCTTTGGGGTTATGTCAAGTCATTGGTTTATGCTGATGAACCAGAAACAATAGACGCTTTGGAAGCCAACATAACTCATGTTATTGATGAAATAAGGCCTGAATTACTCGAAAAAGTGGTCCAAAATTGGTCTGGTCGAATGCGGTTCCCCAGAGCTAGTCGTGGTGGACATATGCCGCAAATTATTTTTAAAACATAAATATCATAAAATTATCTTTCAAATAAAAAAAATTGGCTTCAATCTTATTCTAAATGTGTTGTATTTCAATTTAAAGTTGTATCACTCCAAAAAAACACCCAATTCTATCCACATTACCCTTAATAATATACTAGACATACAATATACACGGTTCTCTTCGCATTTGAATATGCCAAAAATTGCTACCGCAAAGCCTCTGGTACAGACAAGAAGTGGGGTGTGAGACAATCCGTTGATAACGTACAAAAATTTCTACCAAAAACAAAAAATTATGAAATACACTGACATCAATTCAGAAGCTTTTGTTAAGAGTCCATTTCCCCTAAACATTTTGAATCTGTAAATTGCTTCTAAAAGAAGCTACATATAAATGATTGACAACACGGAATTCTGTATTCTGCCATTCTAAAGTCAAATGAACGTCATGAAATCTTAGAACTGTTCCCTTGAAGAAAGAAAAATCTCATGAAAATAAAAAAATCATTGTCATAAAGCTCCATTCTTCATTCTTTCATCTGCATCTTTACATATTGGCAGGAAAGAGTGAAAAAAAAATTGAACAAAGCAGAATACTTTTCATACTTTTTGTCGAAATCAGATGATAAAAATTATGAAAAAGATTGAGTTGATGTCAGAAGCTTTTGCGCAATTTTTCAACTGTGCATTTCTCCTGAAAATTTCAAATTTGTGAATTTCTTCTTCAAGAAGATGCAGAAAATGATTAAAAACATACAATTCTGTGTCTTGTCGTTCGAAAGTCAAATAAACGTCATTTTTCTGCGACTAGTTTAGTGAAAAATAAAAAATCTGATCTCCATCGTTTCATATTGGCAAAAGAGAGTGGAAGAAGAATAATAAATATATTGAACCAAACTTATATACTTTTCATACTTATTGCCAAAATCAGATGAGGGGAAAATTCATGACATTCTGGTAGTCTTCACGAAATTATGCATGAGCCCTCATGGCTTTATTTCATAGTCAAATACTAAATTTGAACCTCGATCCGATTTGTACTTTCAAGAATATTTGAAGAATAAAATTTCAAATAATTCGGCCGATCCTCACGAAAATTGGCATAAATCTTCATAAACTTCAGATTTGAATTACTGTAGAATCATTAGACTGATTTTGCCCAATAATGCAGTCAAGACAGTTAGGCCACGAACCTACTCTGAAATCTATCTCTTTTCGTTCGAAAGTTAGAGTGTTTATTTATAATATACCATCTCAATAATTTTCTTTTAAATGTAGTGTTTGGACTTATTCTCAAGTGGTTATTTAGCTGTGGGATTGCCAAGTTATTATACTTATCTAAACACTCGTTGAAGCTCGGGACTTCGTTCACGTAGACTTCATTTTAATATATGAGATTGAAATTTCAGGTAGAGTTGCTTGAACGTGATTTTAATATTGGTGTTTGATTATTTAGAATAAAAAAATTCGACATTGAAGCGCTAATTTTATTCATATTATATAGTAATGTAATTTACATTGAAGAATTTTTCTTGTTTATTTAGGCTCTTTCTGTGAAAACCCCAATTAAAATCCGTGGAGAAGTTTCGGAGATTAGCAGCAACAGATAGGCAGATTTCTAAAAATTTAGTATTGTGTTCTGTTACTCTTCTTTATTATTTTCAATCGATTTTCTCCAAATATGTTGAATGTACACACATTCCGATTATACCATTTTATTATATTTATAGATAAAGATGTCTTATATTTATGCGGTGGTTATAAATGTTAGTAACTAATTATATCAACTTATGACAGAGTTGTTAAAGAGATACTTTCATGAATGCTTGTTAAAATAGCTGAATTGATTTTATATGAGATTTCGTAACTTTTTGCGAAGAACTGTTTTGACTGGATGAAAAATTCTTCTGTAAACAGTATTACTCGACCAACATAGATCATGAAATATATGGTTGACATTTATGGGAAATATTTATTGAAGTTTTGATCCGTAAACCTGTATATAGTTATAATAAATATTATATAGCAGTGCACTAATAACGCACTCAAGTTTCTGGCATGAAGCCAGTTTTATTGTGAATTCTTATAATCAATATACCATGTAAAAAATTTAATAATATTATATAAGATATTTCCAAACTTAATTTTCCATTTAATTAGAACACTGAAAATATGGAACAGTATTGTTAATATTATTTCAAATGGAAATTGTTATGAAATTAGTCTCACCCATATTCCTGTGGAATAGAATCGTATAATTAATTGTATCCACAATAAAACTAATGAACTTTCGTCACTTCCACACAACAGTTGAACAAGACAGACTGTTTGCCTTTTTAAATTAAGAATGTTAATTCCTTTACACTTTTCAAACGTTTCACGCGCAAGCTGCTTATGTTGATTAGAGAAATTTCTGTACCAGTTCGATACCTGAACATCATGTAGGAGACTGAACTAGGAACTCCGTTTTAATTTTTTAATTAACGTATCCGAGGCTATTGCATTCGATTCATAATTATTGTTTGGTGCAGTCCAGTTGGAAACTATTCAGATGAATAGACAATGTGTTCTTTGTTTTCACTAAAGCCGTCATCGATATCACTGTGAAATTTCCAATAGAATATTTCCGTAGCAATTCACGACAGGAATTAATTAACAACTGCGGAAAAAATCACGGCAGTTACATTTGTTGATTCATCTGGTGTGACATATCGACTGATTACCGTTTTAATGACCGGTTTAATGAAGAAAACGTAATTTTTTTGATGAAATTTGACTATTCATCCACATAGACTACTTCAAGAGCGATACTATCTATCATTTCAGGGATTATCGAATCTTCGATATTTTTTTTGAAAACGATTTATTCTATTATATTTTTCTATTTATTCTAACATAAATAGAGGACAATTCTTGATAGAAGGTATATAAAATAATATAAATATTTTAAAAAATTTTTAAAAAATTTTAAAAAATTAGCCTTCTACATATTTAATTCCAAAAGATTATATTCAATGATTATAACTTCTGAAAATAAATTAAAATTATTTTATGTCATGATATAAGTGGTACTTATACGACATTATTTTAATTTATTTTCAGAAGTTATAATCATTGAATATAATCTTTTGGAATTAAATATGTAGAAGGCTAATTTTTTGAAAATTTTTAAAAATTTTTTAAAAATATTTATATTATTTTATATACCTTCTATCAAGAATTGACCTCTATTTATGTTATTTTATTCATAATATATAATTATTTGGTTTCCTCAACATTCTTTATACAGATAGTCCTTGTGCTATAGCAGAGGCCGTTAAATTTGTCTTTCAATCTTCTAGATCAGGTTAAACCACAAAGATATTTCTGTGTGTAGTGAATACCTATTTAAAGGTCTCATTTAAGTAGAACTTTTTCTGGAGAGTGAAAGGTGAATTGAATATATATTATTAATTGATGTTATATTTATTGAATATGAATATTTGAATACTGATGAGCAAAGTCGATTTTAAAACTTGTTTTTCGGTAATGTTTTGCATATCTTGAGTTTTTATATGAAGTACCTTGGTTAGATATCCAATAATATTGAATAGTCTAAGTAAGATAGTTTTGTGATGAAATTCTTAAGATTATGTTGGATATTCTTGAAAGATATTGGTTTTCATAAGATTGATAAGCAGAAACAAAAATTTTGTCTATTCAAAATGTTTAATTTATAGGATTTTGGTTAATAATTTTTATTTATTGGATTTTGTTATACCATTCGGATGTCTTATAATGAATGTTTATTTTATGTCATGATATAAGTGGTACTTATACGACATTATTTTAATTTATTTTCAGAAGTTATAATCATTGAATATAATCTTTTGGAATTAAATATGTAGAAGGCTAATTTTTTGAAAATTTTTTAAAAATTTTTTAAAATATTTATATTATTTTATATACCTTCTATCAAGAATTGACCTCTATTTATGTTATTTTATTCATAATATATAATTATTTGGTTTCCTCAACATTCTTTATACAGATAGTCCTTGTGCTATAGCAGAGGCCGTTAAATTTGTCTTTCAATCTTCTAGATCAGGTTAAACCACAAAGATATTTCTGTGTGTAGTGAATACCTATTTAAAGGTCTCATTTAAGTAGAACTTTTTCTGGAGAGTGAAAGGTGAGTTGAATATATATTATTAATTGATGTTATATTTATTGAATATGAATATTTGAATACTGATGAGCAAAGTCGATTTTAAAACTTGTTTTTCGGTAATGTTTTGCATATCTTGAGTTTTTATATAAAGTACCTTGGTTAGATATCCAATAATATTGAATAGTCTAAGTAAGATAGTTTTGTGATGAAATTCTTAAGATTATGTTGGATATTCTTGAAAGATATTGGTTTTCATAAGATTGATAAGCAGAAACAAAAATTTTGTCTATTCAAAATGTTTAATTTATAGGATTTTGGTTAATAATTTTTATTTATTGGATTTTGTTATACCATTCGGATGTCTTATAATGAATGTTTATTTTATGTCATGATATAAGTGGTACTTATACGACATTATTTTAATTTATTTTCAGAAGTTATAATCATTGAATATAATCTTTTGGAATTAAATATGTAGAAGGCTAATTTTTTGAAATTTTTTAAAAATTTTTTAAAATATTTATATTATTCTATTTATTCTATTCTTTGGCCTGAAAAGATTCGTTTGTTTGAGGGATCTTCTGCTCATTCGAGTCAAACCTATAGAGATTTGACGAGCGAGCATTTGTTTAGGTCTACAAACAAGGAGAAGTCTCTGGAGGTCAAACCTAGAGACTCACTGTAATTCTAAACTTGGCCGAACTGTGGTGCGTACACAAAGAACTGCTTGGTTCGCCGTTAGTACGTGCCTTAAGATTCCTTTTTCCCTTTACATATGGGACCCTTTACTCGAAATTTTCTCGTTCAATCGATTCAGTTGACCATAAAGCAATCGTTATGGATATTAACTACCTTGCCTTTTTCAAAGTAGTCGATAAACAAACAATCCTTATCGAAAATACGAACGCCATAATCTTTTCCGTTGAGCTTTTGACTACTTAGTCGTCACCTAGTGAAAGAGCTATACTCACATGCCAGTAACTACAATGGTGGTACCTACTGTATATTGAAGAGAGGTGAACGGTGTTATACAGGACACCCACCCATAAAACTATTCTGTTCGTAAGGGCGAATACGTCAGTAATAGATCTGTGCTAGCTTTTAGGGGAGGGATACGATGCTAACCTCACTACAAATTTGAATTTTATGAAAAATTGTTCTTAAAAACTTTTCGAAATAAAATAAAATAAATTTCTTAGAAAACACAGTTTCAATTTAGTAGACATATAGAATTGACACTCATAACAGAGCACCAAAAGGAATAAAATAATGCAGAGGAAATATAAAATATCAATTAAAAATTTTAATTGTAGGGTGAAAACTTTGCTTCGTATCGATGTATTGTGAAAACTAATTTTTTTTCCAAAAATGCACAACACATCCTCCAGAATTTCTTCGAAAATATTTAGAAAATTTCCTTAAAAAAAACTCCAAAAACATGCAGCACATCTTCAAAACGGCCATTTGGAATTACCACGTCGATAACTCATCAATCCAACTTCGTATCCAAAAAATTAAAGTAATTAATAAAAATATATCTTAACCTACCAAAACCACATGTCTTTCGATGAACAAACTCAGGAATGTAATGAACTTTCTATTATCAAAACCCTACGTATTCTATAAAATGGAAAAAGGCTTTTTACTTGATAGAAGAAATATAACAAAATTTGAATATCAAAACAGATTTAATCTGTTAATCTTCTACAATTTTAATTTCAAAAAAACTTTTATTCAAAAAACTTTTAGAATTGAATTAATGTCTACAATAAGCACCGCTTATATTTAATAGACGTATATAATCAAAACTCAATATATAATGTCAAATGGAATAAATAAACCAACAGATATAAAAGTCATTAAAATTAATGAATAAATATGTAAAGGAGACAAAATTTTGTTTCTGATCTTACCTTTAAGAACACCAATTGCCTTTTAAAAATATGAACAAAACTTAAGGACTTCTCAAAATATATAATTTATTTAAAATATTTAATATATTTAAATATTCGAATAAGTTAATTCAGAAATCTCTTAAAACATGCACTATATCTTCAAAAAACAAATATAATTCTAGGTAATTTCTTCATCGGTCCAAAATAATATTCCAAATATCAAAATCAAATAACTATCACTATATCTCATCTCAACACGTGTTTACAGGATGATTGCTTCAAACAGACTAACTTTAAAATTCAAGATGGTTTATGTTGTAACAAAATCACAGAAAAGTTTAAGGTATTTTTAATATAAGCTTATTGTTGATATTGATTTAATTCTAAAAGTTTTTTGAATAAATTTTTTTTTTAAATTAAAATTGTAGAAGACTAACAGATTAAATCTGTTTTGATATTGAAACTACGTATTCTATAATATGTTCGTCCACAGAAATTAGACAAAGTTGGTAAGGTTTTTTAAAGACTCAGTTATATCCAAATATAACCATGTATTTGAGTAAAAACCAAAATTAATTTAAATATGAAATAAAATAATAAATAGATAATACATCGAAACGAATCAACGTTTGTACCGTTTAAGAATTTATGTAATATTTTTAATTTTTATGTTTTCCTTTCATTCTTTTATTCCTTTTGCCATTGAGAGAGAAGAGTGATTTATTCGTCATCGCATCGCGATAAGATTTTGATTTTTCCACTGCTTCACTGGACCGACGTTACTCATAGATTAGTATTGAATTTCCTATGTTTCCGACTGTCTTTTCAATACCTGTATGTTCTACTTATTATGGATATAAGTTCAAAAAGAATATAAAAAACACCTGAAAATAAAATAATAATAAATATAAAGTAACAACACAACATTTTGTAATTTTTATATTCAACTCACCAGTAAGGGCAGAGAGATGTTTCTTATTTTGCTGCTTATGATTTTGCTCCTGAAACAGATCCTTCACTCTATTATAGATAACTTCTTGTGGGTTATGGAGGTAGAAGGATTCACCATTAATACTTCCGCTGGAACAGCTTTCAGATATACTTGAAGCGCTGGAAAAGAAGGTATATGATAATTACGATTTTGAGAATATAAAATATCAATAAGATAAAATATCAGATTGCACATAAATTTTTTCCAAATGACTAGATCCTACTGAGGAAATTTTCAAATGGCAGTGACCTTTATTCGATATAAATTCATATATAATTAAAACAAGTTTTTGGTATTTATTACACCTTACTACGAAAATTTAGAAATTCACGTAAGATAAAAATGTTGAATATTTTAAATTTGAATAGAACAGTTTGGTCATTTATTATTTTAAAATTTCTCTTATTAATTAGTTTTGAAAATTTCAATTCACTCCATATAATCAAGTTTTCCTTTCTTTATTTCTAATTGTAAAACTTAAAGATTATCTCTCGCTAGACAACGATTCTTTTATATTTGATGAATGCAAAAGGGCGAGGGGGTTTTCAATTTTTTGAAATTCATTTGATGATCATTGAATGTTGTGTTTAATGAAGATCCTTTCTTTTATATATTTGTTATTACAAGTTGAATATGTTGATTCATGATATCCCTATTCAGGTTTATCTGGGGTTGGATCTTTTTAATTTAATAATGTAAATGATGGTATTGTAGCCTAACAGTAACGATAAGATCAAATTCTGAAAGAATATTGATCATTTTTCCTTTTTTTTACTGAAGTATCGGGTGTTTTTTAGGGTGATAAAACTTTCGATAGGAATACTTGTGATTTGGCAGAAGGTAGAAGCCATGTTGTTTTGATATTTCTGTTCAGTAAGCATTGACAAATTATCATGGAAAGACTCACGCTGCAACAACGTTTACAAATTGTTGCAATTTATTTTCAAAATCAGTGTTCTATTTGCCAAACTAATAGAGCACTTCATAAAATTTCATCGATATGCTGAAATTTGTTGTTAATATGCTTGGTGGAAATCTACAGGAATATATTGGTGAATTTTCAGAACACGATGAGTTCTCTATTTAGAAATCAAGCTGAGATTTAAGATAACTTTTCATCAGCAATCACAACCTGGTGAAAAACCTTTTCTTTTTTGCCGTTGAAGCAGCTGCAAGAAAATAATCACCTTTTAAGATCTCTTGGTTTCAATCCATAAGAAAGAGATCTATAGATTTCAAACGTTCACACACTGCTTGTTGGGTCAACCCCAACGTAAATGCAAACTCGTCTTGCGTTAGAATCGAATCTTCATCGAGTAATGTCTGTAATTCATTGTCTTTGATTGTTTTTTGGCTATCCCGAGCGAGGTCTATCTTCAACACTGGAATTAACACTTTTGAAACAGCGAAACCCTTCTCTATATGACTTGTCACTAGGAGCATTGTCATCTTAAACTTTCAAAAGCAAACGATGAGCTTCAGATGCACTTTTCTTCCAATCAAAACACAAAATTAACACTTCACGGAAATTCTGTTTAGTTATCAATAAATCTGACATTTTCAACGGCGTAACATAAAACGTTTTGTATAAAACTCAAAACAATTCAAACTGAATGTTATCGGCAGATCTGCCTAAAACTCCGCCAATCAGCTGTTACTATTTGAAAATTTTCCAGAACTATCTCTTCAAAAAGGAACTAATTTGTAGCGATTCTAATATGAATAATTTAAACCTTTATTATTAATATCCTGATCCTAGATCTTCTGTGAAGATGCCTCAGTAGCTTTTTCAGCTTGTGCGAGTTAGGAATTCAGTTATGTTCTGGTTAGGCTTTGTAACTGTGATCTTGCGCCACTTTAGGTCACAGCACTGTTAATTTTTAACCCAACAGAGAATTCGTGGCCGACACCCGTCCAACTAGAGAATTTATTTTCCACCTGAACAGGATTCGAACCCGGAGGACCTTTCGGTCAGGATACCAATGCTCTACCACTGAGCTGTCCGCACTCATTTAGTTTGTATATTCAGAATTTCATTTCTTTTGTGAATTTATAATTATGTTTGATAAGATGATTTGAATAATTTGAATCACGTTTATTGAACCGATAACTTCTTAAATACTCTTCGAAACTCTGATAGAAACCTTTGGCCGGTCTGGCCTACATGCAGGTTTGGAAAATCCCGTTTTAATGATAGCATATTCGATGCAAAGACAGAGAACATTGGAATAATCGAAAGATATGCGCATTATGATAATGAATAATTTATTGTATAACTCGAAAAGAATGCTCTTCTCTCTCACACGGATGTAACCCTTGTGTGGAGTGGGGAATTGGACACCTAATTCCGTTTCGGATGATTACAATTTGAATACATAGAACTCAGAAGTGCTAGCGTGTAGGCCATAACGCTTGAAAATCAAATACAATACGAAACGAAATTCATATTTCATGTGAGGAATTTATTTGCGACAATGAATGATGCAGATAATTTCATCTCTGCAAATCAGTACTTAAGTTCTTTTTTGCCATAATTGGTTTGAAAATAAAATTAATTATACAAAAAGAAAAAAACTCAACGCAAGTCGAAGGCTCACAAATTTGAATTTAGTGTTCAAATAGTTTTACTAAACCGTAGCCAAATCTATTTGAGCAAATTAAGCATAGTGGCTATTTTGGTACAAAATTGGATTATTTTCAATCTTAATTCAACAAGATTTGTAGTTCTTTCGATCTCATGTCCGTAAATCGAGATTTTCAGATATCCCCAAAGAAAAAATCATTGGGAGACAAATCCAGTGATCTTGGTGGCCATTTGGTCGTGCCATTTGTTGAAATTACACGATCCGAAAAAGTGGTTCTGGGATATTGTGTGACTGCTCGTGCTTTATGACTTAAACAATCATCCCATTTGAAATCAGATATCATCGAAATTAATTTTGAGTTGTAGCCGTGGCGGCCATTTGTCTGATATCATTTTGCATTGTTAATGGCATTCCTTCCTCTTTAAAATGAAATAAACATTTATTGATTTATCTCAAAATATAGCCGTTTTTCTTAATATCAGAATTAAACTTTTTATTGGAACACTCTTTATTTCAGTGATGAATTTGTAACACAGTTCACACGAGCATGCACGATGATTAAATAACTTGTTTTATGAATTTGCATAGATCATATGTGATTGAATTATACGATCTAGTCGTTGAACTTTGGATAAACCGTAAAAGTTTTCACCTACGATATCTCCGGAAGTTGAATTTATTGCATTCTTATAACAAAACATACCAGCATTTGACGTAATCCCAGATTTCTTTTATTGAACTTTATATGAACGAGGGAAATAACTGAAACTAACTAGAACCTATTAATACAAGAGAAATTTCATTACTTATAGTTCTGACATATTATGCAATGTTTATGTGAAAAATGAACTAATTGAAGACGATTAACAGTGTTGACACGTGGATCTTTTGTAACTTGAGTTATTACATATTAAATGCTGGTTGATGTTGAAACTCCTATATCGAAAAGTGGACGAGAAAAAAGATAGTTTACACCTTCTTAACTATCTGAATATATAGAGTTCAAACGGAATTTCTCTTCTATGAATGTCTAGAAATTAAAATACTGAATAGGTGCGTTTAAAACTCAAACTAACTGGCAAGAATTTTATTTGCCTCTAAATTGCAGTGCAAGAAAACATTTTTGCCCTTCCCATTAAAAAACAAGTGATTCAACTAAATAGAGAGTTGTGAAATAAGAGTTTTCCAATAAGATGTTTCATTTTGAATAGCCTGGGCAGCTGTCACTTTTGAAGCTGTCTTTTTTTGGCAATTGACAAGTAAAAACTACACCATTACTAAAAATGGAACGATATATGCTTGAATGAAGAATTGAAATAATTAAAATTCACTTCACAATGGTGAAAATTTTGCAGTCACAGTTCGTAAAACTGTACTACTTATATAATATTCAAATAAGGTTATTCTGATTTGTACAAATTTTTATTGTTATGTTTACAACAATCGTTTCGCTATCACAGTAGCATCATCAGGCATGTTTACACTACTCAAAATGTAAACCTGCCTGATGATGCTACTGTGATAGCGAAACGATTGTTGTAAATATAACAATAACAATTTGTGAAAATCAGAATAACCTTATTTAAATATTATTTAATATGTATTTTCACCAAGTGAAGACAGATTCAATTTAATACTTCTTATATTTAACAGACGTATAAAGTCAAAACTCATTATACAATATCAAATAAATGATAGTATAAAACATCAAACTCTGCCTGTAACAAAATTGTATTCAAATATTGAAACAGAATAATTCTGGTAAAACTCTACAAACTTTAATTTTCAAGAATCAAATATAATGTCTTAGAAATTCTTTCTTTTTAATGAACATATAAAATTTTGAAATATTATACAACACTCAAAAATATAAAGGCATCTATGGAGAATAAAGAATATTGACTGAAATTACATAACATACTTAACCGATACAACTTTTTTGTATGAATCTTATGAAGAACTAATTCTATTTCAATAAATATTCCATAACAATTCAAAACTATATCTTTTTCTCCAGAACAGCGTTTGAAACTTCCGTCCGTAATTGTCAGTCGTCTGTTTTGAATGGGGAATAAGAAAAATCAATAAATATATATACATAAATTTACTTCCATTTAATATCCATTTCAGAAATAAACTAGAGACAAAATGTTGAAGGTTAACCCAAACCATTTGTCAAATTACACGTCCATCCAGAAGGAAATGTATCTTTATTCTACTTCTAATCTTGTGATCTTACATGGAAGTAAGATATGTGATATATATTTTTTTATTTGTTTTATTTATCATTCAAAACATTCGACTGACGATTATGGACGGGACTTTCAAACGTGCTAAATTTTTAAATTTGAATGGATTAATTTTTGGAAAGGAATTTGTTTTTCATGAGATTCATATGAAAACTGTGTCGGTAATTTCAGTTAATATTTTCTATAGTTTTCTTCATATTTTTAAATGTTGTATGATATTTAAAAATTATATATGTCTTTTTAAAGAGAAACAGTGTTTCTGAGACATTTCGATTCGATTTTTTTACTTGAATAGAAACGGTATCTTCAAGATATTATAATATATTTTTTAAATTTTAATATTGTATAGATTTCAAAAAATTTTAATTCAGAGGAATATACCTTTAAATTTAAAAAATGCATCAAAAGATCTTCAAATTTTATCGGAATGAGACATATCGGAAAGTATGAGAGAAATTTCATCGGAATGAGACATTTCGAGTCGATTTTTTTACTTGAATAGAAACGGTATCTTCAAGATATTATGATATATATTTTTTATTTTAATATTGTAGAGATTTCAAAAAATTTTAATTCTGAGGAATATACCTTTAAACTTAAAAAATGCATCAAAAGATCTTCAAATGGATGAGAGTACTCCTTGAAGAGAAAGCTGGAAAGCTGAAGAATTCAAGATAATTGATGAGTTAGAAATTATAACAAATTTATAATTCACAGGAGAAAATTGGTGATAATAATAATAATAATGTATATTATTTTAATTAGAATCAATCTCGATTGCACACTTCCCAATTTAATGCAAAAAAATCTCATAAAGACCTGAATAAATAACTGAATAAATTTGACAAGAATAACAGCGCTGAACACAGAACATAATAGAAAATGTACAACAAATATATTTGAAATTACAATGGAACGTGATCAAAATATGGATGAGGTCAGGTAGTGAGATGCCGTTAAGACATAAGAAAATCACTCAAACGACCAAATGGTTTAAATTTTATTTATTAGGATCCGCGACAAAATGGCGAATGCGCTAGTGTAATTTCATTCAAATTTGATGATAGAAATGAAGAATTCATAAAAAAATCATTATTTCTCCAAAATTATTGTATAACGATATATTTCTGGTAAACTCAAAAATTTAAAGATTATTTGGAATTCTGGAATTGGATGAAAATTAAACTCCATCATTTTGATACATACAAGAGGATATAAAATTACTATAGAGGCAATGCCGTGACGTAAGAAGTTTGGATCTACTAGTAAGTTAACAGTTCAGTAAAATTGATCGACATTTTGAACTGGATGATGTTTAATCACTCGGGATTTAGGGGAAAAATGCAAAGATAAGGAAAAAACCAAATACAAGTGAAACTTCACTAATTTTGGTCTATTTTATTCATAAGGCACTCCCTATTTTTCAACAAATCTAACAGAATAATTCAAGTGTCAGCAACTAATTTCTGTTCTTGTCACAAAAGATTCAAACGGATATTTCAAGAAATTCATCATGCTTGAATTCAAGTATTGTATAAGTAACTCTTATTTTCGTAAATATTTTAGCCAAACCAATCATATCTTTCCAGAATTAGATGATCCTGAAATCCTACATCTGGATTCCAAAGGTAAAAAATCATGTATCTTGAAATCAAAAGAAATTTTTAAGCGCAATAATAACCCGGTCACAAATTTCCGGATTGAACAAACGAACCTATGGTTCAGGTTTCTTAAGAAAATAAACATCTCTGGAATATAATACAAAATTCTACAACACAACTAGTAATTGAAATTTTGAAAACGAGATGCGACTATGAAACTCGGATCACTATATTTTCCTACATCACTTGTTAGTTGTCACTATTATTGCTATGCTGATGATACACATTTTTCCCTGAAGAAGATTTCAATAGGACTGAGGCTATTATAAATGATGAATCTTATCCATAATAGGAAAAAACAGGATGGGAATTCTGATTATTTTTACATATTTCTACATTTTACTTAAATAGCAAAACACTCCAAATAAATATTTAAACCCAGGAATGTATGTACTGATATTTAAAGAAAGGAGGTTCTCGACAACGTGGTCTATGGAAGGGATACAAACTCATGTGATTAGGTTCTTTAGTTCGCTGGCTTGCTACCTTTTGCAAGAAATTTCTTGCACACGTTATTATAATAGAAGAAAAATGTTTATTATTTTTATTGGTTTATGAATAACTAATTTTGACGTGACAACGTCTTATAAATTGGTTTGCCGGGTGACACTTCAAGAAACTGCGTCACGCTCCGCTCACGTTATGCGCTCACAATGAGAGCGAGTGAGAGGCACGCGTCCCTTCCACTCGGGCATGGTTAGCCCGCCTAAGAGCGAGAGAGACAGACATAAAAAGTGAAAGGCACGCGTCCCTTCCACTCGAGCACAGTTAGCCCGCCTAAGAGCAAGAGAGACAGAGCGAGAGAGAGAGAGAGAGTGAGAGAGATAGGCATACACACCGGTTCATGTCTTGCGTTTCTATTTCGCTTAGGCGACTGCATACAAGTTTACACGTTGCCAGTTAATTGTAAAACGATTGTGTAGTGATAATGTGAAGGTAGTTTCGTCCATCGCAACAATTCAAACAGCAAAGGTAAATAATTTCAGACTGATAATATAACATGATGAAATAAATGACTAAGACATAAGTGAATAGGTTATGTTGTAGTAATCACAATGTTGTGGTAGTTTTCAATCAAAAAAGTAGTAGAAATCGTTTCTCAACCAATAATAATTTGTTTAACTTGAAAAAATGTAAAAAATTGAAATAACAATGTTTAACCTCCAACCTGTCAAATCGAAACTTTCAAACATTCAAACCGAGACGACTAATCACTGCGCAAGGTCGTAAGCGCGCGATTTACAAATTCAAAGATCAAATGTGAATTAGTTTTCTCCTTTTAGAAAATACACTTTGAATTAAAATCGATTGATATTAACAATTAATGTGATTTAAATAAATGTTCTAACTTTTAAATTTAGTTTTTATATTTATAACAATGTAAAACAAGTTAAATTTATTAATAACTTATAACAACTGATTGATAAATAAAATTTTGTTAATATGAAATTCAGTGCGAGATTCTTTGTATAAATTAATGTTTTAAATATAATTCTTTGTATAAATAAATGTTTTAAATTGTTACTATTATTTCATCCTTCTTCCTACTATACGAATGAATATTCACATTAAAATTATTTTACCACTCAAAGTCGTTGTCACGTAAAACTTTGGCCCGTATACCGACTTTACAGGCAACAAATTTTTATTCCATAAAATATGAATAAGCAGCTATAACTATGAGAAATTTATGAACTAAGCACTTGTTAATAAAATTTATAATATTTTGAGAATTGAATGCTAAAGACGATTTAAAAAAAAACATATTCTCAAATGAGCAGCACAAAACAAAACTTAGTAATATTTACATTGGACCAGATGAATAATGAGTGATATAACGTTTGCTTCAGTGAAAAACTAAAATAAATGGGTCTCTTTTAATACGTCTATGTTTTTTTCCAAAAACTTGTTTCAACTGATATGCATGACCATCTAATAACTCAATCTCAAGAAATAAGTTCTGATTAAAACAAGTTGTAGAAATTACTATGTTTTACTACCAATGAATTGATATTTTACACATTCAATTGTGGCTTGAGTTTCAGGAATTAACTATCCCATCTTCAGACAAATGAGGACTTAACAAGGAGGACGGGGTATTTATGCATATACAGAAGTAGAAGAGGTAATAAAAACAGGTTAAAAAAAAGACGACACCTAATAACTATTAGAATGTCGGCACGCCAAGATTACTTATTTAAATATCTCAAATATTTTCGATTCTAAATAATCAAGTTTCTTTCTTGTTGATTCTACATGTAAAATTCTGAGATTATCTATTGTCGGAAAAGGATGGCTGTTTTCTAAACAATGAGTGGCAAAAGTAGAAGTATGTTTATTTTTCATGAAATTCAGTTTATGTTCGTTGAACCTCGTCTTGAAGGAACGTCCCGTCTGTGCTATATATATATATTTATTACTGCACGTCTAACAAGATAACTATAATTTGTTGTTTTTTTTTAGTTTTTATGATGGGATAAATTTCTACCTATTTTAGATAATTTCTGTCAAATCAAACGATCTATTATATTGGGGTTGAAACCGTTGTTCGTGGCTATTTATGTTATAGTTGGGACTCCAGCTTCGCGGTTATTTTTTGATAAGGGTAATGCGAAAGCTCTATGGATCTTCGATTGATACGCTGACATTTTTTTGTGAATATGGGTGATGGGAGTCAATAGGACTACATATATCAGTGGATGTAGGTTTTCCGAACGTTAAATTCTACAACTTGTTTCAATTATGATCAACTACCAAATAGTAACGGCTGAAACAGTATCTAAATAAGTTCTACACTAAAACTTACCTTTGCCTATGACTATTCATCGGGTTTATATAAAGGCCATCTTGGGGAGCGTGAGGTGACTCTACGAGCCTATTTTCACCCGGCGGGTGCAAGTAAAACGGTTCAGATTTGGAACTGTTGGAACTGCATTCGTTGCCGTTGGAATAATCATTTTCTTCTACCCTCGTACCATTGCCATCACGGTTCTCGTTTCCGTTTGGTCCGTGAGGAGATTTGCAACAAGAACAATCTCCATTCGACATGTTGATTGTGTGGTGTACCTGGAATTGAAGGGATGTTTATTGTCAAGTTTAGATGTGAAGATTTTACATGCAAATAACAAAGATGAAATTTTCAGGCTTCCTTCGTGTATGAAAACATCAAATGAGAATACTGAACTCAAGAGTGAGATTATAACCATGCGTAAATACTTGGTATGCTCGGTTCACACATATTCCTCTGGGCTTTCAAGATGGAACGACGTAGGTACCGATTATCTTCAAGACGAAATAAGAACAACACACAACTATACTTAAGGAAAATTAGAGCGACAAAGGACTTCGAATAGCAGCAGATCAGCAAACAGGTAACTGAAAAACTTGAGAAATTCCTTCAAAGATAACACCACCACAAGACGTCTCTATAAAGTACTTTAAAACATAGGGTGAACTGATATTATAGAAGCTACCATTTCCGAAACAATAAGCCATGGTAAATATCTAAAGAAAAATCTGATGTATTGATGTGTACTTTAGAATGATCGTTGTATAATGTGTCTGTATGTTTTTAATGACTAATTCTCCGCAACAGAGTGCTGCAGTAAAGTTTTGCTTTTTGGTTGCAGAAACTGACGAAAAAATTCCTAAAGTGTTAAGAGCGGCACATAAATTGATTGAATAAAATAAGTGACATTCAGCTGAACTATTGATATGCTGTGGGACAGAGTTTCAATCTCTTTAATATTTTTTTTCACGTAATTATGGTACCAACTGCACCGCAATTACCCAACGTCAAGGTGTTATAAGAATATCAAATACAATCATGTATGTGGACATCCTCAAGTTGAAACTAAGTTTTGCTTTTATCAGTAATCTTCAGGTCCCAGAACACATCTATGACATTCTTTTCCTTACATAGTCCCTACTCTACAACAACAACTCATAGCTAATAAAAAGCGACCTGTTCCGTCCTTCATCCTTCATACTCCTAGTATTTAAAAATATTTATTGAAACAACAACCGTTTTGAAAGTGACTGTGTTTTATTACGAAGAAATTCAAAAGTTTTTATTGAAAAAAAGAAAGGTTATTTACAAGAACTGGTTTTTAATAATGAACAGCTACCAAATATTAACAGCTGAAATAGTTCAACGAGGAAACTTATAGTTTAGTGCCAATTCCTATTCAAAACATCTTATGGACCCATGATTTACTGTTTCCTTATCCTAAACAATACCAGAAGACTTCTTGCATCAGTAATCAAGGAATAACCTCTTCTGATGCATCGTTAATCGCTTTACCTACATTTTACTCGTATCACAAATTTTGCTTTGGCTTCATGACAGTGGAAATTGCCACAATTAAAATACAAGGTCCTTAGTTTTTTCCCGACAGAGTATTTGATTGTAATTTTTCGAACCCAACTTCACATTTAAGTCGCATAATCATTAAGTGTTTTGAGAGCTGATATAGCAAAGCTTGTGTGTGAAAAAGTTCAATTAATTCTAGGTAGTAGTTTTTGGTTGATGCCTTTTTAGATATTGATAGCAAAAAGCAGTTTTTTCGTCATATTTTACTTTTTTACTATAGAAAAGGTAAAAATGCTGTTCAAGCCAGAAAGACATCTAACAATGAAACTGGTTTGCAAAATTTCGATCCGGCAATTTTGATGTCGAAGATTAACCATGTCACTGAAGGCCGGTTGAAGCTAAAAAAGACATAAGTTGATCCGTATCGGCGAATAACAACACGTGAGATTGGTTAAATTAATCGAATTCAACTGTTTATGACCATTTAAAAGGCCTGGGTTTAACCGCAAAGCTCGATATGTGGGTTCTCACGGAAATAAATTTATGTCATCGCGTTGATATCTGTGATTCGCTTCTCAAACGTCACGAAAATGAACCATTTTTGAAGCGCATCATTACTGGGAACAAAAAATTGGTTGTATATAACAGTGTCAAATGCAAGAGATCATGGAGTGAAAAAGATGAACCGGATCAAAGCATTTCGAAAGCCAATATCCATCAAAAAGGGGTGATAATGTCTGTTTGGTGGGATTTTGACCGGATAACATAACAATTAATTCGGAATTCTACTGTCATCAGCTGGACAAACTGAATGTTGTACTTGAAGAGCAAAGGCCAGAATTAATTGACAGAAAAGGTGTAGTGTTTCACCATGATAATGCGAGACCTCATACAAGTTTGGTCACTATCCAAAATCTTTAACAGCTTGAATGAGATACACTACCGCACCCACCATGTTCTCCAGATCTGGCGCCTTCGGATTATTATATTTCTTGGACGGTAAAACCTTGACTTTAAATGAAGACGTCAAAAATCACCTGTGTCAGTTTTATGCCAGCAAAGACCAAATATTTCATGAGCGTGGAATCAAATTACTACCAGAAAGATGGCAAAAGGTGTTGGACCAGAATAGAGAATATATAATTCAATAAAATATTCATTCATTATATTCTTATTATTATCCTGATACTCCTAGATCTTCTGTGAAGATCCTCAAAAGCTTTTTCAGCTTGTGCTAGTTAGGAGTTCAGTTGTGTTCTGGGTAGGCTTTGTTAATGCGATCTTGCGCCACTTCAGGTCACAGCACTGTTAATTTTTGACCCAACAGTGAAATGAAAATTGTCTTTCATTTTCACAAAAAAAATGACATTACTTTCCGAACAACCCAATGAATCTATGGTAGATGTAAGATGCTGCATCTTTAAGATAAACTCAACAGCTTCTATATTGTGTGAAGAGATTGACGCATATAACCTTAGCTAAATTCTCAGCCTACTTCAGGATAAATCATAAATGCATATTAGCCTTTATAAAAGTAACGGAATAAGAAAGATAGCTGCGATCAATTTTAAAACCTGAACTGAAATCCATCGCTGATTTGACATAAATGACTAAATTTTTAATGAGCGACAAGGAAAAGTGTATTTTTGTTCATATATTCTCTAGTAGCTTTCCTGACAATTATTTAAAAAATATCATAAATTTTTGAGACTATACTACTATAGAGTAACATAGGTATCGATTGTCTTCAAGGCAAAATAAGAACGACACACAACCATATTTCAGAGAAATTAGAAAGAATTGCGAATAGCAGAAGATTATCAAACAGACCACTGAAAAATTACTTCAAAGATGAAACCACCACAAGAGATTTCTACAAACTACTATGATGCAGATAACTTGATAGTAAGAAACGTCAAGAATGGAGAGAAAATCTCCATATGGACACCTAAACGAGGTTAACTAAGATTGTGTGGACGTTTCTAAGTCAAGAATTTGGCCCATGCAATATTGTTCACAAGACCGGAACACTTTCTTCCAGCAATTCAGGACCAGACGGTGCAAACAAGAAAACCATGAAAAGTACTGTTAACGACGTTATAGTTATACTTTAGATAAGCTGGAACCTACTACAGATGAGCTGATAAATATTTGCTAGACATTCTGGATAATGCATATATTGTTCAGAATACTACTCTATGAGCTAGCAATATGAATTACTGTCCTAGTGAAACCTAATTATAAATATCAATATCAGAAAATGAGAACTACAATTGTACTGACGTTGAACAAGGCTCATTATTTTTACAGCTGCTGACAATAAAACGGAATTATTATTTGGTGAACAATAAGGAAATGAGAACAGTTACTACTGATCTGGTCACTCTAAAAAACAACAATTTTAAAAAGCATGCAGAGGCATCGGAAACGGGAACTGCAAATAAAAAGGCAATAAGGCCTAGTCAGCATCAAAATGTTTCCAATCATGTTCTCTAGCTTGAGAATTATCTATAAGAATCTCAATACGAGGGAGCTGAGACGAAACCAGCATCTTTGCAAAGGCCTTGAAAGATGAAACCCTTAGAGGGAAGTATGAATTCGAAGAAAGTGAACCACTATTACGCTGATAGTTGCGTTCAGGGGATATAAGTCGTTTTACATTTAAAAATTGTTAGCGAATTAGGTATTTTTTTAATCTCTATCATAAACTATATCTTGTCAGATAGACAATTCTCTCGTTCCAATATGGATCGAATTCGATTCGAATACTTCAATGTGAGCCCTTTTTAACTCCAAGTACATATAATGACATACCAGCAATAACAATGGACAGCATTGTTGCGCAGGTTTGAATCTAATCTAAATTCCAACGTTAATTGACATTAAACGAAACACCGAGAAAAATTGTTTTTATGAGTTCAATTAGAATTCCAACTGAACAATTTTCATGAAAACACCATGATTGGTTTCTATGAAAGCCTATCCAATCTTTAGATAATTTCATTGTACTTAATAAATATTCAATTATTGTAAAACTTCGTTAAAGTAATACTGTGTGTGTAGAAATCATCATCGTGGGATGCCATTCATGGCAACAACATTTAAATGAAATATAATTCGATTGCGATTATTGAGATACCGTAAAAAGTTACGCATTTAATTTAATTATGAACACTTATTGTTACGCAGCGTCAACAGGACTTTCTCCAAGTTTTTGATATTCAACAAATTATTATGTAACGTCGATATTTGTTTGCTCTTGCTTTGATGGAATTTATTATCATTCCATTTATAAAGTAATGATGATTCTCTTATTGGGCAATGCATTCGCACTTATTCACAAATTATATATGAAAGTTTAAATGTCGAGTCAAGAAAGTCAATGAATAATTTATATCTTATGGAACATTTGTAACAACAATACAATGTACATGAAAATTAATATTTATTTAACGCCGTATAGAACTCATCAGGATGAATAACCTTGTCTGATAATTTCCCACACACCAATCAAAAGTGATTTATGACAAAATATTTGTAATGTTTGGAAAAGAAGAATGTATTCTGTGCTCTATGAGATTATATGACAAAGCCGAACAAAATCTGTAACATCTTTTTTTACATTCTTCATAATAAACACTAATTGAACCAGGATGTATTGAAAATATAATAAACTTAATGTTAATGTGTACTCAGAGTATTATTTCAAGAGATTACAGTCCGTCTAGAAAGTATCCTGAATTTATTATTTTTCATAATATTAATATACTTCTTTTTTGTAACATTCTAAGACAAAAGTGATGTATAAAATAGGTTGTGCAGATAGTCGGCTATGGCCAAAGTTGCACGGCAACATTATTCACCAAATGTTGTTGATTGTAAACAGGTATACAATTCATGAAATGATGTCGCAACTAGAAAAAAGTAAACAACTGGAATATTTGTATAGAAAAGGTTTTCGAAACGTTAAAAAATTAGTACAGTTGACTGAACTGGGAAAAAGTGCGGTATATGAGACAATAAGGAGGATAAAAAATGGCATGGATATGAGGCATAGACCAGTTTGAGGAAGACCGCGTAAGATTAAAGGAAGCAATTTACGCTTTATTGGCCTTAGGATGACACTATCTGCGCCTGGGATTTCACAAATTGGCTAACACATTTGGAAATCAACGAAATATAAAAGTATGTCCAGAAACCATCAGTATGTCACTGAAAAGACAAGGCTATATATCAAGAAAACCAAAAGAAAATCCCTATAATGACAACTTCACCAAAGGAAGGAAGGATAGAATTTTGTCAACGTTTTCAAGAAGATAATTTTAATAATGTCTTTATATCTGATGAAAGTTGTTTCCAACTTGGTGGAAATCACTTAAAAATCCTATCAAAACAACCTATTACCGTTCAAATTTCTTAATTTCCCACCAAAATAATGGTTATGGGAGCAATATCTCAGCGTGGTGCTACGCCTCTCTGTATAGTTGATGGTATCATTAATAGTGAAAAGTATTATGACATTCTAAACGATTTTCTCCTTGCAACGGCGCATGCTTTTTATCTAGAGGGGTGGCGTTTTCAACAGAATAATGCAAGATGCCATACCTCGCCCTATACTCAAGCTTGGATGCAAGAACGCCAAGTGACAAACAGAAGCTTCACCAGATCGTAGTCCCATTAAACTCTCATGAAGATTGAAGTTGAACGAACAGCGCCACGAAATAAATATGATTTAATTCAGTCAGTTTACAGTCCTGGACTACCATCACCGTACTCTTTTTTCCTAACAGAGGAGTATCCTTATTGTTAAGCTTGATAGAAGAAAAAGTCTACAAAACTCTGAGGGATCTCTGTGATCCGGTTATGCCAAAAGAAAAGACATACAAGGATTTGATAAATATAATATATTAGTTGCACAGT
Source organism: Megalocaria dilatata (assembly GCA_034642435.1). NCBI lineage: Eukaryota > Metazoa > Arthropoda > Insecta > Coleoptera > Coccinellidae > Megalocaria > Megalocaria dilatata. Next base: position 41,176,177 of record CM067859.1, on the reverse strand, counting down.
TTTCGATGAAGATTTCCATAGTTAAAGAACGAATACAATTCTATAATCTGAAATAAGCAGAAAAGAAGACAGTTCGATTATGGTACGCGATGATAAAACTAGTGCCTATGAATTTGAAGTAAATTTGTACGAAGTATTAAAGAACAAGTTCATAGTAGGGATGTGTAAAAGCCCTATTATATTTGATATAGTCTGTGAGGAAGATAACACCCAAAGTTTGATACAATTTTGGAAGTAGCAGTTAACAAAAAAGCAGCACTAAAACCTAAATACATGTCACTACATCTGTTCAAAACAAGAAAAGAGCACCAAGAGAAGGTAACCTGGAGAATAAGAATGATAGGATTCTGCACAGAGGAAAGGAAACAAGCCCAAGAATAGAAATGCAAGTGTTGTGGGTTCGGTAACAATTTGAGGAAAAATTGTAAGTACGCCTAATATAAGTATAACAATTTTAATGTAGTGGGCTATTTGGCTAAAGTTTGTTTTAAACGTCAGGCAAATCAGGTGAAGACACAGGAATCTAACCTGGATTATGTGAAAATATACAATTTGAATCGTGGAGATTATTATATGTAAGTAAAAGTTCTGTGCTCCATGAAATTTCATGGTAATGTTCACAATGCTAAACAAAATCTGTAATGTTGCCTCTTTTTTCCTAATAATTCATAATGAAATGTATTGTAAATAGTGTTCCGTCTCATTAGAGACGGCCCTGTTGTTCGAAATTATTCTGTCATTCGATACTTAGGTCTTTTACGTTGATATGCGATCTAGCAGTTTTGAGATTTGTTTCGAACTGTTTAGTTTTACTCGACACTTCAGATTATTTGTTTTCTAATTATTATATATGGCCTTAGAAAACATGTAAAGTCAATTGGAGATTTGGATATATTTATGCCTGTTAATTTCATATGACACAGCATTCGGAATTATGAACTATTCTACTAGAATTGATCTCATTATTTTTCTGTAACCAAAAAGAAGTTTTATTTGGTTCATTCAGTCAACCTCCGAATGGACCTTCCAATCAATTTCGTTAATTACCCTCTTTTCCTGTTAGAAAGGATGCATTGAGCACCTCTAACGTTCAGTCTTTTGAGAAGACTGTAAAATCATTATTATTCGAGTAATAGTCAAACTTGTCGCATAGAGCAGTAGCTACATTATGCATTATCATTCGGATAGTAAAATTTGTTGTACGTAGCTTGTGACATTTCGATCCAAGCTATCGCGGTTATTATTTTTAATCATATGTTACGTACCACGGTTAGTTTACCGTAGTATTTTGCCTATTATTTCAGTATTTTGAGATAACAGGCAGTTGTAATTTAATTAATCTCGATGATTAATTACGAACTGTTTAAGTGGACTGTATTTTTGACGATAAGTGACGAAGAGTTTTACTGCAGGGGAACTTGAATGTAGTTATCTCGATGATGAACTAGCTTTGTTTTTCCAATAAGATAAACCAACGAAAATGATAAGGAATTAAAGTAAAACCTTCGTAATACACTATGATAACAAGGAAGTATAATTCTTGGTTTACTGTATATAAACACAATCAAAGTTAGGATTATTACACAAAAAACAATGTAATGAATTCGCCAATACTTTGGCAATCGACTGGATAACTATATTCACAATAATAACCGTGATAGCTTGGATTGAAACTTTGTTATTATTATTAATTATTATCCTGATACTCCTAGATCTTCCATGAAGATCCCTCAGAAACTTTTTCAGCTTGTGAAACTTGTTCAGTTGTGTTCACTTTAGGTCACAGCACTGTTAATTTTTGACCCAACAGTGAAATGGGGGCAGACACCCGTCCAACTAGAAAATTTCTTTTCCACCTGAACAGGATTCGAACCCCCTAATGCATTTTATAAATGTGAGGTCGCAATTCATTCTTACTAGCATAATTTCATCAACATTCACGTAGAAGGTTCAGGTTCTTCGGTACTTGTTGAACGGCAACGGATTTGTGAATCACAGACATTTCAGCGGATATCTCTCTAAGAACTAAATGTAAATTTTCAGTGACTGTTTCCTTGATTTTAGTGATGTTAAGTTCAGTTGAATACAAAGAGAAATCTAATCTTGCATCACATCTCAACCGCCTTTGAATAAACTCTACCACAAATACACATGTACCGAGTATTTTTTTAGAGTGATAGAACTTTAGATAGGGATAACTGTGATTTGACAGAAGGTTGAAGCCATGTTGTTTTGACATTTCTGTCCAATAAGCATCATGGACTCACTCCGTAACAACGTTTACAAATTGTTGAAATTTATTTTCAAAATCATTGTTTTATTCGCCAAACTTATAGAGCACTTCGTGAAATTTATGGTTTACATAATCGTCCATCAGCGCAGCTTATTCGTCGAACTATCGATAGATTTCGGAAAACATTTTCTCTACTCGATGCAACAACAACAACAACAAGACAAAGAACTGTACGTACATAAGAAAATATCGTTGCTGTAAGTCATAGTGTTAATGATGATCCAGATTTGTCTTAACGTTGACGTTCAAAACAAATTGGATCCTGTGGATCCACCAGATGGAAAATTTTACGCAAAGATCTTGGTCTACACCCATACAAGATCCAACTGGTTCAAGAACTAAAGCCACTTGACCATAATAAGCGTCGTTTATTTGCTGATTGGTCCCTAGAACAGCTATAGGTTGATCCACTTTTTTATCGTAAAATTGTGTTTAGTGATGAAGCTCATTTCTGGTTGAACGGCTATGTAAACAAGCAAAATTGCCGTATATGGAATGAAAACAATCCTCAAGAAATTCTGCAGGTTCCATTGCATCCTGAAAAATGCACTGCATGGTGTGCTGGAGGTATCATCGGTCCATATTTCTTTAAGAACGATACTGGAGCTAATGTTACAGTGAATGATGATCGTTACAGATCGATGATCAATGATTATTTGTGTCAAAATTTGAATGGTATTGACCCATAAGTGTTTTGGTTCCAACAAGATGGTGCTACACCTCATACTGCTACCGTAACAATTGATTTATTGAAAGAAAGATTTGGCGATAACATTATTTCGAGAAATGCTTCAATTAAATGGCCTCCAAGATCATGCCACATAAGTCCACTGGATTATTTTCTTTGGGGTTATGTCGATATGCTGATAAATCAGAAACAATAGACGCTTTGGAAGCCAACTTAACTCGTGTTATTGATGAAATAAGGCCTGAATTACTCGAAAAAGGGGTCCAAAATGGGTCTGGTCGAATGCGGTTCGTCAGAGCTAGTCATGATGGACATATGCCGGAAATTATTTTTAAAGCATAAATGTCATAAAACTATCTTTCAAATAAACAAAATTTAAATGTGTTTTATTTCAATTTAAAGTTCTATCACTCTAAAAAAAACACACGATATTTTTACTATCGATTCACGGCAAGTCCTACGTGACAAATGCATAGGAAATTCTATTTGCAATGCAAAATTGAAAACATATACTTTCACTTTGTTCGATATCTCTTAACAAAATAAATGAAAGATGACGCTCAAATTACGTGTGAGTATAGAGGATGGTTGTACCAATTTAGTGAGAAAAATATTATGAAAAACACGTAAAATCAGAAGTTTATACGCGCTTGTTCATATCACCGACGATCATTACGAAATTTCGCATCAGCCTCCTTATCGTTATTTTACATCTAAATGCCAAATTTAAACTCAATTATAACTGTAGCACTGCTGTTCTGCTAACCAAATATATATATTTTAATCTTCTGATTATGAGATCCTCACAAAATTTCGCACGAACATGCTTGTAATTATTGCACTTCAAATTACCAAATTTCACATTGATCAGATTTGAAGTTAATTTTAAGAGAAAATTTCAAATGTGAGTAAAATTGGCTCCATTTTGCATATCAGCTATTGAATTTGATATGAAGTTTTAAGTTACTAGCTCTATCTTTGTTCGAAAGTTAGAGTCATTGCGGACGGATCATCCGGACAGTATTACTTTTAACCTCGAATTTTTCAGTGTATCCAAACTAACTGTTTTAGACCATTTTCTGTTTAGTAACAAGCGCACCAAGATTCAGCAGACTCAGTATGAATTAACAAATAAAAATATATGGCAAATTGTTATTCTCCTTCAGGAACTATTTTTAAATTATTTTTTCCTACAATGAGTATTGTGCTATTAGTGTTGAAATAAATTAATATACGAATTATTCTAAATTATACTCACTCTCTTAACTGCTCCACTCTTTTTGGAACAGGAACATCCATGCTTTCCATGTCTTTCAGTATCTTTGTAATCCATATTAGTACCATGTTGAACTAGTACATTCAAACACTGAAAAAATAGTAAAAAAAAGTTTAAATTTGATGAACTTTCAAATTCGGATATATTAAATAATGATATGGAATTGGAAGAGATTTGGTTCCAGCAAGATGGTGAAAGATGCCACACAACACGACCCGTTTTGTCTTTATTGCAAGAAAAATTCCCAGGAAGCGTAATTTCTCGTTTCGGCGATGTGAATTGGCCACCAAGATCTTGTGATTTATAGCGTTTGGTTTTTTTTATGGGGTTATGCGAAGGACCGTGTTTATGCCGATAATCCTCAGACTATTGACGATCTGAAAACCAACATCCGTCAAGTTATTGGTGAGGTGTTGAGAGAATCGCTCATGGCAGACGTTGAGCGCAGGCAGCTTGTTTGGTACGGACATGTACAGAGGATGGATGATGCTAGACTACCAAAGCAGATGATGGAGTGGATACCATCACATCGTAGAAAACGAGGAAGACCGAGAAAAACTTGGATGGAGGGGGTTTCTAAAGCGATGAGCTCAAGGAACCTGGCAGAAAACCAGTGGAGTGACAGGAGATCATGGAAATTAGGCATCGGACAACGACGAAAGACGTTTTGAAACCGATATATATATATATATATATATATATATATAAAAATTTGATCGATATTCCAAATGAAAAACTGTTTTATTTTGCGTTTACTTTCGGAAGCACAAATTGAATAACCCTGTATCTTCTATTGCCAATCGTTATGACGTTTGTTATCACAGGAGAAGCTAACAAAATTCTGATTAAGAAGACAGAAAAAAATTGATTATGGAAACCCTAAACTCCACAGTATATTAATGTTTTTAGATCCAAATTAAGAACAATATTTCCTTCTTTTTTGTTCAATGGCCACATAGTGCTCAAACAATCTGTGAATACCTGATTTTTCGATATCTTACACTAGATCAAATGAATTTATACATTAATAAAACTATTAAGGACACAACTTAATACAAGGCCTACCTCGACTTGTTGATTTTCCGCAGCATCATTTATAGGACTTTTCCCATATTTATCTAGAGAGAGTCGAGCACCATGTTTAAGTAACCATCTGACAGTACTAAGATGGCCACGTGAAGCAGCAAAATGAAGGGGAGTAGCACCATCACCATCACGCAGATTTGGATCAACCCCTTGGTCTTGAATCTGAAAAAGCCAAATCGAATCAAAGATTTAATAACGATTCGTCCAGCCATTTCCTCGTTGAACGTTTATAACTTCGAAAGAAGAATTGAGGAATACGGGACATAATTCGTGTTCAATTTTGAAGAATCATTTCGTCTTCCACGAAATATTCCCCATTCTAGTCTATGCATATATATCAGTATTTGTTTCAATCATAAAAATAAAAAATTACGTTTATTATTATTATTATTAAATAAAAGTAAGAGTTGAGGTAGATACCTATAAACTGATAAAAAATTAACATTAAAAAAAACATGTTCCACTGCAGAAAAATAAAATAGTTGTCTAGTGCAGAAATTCGTCTAGGCGGTTCTGGAAAGCATTAACTAATGGCGCATCCACAACACAAGCAGGGAGACGATTCTATGTTTTGAATATTCTATGAGGTAGGAACTTCTTCCTGGAAGCAACGCGAAAAGGTTCCTTGCTCAATTTGAGTCTGTGGCCATGCAGACGCGAGTCGCTGTTCAGCGAAAAAAGGGTCGATAGATCCACTCCAAAAAGCCCATTGAACGCTCAAATGCGATAATAATGTCGCAGCGTCTTCGTCTATAGAAAAAACTGGTAAGACCGAAGTATTTCTATGTAAGAAGGAAGAAAGGTATGTGGGCTTCGTATTTCACGCTTCTGGGCACTTTCAAGAAGTTGCTCGTCACGCACCATGTCAACACTCCACACCGGGCCCACGTGCTCTAAAATCGGTCATACGTAAGCTTTTTTGAGCACAGAACATGTCGATGGGTTGAGTGTAATGTTGGCCGTATGTTCTGACCAGGAACGCTTCTCGTTTATAGTCACATCCAAATCAACGTGGCTCCACGCAAAACATAGAGGTATGTCCACTAGATAGTAGTCGTGACGGGGGTTGTTTTAACCCATATGGATAAACACACATTTGTCGAAATTCGAAGGGAGAAGATATTTTTAGGACTAGAGAAATAGGGTATCCAGATGATTTTGCAAAACCTGTCGTCAGTGCAGAGGATTTCGCGTCGTCAGCAAACATATAGAGCTAGGATTTCATATTACTAGGGAGGTCAGAAGTGTACAGTAGAAATAAGAGGGAACCGAGTAATGAGTCCTGGAGCATGCCACTTGTTACCTGTTGCCCATCGGAAACAGATTCCCCACACGCGTACCCGGAAACTTCTGGAAGTAAGAAAAGCTTCTATCCAAAGTAGTAGATTTCCCCGCAGACCAAGATGTTTTCACTTCTGGAGTAGGCGCTTGTGAGGAACTCGATCAAATGCTCTGAAAATCCAAGTAAACGACTTTCACGGGTATGTTCGCGTTCAACATTCGGATCCAAATGTCGACACAGCTCAGTGGATTAGTGATGATTGAGCGTCCTGGTAAAAATCTGTGCTGACAATCTGGTTGTTAGCCAGAATTCACGTTCTCTCTCTAGCCCAATACGCTCACATACCTTAGAAATGACCGAGACCAGGTTAATAGGGCGATAGTTCTCAGCGCACAGAGATTGGAGCAACAAAATTGGCAAGGAGTGGGTACAAAAAGATCTGCGGAAAATCTGCGATGACGGCGGTAAGATTGTGGCTGCACATTTTTTCAGGATAGCAGCAGATATGCAGTCAGAACCCGGAGCAAACGCTATGTTGAGGCTCAGAATTGTTCTTCACAAGTTCGACAGGAAAATAAATCTCAGAGAGTGAGAACCTTGAACTTTGACTTCCGGATAACAGAAATTTTGTATTTTTATTCATCAGACGTAGCTTTTTTCGGAAGTGATTAACAAATTTGAAATTTTCAGGTGAAATGAACTGATGAACAAGCGCGCAAAACTTCACGTCATTGCTTCTCTAAATTTCTTTGTTTGTTTATTTGGTAGGCGTTCTTATCGGTGGTTCTTCTTTCTGGTAAAGTGTCACGATGAAACCTTCAATATATTTAAATTTATTATTTATAGTGAGCGAGCGTCTACCCTACCACTGCGTCCACGCGAACTCTAATTTATATTTCCCCGATGAGATCCAATTTTTGGATAAAACCGATAATCATATTCGGGTATATTTTTTCCAGTTCGTAGTGGGCTATAATAGCCTGACCAAAGACGTGGAATCTGATGTGACTCACCGCTGGGTACTCTGAGACGATGTGCATGGCTGTTTCAATATCCTCAAGACACAACCTGCATTCATCGTCTTCAGCCAGACCGATTTTGTGCAAATGCGCTTTCAGCCTGCAGTGACCTGTCATAATCCCAGCAAGTATTCTCAGTTTGGTTGTGTCCAGACCTAGCGCTCGGTCTGCCATCTTTTGATTCGAAGCTGTTCCAAGGAACGCCTTCGAATGTTTCAGGCTTCAGATAGAAAGACTCAAGTTTAGAGTTGATGTAGTTTGTATGTGGTCCGTCCGCCTTTCTCTGCACGAACAGGTACAGGGGTGGTGGTAGATTTAGTAGGACCTTCATGGCTACTATGGGTGTGGTGCTAAACGACCTGTAATTGCAAGGCAAGCCTGTCTCTGTAGTCTAGTGAGCTTATGTTGGCGCTACAACGCCATAAATATCTGTGGTCTAATTTCCATAGCGTTTAGCCAATACATCTACCTGGGCTTTAAATCCCAGATTTTACCGCAGATTCGCCTGCAGGTCCAGAATCCCAATCTGGTTTTATAACACACTTTGTCTAGGTGTACATTCCAACTGAGAGTTTTGTCCCAGGTTTTTTGCCTCATTACAGAATTGTATTGTTTCACCACGGATTGTCGGCGGTTCTAATCCATCCAGCATCCGTTTTTTGGTGAATGGTACTACAACTACCTTTTGTGGATTAAGGGATATATCTTTCCTTATAACCATTTGTCGATACTGTCCGGTATCTCTTGAAGGACGGCCAATATCGTCACCTCCGATTTACCTTTCACTATGTTTGCCAGGTTATCAGCAAATGCTTGAACATCAACTCCCCTCAGAGAGATGATCGCTAGCAGGTCATCGACGAGAACAGTGCACAGTAATGTTGAGAGAATACCCCCTTCCTTCGCAGCCTTGAACTCGAAGACCTCACCTTGGTATGAGGTCATTATAATTCTGCCGCCTAGAATTGCCTGTATCCACCTACAAATCGGCGGATCGATTCCTCTCGCAGAGATAGAGTCAGCGAGAGAAACCGGCAGCTTATTGTTAAAAGCACCCTCAATCTCGAGAAACGCTGTTAGTACTATCTCTCGATTCAATATAAGGTTTTGCCTACATTATTTGGTGTGTACTTCTCTTATATTATAAACAACTATCATATTATCTCTCCTATATAGTTGACTTCTTATGATATTATTTATTTTCATTCGAGTTATAAATACTTTTCTTCTGAAATAACTATAATAGTATTCTAGGTAACTCACCATCCACTTAACGCAATTCAAACATCCCATCTGACTTGCGGCATGAATCGGTGCCATTCCATCTTTGGCACGAACATAAAGGGAACCACCTGCCTCCAACACGAGAAATTTGAGGACTTCCAAATGTCCCTCCTGGGCAGCCAAATACACTGGCGTTACATCATTGTCCATCTGAGTATTGGCACTAGAAATAAAAGTTAGTCAAATTTTATCATCCTAAGAGGTGAATAATTCTATACTTTCAGTCTTGATGTAGTTTGAAATCAAATGCTATGGGTACAAGTCAAGGCTCAAATCGTTGAGATCAATGGAGTACCAATGTATATTTCAGAAATAGTTAAAATATTTATTGAAAGCTTTTACAATTAAATTTATTGCCCCAATTCTCATGAAAAAGCATACGTAAAACTGTAAAACTTGTTATTAAAACGCATTTCTTTTTTATTTGTGTTCGCTTCCATCCAACTCCATGTTCCACTTAAAATACTGAGTTACAACCGCTTGACGATTTGTACTTGCAGAAACCATCACTTCGCCCTAAATGAGATCTAATTTCCAATTGTACATAACTTAAATTTAACATAATGCTACTGAGCCTCTTCAATTTTATAGGATTGTTTGATTTGCATTTAAGGGCTATAAACTTAGCTGCCATAAACTTTAGAATACCGTATTTCTTCAGAAGGTTCCATCCAATTCATTTGGTAACACAGAACAGAAGTAGTACAAAACAGAAGTAGTACACTACAGTAGTACAGAACTTTTTGAAATTAAATTTAATTAATGCCTTAAAAAACACTGTTTCATTTCTGGTAGACATATAGAATTAACACTGATTACACCATGACTTTATTGTCATTACACAGTATCAAAAGGAGATAAAAGACTCCGAAGAAAATATAACACAACAAACATTTAGTGGAAGCAGGACTGTTTCATAACGTTATTATAAAAAACAAATTCCACTCTAAAACTGCTCAACATAAACTCAAGAAATTCTTCGAAACAATCTCTGTTTATAAAGCTCCTTCAAAAAACTCTTGAAAAAGGCGATTTGAGATTTTCACCGATAGTCTTCAGTTCTCTTTCATGCCAGCAAAAAAAAGAATCAATAAAAAATATCATCATACGTCTACTAAAAATTATTTAATTATTTAATTCTAGATTTGAGTTTTTAAGAAATTTATGACATTAAAATTTGTAGCGAGTCATAACAGAATTACTGTTTGATATTTTAAGATAATGGTTTTGTTAATTATTCAGTAATATCTTTCGATTCCAAAATACGTAACTTTTGCTGCAGTTGTTTGAGGTTTAAGATCTTCGCTTATAGTCCAAGGATATTCATGATATAAAATGTAACATTAGATTTGTTATTCCTGAGATATCGCCCCAAATATATGAAAACGTCATGATGAACATTGAACTTATCGGATTCACCAACAAAATGGTGGAGCACCTTTAACGATGTAGTTCTCACAACATAAATGTAATAGTCGAATAAAGAATAAATTCTAGCTATATATTAATTTTTCTGATTTATTTCACTTTAAAATCCTGAAATATTAATTGAATCATCCTTTATGAGAATAAGACATTATCATTTCCAAAGTTCTGAATGTAGGATCTTTCAATGCGAACGCCCCATTTTTAAATTGACATTACTCACGCATGGCAGCCATTGTTTATTTGTGACATTGGCAGTTGTATTTGTCAATGTCCATTTAATACACCATTTAATCATCAGAAGGTACACACTCCAACAACGTTTACAAATAATCCAAATTTATTATGAAAAATCGCGATCTATTACTCTAACTTTACGTAATTTAAATCCAATTTTTGGTCGATATAATCGTCCGGATAAAAGAACAGTTGAACGTTTAATGAAGAAGTTGGAAACAAATTTTACATTTCATGATGTTAAAGTGCTAGTGGGACAAAGAAATTCAAGAAGTGAAGAGAATATTCTTGCTGTAGTAAAAGTGTTCGTGAAGGCCAAAATTTATCGATTTCTCGATGTTCACAAGAACTAGGCATCTCCAGACGTCTTTGTGGCAAAGTTTACTGAAAGATTTTTGTTTTCATTCATACAAAATTGTTTTAACTCAAGAACTCAAACCAACAAATCATTCAAAGCGTCGTGTATTCAGTAATTGGTGCTTAGAAAAAATCGGAAATGACGCAGATTTTCGTAAGAATATCATTCTCAGCGATTAGGCTTATTTCTGGTTAAACGATTATGTTAACAAGCAGAATTGCCTTATCTGGAGTGGTGATAAACCTGAAAAATATCAAGAACTGATATCACATTCTAAGGAAGTTACTGTTTGGTGCGGATTTTATGCTGGAGGAGTCATTGGACCTTATTTTTTTTTCAACGAAGCTCATGAGGCGGTAACTGTAAATGGAAGTGGAACCTGTAGAACTTTTTTAGGATTGTTTTCACTCCATATACGGCAATTTTACTTGTTTACAAAGCCGTTCAATCAGAAATGAGCTGCATCACTAAACACAATTTTATGATAAAAAAGTGGATCAACTTCAAGCTGTTCTAGGGCCCAATCAGTAAATAAACGACGCAAATTATGGTCAAGTGGCTTTAGTTCTTGAACCAGTTGGATCTTGTATGGGTGTAGACCAAGATCTTTACGCAAAATTTTCCATGTGGTGGATGCACAGAGTTCAACTTGTTGTGAACGTCGACGAATAGACATATATGGATCATCATCAACACTATGACTTACAGCAGCGATAATTTCTTCTGTACGTACAGTTCTTTGTCTTGTTGTTGTTGCATCGAGTAGATTAAATGTTGTCCGAAATCTATCGATAGTTCGACGAATAAGCTGCTCTGATGGACGATTATATAAACCATAAATTTCACGAAGTGCTCTATAACTTTGGCGAATAGAACAATGATTTTAAAAATGAATTTCAACAATTTGTAAATGTTGTTGCGGCGTGTGTCTTTCCATGATAATTTTTCAATGCTTACTGAACAGAAATGTTAAAAAACATGGCTTTTACCTTCTGTCAAATCACAGTTATCCCTATCGAAAGTTCTATCACTCTAAAAAACACCCGATAGAAATAGAGCTGAAGATTCGGGAACATTACTTCAAAGTATAGAGCTTGAATTTATGGACGAAATGATACAAGCAATTTAAGTACGGAATTCTTCTAACGGAAATCTTATCATGGTTTTGGTGAAATGCAATAAAGATCAAGTTATGTTCGACGATAATAGAGTTAACTCATAAAACAATATTGGATTCTATATTTATCATTTGGGTTAGAAAATAGCGACAAAACTATTTCCGTTAACTGACACACTCGATTTTTATTACATATTCTGCATACTCCTTTATTGTCATCTTTTGTTTGTGGAATTTCCGTAATTTTCGCGGCTCGTTAGCTCAGTTAGTAAAATCTCCAGGCTATTAAAAAACTGGCCGTAGTTTGTTCAAATCCCACTCGAGTCCTACTTAAAATCATTTTTTCTTTGTTTGTATCGGGTGTTTATTTAGAGTGATAGAACTTTCGACAGTATAACTGTGATTTGACAGAAGGTAGAAGCCATGTTGTTCTGACATTTCTGTTCAATAAGCATTGATAAATTATCATGGAAAGACTCACACCGCAACAACGTTTACAAATTGTTGAAATTTATTTTCACATCAGTGTTCTACTCGCCAAACTTATAGAGAGCACTTCGTGAAGTTTATGATTTACATAATCGTCCATCAGAGCAGCTTATTCGTCGAACTATCGATAGATTTGGGACATTTTCTCTGCTCGGTGCAACAACAACAACAAGACAAAGAACTGTACGTACAGAAGAAAATGCTGTAAGTCATAGTATTAATGATTATGATGATATTTGTCTATTCGTCGACGTTCACAACAAGTTGGACTCTGTGCATTCACCACATGGAAAATTTTGCGTGAAAACCTTGGCCTATTCTACACCCATACAAGATCCAACTGGTTCAAGAACTAAAGCCACTTGATCATAATTAGCGTCGTTTGTTTTCTGATTGGGTCCTAGAACAGCTTGAAGTTGATCCACTTTTTTATCGTAAAATTGTGTTTAATGATGAAGCTCATTTCTGGTTGGACGCCTATGTAAACAAGCAAAATTGCCATATATGGAGTGAAAACAATTTTCAAGAAGTTCTGCAGGTTTCATTGCATCCTGAAAAATGCACTGTATGGTGTGCTTTACACGCTGGATGCATAATCTTTCCATATTTCTTTAAAAACGATGCTGAAGTTAATGTTACAGTGAATGGTGTTCGTTACAGATCGATAATCAATGATTATTTGTTTCAAAATTGGAATGGTATCAACCCATAAGTGTTTTGGTTCCAACAAGATGGTATTACACCTCATGCTGCTACCGTAACAATTGATTTATTAAAAGAAAGATTTGGTGATAACATTATATCGAGGAATTGTCCAATTAATTGGCCTGCAAGATCATGCCACATAACTCCACTGGATTATTTTCTTCGCGGTTATGTCAAGACAGTGGATTATGATAATAAACCAGAAACAATAGAGGCTTTGGAAGCCAACATAATTCGTGTTATTGATGAAACAAGGCCTGAATTACTCGAAAAAGTGGTTCAAAATTGGTCTGGTCTAATGCGGTTCATCAGAGCTAGTCGTGATGGATATATGCCGGAAATTATTTTAAAACATAAATATCATAAAATTATCTTTCGAATAAAAAAAATTGGCTTCAATCTTAATTCAAATGTGTTTTATTTAATTAAAGTCCTATCACTCTGAAAAAAACACCCGATACCTGTTTTTTACAACTCCATTTCATTTTTTTCTTCTGGGACGAGTTAACCTTTAAATTTTGTATATGGATTAGAATGAGATACACAAATCGTCTGACAAAATATGTTGTTTAAACTTATGTACAGAATTTAAAAAATGGTCATTTTGTTAACTAAATCATGGGAATCGTTCTTCAAAATCGCGAGAAGCTTTACATTAAACTGCATTTGGTTCGGATATTGTACGCATAAGGAAAAACCAAATATCTTCTCTTGTAAATCTTAAGGTAGCACATTATTCACCACTCTTTCGTTTTGCTATTTAACGGTAGAACTTTCAACAATTATGCTGTGAATAACACATCGAATGTCAAACTCTTTCCAGGAATTGAAACCCATAATTTCATTTTTTGGGTATTCAAAAGTTGTTGACTGTTTCGTCTCACGATTAGTTTACCGTAGGATGTTTGGATTAATCTTACCTAATTATCCTCATTTTTTTGACAGTGATTTTATCGCAAGTGTTGTTGTTTGATATCGTACTCAAAATCCAATTATTGTGAACTGTATAGCTTTTGAATGATTGTTTTGATTATAAGATTAGATAACGAATGCGCTCGAGAAGATAATGCGATTTTATCATCGTGTACAATACAACGTTTTTTCTATAGCAAGACTTCAAATTCAGGTGCAAAATAAAATTTCAAAGATAATTGTAATTTTTGGCACAAAAATCGCAACTGTGTTGCTCCGTTACTAGAGATATGAATTATTCTGTTAAAAAATGTAAAACAAATTTCACATTCTGGTTTTTGCGGAGTGTTCAGTATTTTTTCGTTTTGTGTACGAAGCGAATACGGAATGTACAGAAACGAATTAACACAAGAAGAAGAAAACCTGCCATCAGATGTTGGAAGCAGAAAGTTTATTGTTGACCCAAAAGTCTAGGATGATGTATGAGAGGGAATACTAATTCTTTAAAAAGTGGAAAAGCATCAAGAATATCACATGGTAGCTGAAGAACGACGAAAACAATGCCCCGTGTACAAGTTGTGGTGTTCCAAAATAGATGTTTCTAATGATTTTATTTGTAGAATTGTACTCGTTGTTAATCCTTCGTATTAATGTATTTGAATTCGTAAATTTAATTGAATAAAAAAAGTTAAAACATTTTATCTACCCTTGCTGTTAAAGTGTTACTTTATCTAGACTTGCGGTTAAAGTGATACTTTATCTACTCAAAGGACGTGCTATAACAACATTTAAACATTAGTTATAGAAAAAAAATAGATTTAGTCTCTCACAGATAAGATAGATATAAAATCTGTTTTATATAAGATAGAATTAATTTAGAATTTAATTTTTCCTCATTATTAATATCTGCAAAAGATTAAATCTCTCTTATTTAAAAAATATTATATTTATATTATCTCTAAAAGATCAAATCCATCTTAGCTTTTAGAGATTAATTTTATCCAATATATGTTTACCTTCTGCTTAATTTCATTCGATTTGTTAAGTTATAATTGTATAGCTGAGTGTTTTCACTCAAAAAATCCGGAATACATGTCAACAAAATGAATTAATAGCGGTACTCAAGTGTTTTTGCCATCTTAGCTTTTAAAGATTAATTTTATCCAATATATGCTTATCTTCTACTTAATTTCATTTGTTTTGTTAAGTCATACATTGTATAGCTGAGTGTTTCACTCAAAAAATTCGGAATACATGTCAACAAAATGAATTAATAGTGGAACTCGAGTGTTTTTTGTCATCTTAGCTTTTAAAGATTAATTTTATCCAATATATGTTTACCTTCTGCTTAATTTCATTTGGTTTGTTAAGTTATAAATTGTATAGCTGAGTGTTTTCACTCAAAAAATCCGGAATACATGTCAACAAAATGAATTAATAGTGGTACTCAAGTGTTTTTGCCATCTTAGCTTTTAAAGATTAATTTTATCCAATATATGTTTACCTTCTGCTTAATTCCATTTGTTTTGTTAAGTTATACATTGTATAGCTGAGTGTTTCACTCAAAAAATTCGGAATACATGTCAACAAATGAATTAATAGTGGAACTCAAGTGTTTTTTGCCATCTTAGCTTTTAAAGATTAATTTTATCCAATATATGTTTACCTTCTGCTTAATTTTATTTGGTTTGTTAAGTTATAAATTGTATAGCTGAGTGTTTTCACTCAAAAAATCCGGAATACATGTCAACACAATGAATTAATAGTGGAACTCAATTGTTTTTTGCCATCTTAGCTTTTAAAGTTAATCTTATCCAATATATGTTTACCTTCTGCTTAATTTCATTTGGTTTGTTAAGTTATAAATTGTATAGCTGAGTGTTTTCACTCAAAAAATCCAGAATACATGTCAACAAAATGAATTAATAGTGGAACTCAATTATTTTTTGCCATCTTAGCTTTTAAAATTAATCTTATCCAATATAATAACATAAATAGAGGTCAATTCTTGATAGAAGGTATATAAAATAATATAAATATTTTAAAAATATTTATATTATTTTATATACCTTCTATCAAGAATTGACCTCTATTTATGTTATTTTATTCATAATATATAATTATTTGGTTTCCTCAACATTCTTTATACAGATAGTCCTTGTGCTATAGCAGAGGCCGTTAAATTTGTCTTTCAATCTTCTAGATCAGGTTAAACCACAGAGATATTTCTGTGTGTAGTGAATACCTATTTAAAGGTCTCATTTAAGTAGAACTTTTTCTCGAGAGTGAAAGGTGAGTTGAATATATATTATTAATTGATGTTATATTTATTGAATATGAATATTTGAATACTGATGAGCAAAGTCAATTTTAAAACTTGTTTTTCGGTAATGTTTTACATATCTTGAGTTTTTATATAAAGTACCTTGGTTAGATATCCAATAATATTGAATAGTCTAAGTAAGATAGTTTTGTGATGAAATTCTTAAGATTATGTTGGATATTCTTGAAAGATATTGGTTTTCATAAGATTGATAAGCAGAAACAAAATTTTGTCTATTCAAAATGTTTATTTATAGGATTTTGGTTAATAATTTTTATTTATTGGATTTTGTTATACCATTCGGATGTCTTATAATGAATGTTTATTTTATGTCATGATATAAGTGGTACTTATACGACATTATTTTAATTTATTTTCAGAAGTTATAATCATTGAATATAATCTTTTGGAATCAAATATGTAGAAGGCTAATTTTTTAAAATATTTATATTATTATCCAATATATGTTTACCTTCTGCTTAATTTCATCTGGTTTGTTAAGTTATAAATTGTATAGCTGAGTGTTTTCACTCAAAAAATCCGAAATACATGTCAACAAAATGAATTAATAGTGGAACTCAAGTGTTTTTTGCCATCTTAGCTTTTAAAGTTAATTTTATCCAATATATGTTTACCTTCTGTTTAATTTCATTTGGTTTGTTCAGTTATAAATTGTATTGCTGAGTGTTTTTACTCAAAAAATCCGGAATACATGTCAATAAAATGAATCAATAGTGGAACTTGAGTGTTTTTGCTTCACATTATTAATTGAAATAGTCAATAATGAAACTTCCTAATATTGGCTTCTATTTATAACAAAAACTTTATTATGTCGAAATAGTACAGAATATTAGCGTCAAAAAAGACCTTGATGAACGTGGATAGGAAGGAAATACTTCATAGTCGTAGAAACGTTTGTGTTTTCTTCTTTATGCGGTACTAGCTCCTTTTGAAGCTTCCTTCTCTTAATTAATTCAAATATTCTAAAAGAATAATCAATATTTCAACAACAATGTTATCATTTTCCCAAATACCCAATAATTAGGCATACTCTGGAACTAAACTCCCAGAACGCTAATCAGACACAGTGGAAGGGCAATTAGAATAATGTTCGCGGCGATTAAATCAACACCTACCGCGGCAAAGAGCGGGCATTGAGTGAAAGTATCATCTTTATTAATTCGATTTAACAACGCCGACTGCTCGAATTATATCTTTACTAATTTTAGTAGAAAGTATCCCAGATATACACACTGCTGCTGTTCTCATTTTGGTTCACATCATCCGAGGTAACGCTTTCTTGGTTCGAGTTTCTTGGATGCTCTCTGGACTGGGAATTAAAGCTAGCTTTTATCTTTCCTATGCACACTTTGCATATAATTTGATTGACAGCTGATTTCTCAAGTTGTGATACTGTTGCGAAGATTACAACACACTGGATTTTAATGGTGTAAAATATGATGGGTTTCTCCGGGTACATGATACAAAAAACACTGCTTATCTCGGAATTACTTTCGATACAACTATAAAATAAGAAGAAGAACAGGACGTCGTATGGAATTAAATAAAAAAGAGTTTTTTTCTTGATGAAAAAATTATTATTCTTTCATACTTCTAAACCTTCTACAAATTTTAATTTAAAAAAAAATTTTATTCAGAAATTTTTTGAATTAAATTAAATAAATATCTTTAGAATACACCATGTCAATTTAGTGGCCATAAAGAATACACGGTACCAAAGGGAATGAAATGAATTCAAAGAAATATAAATAGTCAACTGAAAATTATTAAATAAATACTTGAGTACTTAATTTTGTTTCATTCCTTGTTTCATGAAATCTAAATTCCCCTTCAAAAATGCAAAACATAACCTCAAGAACTTCTTCAAAAATAAATTGCTCAAAATGAGTTCCTTTTAAAAAAAATTCCCAATACATGTAGAACATCCCTGAAAAATAATTTAGAATTATAACAATCATCAGCTCGACTTCATATTCAAAAAATTAAAATAATTTACCAAAATATCTTACCGAACCGACGGTATGTTGTTGACTGCACAAACATTAGAATACAGTAAACTTAATATCCTAAATATTCTATGTTCATAACAAAAATAACATAAAGTTTGCAAGGTATTTTATGGACTCCTTTAAAACCAAATGATAATATGTAATGAGCATAAACCAAAATTAATAATTATTTTATATATTATAGAATAAATTTAATTAAAAAGAGGTTTATTCTTGATAGAAGGATTATTACAAAATTTAAAATATCATACAGGTTTCTTGTGTAAACCTTCTACAAATTTTAATTTGAAAAAAAAAAAATATTCATACTCTTTTAGAATTAAAATAAATAAATGTCTTCAGAACACACCGTATCAATTTAGTAGACATATAGAATTAATACTTATTACACAGTACCAAAGAGAATGAAATGAATTCAAGGAAATATACATTCTGTCAAGAAAGTACCGAGAATTATCGATTTAAATCTGGCGGGGCAATGAGGCAGGTAAAATTTTTTTTTCCTAGGTTGGTACCACTGTCCTTAATTACTATGCCAAGGTTGAGCAGGATCTGTCAACTAGTGTGTTTGCAACAGCTGATTAAGTCAGTCGATGTCAGAGTGCGTGCCGATTTTTACTATGGGTGATTACGTTGAGCAAAGAATTTGTTTAAAGTTTTGTGTTGCAAATGAATTTTCGTGTGCCGATGCATTAAAAATGTTGCAAAAGGCCTTTGGTGATAATGCTCTATCGAAAACTCGTGCATATCAGTGGTACAGAGCCTTCAAGGAAGAATACGAAGATACGAAGATAACCTCGATAAAATTAAGGAAAGGGTGCTGGAAAACCGTCGTACCAGCTTGAGAGAGATAGCACATGATCTTAAGATATCCCACGAGTCCGCACGTACGATTTTGATTGATATTTTGGGCATGAGAAAGGTGGCCGCACGACTCGTACCGAAAGACCTGAATTTTCTTCAAAAACGTCATCGCGAACAGGTTGCTTCAGACATGCTGGATCGCTGTAATTTCGATTCTACATTCATGGAACGCATTATAACTGGTGATGAGACCTGGGTCTACGAGTACGATATGCAAACAAGCCAGCAATCATCGGAATGGGTGGCAAAAAATGAGCCGAAACCGAAAAAACCACGCCAAAGCCGCTCGAAAATGAAGGTGATGCTCATTGTTTTCTTCGATATCCGTGGCGTGGTGCACTACGAATTCGTTCCAGAGGGTCAGACGGTAAACAAGGAGTATTACCTAGGCGTTATGAAACGTTTGCGTGAGCGTATCCGTAAGAAGCGGCCAAATTTGTGGGCGAACAACTCATGGATTTTGCATGATGATAACGCGCCTTCTCACCGAGCTACGATTGTGACTGACTTTCTCGCCAAAAACTCAACAAACGTGCTTCAGCAACCACCGTATTCGCCGGATTTGGCTCCCTGCGACTTTTTCCTCTTCCCAAAACTAAAATTGCCCCTTCGTGGCACCCGTTTTGAGTCGATTGAAGCCATAAAACAAAATTCGGCGCGAGAGCTAAAGTCCATCCCGGAAAGCGCCTATAAAAAATGTTTCGATAATTGGAAGTGCCGTTGGCATTGATGTATTGGGGCAAATGGAGTCTATTTTGAAGGCGACCCAATAAATTTTGACGATTAAATGTAAAAATGTTGTTTTAATTGTAAATTCCCGGTACTTTCTTGACAGAGTAGTAAATAGTCAACTAAAAATTATCAAACAAATACTTGAAGGGTACTAAATTTTGTTTCATTTCTTGTTTTATGAAAACTAAATTCGGTCGATTCTGTAAGATATCTTTGTTAATTATTTTTATTTAACTGATGAAGTCGAAGCTGACGATTTCCGTTGTTATAATTCTTAATTGTTTTTTAGGGATGTTCTACAGTTTTTATGAATTTTTTTAAAGAAACTTATTTTGCGCAAGTTAATTTTGAAGAATTTCTTGAGATTATGTTTTGCATTTTTGAAAGGGAATTAAACTTTCATGAAACAAGGAATGAAACAAAATTTTGTACTCTTCAAGTATTTATTTGATAATTTTCAGTGGACAATTTATATTTCTTTGAATTTCTTTCATTCCCTTTGGTACTGTGTAATAAGTGTTATTTCTATATATGTAAAATAAAATAGTGTTAGAACATAGATCAATCTTGAATTATAAAGTTGATCTGTGTCTCGAAACATTATTCATTTACACGTGGTGCGTTGTTTGATATAGGTTAGTTTTTTGATTTTGATATTTGGAATATTATTCAAGACCGAAGAAGGGATTGCTTAGAATTATATTTGTTTTTTGAAGATATAGTGCATGTTTTGAGAGATTTCTGAATTAACTTATTCGAATATTTAGATTGATTAAATATTTCAAATAAATTATATTCTTTGAGAAGTCCTTTAAGTGTGTTCATGTTTTTAAAAGGCAATTGGTGTTCTTAAAGGTAAGACCAGAAACAAAATTTGGTCTTCTTTAAATATTTATTTATTAGTTTTAATGACTTTCGTATATCTGTTGGTTTATTTATTCCATGAGACATTATATATTGAATTTTGATTATATACGTCTATTAAATGTAAGCGGAGCTTGTTTTAGACATTAATTTAATTCTAAAAGTTTTTTTGAATAGAAAATTTTTTGAAATTAAAATTGTAGAAGATAAACATATTTTAATTTGTTTTGATATTCAAATTCTATATATGTCTTCTAAATTGACACGGTGTGTTCTAAAGACATCCATTTAATTTAAGTACAGAAAGAACAAGTCATAGAAACACAGGTTAATACTCTGGTTCTTTTCTTCTTGGATTGTGAATTTGATTTTGGGTGGAGTTTATTAATTAACTTCGTGAATATATGTAGTTGTTGGTCGGTGCCTTTAAAACAACAAAAAATTTCATCTACACTACATATCTATACCAATAAAGTAAATATTTGCTTATCGCATTTAGGTGTGTTTTGATTCTAGAAAAAAAGCTGGAAGATTCTTATTTTCCTTAGTTTCCATATTAGAGTCGCTTCTTTCGGAATCAATCGAATTACCATTAATATAAGCCAGACTTTGGTTCTCTTCCAGCATATCTCTATTCCTCCAGTTTTCCACATCTTTACAGTTATACTCAGCCTAAAAATTGAAAATTATCTTGAGTGGTTACATTGTATCTTGAATCAAAGTTGATTTGCTGGAATATTCGATAAGTATGAGTGTTACAAAGTTTTCTCAACTAACCGGATGAATTATGTTCAGCCACTCGATAATTTCCCCTACTATAGGTTCCGATTTTTTCCTCATTAATATTTCTCGGAGCTTCATCTTCATCAATGTCGCTATGGTCAAAAATTTTGTTCCAACATGTTTTGATTACGAGAGGATGTAATTGTTGCCATGCCTGGTGATAATGTAAAGCAGCATTCCTCAAGGTGAGGTTGTCGAGCCCATCTGCCATGTTGTGTCCTTTGGCCACCAGAAAACCTCAAAGATTTTTTCTGTAATACAGTTTGGTTAACATCAAGGCAGTCTGATACATTGTCTGAATTATGTGAGTCACATTGGGAGGCAAAAAAAGCACAAATATTTTGCCATCTTCTGTTCTCAACTCTTCAGCTGATGAACATGAAGGTGCATTATCTAGAAGAAGCATTGCCTTTCCCGGAAGATTCGAATATTTTAGAAATTGCTTCACCTACAAAAAAATCTTATTTTCTCACATTTCATTTTTTATTTTAACACTGACCTCTGGTACGAAGCACTCGAAGAACTTTGAAACTCGAAGAATTTTGAAAATTTCATTTGTCATCCAACATTTTTGTATTTTTGTAGATACAGGGATTATGGAAATGTTTGAATGCTCTTGGAGATTTTGCTTTGCCAATAATCCGCGTGAGTTCATGGGAACCTGATACGTTTGCACAACCCAAGAAGGTAATTCGCTGCTTTGATATTTTGAGACCAGGTGCAGTTTTTTCAGAACTCATTACATAGCTTTTATCAGGTATTAATTTCCAGTACAATCCAGTCTCATCAGCATTGTATATATGATCGTGGGTGAGCTCAAATTTCTCTATTAATTTAACCAATTAAATTTTGAAAAGGCTCTGGTGATAGTTTTTCTTTACAAATTTTCAAAAATCTAAGACCATAACGAATCTTAAACTTCTTCAGGCATGCATCACTCGCGGTAAATGTTTAATTTCCACTTTTCAAGGTTTCATGAAACTGAAAAGTTTTATACTCCATAAAACTGTTCTTGGCAAATTTAATTTCCTCTGTTTAAGGTTTCCTCCATTTTCGGATATTCAGCTTTCCTCAAAGTGCATTTTTCAATTTTATTTGGCTTAAAACTCTGGTTCACAGCACTCTGATCTGTTTTTTTTAATCGGGCATACAGTTGATTTCGCAAATCCATATTTTTTTGAAAGCAATGTTACGTTCATGCCTTTCTAGTGATCCTCCAAGATCTCCGATTTTTCATACAAACTCAAAAATTTCTTGTTTTTAGCCATTTTAACTACATTATTACATCGAAAGACACTTCTCGCGGTGGAAGATATCTCGTAATAAATAAAATTCGTATCATTTAAATGGCTCTTCTTATGATTCTATTAACAAGTTGAAACAGGAAATTAGTAAGTCACGAGATCGAGGATTATTTACTCTACTGGATATAGAATGAGAATATTTTCTTATTCACACTAATGAGTTGTTCACACAGACTTGTAATCATTATAGCGCGAGTCTACTATACTTCAACGCCTGGAACGCTGGCTTGCATCGAGTTACTGTGTAATTATGTTTTTCTTATCGAAGATATCGACGTCCATTTTGAACATCTTAGTTGAGTATGATTGATCGATGGATAACTTGGTGGAATTGATCGAGTTAAAAAATGGATTACCGGACTCTCTTTCGAAGAATACAGTATGAATCAATTTTGGATTATTCGGAGCATTATTTATAACTGGAGAATTTATAGGTGGCTTCGATTTTGGTGTTTGGAGTTCTATTCGGTCACTAAAGTCGATATTTTTCGGATTAACAAGGAGGCCATCTTCTTTCACTTTTTTATTTGAAGTCACAATTTCCTATCATATAAATTATTTTCGGATCTACCACCTGATCTAGTTTGGTACATAATTCGTAACATTTCCGTTGAAGAAATTGGAAACTGGTACTTATTTGACGATATGCGTTGAACAAAGGAAGGTTCAGAATTTCAGATGCAGCTTTGGACCTTCATCAGTGAAGAGGAAGGATCAGCTTATTGGATTGGTATAATTCTGACAGTAAAAGGTTGTACTTGAGGTTTGATCATTTGAGAATTCAATATCAATGAAAGTCTGGGTGATATACATTCTGTCAAGAAAGTACCGGGAATTATCGATTTAAATCTGGCGGGGCAATGAGGCAGGTAAAAATTTTTTTTCCTAGGTTGGTACCACTGTCCTTAATTACTATGCCAAGCTTGAGCGGGATCTGTCAACTAGTGTGTTTGCAACAGCTGATTAAGTCAGTCGATGTCAGAGTGCGTGCCGATTTTTACTATGGGTGATAACGTTGAGCAAAGAATTTGTTTACAGTTTTGTGTTGCAAATGAATTTTCGTGTGCCGATGCATTGAAAATGTTGCAAAAGGCCTTTGGTGATAATGCTCTATCGAAAACTCGTGCATATCAGTGGTACAGAGCCTTCAAGGACGGTCGTGAAGTGGTCGCCCATCGACGGCTTCGATCGAAGATAACGTCGATAAAATTAAGGAAAGAGTGCTGGAAAACCGTCGTACCAGGTTGAGAGAGATAGCACATGATCTTAAGATATCCCACGAGTCCGCACGTACGATTTTAATTGATATTTTGGGCATGAGAAAGGTGGCCGCACGACTCGTACCGAAAGACCTGAATTTTCTTCAAAAACGTCATCGCGAACAGGTTGCTTCAGACATGCTGGATCGCTGTAATTCCGATTCTACATTCATGGAACGCATTATAACTGGTGATGAGACCTGGGTCTACGAGTACGATATGCAAACAAGCCAGCAATCATCGGAATGGGTGGCAAAAAATGAGCCGAAACCGAAAAAACCACGCCAAAGCCGCTCGAAAATGAAGGTGATGCTCATTGTTTTCTTCGATATCCGTGGCGTGGTGCACTACGAATTCGTTCGAGAGGGTCAGACGGTAAACAAGGAGTATTACCTAAGCGTTATGAAACGTTTGCGTGAGCGTATCCGTAAGAAGCGGCCAAATTTGTGGGCGAACATCTCATGGATTTTGCATGACGATAACGCGCCTTCTCACCGAGCTACGATTGTGACTGACTTTCTTGCCAAAAACTCAACAAACGTGCTTCAGCAACCACCGTATTCGCCGGATTTGGCTCCCTGTGACTTTTTCCTCTTCCCAAAACTAAAATTGCCCCTTCGTGGCACCCGTTTTGAGTCGATTGAAGCCATAAAACAAAATTCGGCGCGAGAGCTAAAGTCCATCCCGGAAAGCGCCTATAAAAAATGTTTCTATAATTGGAAGTGCCGTTGGCATAGATGTATTGGAGCAAATGGAGCCTATTTTGAAGGCAACCCAATAAATTTTGACGATTAAATGTAAAATGTTGTTTTAATTGAAAATTTCCGGTACTTTCTTGACAGAGTAGTATAACAGCTATTGGATAATTGATTTAGTCCTTAATTATTGTACAAATTTATTTGAACGGATATCTGCGATCTTTTGTTTTATTATTTGCTTACTCTACATTTTAAATAGATTGTCTGATTTTAAATAATAAAATATTATCATATATTATAGGCTAGCCTGCGATAGAGGACCTACCCTTAAAAAACATACAATCATTCCCTCTTCCCCTTTTAATGACCATACAGTTTGTAATATAATAATAAATCATTTAAGTGGCTTTTTTTCCATCTTTAAATTATAAATCTCCCACACCTTAAGTTCAGTATATTATCGTGATATCCTGCTTGAAGAAGGTGGCGCCCATTTGTAGCTATCCGGTGATACTGAAAACTCTGAAACTGTATATGACAAGTGTCAACTAAATGCTGCTCGTCAAAAATCATCTTATTATTTTTTTTCAATTAAATACATGCCACAAGGCCAATAGAAGACTTGCAGAATGACAAGTAAACGTCTTCGAGATGTCACAGGTACTTCAGTTTTCGTAAGCACAGTCAGAAGGCGTCTCCCTGAAGTAATCGAGACGCTTGTTGAAGAGAATTGCACTCACTCGAGAAGCGTCAAAGATTTGAGTGGGTAATGGAGCAGATACATTGGTGAAATGAATGGAGATACGCACTTTTCATAATGAGCCCACATATGTACGTTTTTCTGATAGTCGATGAGTATGGATGTGGATACGTCCACTTGTACTAAGGGACTATCACTCTGTTAAATCCATTCGTTTCGAGGAAGTACAATTATCTCTTGGAGTTTGTTTCTAAAGCAGCACTGGCCTATTAGTAGTCTTCAAAGTAGACTCCCTAAGTAATACACTTACGCTAATAATTTCTTTAAATTTTATACGAATGACAACTTGATATAGATATTTTATGAAATGATCTAGATTTACTTCTATATAAGATTATGTCGACTTAAAAATAGAAAAAACTTCTTCCCCAGAAGCCTTGTGTAGTTGCTGATTGATCTCTACAAAAACTTTCATTTAATCTTTATATTTTCAGAAGATTCCCCTTTCGAATGGAGCTCATTTCTAGTTAAATGACTTTCTTCATTAAATGTTTTTGGTGTGGAAACAAAGGGAAAAATTTGCATCCCGAAATGAAAGAAGTCTTTGGTATGGTTACGCCATGGAAACATTAACCTACTTAAAATGTTTGAAAATGCAAATGAAGAAGATACAGTTACTGTAAGTAGTAAGCGTTATTTTGATTTTTTATTGTGGACCAGTTTGGATAAAATTATTTTTAAGACTTGTTATTCCAAGAAGATAGAGCAACACTACATTTTGCCGCAGCAATTATGGCATTATTGGAAGAAAAGTTTGATGAGAAATAATGCTATTGTTTGGATTTGAAGAGGTTACGACTTAACACCTTAGGATTGATTTTTGTGGGTATATATGAATTCATTTATCCATGCCAACAGACCTTGAGCTAGAAACGCTATGCAACTGAACATTTTGGGTTAATCTGATTCAGTCCTGCAAGCATAGTCGAGGTGAATATTTGAATGATGTGTTATTCAAGATATTTTAAAATCAAATATTCTGTTTTATTTTAGAACCATATTGCCCTTGTTGTGAAAACCGTTACTATACAAGGCGATTTCAGGGTAAATTTTCAGAGTAAGAAAAATCATAAAAAGAACATTTTACCTGAGAAATATTTAATACAAACCTTGAAAAGTGGTTCCATTAAATATCTATAAGTATATCTTGATTATATCATATTCAAATAAATTAATTCGGTTGATCTGTACCAAAAATCATCAATAAGTAGTATTAGCTATGGTAATAGAAAGTTGTAGAAATCGAGACACTGTAACATACATCTGTATAAAAATTCTATACTCAAACAAACTCGACAAGATTATGTTGATCACAGAGGCAAATTTGTGCACGTTTCAAACTGATTAGTTTTCGTCAGTTCAATGTATGCTAGTGAATGTATAGCGAATATAGATACTTGACAGATTCCTCATTGGAATCCACTAATCTTTCACAATTTCACAATCAAATTCTTCAAACTCGCGAAGTAGAATAGGTATTGTAGTAAGATATAAAGCAAATACGCGTTCTCAAAAAGAAAATTTCAAGCGAAACACAATCATTATCAGAAATGATCATTTTGACTAATAACCTGCAATTGGAACAGAGATTGTATGTGAAAATTGCGTAGGTCAAAATTTCGATCGAATAGCGGCTTATGCAATAATAACAATATATTGAAATGACTACGTTAATTATTTATTTCTTCAAGCAGTAACTTCACTGACAATATAGAAGGTATTTTTACTCGCAAAAAGGAATTCACTTTCCTCTTAGTTTCTTACAACCTATTTTTAACATGTGCTGTTGAATTTCTGAAATATCTGCTTCAAATTTGTGTTTCGGAAAGACCTGTAAAATTATCAGAAACATCATCCGGGTAGTCTAAACTACTTTCTGTTAGGTCTGAAATTCCAATTTTTTCGTTAGGTTTGAAGATCACGCAATCACTATGTCATTAGGTAATCTCGATCGTTGTATTTAGAATATCGCGAACTGTATACAGAGACCGTGTAAACAAATAGACTTATCACACTTGAATATATTTTAAAACTCTTAATTGATTATTGACTTAAGTCGAAGCCATTATATTGGAAAAAATTAATTCTATATTAGGAGAAAATGGCACAATTTTCTTCGTATATAATCCAACTTTTCCTTAGGTTACTCAACGGCTCGTTAGCTCAGTTGGTAAGAGCTCCAGGCTGATCAGAAAACTGGCGGTCGTGGGTTCAAATCCCACACGAGCCCTTCTTTTAACAAATTCGAATTATTTTCATCAATTTTTCAACTGCTAATAGGTTATCTTTTTTTATAAAGTTCATATTCAAAGCACTAAATCATTTTATTTTATTTTTTGAATGTTTATTGAACCAATAACTTTATGATTTACAATCTATATCTATATATGATATCTATCCTATAATGTGGCCAGAGACAACTTTATAACTTGAATTCACGGATTGAAATATAAAGTGGAAAATCGCTCAGACTCGTCAAGTTGTTGTCTCCCTTTGTCATCCCCATAAGATCTCTCAAGAGCTGGTTAGGAACTTTCTGACTATTCGTGTGGTGGCCAAAATAACCTCCTCCTGGGCTTAGTTGATTAGCTTGGTATCCAGCTGCAAACGTTTCGTATTTTATATCATGTGGTCCTCAACCACACCATTCACGAATATTGTGAGTGCTAGTACTGAAGTTTTCTTAAGACCTTAGATCTCTTTGAACTTGAATGCGAGGTCATGACTTCTCATTGTAAGCTTCAACCATATTAGCTTCAACCATATTTTATCTGGACAGATTTTTTGAGCTTATTGAAGAGTACTATGTCCGGACGGTTATGTTGTATTGCCCTATCTGTGACTAAATTCGTGTCTGCAGATGTCATTTTCAAGATATTACATAGTTGGTAAGTATACAAACTCCCCTTTTCTTGTCACAGAGCTACTTCTTCGCGAACTCTCTATTATATATTTTTTTGCCATGGTGATGGCGCTCCGTTTAGTCTCTAGTATTGTACATGAGGACGTGACATGCTGGATTGTTTCCAGGGCTTTGGATCACTTTCTACAAGAGTCGGTAAGTATATTGCGCCCAGTTATTCACATTTTGTAGGCTCGGGTTGCAACTATATGATCCTGAATCTCCTTTTATCTGATTTGAAATTTCCAGGATATCTACCATGAATTGATTTGCTGTGCCACTCTTCCAAGAGATGCTCTTGTGAATATTATTCCAAGTTTATAGAAGGTTTCGCCATTTGCAGGACCGAGAACTCATCAGCTTGGCAAAGAGCCTCGAAAAAAGGCGAATTTCTTGATAGAAAATACTCTCTCATCTGGAATACCAATTTCTTGTGTATTATTTGGATGTTATGGAATCCTCTACCTTCCTCGTGGCTGTTCACGGATGAATGGGCATGATGGACGCCATACCGAGTGGGAAGCTTTCTTGTTTGGATGTCCATCGCAAGTACTACAACAGTCCAGCGCATAACCCCGAAAGAATAAGCCATACAAGGTAAGGCCCATATAATGATTGCTGTAAAGAGTTCCTTAGAATTTAATATGACCTTCGGTATACTAGCTTGGCAAAGTACTAAAAGTTCTCTTCATTCGTTCTGATGTCAAGATCCTGCTGTATGCCAAGGTACTTATATATTATACTTAAGTTTCTTCTGGCTTCAAAAATATTATTTTGGATTCATTCCCTTTTTATGACATGTGAAAACAATGTTTTATTTATACTGATTACCAATAAATCTCTCTGTCTCTCTCTCTCTCTCTCTCTCTCTTATCCCTGCGGTAATCAAAGTTGTCATTTGTGGCTTCTGCCCACATTATGCATTATTCCCGTGATTGTCAATCGCATCGCTTGTGACATTTCGGACCAAGCTATCACAATCATCCTCGTGATAGTCAATCTTGTCGCTGGAGACATTTCGGTCCAAGATATTACACATAACTTTGGTAACAATCACCTTTGTCGTTTGTAGCTTTTGTCCACACTGTTGCATCATCATTCTGATTTGTCGCTTGTGTCATGCACAAGATAATCGAGATTTTTATTGTTAATATAGTAATCCATTGGAGAGATCCGTATTCTCTAAGTGACATAATCCTTCATCGATTATATAAATTACATCACTACATCACGGTATTTACCCGCCTATTTCTGTGTCAAAACATTCTGTGACAGGGTAACTTGACGCATATGCTCGTTGACGATAACTAAGAGGATGACGCTCTTATGGCGTTCACATTGTATTTTGAATCTGCAGAGAGGAAGGTTCTTGGAAATAAACCTCCTGAGCGACCTAAAAACATATTCGAGACAATAGTATTTATAACAGTTCCCCTTGATAACTCCTAGTAAATAAACTCTTTTTAAATGCTTCCAATTAATTGCATGATTTACGTTTTGAATGCCACCTCAGTTTTAAGATAAGATTCTAAGTTATTGCACGCTCGTTCATTGTACTTCCACTCGCTTTTCATTCTTGTATTTTTGCTTCGGTGGTATTAATTCGACTAAAATGCATTGCCTGTGTATATAACTAAAGCGGCAAGACCTTCACAAGTTAACTATTTATAGTCTGATTGTTGTTTGTTGTATTTATTAATGGTGGTTCTTTATTCGTGCTGTTTATGGTATTCGCAGTGCCTGATATGTAACTGATTTGTATGTCATCTTGTTTGATCTCCTGTTTACCTATTTCTTTGTTTTCTTTTATTGTAACGTTCATTAACACGACTAGGTGGTGGGGTACTGTATCTATTTAATAATGTCCTAGTCAGTTTGTGTTACATATTTGCATATGCATGCGCCCGCTTACATTGAGAAATTGTATTCCTTGTGAACTGGTGGCGTTCTTTATGGTAAATCACTGAGTAGTCATCGTAGAGGACAACGTTTTGTATAGAGACAGTAAATAGCTCCGGATATCTAACAGTACTGAGAGAATGTGTGAGGGATTGCTAGATTGTTCCGAGGTTTTGTTATATTCTCAGGATTAGTTCGCGTGGCACTTCAGGAAGGGTTCGGTTTGTTCTTTAGTAATATCTGAGCTTTCCTGAGCCTTGGCTACCCCGAGGAGGCCAGATACAGTCTATTTGATAGTTACTTTGTCCGA
The DNA here is from genome assembly GCA_034642435.1 of Megalocaria dilatata. NCBI lineage: Eukaryota > Metazoa > Arthropoda > Insecta > Coleoptera > Coccinellidae > Megalocaria > Megalocaria dilatata. The sequence continues at coordinate 41,145,278 of CM067859.1, read as the reverse complement.
AATCTATCGATAGTTCGACGAATAAGCTGCTCTTATGGACGATTATGTAAACTATAAATTTCACGAAGTGCTCTATAACTTTGGCGAATAGAACACTGATGTTAAAATAAATTTCAACAATTTATGAACGTTGTTGAGGCGTGAGTCTTTCCATGATAAAATTATCAATGCTTACTGAACAGAAAGGTCAAAACAACATGGCTTTTACCTTCTTTTAAATCACAACTATCCCTATCGAAAGTTCTATTACTCTAAAAAGTACACCCGATACTTTAAGATCTCGGGCAACTCTTGAGAATGAGAGAAAGGGTTGAAGGCTCTGCAACAACTTGATCGACAGTAGTAGAGGCGTTGTTCTGCCGTAATTAACTCTCATGGAAGTCATATATCTTAGTAATTTTGCTGTTTTAGAATTTTGTATCAACAATTAAATTTCGCTGAATACAAAAGGAAATTAATTTCTATAGGGAGAGACAACTGAAGTAGATACTCATATGAAAGGTGAACATCATTTCACCATCCATAAGCGCTATATGACAAAAAATCGGCACCTATGAAAAACTATCTCAACTTTTGTGGAGCAGTTCATTTGTGACCGGTTCAATTAAAAGACTATTCCTGCTGGAGTCTCAGGTTCGCTCGATAATATGACTATTTCAAATCATTACTCAGCATTCAATAAATATCCACACTTGGCACATTTTCTGACTATATACAACCCGGAACTGGGTGACGAGGCAAGTCGTACTGGTTATCAGAAAAATATTAAAAAAAAACCTGTGACGGTATTTTTACTTCTGTTGTCACAAATCATCACTTTTTCCAAATATTTTTTTTTGCTATGTAACCCTGAATAATGCTTCTCTAAACTGTTATCAAAATTCCAAAACCAGCTGCTTCAGCTTGGATGAAAAAGAGACATCTTTCTCAAGAAAATTTTGCCCAGTTTAAACTGACTGTAATGAAGAAAAATTGTACTACGTGAGTTTGGCAAGTGACATTAAAATTTGGTGCATTTAGTAGGGATTCCAAAATCTTATGGCACTTGGTAAATTCTTGCTGAAATTGTAGACAATTTTTTCTTTGGAAATAATTCCGTTTTTAACATACTTATCTACATTCGTTAAAAATTATTCTAATGTGCCATTTTAAGGTGCTTTTAAAATAAAATTCAATGGATTCCTCAAGTTTTTAATTAAGTCAAGATTTAGAAGAAAGTTACACTGAACATTCACGGCAGCATGTGGTACCAACAAGATGGCTGCCCAGCACATTATTATCATTATTATTATTATAATAATAATTATTATAATTATAATTATTATTATTCTAATACTCCTAGATCTTCTGTGAAGATCCCTCAGAAGCTTTTTCAGCTTGTGCGATTTAGGAGTTCAGTTGTGTTCTGGGTAGGCTTTGTTACTGCGATCTTGCGCCACTTTAGGTCACAGCAATGTTAATTTTTGACTCAACAGTAAAATGGTGGCAGACACCCGTCCAACTAGAAAATTTCTTTTCCACCTGAACAGGATTCGAACCCGGACCTACCGGTTACGAGCCCGATGCTCTCCTATTGAGCTATCTACACTAAAATTCTCACAGCAAATGTTCGAAATGTTTACCATCAGTTGCAATGTAAGTTCTACTCCTGCTTAAAAATGATCTCGTTATAAGACGAGCGTATCTTCTTTATGCGATATTTTCAACGGCTTCTGCAAGTCTTCGGCGCAGCTGGTCCAAATCTTGGATCGGTTTGGAATAATCTTTCTCCTTTATCGTACCAAAATAAAATAAGTCTATTGGGTTCAAATCGGGTGAACGGGCAGGCCACGAAATCGTACCACCGCACCTTATCCACCTATCGGGGTATTCTTGATTGAGGAAATCTCTTACTGTGGCAGCATAATGCGCTAGGCAGTCATCTTATTGGTAGCACATAGTGTCGCGAATGTTCAGTGGAATTTATAAATCTAAATTTTATTGAAATTTTAAGGAATCCACTTGATTTCATTTCAAGTTCACCTTAAAATGGCACATTAGGATAATTTTCAACTAAGGAAGATAAATTTGTTAAAAACGGGATTATGTCCAAAGAAAAAATTGTCTACAATTTCAGCAAGAATTTACCAAGTGTTGTAGCATTTTGGAATCCTTACTAAATGCGCCAAATTTTGACGTCACTTGCCAAACTCGCGTAGTACAATTTTTTTCAGTAGAGTCAGTTTAATTTGCATCCCAGCTGGAGCAGCTGGTGTTGAAATTTCGAAACAGATTAGAGAAGCATTATTCAGGATTACATAATAAAAAAATGTTCGGATAAAGTGAAGATTTGTGGCAACAAGAGTAAAAAGAACTGTGACAGGGTGTAGAATGTTTAGAATTTTTTTTAATGCCTCGTCAACCAGTTCGGGCTTGACGTTGATTTCTGGAACACCTGTAAATATTCATTCAGGGATCTTAAAGAAAAAAATGATACAAATATTCAATGAAATATTGTCAACGACTACCTTTCGCTCATGAAGTTAGAATAATTATATAGCCGACGCAGTCATTTATCATTGTTTCTATATCAATCAATTTCCTCCTGACAAGTCGATTCAGTGTTACACATTATATGTCATTTTTATTAATCACTGCAATAATCATAATGCGGTTCTTGAGTTGAAAATCCAGTTAATATATATTTATTCACTATTAAGCAATGGACAGTTGTATGAACATTTATAATTTATGTACTTATTTCCGCAATAAATGGAAGTTTGATAATGAAAGTAACAAGTCTATTGGAAGTGACAATTTGAGACACTTCAGTATTTTTGGAAAAATTTTATCAAACTGTGAAAATATAGTGATAGAACTTTCGATAAGGATAACTGTGATTTGACAGAATATAGAAGATTTGTTGTTTTGACATTTCTGTTCAGTAAGCATTGACAAATTATCATGGAAAGACTCACACCGCAACAACTTTTACAAATTGTTGAAATTTATTTTCAAAATCAGTGTTCTATTCGCCAAACTTATAGAACACTTCGTGAAATTTATGATTTACATAATCGTCCACCAGAACAGCTTATTCGTCGAACTATCGATAGATTTCGGACAACATTTTCTCTAGTCGATGCAACAGCAACAAGATAAAGAACTTTACGTACAGAAGAAAATATCGCTGCCATAAGTCATAGTGTTAATGATGATTCAGATTTGTCTATTCTTCGACGTTCACAACAAGTTGGACTCTGTGCATCCACCACATGGAAAATTTTGCGTAAAGATCTCGATCTACACCCAAACAAGATCCAACTGGTTCAAGAACTAAAGCTACTTGACCATAATAAGCGTCGTTTGTTTTCTGATTGGGCCCTAGAGCAGTTTGAAGTTGATCCACTTTTTTATCGTGAAATTGTGATGAAGCTCATTTCTGGGTGAACGGCTATGTAAACAAGCAAAATTGCCGTATATGAAGTGAAAACAATTCTCAAGAAGTTCTGTAGGTTCCATTGCTTCCTTAAAAATGCACTGTATGGTGTGCTTTACACGCTGGAGGCATCATCGGTCCATATTTCTTTAAAAACAATGCTGGATCTAATGTTACAGTGAATGGTGCCCGTTACAGATCGATGATCAATGATCATTTGTTTCAAAATTTGAATGGTATCGACCCAGAAGTGTTTTGGTTTCAAAAAGATGGTGCTGCAACTCATACTGCTACCGTAACAATTGATTTGTTGAAAGAAAAATTTGGCGATAACATTATTTCGAGAAATGGTTCAATTAATTGGCCTCCAAGATCATGTGACAACTCTACTGGATTATTTTCTTTAGGGTTATGTCAAGTCATTGGTTTATGCTGATGAACCAGAAACAAAAGACGCTCTGGGAGCCAACATCACTCGTGTTATTGATGAAATAAGGCCTGAATTATTCGAAAAAGTGGCCCAAAATTGGTCTAATTCGGTTCCTCAGAGCTAGTCTGGCATATGTACACCACACATATGCCAGAAATTATTTTTAAAACAAAAATGTCATTATCTTTCAAATAAAAAAATTGGCTTCAATTTTAATTTACTACCCTGTCAAGAAAGTACCGGGAATTTTCAATTGAAACAACAGTTTTACATTTAATCGTCAAAATTTATTGGGTCGCCTTCAAAATAGGCTTCATTTGCTCCAATACATCTATGCCAACGGCACTTCCAATTATCGAAACATTTTTTATAGGCGCTTTCCGGGATGGACTTTAGCTCTCGCGCCGAATTTTGTTTTATGGCTTCAATCGACTCAAAACGGGTGCCACAAAGGGGCAATTTTAGTTTTGGGAAGAGGAAAAAGTCGCAGGGGGCCAAATCCGGCGAATACGGTGGTTGCTAAAGCACGTTGCTGAAGCACGTCACAATCGTAGCTCGGTGAGAAGGCGCGTTATCGTCATGCAAAATCCATGAGTTGTTCGCCCACAAATTTGGCCGCTTCTTACGGATACGCTCACGCAAACGTTTCATAACGCCTAGGTAATACTCCTTGTTTACCGTCTGACCCTCTGGAACGAATTCGTAGTGCACCACGCCACGGATATCGAAGAAAACAATGAGCATCACCTTCATTTTCGAGCGGCTTTGGCGTGGTTTTTTCGGTTTCGGCTCATTTTTTGCCACCCATTCCGATGATTGCTGGCTTGTTTGCATATCGTACTCGTAGAACCAGGTCTCATCACCAGTTATAATGCGTTCCATGAATGTAGAATCGGAATTACAGCGATCCAGCATGTCTGAAGCAACCTGTTCGCGATGACGTTTTTGAAGAAAATTCAGGTCTTTCGGTACGAGTCGTGCGGCCACCTTTCTCATGCCCAAAATATCAATCAAAATCGTACGTGCGGACTCGTGGGATATCTTAAGATCATGTGCTATCTCTCTCAAGCTGGTATGACGGTTTTCCAGCACCCTTTCCTTAATTTTATCGACGTTATCTTCGATCGAAGCCGTCGATGGGCGACCACTTCACGACCGTCCTTGAAGGCTCTGTACCACTGATATGCACGAGTTTTCGATAGAGCATTATCACCAAAGGCCTTTTGCAACATTTTCAATGCATCGGCACACGAAAATTCATTTGCAACACAAAACTTTAAACAAATTCTTTGCTCAACGTAATCACCCATAGTAAAAATCGGCACGCACTCTGACATCGACTGACTTAATCAGCTGTTGCAAACACACTAGTTGACAGATCCCGCTCAAGCTTGGCATAGTAATTAAGGACAGTGGTACCAACCTAGGAAAAAAAAATTTTACCTGCCTCATTGCCCCGCCAGATTTAAATCGATAATTCCCGGTACTTTCTTGACAGAATGTATGTGTTTTATTTCAATTTAAAGTTCTATCACTCTAAAAAAACACCCGATAGTAAGGTTAGACGGAAGTCATTTAACTGCAATACCGTTCATCGAAGGATGTTTCATTGAGAATATTTACCGAAGTCATTTTCGTCATTAAGAGACATAAGGAAGGAAATATTCTAGACCGTTAGGTCACTGGAATCAAATCTAAAATTTGTCTACATCATGGGTTTTAAGTGAAAGAAGTCTTTAGAATAAAAGCAATTACGCATCAAGATTTAAAAGCATCGCCTGCGGTCAGACAATTTTTTCCTGTTATTTATTATTAGATGTATCATATAGATTCTCCCTGTTTTCTTACAATTGACGTTACCACAATTAGATGATTGTATTTCATGATAATCGCAAACTTACAGGTTGAATAATAATAAAAAATCAATACGGAATCATCATACAGAACATTTGCTTCACAGTATAAACAGAAGAGGCGTTTACAATTTAATTCTTCGACCATACTCACCGAAAAGGTGTTATCGTCAAAGCTATACACTGCCCGACAAAATACAATCTATCGGGTTTCTCAATGAGAACGATTGTATTTGAGATTCAAATCAAACACACTAAAGTTCAGCAAATGTGTGGAAAAACAATTAATGCCATTTGTAATTTTAATAATATACCGTTCAAACGACCATCATGGAAATTTTCGCACTTTTCTTTGCGTTCATGACAATTTTCGATGATTTCGCGCAGCTGTAATGATGCTGTAGATCTTTCCTGGATTTCACCTGAATTTATTTGTATAACCCTTTGATCTGAAAGAGCTCCATAGAAATGGTGTTAACTCAAAAAAGATTGGTGACCATTTCATTATATAATCGACTCACCAAACTCTTCACGCAATAAAACCATCTAGAAGTAAGCTGTATGTCAAGCTGAAATGTTTTTTTGAAAACAAATATCGTTCCCATCGATTTACTGAGTTTGAGGAAAAAATTATAATTGAAATCATATTTTAAACAAATATACTTTGAAAATTACTCGGAAGGATTCTTTCAAATGTTTCAGATATTTACAGCATCAATTCTCCGAAGTTTTTGGAGTAATTTCAATTTCTAGTTACTGAGTCTATGATCGTATCTTCTTTTCCAGATTTTTCTTTGGAATAGCCTAGTTTTATATATGCTGCTCAGGTAGCTGAACACGTTTATTCCATTTTGCTTCTGAACAAGTTATTTGGTGAATGAAGGTATGTAGATATATTTTTTATTGATTGTTTTCATTTGGCATTCAAATAATTTTTGACTGATGAGAATATTCTTCATTTTAGTTATTTTTATTTCTACAATTATGGACAATATGGAAAAGAATTTCAAATGCTTTTTCTGGAGAATGTGCTATATATTTTTTTGAAAAAGTCTATGTGGAGCATTTTTCTGGAATATAAATCGTTATTTATATATATCCAAGCAAAACAGGCTGTATGGGGCGTTTGCTGGATGATCGCGATCAATATTTCATATTTTCGTTCAACTTTTTATCGGTTAACCATCGCATGTGATAATTCTATATGTCTAATAAAATATTTTATTTAAATTAATTTCAGAAACTTTCTGAGAGATTTTTTAGATTGAGTTCGTAGTTTCGGAATTGGTACAGTTAATGTCTGAAACATTAAACCATAATTAACATAATTTATTATATAATTTTTAAGAATTCTAAAACATAATTTTCCTGATTCATGAAAATTTTAATTAACGAGTCCGTAGATGACACGATTTATTGCCGATTATTTTGACTGAAAGGTGGAAGTATTTATTGTATACAGTAATTTGGAAGTATTTTGAGCTCTTCTTATTTCGGCTGAAAACATAACCTACTGAAACCACTAGAAAATCATTAATTAGGAGTGTGAGCAATAAAAGGTTCTAAAAATCGAGAAAGTGTATATGCATCTGTATAACAATTCTATACTAAAACAAACCCGAAAAAGCTTTGTTGATCACTGGGGCAATTTGCAGACATGTGCACGTTTTGAACTTGTTGGTTCTCGTCAGTGCAATGAATGCCAGCGACTAAAATTCTGTCAAGTGCCTATATTCGCTATACACAGAAACACTAAGGTGTTAATCATACAGTAGCGGCATCTAGATTATGCAAATATACATACAAGACATACCTTTGCGAGCTAATTTAAGTAAAGAAATGTAAACGCAGAAAAAACTTTCCTCATGTTCACATCAGACATAATATATGCCGTAATTATGAGCATTGCGGCCTATTATGGTCTGACTTGAGCGTGAAGAAAGTTTTTTCTGCGGTTTCAAGGTGAAAATATCGATCATAATATTGAATTTAAAGTCTGAAGAGATGCACATATTTTAGTAGTGGAGAATTGCGGGAAAAACCATCTGGGGAATTTTATGCCTACTTGTCACTGTCGATACCAGGAGTAAGAGTCTATGGTCGCTGTATAGACATGCGCATATTTGTAAACATAAGCCGGACAGAGGAGCATCTGTTCTTTCCAGAGTTGTTGTTGATCTTCGGCGATTTTTTCTTCGTCAAAAATAGACCGCCATTGTACATTGTTCATTAAATTTTAAGGATAGTCACAAAGTAAAGTCGACTGAGCTGCTCTTATATGTAAAATTATTGTATTGTATTGAATTACCAGAGGTTAACGTGCGTGTTATTTGTATCATGTAATTTTTATTCATTTGTGTGTAGTAAACCAACAAGTTTTACAATTTATGAAAGGGATTAATTAATTGGATTAATCAGGGATTAATTAAATGGACAAAAGCAAATTCTACGCCAGGTTCAATTCCCCAGAATTAATTTGTTTATTCTAATCTCCAGACCACTTGATGTTAAACTTAGGAATTCGCTTTCGAGGCACGCCTGAACGGCGGGTTTTAAAGGAAATTATGTCACTTTGGCCTATATATTCTAATAACAAACTACAGATTAAAAAGTTTATAAGAGCTGATTGTACGAAACGTAAACAAATTTCTTCAAATGGGTTTAGGAACGGAAATTTCCAGAGAAAAACGCTGACGTTGAAAATCAACACGTGTGGCTCCACAAAGAGCTGAAATTCTGAGAAGTGCTAAGTTGCAATTTTGAGCGAGTGAACGGATCAAAAAATTTGGAAGGGGAAAACCGACGCGTACGAGGTATTAAATGGGCAAAAATGAGAGTTTGTTAAGAGAGTCTTAACACGTCGGAAAAAACTAGTTAGATCGTCGAGAAAAGATCGCGGTGCGAGGCTAGAATTGGTCTCAGAATTTAGCATTATTATAATTATATTGAGTGATATTAGTAATTATTTTTGGAAGTCTAAGATTTGAGTCAGAGGAATTAGAGAAATTGAATACAGTGCTAAGTTCCGGAACCAAGGAATTAAAGAGTACCGGTAGTCGTTCTTCATCGTTTATTGTTCGTGTGAAATAGGTAGTTTCTTGTAGAAAATCGCGTGTGCTCAGTTTTGTTTTGAATCTATGGTCTTGGAGTCTAAGGGTAAGAAGTATTTGAAAATTTTGGTATATTATTTAGGATGAAATTGACTAATTGAAGTACAGTCAGAATTTGAGAAGAAGGTTGACATATCTCTTCGTAATTATTATGTTTGAGGGGTTTAAACAGAATTAAGAATTATATAAATGATTCGTAGTGCTTGAAGGATCCGTATCGCCCTCTCCTTAATTATTCAGTGTGTCATTTTTATTTAAATTTTATTAAGTTTAGGACTTATAAAACTACTGTACTTTGGCACACTTTATCATTATACTTCTTAAAATCAATAATTGAGTTTAATTATCATTTTCATGATCACAGAGAAAATTTATTAACATCAAAGACCTTCCATTTTCGCGAAGGCCCTTTCTAGGACCGCTCGACTAGGATTAGTTCGCACCCCATTCATAAATAAGTCAGTCTAGTAATTGGAATGATTTTTCATCCAACCACCTCCCACAAAGAGGTGGCTTATTACAGGTGGGTTTTACTATATTACCTAGAGGTGGTTAACAATCGTACTTTGAAAATTCAGAGTGTTTGGAGTGATGACAATTAGATACTGACACAACAACCCTGTGTCTTTAGAATGCCGCAACAAGCAATTCCTGAACAACTATATTATTAAATATAAAGATTTTAATGAATAAGGTAGTTAAGTAACAGACACTACAACTTCTGTGTCTCCAGAATGCTGCAACAAGACATTCCTGACCAACGATACTATGCGTCCAGATTATAATAACCCAATTGGATAGTAGGTGTGTGAATGAGGAATTCCTGACCAGGGTCTTTGGTAAATTACCTCCAAGATCTTTGTTACTTGTTCCTATTGCCCTGTGTATTCACTCAATTGACTTCTGTATTCACCTTTGCTTACACACTAAATATGTTTTAGGATATTAGAAAGGTTGTCGATCTCTGAAACCTTAATTTTATGAATAAATAGAAGGACGGCGTTGAGAATGTATGGGAGCTGGAGAGGGGTCAAAGTGCGGGACCCTGCCTTCCGCAACCAAATATTGTATTTCTACTTAACCTTGCATTCTGAACTTCCCGTCACTGTTTCCTCGTTCTCGTTCAAGTGTAACTTGGGTTGTCTATACAACGTAACGTCCTATTCTCCCGCGACTAGATGAACACGACAAAAAAGATACCGGATATTTTAGAGTACTCCGTATAATATGGGATAGCTCAAGTCTATATACACTATGACCAAAAAGTACCGGGAAATTGTAAATAAACAAGTCTTTCCCCAAATTAATTTATCTACTTGTATATAACATGCATCTGAAACGACAGTTTTATGCCAACGCTTGATCTTATCATTCATGCACTTATGATTGGCTTCCGAAAGAATGATTTTCAGTTCGTCGCATTTTGTTTGATGGCTTTCAACTTCCTAAATTTCTGTCCTCGAAGGGGCTACTTAAGATGAAAAAAATGGAAAAATGTCACATAGTGCTAATTCTGATTAATATGGTGCTTTTTTGAGTATATGGACGTCATGCTTCATCAAATAATCCAGCATCCTCTATGCTTCACTGGAATATCTATTATTGGGAGTATATAATTTTTTTTGCGAAAAACTCGATGGGGTTAAGGTCAGGGGAGCGTCGAGACCATCTAATCGAAATGTTGCGTCCCAACAATCTGTTAGGGTATGTTTCGTTCAGGTGACTTCTGCATTTGGATTGGCATGTTAAAACACCATTCTTCATTTTCCAGTAACAATAATATCGGGTGTTTTTTTAGAGTGATAGAACTTTAAATTTAAAAAAAACACATTTAAATTAAAATTGAAGCCAATTTTTCTTTTTGTAAAGATAATTTTAGGACATTTATGTTTTAAAAATAATTTCCTGCATATGTCCACCACGACTAGCTCTGAGGAACCGCATTCGACCAGACCAATGTTGGACCACTTTTTCGAGTAATTCAGGCCTTATTTCATCAACAACACGTTATTTTGGCTTTCAAAGCGTCTGTTGTTTCTAGTTTATCACCATAAACCAATGTCCTGACATAACCCCAAAGAAAATAATCCAGTTGAGTCATGCCGCATGATCTTGGAGGCCAATTAATCGGACCATTTCTCGAAATAATGTTCTCGCCAAATCTTTCTTCCAATAAATCAATTGTTTCGGTAACAGTATGAGGTGTAGCACCATCTTGTTAGAACCAAAACACTTTTGGATCGATACTCTTCAACTTTTGAACCAAATAATCATTGATCATCGATCTGTAACGAGCACCTTTCACTGTAACATTAACTCCAGCATCGTTTTTAAAGAAATATTGACCGATGATGCCTCCAGCGTGTAAAGCACGCCATACAGTGCATTTTTCAGGATGCAATGGAACCTGCAGAACTTCTTGAGGATTGTTTTCACTCCATATACGGCAATTTTGCTTGTTTACATAGCCGTTTAACCAGAAATGAGCTTCATCACTAAGCACAATTTTACGATAAAAAAGCGGATCAACTTCAAGCTGTTCTAGGGCTCAATCAGCAAACAAACGACACTTATTATGGTCAAGTGGCTTTAGTTCTTGAACCAGTGGGATCTTGTATGGGTGTAGACCAAGATCTTTGAGCAAAATTTTTCATGTGGTGGATGCACAGAGTCCAACTTGTTGTGAACGTCGACGAATAGACAAATCTGGATCATCATTAACATTATAACTTACAGCAGCGATATTTTCTTCTGTACGTACAGTTCTTTGTCTTTTTCTTGTTGTTCCATCGAGTGGAGAAAATGTTTCCCGAAATCTATCGATAGTTCGACGAATAAGCTGCTCTGACGAACGAGTATGCAAACCATGAATTTCACGAAGTGCTCTTTGACGAATAGAACACTGATTTTGAAAATGAATTTCGACAATTTATAAACGTTGTTGCGGCGTGAGTCTTTCCATGATAATTTGTCAATGCTTACTGAACAGAAATGTCAGAACAGCATGGCTTCTACCTTCTGTCAAATCACAATTATCCCTATCGAACGTTCTACCACCCTAAAAAAACACGGGATAGTTTCTATTCGAAAATATTAGGAGTAAAAATAATTTTTTGCGTATTTTTTTCGAAAATTGAAGCTATGGAAAAATTGTTATTTATTCAAAGTTCAAAGTATTATCCGTAGCTAGCGACTACTTTTTTCCATATTTCGAGTAATTGACGGATCCCATCGCGCAAGAAAGCCGGCCCTTTAGCGAAATGACAGTTATTGGAAAGCCTAATAATGACACTTCAGAATGATTATGTTGCCAGATGCAACAAAGGAATAATAAACTAGTAGTGTCATGTTACCAAAATCGCACGAAAAATTCTTGTACAAATTTTAAAGAAAAATCAAAACGATCCTGTCGATAATCCTCACAAATTACTTAAAAGGTCATAATTTAAAAACTTCGCTGAATCCATGATTTTTCTGGTAGGCCTAGGGGATACTCTTTCTCTGAACTTATCCTACTTCCTGAGACAGCTCGCATATGGATTATTAAATGAATAACATGGAAGAGAAGTGAAAACTATTCGAACATAACACAAATAACAACTACATCATACTGAATCAAATACTTGACATTTATGGTAACTGCAAGATATCAACTTCAACAGTATTCCTATTTGAATGGGGAATTATGTAAATTGGTTAACAGAAAACCTCAATAAATATCAAAATCCTTGTTAACCACTCGAGGAATTATATAAACCAATAAAAATATATGGAATAATACTCGTACCTGATCTTCTTAACCGACTTCTATAGTTCTATCAGTTATACTCTAGTAATTGCGAACTATTATAATTAGAATCTTTGAACATATTATTTTCCGGGTAGCGATTAGTTGAAGGCTATAAGGCATAAATAAACAGATAATTGAACGAAAAAGTGTACTCTTAATTGTATGAATGCATACGAGAAGAGATATATCATTAACAAAATACCTTCTAGCGGTAAAGTTTTGTTGACATTGTGCTTTGACAGTCAAGTGGAGCAAAATATGCCTACTTATTTCGTAAAAAATGTGGCATACATGTTGCACTACGAGGGCAAGGTGAAACATGTCAGCATTGAAAACGTTCGTTCTCTGGTTCAAATACATAGGCGAATAAAATTAACCTTTCAATCGAAATTGCACCCATATGGATTAAAGGTTTTAAACAATATATATTGGAAATTTATTAAGAGATTTTTTTAATATTATATCTAATAGCTGGATAAATTCTCCGAAATCTACAGATTTAATCTAAAACAATCCTTGAAAATTTTTTAGGATTAAATTTAATGACATGCCTTAAAAAATAATGTTTCACTCTATAGACATATACAGAATGTCCCAAAGAAAATTTGACCCCGACCAGAACTCAAAAACGAAGAATTTTCGAAGATTTAAAAAAAACAGGTCAACTTCCGTTTTGAGGTAGACGAATTTCCATCATGAGATTGTTCCGAAAAAATCAAGAATGTGGCATCAACCCTCAACATTTTTGAATAGGGAAGAGATGTCGAGTGTTGGTTAGTTTGAAAGTTATTTATGTTCTGTACACAACCCAGTTAAAATTTTCAAAATCGGTTCATCATTCACGAAATAATGTAACCGTCAAAACTTGACATCTCTGTTTTTAGGAATAATATCATGATGGAAATTCATCCCCCTCAAAACAGAAATTGACTGTTTTTTTCTCAGAATATTCTTCGTTTCTGAGTTCCGAGGGGTCAAATTTTCGTTGAGACACCATGTAGATTATCAGTACATGTGAGCGGAAACCAAAAACTAAAGTATCAATAGAAAACATAAAGAATTGAACAAAATTACCTTAATCCATCACTCAATACAAATTTGTTCCGAGTGGATATTGAGAAATAACAAATTGAATCGCCAAAAAATATTCCACATAAAATTCCAAAAGTTCATTTTCATTTTTTCTTTTGAAAAATTCACATTCTAGAGGATACTTTTAAGATCATGATCTCAAAATTATTCTTTTGAACAGAATATTTGATGAATGGAAGTATTGATTGTTTTCATTTAATTAATCCCAACTGATGAAAAGATGAGTTAGAATTTCAAATTCTTTTTCCGTAGAATGTGTATTTTTTTAAATGGAAAATGAAAGAGAACCTTTTGAATTATATATAGAACATTCTATGGGGATTGAATTTGTTATTCCTCAATATAAAGCTCAAATAATTTTGGCCAATACCTTATGATTTCAATATTTAATTGTATCAGTCTTCACTTGATAAAAATCCATATTGAATAATATTTAATAAGGTTATTCTAGTTATCACAAATTTTTATTGTTACTTAAAACAAAAATTATTTCGCTATCACAGTAGCTTCATCAAAATGTAAACCTACCTGATGATGCTACTGTGCGAAATAATTGTTATTTTAATAACAATAAAAATTTGTGAAAATCAGAATAAACTTATTTAATATTATTCCTTATGTTTTCTTTTGATTGTTCATTAGTTATCGCATGTGTTGATAATCTATATGTCTATAAAGTGAAACACTGTTTTCTAAAGCATGTTATTGAATTTAATCCTAAAAAGTTTTCAAGAGATTGTTTGGATTAAATATGTAAAAGTTTCAGCGCATTAATTCAGCTTTTATCTACATATACTATTATCACATATGCACACTAAACAGCAAGGTTTTCTTGAATGTTCACGATTTGTTTTCTGAATTTAATAATATAGGTTATTTATTTTCGGTCAAAAAAGCAAAAATTCTACGATAAGACTCCACTGTAAAACGCCGTTAATTTTACAGATTTATTATTTTGCAATAAAAAATCTGATAAATTTCTGAGAAAAATTTCTCAAATTGTAAATTTCCAATATTTCATTTTGATTTCTCCCTGTTCCACTCTTTACTAGTTTCGCAGGAAATTTCATGATGGATTTTATATTCGATTTCTAAAACTCACTTTGAAAATTTGGTAGTAGGGTTAAATTTGTTTTTACTAGGTAAGTTGTAATTTAATATGAGAAAATATTACCCAAAAAATTATTTTCTATCAAGTTGTCCTTGCTCTTGTAGTTCGATCGAATTTTTGCATTTTGTGAATTCCGAGTTGTAATATTTCCTTCCAAATAATTTATATTACCCGAAAAAAATTTGTGGTGAATCCTTTCCCAGTGACTTCAAGCACAATAACTCCTGTAATGAGTACCTTGAAAGTTGTATGGTAATTTTTAAGCCTAAATGGAAAAATCAGTAAACAGAAGTATCAATAATTTTTCCAGTATCTCAAAAATCTAACTAATTGTATATAAGATTCCGATAAATTTAATTCATTAAAAAAATAGTTATACAGTTTTAAACAATAGGAACTTCGAAAAAGCCGATGTAGGAAAATTTTGAGTAGGAGGAAAAACTCAACCTTTTGCAAGTTGGAAAAAAGCAGTCGTCATTAGGCATTGGTGACAGACAGTCACTAATCAGTTCGTCGTCGGTATAGTTTAGTTTAATTCTGTTCGAAAAATAGAGGGCTAAAATATTGTGTTCGTTCTTGAAGGGGTGTTGTGCCTTTGGATTGAGGCCAACACCCCCGTGTAGAGAGTTCTGCTATTGAACATTTTATCAGGTTTTGTGGATAGGTGTCCCGAAAAAGGTATTATTTTTTGTCTGTTACCCCACTAACATCTTTTATTGGCTTCAAATAGAAATTGTTTATAAATAAGAACGACAATATCACTTAAAGAAATTAACAGCCCAGTGTTTTGAAGTCTTACAAAAAATTGATAAATATGATTTTGTTTTAGAATATCTTTTCACATTAATTGCTTTTCAAAAGACTGTCAAAAATTGTGAATATTGAAATTTATATCGACTGACAACATTTGATTCATTATAGTACTCTGTCAAGAAAGTACCGGGAATTTTCAATTAAAACAACATTTTTACATTTAATCGTCAAAATTTATTGGGTCGCCTTCAAAATAGGCTCCATTTACTCCAATACATCTATGCCAACGGCACTTCCAATTATCGAAACATTTTTCATAGGCAATTTCCGGGATGGACTTTAGTTCTCGCGCCGAATTTTGTTTTATGGCTTCAATCGACTCAAATCGGGTGCCACGAAGGGGCAATTTTAGTTTTGGGAAGAGGAAAAAGTCGCAGGGGGCCAAATCCGGCGAATACGGTGGTTGCTGAAGCACGTTTGTTGAGTTTTTGGCGAGAAAGTCAGTCATAATCGTAGCTCGGTGAGAAGGCGCGTTATCATCATGCAAAATCCATGAGTTGTTCGCCCACAAATTTGGCCGCTTCTTATGGATACGCTCACGCAAACGTTTCATAGCGCCTAGGTATTACTCCTTGTTTACCGTCTGACCCTCTGGAACGAATTCGTAGTGCACCACGGAATTACAGCGATCCAGCATGTCTGAAGCATTCTGTTCGCGATGACGTTTTTGAAGAAAATTCAGGTCTTTCGGTACGAGTCGTGCGGCCACCTTTCTCATGCCCAAAATATCAATCAAAATCGTACGTGCGGACTCGTGGGATATCTTAAGATCATGTGCTATCTCTGTCAAGCTGGTACGACGGTTTTCCAGCACCCTTTCCTTAATTTTATCGACGTTATCTTCGATCGAAGCCGTCGATGGGCGACCACTTCACGACCGTCCGTGAAGGCTCTGTACCACTGATATGCAAGAGTTTTCGATAGAGTGTTGCAAACACACTAGTTGACAGATCCCGCTCAAGCTTGGCATAGTAATTAAGGACAGTAGTACCAACCTAGGAAAAAAAAATTTACCTGCCTCATTGCCCCGCCAGATTCAAATCGATAATTCCCGGTACTTTCTTGACAGAATGTAATTCAATCGGTCAATTTTCTCACCAAGTTGTCAAGTTTACAATTTTAACCAGCTCTGAACATTACATATTCACTTCTTATATAGATAAAAACCTGAAAAAAATGGCAGTACAACTAACTAACAATTTTCGGAAATAAAAATAAGGAAAACATTTCCCATTCACAGAAATACCGAAAAAGAAAAATATGCGAAAAAAGGGATATGAATAACCATAAAACAACAACTCACTAAGTAAAAATATTCAACAAGGGGGATCTTGAGAGATCTGTTTGGTCGTTGACAAGAATTTTAAGGTTCTTGTACCTACTAAATTCTAGTGCTTCCAAAAACGTGAGCCTGGTACTTTTATTTTCATTGTGGATCATTTCGTAGTTATTGTTGAAATTATGTCCAGATTATTTCAAATGACTGTTGAATGCGAGATGTCTGACGTATACCTCCACTGATGTTTGTGAATTATTTTCTTGAAGGATCCTTCCGTTTGACCAATATATACCATAGGGCAATCACTACAAGTCAAATTTTTGGAATCTATAAGTGGACTTGTAGTGATTGCACTATGGTATATATTGCTCAAACAGGAAAATCCTTCAAGAAAATAATTCACGAACGTCAGCGGAGTTATTCGTCAGACTTCTCGCATTCAACATGTGCCAGTCATTTGAAAGAATCTCCGATTTCACCTGTTGTTATTCGCCTATTTGCATCAACTATTGTCTTTATCGTGTCTTTATCAGCTTCAACCGGCAAGAAGTTTCGAAAACATGGAAAAATCACGATTGCGAGCCGAAGGCATGAAGGTCCAAAATACATTTATTTCACCTTGGTTGATTTCCTAGTTGAGTTTTTCAGCTTCATTATTCTGATGTTTCTGTATAAGCAATTTTTGGGAGGATGGTTCGTTTTGAAGAATTCTACTCCCGGTTCGATGACTCCAACAACTACATAGATATGAGGAAAGGAAAATCAAGAGATATAAAAAAGAAGTTCATTCACATGATAGAATTATCTACCAACATTATTTGTCTCTTGCGTGCAGCTCTTCACAAGTGATAGAATAATTACCGGAACTCATCTTTCCATGTCGATTTGAAAAGATAAAACTTTATAATCCAGAAACGAAATTCACTCGAACGAAGACAAAGTTATTCTAACGAGTATTATGAATGAAAATAACGTAATCGTTTGATTGCTCCAAAAAAACATGATAGTTAGGATCTAACCGCTTGAAATGATGAACCTGAATTTTCTAGTCCAGGGTCTTTAATTACACGATATGTGAACACTTCTTGAAAATTTCTACGTATTCAGAAAATTGTCCCGTTCGGTTATTATTAATATAAGGATGTTAATCTGTCGGTAACTAATCATCGATATCCATCATCCAAGACAAAACTGATTCGATTAGATATTTAGAAAAAACAAATTCTATCACCGAAAAATCCTACACGTAGAATTTAAAAAGGTCTTCTTATTTAACTCCTCATAAAATAGATAGAACATTCTCCAGAAATCCGAGTAACTACCATTGGTGTTGATAATTCTATATGTACATGAAGTGAAAGAGTGTTTCTAAGGCATTTCATTCAACTTAATTCTAAAAAATTTTTTAGAGGAATTAAACTACCAATTTTTCATCGATAAGAGTTTTGTTGTAACCGTTTGAGACTCTTTTTGGCTGAAAATGTTCGACAAAATATTTCTATATACTTTAAAGTATTAAAGTATACAGAAATATTTTTTCGTAGTTAAGTATAACTACAGCATCAAATAGAAACCAATAATATGCCACGTCAAGAAAAGTAAGTTTTATTCACCACTGAGTTCGTCTAAGGATTAAATCATTTTTTTGAGGGGAATCTTTGTCACACTGTTCTTGAACTTCCTTCCCGCAGCTGATTCCTGAAACCCAAGAAATTATTTGAGACTTTGGGGTCACAAAAGTTTACACTTTGCTGAAAGAATTTCAAAGTCTGATGTGAAATATTTGTCCCTTCTCATAGTGTTGAAATGGTGAAACTAACTCTTGAATAAGTATCCAAGTTCTCATGGATATAAGTGGCACGCTTCAAGACAAGGCTGGTATAGTGTATTTTAAGCTGACGAAAAACATCCCTGCAGCTTCCTGTTTGTTTCAGATTGGAGACTGTTCGAAATGCCCTCTTCTGGAGAGTCGAGCATGCCCAACATACCCTTCACAGAATGCTACCGAATAAAAATTGGTAAAGTAAACTGTGGAAATTGTCCGTCTAGAAGACATTCTATAGTCACTTCTGGTTTCTTCTTTATCTCTTCAATATTCTGTTCCCATCCATCAATACTCTAAGCAGTTTAATTATATTAGTCTTGCGACTTGACTGATCGAAAGAGCATGCAGCTGAATAACCTTTCAGGTATTAGGTAAACATACCTCTCCATCAACTGTAGATATTCAATGTCAGAAGCCTTCAAGAAGGGGGATCTCAAGTCAAGGTCATTCATGTACATGATAAAGAGTAGATGCTCTAGTTTTGATCCTTGAGGGATTCCAGATTTTAGGTTCCGTTTCTCCAACATTATATGATTCCACTGAACTGGTGGTTGGTCACAAAAATAATGAGCTGGTCAACTCCAAGGCTGCACTCCCCACACCATAACATGGCAATTTATTGATCAAGATATCAAAAGCCTTCGATTGATGGTTCATTAGCTCCAGAAGCATTATTGTTGTTGATTGGGAGTTTCGTAATCCATTATTTTGATGATATTTACTGAAATCTGCGATAGAGCTGGTAGAATAAAGTTAGGATGGTAATTCGACTGATCAGACTCATCACCGTTTGTATGAATGGGCAGCGTTTTCACTATTTTGAATGCATTTGAAAACGCGCCATTTAAATTATATTTGTTGAAAATGATTGTCCTGGGTTCGGAAATTTCCATACTCATAAGGTTGGTTGCCATTCCATATATATCCGGAGTTCCTTTATTAATTGAAGTCTAGGATGATACTTATCACTTCAAACTCTGATGTTTGTTGGAATTCTGCCCATTAGCTCTTGCTTGGTCTTATTTTCTTCAGCAACTTATATCATCATATATATTGTTTAGGTGAAATGATGTCTTTGTTCATGCATTCATTCACACCGCTTATCATTTTGTCAGGATATATCGGGTGTGTTTTTAGAGTGAACTTTCTATAGGGATAACTGTGATTTGAGGGAAGGTATTAGGAGTACAAATAAGTTTCCGCCGTTTTATTGTAGATGGCGCGGCACGAAGTTTCGGTTAGCTTTGGCAGTTGATAACCGGCTTAAAAAATAGTTTGGACATTCAAGAACAACACAACCTATTAATATCATTGATTTTATATTGGTAAGATATAATTTTTATAAGTTTAAAATGTCAAAATTTGAGCCAAGTAAGCGTCATTTGCGGGAAATATTAGTTTACTTCTTTAATTCAAAGAAATCTGCTGCTGAGGCGCATCAATTGCTCGTAGAAGCATATGGTGAGGGTGCTTTGAGTGAGAGAACGTGTCGAGAGTGGTTTCAAAAGTTTAAAAACCGTGATTTCGACGTAGAAGACAAAGATCGCAGTGAAAAGCCAAAAATTTACGAGGATGCAGAATTGGAGAAATTATTGGAGGAAGATTCATCTCAAACACAAAAAGAACTTGCTCTAACATTAGAAGTCACTCAGCAAGCAGTCTCACATCGTTTTAAATCATTCTTCTATAATAAATATTTAATTTGTGTTAAAAAACGGCGGAAACTTATTTGTACTCCTAATAGAAGCCATGTTGTTTTAACATTTCTATTCAGTAAGCATTGATAAATTATCATGAAAAGACGCACGCCGCAACAACGTTTACAAATTGTTGAAATTTATTTCCAAAATAAGTGTTCTATTCGCCAAACTTATAGATTACTTCGTGAAATTTATGGTTTACCTAAGTGTCCATCACTTCTCTACTCGATGCAACAACAACAAGACAAAGAATTGTATGTACAGAAGAAAATATGGCTGCTGTAAGTCATAGTGTTAATGATTATAATGATATTTGTCTATTCGTCGACGTTCCCAACAAGTTGGACTATGTGCATCCACTACATAGAAAATTTTGCGTAAAGCTCTTGGTCTGCACCCATACAAGATCCAACTTGTTCAAAAACTAAAGCCACTTAACCATAATAAGCGTCGTTTGTTTGCTTATTGGGCCCTAGAACAGCTTGAAGTTGATCCACTTTTTTATCGTAAAATTGTGTTTAGTGATGAAGCTCATTTCTGGTTGAACGGCTATGTAAACAAGCAAAATTGCCGTATATGGAGTGAAAACAATCCTCAAGAAGTTCTGCAGGTTCCTTTGCATCCTGAAAAATGCACTGTAGGGTGTGCTTTACACGCTCGAGGCATCATCGGTCCATATTTCTTTAAAAACGATGCTGAACCTAATGTTACAGTGAATGGTGCTCGTTACAGATCAATGATCAATGATTATTTGTTTCAAAATTTGAATGTTATCGACCCTGAAGTATTTTGGTTTCAACAAGGTGCTACACCTCATGCTGCTACCGTAACAATTGATTTATTGAAAGAAAGATTTGGCGATGAAATTATTTCGAGATATTGTCCAATTAATTGGCCTCCTAGATCACTTGACAACTCCACTGGATTATTTTCTTTGGGGTTATGTCAAGTCATCGGTTTATGCTGATAAACCAGAAACAATAGACGCTTTGGAAGCCAACATAACTCGTGTTAATAATGAAATAAGGCCTGAATTATTCGAAAAAGTGGTCCAAAATTGGTCTGGTCGAATGCGCTTCCTCAAAGCTAGTCGTGGTGGACATATGCCGGAAATTATTTTTGAAACATAAATGTTATAAAATTTTCTTTCAAATAAAAAAAAATGCCTTCAAACTTAATTAAAATGTGTTTTATTTCAAATTAAAATTCTATCACTCTAAAAAAAACACTCGATAATTTATGTTCTTGTCAAAATTTGAACAGAATAAGACGTTGAACTTTTACATTATATAATGAAGAGAAATGCGTGATCATGTTAAATTATGTACGACCATCCAGCCATTTGTGAGCACGGCAAATTTAAAACAATAATCTTGAAAATTGCAGCTTATATTCGTAATCGTGATTGAGAAAAATCCTATGGACGTAAGAATATTTTGAAACTTCCCATCAGAAAATATATGTATATACTATTCTGTCAAGAAAGTACCGGGAATTTTCAATTAAAACAATATTTTTACATTTAATCGTCAAAATTTATTGGGTCGCCTTCAAAATAGGCTCCATTTGCTCCAATACATCTATGCCAACGGCACTTCCAATTATCGAAACATTTTTTATAGGCGCTTTCCGGGATGGACTTTAGCTCTCGCGCCGAATTTTGTTTTATGGCTTCAATCGACTCAAAACGGGTGCCACGAAGGGGCAATTTTAGTTTTGGGAAGAGGAAAAAGTCGCAGGGAGCCAAATCCGGCGAATACGGTGGTTGCTGATGCACGTTTGTTGAGTTTTTGGCGAGAAAGTCAGTCACAATCTTAGCTCGGTGAGAAGGCGCGTTATCGTCATGCAAAATCCATGAGTTGTTCGCCCACAAATTTGGCCGCTTCTTACGGATACGCTCACGCAAACGTTTCATAACGCCTAGGTAATACTCCTTGTTTACCGTCTGACCCTCTGGAACGAATTCGTAGTGCACCACGCCACGGATATCGAAGAAAACAATGAGCATCACCTTCATTTTCGAGCTGCTTTGGCGTGGTTTTTTCGGTTTCGGCTCATTTTTTGCCACCCATTCCGATGATTGCTGGCTTGTTTGCATATCGTACTCGTAGACCCAGGTCTCATCACCAGTTATAATGCATTCCATGAATGTAGAATCGGAATTACAGCGATCCAGCATGTCTGAAGCAACCTGTTCGCGATGACGTTTTTGAAGAAAATTCAGGTCTTTCTGGTTAGTGCGGCCACCTTTCTCATGCCCAAAATATCAATCAAAATCGTACGTGCGGACTCGTGGGATATCTTAAGATCATGTGCTATCTCTCTCAAGCTGGTACGACGGTTTTCCAATACCCTTTCCTTAATTTTATCGACGTTATCTCCGATCGAAGCCGTCGATGGGCGACCACTTCACGACCGTCCTTGAAGGCTCTGTACCACTGATATGCACGAGTTTTCGATAGAGCATTATCACCAAAGGCCTTTTGCAACATTTTCAATGCATCGGCACACGAAAATTCATTTGCAACACAAAACTTTAAACAAATTCTTTGCTCAACGTAATCACCCATAGTAAAAATCGGCACGCACTCTGAAATCGACTGACTTAATCAGCTGTTGCAAACACACTAGTTGACAGATCCCTCTCAAGCTTGGCATAGTAGTTAAGGACAGTGGTATCAACCTAGGAAAAAAAATTTTTACCTGCCTCATTGCCCCGCCAGATTTAAATCGATAATTCCCGGTACTTTCTTGACAGAATGTATATTATATATTACTTCTTCGTTCTTTTGCAGATTAAATGTTATTCATTAGAATTTAGATTTTTTCTGTAAAATTTATGGACATTTACAATCTACTTTTTTTGAGTAGTAAATAAGACATGTAGAAGTTATCAAACATTATTGATACTTTTTACGATATTTCTTGGCCAACTGAAGTCAGTTGGCCAAGTCCTCTGTAATCTTTTTATGTTGAACGGTTTTTTGCCAGATTATCCATAATGCTGTTTTCTTCCCTTTCAGATTCTGGTGGTTTTTTTTTTTGAACATTTTCGGTTTTTATCACTAAAGAAGGGAATTTTCAAATCATTATGTATTGTTAATTTAGAAACACACCATGTAGTGTATTTGATAATGATTGTGGTCTTTTGGATGAAAGTCGATGTATAATCTGAATATTAGAAGTTTTAGCGCATCTCCAGAATTTCATACTGTATGTCCATTTCAATTAGGGCTTCGAGATCAGAACCTTATTTCGGAGATATAGTTTAGACTTTCTGCCTATTAGCTAATACAGTTGTCTAGTTTGGATATTTATTTATCCTTTTAGCTTGAATTCGTTGTTTCCAAGTGAGACGTTGGTCCAAATGAATGAACATAGATTTTCCTTAGATTTTGAAAGATGAGTAAAAGTTTTCAAAGTCCTCGTAGGAATATCAAATGTGATCGAATGGTCAGATAGTTTGCTCTGCAATCATAAAATCCAACTAAGTTTGGATACGTAACCTAGGGACAACTTTCTTTATTTACGTTCAATAGAAGTCTTTCAAATATGACTTTAAATCATAGATATTAATGAATATCTGTGATTAACCTTGAAAATTTTCAAACGTCAATAAAAAATTCCTACCGCTGACAAAATTACTTTTTCTAACCAGATGACCTTTTCCGATCATTTTCTGATATATTATGTTGTTTATTTTGATCAGTCCAAACTGCAAATACAGGATGTTAACAGCTAGTATCCGTGAACCTTTAATTTGATTATATTCGACCTCAAATATTCCGAAACGGAGTTGAATACTAAACACAAATCCAGTCTAGTTGGAAATCAAGTTTAATATAAATTACTAGGCTAATATGTCAACATTCGTACAAACTTGTACGAAGAGAAACAATCTTTTATTCGAGATTAGTATTGACGATCGCCATTCATCACAGAAGAGCGCGACATATGCCAAATAGAACTGCAGAAAATGAAGAAGAAAATGAAGTTCTTATCATTAAAGTGATTATTATACAGGCTGTCCCAAGAGTAGACTGTTGAACAAGCGCTCGAAAGCTTCACGTCAAAGCTTTTTGAATGTCATTATTTCCAATTATTTTCTTACATTTAATTTTATCGGTCTTCATATGGAAATCCATTCAAAATGATAATTAAAATTAGATTATTTTAACTGACACGTATCCGGTGTTTTTTTTTTAGAGTGATGTAACTTTAAATTGAAATAAGACACATTTAAATTAAGATTGAAGCCTATTTTTTTTTGAAAGATAATTTTATGACATTTATGTTTTAAAAATAATTTCCGGCATATGTCCACCACGACTAGCTCTGAGGAACCGCATTCGACCAGACCAATTTTGGACCACTTTTGAATAAAAAAGGCTTTATTTCATCAATAACACGAGTTATGCTGGCTTTCAAAACGTCTATTGTTTCTGGTTAATCAGCATAAACCAATGACTTGACATAACCCCGAAGAAAATAATTCAGTGGAGTTATGTCGCATGATCTTGGAGGCCAATTAATTGGACCATTTCTCGAAATAATGCATATCGCCACGTCTTTCTTTCAATGAATCAATTGTTACGTTAGCAGCATGAGGTGTAGCACCATCTTCTTGGAACCAAAACACTTCTGGATCGATACCATTCAAATTTTGAAACAAATAATCACTGATTATCGATCTGTAACGAGCACCATTCACTGTAACATTAGCTCCAGCATAGTTTTTAAAGAAATATGGACCGATGATGCCTCCAGCGTGTAAAGCACACAAAACTGTGCATTTTTCAGGATGCAATGGAACCTGCTGAACTTCTTGAGAATTGTTTTGACTCCATATACGGCAATTTTGCTTTTTTACATAGCCATTCAATCAGAAATGAGCTTCATCACTAAACACAATTTTACGATAAAAAAGTGGATCAACTTCAAGCTATTCTAGAGACCAATCAGCAAACAAAGGACGCTTATTATCCAAGTGGCTTTAGTTCTTAAACCAGTATGATCTTGTAGCGGTGTAGACCAAGATCTTTACGCAAAATTTTCTATGTAGTGGATGCACACAGTCCAACTTGTTGTGAACGTCGACAAATAGACAAATCTGGATCATCATTAACACTATTACTTTTTACTTACAGCGGCGATATTTTCTTTCTGTGCGTACAGTTCTTTGTCTTGTTGTTGTGCATATAGAAGAGAAAATGTTGTCCGAAATCTATCGATAGTTCGACGAATAAGTTGCTCGATGGACGATTATGTAAACCATAAATTTCACGAAATGCTCTATAAGTTTGACGAATAGAACACTGATTTTGAAAATTAATTTCAATGATAATTTGTCAATGCTTACTGAACAGAAATGTCAAAACAACATGGCTTCTACCTTCTGTCAAATCACAGTTATCCCTATCGAAAGTTCTATCACTCTAAAAAAGACACCCGATATTTTTTATGAATATCACAATCTGTGGAAGAATATACACGTTTAAGATAGATGTTTTAGGTTAACCTGAAATATTTTGCCTTAGTTATATTTTCCATAAGATTAGACATGAAACCAGGGTATGCGATTTTTATTCATTGTCTTTATTTATCCTTCAAAAAATTCCGTCTGGTGAAGATCAACGAGATTTTCAAACGTTGTTCTGGAGAAAGTGTTTTATATTTCTCAAAAACTTTTTCAGATTTATGTGAAGCATTTTTTGGAATGAAATTTGTTCTCGATAAGGTTTATTTGAAACAGATATATGCTAAAGTTTATTGCATGATTTCGCTCAATACTCTTTTTGAAATCCTTTATTTTTTTTTAGTATTGCGTGATGTTTGAGAATTCTATACGTCTTAAGGAATAGAACTAATGTTTCTTTGACATTTTGATTTTATTTTTAGAAATTTCAGGAAATTATTTATATTAAATTTGTAGATGTTCATATCATTATTCTGCCTAATATTTAAAATATAATAATTTTTCTCCTATCATAATAGCATCGTCGATTTTACAATTTGAGTAATCCTTGTTTTTTTCATTACAGTTATTCAAAATGTAATGTGTGATAGCGACGCAATTGTTATTTTTACCTTATTTAAAATAACAATTATTTTCTTATTCCAGACTTTTTGTAATAAAGTGCCAGGATGTTATTATTATTTTATTTAAGATGTGTATTTTGATATTCTCTAGCATTAATTGGTATACAATGATTTGTCAGGAAATTAGAAGAGATTTTATTAATTCAGCTTCAGTTTTAAGTGCGAAATAAATATCTTCGGGAGTCAAAAAACAGAACCCGCAGAACGAAAGTGGCTCGACTACCTTTAGATTCGATTCATAATTCATGATCCATGTCATAATCTTTTCAATGATAATAATAAATCAAACGCATTCAATTTTCAATTAAGTGATAAAATTATCTTTTTTATCTCCAATTAAAAGTTTTGTTTATGTCAATTTGCGCATATTTCAGTGAGTAATGGAAAGATATGTAGAATTTATTGAAATTGGATAAATGCAAATTTAGTGAAAAACTTGTCGAACCACACACGGCTTTGTTGTGGGAGTATTTCAACTTTCATTCGTCAGTAGTACTGATTTAATTGAAATTTATAACAAAAAAATTAGATTAGAAGGAGTTTAGTCTCATGAAATCGTTTTTCAAATTGCATTAATTCAGCCAATATAGTGTAACGGATTTTATGCTGAACAAATGAATTTGAAGTACATGAAAAGAGTAAATGAAAACACAAGGCAGCTGAAAATTTTTGAGATTCATGTAAATTTCCTGCAAATAAAAATTTTCAGTTAAAAAAAAATTCGATTAGGATCACCCAGCAATTTGCAGTTGATTCAAATGAATATTTCACTACCTAGTAAAGTCTGATATAAATACAGTGTAAAACTGAATTTTCAAGCTAACGGAATAGAGGATATTCGAACAATTTAGTACTGAACATGTTACCCTTAAAAACAATTCAAAACGATTCAATTAAACTTCGGATTGTGTTGACCTTCACTTGATAGAAATTGAAGGACCTTTCAGTTAATCCAATATAAGTTTTTGGGTATAATTGGAAAACACCTGATTACTGAAAAACACCTGATAAATTTGATTTATTTATTGTAGATTCAGAGTTGTTTTAAATTTTTACCAAATAGTTACTAAGGAAGTTCTTTATTTGTAAAGGTGGTTTACCATAGTAGTTGAAAGAATTGAATATTTTTTCGGTTTGTAATTTGGGGTATATGTCGTAAATAGTTGTTTTCTGTTATTATTTGTTATTCGTTTTATTGAATTCAATTCATGATTAAAATTGTTCGGAGATGAAGGAATTGTTGAATAATCTATTTGTCATGCTGTGATAATAGTAGTAGTAAGTATGTTGAATTAGATGAAAAGAGTTTTTGGGAATTATCTATGTATAGGAATGAGAAATATAGAATATTTGTGAAAAATTAAAAAATAATGTTTGTAATTCTCTCTAGTTTATATTTAATTCAAATAATCTTCAGTTTCTTCTTCCATTGTGAACTCAGAACTTTTTTGTAATGAATTTAGGTAATGAAAAAAACCATCAATCTGTCCACTGGTATCTTTAAAGCAAACGATAATGAACAAACACATAAACTTTTTACTGATTTTATTTTTATTTTCATGTATAATTTTCCCAAACTGACCAGGAAAATTTCGGCTAAAAGTGGGCTCAAGGAACTCTCATAATTAAGCCATCTGTTTTCTATAGAATTCCTCATTAAAACTGAAATTATTCTGATTTGACAAAATTTTTAGTAAATGAATAATACTTATTTTCATTACACAATTCACTTTATTTCTGGATATCATATCTTTAATAAGAGCTAATATATCTTCAGGTAGCATTCTCGGAAATAAATTTATTACATCGAATGGAATTCAAATTTTTTAAATTTTGTCAATAAATACTAGTTCCTTTTCAAATGATAATTGAGACTGAAAATAGCAGAAAATATTTATAAGGAATTCAGAATGTTTGTAAGCTGGTGTTGTGAAATATGAATCTATTTGTCTTATCTGGTATTTCGTTTAAAGAAGTTTGTATAAGAAATATAAGTGTAGTAGTTGTGGACTCATTGACCATTTCAATTTTGCACAAATTAATCCATAAGTTGCCGTTTCACTTCTATTGAATTTTCCACCTAAATTTCTAACAGTTTGGATAGACTCACCACTTTGGAAATAAAATTTAAATATTTCCCAGTTTTTTCGTTTTTGTTCATTCATTTCCTCAATGTCAAAAATTGAACTAAATTTCTGCCACAACACGAATATCAAAAATAACTACTACTTCGAAATGCAAAATCTAGATAGCCACAAATAAACTAATTTTATTTATATATTTTCGTGGGATTATACAACATGTTCATCTTAATGTTGATTTTGTTTCTTTATTGTAAAAAAGAACTTAGCAATTGCATATTTCGGAATTTAGAAATCGAATGCTAATATCTATAACATGAAGAAACTCGCTTTAAGTAAAACTGAGCTTCAGACTTCAGTTATGATTTGGGAAAAAGATGGTAGATTGATCTAATGATTTTTGAGTACCATACAATGACACAAATTTTGTCCGAATATCTTAATTGGGCGCATTTTCGGCAGAAAATGGCCTCAACTAAGTAAATAAGATTTAATCATGAAAAAATCACGAGAGAATACAATTCTATCTTGTCATTTCGATTGTAAGTCTATATTGCGAAGTTACAGTCCGATATGTTGAATATCCCAGCGACGAATTAAGACCGTTTGGAAGCACTTTTGAATGTAGTTATTAGTTACTAGTCCATAATCATGAATGGATCAAATCTCCCTATGCAATCAGGAAATATGCCAATTATTAAATTTTTTCAATAATCCCACAATTAGAGATTTGAGCGATTTACAATCGAGAAGTATAGAGTAGAAAAAAAAATTTAATATTTATACAAAATTTGAAAAATTTTGTAGCATCAAAAACAATTTAATGGAAACGGATGAACATTTGTAGACATAAGTTTATTTTACAGACAAAAGTTGTCAACTTGTCCATTTCTGAATGTACGATTGAACATTTATTTCTATAATTTCTTAAAGTTGCAAATTTTTTTGGACTTTAAAACTAGTTATTATATTTCATAATTTTTTTATCAGAAACATGAATTAATGAAATTATCTCTCAATTATTTCAAATTTTATTTGATGATTCTCGATTTCTGAACGAATAACATTATTTTCATTGAAATAGAACGAATAGTTAAGGATAGTTTATTGGAATTGCGGAAAAAATTAGTGAATATTGTTGAAAATTTTATGGAATTAGAATTATTTCAATAAAAAAATCATAAATGAAACATTAAATAATAAAAATGTATTTAATTACAGTTCACATATTCAATATTTGTTACTTTTTTATTTTTCTGAATAATCAATGAGAAGATAAATATTTCTATCAGTAAGTCCATTATTTAAAAGATTAATAACGTGGATTAACAGAATCCCCTCATATGGTCAGAAAATAAACGCATTTAATGATTTCGATATTTCAAAAATTGCATAAACCAATTGAAGAGTTAAGTGTGAAGTAACGGTTTCTATACTTAATTAAAATTTCGCGAAGCTCAAAGCTTTAATATTTATCTGTATTTTTTTACATATGAGTTAAGTAAGAATAAAATAAATCACCAAGAAAGGAAATAATATATTTCTGAAAACTGACACGAAATCGTGATTTCTACAATGAATAATAATCATTTCAACAATATCGTTACCGAAAAAAAAACACCGTGAAATATTACCATATTTAATATCTTTCATCCCGCAAATTCCTCAACTGAATAAGGTCTAGATCCATTGAGTATTCATATATTTTTTGAATTTACATCTATCAAACTTCATAGAATTTGGTAGTCTATTGAAAAATTGTCTGAAGTAATTACACTTCATATAAGTGCTTATTAAAGCACTTTTTCGGTCTGGATTAGTCTATGGATTGGATAATGATAATTTTATTAATCATCTTATGTTATACCTTGTTATAGACTTATTTTTTCAAATACGTGTTTTAATATGAAAAATTGAATATTCCCATGTGAACAGAGCATACACAGTTAATATTCTGTTTTTTCTTTTGAACACTTCAGCAGCTTTCTCTTTACGATATTGAGCACATTTTCCTAATCAATCTTTTCTGAATTATAAATGATTTTCCAGAATATGTTGAACCGCAAAAAAAAATTATTCGATACCTAATTTTCCATTCAAAGTATGCCAAATACAATTCGTTATTAGTCTTTGATCTAAATATCTTATGCAGCAACAAACAAAATTTAAGCTTCATACAAAGATCGTCGATATGTCCCTTTCATTTAAGAGGAATTCTAGGAACTTGATAACTGAAGATACCTGAATATTTTCGTCACTGATGGCCGACTATATTCTCTGATATTCGAATATTACATTCATTATATTTAAAGAAAATCACACTTGTTTTATCATCATTCAATAGTAGATTTTGATTCTTTGTCCAGGGTCTGATTTTAGTTAAACAGTACACGTATATATGTTGATTTCTATTTATTATTGTAAGTTGCTCACATGACGCGCTTCGATTAAATAGTTACTTTTTCAAATGCTCTTAAATAACTGGTCTGAAATTTAGTAACATATTGTATTGAATGGTTTCTGTTTTGAGATACAGTACAATACATTTTTTTTATCACTTTTGGTAAGATCACCAGGTCCTTAGATAAATAGATCCAATAGAGATTACTCAGTTTGTTCATTAAATAAATTAGCCGAATCTCTGAATCGATTCATTTCTGAATTTTTAACAGGTTCATTTTCAGACCCTTAGTTTCTTCATGCAAAATCTTGAAAGCTCATCAAAGGCATGTTTCTGACTGATTCTTTGAAATGAAGTTTGGTTTTTATTTTTAATCTCAGTTAAATATTTCGATGAAATTATTGAATTGGTATCATCTAGGTAATTCATTATAAAAACATCTTGCTTCTGATTATCAAGAACAATATCATTGAGGTAGATCACGAATATACCCGTTACTAGAGAAATCTGATTTAATATTGATAATATGTCTCTAAGAATTAACCGTTTTCGCTGAAGTTAACGCTTTATAAAAGTTTATCATTTCTAATATATTTAACTAGTAATTTGAAGAAATATTCTGAATATCAAAATGATATTCATTTTAGGAGCGTCTTCAAGCTCTTAACAAAGAGTAGGACAACTTTTATTTCAATTTTCCAAGAAGCCAAAAATTATTCTTGTGAATCAATATAATCACAAATATTCAATTCATCTGAAAACGAAAAAAAAATGTTCAAGTTCATCATGTAAATAGATTGCAATAACGTCAGTACCTCAACATCCTCGACCCTGAATTTCTGTGCTTCTTCCTCGAGGTAGAACTAGATCTAAAAAACAAATTTGCCATCTTAAACATACACTATTCACTAGAGAAACAAAGAATCCAAAAGTAACGTCACATAACAGTAATGGATGTGGATCAAGTTATCACTGATGAGTTATTTAATCGCGCTCACATGTTCCTCCGCGTACTTCGATCTCTTCTCGTGCAACCCAATGGCCGAGACAGTTACTACGGTACTGTCTGTCAGTATGGTCTCGGTAGAGCTTCGTAGAAAGTACCATAAGTGGGAGACATAAATATGACACTTTCGGAGCACTTTTTCTTTGACTGATGAGTACAATGAAAAATTGGGAACTTCCTCAATTGAGAACCGCCGCTGATGCAAATCGATATAGGTGGCGATTTTTCCAGTTTTCCTTTCGATTTCACTACTTCCGGGGGCAGAAGTAAAAATGTTATGCATAATGTAGGAAGAATAGATATCAATTATTGAAGATATTTGTTCCAATGTATTATATGTGTCAAGAAAAAGAAAGGAGAATATATTCTGGCTACTTTTAACCAATTATTCACTGTAAACTTTATTAGGATTCATTAATATAATATTATAGCAATGGCAAGCGATATCAGCCAAATGGCCACGCTTGCAGCACCACATCCTTTTCATGAAATTTTCCAAGACCAATTCGCACATTTGCGACTGTATGTCCTCGATAACTTTCAAATTTCAAATTTAAGGTCTTGAATCGATAGTGCAGCATTTGCATAGACTTTATCTTTAATTTTTTAAAATTTAAGTCTGAAGGTGTTAAATCACAAGATCTCGATGACCAATTGTCATTACCTCTTCGAGAAATAACACAGCCAAAAAACCTTTCTTGCAAAATTGCGATTGTTTCATTGCTTGTGATCGAACGGCTTGAGTTCTTGTGTTAACTGAATTTTAAAATCCCTAAGATCTAAGTCTTTATGCAAATTACGATGTAATGTCGTTTGTGAAGTGCTTAATTACAAAGATCGACGAGAATTCGATAAACCTGGGTTTTCGTCAACACTACGGGCTGCAGCAGCAATATTCTCAGTTGTTCTTGAGGGACGCACACGATTTCGATTCTTCACATCACTAACTTGTTCCAAAAGCTCAAATTTTTCTACCAGTTTCACTATTGCCGGTCAAGAAGGTGCTTCATGACGACCCAAAAGTGCTTTAGTTTTGCGAACTGTGATTGCAAAATTTTCACCATTATTGTAGTGAATTTTAACAATTTCAAATAATTATTTGAGCGTATATCTTTCCATTTTTAGACTATTTAAAATGAAACGTCTGATTGGAAAACCCTTCATATATTTACAGCATCGGGATATTTTACATCTTAAGTCAAAATTTAGGCTGTTTAAGCATTCAGCAAACTCATATGACGTTTAGATAGCGTCCCTAAGTAGTAGTTTTTTTTACATTATTGTCTTTTTTCCGGGGATCTCGAGATTGAAGGTACCTTATTATGAATTTTGGGACCCCAGAAGTCAACACCCTTGTGAGAGAACTTGCGTTTCTGATATGGTGATGAGGTTCTCCCTATTCTTTATGCCGAAAGAGTAGAAGTTTATTGGGAATAAATTCAGGTTATTCTGAATATATGTGGCACATTCCGATCACCCTATTCTGAAGAATCAGCATATCCTAAGCATGGACAAATGTACCTTAAAGGAGAATACAGTATTTTCCAAATGAATGAAAGTTGGCGAAGTAAGCTATTGAAGCAACCTCAACCTTCATTATTGTTGCTATTAGATTAAGCACTGATGCAAGTTTTTTTCGTGTTTTTAAGTGATACTTCGTCCTGTGTTACGCGAAGCAATTTGAAAATCATATATTTGCTGCTTTTGCGCACTAGTTCCGGGGAACAGCGTGCTATCGTTTCGCCCAAATGTCTGTAATTTGTGATGTGCAGAACTTTGACGAACATAACTAAAAATATATATATATATATAATTTTAAGTGGCATTCCACTTCTTGTTGTATTTTAGAAAGTTGAAACCATCAATGAAATAGAAAAAAGTTTCTTCATCAGCAGCTCGTAACTTTAGATAGATCACGTGATAAAATTTGTGACATTCATTGTTGATCTATTACTGTAATGATATTCCTCATATACTCCAGAACCAATGTAAGGGTTAACCTTGAACTCAGAAAGCCGTGCTATTTTCTGCCTAATATACAATTTTCATTCAAATAAATCACTATCTATACAAAAATTCTCGACAGGGATGGTAGAATAGAGATTGGGTCATAATTAGCTGAATAATTGTTATCTCATTTCTTAGAGATCGGTATAACTTTCCATACAATAAACTTTAGTTATCACCCCAGGAAAATCAGAAATGGTTATCTAAAACAGCTTGAAGCCGTAAATATCAAGACAAAAATGGGTTATGTGTTTATTTATTTTTCGAGACAGAATAACCCTTTTTGATGACTGATCTAATTGAATATAAAGCAAAAGCATTAAAATCAGGTTATGTTTTGAAACAAAACATATCATCCGTTGTGTTTTTATTAGTTGGCCACAACAAGATTAAATGAATCCAACGATTAATCTGAAAATAAACTGCTCGTAAAATTTTAATGATATTGAATCAATTTCTGTTTTCTCTTCAGACAACCCGATTTCCTTTTGAAATATGTATATCTAAAGTGATCCAGATTTCGAGAATAAAATTTCAAAGAAATTATATATTCACAGTACCAAAAATACAATATTTGAAAAAGTATAAAATTTTACGAAAAACCGATATCCTGAAAATACCAAAAATTCATACTTGTATTCACCCTCTATACAAAGTATGAGCACCACGTGCATCAATAACTGCTTGGTATCTTCTCTGTATGTTTTCCACCAAGTTATTGAGAATTATCTGCTCAATTTGTTACCAGAGCTGTGGCAAAAGATCTCGAAGCTGTTGAAGCGTTTCCAGCTACTATCAGTGATCATCAAGGGTTTTTTGTAATTTTATTGAGGGAATCTTGGGGGTAATGCCCTGGTTTTCTTTAGCAAAGATTGCCTGGTGGAATCTGTGAGGCAGAAAACCGAAAATTTCGCCAATAGCTCCGTGAGATTGTAGGAATACTCTGTTCATAACTTCATCAACATTTATCTGAGATGTCATATTTCTTAGAAGTACTAAAAGTCAAGTCAACCACCCAAATAAACTCCACCACAAACCAAAATTACACCTCCTCGAAAAGGATGCACTTTTTGAACAGAGCGAAGGTTCCTTCCTTTGAGTAGACGGGTACACACTTGTTTTCGTCGACTATCTGAACTCGTCAGTGAAGAGTATAGTCATTCATCTCGCCAGTGTACCCACTGCATTGCTCTAATCTGTAACTTCATGGCGTCTTCTGACTGTGCTTAGGGGACCTGAAGTACCTGTGGCATTTCGAAGACGTTGACTTGCCATTCTTCAAGTGCATCCCGTGTACTCTATTGGCATCGTCCTTGGATAAAACTTGTCTTGGCATAATGAAAATTTGATTTTTAATTGCTTAAAACAGTTTTATTCTATTGAAAACGAAATAAAGACTTAAGAGAAAATCATTAATGTGCATTTCTGACACACATGGACAAAATATTATCAAACTTGATAAAAACTTGCTTCACGATGAACTGGAAGACGTTTTTATAATCGTTATAAGTTTATGTTATTGAAAAAAGTATTAAAATGATACTGAAAATATGCTAGTTCGTAAAACATCAATTTCCTTAAATTTTGACGAGCAGTTTTATTCAGTCGAACAAATTCCTCACGATAAACTTATAGTAGTACAAACACTGATTCATAAGAGGGGCACTGGTCTTTTTCACATCGAACAGAAACGCTTCATCCGGACAAACTGATTAGTTTTGTGGTTACAAAACTGTCAGCTTCAGTATTCACCTTTTGTAAAGGAGGATCATCAAATTAACATAAAAAATGTTTTCTTCCAATTCAAATTGAAGTTATTTTTGAATAAGGAGAAGTATTGAGGTGACCTTGACCAAAGTTCGAAACTGGGTCATTTGCTATTTGGTTGCCGAGATACGGATGGTAAAAGACAAAAGCAACTTTCTTCAAAAGTGAGGGATCTCAGAGGGATACTCAAAAATGAAATTTACCTCGAAATGAACAGGCTTTCTGATCGATGCTACGATATAATAGAAGAAATGGAAATACAAAGTCTGTATTTATTCCTTTCTCCACGAAAATTATGATCCCCAATAAATCTCCAGCTTGTGTTCAAATTTCTGGTAACTCCATTTAGTGGAAAAAGCTATATTAAAATGAGTCATCTTATGAACCATCTGGCCTCAGACCTCAATATGGCTCAAGTGCTACAACAAAAATTGCAACAATGATGTAACAGTGAAATACTCCAACTTGATATTAATTCTGCAGTATTTTTCGCACGTCTTCCAACTGTGATGTGTTCACATGTACACAAATCTGTATTAACAAGGCGCTTTTTCTAACTTGTTCTTCTAGTATTGCCACCAGTTTGATTACATATGCAATACTAGGAAAGTATAGGTCTATAAATATAAAATTAATTAGGTTCTCTGAGTTAGTTTCAATAGTGAACATCCAGCTGAATGCACAAATAAGAATTAGTTCTTGTTTGCGCATTCACTTTGCAATTTTAGTAGCATGTGCTGCTGTCATTAAGAGAAGATATCCAGATTATAATTAATTAGGGAATTTATTCTAAATACAATATATAACGGCCTTCGGTGAAATAATTAGAGTATACGAAGAGATCTTCATGCAGAAGGAGATGGTCAACGGAGCAAATTATCTGAATGAGGTCATAATTATTGGTACTTTCGGATGCGTGATGATCATTATCGGCGTTATGTATTTTGAATCCTGTCCGATCACTTTTCGAGTGAGTATAAAAAGAACTGTTAATTAGCAGGGTTTGACTGAATTACTTGCTCGCGAAATGCGAAAATTATATCCTCTAAGTGAGGAAAAAATGAAAGTCTCCTTGGTATTGAATTAACCAACTTCAAAGCTGTCCTTATTTCAACTGTATGTTTCGAAAACTATACGACCGATTTCTATGATTATTTGACCTATAGAACTGAATGAGATTTCAAAAATTTGCGCAAAAGACCGATGGTTACGTTGGTTTTATCGTCCACGCCTTCCTTTTGAATTTTTGGGAAAAAAATTGGCTAAGCATGCCACGGTAACCCTCTCCATTGACCGTGACGAAGAGTCCTTGCTCATTTTCGAAGAAAAATTGCCCAATGATGACACCAAACCGAAAACCGCACCAGGTTTCTCGTTCTAAGCGCATCGGCTTTTCCATAATAACGTGTGCATTCTCTGATCCTCAAATGCGGAAGTTTTGCTTATTTACGTTTCCTTCGAGATGAAAATGAGTTTCAACGATCATTAGCCCATTGAGCGAAGTGGAAACGCTTCAGATGATCACGAGGCTTCACTTCTTGCACTGGTTGAATTTTGTAAGCCTTCAAACGCAGGTCTTTATGCAAAATTATTCTCAGAGAAATACGGGTAATGGTCAGTTCATGAGCACGATCAGTAGTTGATATTGATGGATGTTCAGCCACATTCAGGGCTACAGCAGCAATATATTAAGGTGAGCTCATTGGACAAGAACGTGAACGGGTTGTTTCGTCAAATAACGAGCCAGTTTCACAAATTGATCCACAAATTGCCATGAGGGCATTTCATTCCTATTGAATTTTCCACGTAAATTTCACACAGTTTGGATAGAGAATTCATCACTGTGAAAATATGATTTTAATATTTCCCAGTTCTGTTCAAAGGTGAATTGACCCATTTGGTTAATATCAAATATTAAATTAACTTTCTGTTAAAACACAAATGGCAGAAGTGACTCGAAATAACGACTACTTCAAAATGCACACCCTAAATTGCCCAACCTTTATAAATTTAACAATATTTTTGGCGCTTTTTTTTAGGGAGCAGCATGCTATCGTTTTGCCCAAATGTTGCTTCGAAAACAGCTTAACTTTCGAACAGGGTGTTGGACTTTCAGAGTAAACTTGAGGGCTGAACTTCTCGATTGCGTTCGTTAATAGGCGAAAGCGATCCACGGGTTCACATTTGAAATTTGAAATAGCTTCAAAATTAATGATCCAATAGAGACCAAATTCGGCATTTAAATGTACAATAACGGTACATAAATTTATTCCAAATTAAGTATTTAGATATGGAATAACGAAACACTCATAATTTTATGACAAATTATGAGAATTTCATAACTTCGAAATCTTTAAGAATGAATATATATTATATATAATGATATCGGGTGTTTTTTTTAGAGTGATAGAACTTTAGATTGAAATAAAACACATTTAAATTAAAATTGAAGCCAAATTTTTTTTATTTGGAGATAATTTTATGAAATTTATGTTTTAAAAATAATTTCTGCCATATTTCCACCACGACTAGCTCTGAGGAACCACATTCGACCAGATCAATTTCAGACCATTTTTTCGAGTAATTCGGGCCCTATTTCATCAATAACACGAGAAAAAAATTCAGTGAAATTATGTCGCATGATCTTGGATGCCAATTAATGCCATTTCTCGAAATAATGTTATCGCCAAATCTTTCTTTCAATAAATCAATTGTCACGGTAGCAGAATGAGGTGTAGCACCACCTTGTTGAAACCAAAACATTTCTGGGTCGATACCATTCAAATTTTGAAACAAATAATCATTGATCATCGATCTGTAACGAGCACCATTCACTGTAACTTTAGCTCCAACATCGTTTTTGAAGAAATATGGACCGATGATTCCTCCAGCGTGTAAAGCACACCTCAACTTGGCGAATTTTGTGCCGTGACTTGAGGCTGTACCCTCATAAAATGCAACTGATCCAGGAACTGAAGACAACCACACGTGTTCGCTGAATATACCCTGGAGTATTTTAAAATTTGCCCAAATTTCATCAAAAAATTATCTTCAGCGATTAGGCCAATTTCTGGATGAAGAGATATGTCACCAAACAAAATTGCGGATAATACTAATACACATGAGAACCAAGAACATTCAATGCATCCCGAAAAAGTTGCTGTTTGGTGTGGATTTTGATCTGACGGTGTCAGGTCGATTATAACTAACTTCTTTCGGCCTGAGGTTGATGATATGAAGACCAAGGACATGTGGTTTCAACAGGGCGGCGTTACGTGCAGCACATCTCATGCCAAATAGATATGTAGACGAAACGCGCAAGAAATAGGATACCTTAAACGTTTATGAGAAGAAATGTACATGATTCAAAGTGTTATGAAGCACCATTATCGAGATAACATGGTTTTATGATGTGATGCATTATAACAGAGCCACTAACTTTTATTTCAAATAATTCAGTAGACGCCTATCAAGTTGTCAGTGGCTTTATCAGAACACAGCACATTATAAAACATTCTTTTCTCGAGACTGGTACATCGTGACTCTTTCGAAAGAATTGTTCGTTAGCTGTTTCAAAATGTTTGGAGAATCTCAGTTTCTCCTTCTCTGGATGAAAATAGTCTAATAGTGTTTAGGGGTTCTTTCAATGGGAAAAACCCCATTTTTAAATTGACATTACTCACGCATGGCAGCCATTGTTTATTTGTAACATTGATAGTTTTATTTGTCAATGTCTACCTTTCAATCATGTAAAGGTACACACTGCAACAACGTTCATTATAAAAAATCGCGATCTCTTACTCTAACTTTACATGCTTTAACTCCAATTTTTGGTCGTTAGAATCGTCCGGATCAAAGAACAGTTGAACGTTCAGTGAAGAAGTTTGAAACAAATTGTACACTTCATGATGTTACAGTGCCAGTGAGACAAAAAAATACAAGAAGTGAAGAGAATATTGCTGCCATACGTGAAAGTGTTAGTGAAGACCAAAATTTATCGATTTCTCGACGTTCCCAAGAAAAACGCATCACCCAGACGTCTTTGTGGCGAATTTTACGAAAAGAGCTTGGTTTACAGGAACCCAGGAACCCAAACCAACAGATCATTGAAAGCGTCGTATATTCGGTGACTTGATTATTTCAAGAAATGGACCGATAAATTGTCCGCCTGGTTCATGCGATTCAACTCCATTGGACTTCTTTCTGTGGGTTTACAGTAAGTCAATCATCCAACAAATTTAGACGATTCACAGATCAATATTGAACGTGTAATTGCTAACATACGACCTGATTTGTGTGAGAGAGTCATGGAAAATCGGTTTCAACAACTTCATTCCTGCCATCGTTTCCATGGTGCCCATTTAAATGATGTTTTGTTTCATAACTTATATAAATAAACTTACATAAATAAACTATTATTATTATAACTAATGGTATCTATTTTACTTTGTAATGAAATAAAATTTCAATAATTTTCAAATAAATAATGTGTTTTATTTGCAACACAAAATGGGGCGCTATTAATGAAAGACTCTACATTATTCGATCCTAGTTGCCAGTTATAGAGATTATTTCTCGAGATAGCGGGCTAGCACAATTATTCACCCAATAAGTTTACCGTAACACTTAGCTATATAGCAAGTTGCACACTATTATTGAAAATAAATATCATATATCATATGCAACGATCTCTTAAGTTTACAGAAAGAAAAATCTTCAGGCACGTCATGGCGGAGTTTACCATTTAGAGTATATTACGGTATATTACGATAAAAATCGAGCATGGTTTGCAACATCTCTCGGTCCTAACCAGCAAACTCTCCATGTGGATGATGATGGTCAGTTGGATTGACTTCTTAGGATCAATACTATCTTATATGGATGTCGGCTTAAATCCAATCGCAAAATTTGCAGTAATCCCGAGGAAGACTAATTGATATGAACGGCACGGATTGAAAAAATGGTCCTCTCTTGCCATACTTGCAGCGACAATATTTTTTCCACTACAACCATTCAGTATGTACAAACCAATATGTCAGCCATGAAATCTCATAATACGGTTGTATTTACTGGGAAGCAGGTTGCAATTTCATGAATCTTTTCTGACCGATCATATTTCAATCCAAAATCCAAAAAGCATTTCATTACAACAAGAAAATATATATTATTAATGACTAATTTATACAGAATGTCCCAACGAAAATTTGACCCCCCCTCCCAGAACTAAGAAACGAAGAATTTTCGAAGTTTTAAAAAAACAGGTCAACTTCTGTTTTGAGGGGGACGAAATTTTATCATGAGTTTGTTCCGAAAAAACCACCCCCAAAATATTCTGAATTGGGAAAAACGTCGAGTGTTGCTTAGTTTGAAAGTTATTAATATTCTGTACACAATCTAGTTAAAATTTTGAAAATCTATTCACTATTCACGAAATAATGTAATATTGAATTTACCGTCAAAAGGTGGTGTTGAGCAGACAATTGAACCGCCCAAATTCAAGAACCTAAGAGTTTTGAAGAATCCCAAAATAATTTTCAATCTCTGTATTCGGAAGAAAGAATTCCTATGACGATATTATTCCGAAAAAACCACCTGAGGGTAGCAACAGCCCCCAATTTTTTTTTCAATAGGAAATAGGTGGCGATGTCTTTCATTCAAAAAGCTTTTTTGTTCTCTGAATATCGTAGTTGAAATTTTGAAATTGGGTTATTTTTTTAAGCAATTGCAGTTAATATAGAATTTTCGTCATTCTGATAGTATAATTTGAGAATTTACATTCTTTCTTCCATAGAATAGACGGTCAAGATTCCCATCCATGAAAATTGGTCCAACAATATGGTTTCCTAAGATTCCTACCCAAACATTTAATTTTTGAGGAATTTGTGTATGTGTCTCCATGAATAAATGAGGATTACTATCACTCCAGTACCAACAATTATGTCTATTGATTTCCCCATTCAACATAAAGGTACAACCGTCAGAAAAGATTGTATTGTAGAGTCCGACGGTCAGTATCATCTTCATTCAACTGTTGCACCAGCCTTATCTTGTAAGGGTGAAATTTATTTCACAA
The DNA here is from genome assembly GCA_034642435.1 of Megalocaria dilatata. Lineage (NCBI taxonomy): Eukaryota > Metazoa > Arthropoda > Insecta > Coleoptera > Coccinellidae > Megalocaria > Megalocaria dilatata. Next base: position 41,103,423 of record CM067859.1, on the reverse strand, counting down.
TTCGATAAACGCTAGATTTCGGAAGATTAGATTCTTGAGCTAAAGTTCTTATAGATTGCCGATTATCCATCTGTCAATGTCCCAATACTTCAATAGCTTCATTTCGGACTGGACGCTCAGCTTCGTGTTTCTTATTCTGAAAGGAACCAGTAGTTCCAAATTATTCATCAAATGCTTAACATATTGGTGACTTACATTTTTTTCTGGATGATTTTTATTGAAATACCTTGCAGTTAATCTAGAATTTTTTACATTCCGATAGTATAATTTGGGAATTTCTATTCTTTTTTGCATAGAATAGACCATTTTCGCCCACATAAGTAAGTCTCAAACCAAATTATGATGCAGAAACGAAAGACATGAAATTAATTTCATGCGTTTCACACATTTTCCCATCATGAACGATAAGAAAATCGAATGTATTCAAAGTAAAAACATTCAAAACTTAGATTGTTCTGCCATTAAATAAACAAATTTGAAAATTTCAACTGCGATGTTTAGAGAACAGAAAAAACTTCTCAACTAAACAACATCCAACATATCCTCCCTATTCCAAAAATGTTGCGTGTTGTTACCATTCTCAGGCGATTTTTTCGGAACAATGTCGTCATGGGAATTCTTTCTCCCTAATACAGAACTTGAAAATTATTTTTGGATTCTGCAAAACTCTTAGGTTCTTGAGTTTGGCAGTTCAACTGTTCAGTTCAACATCACCCTTGGACGGTAAGTTCAATATTACATTATTTCATGAATAATGAACCGATTTTGAAAATTTTAACTGGGTTGTGTACAGAACATAAATAACTTTCAAACCAACTAACCCTTGACATCTTTTCCTCATTCAAAAAATGTTGGGGATTGATGCCACCTTCATGGGGGTGGTTTTTTCGGAACAAACTCATGATGGAACTTCGTCCCCCTCAAAACAGAAGTTGACCTGTTTTTTAAATTTTCCAAAGTTTTTCGTTTCGGACTTTTGGAGGGGCGTCAAATTTCCGTTGGGACCCCCTGTATATAATAGTTAAGATACAATTTGTTTTTATTCAGTTTGAAAATGTAGTAAACACTACGTAACTAGAGTCACTGTATATTAAGTGAATAAAAATGTGATAGAAAACAGGGTACATAATGTCTTATTTCTAACTCGCACAAGCTAAAAAAGCTTCTGAGGGATCTTCACGGAAGATCTAGGAGGATAATAATAATAATAATTCCATTCAACAATGAACTATCACAAAGTAACGGACTACTCCATCCATAATAAGTTTCGTTTATATTTGGTACATGGAGTAATTTCAAAGAAAATAAGCAAGCAAGTAAATACCCTTCTATATCCAATTATAGAAAACCAGACATAAATGTACATTCTGTCAAGAAAGTACCGGGAATTATCGATTTAAATCTGGCGGGGCAATGAGGCAGGTAAAATTTTTTTTTCCTAGGTTGGTACCACTGTCCTTAATTACTATGCAAAGCTTGAGCGGGATATGTCAACTAGTGTGTTTGCAACAGCTGATTAAGTCAGTCGATGTCAGAGTGCGTGCCGATTTTTACTATGGGTGATTACGTTGAGAAAATAATTTGTTTGAAGTTTTGTGTTGCAAATGAATTTTCGTGTGCCGATGCATTGAAAATGTTGCAAAAGGCCTTTGGTGATAATGCTCTATTGAAAACTCGTGCATATAAGTGGTACAGAGCCATCAAGGACGGTCGTGAAGTGGTCACCCATCGATGGCTTCGATCGAAGATAACGTCGATAAAATTAGGGAAAGGGTGCTGGAAAACCGTCGTACCAGCTTGAGAGAGATAGCACATGATCTTAAGATATCCCACGAGTCCGCACGTACGATTTTGATTGATATTTTGGGCATGAGAAAGATGGCCGCACGACTCGTACCGAAAGACCTGAATTTTCTTCAAAAACGTCATCGCGAACAGGTTGCTTCAGACATGCTGGATCGCTATAACTCCGATTCTACATTCATGGAACGCATTATAACTGGTGATGAGACCTGGGTCTACGAGTACCATATGCAAACAAGCCAGCAATCATCGGAATGGGTGGCAAAAAATGAGCCGAAACCGAAAAAACCACGCCAAAGCCGCTCGAAAATGAAGGTGATGCTCATTGTTTTCTTCGATATCCCTGGCGTGGTGCACTACGAATTCGTTCCAGAGGGTCAGACGGTAAACCAGTAGTATTACCTAGGCGTTATGAAACGTTTGCGTGAGCGTATCCGTAAGAAGCGGCCAAATTTGTGGGCGAACAACTCATGGATTTTGCATGTCGATAACGCGCCTTCTCACCGAGCTACTATTGTGACTGACTTTCTCGCCAAAAACTCAACAAACGTGCTTCAGCAACCACCGTATTCGCCGGATTTGGCTCCCTGCGACTTTTTCCTCTTCCCAAAACTAAAATTGCCCCTTCGTGGCACCCGTTTTGAGTCGATTGAAGCCATAAAACAAAATTCGGCGCGAGAGCTGAAGTCCATCCCGGAAAGCGCCTATAAAAAATGTTTCGATAATTGGAAGTGCCGTTGGCATAGATGTATTGGAGCAAATGGAGCCTATTTTGAAGGCGACCCAATAAATTTTGACGATTAAATGTAAAAATGTTGTTTTAATTGAAAATTCCCGGTACTTTCTTGACAGAGTAGTATAACCCTAAGTAATTTCAGATATTTATCTCCCATAATCTAAAAATATTTCAATAAATTGAACCTAAAAACGATCTAGCAAATTATAAGCAAAATAATTTGAAAGGTTGGGAACTCTACAGAATCAATGGTTTGTACTGCAACTTATGCGGGTCAAACAGATAGGGACTTTGAAACAAGACTGAAGGAGCATCTGACTACTGACAAAAATCGACAGTATTGGAAGATATTAAAACTGTCAATTACCATATTATTATTATCCTGATACTCCTAGATCTTCTGTGAAGATCCCTCAGAAGCTTTTTCAGCTTGTGCGAGTTAGGAGTTCAGTTGTGTTCTGGGTAGGCTTTGTTACTGCGATCTTGCGCCACTTTAGGTCACAGCAGTGTTAATTTTTGACCCAATAGTGAAACTAGAAAATTTCTTTTCCACCTGAACAGAATTCGAACACGGACCTTCCAGTCACGAGCCCGATGCTCTCCCACTGAGCTATTCACACTCAATATGTATAGTAAAAACCTCAAAATCTTCCGCAACTGTCAGGAAGACTTAATTTGTTGAAGTACTTGAAAATAAACAAAGTTCATAAAGATCCCGGTCTTAAAACACTGAGAAATCAATTAGAAATAGCCTCATCTCGCCCCCTTCATAATATGATATCTTACATATCTCGACACATTCTGCATTTCTTTACACTTAACAATGATGTAACAATAGAAACGCGTCATGTATCTCATTCTGAGAGAATTAATTATGAAAATGTAATTACATATAGTGTTTTATTCCCCACTAAATAAAAAACTGTTACAGCGCAATCGAAGAATACAAGTGTTAAAGTAGAAATTCCGCTTTTTACTGTCACTGAGTGGATTTAACTACATGTCGAAGGTTTCCAATTCTTCACTGAAGATATAAGCATATGTCATAGTGTGCCGTGAACGAAATAAACTTACGCAACTTATCAAAAATTATGTGCCTGATTTTCATGTATTTTTGATCAGAAATGGATTTTCTATAATCAAATTTATCGAAAGGAGAAAATTTCGCTACATGACGTTAAGCAGGAAAAAATCGAAAAATCTCCAAAATTGGGCGGACACAAGATTCATAATATATGGTAAAAATTGGCACAAAATGAGCACAATTTATCTATAGGAAAAAATTTCTAAATTATCATGTATGTATGGGAAACAATATCAAATTAGTGAGTCCTAAAAAAACTCAAAGTCTCTCGAAAACTATACAAGAACAAAATTCATAGTATACGGCACAAAATGGGCGAAGAAGAAAATTTAAAACGCCGTATATGAGTCAGGGGGGTCAAGTTAGAAAAACTCTAAATATCTTTAAAACTGAACGGGCGCAAAATTCATATCATACGTCACAAGCTGGCACAAAATGACCACAATTTGGTAAAAACCAGTGCGCAAAAACGTCAGTGCTGTTCACCTCTTTTTTTCAATGCCAAAATATCAAACATCATTAATTTATAATTCCGTATCTCAAAACATTTTGAGGGACACAATATGAAATGCATTTTTAAAACCTGATAAAATTTTGAAAAATCTCATAAATAGCTGTCCGTTAAGAAAAGTTGAATGCCGTTGCATAATAATTTTTTCAATTTTGGAAAATACCAGCGTTCCAGTTTGAAGGAATAAGACCATGACAAAATATTTATGAGAAAAACGATTAATTGAAACCTCAATTATGAAACCAACTCAATCTCGTTCTTACACCGTAATTTTTCGAAAAGACAATCTTGTCAGACAACATGCAAAGCAATTAGGAGAAAAGGAATTGAAATATGCAAAACAGAATGTATATGGGGCCCTTTCATTTTCATATATTCTATTATTTATGTATGATAAGAACAAGATATTTCCAGTTTCTACACGGCCTTGTGAATAATTTCTCTATTTTTGTGCTACCAGTAATTCCATGTGTTTAACATATCTATGTAAACGATAGGATAACACAATTTACGTGTATTCTTCCAGAAGTTCTCGATTTCACAATGATAAATATCAAAGTAATAAATAAAAACATTCACAGCTTCGTACGAGACGCGTTCAATGTATTCTCGATATCGGGGTGATTTGCCAATAATGTGAGTGATCTAATTATCTCATTTATTAATGACACTATCTGAAGGTATAAATATAAAATTTCACTAATTTACGATCATTAGTTTTCTAGCCGTCCTCAGTGAAATACGACCAAAATGACTGACGCCACAATGATGAAGAAAATCGAGCATGGCGCCGTCATAAAGTTCCTCACTAAGCAAGGAAAAGGTCAAAAAATCATTCATAAAGTGATGGTTGGTTGCTCTTTACCAAGACTGCCCTCTCATTATCCATTGTTCAAAAGTGGTCAAGTGAATTCAAAAAAGTCACAGAAGGCATTGAAGATGATACTCTCTCGGGCGGGCCCGTTAGCGGTACCAATAAAGAAAATGCGAGAAAAGTGAAAAAGATGATAGTTGAAGATGCCAGAATAAAAATCAAGATGTAAGCAAAGATGGCAAACCTATCCGTGGGTACCATACATGCTATCCTTCATGACCATCTTAACCCCTCAAAGGTCAGTGCAAGATGGGTACCGAGAATGCTCACCGTACCTTAGAAGCAAGTGCGAGTCGAGTGCTGTAAGGAGTTTTTAGAGGTCTTTGGAGAAGACCCATCGACTATTTTCAACCGGCTGATTACTGGGGATGAGACGTGGTTTCATCACTATGACTCTGAAAGTGAACAAGAGTCCACACAGTGTATTGAAAAGGGTGTGCAGCCCCCAAAGAAGTTTAAAGTCACTCCATCCGCTGGAAAAATAATGACTACGGTATTTTGGGATTCTAGAGGTATTTTATTGATAGAATACAAAATCAAGGCTGAAAGCATCACAATAGCATCATTCGCAACCACTATGCGTAATTTAAGAGAAGCAATTAAAGGAAAAAGGCCAGGAAAACTCACAGCGAGGGTGTTGCTGCTTCACAGGGCGAAGGCTGCTGTGCGGCAATGTGACTTCGAAGAAATGACTCATCCTCCGTACAGTCCAAACTTGACTCCCAGTGACCACTACCTGTTCTCAAATGTGAAAAAATTTTCTTCGTGGAAAGCGATTTTCCGACGATGGAGAACTGAAGGTAGCAATTAAGACCTATTTGGAGGAGAAGCCAGAAGAATATTTTTCAAACGGTTTAGAGAAGCTTAGAATAGGATAGAATAGAAGAAATTTTATTTCCAGAAAATACTGAAACAAATATCTAAGAAAAGTAAACAGGTCGAATTACAGAAATTACATCTTGGCATTACATTAAAATTCGGCAGGTGAACGGCATGCAAGTTCAAACTCCTCAATAGAATAGGGCTCAATATTCATAATTAACTTAAAGATTTCTTTCTCAAAACTCTAACAGTCAAGTTGTACCTGAACATATCTTGGTAACATGTTGAAAAATTTTATAGCCCAATATGTGCAACTTTGTTATATATAAAATTTGTATGAATTTTTTCGGAATGGGGTCTTATGTGGAAGGATAAACATAAGTTAATGCTATCTTTTTCTGTTTATTGTTTATCATTTTATCTATAAGAGTTGGGTTGAAACCATTGTTAAGCGCTATTCGTTTTATTATATTAAGCTCTTTAGAAAAATTTTGAAGGTTCATCTATACTTTTAATAATCTATGGATAAATCTAATATATGCTGACATTTTTTGATTGAAAGGATGATTAGAAGTTTTATGTATTGTGATATCTGTGTGTGTAGATTCATGAAATATGCTAAATTCATGTAGATTTTTTAAATTTGTGATATTCAATTCTAGGAAATTGATACTTTGGTTCTTTTCTTCTTCATAGGTAAATTTGATAGACGGGTGTAGGTTATTCATGAAATTTGAAAAGGAGTTTAGTTGTCTATTTGTTACTTTGAAGCAACATAAAACGTCATCTACAAATATAAACTAATAAAGGAAATATTTATTCATTGGTTTTGAATGCAGAAATGTTCATGGATGATTAAGAATCAAAAATTCATTGAAACCCAATGAATAAATATTTTCTTTGTTGGTTCAGATTTGTAGATGACATTCTATGTTGCTTCAAAGGAACAAATAGGCAACTAAACTCCTTTTCAAATTTCATTAATAATCTGCACCCGTCTATCTACACCCTATTAAGAAGAAAAGAACCAAAGTATCAATTTCCTAGACTTGAACATCACAAAATTAAATAACTGACATGAATTTAGCATATTTCATAACCCTACATACAGATATCACAATACCTAAAACTTCTAATCTAATCTAATCATCCCTTCAATCAAAAAATGTCAGCCTAAAATAGCTTCATCCATAGATTATCCAAAATATCGATAAACCTATCGATGAACCAAAATTTTCCTAAAGAGCTTAATATAATAAAATACATAGCATTCAACAATGGTTTCAACCCGACTCTTATAGATAAAATGATTAACAATAAACAGAAAAAGATAACATTAACTTATGTTTATCCTTCCACAAAAGACCCCATTCCGAAAAAATGCATGCAAATTTCATATATAAATAGAATAGCTGAAGACATCGCCAATTATATTAAGAAAAAATTTCAATTATAAAGCAGCTTTCAGAACCATTAATAACATTGATGAATATATTAAAAATAATAAAGATAAATCAAACAAAGTAAATAATTCAGGAGTCTATAAGTTGAATTGTAAGGATTGCCCAATGGTTTATATTGGTCAGACGGGTAGACCGTTCAAGAAAAGAATACACGAACATCAAAAGAGCTATAGTTCAAATTCAACACATTCCACATATGCCAACCATCTAAAAGAATTTGAACATAATTTGATGCATTGAAAATGTTGCAAAAGGCCTTTGGTGATAATGCTCTATCGAAAACTCGTGCATATCAGTGGTACAGAGCCTTCAAGGACGGTCGTGAAGTGGTCGCTCATCGACGGCTTCGATCGAAGATAACGTCGATAAAATTAAGGAAAGGGTGCTGGAAAACCGTCGTACCAGCTTGAGAGAGATAGCACATGATCTTAAGATATCCCACGAGTCCGCACGTATGATTTTGATTGATATTTTGGGCATGAGAAAGGTGGCTGCACGACTCGTACCGAAAGACCTGAATTTTCTTCAAAAACGTCATCGCGAACAGGTTGCTTCAGACATGCTGGATCGCTGTAATTCCGATTCTACATTCATGGAACGCATTATAACTGGTGATGAGACCTGGGTCTACGAGCACGATATGCAAACAAGCCAGCAATCATCGGAATGGGTGGCAAAAAATGAGCCGAAACCGAAAAAACCACGCCAAAGCCGCTCGAAAATGAAGGTGATGCTCATTGTTTTCTTCGATATCCGTGGCGTGGTGCACTACGAATTCGTTCCAGAGGGTCAGACGGTAAACAAGGAGTATTACCTAGGCGTTATGAAACGTTTGCGTGAGCGTACCCGTAAGAAGCGGCCAAATTTGTGGGCGAACAACACATGGATTTTGCATGACTTTCTCGCCAGAAACTCAACAAACGTGCTTCAGCAACCACCGTATTCGCCGGATTTGGCTCCCTGCGACTTTTTCCTCTTCCCAAAACTAAAATTGCCCCTTCGTGGCACCCGTTTTGAGTCGATTGAAGCCATAAAACAAAATTCGGCGCGAGAGCTAAAATCCATCCCGGAAAGCGCCTATAAAAACTGTTTCGATAATTGGAAGTGCCGTTGGCATAGATGTATTGGAGCAAATGGAGCCTATTTTGAAGGCGACCCAATAAATTTTGACGATTAAATGTAAAAATATTGTTTTAATTGAAAATTCCCGGTACTTTCTTGACAGAGTAGTATATGTTTCGGGTTTTTTACCCATTTTCAAAACTGAAGGGAAAAAAAAAATTAAAATACTATTTATAATGGTAGGGTAAATTACAGGTACAATTTTGAACAAAAATATGGTGTTAGTTGAGTCCTAATCTTTTACAGATAAGAGCAATGGTGATAAATTAAATCGAATTGTTCATTTGCAATTGGTAGCTTCTTTCCATTCTTACCATGTGGTAAACAAATTTTCAAACTTTCTAAAAGGTCCATTCTTCTGCTTTTATTAGCTACGTGTAAAATCTCAGTTCTACTGAAATCTGTGAAATGGTTGTTATTTATACAATGTTCCGAAAAACTAGATGTTATTTTATTATGTAATATACGTTTTTATGTTCTTCTACCCTAATGTTTATAGATCGTCCTGTATGACCTATGTAAAATGCAGGGCATTCATTACAATATAATTTCTATATACCGCTTTTTTCACACGTTTCACGACAGTTTTTGCTATTGACTAAGACTGAACCTAAGTTTTTATTATTTGTACAAATAATATTAATATTATTCTGTTTCAGTCTATTGCAAATTTTATTACTTATTTGTGGCATGAAATTTATTCTACAGAATTTTTTTTTCTTTGTCCTGAAGAATAGAGTAAAGAGAAGCTACAGTTTTTTATGCTGTTTTTTTAAACTTAATTTATCGATTACGTTCGTATTGTAACTATTGTCCGATGGTAATAACTTCAAAACCTTAATTTCTTTGTTGAAGTTTTCTATTGAGAGAAATTAAAGTTTTGAAGTCATTAGCGTCGAACCATGGTTACAATACGAATGTAATCGTTAAATTAACTTTTAAGAAACAGCATAAAAAAGATCTAGCTTCTCTTTACCCTATTCTTCAGGACAAAGAAAAAGAAATATTCCATAGCATAAACTTCATACCACAAACTAGTAACAAAATTTGCAATAGACTAAAACAAAATAATATTAACATTATTTGTACAAATAAGAAAAACTTAGGTTCACTCTTAGCAAATAGCAAAGACTGTCGTGAAATGTGTGAAAAAAGTGGTATATACAAATTTTATTGTAATGAATGCACTGCATTTTACATAGGTCAGATAGGACGACCTATAAAGATAAGGGTAGAAAAACATAAAAAAAGTATATTACATAATAAAATAACATCTGGTTCTTTGGAACATTGTATAAATAACAAACATTTCATAGAATTCAGTAGAACTGAGATTTTACACGTAGGTTATAGAAGCAGAAGAATGGAACTTTTAGAAATTTTGGAAATTTGTTTAGCACGTGGTAAGAAGCTACCAATTACAAATGAACAACTTCAATTTTATTTATCACCATTTCTCTTTTCTGTAAAAAATTAGGACGCAACTAACACAGTATTTTTACACTGTTCAAAATTGTACCTGTGATCTACCCCATTATAAAGAAGAGTTTTGCTCTCGTCAGTTTTGAAAATGGGCTAAAAACCTGAAACATATGTCAACAGACATCAAATGGACAGTGAAGCTTAAGCCAAGTTGTTTTTATTTACTTTATCAATCACTATTTTTACATCAGATAATACAAGAAAGCAGATCTGACCTATTTGCGCAAAACTGACAGTTTTCCATGATTCTTCAACTAATGGAACAAAGTATTCCATTGAAGCTTCACGGGTGGCAGTGGAAACGTGAAAATGATAAAAATGTTCATTAAATATCCAGTCATCCATTAACCATGTACGCAATCTTCTTGAAACCTATACGATTTTCATTATTTTTTTTCATTGATAATAATCACTTCATGCAAACTCTCAAGGATTATAGTAAGGACGAGAGCGTATGTTAAGGATTCTGTAAACAAATTTGAACTTTATTACGACACTTGCAATTTTATCGACAACTATACGACCAGTTTAATATACTCCTTAGAGTATATTTATTTCATGGAGAGTTCAGAAGATGGTACTGAATTATTAACAAATGTTAATTGCTCCATAAATCAAGACTTTGGTATGATATCCACATTCACATCAAAAACTTGTACAATAATACACATATATGTTGATTTCTATTTACTATAGGGATGTTTGGAAAGTAATTTCGTTTTTTCCCGACAGAGGGTTTATTGTATTTTTTCGAACACAACTTCACACTCAAGCCGCATAATCATTATATGTTTGGAGAGCTGATACAGCAAGGCTTCTGTATGAAAAAGTTCTATTAATTCTAAGCAGTTTTTTTTGGTTGGAGCACTTTTAAATAAGAAGAGCAATAAGCAGCATTTTCGTCAGATTTAACTTTTTTCCTATAGAAAAGGTAACAATTCTGTTCAAGGCAGAAAGAAATTAACCGATGTGTATGGAAAAGATGTGTTGACAGTACGCCAGTACCGGAACTGGTTTGCATTTCGATCAGGCAATATTGATGTCGAAAATGCACCACGTTTCGGAAGGCTGGTTGAAGCTGACAAAGACATGATGAAGGCATTAGTTGATGCAAATCGGCGAATAACAACACGTGAGATAGGTGAGAGGTTAAATTCATCGAATTCAATTGTTTATGACCACTTGAAAGGCCTGAGTTTAACCACGAAGCTCGATATATGGGTTCACCATGTTCTCACGGAGATAAATTTGTGTCGTCGCGTTGACGTCCGTAATTCGCTTCTCGAACGTCACGTAAATGATCCATTTTTGAAGAGCATCATTACATGGGACGAAGAATGGGTTGTATATAACAATATCTAACGCAAGAGATCATGGAGCAAAAATGCTCAAAGCATTTCGAAAGCCAATATCCATCAAAAACAGGTGATGCTGTCTTTTTGGTGGGATTTTAAAGGAATCGTTTTTCTTGAGCTTTTACCGGATAACACAACAATTAATTCGGAAATCTGTCATAAGCTGGACAAACCGAATAATGCACTTCAACATAAAAGGCCCGAATTAATCAACAGAAAAGGTATAGTGGTCCACCAATATAATGCGAGACTTCATACAAGTTTGGTAACTCGCCAAAAATTTTTACAGCTTGAAAGGGATACACTGCCACACCCACCATATTTTCCAGATCTGGGGCCTTCATATTATTATTTGTTCCAGTCATTGCAAAATTTTTTGGACGGTAAAACCTTTACTTCAAATAAAGAGGTCAAAAATCACCTGGGTCATTTATTTGCCAGCAAAGACCAAAAATGTTATAAGCGTAGAATCAAGCTATTACTAGAAAGATGGCAAAAAGTGATGGACCAGAATGGCCAATATATAATTTACTAAAATATTCATTCATTATATGACAATTGTCTTTCATTTTCCCCAAAAAAACGAAATAACTTTTCGAACAACCTCATAGTATAATTTTCAAAAAAAAAACACCAAACGACTTATATATAAGACACCTCAATCTACGCTATGAGATTGCACATAATAAGAAGATAAGTACCAAAGTAACTTGTACTTCTTTTAAATGTAAAAACAGATAATGACGGATTTTCCCTATTAAATATTCTCAGTTTGGAAATTCCCAATGACTGAGCCAATATATCTTACTGTTTTGTCTTCTGCTCGTCAAGTCTAAGTCACAACTAAATAGTTGTGATTTTAAATAAAATCTGATGTTTTTTTGAAGTTAATTCAGATTGTAAAATTGGCGAGGCTACAATGTTGGCGAAATAATTGTTGTTCATATAAAAATTTGTGAATATTACTCTGCATTATTTCATTTTGAGCAGGGCCGTCTTTAAACTATTTGAGGCCCTGGGCACATTAGGATCATGGGGCCCCTATGACCTTGAGAAAACACTATTTAGTTACAATAGATAAAGAAAGACAAACAAGGTTCTTAATTTATTTTTATTTAATTACTAACTATAAAAAAATAGGAAATAATTAATGTTTTTCGGTAATACCTAAATATCGGTTATCATTTGGTAATCTGGCAGGAACTAGGGGGCCCCATTCGATCGCGGGGCCCTGGGCACGTGCCCATAGTGCCCAGTGGGGAAGAGGGGCCTGATTTTGAGCATTTATACAACTGATATCTTGCCAATTAATAATCATTATGTGAGGTAAATAACTTCAAGCTACTACATGTTTGATTGATAAGGTCATTACTTGGTGGAAACTCATTTTAATTGAAAAATATATAAGAGACAAAATTTCAATTTTCAGAAAAATGTTTTTAATATCGGGTGTTTTTTTAGAGTGATAGAACTTTCGATAGGGATACCTGTGATTTGACAGAAGGTAGAAGCCATGTTTTTTTGGAAAAACTCACGCCGCAACAACGTTTACAAATTGTTGAAATTTATTTTCAAAATCAGTGTTATCTTCTCCAAACTTATGGAGCACTTCGTGAAATTTATGGTTTACATAATCGTCCATCAGGGCAGCTTATTCGTCAAACTATCTATAGATTTCGAACAACATTTTCTCTACTCGATGCAATAACAACAACAAGACAAATAACTGTACGTACAGAAGAAAATATCGCTGCTGTAAGTCCTAGTGTTAATGATGATACAGATGAGTCTATTCGTCGACGTTCATAATAAGTTGGACTCTGTGCATCCACCACATGGGAAATTTTGCGTAAACATCTTGGTCTACACCCATACAAGATCCAACTGGTTCAAGAACTAAAGCCATTTGACCTTAATAAGCGTCGTTTGTTTACTGATTGGGCCCTAGAACAGCTTGAAGTTGATCCACTTTTTTATTGTAAAATTGTGTTTAGTGATTGAGCGGCTACGTAAACAAGCAAAATTGCCATATAAGGAGTGAAAACAATCCTCAAGAAGTTCCGAACGTTCCATTGCATCCTGAAAACTGTATGGTGTGCTTTATACGCTGGGGGCATCATCGGTCCATACTTCTTTAAAAATGATGCTGGAGCTACAGTGAATGGTGCTTATTACAGATCGATTATCAAGGATTATTTGTTTCAAAACTTGAATGGTGTCGACCCAGAGGTGTTTCAGTTCCAACAAGATGGAACGCAACACCTCAAGCTGCTACCGTAACAATTGATTTATTGAAAGAAAGATTTGGCGATAACATTATTTCGAGAAATCGTCCATTTGGCCTCCAAGATCATGCGACATAACTCGACTGGATTATTTTCTTATTCTATTTCTTATTTTCGAAAAAGTGGTCCAAAATTGGTCTGGTCGAATGCGGTTTTCCTCAGAGCTAGTCGTGGTAGACATATGCCAGAAATTATTTTTAAAACATAAATGTCATAAAATTTTCTTTCAAATAAAAAAAATTTGGCTTCAATCTTAATTTAAATGTGTTTTATTTCAATTTAAAGTTCTATCACTCTAAAAAAATCACCCGATATCTCTTGAAACATGAGAATTACATGTGTAATTCAAGCATTAAAGCGTATACACAAACGGAGCAATAAGCTATAATTTCTTTCATAACAACCTCGAAATGTTCCATTTATCAATTAACTAGGTGAACGGTTTATCTGTCTATATAAAGAAGAAGTATTTATGACGAAAAAATTTAATACTACTCTAATCTTCGAATATGGCTATTAGAAAATTATTGCATTGCATCCCGTGCAAAATCATTGTTTTTCATCGAATATTGCTATAATTTATTCATAGTCACATTCAGATTCTCTTTCTCATAAACGAAATTAAACATTTCGTTAACTATTTCAAGATAAAGATTCTGTTGCAAATAGGAAGAGAAACCGTAGAATTGTCGATAAAAATTTCAGATTGAAGGGGTATTTAGCAACAGAATAAACTGGTTTTTTGGGTCAGAATCACAAAACAACTCATCATTATAATCGTTGATGATAAAAGTCAAGGATAGAATCTGAAAAATGCGATGCTACAAGAAGTTAGGATGGAATTATTGATTGTTTATTATTCATTACATTTAAATTATACTTTCGAAACTGAGAAACTCTGAATGTCTTGTGAAAATGAGATGCAATTTTTTCAACAAAAAGTAATCAAGTCGGAATTGAGTAACTCTTTTCGCTGTTAATTTGTTTTTATTTTTTCTACTTCATTTCAACTAGGTGTGTAAGCTACATGTATCCATACCTCGAGTTTACGTTATGCATCTCACATTAATTTATGCAATGCATCCATTACGCAGCATATTCTGAAAATTCATTATAAAATAATTTAAGGCCTACACACTCGAACGCGCAAGCTTCAATGGAATGTTTATTACTTTTCATTGTATAAAAATGTATTATGAACTATCGAAAAAATATTCTTGCTCCATGAGCATTTTAATTGAGTTAAGTTGATAGAAGGGTCATACTGGACCTTATTATCTATTAGAAGCAATCCACAATGCTACATCTCATTAGAAACCTCTTATTATTATTATTATTATTATTATTTATGGCGAGCGGGCGTCTGTCCACCCTACCACTGCGTCCGCACGGACTATTGTGGTTCACCCCTAATTTATATATCCCCGACGAGATTCAGTTTTTGGATAAAACCGATAATCTTCTTCAGGGGTAATTTTTTCAGTTTGCAGTGGGATATAAAAGCCTGACCAAAGACCTCGAATCTGATGCGACTCACCGCTGGGCATTCTGAGACGATGTGCATGGCTGTTTCAGTGTCCTCAAGACACAGCCTGCATTCGTCGTGTTCAGCCAGACCGATTTTGTGCAAATGCGCTTTCAGCCTGCAGTGACCTGTCAAAATTCCGACAAGTGTTCTTAGTTTGGCCCTATCCAGACCTGGCACTAGGTTCGCCATATTTTGGTGTTCCAAGGAACACTTTCGAATGTTCCGGGCCAGAATGGCTCCGCCAGAAAAACTCTAGCCTTGAGTTCATTCTGCCCGTTATCACCTGATCAGCCATGTCATGTGGTATTCCCAGGAATGGTTCCGGTCCTACCAGAGGCAGCGGAGCTCCATCAAACGCCAGCCGATCTGCCTCCTCGTTACCTAAATAGTTTGAGTGGCTCGGTATCCAAACCAGAGTGACTCTGTTACACATACCGAGCCTGTTTAAAGCCGTGCTGCAACTCCACACTGTTTTCGAGGTACTAGAGCTGGATTCAAGAGCTTTTAGTACTGACTGACTATCAGTAAATAATTTGATTTTGCCGTTTTATCAGCAGTTCTGCCGCGGTCTCAAAGGCAAATAGTTCTGCCTGGAATATGGTTGCGTTTTGACCGAGACTCAATGAGATGTTGGTTCTTGGTTTGCTCCCGTTCCATTTGTCGTTCGCGAGCCGTCTGTGAACAAACCAAGGTCGTTCATCAATAGAACTTCAGCATGCTACGTCCATTCGTCCCGACTGGGGACGATCACATTCAAATGCCCTTCTTGGCTCGTGACTTTTGACATTAGATCCGAGAGCATCGATAGGGTGTCGTTCTTCACACTATAAAATAATTTGTTGAGCTATCAGTTACTTAAATCTTTCTATTTTTGTAAAGGATGGTAGTTCCTTCAAACCTCTACAAATTTTAATCTGAAAAATCTCTAGAAATTTTTTGAAATTGGATTAAATGTCTTGCAAATACTGTTTCTTTAGAGTAGATATACAGGCTGACAAGAAAAACTTCAGACAAATTTTACTGTTTTCTGGAACAAAAGTATTTTAGCACAGCCAATAATTTTTATTCTATTTGATTCTTTCTTGTAGTAATATGTGGATTTTCAGTTTGATATTACTTTATTGTGCAGAGTGTTAGAATGTCAAACAAACGTAGTGCAATTTTGGAACTGTTTCGTCAACGCAAGCGTCATTGCGAAATTGTTTGTTTGCTCAATGTACCTCGAAAAACCGTGTTTAATGCAATTTGCCATTTCAAGGAGCATGGCCATGATGGTCGTCACCCAGAAAGTGGGAGAAAATGGACTGTCAATACGCTTAGCAATCGCAACATCGTCAAGAAGCGAGTCAATCGAAATCCGAGGGTTTCTATGAGGAAAATAGCCCGCGAGACCGGTATCAACCGTGAATCCGTTCGTCAAATGTCCAAAAAGGAGCTCAACTTCAAGCCATATAAGCTCCAAAACGTTCTTTTTTTTTTAATATTAAAACAAATTGAATTTTTTTCTACACAAGCACCGCTTACATTTAATAGACGTATATAAAAAATATACGTCTATTAAATGTAAGCGGTGCTTGTGTAGACATAAATTTAATTCTAAAAGTTTTTTGAATAAAAATTTTTTTGAAATTAAAATTGTAGAAGATAAACATATTTCAATTTGTTTTAATATTCAAATTTTGTTATATTTCTTCTATCAAGTAAAAGGCCTTTCTATTTTATCCAAAACGTTCAACTCCTTACGGATGAAGACAAGCCCATACGACTCCAAAGGTGCCGCCAATTCTTCGTCTCGCCTCCGGTCCACAATGGGAGAGTATTCTCTTCACAGAAGAAAAGGTATTCACCGTAGAACAATCCCACAACCACCAAAACGTCGAACATCGTCAAAATGCGCAAGCCGTCATGGTCTGGGGCGAAATTTGTGCCAGCGGCAAAACACCCTTGGTTTTCGTGGATCAAGAGGTCAAAATCAATCAAGAAGTCTACCGCTGCGACATTCTCGAGACCGTAGTACTTCCGTGGGCCCCGCAGCACTTCGGCGACACGCCTTGGACCTTTCAACAGGACTCCGCTCCGGCTCACAAAGCGAAAATGACGCAAGAATTGTGTGAGACCCATTTTCCGGGTTTCATCACATCTGCAGAATGGCCGCCCTACTAGACGGATCTCAACCCAATGGACTACAGCGTGTGATAGATTTTGGAGCTCAGGGCGTGTGTTAAACACCACAAAAGTTTGGAGTCGCTGAAGCAATCCTTGCGCCGGGAATGGGGCCGATTAACGCCCGAAGATCTACGGCCTCTTGCCGAAAATTTCAAGCCGCCAAAGGAAGCCACTTTGAAACCGCTTAAATAAATTATTTATTACCAAAAATTTATGTTATTATTATTCGTTGTTGTTTCGTTTGATTTTTTTGACTAATGAAGTTAAATAAAAAAAGTTTGTCCGAGGTTTTTCTTGTCATCCTGTATAGAATCATCAAATGAAGAGTTTTCCAATAAGAGGTTTCATTTTGAATAGCTCGCTATCCGGGCAGCCGTCATCATTTGACGTTTGATAAGTTAAAACTAGCCATCGCTAAAAATAGAATGATACACGCTTCAAAAACTTATTAAAATTGTTAAAATTTACTACAAAAATGGTGAAAATTTTGCAGCCACAGTTAAAAAAACTAAAGCACTTTTGAGTCTTCTTGAAGCACCTTCTTGACCGGTAATAGTGAAACTGTTGGAAAAATTTGAACTGTTGGGATAAGTCAGTGGATAATATTATAATGTAATACAAATAATTATATTATAATATAATATTTAATTACGGCATCGGAATAAACAAACAGCATGAAAGTCATAAAAAGGAGAAATTTAGATTTAATTTCTAATGAATTCATCAGAGGAATAAATTGTATTATTAAGGATAATCTTTTTCACACTGTTCTTGAACCGCTTTCCAAACAGTTGCTGTACAAAATCTGGGAGCATATTGTAGACTTTGGGACCCCAATAGTCCACACCTTGCTGAGAGAAGTTCCGGCTGTGATGCGGAATGACAAGTTTGTCTCTTCTCCTAGTGTTGAAATGATGAAACAAACCATTGGATGGAAATGGGAAATGTATCCAAGTTCTTGCGGACGTAAGTAGCACACGGCAAGACTGGTATGGTGAGTATTTTAAGCTCACTAAAAGCAACTCTATAGCTCTCTGTTTGTTTCAGATTCAGAATTGTTCGAACCGTTCTCTTCTGGAGAAGAAAAAGGTCCTTGGCGTGCGCCGGTGTACCCCACAAAAGAATTCCATACGTTGCAACCCAACGGAAATTGGCAAAGTAAGTTATGATTGCTGCGTGTCCAGAGGACACTCTCTTGGCTATTGATATCTAATAGATAGCCACTGTTAGTTTTTTCTTCATCTATTCAATCTGTGGTTTCCACAACAAAACTCCATCCACTTATAATCCAATCAGTTTGTTAATGGTCTCATTTTTATTACTTCTTATTCAAAGGCATTATGTCTTGGACTCGTTGACTGAAAGGGCGTTACTGCTAAAACATCTTTCAGATGTCTGGTGGACATATCTCTCCATCAGTATTAGATGTTCAATGTCAGTAGCCTTCAAAAAGAAGGAAGTGTCTTCTTTAAAATGAAGAGTCCTAAAGTAAGATTGAAATTCATTTGATCTGAAGTGAAGGTTATTTATGTAGATGATGAAGATTAGAGGCCCCATTTTTAATCCTTGAGTAACTCCAGATTTAAGATTACGTTTTTCCGAAATAATATTGTCCCACTGAACTAATTGTTGCCTGTTCAGAGGAAAAGAGCGGACCAAGTTCAAGGCCGCACCCCCACACCATAACATTGCATTTTATTTATCAGGATATCATGATTCACCCTTTCAAAAGCCTTCGATAGATCCTTGCAAATTATTTCAGATATCCACTTCTGAACCAAGATGGCCCTACCTGCTCACAAGCGACAAAACAAGCGCAATTTTCCAAAAAAAGTTTCTTGGCCGTGTAACCACTGTAAACAAGCAAAATTGCCAGATATGGTGTGAAAACAATCCTCAAGAAGTTCTGCAGGTTCCATTGCATCCTGAAAAATGCACTGTATGGCGTGCTTTACACGGTCGATATTTCTTTACAAACGAAGCTGAAGCTAATGTTACAGTGAATGGTGCTCGTTACAGATCGATGTTCAATGATTATTTGTTTCAAAATTTGAATGGTAACGACCCAAAAGTGTTTTGGTTCCAACAAGATGGTGCATCACCTCATGCTGCTACCGTAACAATTGATTTATTGAAAGAAATATTTGGCGATAACATTATTTCGAGAAATGGTCCAATTAATTGGCCTCCAAGATCATGCGACATAACTCCACTGGATTATTTTCCTTTGGGTTATGTGAAGTCATTGATTTATGCTGATAAACAATAAACATTGACGCTTTGGAAGCCACCATAACTCGTGTTATTGATGAAATAAGGCCTGAATTACTCGAAAAAGTGGTCCAAAATTGGTCTGGTCGAATGCGGTTCCTCAGAGCTAGTTGTGGTGGGCATATACCGGAAATTATTTTTAAAACAAATTTCATAAAATTATCTTTCAAATAAAAAAAAATTCGGCTTCAATATCAATTTAAATGTGTTTTATTTAAATTTAAAGTTTTATCACCCTAAAACCCGATACAAGTGATGTTTCATTATTTTCTTAACCAGTGGACTCAAATTTATTCACCACACTGCGCATAGTTCTTCAGGTAGGACGATTATGGCGACCGTAAAATGGGCAAAGCGCACGGAACGTTGCCCGAACAGAACGCCCCTTTTTGATTTTGACAATTTTAGCATTTTCACTTGTTGTTGAAGGTTATATCAGTCCATGACAATTTGGCAAAATAGATTGAGTGAATGACAGCCAATTTGACAGGTGTATCTCCTACAATATGGCCGCTATCAACTATCAAAGTTCGGAAGTCCCTATTGGAAAACCCGTTATAATGTCTAGTGTCTTCAGTTGAAGATTGGGAACAAATCGAAGTCCACGCAGCACCTAACCCGTCTCTTTATAGGATATACGATTTTTTACAAGACTAACGAAATACAAATTGAGTAAGCTCGTATAGATTGAATGGTTCCTTTAATCTCTTGACTGCTACTTACAATAGGTAGTTTATCGCGACAAAATTACTTCTCTTCAGAATCTGCATTACATTCTATAACGTTACGAAATGATTGATATCGAAGCAATTCACCAGTCTTGTCGCTAAACTGCATATTCATGGTAGCAGGAATATTACCCTGTCATATTCATAAGGATTGAACTTTCGCTGCTATACCTAATAAATGAATTAGATTTCGCAAGGTTAATTATCCTGACCTTTTTTGCCTGCTTCATGGAACCGGCCTAGAAATTGAAGTCAAGTGGGTATGTGTGCACTGAATACTTTCATAAAAAGCTGAAAAATCCTACGTTATGAATGTCCCGAGATTAATGTTTTGCTACAGAAGATAGTTCGAGAAACCAATTTATTGATTGCAAACATGTATCTTCAACTCGAGTGCAGAAGTCATTGAATAGTTTGATGTACGACATTTTTTGACTTCCTCTCAGATGATGTAATGATGATGTAATGGAAGCCTATTCTCCTCGAAGTGACTCTTAAAAGATTGAATTTTATTCAAAATAAAAAGTGTTATAAGATTTCTAAAATGATCCGAAACTGAATGAGTTTATATAATTTGTAATATCAACTAAAATCTTTCTGAAGACGTGTCGATCAGAAATCAGTTGGATATTATACAGAGCATCAGATGATTATCCTTAAATATTACTTTGAAGGCGATTTCAAACAAGAAAACTTATGTAAATGTCAATCTGTTTTTCGCTTCTAGTATTCATAATAGAAGAAACCTAATTAAATGAATGGAGTACGGTTGGCTCTAGGTGAAACATTATAACAATTTTATTCAAAAAATTCACACAGTTTTTATGTTTCACCGTTTATTCAGAATCCTGACACGTATCTCGGTCTTTCAACCATCTTCAAAGGTGTACAAAAAGTAACTAAACTTAAAATTGAAAAAAGGTTCTTTTATTACATTAAGGACATCTATGTATTTTTATGGCGCATGGAAATAACAGCATCCAACATAAAGATGTTCCCAAAGTGTATTTGGCAATTTGTTAAATTCTTCTTTTTCTCAATGGCTTTTTTGATTGAAAGAATCTCTAAATAGTCTTTCAATTTACCCTTTTTCACATTAAATTGTAAAGTGACATTTTTCCATCAAAAAATTGATTATTTTCTACACAATGTTCTGCAAAACCGGTTGATTTATGGTTTTTCAAAATAGACATCCTATGTTCTTTGATTCTATGTTGTAAACCTCAGCCTGAGTGTCCTATATATATATATATATATATATAGCATTACAATCATCACATTTAATTTGATAAATCCCCGATTCGAAAAAGTTAGGGTTCCTTTCCTTATTGTTCACCAAAATCTTAGTTCCATTATTTCTATTTACTGCTGAAGAATTAATTCCCATTTTATGAAGACCATTAGAGATCCTACTGCTGAAACTTTTTATATAAGCGATGGAAAGCCATATTTTATTTTCTTCATAAGGATAATTTATATTGATATAAAATTGTTTTAAAATATTATGGTATGTTTTCTTTTCATAAAATAGAAAGTCCTTTTACTTGATAGAAGAAAAATAACAAAATTTGAATATTAAAACAAATTAAAATATGTTTTTTTTAATATTCAAATTTTGTTATATTTCTTCTATCAAGTAAAAGGCCTATCTATTTTATTTTATATATAATATATAATTATATTTTGGCTTCAATAAATCTCATTATGGAATGTCAATGAATTTAAATAAACCTTAAAATAACTCGCACTGTTCTTTGATTTTGTTAGAACATAGATCAATCTTGAATTATATAGTTGATCTGTATTTCGAAGCTTAAGTCTTTTAACACGTGAGTGATATAGGTTATGTTTTTGATTTTGATATTTGGAATATTAAAAGAGGACTGAAGACGGGATTGTCTAGAATTATATTTGTTTTTTGAAGATAGTGCACATTTTTTTAGAGATTTTTGAAATAATTTATTCGAATACTTAAATATATTAAATATTTCAAATAAATTATATTCTTTGAGAAGTCCTTTAAGTGTGTTCATATTTTTAAAAGGCAACTGGTGTTCTTAAAGGTAAGACCAGAAACAAAATTTTGTCTCCTTTAAATATTTATTTATTAATTTTAATTACTTTCGTATATCTGTTGGGTTATTTATTCCATTTGACATTATATATTGAGTTTTGATTATATACGTCTATTAAATGTAAGCGGTGCTTGTTAGACGTAAATTTATTTCTAAAAGTTTTTTGAATAAAAAATTTTTTTTTAATTAAAATTGTAGAAGATAAACATATTTCAATTTGTTTTAATATTCAAATTTTGTTTTCTTTTCAATAATTTTGTCAATGATTTCAGTTCTATAGCCATTGTTCACAGCTATAGTTTCAGTTATATTGACTTCTTTTCGGAAATTGACTTCGTTCAACGGAATGCTCAAAAGTCTATGAAAAGTCATGGCAAATTAAAATGTCAACATTCCATAACTTCATTTATAGACTTTTGAGCATTCTGTTGAACGAAGTCAATTATCGAGAAGAAGTCAATATAATTAAAACTATAGCTGTGAACAATGGCTATAGAGCTGAAATCATTGACAAAATGGTTAAAAAGAAAACCAGAATATTTTAAAACAATTTTATATC
This sequence comes from Megalocaria dilatata, assembly GCA_034642435.1. Lineage (NCBI taxonomy): Eukaryota > Metazoa > Arthropoda > Insecta > Coleoptera > Coccinellidae > Megalocaria > Megalocaria dilatata. The sequence continues at coordinate 41,080,559 of CM067859.1, read as the reverse complement.
AATATGAATGATTCTTATGAAGAAAAGAAAATATGGTTTCAATGCCTTATATAAAATGTTTCAGTGAATTTATTATGGTATCAGTAAAAACGACGAATTCCAACTTAGTGTTACAATGACTTATATTAAGATCTTAGAAGTTGATTGGAGAATTTTCTTCTATTTCTATTGTGAAAATATGGTTTTCAATGGCTTATGTTAAAAGTTTCAGCAGTAGGATCTCTCATGGTCTTCATGAAATGGGAATTTATTCTTTAGACATGTTCAAAGAATGAATGCTGGATTTTCAAGATGCAATGGATACCTCAAAACCGCAGAAAGAGAGGAAGACCTGAACAGAGCTGGAAGCAAGGAATAACGAAGACGAAGCGTGCCAGAGAGCTAATAAATTCAAACTTGTGAATTACTTCATTAAGAATCTGCATTGTGTTGAATAAAACCACAGAATTATGTGTTTTATCATCCGAAAGTCGAATAAACTTCATTCTTTGCCTTTTAAGAACTGCTTTCCTAATTAAACGAAAAATCTCGTGAAAATGAAAAATATAAGCTTCAAAGGCTCCTTCCTTCTCCCTTTGATCAGCTTCGTTACATATTGGAAAGAAAGAGTGGAAAAATAATATATCCAACAACAATTCAAAATCAATAAAAGCTGAAGTTCAACATATTCAAATAATATCGGATGTTTTTTTTAGAGTGATAGAACTTTCGATCGGGATAACTGTGATTTGACAGAATGTAGAAGCCATGTTGTTTTAACATTTCTGTTCAGTAAGCATTGACAAATTTTCATGGAAAGACTCACGCCGCAACAACGTTTACAAATTGTTGAAATTTATTTTCAAAATTAGTGTTCTATTAGCCAATCTTATAGAGCACTTCATGAAATTTATTGTTTTTCATAAACGTCCATCAGAGCAGCTTATTCGTCGAACTATCGATAGATTTCGGACATTTTCTCTACTCGATGCAACAAAAACAACAAGACAAAGAACTGTACGTACAGAAGAAAATATGACTGCTGTAAGTCATAGTGTTAATGATGATCCAGATTTGTCTACTCGTCGTCGTTCACAACAAGGACTCTGTGCATTCACCACTTGGAAAATTTTGCGTGAAGATCTTAGTCTACACCCAGACAAAATCCAACTGGTTCAAGAACTAAAGCCACGTCATTTTTTGCTGATTGGGCCCTAGAACAGCTTGAAATTGATCCACTTTTTTTATCGTAAAATTGTGTAGTGATGAAGCTCATTTCTGGTTGAACGGCTATGAACACAAACAAAATTGCCGTATATGGAATGAAAACAATCCTCAAGAAATTCTGCAGGTTCTATTGCATCCTGGCGATAACATTATATCGAGAAATGGTCCAATTAATTGACCTTCAAGATCATACGACATAACTCCACTGGATTATTTTCTTTGGAGTTATGTCAAGTCATTGGTTTATGCTGATAAACCAGAAATAACAGACGTTTTGGAAGTCAATATAACACGTCTTATTGATGAAATAAGGCCTGAATTACTCGAAAAAGTGGTCCAAATTTGGTCTGGTCGCATGCGGTTCTTCAGAGCTAGTCGTGGTGGACATATGCCGAAAGTTATTTTCAAAACATAAAATTATTTTTAAAATAAAAAAAATTTGGCTTCAATCTTAATTTAAATGTGTTTTATTTCAATTTAAAGTCCTATCACTCTGAAAAAAACACCCGATATATGTAGAAGGAAACCTTTGCCAATGCATTTCATTCCTGAGTGTTCGAACTCACGAGCGGAGTAATGAAAGTATATTCGGATTTTTTCCCATAATAATTGTTCTGCATATCAAGTTCTAATAAATTATATAATAATATTAGGAGTACAAATAAGTTTCTGCCGTTTTTTAACACAAATTGAATATTTATTATAGAAGAATGATTTTAAACGATGTGAGACTGCTTGCTGAGTGACTTCTAATGTTAGAGCAAGTTCTTTTTTGTTTGAGATGAATCTTTCTCCAATAATTCCTCCAATTCTGCATCCTTGTAAATTTTTGGCCTTCCACTGCGATATTTGTCTTCTACGTCGAAATCACCGTTTTTAAACTTTTGAAACCACTTTCGACACGTTCTCTCACTCAAAGCACCCTCACCATATGCTTCTACGAGCAATTGATGCGCCTCAGCAGCAGATTTCTTCAAATTAAAGAAGTAAACTAATATTTCCCGCAAATGACGCTTACTTGGCTCAAATTTTGACATTTTCAACTTATAAAAATTATATTTTACCAATATAAAATCAATGATATTAACAGGTTATGTTTGTCTTGAATGTCCAAACTATTTTTTAAGCTGGTTATCATCTGCGAAAGCTAACCGAAACTCCGTGCCGCGCCATCTACAATAAAACGGCGGAAACTTATTTGTACTCCTAATATAATAATATAATATTATAATAATATAATAAATTCATTTTTAAGAATAAAATCAATCCAATGATTTCGCTGTTATTCAAGTTTAAAATTTTTCCATTCCAGAATTTTTTAAATTACAAATCCGATCGATATAAAATTTGGTGTTTAGAAGTACACTGATAATACGCATGTTTTCGCTAGATTTCGTGAGACGTTTATAATCAGAAGATTCAAAAAAAAAATATTATTTGAGCATAATTTAGCGCTACCGAAACCATAGCAGCCTTACAACCGATTTTAAATTTAACTGGTAGAAGTAAAATAAGAACAAACCTTCGTGAGGATCGTGAGCCATATGGAGAAGCTGGCAAAAGCTCCTGACTTCAAGTCAGTGCTTTTTCAGAATGAATTTTCAAGTGCTATTCGACTTTCGACTGCATAAAGAGAATAATATTAAAAATATCAACGATAAATTCCCTGCTTTTCATAGATCATAATTCACTTTGATATTACAGTATACAATTATCTCAAAATTATATCTAAAATTGAATAGCATGATCATTTTCCTCCAGAACATGAAAAAATTAGAGCGTAACAATATGCCAGGTGAAATGAGATAAATCTCAATGCAGCATAAGAACAATTAACCCCATTTTGCAACTGATGGATAAATCGATACGAAGAGCAGACGAACAAGATTATGTATTAAAACTGTAGATGATCAATAAAGCAATTTCATAATTATATCGATTAATTCTTTGAATGATAACGGCTCGGTCATCATCGGCAAATTTGCGAAATCGAAAGAAATAATCTTCTTTAGTTTATATTTATTGCTTTCGATTAGGAATTTCAGTAACTACCATTTATGCTTTACTATTTTCTGGATGTTTTGCAATTATTTCTTCTGCATTCAAAATTTTCGAATAATTCCACATGTTTTCAACTATAAAAAGAGGAACATTACGTGAAACCTCTAACTAATGCATTCAAAATAAAAATGAAATAAGAAATAACTCCTTATGAATATTAGAACAAATTGAAATATGTTTATCTTCTACAATTTTAATTTTTATTCAAAAAACTTTTAGAATTAAATTTTTGTCTACAACAAGCATCGCTTACATTTAATAGGCGTATATAATCAAAACTCAATATATAATGTCAAATGGAATAAATAACCCAACAGATATACGAAAGTAATTAAAATTAATAAATAAATATTTAAAGGAGACAAAATTTTGTTTCTGGTCTTACCTTTAAGAACACCAATTGCCTTTTAAGTGTTCTTAAAGGTAAGACCAGAAACAAAATTTTTGTCTCCTTCAAATATTTATTTATTAATTTTAATTAATTTCGTATATCTGTTGGGTTATTTATTCCATTTGACATTATATATTGAGTTTTGATTATATACGTCTATTAAATGTAAGCGGTGCTTGTTGTAGACAAAAATTTAATTCTAAATGTTTTTTGAATAAAAATTTTTTTTTTTAAATTAAAATTGTAGAAGATAAACATATTTCAATTTGTTTTAATATTCATATTTGTTATATTTCTTCTATCAAGTAAAAGGCCTTTCTATTTCATTTTATATATAATATATAATTATATTTTGGCTTCAATAAATCTCATTATGGAATGTCAATGAATTTAAATAAACCTTAAAATAACTCACACTGTTCTTTGATCTTGTTAGAACATAGATCAATCTTGAATTATATAGTTGATCTGTATTTCGAAGCTTCAGTCTTTTAACACGTGGAGAGATATAGGTTAGTTTTTTGATTTTGATATTTGGAATATTAAATGAGGACTGAAGACGGGATTGTCTAGAATTATATTTGGTTTTTGAAGATATAGTACACATTTTTTAGAAATTTTTGAAATAACTTATTCAAATATATTAAATATTTCAAATAAATTATATTCTTTGAGAAGTTCTTTAAGTGTGTTCATGTTTTTAAAAGGCAATTGGTGTTCTTAAAGGTAAGACCAGAAACAAAATTTTGTCTCCTTTAAATATTTATTTATTAATTTTAATTACTTTCGTATATCTGTTGGGTTATTTATTCCATTTGACATTATATATTGAGTTTTGATTATATACGTCTATTAAATGTACGCGGTGCTTGTTGTAGACAAAAATTTAATTCTAAAAGTTTTTTGAATAAAAATTTTTTTTGAAATTAAAATTGTAGAAGATAAACATATTTCAATTTGTTTTAATATTCATATTTGTTATATTTCTTCTATCAAGTAAAAGGCCTTTCTATTTTATTTTATAGAAATAACTCCGTTTTATATTGTCATTATAAAATAAAACACTTGTTTACATTTTCTACTTTATTTTTGGTATTGACGTACGTTTCGTCTTTGCTAGAAAGACTTCATCAGAATACCTCCATTTTATATCACTTTTTCCCTACTGAAGATAGAGCGTAGTATTTACTACGATAATAACTTATTCAAAATGTAAACCTGCCTGATGATGCTACTGTGGTAGCGAAACGATTGTTGTAAACATAACAATAAAAATTTATGAAAATCAGAATAACCTTATTTAAAAATTATTTAAATATATTGATTTCTCGCAAAACTTGATGAAATATTTTGGATATTGATAAGGTTATTCTGATTTTCATAAATATATATATATATATATATATATGTTTCGGGTTTCACCATTATCAAAAACTGCTAGAGCAAATTGTTTTTATCTTAAGCAATAGAAAAGAGGTTGGAAATTTTATGTAAGGGTGTAGAAGTTATCTTGATGTGAAATTTTGGAATTAATTGAACTATTTTTGTGTTTCGAAAGTGGGGTATATTAATTTCAGAATAAGTTGTTTTTGTTTTTTCAGAATTGATTGTTATTAGCTTTTTGTTCCCTTTTCAACGCCATATTATATAAGGGAAATGGAAATGCTCTATGTATCATTGATCATTTAGGCAGAAGGATTATAAGAGTTCAGAGAATCGCTCTTGTTAATATTTGAAAAAAAACCCTCGATGTAATATTTATTCAATCATATATCAATAAATTTATACACACTTCCATGTATATTCAAAAAATTTTACGTAGAATTTTTGTTTCTACCTAACTTGTGCACTGATAAATTTTGAATTTTCTGGCTTAAATAGTTAATTTATGATAGGTTTGTAACTTTTAGAATATTATTTTATGTTTCGAACATGATTTAAGTTAACCTCTTACATTTTCAGTTATGTTATCTTATTTTTGGTAGAATTTATTTTTCATTTTTAGGGTTGACTGATAAAGACTTGAATATATATATATATATATATATATATATATATATATATCTTCAAAGCCGGTTCCGAAAAGCCAGTTATATTTTAATGTGTTTAAGACATTTTTAGCTTAGAATGTGTTATAGTCAAATTTGCCAAGCGAAATAAAGTATCAATAACATGTCATTTGTATTTTCCATCAATTTTCTTCATTTTATATAGGTTCCTTCATATTTTGGAACGTTGTATAATATCTGAGATTTCCATATGTCTACCAAAATAGAAATTTTTTTTTCAGAAATGTTGATTCAATTTTTTTCAAATTGAGTGACTTATGTATCAAGTATCAACTCAATAAATTCATTTTTGTTTTCAACACCACAGGGCATCAGAGTTTTTAATAATAATTTGCTATGAAAAATTTTAGATTGCACCAAGCAAGTGATGTCGAAAGTTTTTGCGTTTATTTTCTCTGAAAACTTTGAATCTGTGAATGACTTCTTAATGAGGGTATATATGGTGAATAAAAATACAGAGTTCTGTGTTCTGACATTCAGAAGTCAAATAAACGCCATGTTTTACATTATTGGAATTGTTTTCCTGAAGAAACGAAAAATCTAATGAAAATGAAAATTACATGGTTCAAAACCTCCATCCTTGTCTCTTCGATACATCCTTACATAATAACAAGACAAAGTGGAAAAAGAATTTACTGAACAAAACATTCTATACTTTTCATAATTTTTGCTGGAATCAGACAGGCAAAATTTAAAAATTTTCATACTTTACGATGCATGAACTTTTCTGTCATTATTTCACATATAATACTAAATTCGATCGAATTTGTACTCTCGAGAATATTTTGAAAATAAGAATTCAAATGATAATAGCTCAAGAAACATTGTGGGTATTATGTTCATTTTTTAATACGAGAATTATCACAAATCTTTATTATACACCTTGATACCAAACTTGATTTCAATCATATCGGTAATTTAGGAACTATTGAGAAAATAAGAAACACAACAATAAGTATATCACTGAAAAGACAAGGCTACATATCAAGGAAACCACAATGACACTTTTACAAAGGGACGAAGGATAGAATTTTGTCAACGTTTTCAAGAAGATAATTTTAATAATGTCTTTATATCTGATGAAAGTTGTTTCCCACTTGGTGGACATCACTCAAAAATCCTATCAAAACAACCTGTTACCGTTTGGATTTCCAAATTTCCCACCAAAATAATGGTTTGGGGAGCAATATCTCAGCGTAGTGCTATGTCTTCCTGTATAGTTGATGGTACCATCAAAAGTGAAAGTTATTGTGGCATTCTTAACGATTTTCTCCTTGAAACGGCGCATGTTTTATATCCAGAGGGGTGGCGTTTTCAGTAGAATAATGCAAGATGTTTTGGCCTATACTCAAGCTTGGACGCAAGAACACCAATTGACAACTATTTCATGGCCAGTAGGTTCACCAGATCTTCCCATTGAAAACATATGGGTACTAATGAAGATTAAAGTTGAACGAGCAGCACCACGAATTAAAGAAGATTTAATTCAATCAGTTTTACAGTCCTGGATTACCATCACCGAAAATTATGGAGGTTATCTGGTTTGGGGTGTACCTGACGTTTAGTCATGTGATTAAATGGAGAAGTAAACAAGATGAATACTTTGTTATAATTTTCTAATTCAAAAATTAAAAATATATACTAAATTATTGCAATTGGGCTTTGTTTTTTCCGGATACTTTCTAGACGGACTATATATTCATTTATATTAAATGTTAGCGGTGCTTGTTTTAGATATAAATTTAATTCTAAAAGTTTTTTGAATAAAAAAAATTTTTTTGAAATTAAAATTGTAGAAGATGAACATATTTCAATTTGTTTTAATATTTATTTTATATTCATTTTATCCATTAATGTTCTTATAGTTTCAAAGTGTAACTCAATATTTCTAATTTTCGAAATTTTCATTATCACAAGTCAACCTATAAAGATGACTACAAAATTTCGCTTGTCTCTTTAGAGAGTTGATCTATTCTGCAGTTTATGCAAGTGTTCAATAAAATAAAAGGTGCTTAATTAAAAGTATTTCCGATTAGGTGGTAGTAAGCTTGATACTTTTTAATATCTAAAGAACTTTGTCACCTTAATTTGAAGTTGAAACATTGCAGTTATGCTCTGAAGAATACGTCGTTTAAATCCTCATCATGATTTTGAACACACTAATGTACACGACGACTCTAATTGTTAATCACTCTTTCGAACATTATTGTCGTTATGTCTGCGTAGCCTGTCGATAATTTGCCTCCAATATTTCCGAAATATGTATTTAGATTTCATTAGCCGTTTCGATTTCATATGTGGCGTGAATTTATGATTAATATATCCATTTTAAACGTGCGTTCCTATCTCACCATAGCCTCTAGTCCCGGCGCATTCGCCAATATGTTTCAGTTGAATCTTTAACGAATATATTGAATACATCATATAGAACACTATATCTTTTCCTTTTCTAATGGTGTGTTGCAATAAAATAAAGGGTAGTAAGCTTGAAAAATTTTTTCTTTACACAACAACTGCAAATTCTATTAGTACATACTCTCCAACTTTATAAGGTACCAAATAAATTAAAAGAATTCATAGATAAAATGAAAATATTATATTTATTAGATAATGGAACCATAACTACCTTTTGTGGGTTCACTACTGGACGAGCTTTTAAGGAACAGCACTCTATCGATGCCCTCAGATCTAATGTCAAAATTCACGAGCCAAGAACGGCATTTCAATGTAATCGTCCCCAGCCGAGACGAATGGACCCAGCATGCTGAGGTTCTATTGAAGACTGACCTTAGCTGGTTCACAGACGGCTCACGAACGACGAACAAAACGGGAGCGGGAGTCTATAGGAGCAAACCGAGAATCAACATCTCATTGAGTCTCGGTCAAGACGCAACCATATTCCAGGCAGAAATATTTGCCATTGAGACCGCGACAGAACTGCTGATAAAACGGCAAATCTACCACGGCAAAATCAAAATATTTACTGATAGTCAGTCAGTGCTAAAAGCTCTGGAATCCAGCTCTAGTACCTCGAGAACGGTCTGGAGTTGCCGCACGGCTTTAAACAGGTGCGGTATGTTTAACAGAGTCACTCTGGTTTGGATACCGAGCCACTCAAATTATTTGGGTAATGAGGAGGCAGATCGGCTGGCGTTTGCTGGAGCTGCGCTGCCTCTGGTAGGACCGGACTCATTCCTGGGAAAACCACATGACGTAGCTAAGCAGGCGATAACTAGCAGAATGAAATCAAGGCTAGTGTCTTTCTGGCGGATCCATTCTGGCCTGAAACATTCGAAGGTGTTCCTTGGAACAGCTTCGAACAAAAATCTGGCGAACCCAGCGCTAGATCTGGATAGGGTCAAACTAAGAACACTTGTCGGAATTATGACAGGTCACTGCATACTGAAAGCGCATTTGCACAAAATCGGTCTGGCTGAACACGATGAATGCAGGCTGTCTCTTGAGGACACTGAAACAGCCATGCACATCATCTCAGAGTGCCCAGCGGTGAGTCGCATCAGATTCGAGGCCTATGGTCAGGCTTATATAGCCCACTGCGAACTGAAAAAATTACCCCTGAACAAGATTTTTGGTTTTATCCAAAAACTGAATCTCGTCGGGAAGATATAATTTAGGGGTGAACCACAATAGTCCGTGCGGACGCAGTGGTAGCGTAGACAGACGCCCGCTCGCCACAAATAATAATAATAATAGGGAAAAAGAATTCCTATGAGGACCTTGTTTCGAAAAAACCACCTGAGGGTGGCAACAACCCCCAATTTTTTTTCAATGGGAAAGCTGGTGGATGTGTTTTAGTTAAAAAGCTGTTTTTGTTCTTCAAACATCCTTCTTGAAATTTTCAAATTCGGAGATTTTTTTTAAGCAATTTAATATTGAACATTATTAGAAGGGTAACTCAAACATAAACCCAATACATTCAAATACACCAGATCTGTAAATAATGATAGGGAACATCCAGAAAAAAATGTGAAATATTTGAAGAACTGAGGTATGTATTGTTCAAAATGACCACCACCAGCCTCCATACAATGATAAAGTCTACTTTCAAATCCTTCCCTAACATTTTCGAAAATGTCTGGTGTCAGCAATTGGCATTCCGTGATGATTCTTTGTCGCAGTTATGCAAGATTTTCAGGTGGAGTTGCATAGACTTTGGACTTCAAATTTACCCACAAAAAATATCTAATGGTGATAGATCGGGTGATCTTGCTGGCCACTGTATAACACCCCTCCTGCCAATCCAACGTCCTGGATAACTTTCGTTCAAAAATTGTCGAACACTGATATCGAAATGTGACGGTGCACCTTCCTGCTGAAATGTGAATTCATTTTCTGATAGATTGTCGTCGTTTTTCAGAATGTCAGTAATCATTGGATCAATAATGTAGTCTAATAAATTCAAATAAGTTGTTCCGTCAAGATTCCCATCGATAAAAATTGGTCCAACAATATGGTTTCCAAATATTCCTTCCCTAACATTTAATTTTTGGGGAATTTGTGTATGTGTTTCCATGAATAAATGGGGATTACTATCCCTCCAGTACCGACAATTATGTCTATTGACTTCCCCGTTCAACATAAAGGTATACTCGTTAGAAAAAATTGTATTGTACAATCGGTGTGGGTTATTATTCAGTAACTTAATAAATTGTTCACCGACGCTCAGTATCATCTTCATTCAACTGTTGCACCAGCCTTATCTTGTAAGGGTGAAATTTATGAGCTTTCACAATTCGATGAACGCTAGATTTCGGAAGATTAGATGCTCGTGCTAAAGTTTTTATAGATTGCCGATTATTCATCTGTAAATGTTCCAATACTGCTATTTCAATAGCTACATTTCGGGCTGGACTATCAACTTCGTGTTTTCTATTCTGGATGGAACCACTAGTTTCCAACTTATTCATCAAATGCTTAACATATTGGTACTTACATTTCTTTCTGGATGACTGTAATTAAAATACCTTGCAGTTAATCTAGAATTTTCGTGATTCCAATAGTGAAATTTGAGAATTTCTATTCTTTCTTCCATAGAATAGACCATTTTCGCCGACGTAAGTAAGTCCCAAACACAATTATGATGCAGAAACGAAAGACTGAAAATCATTTGAGAAAAATCCTTCATAAAAATAGTATACATTGTAATGAATTTCATGCGTTTCACACATTTTCCCATCATTAACAGAAATCGAATGTTTTTAAAGTAAAAACATTCAAAAACTCAAATTGTTCTTCCATTAAATAAACAAATTTGAACATTTCAACTGCGATGTTTAGAGAACAGAAAAAACTTCTCAACTAAACCACATCCAACATCTGCCTATTCAAAAAATGTTGCCATCCTCAGGTGGAATAATGTGGTCATAGGAATTCTTTCTCCCTAATACAGAACTTGAAAATTATTTGTGGATTCTTCAAAACTCTTAGGTTCTTGAGTTTGGGCCATTCAACTGTCTGTTCAACCTTTTGACGGTAAGTTCAATATTATATTATTTCGTGAATAATGAACCGATTTTGAGAATTTTAAATGGGTTTTGTACAACAATAACTTTCAAACTAACCAACACTCGACATCCCCTTCGTATTCAAAAATTGTTGATCTGTTTTTTTTTAAATCTTGCAAAATTATTTAATTTCTCGTTGGGACGTGAAGAAAGTTCTTAAAACTCATTTTAAGTAAAATCAAATATTAAATAACAACGAATGAAATAGTTCGATATTTCAAACTCTACTTAATACTAATACTAACTAAATACTAAACAAAAATCGAATGAAATTGAACTCATTGACATGTAATATTTATTTTTTTGGTGTTTTTTACGATCTTATTTTCAGTGATGTATTCTTGTGATTGAAATATTACGTATCGCCAGGCAAATTACGGAAATTAAACATATTTCTGTGAAATTTTCCTTTTTGAAAATATTTTAAAAAACGATCAATCCCATACCAGTGAGGCTCATAAAAAATAATTTTGCAGTTTAACTGGAGCTATCTCTAATAACCTACTTATTTCCAAACAGAGCAGATAGATGAGCACCACTTCAATAAAAAATTAACATACCTCAAGTCCGGCGTTGAATCTACCAGCAACTTCACGCAGTCCAAGCACCCTCTAGCGGCGGCATAGTGTAGCGCAAGTGTTATGTTTGTCGAAGCGCGCTCAAGAGCGGGCATCTCGTTGTGGTTCTGTGCTTCCCACAGCAACCAACGCAACACGTTAAGCCGACCGTATCTGCAAAACAAAATCGTGTAGGTTCAATAAATGTTATATGGGTTGCTTCGACAGCTTGAATTATTTGCACTAGATTAATTGAAGATAAGCATGCAACAAACGGTCGAATGTCGATAATTAAACGGAAACGGTAAAAATCTAGCGGTTTGATCGTGAATGCATTGAGCGTCTTTCAAAATAGATGATGCAGATTATGTAAAACAATTTCATATTGTTATAATCACAGATTTTTGCTGAACGACCATTTATAAGTACCGCAACTGTCATTAATAGTATAGCTGTGACAAAGATGATGAAGAAACGAGTGGAGAAAATTTAATGTAGAAGAACGTTAATTTCCGCTGTTATACAGGTGTCCTGTGGGAAATGGATACTACATTACAATATCATACCAATGTTCAAACCTCCATCATTTCTGGTAGGCTGATGAACGATTTTTATCAATCTTTTGATCAGGCAGATTTCTTGAACGGTTTTACTGAATCAAAATAATTTTTGGACATCTTATTGAATTTTTTACGCTCTTCTCCATTAATAATTATTTAAAATTCTTTTTTCATGAATAAATATCATAAGTATTATTATTTTAGTTTTTATATTACGTATGCTTCTGTGATGAATGCTCATTGTTTCAGAATGGTTATGTCAACAGTAGTTACTGGAGTTATTCAAATTCTCGAATTCTGAGAGAACAGCATGCACAGTGTCCAGAAAAGTTGAATACCTAGGCTGAATTTTTAGAAATAGCATCTTGGGTGCCGTTTTCCTTCCTCACATTTTGATAGGGGTGTGGCGACCTGCCCCGTCCTTACCCAGAATTCCTCTTTGCTCTGCTGGAGCTTTCTGGCGTATCACATAGAGGACGCGACCGCTTTTCGATAATACCTAGCTCACTCGCCCCCCCGGCATTAGATCTTGACGAGATGGGGGCGCTTGTCGAGACTAGGACTCTAGTTTCATCCCGGTGAAATGAGGGGTTAAGTCTTGATGCCTAACGTAATGTCATTCGCGCCAGTCACTGGACCTGTATGGTAGAAGAGAACCTGTATGGTTTTAGAGAAAAGGGCCCTAGTTTTGCCGTTCTGGTGAAATGGGGGGCTGAGCCGGTTGACTAACTCAGTGACAGGGAGTCTGTCGCAGTACAGGGCTTCTTCCTTAAAACTGCCGTACTCTACCCTATCGCAGTATAAATCTCCGGATTCTGTGTAATGGCCGAGTGCGTTATGTAGAATACCGCGTTACCTCGGGGGGGTGGCTTGCCCTCAGGTCTTACTTGTACCACCTGGCCACCCCATTGATGTTGGACTCGAGGGGGCAGTAAGTCCGCATGTTGGACTATTGAGGTATTTCATTTATTTGTTCGCAGACCCCCATGTTCGGGATATTCTCATTAAATGACTGGGAGTTTAACGGGACTTGACGGTTCGACCGGCCTTGTCCTGGCCCGGAATCAATGCGTAACTTTTAAGGGTTTGTGGATCTCGACGAAATAGCTTAGCCGTTAGTGCTTGACGCCAGGATCAATCAAATGACTTCACATGGGTTCGGAGGGTCAAGACGTACAGGCCAGTTGACGGTGCTCGTACCAGGATCAATAGATGTCCTCAATCTTGAGATTATCTTAGTTCATGGGACTGCGTTCGGTTGCTTGGATAGGAATTCCTTCCGGCGGGTGAGTTACGTCACAAACCAACTCGGGTACTGACCTGCAGTCAGACGGTTCTTGCTTTCGAATCGGGTCCCAAACTGGAAGCTTGGGTTCATCTCTTCGGAGGAGTTCTCGCTTCGCGCGATGATATGGCGAAATCCTTATCACACTTTCTACCTCTTGGGATGGATTGTGGAGACTGCTGAGTAGTCACTTGGTGAAAGAGCTATGCTCGTATGCCAATACGAAAACCTGGTAGAATTCACGTGATACCTAGCTCGCCTCCTCGCCGGCTTTAAGTAGAGTTCGAGCGTTTCAACGTGGAACAAGGTCACAGGCGTCATTGACAGACTTGCACCCCACCCCAGTCTGAAGAGTTCAGGGGCTGCAAGTTGGAACGAAACGCCTACCTCCCGAAATGAAGAGGTCAGAAGCTCCTTTATAATACCGCATCCCTAGAAGAGCTTGAGGGGGATCTTATCTCAATATACTCCATGACCTCATCTGCACACGCATTGTGAAAATTCTAGAAAATGATGATCGTATAGAAAACGTAGTTTTCTAACAAGATGGAACACAGCCACACTATGCAGCCCCAGTACGTGACTTTCTGAATCATCATTCTCCTGAGAATTGAATTAGTAGAAGAAGTTCTATTGAAGAGCCTGCAAAATCTTCTGATTGTACACCTCTAGAATTTTTTTGTTGGGTCATTTGAAGAGCGTCGTGTTTAAGACAGTACCTAAATCTCTAGAAGATTTTCAACATATTCATAAATAAGCAAAAACATATTCATATCATATTCATAAATAGGCAAAGAAAAAGGAGCAAAACTTTTAGGATGATATGGCACACGACCCTTTTTGCTATTTAAGATTCTCGAAAGGATTACCAACCGGCTAAAAACGCCCTATCTCAGCGTTTGCGGCAAATTTCATACTGAAGGAAATATCCATATTGAAAATTACCATGAAGAAGTATTTGCATATTACAGATAATAGCTGGAATTAGTTCTCCAGAATAATCGATGATTATTATCTAAATAAATCTCATGAAAACATTCAGAATAAAATTTTAAGAACATGTCCTAGATACACTGTATATATATCACTTTATAGAAATATATATTATCTTCTTGATTGTTTCGGTCTCTACTTGACGGAAATTCATCGTATATGATTTGAAGTAAAACACTTTATTTTCGCTTATATTTATTGTTCACAACAATTGTTTCGTCAATTACATATTGACTTCATCAGGTGAGTATGGTAACTAAGTATTTCTACAAAATCTTTCTCCTTAAATACAAGTTTGACTAACAAAATACGTGATAAAATAGAGATTTTTTAGGGAATTTTCAGAAGTTATTAAAAACGGTTAAATAACGAAGATCGGTTCACATCTGTTTGGTCGTTCAGCAAAATATTCTTTTTATGCTGCCGGCTTAGAAACCAACCTCCAAGCAAAATTATCGATAAAAAATTCATATCATCTAATAGATAAAATAAAAAATATACCGATTCCAAACAATGCTAAATTAATCTTTTTTGACGTAGAAAACCTGTCCCTAGCGTACCCGTAAAACAAACAATAAAATTAGTAGAAATGCTACCATTGAAAAATCATACAAACCCGGTAATTAAACAAGAAATAATGGATATTCTTAATGTATGCATTGCACAGAACTATTTCTCGTTCAATGGAATATTTTACGAGGATAACGAAAGCCTTACGATGGGAAATCCACTAAGTCCTATATTAGCTGAAATATTTATGGATTTCCTAGAAAATAAAATAATTTTTCCCTTTTCGAGAATTTCATTTGTTCGTACCGTTTCGTTGACGATATTATTTGCCTATTTGTCGGTACGTCTAGACAACTTTCGTTATTCTTAGAATTTATCAACCAGGTACCCTTCGATAAAATTTACTCACGAAGAAGAACAATTAATAGCACAAATTTTTCATACTTGAAAATAACTAAAATTAACAATAGACATAATTTTCAGGGTTACCGTAAACCAACACACAAAGACTGCACAATACATTCTTCTTCAAATCATCCCTTGTCCCAAAACTTAGCAGCATACAATAGTATGTTATAGAGACTAGTTAATGTACCTATGTCACAGGAGAATTTTGAAATAGAATTAAATATAATAAAACAAATTACAGTAAATCCCATCAATCATTGACAAACTGTTGAATAAAATCAAACTAAAGCAATCTATGCCATTACTTTACCCAAAAATCAGAATAAAAATGAAAAGTTTATTTGCTTACCGTACATGGGACAAAAATCTGAACAGATAGCTAGATATTTGAAGAAAAATAAAAATCTTAATATTTCATTTAAAACAATAGATTCTTCAGGTAAATCAATAAAAAATAATAAAGATATGGTCAATGAGAACAAGAAATCAGGAGTATATAGGTTAACTTGTGGTACATGCCCATATGTATAAATTGGCCAAACTGGTAGATCTTTTGAGAGTAAGATTCATGAAAATCAAAATTCATTCGTTAAGAATAAATTAAATTCTTTTTATGCCAGGCATCTCCAAGAATCAGGACACGATTTTGACAATAATTTTGATGTTCTCCATATCGAAAACAAATGCATCTTTTAGATGCACTGGAAATAAACCGGCACCCTAAAAAGAATATTTTGCCGATCGACCAAACAGATGTGAACCGATCTCCGTTATTGAACCTTTTTTAAAAACTTCTGAAAATTCACTAGAAAATCTCTATTTCATAACGTATTTTATTAGTCAAACTTGTATTTAAGGAGAAAGATTTTGTAAAAATTCTTAGTTACCATACTCACCCGATGAAGTCAATATGTAATTGACGAAACAATTGTTGTGAACAATAAATATAAGCGGAAATAAAATATTTTATTTCAAATTATATATATATTATCATCACATATGGTGGAAATTATAAAGAATCAAAAGAAATATAAAATGATGACCAAATTATTCAGACATATATATATATATATATATATATATATATATTTAATATATAATATAATTTTTTTTGCACCACCAAAAAATGTTGGAAATGGAACTTGTGATTCTTTAACATCCAATCGGAACATATGTGATATCTAAATAATTTGGTCATCATTTCATATTTCTTTTGATTCTTTATTAGTTCATTTCCACCACATGTGATGATAATATATATGTCTATAAAGTGATACAGTCTATCAAGGACATGTTTTTTAAATTTATTTCTGGATGTTTGCATGATATTTATTCAGATTAAAATCTGGAGAGGTTCTGGAGAATTAATTCCAGCTAGTTCTGTAATATAAAGGACAAATCCGAGTAGACTGTTTTATTTGGGCGACCCCTTATAGAAGTTATAAACATTCAAATTTCTACAGAATATTGAGTTTTCCAATACTACGTTTATTATCATGTCTAGAAATCACATTAAAAATTTTTCAGTTTACATTATATGGTGGATGCGCTTATTAATAAAATAAAACATTTTGTTTTCAGGCTATCACCCTCTGATTTTATATGAAAACTATTCAGACTATAAGTGATAAAATGACTAGTTAAGTATTAATAATTCCACCTTTTCCTGCGAATCTTTTGGGTATAAATATGGTCCGTATAGAAAGTATCCGGAAAAAACCGAACTCAATCGTAATTCTTTAGTATATATTTTTATTTATTGAATAAGAAAATTATATAAATTATTCATCTTATCTACTAATACAACCTCCATTTAACTGTGAACACTTGATTAAACGTCGAGGTACACCCGAAACTAGATCACTTTGATTGTAATTATTCAGTATATATTTTCAATTCTTGAATTGGAAAATTATAACAAATTATTCATCTTATTTACTTACACAACCTCCATTTAAATGTGAACACTTGACTAAACGTCGAGGTACACCCGAAACTAGATCACTTCTATAATTTTCGGTGATGGTAGTCTAGGATTCTAAAACTGACTGAAGTAAATCATCTTTATTTCGTGGCGCTGCTCATTCAACTTCAATCTTCATTAGTCCGCATATATTTTCAATGGAAATAAGATCTGGTGAAGCTGCTGGCCATGAAATGGTTTTCACTTGGTGTTCTTGTATCCACGCTTGAGTATAGGCCCAAGTATGGCATCTTGCATTATCCTGCTGAAAACGCCAACCCTCTGGATATAAAGCATGCACCGTTTCAAGAAGAAAATCGTTAAGAACAATATTTTTCACTATTGATAGTACCATCAACTATGCACCACGCTGAGATATTGCTTCCCAAATCATTATCATGGTGGGAAATTTGGAAACTTGAACGGTTACAGGTTGTTTTGATAGGATTTTTAAGTGATTTCCACTAAGTTGGAAATAACTTTCATCAGATGTAAAGACATTAATAAAATGATCACCCTGAAAAAGTTGACAAAATTCTATCTTTCGTTAATTTTGTAAAGGTGTCATTATAGGGTTTTTTTTTGGTTTCCTTGATGTGCAGCCTTGTCTTTTCAGGGCGTACAGACTGTTTCTAGACATACTTTTATATTTCGTTGATTTCCTATTCTGTCAGCCAATTTGCTGAACCCTAGGCGCGGATTGTGTCGTATTAAGGCCAATAAAGCGTTCAAATTGTTTCCTTTAATCTTACGCGGCCTTTTGTTACTGGTCTATGCCTCATTTGCATGCCATTTTTTATCCTCTTTATTGTCTCATATACAGCACTTTTTCCCAATTCATTCAATTGCACTAATTGTTTAATGTTTCGGAAACCTTTTTTATACAAATATTCTACCTGTTTTCTTTTTTCTAGTTGCTACATTATTTCATAAATTGTATACCTGTTGACAATTAACAATATTTAACAAATAGTGTTTCCATGCAACTTCGGCCATAGCCGACTATATGCACAACCTATTTTATACATTACTTTTGTCTTAGAATGTTACAAAAAAGAAGTTTATTAAAATTATGAAAAATAATAAATTCCGGATACTTTATAGACCGACTGTATTATAATGGAATAATAGGTTTTATCAAGTTTTCACAAATTTATTCAAGGCTTAAACGATCGTTTTTAATGTCTATAGCATTTTCGAGTACCTTTGGTATGGAATACACATTTTATCAAATTCTATCAAATTTCTCCAAAACGCTTCATTTGCCATTGACTCCACGGTCGTAGTTATTCATTTTGAATAAGTCCCTGAAAATGAATTGGAATTTGTATCTTAATTCCAAAACGTCAGAATAATTAGTAAGCTACAAAATAATGTTTCTCAGCTGAAAGAAATAATAGTTATACATAAGAGTTCCAGTATTCGATTATTGATATAAAATTTTGTTTTGTTGGATAATGAAACTATACCATTACTGTCATTATTGTTATATTGAAACACTTCATCATATAATGTGCATAAAGCTTATTTCGATCTATTCAGAAGTTTACAAAAGTAACTCATGAAGCTGGTCAGGCATGCCATGTTGCATCGATCGGAAAAGATGGTAATCGGAAGGACCAATGTCTGGGCTGTAAGGCGGGTGGGGTAGAACTTCACATTTGAGCATTCCTGATTACGTTTTCAAGGGCGACGCAACATGTGTCATGATGCAAAATAACTTTGTCGGGTTTGCTGGCGTATTGTGGCCGTTTTTCAAGCAATGCAGAACTCAAACGCTGTCAAATTGAAATTGCTTCTTTTAAATGGGCGGAACCACTTCTGACACGTGCGTGCAGTAAGATCATGGTCACCATAAACACCCACTAAAATACGATGTCTTTCGGTAACTTTTCTCTTCGTATTGGAGCATTGAAGTAAAACTCCCCGCAAACGCACATTATTCTGTGAAAAAGTGAATATTTTCAGAGCACACAGAACTATGTTGTTCACACTTCAGCGAAATGATGACTCTTTAAAATGAAAGTATTGCCAAATATTGGAAACAATGGAATAATAAACAAGTAACAATAGCGACATCTGTTATCAAAACCGGTAGAAACTTATTATATTTTTACTCCTATCAATGTTTTTTTTTTTTAATTCTATTCTAATTTCATCTAGATTCTGTTTTTAAAAGCTTGATAATTTATTTTTGAATACAAGGGTACAGAACAAGGGCGTAGATATGTGGGGTACTGAGGGTAATTACCCCTTCAAGTATTCCAAAATATGAAATTCAAAAATTCCAGCCAAGACGAATCCAAAATATGAAATTTCAAAATTCCAGACAAGATGAAAAACGATAATTTTTTTTCTAATAATGTTTATTTTATATTTCTTAGAAAGCGACACGGTATTTATTTTGGATAAAATAATCGATGTATACCTGAGGACTTTTTTTCGATTACCCCCCCAAGAAAAAAATTATCTACGCCCTTGGTACACAACCAATACACTATCGAAATTCGTCAAAAAATATTCACGGTTAATTATCGATCTTCTTGTGTTATTATATTATTATCGAAGATAATACTTTATTCGATAGTTCTTTCACCTGGTTAAAGTTTCACAATTTACTAATTGACCTTGTTTCAGAATATTTGGAGCTAAATTAATTTATCTAGACTATTTTGACTTCCGTGGAGTTTATTCTGTGGATGAAGATGTAGAACGTTAAATATATTCCACAATAGATCATCACCTATATTTTAAATAGCGGATTTAGTCTTCACGGTATATGATTTCAAACGGCTATTCTGAGAATCCTCTATATGAAATATATACTCGTGTTGGAGATTTAAACGCATATTAAGAGTAAAATTACATTACCAAGCTTCAGAAAATTTTAGAAATTTGTTAAGAATTGTGAGAATTCAATTTTACATTTGCCAGAAGCTGTAACACCTTAGTATTATAATACCGATAAATTAAATTAATCTCACCGATCACATGAAAAATATTGGTATGAAATTATATATTTCATAATTTTTTTTTGGATTCATTGGAATATAAGTTAATTATTGATTTATAAAATGATTCCAAATATTGATTAAAGAACACATGGCTTCAGAGGGAAATATTCTATTATATCTTGAGAAAATGACGCTGATTTGTAACAATTATGAATATTAGAATAAAATTATATATATTACTATTTGATTGATTCGGTCTTTACTTGGTGGAAACTCATTTTAATTAAGAAAATGTATATGAGACGGTAATTTTTTTCTACAAAAATGTTTGTACTACTACAACAATTGTTTCACCACGATGTGGCTTCTTCAGATATTACATTGTAATGTACAGTACAATGTTATACCTGAAGAAGCCACATCGTGAAAATATTTCTCTATTCTGTGATAATGATAATTCAGTTGATTGAAACAAGGAATATTCATTTATAAATCTCACTCGCCTTAACTTCTCGCATCATTCACCTCGCTCCGTTCGAATGTTCTTTCAAATTATTTACGGACATAATGACTTTTGACCTCGGATTCCTCATCAATGAGTCCAAGTTAGTGTGTTAGTTTGAGGTCATTTCCGACTCAAAATTCTAAAATAACAGAATTTTTTTTTGATTTTTTATTAGTTCATTTCCACCATAAGTGATGATAATATATATGTCTACAAAGTGATACAGTGTATCTAGGATATATTTTTAAAATGTAAATCTAAATGTTTTCATGAGATTTATTCAGATTTAAATCTTTAGAGATTCTGGAGAATCAATTCCAGCTATTATCTAATCTACACATATTGCAATTCGGTTATGGCGATACATATTCGATTTTTTTTTTTTTCATTTAACGACATTGCAGCAACCAGATGAACCTGAAAATTTAATAATCTACTGTTTGTTTTAAAATATCTCAACATGTAAAAATAAATATTAAAATCGGATAAACATAAATCTGTGATTTACTTTTAAGTCATTCAGTATATGATTTGCCTAACAAGTTTCATGAGAAAATAATAAAAAAATTTTGCCTAATATTATTTCAAATCGCCATCATTAATTTCTTACCCTTAAAATCATGCTGATTTGCTGAGAAGCTTAAAAATCATTATTGGACAACATCCGATTTCTTACCAATATTTTCATTATATAAAATAATAAATCATTCTGTAAAATGTGCTGCGTTTTCATTCCAATTTTGAAATCTAAATAATTATGGTTGCCAAAACGTAAACTGTAAAATTTTCAGGGAAGGTAAAATTTTTTGTTCGATCACAAAGCTTTAAAAATTTCTCAAATGAAAAACAATATAGATTTTTCGGGAACATGTTCAAAAAATGTCACATTCTATCAGTACTTAAATAACCAATTCCAGTAGAAGAACGTTAAACTGTAACGCTTCATTACATTAGAAATCGATAGCTCGCGTTTTACAATATAGAAACAATATTAATTAGTTTACAGTTACAGAGAAAGGTAGTAAATTCCCTGAAAATTTACGTTGAATTTGAATGGAATAATCATTCCATTTCTCTGTATTTCCAAACAGGTCTCGTAAAGATCGTATAAAGTGAGTATTTAATTATCTACTACTTAATTAGTTCTCTCGACTTTTAAAAGTGCTTCGCAAACTTCATGTACGTACCTTCTAGAGTATTGTCAATGTTTGACGCTAATTTAGTAAGCTTTTTACAGATGAGTTTTTGCTAGTTGAATGCAAAAAAATGAATAACATTATTTCAAATTTAATCGTGTAATTAACAATAGAATACATCAATAAAGGGTTGGATATATATATGTCTATTTTTTCTTATTATATATTATAGAAAGTCACAAGTCCGGCCCTTTATTAAATGTTTAAATAATTCTATCGTTAATTGCATGATTAAATTTGAAATCTAAATAAATATATAAACAGGGTGTTTCTAAATTAGACGTGAAGCTTGGAGGAGGTGTTAGTATCACTCATTTGCTGTCGTTTGAGCCATATTTATTGATAACCGAAAATCAACAGCTTCCGACATATTTGGGTTCTTGTGTTTTTCGGAAAATTTCTCACCTTATTTCATTTTAATGTAATAGTTTGAATACTCACCTGATGGAGTCATGGTATGACGAAACAATTGTCATGTAAATCAATAAAATAGCGGAAGTTAACATTTGTTTTTCTTATATTTTCTCTACGATGACCAAGTTTTATTATAATTTTGGATTATTTTTATCAAAAAAATATTGGTATGTATGAAAAAAGCAAAATTATGCTCTATTAGATGTTGAAAAAGAATTAGTATGATTTTAAAGTTGGTACATGAAGAATAGTCAATTTCTAATATTAATTTGGCTGCAACCTTCGAATTCTACAATTTATGTATGACAAAATTATCTTTCAAACTTTCCAAATTCCTTTTTCATTTCCTGAAAATGTTGTCGTTAGAATGCAGGCACTAGCTTCGTTTCAGCAGATTTTGATTTGAAAGGGGATAGAAGCAAAGAGAGAAAAGTAACGAATTAAATATTTTTTTATTGTAATTATTTAATATTTTAGGGAATAAAGAAGGAATTTGGCAAGTTTTAAAAATAATTTAGTCATACATAAATTGTGGAATTCGAAAGTTGCAAGCAAATTGATATTAGGCATTGATTTTTCTTTTCTTCAAATACCAACTTTTATATTAATTCTTCTTCAACATCTAATACAGGATAGTTTGGCTCTTTTCATACATATCATATACTTTTCTGATGAAAATAATCCAAAATTATTATCAAATTTGGTCAACGTAGAAAAAATTGACGAAAGATGAAGAAAAGTGAGAAATCTTTTAAAATCAGAAGAACTTAAATATCTCGTAAACTGTTGATTTTTGGTTATCAATAAATATGGCGACAGCAAATGAGTCATACTAACACGTACTCCAAGGTTCAAGTCTAATTTGGAAACACCCTGTATATACAGGCTGTCTACTTTTAAAACTAACAAACTTCAAACTTCAAGGGAAGATCAATAAGTTCTCTGCAACAAAAAATTTCATATAACACATGGTCGAAATGTTGATGGTTATTTTTCAATTTATAATTTTTTGATTTCACGAAATATTTAAAGTTTTTCCATAAAATCGATTACGCTTTAGTTATCCTTGTAGCCTCATCAAATTTGACCACATGTCTGGAAATGGCATTAAATTTGCTACAAGATTATAAGTTCTGTGTGCCAAAAAATTCTTATTGTGGGCATAGTAAGGAGATGAATATCATGATTCTGAAGTGAATAAAATCAGTCATATTTTTCCAATGGTTTTATCGATGAAAAATTATTAATCATGGACATGTTTTCTTTTCAGCAAAAAATAATTCATTTAATGTGCTTCCGACTGACATATCAACTTTTGTACTAGCTGCTTGTCCTCTGCCATAATCAAGGCTAAGAAGATAGCAACGAAAAGTTGAAATATTCCAAACCTAAATTTGCTCCATCTTGTAAAGAAAACAAAGTTATACTACTTATAACAATTGTTCGAAATGTCCACTGCCTTGTTCCATAGATTTCACACATCGTTTTCGCATTCAATCTACAACACTGCGAAGTTCACGTTTCTGACGCATTTCTGCACAAAACAATTTTATTCTTTCGATTAGATCCTCTCGAGTCTGAACGCGAATTTGATATACTTTTTCTTTCAAGTTGGCCCAGATATAAATATTCAAAGGCGTAAGGTCGGGGCTCCTTGGTGGCCATCTTACCGGGTCGTACCTTCCAATCCATTGCACCCCAAAATATGCATTCATTAAGTCCCGAACATTCCGGCTGTTCTGAGCTGATCTATTCGAAACCAGATATTTTGTCTGTTAGCCAGGGACAATTCATCCAATATATCTGTTAAGCTGCTTTGGATTGATGTAATGAATTATTCAGCGTTGAGGCAATCGGAAATGTTAATTAGAAGAATAACCATCAATATGTCGACCATGACACTGACATTTTTGGTTGCAAATAACTTATATGATATCCCCTTGAAGTTTTGACCTTTTAAAAGTAGACATCCTGTATATCTTTCCTCACATAATGTTTATAATTTGATTAGGATATTTTAAATCGATATTCGAATATGATTTTATCGAATGGTAATAAATTATTTCGATTTACTGTGGTTGATTTTTAGTACTCAGTGAATATCTGCGCGCTAGTTTCAGAGAACAGCGTGCTATATTTTCATCCAAATGTCTGTCATTTTCGAATTTTCAGCCGAAAATGGTCTTAAATAATTTAGGTTGGACTTATTGATGAATAATCCGAGATCAAAAATAATTCTGTCAGGCCGGTTCATCGGTAAATACTCTAACTTTCGAATGGAAAAGAGCTAGAGCCTTGAAACTTTCAGGCAAAGTTTGGATTCTTAATATCTCGGATAAGATCGTTACTAGGCAAACCTGGTTCGATAATTTCGCAGTTATTTAAGTATGAATTTTTTCATATTTTTCCTGATTTTTTACAGCACAGATTCGATCAATCTGAAATTCGGCATTTGGAAGAAGAATAACAACTCGCATATTCTGGAAGAATTTCGTGAGGATGGATTGATTAGAAGTTCAAAAAAAAATGTTGTGAGCAGCTCAACGTTGGGCGATATCCTAAACTCTATAACTTCGAACGGAAAGAGATAGCGATTTGAGTATACGAAATGAGTCCAATTGTTTCGCAGTTATTTCAAATTTTCTCATATTTTCCAAACTGCAGATCCGATTGTTCTTAAATTTGTGGTTTAGAAGAATAACTCATGTTCCTGCAAAATTTCATGAAGATCGTATGATTAGAAGATTCAAAACAAAAACAAAAATTTTTTAAGAGCAGCAGCGTTGAGCGGCAAAGAAACCATAGCAACAAATTCACGATTTAGTATAAATTTAGCCTTTAGATGTCCGTCTAGAAAGTATCCGGAATTTATTTTTTCCATAATTTTAATATGGACCTGTTAACATCTTTCAACTATGAACAAACAATTTTCAAACCAACTAGAATCACAGAAACCACAAAATCTCTAATTGACAACGTATTCATAAATACAACAAAATTTAGAAATAATAAAAACCTCACATCGGCCTTGTCAGATCATATGGGTCAGCATATAACAGTGGAGACTGTAACACCGGTAGAACAAAACGTGAAAGAGATCATTGAAAAAAGATTTTTCACAAAATCAAAGCTCCAGGATTTCTTTTACTGTCTTCAAGGTTGCACCTGGGACAATGTTATGTTGGAGATGAATCCAAATAGAGCCTATGGACTTTTCTTTGATACATTGAAGTCAAGAATGAACCAAATATTTCCATTGAAAAAATGCAAGCTAAAAAAGGGTTCAAAAGGATTTGGATAACTTCGGCAAAAAAGACATCAAGCAAACATAAAAGAAATCTTCATGAAAAAATATTGGACGGTTTAATATCACAGGAGTACTACTCATATATATTGAAGCAAGTAGTTAGACAATCCAAACAAAAAGCAGAAATGACATTTATAACAAATTCTGAAAATAAGACCAAAGCCACTTGGACATTGATAAATAAGACAACGAAAAAAGAAAGTGATGAAGACAAATCATTATTCAAGGCATTTCCACAAAAATCGGAGGAGGATCTATTAAATGAGATGAACGCTTTCTTTCTGAAGTCTGCTCCAAGTCCTGATATGAGCTATAAAACGACCACAGAGACTATTAGGCCACACGATTTTTCGGGGTCCAGTAGTAGAAGAGGAAATGCTAGGTTATATAATGCACTTAAAAACAAGAAAACAGTTGGATATGATGAGATACCTGTTGATTTACTAAAAACCTGTGCATCAATACTTGTGAAACCTTTTTCTTATATAATCAATCGAATATTGCAAGTAGGTGAATATCCATAGGCACTCAAAGAAGCTTTGGTTAAACCAATTCACAAGAAGGGAAATAAGAACATCTATGATAACTATCGCCCTATATCAATATTATCTAATATCAACAAGATTTTCGAGGGAATAATTTTTGATAAGGTCTTACATTTTTTTTTACATAAATAACATCTTGGTTAAACAGTAATGTGGTTTCAAGCAGGCAAAATCTACAATAAATGCTATGTATCAGGCACTGAATTCCGTCATAAAATCGTTGAATAAAAATCAAGTGACAGCAGCTCTTTGTCTTGATTTGACAAAAGCATTTGATAGTGTGAATCATAACATCTTAAGATAGAAAAATATGGAATAAGAGGAGTTGGACTAAATATCTTCAGATCATATTTAACAAGAAGAATTCAAAAAACCACATGGAATGGCAATCAAGTAATATCAGATGCCCTACATGTTGAGAGAGGTGTACCACAAGGCTCAATATTGGGTCCTCTACTCTACATAATCTATACCAATGATTTAATTCATGTAACATCCAATGATACGGTTATGTTGATGTCTCGTTAGACTGTGACTGAATGCAAAGATCAGCTTGAATGTGACTTGGAAAAATCTTGATAAATGGTTTAAAAGCAATGAATTAGTAATAAACATCGATAAAACAAAACTGCTTGTCTTTAGGGAAAGAAATCAAGATGCCATAAACTTGACATATCATGGTAGAATAATCAGGACAGAGAATGCACTACCTTTCTTGAGGTGCCCCAATAGGGATTTGAGTAGGAAAACACAAATTGAACATTTGTCTAAAGGTATTGCAAGATATTGCTATGCTTCGAGGATATTGACCAATACAATTAGTGAAGAGGCGGCTCTGACAGCTTATTATGTCTATGTACAATCCAAACTCAGGTAGGGAATAATTTTTTGGGGTAATTCTGTTGAGGCTGAAAGAATATTCATAATGCAGAAGAGATGCTTGAGAACTATCTTCAAAATGAAATACAATGAGAGCTGTAGAAATATATTTATTAGTAATAACATATTGAAATTGTACAGTCTGTTTATTTATGAATGTGTAATGTATGTAAGCAATAACTTCAATGATTTCAAAGATTTACTAAGATATCTTAGTAGAGAAAAAAACTAATTTAAGTTATATACAAAGAAATGCTGTATATTTTATAATCACAGTCTGAAATAAATTTCCTCAAAATTTTAAATGCATGCCTATTGCAATTAAAAAAAAATTGAAAATGTTTTTGGTTAGAAAAAGTTATAGTGTTGGTGATTTTTTGGATGAAAGAGATTTTGTTTCCTTATAGTATTGGCATATATTGACGTGATCTACATCTGTTGATATTTGATCAAATAAAGGATATTATTATCATTATTATTATTATACTTCTCTTTTGTAACATTCTATGACAAAAGTATGTATAAAATAGGTTGTGCAGATAGTCAGCTATAGGCAAAGTTGCAAGGCAACACTATTGGTCAAATATTGTTGATTGTGAACAGGTATACAATTCATGAAATAATGCCGAAACTAGAAAAAAGAAAATAGGTAGAAATATTTGTATAGAAACGGTTTTATAAACATTGAAAAAAAAATGCAATTGACAGAACTGGAAAAAAGGGCTGTAAATAAGACAATAAAGAGAATAAAATATGGCATGGATATGAGACATAGACCAGTTTCAGGAAGACCGCGTAAGATTAAAGAAAACAATTTAAACGCTTTATTGGCCTTAGGACGACACAATCCGCACATGGGGTTTCACAAATTGGTTAACAAATTTTGAATTCAACACCGTTTGTATGTCACTGAAAAGACAAAGATACATATCAAGAAAACCAAAAAAAATCCCTATAATGACACCTTCACAAAAGGAACGAAGGATAGAATTTTGTCAACGTTTTCAAGAAGATAATTTTATTAATGTTCCTTGTTTCCAACTTGGTGAAAATCATTTAAAAATCCTATCAGAACAAACTGTAACCGTTCAAATTTTCAAATTTCTCACCAAAATAATGATTTGGAGAGCAATATCTCAGCTTGGTGCTAAGCCTCTGTGTATAGTTGATGCAACCATTAATAGTGAAAAGTATTGTGGCATTCTAAGCAATTTTCTCCTTGAAGCGGCGCATGCTTTATATCCAGAGAGGTGGCGTTTTCAGCAGGATAATGCAAGATGTCATACTTCGGACTATAGTCAAGCTTGGATACAAGAACACCAAGTGACAACCATTTTATGGCCAGCAGCTTCACCAGATCTTAGTCTCGGGTGTACCTCGACGTTTATTCAAGTGTTCATAGTTAAATGGGGGTTGTATAAGTAAATAAGATGAATATTTTGTTATAATTTTCTAATTCAAGGATTAAAAAAAACTATTAAAAATAATTACAATTGAGCTTTATTTTTTCCGGAAATTCCATAAGGTTGTATTTAGGTTATTTAAAAAATACCATTATTTAACGCTTGATGAATTATTAATTTCTTCACCCAGTATTATATAAAAAAGACCATGCATTAGTTGAAATCAGGTTTAATGAGCTTTTAAAAATACAAAATTGAACAGGATGTTCCATTAAAAAAAAGAGGACGGACAGTGCTGGACTTGCGCGAATCATCCTGTATATTTAAATTAATGCTAAAAAAGTGCACCATTAAATTTGAAAGTTGACGTGTCGCAATATTTTTCATAATTCTCTAACATAAGGACACAAAAAATTTTATTCCATAAGTGGTTTCAACACGATATACGAGTAATCGAAATGTATACTCTCAGATAATTTTAATACTAATTTTTGGTCTGCTGGTCACTACTGATGAAGACATCCGCAATAATGAGATAAAATAATACGAATGGACATGTAATCTTTGAATTAATCAAATAATTACTATGGATTTTGTAACATCCTGAAACATCAAAATATCTTCCTTGGAACCGGAAATATTCTGCAGCCATCACGAAAATCACCATGAACATTGTAATAATTATAATTCTTGTTACGCTTAGAAGATTCTCCTTGCATTCAGTTAGTGCATATTTCATCATACACACTGTTTCATATCATGTTCTTGTAAAGTAATTTGTAATTGAGATATAAAAAGTAAAAAGCGTGTTGTATTCAATAATTTTCATTACTTGTATATAAAACCTTACTCAAAAATTAGTTCATCAAACAATTGTTGGCGATAGTTCATTAAACAATTGCAGGCGAATAAGAGAATATTTATTTAAAAATTTTCATTAATTGTATTTAACAGCACAAAAATTAGTTCATCAAACATTTGTTGTTGATCTGAGGTGAATGGGCAAAATCTAAATTATCCATGCTATTTTAAATAAAGTTAGAGGGCATTTTAGTTAAACACATATATATTTAGATTTCTATTAATTATCTTGAGTTGTTCACATGACTCGTTTCGTAAAGATAGTCAACTTCTTCAGATGCTTACAAACAACTAGTTCATTTAACTGAAGTGTACAATGGATTTCTATCAAGTAAAGGCCAGCACGATACGAAGTTTGCAGCCACCTGCTTTTTGGCCCTATACTACTTTAAACTAATCTTACAATGTACTAAAGCTACCCAAAACATCTGGTTTCTGAATAAGTGTATGAGAAATGAAGTAACACCCAGATATATCAATCTGAAAACCAACAACAAATCGACGGCAGATCAAAAAGCGAAAAAACAAGCGGAGAGAAGATGGATAATCGAAGAAAGAAATATCCAGTACAGCAAAAGGGACACTTTAAGGTAATACACACCGAGCTTATTTTTAGACTATATCCAATAGAATTCCATTTACTAGATTTTCAAATTCGAACGAAGATGAATCGGATAAACAATCGAAAGAATAAACTTAATAACTTAATTAAACGTAAAGTCAAAAGTAACAAAGAACTAACTAAAAACAAATTTTCAGACCATAAATTCGTTGGAAGATTCATAAACCTTTCCAAAACGGTTTTTCCAGATAAGGTTTACAAAGTTAAGATAAAGTTTACAAAAAAGGAAATTCAACAGCGTATAGCCCTACCGAATCGAAAGAAACTGTTAAAAGATTGGGTTTGAAGTCAAATATGATTAAACAATAAAATTTGGTGAAACAAATTTCAGTTATTTATTGATAGCCGTGTGGAAATTTGAGAGATTATTTCATCACAAGAATTCAGATAAAACCTGGATGAATTGTCAGAAACATTTATAAATTCAATCTGAAAATCTCTTTAAAAATTTTAATATCAGTAAAAGTTTACAAGTTACAAGATGAAGTTAAATTAGGTATCGACACAAAAATAGCATTAAGAAACTCCTACAATAAGACATACAATAAATTTCACAGTCCAGAAATTATGAAAAAGGAATTTTATGTGAGAAACATATACAAAAAATTGCAATAGATTTGAAAAGATATTCGTTAGATGAAAATATTCAGTTTACAATGGAATTAGTAACTGAAAACTCATTGAATTATTCAGATTTAACAATAACTAGAGCCAATAATAAACATAATTTTTTCTATTTTTGAGAAACCTTCTCATACGGATATAACAATTTCCAAAAACTCATTCCATCCAATACAACATAAATTATCACCATAACACAGCATGATAAATAGATTATTAACAATTTCTCAATGACATAGAAACCAATAATAGTTATTCGTCATTAATGATAGATAAAATGATAACCCGAAAAAAATATAAAATAAAAAAAAATGATAAGAGTGCCGATAGCTCAGTGGTAAGAGTACAGGGCTCGTAACCGAAAAGTCGCGGGTTCGAATCCTCATCAGGTGGGAAAGAAAATTTCAAGTTGGACGGGTGTCGGCCACCTTTTGACTGTTGGGTCGAAAATTAACAGTGCTGTGACCGAAAGTGGCGCAAGATCGCAGTAAAAAAGCCTACCCAGGACAGAAATGAACTCCTAACTCGCACGAGCTGAAAAAGCTTCTGATGGATCTTCACGGAAGATCTAGAAGTATCAGGATGATATAATAATATAATATATCAAAATGCTATCAATGAAATATACCCTAAGCTAAAAACCGGGAAAAAAACATACAACTTTCCCTCACTTACTATAAAAAAAATTCCTCAATAGTATAGATATAAACGTCTTATAGAACTGACAACTAATTAGGAACTTTTTTGAAAACGCAAAACCTGATCAATTATCAATTATCATGCGGTACCTGTCCAAAAATTTACATTGGCCAAACCGGAAAACGCTTCGACACTAGAATAATGGAACATGACGTTCCTTCCTCAATAAGTTGGATTCAACGTACGCGGAACATCTTACAAAAGAACAACATGATTTTGACGAACTTTTAGGATCTGACATAAAGAAAATAAGGGTCCAAAATTGAACCTGTTGAAAAGTATGGAAATAAACCGATCTAGAAATTTCGGGGACATTATTGAACGAACAAACTGTGTTATTTAAAACACCATTATTAGATCTATTTAAGTAGGGACCCTTTTGTTTTACCAAAAGTAATAAAAATAATATACGAGGCAAGTCGTACTAATTATCAGAAAAACATAAAAAAAATATATATGTGGCATGCTTTCAAAATTATAGGCATTTAAAAAAAATTCTAAAAATTCTACACCCTGCGACGGCCTTTTTACTCCTGTTGTCACAAATCTTCACTTTTTCCAAATATGTTTTTTGTTATGGGATTCTGATACAGATGTATGTTACACTGTTTCGATTTCTAGGACTTTTTATTACCATAGCTCATACTCTTTATTAATGATTTTAGCTACAGATCAGCCGAATTAATTTATTTGAATATGAATATGCTAATATGAACATTACAACAAATTATGGTCTGATTTGAGCTTGAGGAAAGTTTTTTCTGCGTTGGTATCGTGAAAAAATCGAGAATACATTTTTTTACTTGAATCAACTCGCAAAGCATACATTTCACTGATGAAAACCAATCAGTTTGAAACGTGCGTAGGTCTTCAATCCTCTGTGATCAACAAAACCATGTCTAGTTTGTTTGAGTATAGAATTGTTATATAGATGTATGTTACACTGTCCCGATTTCTAGAACTTTTTATTACTATAGCCATACTCCATATTAATAAGTTATATTGTGTTCAACCTCCTACAAAACATATATTTGAATATTTAATTGAAGTGAACAAGGGATTTCTATCAAGTAAAGGTCAACACAATTCGAAGTTTATATGCGATGTTCAATGAAATAATTCATTTTGCGTTCCACCTCCCATTAAATAAATAATCCCTCAAGTTTCTTTGAATGTTGAGTAAATTATTTCTTGAGAATTCATCAACGTATTGAAATAATTTTGAATTGAAAATTATTTTTAAATTTGAATATTTAATTGAAGTATACAAGGGATTTCGATTAAGTAAAGGCCAACACGATTCGAAATTTATATGCGATGTTAAATTAAATAATTTATATTGTGTTCCACCTCCTATAAAAGAAATAATCCCTCAAGTTTCTTTGAATATTGAGTAAATTATTTCTGGAGAATCCATCGATGTATTGAAATAATTTTGAATTGAAAATTATCCTTAAATTTGAATATTTAATATAAATGTACAAGGGATTTCTATCAAGTAAAGGCCAAGACGATTCGAACTATATATGCGATGTTCAATGAAATAAAGATTTTTGAATTTCAATTTATAATTGAAGTATACAAGAGATTTCTATCCTAGACGATTCGAAGTTTATATGCGATGTTCAATGAAATAATTTTTATATTGAGTTCCACCTCCTATAAAATAAATAATCCCCCAAGTTTTTTGCATGTTGAGTAAATTATTTCTTGAGAATCAATCAACGTATTGAAATAATCTTAAAGAAAATTATTTTTAAATCGCTATATATACAAACTCACCTCAAGTTTTGAATTTTCAGTGACACCCTTCCATTTCCAATTTTTCTCTGCTCATAATGCGTTCTTGCTATGCTCTGATACAAATCTTCATCTTCTCTGGCATATTTTATTTTCGTACCTTCAGGTTTCAATCTATTATAACCCAATTTCAATCCTAAATTCTTTTTACCCATAGCTAACATAAACCGCACTCTAATATGTTGTATTATGTATTTTTCAGTCTTAATTCTATATTTTCTTGTACTTGTTTTGGTAAATTTAATTGTACTTCTCTTCGAAATGTTTATTTCGCCAATTTTCTCTGAAAAATTACCGGGTTTTTTCAAGTGGTTAGTTCTGAAATCGTAATACTTGACATTATCGGTAGAATAAATTGGGTTGTGAAATATTGTTAAACTGTTGCTTTCCTCTGAACATTCATATATCACTTCTTCTTGGAGGTTTTTACTAAATTTAAAAAGTGTGCTATCTTTCGAAAGATCATCAGTAATTGTTTGACTGTAAATCTTCTGAACCATATTCTCAGTTTTCGGTTTTTTTCCTTCAACTATATTCTCATTTTTGAAAGTCTGAAATTTAATATTTGGTACATTTGGAAAACTAAGTCTATAATTTTTAGAACTTTGTAGAAACATTTCAGAAACCCTTTGTTCTTTCATTTTAGAAACTTCGTTCTCAGTGAATGATGCCACATTGATCACAGACGATGAGGAAGAGGAAGAAACTGCATCTATTCTGTCAAAATCCATTTGATTCTCATCTTTATCCTTTAAGTCAATATTACTTGTGAAAGAAATCAATTCATCAATATTCTCTATTGAAATTGAAGAATTGTCATGATACTCAGCTTCGTCCACAGATGGCATTTCGGTAAATATGGCAGGAGAAAATTTCAATTTCAAGAAATCTGAACCATTATGTTTCCAGCCTTTACTGATCGTCCACTGCTTCAACCAATCGGGTTTTACGAAGTGAGCAGGTTTGATTCTTTTAGTGCGAATTTTTCTTCTCAGATGCCTTCGTGAACTCAAAGTTCTTGGGGAGTGAGGGGTCCAGTTACCCCTCTTGACCGCGATACAAAAACACAGATATCTCAAAACTCGTAAGAAACTCATCTTTTTTTGATTTCTTCATATTCCGTCATTCACTTTCTCTGAGCATTCTACTTCACCAAGTTGAAACTCACTTTTCACTAATCGAGAAGTTAATTAATTATCATACAGTTATTTCATTTTTAGTTATTCGAGTATTCAGAATTGATTATGGACCGCTTATATTTTTCACAAACTTCAAAGTTTCTGCATTTGCTTATTCTTTGAAACTGCAATTTATTTTGGATTGATCGAATCAAGAGGCGACAAAAAATTTTTGTATCAAGATTTGAATATCAAAACAGATTTAATCTGTTAGTCTTCTACAATTTTAATTTGAAAAAATTTTTTTGAAGGAACTTTAAGAATTAAATTAATGTCTTTATAAGCACTGCTCATATTTAATAGACGTATAAAATCAAAATTCATCATACAATATCAAATGGAATTAAGAAAAACCAACGAATATAAATTGTCAATTGAAATTAAAATATAAATAAACAAACATTTTTTGTTTCGTTCCAGGCATGCGTACTGAACTCTTCAGACAAACGTACGAAGCCCTGTTTGTTACAAAATGTATTGTTTTCTGATCCTATATTAATGAAAAATAACTCTTTCTCAAAAATATAAAACATGATTTCAAGAACTCCTCAAAAACTAATTTATTTGAATTATTCAATATATTTAAATAAATTACTTCAAAAAATCTCAAAACATGTAGCACATCCTCAAGAAATAATTAAAATTACGATAAGATCAGTTCAACTTTACATATAAAAAATAATAAAATCAAATTAACAATAAATAGACTTACCGAGTGCAATCTTCAGAAATATATGATCTTCAAAAACATGCACATAGGTACATTTATATCCAAGGTACTCTATGTTCTATGTTCACAAAAAATCATACAAAGCTTATAAAGCACTTGGTGTTTGTTAAAACCATTCAACACTGTATAATGAATTTCTTCATTCAAAAAACCTAATATATATATATATAAAATAAAATAAGAAGGAACGGTTTTTTACTTGATAGAAGGATTATTACAAAATTTGAATATCAAAACAGATTTAATCTGTTAGTCTTCTACAATTTTAATTTCAAAAAATTTTTTTGAAGAAACTTTAAGAATTAAATTAATGCCTTTATAAGCACTGCTCATATTTAATAGACGTATAAAATATTGTTGTATCTCTCATATTGAAAATATACGAAAGAATACATAGTAAATATGATTATTAGGACCCAAATTGAAAAATTAACTTGGTGTGCTTGCAACAAAGAATTAAAAACGTCAATATTTAAAGTACCGGTGAAATGTTCGAAATTACATTTAATTCTGTTTCCCTATTTTTTATGAGCACGATAACTCTGGAAAGAAATAGTCTATTATTTCATCTATTATTTATAAAGTTCTTCAACCCATAATATATTCTATTAAATCTTCATTCTCATTGGACAAAAGACGTGAAACTGTGAAAGTACAAACCGTGAGATATACACCATCTTACATTCAAATAAAATAGAAAGGCTTTTTCCTTGATAGAAGAAATATAACAAAATTTGAATATCAAAACAAATTAAAATATGTTTGTCTTCTACAATTTTAATTTCAAAAAAATTTGTATTCAAAAAACTTTTAGAATTAAATTAATGTCTAAAATAAGCACCGCTTACGTTTAATAGACGTATATAATCAAAACTCAATATATAATGTCAAATGGAATAAATAAACCAACAGATATACGAAAGTCATTGAAATTAATAAATAAATATTTAAAGCAGACAAAATTTTGTTTCTGGTCTTAACTTTAAGAACACCAATTGCCTTTTAAAAACATGAACACACCTTAAGGACTTCTCAAAGAATATAATTTATTTGAAATATTTAATATATTTAAATATTCGAATAAGTTAATTCAGAAATCTCTCAAAACATGCACTATATCTTCAAAAAACAAATATAATTCTAAGTAATCCCTTCTTCGGTCCTAGATAATATTCCAAATATCAAAATCAAAAAACTAACCTATATCAACAATGCACACGTGCAAAGAAATGAATGTTTAGAAACACAGATCAACTTTATAATTCAAGATTGATCTATGTTCTAACAAAATCAAAGAACAGTGTTAGTTATTTTTAAGGCTTATTTAAATTCATTGACATTTCATAATGAGATTATATTTTTTGAGAAGTCTTAAAGGTGTGTTCATGTTTTTAAAAGGCAATTGGTGTTCTTAAAGGTAAGACCAGAAACAAAATTTTGTCTCCTTTAAATATTTATTTATTAATTTTAATGACTTTCGTATATCTGTTGGTTTATTTATTCCATTTGACATTATATATTGAGTTTTGATTATATACGTGTATTAAACGTAAGCGGTGCTTATTTCAGACATTAATTTAATTCTAAAAGTTTTTTGAATAAAAATTTTTCTGAAATTAAAATTGTAGAAGACAAACATATTTTAATTTGTTCTGATATTCAAATTTTGTTATATTTCTTCTATCAAGTAAAAAGCCTTTCTATTTTATTTTATATATAATATATAATTATATTTTGGCTTCAATAAATCTCATTATGGAATGCAATGAATTTAAATAAGCCTTAAAAATAACTTACACTGTTCTTTGATTTTGTTAGAACATAGATCAATCTTGAATTATAAAAATGATCTGTGTTTCGAAACATTCATTTCTTTGCACGTGTGCGTTGTTGATATAGGTTAGTTTTTTGATTTTGATATTTGGAATATTATCTAGGACCGAAGAAGGGATTACTTAGAAATATATTTGTTTTTGAAGATATAGTGCATGTTTTGAGAGATTTCTGAATTAACTTATTCGAATATTAAAAATATATTAAATATTTCAAATAAATTATATTCTTTGAGAAATCCTTAAGGTGTGTTCATGTTTTTAAAAGGCAATTGGTGTTCTTAAAGGTAAGACCAGAAACAAAATTTTGTCTCCTTTAAATATTTATTTATTAATTTCAATGACTTTCGTATATCTGTTGGTTTATTTATTACATTTGACATTATATATTGAGTTTTGATTATATACGTCTATTAAACGTAAGCGGTGCTTATTTTAGACATTAATTTAATTCTAAAAGTTTTTTGAATGAAAATTTTTTTGAAAAAAAAATCATCTTACATTCTTTATTATTTATACAAATTCAAAACCTACTTCTTAGAGAAGCAGCATGATGAATAATAACTGCGAAACTATTGGACTGATTTTGCCCAATAACGAACTCAATCGAGATGGTCAAGCCCCAAACCTACTCTGAAAGTTTCAAGTCTCTCTCTTTCCGTTCGAAAGTTACGCTCAACGCTGATCCGCTAACAAAATTGTGTTTTTTCAATTAAAATGATACGATTCACAGAAAATCTCACACGAATATGTGCGTTATTATTCTACTTCTAAGTACCGAATTTGACATCGATGGAATTCATCATTTCGGAATTATAGGAAAAAATATGAAAAAATTTCAAACGTGGATGACTACGAAATTGTTCAGAAGATTTTGCCCATTAACTGAATCATCAGGGACATAGAGACCCTTAACCTTCACTGAAAGTTTCAAGGCAGTAGTTTTTTTCCGTTCGAAAGTATACGTATTTACGGTATGATTACTTTTGAATTTGGATTTTTCATCAGAGAGTCCAATCCAGACATTTACGAGAAATTATTACACGTGTTCCCTGGAATAAATCCGCAAAGGTGAAGTAACTTAATATAAGTTGCTTTTTTCGAGAACAAAGAAATTGATTTGTGTGTTTAAAGGTAATTTGTACCTAATCTGTATCGTCACGAAAAAGACTATTTTAGGAATTGGAAAATTTACAAAACTTCTTCATTTCTATCGGTATATCTAATTTTTTCTTGGCTCTTTTGAGACTTTTCGAAAACCTACTTCAAAAGTTCCTTTTAATAGATTGAGAATTCATTACGAATGAAAGAATATACCACTTTTTCCTTAGCAAATGAATAACAGTTTTTAGGACTGCAGATCAGTGTAACCAATAAGGGGTAAATTTAATTATTATTATTATCGAAAGTATCACCTTTATTCTAATAATTAGCCAGAGAACCTTGGTGTGTTTTGAAAAAAGCGATAAATGTTTTCTTTTCTAAAAAGCACAAGTCAGAAGCTTTTACACGTTGATTCATATCACTCACGATCTTCACGAAATTTTTCATCTGAATAATAAACTTAATTCCGATTATAGGAGTGTTGCTATGGTTCCGGTAGCACTCAATACTGTTCTGTTATTTTATCTTATTTTCGAATTTTCTAATGATACAATCCGCACGAAATTTTTAACTTAAGTGAGATATTTAGGTCCCAAACCTACCCTGAAAGTTTCAAGTCTCTTGCTCTTTCCATACAAAAATAGAGTGTTTCGGACGGACAGATTTTTTTTCTTCATCAGTGAGTCCAATTTAGTCGTTTGATACCATTTCCAGCTCAAATTCTGAAATTGCAGACATTTCAGCCGAATGATAGCACGCTGTTGCAAGGACAAATAAAATTTTTCGATCGAAGTGATTTTGTCTATATTTTGTAAGCTCCTGTTCCGGGAACCAGCGTGCTATCTTTTTGACCAAATGTCTGTACTTTTAGAATTTCGACGGGAAAATAGCCTCAAACAACTAAAATCGACTCAGTCGAAGAGTCCTAGGTCAAATGTAATTCTATCCGGCCGGTCCGTCCGTAAACACTCTAACTTTCCAACGAAAAGAGCTAGAGACTTAAAACGTTCCCAATAAGTTTGGGACCTAAATATTTCGGTT
This sequence comes from Megalocaria dilatata, assembly GCA_034642435.1. NCBI lineage: Eukaryota > Metazoa > Arthropoda > Insecta > Coleoptera > Coccinellidae > Megalocaria > Megalocaria dilatata. The sequence goes on along the minus strand of CM067859.1, from coordinate 41,041,340 downwards.
ACCTTCGCTAATGGGTTGAATATTTTCAATAGCTCCGCAGTTATGAAATTTTTCTCAATATCTTCGAAACTACAGATCTGATCGATCTTAAATTCGGTGCGAAGAAGTTGTAATAATAACGCACATATTATTGGAAAATTTCGTCAGTGTAATATAATTAGAATATTAAAAAAAATTGTGAACAGAGCAGCGTTGAGCGCTGCTGGAACAATAGATACAGTAGTCCCACGATCGGATTTAAATTTAGCATTCATATGTAAAATGGGGACAAAAAAGCTGATGCAAAATTTCGTGAAGATCGTGGGTGATATGAAGAAGCGCGCAAAAGCCCCTGACCCATACCTACGAAACAAATTAGTTCAAAATTCAAGTTGAATTTTATGCTTCTTCTTTAGAAAGAACGGCAATTTTTCAAGATACAAATTATTTAAACTTGGTGGCGATAATTGCATTTATCAGATAATCTGATTTCTGCTAGCTTCATGTAACGGGTGTTTTTTTTAAAGTGATAGAACTTTAAATTGAAATAAAACACATTTAAATTAAGTTTGAAGCCATTTTTTTTATTAGAAAGATAATTTTATGACATTTATGTTTTAAAAATAATTTCCGGCATATGTCCACCACGACTAGCTCTGATGAACAACATTCGACAAGACCAAATTTGGACCACTTTTTCGAGTTCAGGCCGTATTTCATCAATAACACGAAATATGTTGGCTTCCAAAGCGTCTATTGTTTCTGGTTTATCAACATAAACCAATGACCTGATATAACCCCAAAGAAAATAAACCAGTGGAGGTATGTCGCATGATCTTGGAGGCCAATTAATTGGACCATTTCTCGAAATAATGTATATCACCACGTCTTTCTTTCAATAATTCAACTGTACCGGTAGCAACATGAAGTGTAGCACCATCTTGTTGGAACCAAAACAATTCTGGGTGGATACCATTCAAATTTTGAAACAAATAATCATTGATCATCGATCTGTAACGAGCATCATTCACTGTAAGATTAGCTCCATTATCGTTTTTAAAGAAATATGGACCGATGATGCCTCCAGGGTGTGAAGCACGCCATACAGTGCATTTTTCAGGATGCAATGGAACCTGCAGAGCTTCTTGAGGATTGTTTTCACTCCATATACGACAATTTCGCTTGTTTACATATCCGTTCAACCAGAAATGAGCTTCATCACTAAAAACAATTTACAATAAAAAAGTGGATCAACTTCAAGCTGTTCTAGGGCCAATCAGCAAACAAACGACGCTTATTTTGGTCCAGTGGCTTTAGTTCTTGAACCAGTTGGATCTTGTATGCGTGTAGACCAAAATCTTTACGCGAAATTTTTCATGTGGTGGATGCACAGAGTCCAACTTGTTGTGAACTTTGGGGAATAGACAAATCTGGATCATCATTAACACTATGACTTACAACAGCGATATTTTCTTCTGTACATACAGTTCCTTGTCTTGTTGTTGTTGCATCGATTAGAGAAATTGTTGTCCGAAATCTATCGATAGTTCGACGAATAAGCTACTCTGATGAACAATTAGGTAAACCATAAATTTCACGAAGTAATCTATGAGTTTGGCGAATGGAACACTGATTTTGAAAATAAATATCAACAATTTATAAACGTTGTTGCGGCGTGAGACTTTCCATGATAATTTGTCAATGCTTACTGAACAGAAATGTCAAAACAACATGGCTTCTACCTTCTGTCAAATCTCAGTTATCTCTATCGAAAGTTCTATCACTCTAAAAAAACAAACGATACGTGTTATATTTCATCTTCACTAGAATTTCCAAATTTGCAACACGATATAGAAATAAAAGAAGAAATAATTGTAGACTTGGGACCTTTGTTTTTAAATGGTTGAAAATTTTTATAAGAGAAAGGTTATTCTATTTGAATAAAACAACGCTGAGTAGTTTCGATCTTATTCTGAAAACTTCTTCAGGGCTCTATAATGAATACATAAAAATATATTAAAACACACCTCAAAATGAAAATGAAGACATCATAAATATATAAAATGTTGTTCATAATTGTTACATATAAACGCAGGGAAAGTAGAACTTTCCTAGTTAGGAATGTTGAAAAGGTAAGGCAGTTGCTTCCTGATTATTTTCTCTTGATGTTGTTTGAGGTATCGGGTGTTTTTTTTTTGAGTGATAGAACTTTAAATTAAAATAAAACACATTTAAATTACGATTGAAGCCAATTTTTTTTTATTTGAAAGATAATTTTGTGACATTTATGTTTTAGAAATAATTTCCGGCACATGTCCACCACGACTAGCTCTGAGGAACCGCATTCGACCAGACCAACTTTGGACCACTTTTTCGAGTAATTCGGGCCTTACTTCATCAATAACACGAGTTATGTTGGCTTCCAAAGCGTCTGTTGTTTCTGGTTTATCAGCATAAACCAATGACTTGGCATAACCTCAAAGAAAATAATACAATGGAGTTATGTCGCATTCTTGAAGGCCAATTAATTGGACCATTTCTCGAAATAATATCATCGCCAAATCTTTCTTTCAATAAATCAATTGTTACGGTAGCAGCATGAGGTATAGCACCATCTTGTTGGAACCAAAATACTTCTGGGTCGATATCATTCAAATTTTGAAACAAATAATCATTGATCATCTGTAACGAGCACCATTCACTGTAACATTAGCTAAAGCTTCGTTTTTGAAGAAATATGGACCGATAATGCCTTCAGCGTGTAAAGCACACCATGCAGTGCATTTTTCAAGATGCAATGGAATCTGCATAACTTCTTGAGGATTGTTTTCACTCCATATACGACAATTTTGCTTGTTTACATAGCCGCTCAACCAGAAATGAGCTTCATCACTGAACACAATTTTACAATAAAAAAGTGGATCAACTTCAAGCTGTTCTAGGCCCAATCAGCAAACAAACGACGTTTATTATGGTCAAGTGGCTTTAGTTCTTGAACCAGTTGGATCTTGTATGGGTGTAGACCAAGATCTTTACGCAAAATTTTCCATGTGGTGGATGCACAGAGTCCAACTTGTTGTGAAAGTCGACGAATAGACAAATCTGGATCATCATTAACACTATGACTTACAGCGGCGATATTTTCTTCAGTAAGTATAGTTCTTTGTCTTGTTGTTGTTGCGTCGAATAAGCTGCTCTGATGGACGATTATGTAAACCATAAATTTCACGAAGCGCTCTATAAGTTTGGAGAATAGAACAGTGATTCTGAAAATAAATTTCAACAATTGTGAACGAAACAACATGGCTTCTGCCAAATCACAGTTATCCCTATCGAAAGTTCTATCACTCTAAAAAAACACCCGATACCTTCTAAGTCTTTTAATTCTCTGTAAAATTGAAAATCAATTGTAAACAAGATGAAATCACAATTTTTATTGTGTCAATAAAAAAACAGAAATTTTAATGATTTATATGATAAATATTTATCATATAAATACATATTTAATGCCTACATTATTTTGGAGAGAATACTAAATGTGATTCCTAAATTCTTCTCGTACTTTTTCGAGTTTCTGGTGTAATGTTCTGGCATGCTTCACTAATTCGATGTTGTAGATCTTGTAAAGATTCTGATGGAGTCTGATATATCACGAATTTATTGTAACCGCATGATTAGAAATTCAGAGGGGCTAAATCGGGTGATCTTGGAGGACACTTATACGGTTTTCTTGGACCGATCCACTTGCTAGGAGAAAGCAAGTAGAGCCAATTTTGACTAGAAATGCATAATGAGAAGCCGAGTGGAGTTATGTCGCATGATCTCGGAGGCCAATTAATTGGACCATTTCTCGAAATAATATCATCGCCAAATCTTTCTTTCAATAAATCGATTGTTACGGTAGCTGCATGAGGTGTAGCACCATCTTGTTGGAACCAAAACACTTCTGGGTCGATACCATTCAAATTTTGAAACAAATAATCATTGATCATCGATCTGTAACGAGCACCATTCACTGTAACATTAGCTCCAGCATCGTTTTTAAATAAATATGGACCGATGATGCCTCCAGCGTGTAAAGCACACCATACAGTGCATTTTTCAGGATGCAATAGAAGAATAGAATAGCTCTATATGTTTGGCGAATAGAACAATAATTTTGAAAACAAATTCCGACAGTTTGTTGTTGCGGCGTGAGTCTTTCCATGATAATTTGTCAATGCTTACTGAACAAAAATGTCAAAACAACATGGCTTCTAGCTTCGGTCAAATTACAGTTATCCCTATTGAAAGTTCTATCACTCTAAAAAAACACCCGATATATTTGTTTCCAACATTTCATGCTATGACTTCAAAACCATACTGAAACTATAAGAAATTCCCCAGAAATCATTTAAAAATTGTGTGCTATCAACATTCGGAAAAAATTAAAAATGGGAAAACATTATTAAGCCAGTTTTTAGTTTCCTAAAGAATTTTCGCTTCGTATTGTGAAATGTGCTTCGATAAATTTTTGTGTATTCATTGTAGAGCCCTGAATATTTCAAAATAAAATCGGAACTAGTCGGCATTGTTTTGAGAAGTGGTTTTATTCTTGTAAAAATTAATAGAAATAATAATTTTTTCTGTAAAAAACGTCTATCAATTAAAAAAAGAAATTACTTCGTTTTCTAAAATTTTTTGCTCGATTGAATTGACAACATGCCTGATTTTCGGCCACATTTACTATTCATAAGATATCAGTTTTTCCTCAAAAATTATCTGGTGATCGAAGAAGTCAAAAATGAGGAAAATCAACTGAATTAAATCATTTAATTGTCACAAAACAGCCTGCCTGATTATATGACCACATTTGCAATTCATACGAGAACGTTAAAACCTTATTACTTCTCTATTGCTGGTAAAAAATGCGGAATGAAAAATTTTAATTGAATTGTATCATTTGATTGTTGCAAAACAGCTTTCCTGATCTTACGATCACATTTACTGTTCGTACGAGAGCCTTGTACTCCAATTACCTAATCGACCTAAGACTAAACTTTCTATTTTGACTAGAAACCTACCCCACAAATTTCATGTCTTTAAAAGTTTTAAATGGAATGAAATGAGAAAATACTTAGTTTCCTATCCTTTTTTATCAACTAAATATACAATAACTCGAGTTACGTAGTGTTTACTAAATTTTCAAACTGAATAAAACAAATTGTATCTCAACTATTATACACAACTCGTTGAATGCTTCAGATTATGCAAAACTTCGAGAAGTGGAGTGTGCCAAGGGTCCGTCTGCTGATTTAATAGTTTCGTGTCGAAAACCTTCTTGTGCTTAAACATTTCTATGGATTCCAGGTTGTCTAGTTTTATCTTTCGCTTCCAGGTACAATTTTTCGAGATTGTACAATTCTGGGAAGATATGATTGTTTTCGAAAGAATGTTTCGCAAAATTTAAGTTATCATTTTGGTTGCTAAATGAAGAATGATATTCTTTGAACCTTTCTGGAAAATCTCCCGGTTTATCCTATATACAGGGTGTTTCACGAATGATTGTACAGGTTTTCAGGGCAGATGCAGGACATTTTGGTGAGTCTGAATCAACGCTCGAAATATGTCTTAACTATATTCCTTTAAGAGTTACAGGATGTTTTATATATTTTATCAAATACTTTCAATCGACATACCTCTTGAACGCCTGCATGAATCTTCATGAAAACCTGAAGGAATGAGTATAGGCTAATGCCAAATATTTGCCCATGACTTATCGATGGCACAGGTTTGAACTGAGAAAATTAAATTCTTTATCCCACATCTTGTGAAACACCCATTTTATGAACCATTGAATATTAGGAATATTCAATTTATAGTAAACACGGACCTGTGAATCTCCGAATAATGCGTCTGTCTATTCATATTGAATCCATTGAAATTCCTAGTAACATGACTCAGGTATTATGCTGCATCTTATTTCATCAATACATGAATGTAGGGACAACATCAAATATTTTTTTCAAAACTAAATTTAACCGAAAACTCGAATTAACATTGAACATTTAATTGGACTATTATAAAATGGACTTAATAATAAAAATATAAAATGTATCTTATAAACATGTGTGGAACTGAAAAAAATTGACGATAAATAGGAGAAAAAAATTATAACTTGTTTTCGAAAATACCCCCTCTCTCTTCTAAACATTTTCAAGCTCTTGTGATCAAATGAGCTACAGCTTTCTTCAAAATTTCCGGTCGATTTCGTATTGCTTCACATGCAGCTTGAATACGATTAATCAGATGTTCTTTCTCTATGATTTCTTCAGAGTAAACTTCATTTTTTATGTGCCCCCAGAAAAAATAATCCAAGTATGTAAGATCTGGGGATCTTTCAGGCCAGTCATGAGGTACCCCTCTACCAAACCAATGAAATGGATAAACTTCATTCAAATGCGCTACAATTTCACGGGTAAAATGTGCCGGGGCTTCATCATATTGGAAGTACATTTCTCTTGGAATATTGCTTCCATCATTCAAGAGCCCTGGCAAATTCTCGATTAAAAATTGTAGATATGTCACTCCATTCAGCCTGTGTGGAAGAATATATGGTCCAATTAGGCGATTATTGTAAATTCCACACCAAATATTGACTGAAAAACGATGTTGTGAATTGCGTTTCCTAGTCACTTTCGGATTTATTCTGGACCAAATATGTGCATTGCGAACATTCAAAATGCCATCTTTTGTGAAGGTCCCTTCATCAGTAAAAAGCGTTCTGAAGATAGCTCGCTGGTTTCGCAAAACACATCTGCAAAATCACATCCTCGATAGTTCATCGCCTGGCTCCAAGGTATGGACGGATTGCAGAACTTGCCAGACCTGACAATGTGGCATATCTAAAACTGAACCAAGTTGCTGAGTGCTGGTTGAGGGATTTTCTTGGACAGTTTCTATTATCTCTTTATGGTATACCATCTAACTTGCTCTTTCTCGTTTACTTACTGACGGAAAGTGTCCAGTTTCACGAAGTGAGTGATTAACATGTTCGAATGTTTGGTGGTTAGGAATTCAACGATCTGGATATAGCCTTCGATATTTCCTAGCAGCTTCACGACCATTGCACTTACAAAATCCATAAACTAACAACATATCAGTATACTCAGTATTCGTAAATGACGGCATTTCGATAATTCTCTTAATGAGAATTTTATGAAAATACAACAATCTACCACTTGCATATTTTTTCTATTTCAATAATGGTTTGAAATGTCAAAATTCCTAGCATGAGTCACTTAGATTTTGAAATGGTTAAATTCAGAGTAAACGAATTTCTTCTTTCACATAGCATTGAAAATAAATGATATCTTAAGCTTCAGATCGATTCAAGCAGCATGTGAGAAGATAAATAGTGTAGTGGATCAGAAAGAAAGGCTAATGAAAGCTGCAGAACATTCAATACAAGAGCTAGCAGGTGTCAAAAAGAAATAGGGAAATTTTCGAGAACAAATCACATACGAAAATTGATGAGGAATGGGGATAAAAGAATTTATTTGCGAAAGTGTAAATAAGATGTCGAAAAGTATTTCGTTTTGTATGCGTGTGTCTATGAATGGAAAATTCTAGATATTCAATAGCTCATAAAATATTGATGCGAAGTGTACCATTATTTCAAATGAACTTGTTTGAAAGATTCTGAGGAGAATTTAATTTTTGCAAAATTCAATGTACAGGGTGTTTTACAAGATGTGGGATAAAGAATATAATTTTCTCAGTCCGGACCTGCGCCATCGACAAGTGATTAGGTGCAAATATTAGGGATTGGCCTATACTCATTCCCTCAAATTTTCATGAAGATCCATGCGTTCAAGAGTTATGCCGATTGAAAGTATTTGATAAAATACATAAAACATCCTGTAACTTTTAAAGGAATATAGTTAAGACATATTTCGAGCACTGATTTAGTTTCACCAAAATGTCCTGCATCTGCCATGAAAGCCTGTATAATCATTCGTGAAACACCCTGTATACGCTACTGCACTGTTAATAATTCTGGAGATTATGAGTTAAGTTGTCATGAGTGCAGTAGGACAAACCTGGAGATCTTTTCAAAAACATCAATCTTCATTTATGAACCAGATAGATAAAATTAATTTCGCGAAATATTTTTTCAAAACCAATCATATTTTCCCAGAATTGGACAATCTTGAAATATTACACCTGGAAGAGAAAGAAAAAAAACATCCATAGAAATATTCAAGCACAAGCACGCTATAGACTTAAAACTATTAAATTAGCACACGGACCTTATTTTATTCCATTCAAAAATGAACTTTCACAAAGCAACGGACTACTCCATCCAATATTTGAAAATATTTCTTTCAAAAGTTATCATATTCACAAGTAGAAGGACATTATTAAATACGATCACAAATAATTAATTTGTAGGTCCAATTTCGATTCAAAATTAAAAAAATACATACATTTCGACAATATTATAAGCGCACTAAAACAGGAGCGCAAAAATAAACCGTTTCTGTACTTTTCTACACCTCTTTTCCAATAGAGGCAGCTATAAATTTTCAATTTTATTCGAAACAAAATTCTCACTGTTGGCTCTTCGGCCTTAAAATTTGCATAACATATAGCCGATCAATATTTTTAACAACGTCGGTCATTCTTTAACTCTTCTAGCGATAAAGGAACTATATTCCACCAGGACAATATGGAATTATTCGTACTAAAATACATTTATCCATGGCCCAAAAACACAACACAAAATAATCACTGGAGCACATATCACATATCAAATTTCATGTAGTACTGTAGGTGAACCAAAGTTCTGACCATCACGAACTGCACTAAATAATGTTAAATATTCATGGTACAGAGCGATTGAACGGAAACATGCATGACATTAACACAAAAGGTGCTCACTCATGTAGAAATTATTTTATCTCCCTTGCTATAGTGGTGTTATTGTGAACGAGGTATGATGTCAATTACCAGAGTACAAGGGAAGACCCAAAAGTCAACGAACTAAATTCCGGGGGTACGAATAAACACCCACTCAATAGCATGCTAATTAAGAATTCAATACAAACATTCAAATTCGATAAGGAAATTCACCTGGCTCATTTTTATCCTAGAGTTGAAAATACATATTGACACAAATCTCGTGGTCACGGAATTAATTTTACTAAAGTATGAAAAGATCGAAAGTTAACTAGTCTTTTCTTCAGAAGAACAGTTCAAAAATCGCAAAAAATTACTCTTATTCTACTTCGAATGGCAGAACACAGAATTCTGTAAATTGCGCACTTGTTCTTGAGAACAGTGTGAGAAAATGTAAAAATAATTCACAGATTTATGAATTTCAGGGAAAATGGATTGTTGAACAAGCCTCTAAAAGGTTCCGACTTCACGTCAGTGCTTTTCACCATTTTTATTCATTGTATAGTCCGTCTTGAAAGTATCCTGAATTTATTATTTTTCACAATTGTATGTATATATATTTAATGTAAAGTAGGTTGTGCAGATAGTCGACTATGGCCGAAGTTGCATGGCAATACTATTTGTTAAATATTGTTGATTTTCAAATTATATAATTAAACAATTTATGAAATAATGTCGCAACTAGAAAACAGAGAACAGGTAGAATATTTGTATAGAAAAGGTTTTCGAAACGTTAAAAAATTAGTGCAATTGAATGAAATGGGAAAAAGTGCTATATATGAGACAATCAAGAGGATGAAAAATGGCATGGATATGAGGCATAGACCAGTATCAGGAAGACCGCGTAAGATTAAAGGGAAACAAATTAAACGCTTTATTGGCCTTAGGACGACACAATACGCGCCTGTGGGTTCGCCACTTCACCAGACAAAATTCAGATCTTTGAAGAAACAACTTAATTACATTTATTTCATTCACAGCCTGCATCACTCCCCATTTTGTCGAAAAAATTAATAACTTAGTACAGGCGCATTGTGGCTGAAAAAAAATTCAGTGCTGAATAGGGAACGAAAGGACCTTTTCAATGACAAAAAAATAAACTGGTTGTTCCATTTAAAAAAAATATTGTTTTTGTTATTACGAAAACATGCAACACCCTGTACATCTGGAACTATTTTCAGAACATGGCCTTTTTGGTACCGTGTAACTTCTATATAAGACTTTTTTCATATGAATCAGCCTTATCGATATATCGAGCAAATGCGCACTGTTGGGACACCCGGTATAGCTTCCTTAAAAGATGATTGACAGATTCGAAATTTTCAGGTAGATTGGACTGTTGAACAATACGCAAAAGCTTCCGACTACACATCGGTGCTTTTCACCATTTATTTAACTGGACAGGATAAAATACAAAATTGTAGATACTGAAGAGATGAAAATTCTTATATTTTCCAAGAAAAAGATATTCATCAGACATGTTTTGATAGGTATTTCATGAAATGAAATTATGGGCCTAACTTTCATTGAGAGATATCTTAGGGAGGCACGAAATCCCCTTGTATAGGATACAAAATTCAAACATATAAGGATGGAAACTGGGAGGAAATTATTGCTCCAAACACGACGGTTCGACTTCTCATTATGCATTTCTAGTCAAAATTGGCTCAACTTGCGTTCTCCCAGCAAGTGGATCGGTCCAAGAAAACCGTATAAGTGTCCTCCAAAATCACCCGATTTAGCCCCTCTGAATTTCTAATCATGCGGTTACAATAAATTTGTGATATATCAGACTCCATCAGAAACTTTACAAGATCTACAACATCGAATTAGTGAAGCATGCCAGAATATCACACCAGAAATTCGAAAAAGTACGAGAAGAATTTAAAAATCACATTTAGTATTCTCTCCAAAATAATGTACGCAATAAATATGTATTTATATAACAAATAAGCCCATTAAAATGTCTGTTTTTTTATTGACATCATAAAAATTGTGATTTCATCTTGTTAACAATTGATTTTCAATTTTACAGAGAATTAAAAGACTTGGAAGGTATCGGGTGTTTTTTTAGAGTGACAGAACTGTGATTTGGCAGAAGCCATGTTGTTTTGACATTTCTGTTCAGTAAGCATTGACAAATTATAATGGAAAGACTCACGCCGCAACAACGTTCACAAATTGTTGAAATTTATTTTCAAAATCAGTGTTCTATTCTCCAAACTTATAGAGCACTTCGTGAAATTTATGGTTTACATAATCGTCCATCAGAGCAGATTATTCGTCGAACTATCGATAGATTTCGGACAACATTTTCTCTATTCGATGCAACAACAACAAGAAAAAGAACTGTACGTACAGAAGAAAATATCGCTGCTGTAAGTCATAGTGTTAATAATGATCCAGATTTTTCTATTCGTCGACGTTCACAACAAGTTGAACTCTGTGCATTTTGCGTAAAGATCTTGGTCTACACCCATACAAGATCCAACTGGTTCAAGAACTAGAGCCACTTGACCATAATACGCGTCGTTTGTTTGCTGATTGGGCCCTAGAACAGCTTGAAGTTAATCCACTTTTTTATCGTAAAATTGTGTTTAGTGATGAAGCTCATTTCTAGTTGAACTGCTATGTAAACAAACAGAATTGACGTATATAGTGTAAAAACGATCCTCAAGAAGTTCTGCGGGTTCCATTGCATCCTGAAAAATGCACTGTATGGTGTGCTTTACAAGCTGGAGGCATCATCGCTCCATATTTTTTTAAAAACGAAGCTTAAGCTAATGTTACAGTGAATGGTGCTCCTTACAGATCGATGATCAATGATTATTTGTTTCAAAATTTAAATGATATCGACCCAGAAGTGTTTTGGTTCCAACAAGATGGTGCTACACCTCATGCTGCTACCGTAACAATTGATTTATTGAAAGAAAGATTTGGCGATAACATTATTTTGAGAAATGATCCAAGTAATTGGCCTTCAAGATCATGCGACATAACTCCATTGGATTATCTTCTTTGGAAGTCATTGGTTTATGCTGATTGGTCAAGTCATTGGTTTATGCTGATAAACCAGAAACAACAGACGCTTTATAAGCCAACATAACTCGTGTTATTGATGAAATAAGGCCTGAATTACTCGAAAAAGTGGTCCAAAATTGGTCTGGTCGAATGCGGTTCCTCAGAGCCAGTCGGGGTGGACATATGCCGTAAATTATTTTTAAAACATAAATGTCATAAAATTATCTTTCAATAAGAAAAAATTTGGCTTCAATCTTAATTTAAATGTGTTTTATTTCAATTTAAAATTCTATCTCTCTAATAAAAACACACGATATATCTATTCATTAGGAATGTAAAACGTAAATTTTGCACAAATAGGCTTAACAATTAGATATTAGTAATTCGTAAGGTACCTGTGAAACATTTACGTTGAGAATGGTAACATTCATCGTCCTATATGAAGACTTCCTCGGCAACGATCATTAAAACGCTTGTATGTGAAAGTTGATAGTAACCATCGCTAGACATCTATCTATATTGGGAAAGTGACAATCTATAGACACAAACAGCTTTCTTGTACGTCTTAAGTGGGACAATCATTTTTGTTTTCCACGAATTGTTATTTTCACAGATACAGCATCTGGCAAACCTACAACGAAGTTTTCATTCAACTAATATTTCTTGAATTGATCTGCATTCATTGATTCTCATTCAGAGAATAAACTCGAAAGTGAAACATCGAAGTTCGTAGAGTTTATTGAATTTTGCGCGCTTGTTCTAGGGAACAGTATGTTATTGATTTGCCAAAATATCTGCAATTTTCGAATTTTGAGCCGAATATAGTCTCAAAACTATCGGGTGTTTTTTTTTAGAGTGATTAACTTCAAATTGAAATAAAACACATTCAAATCAAGATTGAAGCCATTTTTTTTTATTTGAAACATAATTTTATGACATTTATGTTTTAAAAATAATTTCCGGCATATATCCACCACGACTAGCTCTGAGGAACCGCATTCGACCAGACCAATTTCGGACCTCTTTTTCGAGTAATTCAGGCCTTATTTCATCAATAACACGAGTTATGTTGGCTTCCAAAGCGTCTATTGTTTCTGGTTTATCAGCATAAACCAATGACTTGACATAACCCCAAGGAAAATAATCCACTGGAGTTAGGTCGCATGATCTTGGAGGCCAATTAATTGGATCATTTCTCGAAATAATGTTATCGCCAAATCTTTCTTTCAATAAATCAATTGTTACGGTAGCAGCATGAGGTGTAGCACCATCTTGTTGAAACCAGATCACTTCTGGGTCGATACTACTCAAATTTTGAAACAAATAATCATTGATCATCGATCTGTAACGATTCGACGTGCCGACGTTCTAATAGTTGTCCTCTCATTTTAAACCTTTTTAACCTGTTTTTATTGCCTCTTCTACCTCTGTATATTCATAGATACCCTGCTCTGCTTGTTGAGTCTTCAGTTGTCTGGAGATGGGATAGTTAATTCCCGAAACTCGAGTCACAATGAAATGTGTAAAATATCAATTTATTGGTAGTAAAACTTATTTTAATTATGAATAGCAAGGATGTTAAATGTTATTTATCACAAAATCATTTTCATTATTTCTCCTGGTTGACTTATTCAAAATTTTCAGAGGGTATTTTTTGTGAATCATTTGTTTTATTGGCTAAACATGAAGGTATTCATAAGGCCATTCCTATTAAAAAACTTGTAAGTCCATTACAGAAGTAGGTATTCAAAACTATCCGATAAAATAAAATAATAAGAAGCGGTTTTTTACTTGATAGAAGGATTATTACAAACTTTGACTATCACAACAGAATTAATCTGTTGGTCTTCTACAATTTTAGTTTCAAAAAAATCTTTAAAAAACTTTCAGAATTAAGTTAATGGCTTATAAGCACTGCTTATATTTAATACACGTATAAAATCAAAATTCATTACACAATATCAAATGGAATAAAAGCTCCAACAAATATAAATTGTTAATTAAAATTAAAAAATGAGTAATATTAAATGTCTCGTTCCAAACATGCGCACCTGAACTCGTCAGATAGGCGTGGTACGCATGTTTTGCCTGTAACATTTGACAAAACGTTCTATTTCTGGTCTCATATTCATGAAAACCAAATTTCTTTCAAAAATACACAACATAACTTCAGGTACCTCTCCAAAACTAATTTATTTGAAATACTTAATATGTTTGAATATTTAAATAAGTTACTTCAAAAACTCTTAAAAACATGTAGCACATCCTCAAAAACAATTAGAACTCAGGTTGGAACGGAACATTCAATATTACTTATTTTTTAATAAGATTAATTATTTGATTCCCTTCAAAATCGTAATATTGAAAGGGAAATATGATTCTAGTTTTAAGCATAATGTATCCCGATTCGTATAAAAATTCCAAGAAAATAAAGATAGTACAACTTTTATCTGCTAAATTCGAAAAATTTGACTTGCATTCGAAATAAGTGACTCAAACATACGATGAGGTAGAGTAATGTCGGAAGAAGTAAACGGTTTACAGGAAAAAATCAAATCTATAGCACCACAAGCAATGTTTACTATTACTATGCACACGTATTCAATTTGGTTTTAAGTATTGCGTGCAGTTCAATTCAACAAGTTAAAGTTTTTTCTCAGCCCTTTCAGGATTTTCATCATATTTTTCCAAATCGACAAAGCGTACCCTAGTGTTAGAGCAAATTGGAGGAAATCGTATACCTACAAACGAAGCAACTCGTTGGAATTTTACTTCACGTGCCGTTCTGACAGTTTTAAATAATAGAGATAAATTACTCGAAATCTACATTTATATTGATTTTTAATCAAACCTATATTGTTTTTTCTATTGTACAAACAAAATAGCAAATAGCTATTCTGAAGGCGAGAAATTGACTGCAACTGGATATCGCAGGTTTACACTCAAAGCATCGCTAGGGAGTTGAAATGGCGGATAAAACACAACAATTGAGGCAATTTTTTTTTAATTCTAGACATTATAGCGACTCAAATAGAGGTTAGGTTTTGCGACATTGAAAAAGCACATTTCGTCGATGTGTTAAATAATTCAAAATTCTCCATTTATGAAAAAGAATTTCCTGCTGAGCTTTTGAAAGACTTGACAACGCAATATAACATTTTTTATATAAATCAACTAAAAAGAGAATTAACTGTTGTATACGGAAACGGTATAATAGAAAATTGCACAAACCTTTATGAAATGTCAACTTTTTTTCAGGATACTGACTTTATATTTTGTATGCCAGAACTCTTTAAATTATTAGGTCTTGTTGTTTTGCCAGTGACAACTGCTTCTACAGAAAGAAGTTTATCCGTGTTGAAAATAATTAAAAATTACATCCGAAAAACTGGACAGGCGTGATATGGCAAAAATTTCAATTGTAAAAGTATTTATAATATATCATTTCGCTGAACAGAAGAATCGCCGAATTCCTTTGGTCTTTAAAAAAATTTTAATTTTTAGAACTCACGATTTCAATTTGAAATTAATATTTTTTTTACAACTTACAATAATTAAAATTAATAAATAAATATTTGAAGCAGACAAAATTTTGTTTCTGATCTTTCAATTATGAAAACTAATTCCTTTTCAAAAATACAAAACATAATTTAAGGACTTCTCAGAAAATATAATTTGTTTGAAATATTTACTATATTTCAAAATTTAAATAAGTTACTTCAAAAATCTCTCAAAATATGTATTATATCTCCAAAAAACAATTAGTATTCCGATAAGGTCTTCATCGGTTCTACTTCACATTTGAAGAATAAAATCAACCAACAACAAATATAACTCACCTAAAAGTCCTCCTGGGATCATCGCTTTGATCAACTAACTTTAAAATCCAAGATATTCTATGTTCGTCACAAAAATCACCGAAAGCTGTAAGGTAATATAAGGCCTTCTTTAAACCACTTGATATTCCATAATGTAATTTTTATTCAAGCCTAAATATAATTATATATTATATATAAAATAAAATAATAAGAAGAGGTTTTTTACTTGATAGAAAGAATATTACAAAATTTTAATATCAAAACAGATTAAATCTGTTAGTCTTCTATAATTTAAATTTAAAAAAAAATTTATTCAAAAATTTTTACAATCAAATCAATGTCTTATAAGCACTGCTTAAATTCAATAGACATATAAAATCAAAATTCATTATACAATATCAAATGGAATAAAAAACCCAACAAATATAAATTGTAAAATTTGAATATCAAAACAGATTTAATCTGTTGTCTTCTACAATTTTAATTTCAAAAAATTCTTTGAAGAAACTTTAAGAATTAAATTAATGTCTTTATAAGCACTGCTCATATTTAATAGACGTATAAAGTCAGAATTCATCATACAATATCAAATGTAATTAACAAAAACCAACGAATATAAATTGTCAATTGAAATTAAAATATAAATAAGCAAACATTTTTTGTTTCGTTCCAGGCATGCGTAATGAACTCTTCAGACAAACTTACGAAGCCCTGTTTGTTACAAAATGTATTGTTTTCTGATCCCATATTAATGAAAAATAACTCTTTCTCAAAAATATAAAACATAATTTCAAGAACTTCTCAAAAACTAATTTATTTGAAATATTCAATATATTTAAATAAACTACTTCAAAAAATCTCAAAACATTTAGCACATCCCCACGAAATAATTAAAGTTACGATAAGATCAGTTCAACTTTACATATAAAAAAAAATAATAAAATCAATTAAACAATGTATAGACTTACCAGTGCCATCTTGGAAATACGAACCTGTTTAATTGATTTTATTATTTTTTTTTATATGTAAAGTTGAACTGATCTTATCGTAACTTTAATTATTTCTTGGGGATGTGCTACATGTTTTGAGATTTTTTGAAGTAGTTTATTTAAATATATTGAATATTTCAAATAAATTAGTTTTTGAGAAGTTCTTGAAATTATGTTTTATATTTTTGAGAAAGGGTTATTTTTCATTAATATGGGATCAGAAAACAATACATTTTGTAACAAACAGGGCTTCGTAAGTTTGTCTGAAGAGTTCATTACGCATGCCTGGAACGAAACAAAAAATGTATGCTTATTTATATTTTAATTTCAATTGACAATTTATATTCGTTGGTTTTTCTTAATTCCATTTAATACATCCATTTGACTTTATACGTCTATTAAATATGAGCAGTGCTTATAAAGACATTAATTTAATTCTTAAAGTTTCTTCAAAGAATTTTTTGAAATTAAAATTGTAGAAGACAACAGATTAAATCTGTTTTGATATTCAAATTTTGTAATAATCCTTCTATCAAGTAAAAAACCGTTCCTTCTTATTTTATTTTAAATATAAATTGTTAATTAAAATTAAAAAATAAGTAATATTAAATGTTTCGTTCCAAACATGCGCACCTGAACTCGTCAGACAGGCTTGGTACTCATGTTTAGCCTGTAACATTTGACGAAACATTCTGTTTCTGGTCTTATATTCATGAAAACCAAATCTCTTTCAAAAATGCACAACATAACTTCAAGAACCTCTCCAAAACTAATTTATTTGAAATACTTTATATGTTTGAATATTTAAATAAGTTACTTCAAAAACTCTTAAAAATATGTAGTACATCCTCAAAAACAACTAGAACTCAGATTGGAACGGAACATTCAATATTACTTATTTTTTAATAAGATTAAATATTGTACTGGTGTATATGAATTTCCTTTTCCATGACGATGGTTTCGAAGTTTTTGATATGAATTATTTGATTCCCTTCAAAATCGTAGAATTGAAAGGGAAATATGATTCTAGTTTTGAGCATAATTTATCCCGATTCGTATCAAAATTCCCAGAAAATAAAGATAGTACCATTTCTTGTTTGATGGAAACAGAATTAGACTTGTGGTATAAAAAATGCAATAGTGAGACAGAAAATCTGCCAGATACAGCAAAGTTTTGCGATAAATCAATATATCGGAATGTTTACTTGGCACTTTATTTGATATCTGTAATGCCTGTAAGTGTGGCAGCTCTGAGAGTCAACATTAAAGAGGTTAAAACCTTGAAACCTTCCTTAAAACCAGAATAGATTGTTAGGTTTAGCCTTTTTGTACGTCCATAGAGAAATTGAACTAGGTATTGATTCTGCGATAGATTTTGCGAATATGAAAAGGAGATTCTTGGAATTGGTGTTATAGAAAACACGAAAAAGCCAATATATAAGGAGTAAATTATTTCATTTCCATTTCATAACATCGTTTTTGATTCATTAGTTTATAGGTACATATGTTATATTTATGACTATTATTTCTGTTTGTTTTGATTAAAAATTTATTTTCTTACAAGAAACATATTTTTTGTTTTGAAAAATGAACTTACCAACTTATCATTTATTGGCAAATAATAATTCTTCAAAGTACTTACTTTGAAAAATTATTGCAAAAAAGAAGATACTAATCATTTTTTCAATGAGAAAGATGTCACTTTACTACATAAAGTTAATAAGGGTAAATTGATGAACTATTTGTAGATTCTTTCAATCAAACAAGCCATCGAGAAAAAGAATAATTCAACAAATTCCCAAATACTCTTTGGCAACACCCCTATATTGGATGCTGTTATTTCCATGCGCCATAAAAATACACAGATATCCTAAGTGTAATAAAAGAAGCTTTTCAATTTTAAGTTTAGTTCCTTTTTGTTCACCTTTGAAAATGGTCGAAAGACCGAAACCCGTGTCAGGATTCTGAATAAATTATGGAACATAAACACTGTGTGAATTTTTTTAAATAAGAATATCAACTGAGTATGTTATGTAATTTTGATAAATATTCTAAATTTTCTATACATTCTTTTATGTTTTTGAGTGTTTTTTATGAATACTTAAATAGAAACTATGTTTCTTAAGCATTTTTTCAATTTTTTCAAAATTAAGTTTCACACAATTATTCTTTTATATGTGAAATTTGAAGAAAAAAACCCTTTTAAGTAATATACCCTTAAATTTATAGTTATTCTTTATATTAATTGTCGGTTTCAGCTTGGTTAAATTTAATTTATTCCGATATTGTAGTTTAAATATACCACTGTTAACGGATTCGGTTATTTTGTTTGTTGATTTGGTAGATTTGTAAACGAAAATTCACTGCCGATTTTTTTTAAATAATTTTGGTAACTTTTGGAGACTCGGTTCTATCAAAAACCACAGCATAAGTACAAGTGATATTAAAAGTTCAACTCGTGAAGTTTACGAAGGTCTGCCTCGTTCTGGAGGACCTTCGACATCAAAAACCGAAGAAAACGTCGAAATTGTGAGCAAAATGATCCTTGAAAATCGTCATGTGAGACTAATAGAGGTTAAGTGGTCAGTACTTCATGATTGAATCAGGCGTTGACATAAGTATATCGAATAATATTTAAATAAGGTTATTCTGATTTTCACAAATTTTTATTGTTATGTTTACAACAATCGTTTCGTTATCACAGTAGCATCATCAAGCAAGATATATATGTCTAGACAGTACAATGTAATACCTGAAGAAGCCACATCGTGGTGAAACAATTGTTGTAGTAGTACAAACATTTTTGTGGAAATAAATTACTGTCTCATATACATTTTTTTTATAAATAACAATAAAAATTTGTGAAAATCAGAATAATCTTATTTAAATATTATTCAATATGGATTTTCACCAAGTAAGAACTGATTCAATTCAATATGTAAGTATATCTTTTCAGATATCTTGAAAGAGATAAAATAAATTTGGAAGAAGGTAAAATAAATGGAGGTTTATAATTGATAGAAGGTATATAAAATTTATTAAATATTTTAATATTAACAGATAAATTCTGTTAGTCTTCTACATATTTATTTCAAAAAATTATATTCAATAATATAACTTCCGGAATTAAATTAATATTTTATAAGCACTGCTTATATCAGACGACATATAAAATAAACATTCATTATAAGACATCCAAACGAGATAACAAAATCCAATAAATATAAATTGTTAACAAAAATCATATAAACTAACTATTTTGAGTACACAAAATTTTGTTTCTGCTCATCCCTCTTATGGAAACAGATATCTTTCAAAAATATTTAACATAATCCTAAGAATTTCATCATAAAACTATCTAAAAAAAAAAATATATATATATATATATATATACGTCTTTTAAACGTAAGCGATGCTTATTTTAGACATTAACTAATTCTAAAAGTTTTTTGAATTAAAATTGTAGAAGACTAACAGATTTAATCTGTTTTGATATTCAAATTTTGTTATCTTTCTTCTATCAAGTAAAAAGCCTTTTTCTATTTTATTTTATATATAATATATAATTATATTTTGGCTTCAATGAATCTCATTATGGAATGTCAATGATTTTAAATATAACCTTAAAAATAACTTACTGTTCTGTGATTTTGTTAGAATCTTGAATTTTAAAGTTAGTCTGTTTGAAGCATCCATCCTTAACAGGTGTGAGTTGTGATATAGTTGTAGTTATTTGATTTTGATATTTGGAATATTATCTAGGACCGAAGAAGAGATTACCTAGAATTATATTTGTTTTTTGAAGATATAGTGCATGTTTTGAGAGATTTCTGAATTAACTTATTCGAATATTTAAATATATTAAATATTTCAAATAAATTATATTCTTTGAGAAGTCCTTAAAATGTGTTCATGTTTTTAAAAGGCAATTGGTGTTCTTAAAGGTAAGATCAGAAACGAAATTTTGTCTCCTTCAAATATTTATTTATTAATTTTAATGACTTTCTTATATCTGTTGGTTTATTTATTCCATTTGACTTTATATATTGAGTTTTGATTATATACGTCTATTAAACCTAAGTGGTGCTTATTTTAGACATTAATTTAATTCTAAAAGTTTTTTGAATAAAATTTTTTTGAAATTAAAAGTGTAGAAGACTAACAGATTTAATCTGTTTTGATATTCAATTTTTGTTATATTTCTTTTGTCATGTAAAAAGCCTTTTTCTATTTTATTTTATAAAACTATCTTACTTGGAATATTCAATGTTATTGAATATCCAACTAAGTTACTTTTTAGAAAATCTCAAGATGTGTAAAAACATTACTAAAAAATAAGTTTTAAGAGAGACTTTGCTCGTCAGTACCTAATCACCTAATATAACATCAAACAAGAAAAAATATTTACTCACCCTAACAATCTAGAATCATCTTGTCAAATGAATTGCCGTCAATCTTCAAGATCTATGGTACACCACAGAACTATTTGTTGGAGATCACACGGGACACCATTTAAATGTTCAGTATTCATTTGCCAAGATGTTTCTAGATTGTGAAGGTGAGTAAATATTTTTTGTTGATTGATGTTATATTTTTTAAATGTGATTGGGTACTGACAAGCAAAGTCTCTCTTAAAACGTGTGTTTTAGTAATGTTTTTACGTATCTTGAAATTTTGTAAAAAATTATTTAGTTGGAAATTCAGTAACAATGAATATTTCAAGTAAGATGGTTTTATGATGAAATTCTTAGGATTATGTTAAAAATTTTTGAAAGATATCTGTTTTCCTAAGAGGGATGAGCAGAAACAAAATTTTGTCCACCCAAAATATTTAATTTATAGGATTTTTGTTTACAATTTATATTTATTGGATTTTGTTACCTCATTTTGATGTCTTATGATGAATGTTTATTTTATATGTCGTCTGATATAAGCAGTGCTTATATGACATTAATTTAATTCCTGAAGTTATAATATTAAACATAATTTTTTGAAATTAAATATGTACAAGGCTAACAGAACATATCTGTTAATATTAAAATATTTAATAAATTTGAAGGAAGATTAACACAATTTTATTTTATTCACAATTTCCTGGTATTTTTTCATCGTAGTGTATTATAGGAGGCCACGTAATGCCCATTCACAAACATGATTTTCCAATTTGGATTTAAGCCCATACAACAAATTTGAAGTATATCAGTTATTTTTTTTCATATATTATCGTGCTTATAAACGACATGAGTATGATTAGAAATTTTCCATCTGTTAATGTCATGAATTTTCAACTGAAAATTCTAACGATATAAACGAAATGATACATGAATGAATTCCTATCAATTAAACGATATTTTATCAAAATGAATGTTCTAAACGTTCAATATTATAAGTTTCGTTTAGAAAGCGTAACAATACCACATTTTTCTCTGAATGAATTGGTCTCGAGTAAAGTTAGGTGAGATGAAATAAATTAATAGTTCTCACAGAAGAAGAGGAGGATCTGAAGTATTAAATGATTCTGAGAAAGAATGGATCGTTGAAAGAATTTTAATGACAGTAGTAGATACTCTCGCCTAACTACTTCACACTTTCAATTTTTCAATTTCATTAAGCGAATGAACTGCCTTGAGTCGTATCGTCGAACATTTAAGCAACAAGAGAACAAGGCAGCTTTCAATAATTCTTCTCCAATTTCTGCATACTAGAATTCATATTTTCAAACAGTAAACACATGTGGTCAATGAGAAACTAACTGTGAATAATATGGTTAATAATAATGATCGTGAGGTTTATATAATGCATCTCCTCTATTCTTCTCAAGTGTTGCATGACATCATTCAATAAGTAACATTATTCGAGTATGCAGATGGGGTGCATCTTGAATCGCACCGTTTGAAGTTAAAAGTGGAAATACTTGAATACTTGAAAGGGTTAATAAAGTAAATAAAAACAACTTGGCTTAAGTTTCACTGTTTATTTGATGTCTGTTGACATATGTTTCGTATTAAAATAAATTAATTCGGCTGATCTGTACATACGCATGTCTAGAATTTGCCTCTGTGATCTACAAAACCTTGTCGAGTTTGTTGGAGTATAGAATTGTTATACAGATGTAAGTTACACTGTCTCGATTTCTAGAACTTTCTATTACCACAGCTCATACTCTTTATTAATGATATGTTTCGGGTTTTTAGCCCGTTTTCAAAACTGAAGAGAACAAAACTTTAAATCCTATTTATAATGTAACGGTAGATCACAGGTACAATTTTGAAGAGTGTAAAAATATAGTGTTAGTTTGATCCTAATCGTTTACAGGTGAGAGTAATGGTGATAAATTAAATTGAAGTTGTTCATTTGTGATTGATAGCTTCTTTCCATGTGCTAAACAAATTTCCAAACTTTTTAAATGTTCCATTCTTCTGCTTTTATTACCTTGTGTAAAATCTCAGTTCTACTTAAATCTATAAAATGTTTGTTATTTATACAATGTTCCGAAAAACCAGATGTTATTTTATTATGTTATATACCTATATATGTTCTTCCACCCTCATGTTTATAGATCGTTCTGTCTGACCAATGTAAAATGCAGGGCATTCATTACAATATAATTTGTAAACCTCTTTTTGCACACGTTTCACGACAGTCTTTGCTATTGACTAAGAGTGAACCTAAGTTTTTCTTATTTGTACAAATAATATTAATATTATTTTGTTTTAGTCTATTGCAAATTTTGTTACTAATTTGTGGTATGAAGTTTATGCTATTGAATTTTTTTTTCTTTGTCCTAAAATATAGAGTAAAGAGAAGCTAGAGCTTTTTTATGCTGTTTCTTAGAAATTAATTTATCGATTTCGTTCGTATTGTAACCATTGATCGACGCTAATGACTTCAAAACTTTGATTTCTTTGTTAATGTTTTCTAGTGAGAGAGGGGTTGATAGTAACCTATGTATAGGTTGTTTTTTTAGAGTGATAGAACTTTAAATTGAAATAAAACACATTTAAATTAAGATTGAAGCCAATTTTTTTTTTATTGAAAGATAATATTATGAAATTTATGTTTCAAAAATAATTTCCGGCATATGTCCACCACGACTAGATCTGAGGAACCGCATTCGACCAGACCAATTCTGAATCACTTTTTCGAGTAATTCAGGCCTTATTTCATCAATAACACGAGTTATGTTGGTTTCCAAAGCGTCTATTGTTTCTGATTTATCAGCATAAATCAATGACTTGACATAACCCCAAAGAAAAGTATTCAGTGGACTTATGTCGCATGATATGTGTATTTTTCAGGATGCAATGGAACCTGCAGAACTTCTTGAGGATTTTTTTCACTCATGAGCTTCATCACTGAATACAATTTTACGATAAAAAAGTGGATCAACTTCAAGCTATTCTAGGGCCCAATCAGTAAACAAACGACGCTTATTATGGTCAAGTGGCTTTAGTTCTTGAACTAGTTGAATCTTGTATGGGTGTAGACCAAGATCTTTAACCAAAAACTTCCATGTTGTGGATGCACAGAGTCCAACTTGTTGTGAGCGTCAACGAATAAACAAATCTGGATCATCATTAACACTATGACTCACAGCAGCCATTATTTTCTTCTGTACGTACAGTTCTTTGTCTTGCTATTGTTGTTGCATCGAGTAGAGAAAATGTTGTCCGAAATAGTAGTTCGACGATGATAATTATGTGAACCATAAATTTCACGAATTGCTCTATAATTTTGGCATATAGAACACTGATTTTGAAAATAAATTTCAACAATTTCTATACGTTGTTGCGGCGTGAGTCTTTCCATGATAATTTGTCAATGCTTACTGAACAGAAATGACAAAACAACATGGCTTCTACCTTCTGTCAAATCACAGTTATCCCTATCGCGCCCCCAGGCATTAGATCTTGACGTGATGGGGGCGCTCTCTTGACTAGGACCCTAGATTCGTCCCGGCCAATTGGAGGGTTAAGTCTTGGTGTCTAACGTAATGCCATTTCGCGCCAGTCACTGGACCTGTATGGTGGAAGATCTCCGAATGGTTTTACTCAGGTGAAATGGAGGGCTGAGCCGGTTGATTAACTTAGTGACAAGGGAGTTTGTCGCAGCACAGGGCTTCTCCCTTAAAACTAGCGTACTCTACCCTATCGCAGTATAAATCTTCGGATTCTGTGTAATGGCCGAGTGCGTTATGTAGCATACTGCGTTACCTCGGGGGGTCCTGGCCACCCCAATTGGTGTTGGACTCGAGGGGGCAGTGGTTGAAAGTCCTCATGCTGGACTAGGGGGGTATTTCATTTATCTGTTCGCAGACCCCCATTTTCGGGATATTCTCATGAAACGACTCGGGGTTTAACGGGACTTGACGGTTCGACCGGCCTGTCCTGGCCCCTGGATCTGTGCGTAACTATTTAGGGTTTGTGGATCTCGACGAAATGGCTACGCCATTAGTGCTTGACGCCTGGATCAATCAAATGACCTCACATGGGTTCGGTGGGTCAGGACGTATAGTCCGCTAGACGGTGCTCGTACCAGGATCAATTGTAGTCGTCAATCTTGAGTTTATCTTAGTTTATGGGACTGCGTTCGGGTAGATGGATAAGAATTCCCTCCGGCGGGTGAGTTGCGTCTCAAACCAACTCGGGTACTGACCTGCTGAGCCAGTAGAGGTTGGATAGTGCTTCGCTGCTACCAGTCAGATGGTTCTGGCTTTCGAGTCGGGGCCCAAACTGGAAGCTGGTGGGTTCATCTCTTCGGAGGGGTTCTCGCCACGCGCGATGATATGGCGTAATCCTTATCACACTTTCTACCTCTAGGGGTGGACTGTGGAGACTGCTTGGTAGTCACTTGGAAAAGAGGCCTTCCTCAAATAGCCAATAACTATTCTGGTAGAATTCACCTATCCCTATCGGAAGTTATGACACTCTAAAAAAAACACCCGATACAAAGGCGTAAAATTAAAAATTTCACTATACAACTCACAGAAGAATTAAAAACTTTAAAAATACCCCCTAACGCTTAACTGGTTTCATTCGATGTTGTGAATTTATTTCCTTCCATATCTAATGAAGAAACTAAAAATATAGTTCAAAATGTATTACAACTCACCTCTGAAATTATACGAGAAAAAAATGATTCTTCTTGAAATATGCCTCAAAAAGAATCATTTTAAATTCAATCATGAAATTTATCATTGATTAGACGGCTAGGGGTTCTTCCTTATCTCCACTTTTGAGCGAAATTTTCATGACCCATCTAATAAAACCTTTTCTTCACAAGATAATTTCATAAAGAAAGTTCTTTACTGGAAAAGATATGCAGATGATGTATTTTATATTTCATTAGGTTCTATTAGACAATTAGAAATGTTTCTGAATTTGTTAAATTCATTTTCAAATTCTGTCAAATTCACTATTGAAATCGAAAATTCCCAAGAATCAATAAATTTTTTAGATATTCAGATCTCAAGAAATGTTAATTCCCTTGAATTTGACATATTGAGAAAATTCACGTACACAGATTCATTAACAGTTCTCACCCTTAAACCTTCAGATAATTCCAGACTAGCGACCGAAATTCGTGATAGCGAAAAAACCGTCCAGCCAAGGATATCTCAAAACTCGAAAAAAATTCATAACTCCGAAACTAGATACCGCTCTCAGAAAATTTTATCATCGTAATATTCTTATTAGAATGCTGCAATTGCATAACTCGGAAATTAGATACCTCTTTCGGAAATTTTTTCAGGGTAATAATCTCATTAAAATTCTCTAATTCAATCAACCTTCAGGTAATTCCAGACTAGCGACCGAAATTCGTGATAGCGAAAAAACCGTCCATCCAAGGATATCTCAAAACTCGAAAAAAATTCATAACTCCGAAACTAGATACCGCTCTCAGAAAATTTTCTCATTGTAATATTTTCATTGAAATGCTGTAATTTAATCAACCTTCAGGTAATTCCAGACTAGCGACCGAAATTCGTGATAGCGAAAAAACCGTCCAGCCAAGGATATCTCAAAACTCGAAAAAAATTCATAACTCCGAAACTAGATACCGCTCTCAGAAAATTTTCTCATTGTAATATTTTCATTGAAATGCTGTAATTTAATCAACCTTCAGGTAATTCCAGACTAGCGACCGAAATTCGTGATAGCGAAAAAACCGTCCAGCCAAGGATATCTCAAAACTCGAAAAAAATTCATAACTCCGAAACTAGATACCGCTCTCAGAAAATTTTCTCATTGTAATATTTTCATTGAAATGCTGTAATTTAATCAACCTTCAGGTAATTCCAGACTAGCGACCGAAATTCGTGATAGCGAAAAAACCGTCCAGCCAAGGATATCTCAAAACTCGAAAAAAATTCATAACTCCGAAACTAGATACCGCTCTCAGAAAATTTTTTCATTGTAATATTCTCATTGAAATGCTGTAATTTAATCAGCCTTCAGGCTGTAAAAATGTCTTCTTTTCACGCCTTTATACATAGGTTACTATCAACCCCTCTCTCAATAGAAAACTTTAACAAAGAAATTAAAGATTTGAAATCATTAGCGTCAAACAACTGTTACAATACGAACGTAATCGATAAATTATTTTTTGAGAAACAGCATAAAAAATCTCTAGCTTCTCTTCAGCCTATTCTTCAGGACAAAGAAAAAGAAAAATTCCATGGCATACACTTCATACAATACTTTGTTACAAATTAGTAACAAAATTTGCAATAGACTAAAACAAAATAATATTAATATTATTTGTACAAATAAGAAAAACTAGAGTTCACTCTTAGTCAATAGCAAAGACTATCGTGAAACGGAAACAACAGGTCATATTAACTCGACTGAGAATCGGACATACTAGATATACCCACCAATATCTCCTCAAAAACGAAGACCCCAAAAGATGTATAACGTGTGATGAGGTGCTGACCGTAAGACACTTCATGACGGAGTGCCCCGACTTCCGGGAGAAGTGGAGATCCTCAGGACTACCAGAGAACCTTGAAGATGCCTTGGATCCAGGAAACCTTGATGTGATAGTAAAATTTCTAAAGAGTATTCAGATATTTAATGAAATCTAATAATCCCATAATGTATATTATTTTATATTTTATATTGTTCCGCCGCTAATAACCTTTGTGGTTGATGCGGATCTTTTGAATAAAAAAAAAAAAAAAATGCCCTGCATTTTACACAGGTCAGAGAGGACGATCTATAAACATAAGGGTAGAAAAACATATTAGGAGTACAAATAAGTTTCCGCCGTTTTATTGTAGATGGCGCGGCATGGAGTTTCGGTTAGCTTTCGCAGATGATAACCGGCTTAAAAAATAGTTTGGACATTCAAGAACAACATAACCTATTAATATCATTGATTTTATATTGGTAAAATATAATTTTTATAAGTTGAAAATGTCAAAATTTGAGCCAAGTAAGCGTCATTTGCGGGAAATATTAGTTTACTTCTTTAATTTAAAGCAATCTGCTGCTGAGGCGCATCAATTGCTCGTAGAAGCATATGGTGAGGGTGCTTTGAGTGAGAGAACGTGTCGAAAGTGGTTTCAAAAGTTTAAAAACGGTGATTTCGACGTAGAAGACAAAGATCACAGTGGAAGGCCAAAAATTTACGAGGATGCAGAATTGGAGGAAGATTCATCTCAAACACAAAAAGAACTTGCTCTAACATTAGAAGTCACTCAGCAAGCAGTCTCACATCGTTTAAAATCATTAGGAATGATTCATAAACAAAGAAATTATTCTTCTGCATGACAATGCTCGTCCACATGTTGCGGCTCCCGTGAAAAAGTACTTGGAAACACTTGATTGGGAAGTGTTACCCCACCCGCCGTATTCACCAGACATTGCACCGTCCGATTATCACCTGTTCCGGTCCATGGCACATGCTCTGACGGCGCAGCGGTTCACATCTTATGAGGATACCAAAAATTGGGTTGATTCGTGGATAGCCTCAAAAGACAAGGAGTTCTTCAAACGTGGGATTCGAATGCTGCCTGAGAGATGGGAAAAAGTGGTTGTAAGTGATGGGCAATATTTTAAATAAATTTATATTACCGTTCTTCTATAATAAATATTTAATTTGTGTTAAAAAACGGCGGAAACTTATTTGTACTCTTAATAGAAAAAGTATATTACATAATGAAATAACACTTGATTTTTCGGAACATTGTATAAATAACAACCATTTCATAGATTTCAGTAGAACTGAGATTTTATACGTTGGTAATAAAAGCAGAAGAATGGACCTTTTGGAAAGTTTGGAAATTTGTTTAGCACATGGTAAGAAGCTACCAATCACAAATGAACAACTTAAATTTAATTTATCACCATTGGTCTTATCTGGAAAAAAACTAGGACCGAACTAACATCTTATTTTTTACACTCTTCAAAATTAATAAAGTAAATGAAAACAACTTGGCTTATGTTTCACTGTTTATTTGATGTCTGTTGACATATATGTTTCGGGTTTTTAGCCCATTTTCAAAACTGAAGAAAACAAAACTTGAAATCCTATTTGAAATGGAAGGATAGATCACAGGTACAATTTTTAACAGTGTAAAAATATGGTGTTAATTGAGTCCTTATCTTTTTCAGATCCTTATCTGAAAAAGATCACCATTGCCCTTGCAATGGTGATAAATTAAATTGAAGTTGTTCATTTGTAATTGGTAGCTTCTTACCATGTGCTAAACAAATTTCCAAACTTTCTGAAAGGTCCATTTCCCTGCTTTTATTACCTACGTGTAAAATCTCAGTTCTACTGCACACGTAGGCAATAACAGCAGAAGAATGGATCTTCCAGAAAGTCCATTTTCCTTCTTTTATTACCTACGTGTAAAATCTCAGTTCTACTGAACACGTAGGCAATAAAAGCAGAAGAATGGACCTTTCAGAAAGTTTGGAAATTTGTTTATCACATGGTAAGAAACTACCAATTACAACTTCAACTTAATTTATCACCATTCCTCTTATCTGTAAAAGATTAGGACCCAACTATCGCCATATTTTCACACTGTTCAGAATTGTACCTGTGATCTACCCTACCATAATAAATAGGATTTTAAGTTTTGTTCTCTTCAGTTTTGAAAATGGGCTAAAAATCCGAAACAGATGTGTCAACAGACATCAAATAAACAGTGAAACTTAAGCCAAGTTGTTTTTTCAAAACAGTATTCACCTCTTAGAAACTGAAAGAACATGGATTAAAATCAACGAAAATAAAAGAAAGAGGGAGTATTCTTGAGACTTCGCTTCAGATTACTGTGCGAATTGGTCATGGAAAATTTCATGAAACGGATTTTCATGAAATCGTCTATGGTCAAAATCCGCTTATGGTGTCCGGAACTATGCTTATCAAGAATTTTTTTTCCAATATCACAAACAGGATCTGACAACTATAAATAAATAATTTAGACACAAAATAATGATTTGAATATTTATATCAAACTTCGTTAGGATCACGACACTTGAAGTATTGAAGTATTGAAGAATTGATGACAAGCAATACTGAATATCCGAGAACAATTCGATGACTTAGCGGAAAATTTCTCTCAGAGTCTATAACTTAAACGAGATATTCAAGAAATCTGTTTTACTACAAGAGAAATTAAGGTTTTTTTGGAACCGGAAGACTAGATTGTCATTGGTTACTTTAATTAAGTCCTTAATTGGATTCAAAATCTGTTATGACGTTTTATGGAAAGTGAAATATAGTCCGTCTAGAGAGTATCCGGAAAAACAAAGCTCAATTGTAATTATTTAGTATAAATTTTTAATTCTTGAATTAAAAAATAATAACGAAATATTCATCTCATTCAGTTATACAACCTCTATTTAACTGTAAACACTTGACTAATCGTCGAGGTACACCCGAAACTAGATCACCCCCATAATTTTCGGTGATGGCAGTCCAGGACTGAATTAAATCATCTTTATTTCGTGGCGCTGCTCGTTCAACTTCAATTTCATATGTCCCCATATATTTTCAATGAGACTAATATCTGGTGAAGCTGCTGGCCATAAAATAGTTGTCACTTGGTGTTCTTGTATCCAAGCTTTAGTATAGGACGAAGTATTGCATCTTGCATTATCCTGCTGAAAACGCCACCCTTCTGGATCTAAAGCATGCGCCGTTTCAAGAAGAAAATCGTTTAGAATGCCACAATACTTTTAACTATTAATGGTACCATCAACCATACAGAAAGGCGTAGCACCACGCTGAGATATTGCTCTCCAGGTTGTTTTGATAGGATTTTTAACTGATTTCCACCAAGCTTGAAACAACTTTCATTAGATATAAAGACGTTATAAAAATTATCTTATTGAAAATGTTGACAAAATTCTATCCTCCGTTCCTTTTGTAAAAGTATCATAGGGATTTTTTTGGTTTCCTGGAGATTTAGCCTTATCTATACAGAAAGGCGTAGCACCACGCTGAGATATTGCTCCCAAACCATTATTTTGGTGGAGGAGTTGGAAATTTGGACGGTAACAGGTTGTTTTGACAGGATTTTTGAGTGATTTCCACCGAGTTGGAAACAACATTCAACAGATATGAAGACATTATAAAAATTATCTTCTTGAAAACGTTGACAAAATTCTATCCTTCCTTTCTTTTGGTAAAGGTGTCATAGGGATTTCTTTCTTGGATATCCAGCCTTGACTTTTCAGTGACATATGGACCCTTTCTAGACACACTTTTATATTTTGTTGATTTCTAAATCTGTTAGCCAATTTGCGAAGCCACAGGCGCAGATTGTGTCGTCCTAAGGCCAATAAAGCATTTAAATTGTTTCCTTTAATCTTCCTCATATCCATGCCATTTTTTATCCTCTTGATTGTCTCATATATAGCACTTTTTCCCAGTTCATTCAATTGCACTAATTTTTTAACGTTTCGAAAACCTTTTCTATATAAATATTCTACCTGTTTTCTTTTTTCTAGTTGTGACATTATTTCATAAATTGTATACCTGTTGAAAATCAACAATATTTAATAAATAGTATTGCCATTCAACTTCGGTCATAGCTGACTATCTGCACAACCTATTTTATACATTACTTTTGTCTCAGAATGTTAGAAAAAAGAAGTATATTAAAATTATGAAAAATAATAAATGCCGGATACTTACTAGACGGTCTATAGATTCAAGTTATCGACTAACAACTTTCTGGATCTTTTAATGTAGAGTACTGAAACTTCTGACGCGTAATTTGACGACAAAAACGTCACCATAAGAAATTGTTATCATTGCTAAAATAAAAAATATAGAATCTTTCCCGGTTTTCATTGTTAATACAGAATTACCACGAATTGGAAAACCGTTTTTTTAGGATCAATCAATTGAAACTCATCGATTATAGCAAGACTTGCGTGGCGAATTTGACCAAACTCACCTGTGCGTAAAAATCGGCGAAGGTATTTAAATTCCTCAACAAATCAAAACACTGATCACAACCAATAGTCCATTCATTGGAACCACGCACACGATCAATCGAAGTCGCGTGTCAACAAAGCACACACGAGATTTTTTGCGCGCACCTTTCTCGAAATTTGAGCAACACGGGACTAGCCGACTCGGATGTGTCTGAGCGAAGAATTAAATTGGCATAGGTGAAATTAAGCAACGTGTGTGCAACCTCCGCAAGGAAAGAGATACATACTGCCGAGAAGAAATTTCACGAGTGATGGTGATCCATGGATGTGGAAAGTGGAGGATGTTGCCTATCGGAAGTCGATCGATCAGAAACGTACTTTCTTTTCGGTGCTGATGTAGGTTCTCGTAGCATACATGGAGTCGATCATTCAACATTATGATAAAATGACCACAAAATGCAGAAATCGTATTGCGAAATCACTTGCATGAAAAAAATTATGGAAGCTCTTACAATAAGAGCTTTAGTCTGCTGGTACATTAATATACAGCGTGTTCTAAAAGCCCAAAGTCTGACAGATGTCAGTTATGCTGATTTATTTTGTATGAACATATTAGGAGTATAAATAATTTTGTGCGGTTTTTTGTCGAAAATTGAAGTTTTATTGTGATTATTTTTCCGACCCAAATATCGACCAATAGAATTGCACCATTCGACGTCACGTGGTACAACCTACATGGTATTATACTGATAATTTTTTGATTATTTTCTCTGGTAGTTGCTATATATAAAAAACAAAACATGATCCAGTCAAATCAACCACACGTCAAACTGACAGGTTGAATTCAATTGTGAAAATTGGAGATTTTGCATGAAAATGAGTCGATTTGGAGTTTGTTCTCTGTCCACCATCGATAAAAAAGTCAAAGGAAATGTTCCCATTAATACGGAGAAGGCAAAAAAAACAGTTTGGAACCAATTTACTACTTTTTGTACTGAGAGGGAATACACATTGAGTGCTGAAACGAGTGAAGCGCAATTGGCAAACATTATGAAAGATTACGCTTACAATATGAAGAAAATGGATGGAGAAGACTATAAGGAAGGTACAATAAAAACAATGTGGAATCAGACTGCCAAATCACTTCAAGAAAAGTATATTTGGGACGGAAAAATAATCCCCCGAATACCACACGAGCTTCAAAATTATCTGGCATTTCCCTCAAGGTTCCCTGCAAACAAATAAAGTCGTCAAGTTTTTCAGGAATAATCACTCGCGCTTCGCGCTCGTGATTTTTTAACCTGAAAAACTTGACTCCTTCATTTGTTTGCAACGAACCTATCGGGAAATACCCGATAATTTTGAAGTTCTTGTGGTATTATAAGTGAATATTTGGTTATATCGGGTGATTCATTTAGGTCCGAAAACTCGATTCTTCTGGATGTCTTCTCTTAGGATATTCTGCAAGTTCTACTTGCTAATAAACAGTTTCTGTGGCACTGCCCTTACATGAAAATCATATCAATCATCTCATTTTAATCAAAATTCATCCTGACTTATCCAAATCGCGACTCTGTGCAGGAAAACAGCTCTTTTTTAAAATACAATATTCGAAATGTCTATAAACAACGATATATCTGAGATCAATATCGGCTAAATACAGATGTAATCCTGTTTTTTTACTTTTCGACTATTTGATCTATATGTGATGCGTGATCGAAAAACATATCATTTTGTATTAACGATATTCTCACACCTATGTTATGATTTTGAGAATATTCTGAATATCTGTAATAACTTAATTATGGTTTTCGTTTGTAATAACACTCAATGGTGCTTTAGAATAGATTTTTCATTTTACCAGCTATGTTGAAATAAAAATCGAGAATCGAAACGAAATGCCCGTTTGAAAATTTTGGCAACTTGAACTTTAATTTGGATACCAGACGCAGTACTGAGGATTTATGACAGGTAGGATCAAGGGTAAAAAAATATTTCGAAGTATTTCTAGAACTATCTTTTTTTTGAGAATTTCGGTAATCATAAGGACTTCAGGATGTTACAAATGAATATCGAGAAATATCCGAGCGAAATGCTAACCATTTATCAATTAACTTCGGACAGCCTGTATATTGGAGATGCCCACGATTGAGTGATTCTGTAGCTAATATAACCTGAATAATTTTTACAGCAGGTTCCATTGATTCTATCATTTTTTTGAATTCCTTCAGTTATCTGTTCATATTCAGATCAAATTGTCTGTTGCGATGGCATATTTCTATTTGTCAGACGCAGGAATGGAAATAACCCCAAAATTCCTTCGGAAAAAATGTGGAGCATTCAATTCTTTGCATTATAGTTGAAAAAAATACGTTGCATTAAAAAAAATCGAGAAATAGCAATTTCAAGTTCATCATATTTGGCAATCAATAACGGACATCCTGTGTATGGCAGATTATTTTTTTCGTTATGATGACTCTATGAATCTTTCAGTAACCAAGAATTCGTATCACATTCGTGTTACATCTTGTTTTTGCAACCGTTTTAGGTCTTTTAGCGGAGTGGTATGCACTCAACTTTTTCCAGTTTTATCCGAATAAGATCTGTACTGTTAGAAAAATATTTCTAAGATTTTGCGTTTCAATAGAAATGGTAAAGGTCTTTGAATATAAAGGAAAATATACAGAGGAATCTATTTAAAGCATCACCCGTTTGTTGACTTTTTTTTGTAACAACCTGTATATTGGGAAATAAAAGAAGAAATAGAAATTCAAGAAACCTGTTTTCGAACGAAATTTTTAAAATGTTTGGTTTGGAAGCTATGGAAGACCAACGCAGTATTACAGGATAAATATCCGGTGATTCATTTAGAGGTATTTTTTTTTAATAAAAAAAATGAATGAAACCAATTTTATTTTATAATCTTTATTATTACACAAAAGAACCAACTATGTTTTAAAGATCATTTCTTTCAAATGTTATTCTCGACTACGGTTAACAACGTCTACTCTGAAGTTCCATTTTTCTATTACGCGTCTGAGTATTTCTAGTGCTATTTGGCCAATAACACGAATAATATTGGCTTCCAATACGGCTTATCCATATAGACTTTGAGCTTTACATAGCCCAAAAAAAAAGTCGAGAGGTGTGATATCACACGATCTAGCCGGCTAATTCGTTGGTCTGCAAGCTTGTCTAGAGCCCAACGACTAAAACGGAAACGATTCGGAAGGTCGGTCGGCTTCAGTTCTTGCACTTGTTGAATTTTGTAAGCTTTTAAAGAAAGATCCTTAGGTAAAATACGCCAGTTTGTTGAATATGATAGGCCAAGCTGTTGCGAACGGCGACGAATCGACACTTCACGGTCTTCGCGTACACTTTACGCTACCGCGTCTATATTCTCTTCACTACATGCTGGGTGTGGTCTATTTGGTCGAGTATTATCCAATAATGAAAATTGGGTCTCAAACTTACGGATGGTAGAGCTAATTGTACGTTCGGTAGGCCGATTATGTGGACTATAAGTTGCTCTAAGCGCCCGATAAACATTCCTCGTAGAATGCCCATTTTCGTAATAAAGTTGAACAATTTGTAGATGCTATGCTGGGCTAAGTCTTTCTAATATGAATTGTCAAACACTACTGAACAGAAATGGCACCTCAATTAACACGAGGCATGCGCAATCTGCAATTAAATCTCCACCAGAAAAAGTACCTCTAAATGAATCACCCTTTACATTCAAAGTTCAAAGTATTTCCCATTTTTCTAGTAATTGATGGATCCCATCACGAAAAAAGGCAGACTCTTTTGTCGTTATCCATGCAGCGAACCATTTTTTGACCTTATCGTAATTGGAGAAGTGCTGGTCAGCCAGGACATGTTGCGTCCATCGGAAGAGATGGTAATCGGAAGGATGAATGTCTGGGCTGTACAGCAGTTGGAGTAGGACTTCTCATCTGAGGGTTTTTAAGTACGTCTTAACGGGCAACGCAACATGTGTCATGACAATATAAATTGTCAATTAAAATTAATAAATAAATATTTTAAGGAGACAAAATTTTGTTTCTGATCTTACAATTATAAAAACTAATTCCTTTTCAAAAATATAAAACATAATTTAAGGACTTCTCAGAAAATATAATTTATTTGAAATATTTAATATATTTAAATGAGTTACTTCAAAAATCTCTCAAAACATATATTATATCTTCAAAAAACAATTAGAATTCTGATTAGGTTTTCATCGGTCCTACTTGACATTTAAAAATAAATATTAAATATTTCAAACAAATTATATTTTCTGAGAAGTCCTTAAATTATGTTTTATATTTTTGAAAAGGAATTAGTTTTCATAATTCTAAGATCAAAAACAAAATTTTGTCTCCTTCAAATATTTATTTATTAATTTTAATTGGCAGTTTATACTTGTTGGGTTATTTATTCCATTCGATATTGTATAATGGGTTCTGATTTTATACATCTATTAAATATAAGCTGTGCTTATAAGACATTAATTTAATTCTAAAAAATTTTTTTTAAATCAAAATTATATCGGTGTTTTTTTTAGAGTGGTAGAACTTTAAATTGAAATAAAACACATTTGAATTAAGATTGAAGCTAATTTTTTTTTTATTTGAAAGATAATTTTATGACATTTATGTTTTTAAAATAATTTCCGGCATATGTCCACCACGGCTAGAACTAAGGAACCGCATTCGACCAGATCAACTTCAGACCACTTCTTCGAGTAATTCAGGCCTTATTTCATCAATAACACGACTTATGTTAGCTTCCAAAGCGTCTATCGTTTCTGGTTTATCAGCATAAACCAATGACTTGACATAACACCAAAGAAAATAATCCAGTGGAGTTATGTCGCATGATCTTAGAGGCCAATTAATTGGACCATTTCTCGAAATAATGTTATCGCCAAATCTTTCTTTCAATAAATCAATTGTTACGGTAGCAGCATGAGGTGTAGCACCACCTTGTTGGAACCAAAACACTTCTGGCTCGATACCATTCAAATTTTGAAACAAATAATCATTGATCATCGATCTGTAACGAGCACCATTCACTGTAACATTAGTTCCAGCATCATTTTTAAAGAAATATGGATCGATGATGCCTCCAGCGTGTGAAGCACACCATACGGTGAATTTTCAGGATGCAGTGGAACCTGCAGAACTTCTTGGGGATTGATTTCACTCCATATACGACAATTTTGCTCATTTACATAGCCGTTCAACCAGAAATGAGCTTCATTACTAAACACAATTCTACGATGAAAAAGTGGATCAACTTCAAGCTGTTCTAGGGCCCAATCAGCAAATAAACGACACTTATTATGGTCAAGTGGCTTTAGTTCTTGAACCAGTTGGATTTTGTAAGCGTGTAGACAAAGATCTTTACACAAAATTTCACATGTGGTGGATGCACAGAGTCCAACTTGTTGTGAACGTCGACGAATAGACAAATCTCAATCATCCTTAACACTATGACTTACTAAAAAAATTTGAATATCAAAACAAATTGAAATATGTTTATCTTCTACAATTTTAATTTCCAAAAGAATTTTTTATTCAAAAAACTTTTAGAATTAAATTAATGTCTAAAACAAGCACCGCTCACATTTAATAGACGTTTATAATCAAAACTCAATATACAATGTCAAATGAAATAAATAACCCAACAGATATACGAAAGTAATTAAAATTAATAAATAAATATTCAAAGGAGACAAAATTTTGTTTCTGGTTTTATCTTTAAAAAATACTTATTGCCTTATAAAAACATGAACACACTTAAAGGACTTCCCAAAGAATATAATTTATTTGAAATATTTAATATATTTAAATATTCGAACAAATTATTTCAAAAATCTCTAAAAAATGTGCACTATATCTTCAAAAAACAAATATAATTCTAGATAATCCCGTCTTCAGCCCTTTTTCAATATTACAAATATCAAAATCAAAAACATAACCTACATCACTCACGTGTTAAAAGACTTAAGCTTTGAACTACAGATCAACTATATATTCAAGATTGATCTATGTTCTAACAAAATCAAAGAACAAAGTGAGTTATTTTAAGGTAATAAAAAATTTTGATATTTGTAATATTGAAAAAGGGCTGAAGACGGGATTATCTAGAATTATATTTGTTTTTTGAAGATATAGTGCACATTTTTTAGAGATTTTTGAAATAATTTGTTCGAATATTTAAATATATTAAATATTTCAAATAAATTATATTCTTTGGGAAGTCCTTTAAGTGTGTTCATGTTTTTATAAGGCAATAAGTATTTTTTAAAGATAAAACCAGAAACAAAATTTTGTCTCCTTTGAATATTTATTTATTAATTTTAATTACTTTCGTATATCTGTTGGGTTATTTATTTCATTTGACATTGTATATTGAGTTTTGATTATAAACGTCTATTAAATGTGAGCGGTGCTTGTTTTAGACATTAATTTAATTCTAAAAGTTTTTTGAATAAAAAATTCTTTTGGAAATTAAAATTGTAGAAGATAAACATATTTCAAATTGTTTTGATATTCAAATTTTGTTATATTTCTTCTATCAAGTAAAAAGCCTTTCTATTTTATTTACTATGACTTACAGCAGCGATAATTTCTTCTGTACATACAATTCTTTGTCTTGTTGTTGTTGTTGCATCGAGTAGAGAAAATGTTGTCCGAAATCTATCGATAGTTCGACGAATAAGCTGCTCTGATGGACGATTATGTAAACCACGAATTTCACATAAGTTTGGTAAATAGAATCCACCATGATCGATTAAACTTTCAAATAATGAAATATTCATCACATTTTATGATGAAATTTTAAGTTGCATATTTAAAAAAAATGACAACAGTAATTCATACGGTTTTCTGCATATCTATTGGTATTTTAATGAAGAATATTTTACCATGAAGAAACTGATGGATTCGATTTATTTGTGTTACATAGAAACGCAACGTGATGTAGTAGAAATCATTATTTTGATGATAACGACATTTCTACCGGAGAAATACTTTTTTTTTATTTTTTTCGGAACGCCCAATAGTTTCAGGATTATACAATCATTCTGGGACACCTGTATAATTTGAGATGGTTTTCAGAATGCAGTCAAATAGCCGATTCTAGAAAACGTTGCTATCTGTTCCACAATAGGTCTCCATCTCATCCAAACTCGATGGTATCTCGAGAGAGCACTTTCTTCGGAAGCAAGCAGGTATTCTCTCGGAGATATCAGAGTTTCATCCATCCGGCCATGCCAATGACATTGAGATTCAGAATGTGGGCCAACTAACTGGGACGAACGCGCATAATCAAAACAGTATTGTTGTCAGTAAGCACGGCTTCTTCGGGAACGACGTGATTTTCTCAGATTTCCGGAAACTGTTAAACGTTCTTGTGAAGGATTAGCATGTGTATATTAAATATAAATATATATTCATGTTATGAATGGTTTTTACGCACATCAAGGTTGAAGGCGCAAAAAGCAAATTAAAATTAAAACAGCGCTCTTCTTCAACAGTTCATTTCCCCTGAAAAGAACTACAATGAATTACAAACTTCTGAATAGCTTCTTGAAAAAGCTACATAGGTATGATGTGTTTTTATTTTATAGTCCGTCTAGAAGGTATCCGGAAATTATTATTTTTCATAATTTTAATATTCTTCTTTTTTCTAACATTCTAAGGCAAAAGTAATAAAATAGGTTATGCAGATAGTCGGCTATTGCCGAAGTTGCATGGCGACACTTTTTGTCAAATATTGTTGATTGCCAATAGTGATACAATTTATGAAATAATGTCACAGCTAGAAAAAAGAAAACAGCTAGAATATTTTTAAAGAAAACTATTTAAATATTTTAACATAAGCCTTCTACATATTTAATTTCAAAAAATTATATTTAATGATTATAACTTCTGAAAATAAATTAAAATAATGTCATGTAAGTACCTCTTATAACAATTGACATATAAAATAAACATTCATTATAAGACATCCGAATGGTATAACAAAATCCAAAAAATAAAAATTATTAACCAAAATCCTATAAATCGAATATTTTGAATAGACAAAATTTTGTTTCTGCTGATCAATCTTATGAAAATCAATATCTTTCAAAAATATCCAACATAATCTTAAGAATTTCATCATAAGACTATCTTTCTTAGAACATTCAATATTATTGGATATCTAACTAAGGTACTTTATATAAAAACTCAGGATATGTGAAACATTACTGAAAAAACAAGTTTTAAGAGTGACTTTGCTTTGTCAGTATTCAAATATTCATATTCAATAAATATAACATCAATCCACAACAAATATTTACTTACCCTTCAATCATTTATAAAGAGTTCTGGCAGACTAAAGAATCTTTATATGTACTGTGACGGTTCACTACATATAAATATTTCTGTGGTTTACCCTTGATCTAAAAGATTGAGAGACAATTTAACGGCCTCTGTTATAGCACAAGGACTATCTGTATAAAGAATGTTGAGGAAACCAAATAATTATATATTATGAATAAAATAACATAAATAGAGGTTAATTCTTGATAGAAGGTATATAAAATTATTTAAATATTTTAATATTAGCCTTCTACATATTTAATTTCAAAAAATTATATTTAATGATTATAACTTCTGAAAATAAATTAAAATAATGTCATGTAAGTACCACTTATATCAATTGACATATAAAATAAACATTCATTATAAGACATCCGAATGGTATAACATATAAAGTACCTTAGTTAGATATCCAATAATATTGAATATTCTAAGTAAGATAGTCTTATTATTCTTAAGATTATGTTGGATATTTTTGGAAGATATTGGTTTTCATAAGATTGATCAGCAGAAACAAAATTTTGTCTATTCAAAATATTTAATTTAAAGGATTTTGGTTAATAATTTTTATTTTTTGGATTTTGTTATACCATTCGGATGTCTTATAATGAATGTTTATTTTATATGTCAATTGATATAAGTGGTACGTACATGACATTATTTTAATTTATTTTCAGAAGTTATAATCATTAAATATAATTTTTTGAAATTAAATATGTAGAAGGCTAATATTAAAATATTTAAATAATTTTATATACCTTCTATCAAGAATTAACCTCTATTTATGTTATTTTAAAGAAAACGTTAAAAAATTAGTGCAATTGACTGAACTGGGAAAAAGTGCTGTATATGAGATAATAGAGACGATAAAAATGGCATAGACCAGTTTCAGGAAGATCGCGTAAGATTAAAGGAAACAATTTAAACGCTTTATCAGCCTTAAAACGACATAATCCGCACCTGGGGTTTCGCAAATTGGCTAACAGATTTGGAAATCAACGAAATATAAAATTATGATCAGAAACCGTCCGTATGTCACTGAAAAGACAAGGCTACATATCAAGGAAACGAAAAAAAACCCTATAGTGACACCTTTACAAATGGAACGAAGGATAGAATTTTGTCAACGTTTTCAACAAGATAATTTTTATAATGTCTTTATATCTTAATAAAGTGAAGTTGGCTTAAGTTTCACTGTTTATTTGATGTCTGTTGACATATATGTTTCGGGTGTTAAGCCCATTTTCAAAACTGAAGAGAACAAAACTTAAAATCATATTTATAATGGTGGGGTAGATCACAGGTACAATTTTGAACAGTGTGAAAATATTGTGTTAGTTGGGTCCTAATCTTTTACAGATAAGAGCAATGGTGATAAATTAAATTGAAGTTATTCATTTGTAATTGGTAGCTTCTTAACATGTGCTAAACAAATTAACAAAAATTTCTAAAAGATCCATTCTTCTGCTTTTATTACCTACGTGTAAATCTCAGTTCTACTGAAATCTATGAAATGGTTGTTATTTATACAATCTTCCGAAAAACCAGATGTTATTTTATTATGTAATATACTTTTTTTATGTTCTTTTTCCCTTATGTTTATAGATCATCCTGTGTGATCTATTTAAAATGCAGGGCATTCATT
Source organism: Megalocaria dilatata (assembly GCA_034642435.1). Lineage (NCBI taxonomy): Eukaryota > Metazoa > Arthropoda > Insecta > Coleoptera > Coccinellidae > Megalocaria > Megalocaria dilatata. The sequence continues at coordinate 40,999,175 of CM067859.1, read as the reverse complement.
ACAATATAATTTGTATATAGCACTTTTTTCACACGTTTCACGACAGTCTTTGCTATTGACTAAGAGTGAACTTAAGTTTTTTTTATTTGTACAAATAATATTAATATTATTCTGTTTTAGTCGATTGCAATTTGTATTACTTATTTGCGGTATGAAATTTATCCTATAGAATTTTTTTTTCTTTGTCCTGAAGAATAGGGTAAAGAGAAAATAGAGCTTTTTCATGCTGCTTTTAAAAACTTAATTTATCTTGTGAAAAAAGCGATATATACAAATTATATTGTAATGAATGCCCTGCATTTTACATAGGTCAGACTAGAAGATCTATAAACGTAAGGGTAGCAGAACATAAAAAATGTATATCACATAATAAACTAACATCTGATTTTTCGGAACATTGTATAAAAACAACCATTTCATAGATTTCAGCAGAACTGAGATTTTACACGTAGTTAATAAAAGCAGAAGAATGGACCTTCAAGAAAGTTTGGAAATTTGTTTAGCACATGGTAAGAAGCTACCAATTACAAATGAACAACTTCAATTTAATTTATCACAATTGCTCTTATCTCTAAAAGATTAGCACCCAACTTACACCATATTTTTACACTGTTAAATATTGTACCTGTGATCTACCCTACCATTATAAATAGGATTTTTGTTCTATTCAGTTTTGAAAATGGGCTAACAACCCGAAACATATATGTCAACAAACATCAAATAAACAGTGAAACCTAATAATAACAGTGAATCCTAAGCGAAGTTGTTTTGTTTAATTTATTAATTTAAAAATGTTTCTCCAAATAATATGCGAGAAATCAATATCTTTATAATTGATGAAATCCTGATCTGGTGGAAATCACTTAAAAATCTTATTAAAACAACCTGTTACCGTTCAAATTTCCAAATTTCCCACCACAATAATGGTTTGAGGAGCAATATCTCAGCGTGGTGCGACGCCTTTCTGTATAGTTGATGGTACCATTAAAGTGAAAAGTATTGTGGAATTCTAAGCGATTTTCTCCTTGAGACAGCGCATGCTTTATATCCAGAGGGCTGGCGTTTTCAGCAGGATAATGCAAGATGCCATACTTCGGCTTATACTCAAGCTTGGATGCAAGAACACCAAATGACAACCATTTCATGGCCAGCAGCTTCACCAGATCTTAGTCGCATTGAAAACATATGGGGACTAATGAAGATTGAAGTTGAACGAGCAGCGCCACGATATAAAGATGATTTAGTTCAGTCAGTTTCACAGTCCTAGACTATCATCACCGAAAATTATAAAGGTGGTCCGGGTGTACTTCGACGTTTGGTCAAGCGTTTACAGTTAATTGGAGGTTGTATAAGTAAATAAGATGAATATTTTGTTATAATTTTCTAATTCAAGAATTAAAAATATATACTAAATAATTCCAATTGAGCTTTGTTTTTTCCGAATACTTTAGAAACATCTCAAAGCAAAATTCAAACCCGATCGTGGGACTGTTGCTATAGTTTCTTTAGCGCTCAACGCTGCTCTGCTCACAAAATTTTTGTTTTTGTTTTGAATCTTCAAATTATACGATCCTCATGAAATTTGCGGAAAGATGTTCGTCATCATTGTTCTTCAAAAACAACAATCGCATTTGTGAAGGGTTTTCCAATGATAAAATTTAAAAATTGAAAAGAAAACAGTAGTTATTCACTGAGACATATTTTTTTATTCGAAAAGTTAGATTATATATGAAAAATAACATCATTTAAATGAACACCACGACTTCTCCGTATGTACTGCATTCTTTCAACACAATTTGCATCACTATCTCACATAGATTTGGCTGTATTTGATCAATGGTATATTCAATGTTTATTTTTAATTGCTCAGTTGCTGTGGGATTATCATAAGCATAAACATGTCACTTAACATCTCCCCAAAGGAAAAAAAAACCCAAGGTGTTGAATCACACGACCTGGGGAGATAATTAACTAATAAATTTTGTTATAATTATTAGTCTGATATTCCTAGATCTTCTATGAAGATTCCTCAGAAGCTTTTGCAGCTTGTGGGAGTTAGGAATTCAGTTGTGTGCTGAGTAGGCTTTGTTACTCCGATCTTGCGCTACTTTAGGTCACAGCACTGTTAATTTTCGACTGAACAGTGAAATGGTGGCCGACACTCGTCGAACTAGAAAATTTCTTTCCCATTTGAACAGAATTCGAACCCTTGATTACTGTTATTAACAAGAAAAATAAAGAAATGTCCCAGATCATTAAAGTGAATGGAAAAGTTGAAAAAGTTACGAATCAACTCAAAAAACCGAAAAATACTTTGGTTGCACGGGAACACTGTCAGTAAAATCAAAGGAGTTCCAAGGAGTAAATGGATTTACGTAGGCAGAATTGCTAGTGAGGATGTTACATAGATTGATATAAAGAAATATCTGTCAAATCTGAATGAAAATTAAATGATTGAGGTAACACAACTACAAACTAAGGGAAAAAATTCTTCTTTCAGTATAGCCGGATGATGAATTACATAAGACGATGAATGACCCCAATTTCTGACCTGAAGAAGTTGTTTTGATAGAATTCAATTTCAATAATTTTTTTCGAAGACTTCCAAAGCATCAACACCGTTCAAATGGGTGATTCGTCATTAGAAAACAATCGGCGAAATATAGAAGAGAATGAAAACATCAACTCATTGAATATTTTTCAGGGCGATAAAACGGAACGAACTAAAATAAGCATAATAAACCAAAATGTTCAGTCCATTGAAAATAGTATAGACATCATAAACAAGGGGAACTGAGAAATCATCCAAAATGCAGAACATTGAAAGTCAGCTGAAATATTTCCAAATTATTATTTATTATTATTATCCTGATACTCCTAGATCTTCCTTGAAGATCCCTCAGAAGCTTTTTATTTTTCAGCTTGTGCGAGTTAGGAGTTCACTTATGTTCTGGGTAGGCTTTGTTACTGCGATCTTGCACAACTTTAGAGCACAGCACTGTTAATTTTTGACCCAACAGTGAAATGGTGGCAGACACCTGTCCAACTAGAAAATTTCTTTTCCACCTGGACAGGATTCGAACCCGGACATCCCGGTCACGAGCCCGATGCTCTCCCGCTGAGCTATCCACATTATGGACTTCAAGTTAACATCAAGCTTTTGTTGAGGTGAAGGACAGCATAGGGGTGCTACTATATACATACACAACACAATGAGTGGAGGAAGAAACTCACTCAATTATTTTAACTAGGTGAATTTGAGAGTACAGCAGTGGAAATAACAGGTAAATCTGAATATATGGTGTTTGTATCGGTTGTTTTTTTAGAGTGGTAGAACTTTCGATAGGGTTAACTGTGATTTGACAGAAGGTAGAAGCTATGTTGTTTTGACATTTCTGTTCAGTAAGCATTGACAACAACAAGACGAAGAACTGTGCATCCACCACATAGATCTTGGTCTACACCCATACAAGATACAACTTCTTCAAGAACTGAAGCCACTTGACCATAATAAGCGTCGTTTGTTTGCTGATTGGGTCCTAGAACAGCTTAAAGTTGATCCACTTTTTTATCGTAAAATTATTAATTATTAATATGTTTAGTGATGAAGCTCATTTCTGGTTGAACAGCTATGTAAACAAGCGATATTGCCGTATATGGAGTAAAAACAATCTTCAAGAAGTTCTGCAGGTCCCATTGTATCCTGAAAAATGCACTGTATGGTGTGCTTTACACGCTGAATGCATCATCGATCCATATTTCTTTGAAAACATGCTGGAGCTAATATTACAGTGAACGGTTCTCGTTAGAGATCGATGATCAATGATTATTTGTTTCAAAATTTCAATGGTATCGACCCAGAAGTGTTTTGGTTCCAACAAGATGGAGCTACACCTCAGGCTGCTACCGTAACAATTTATTTATTGAAAGAAAGGTTTGACGATAACATTATTTCGAGAAATGGTCCAATTAATTGGCCTCTAAGATCATGCGACGTAACTCCATTGGATTATTTTCTTTGGGGTTATGTCAAGTCATTGGTTTATGCTGATAAACCAGAAACAATAGACGCTTTGGAAGCAAAAATAACTCGTGTTATTAATGAAATAAGGCCTGAATTACTCGAAAAAGTGGCCAAAATTGGTCTGGACGCATGCGGTTCCTCAGAGCTAGTCGTGGTAGACATACGCCGGAAATTATTTTTAAAACAAAAATGTCAAAATTATCTTTCAAATAAAGAAAAAATGGCTTCAATCTTAATTTAAATGTGTTTTAGTTCAATTTAAAGTTCTTTCACTTTAAAAAAACACCCGATATGTGTGTATCGACCACCAAAGGGTGATCTCAGGCTTTTTTTCAATAAGATGGAGATTCTATTAATCATACAAAGTGAAAATAAGATTATGTTTGTGACAGATGATTTCAATATTGAGATGCTAGAAGCTAATAGGAATAAATTGACACTTTTCAACATTATAAACTCTTTCAATATGAAATCAGCTTCAAATAAATTAATTGGGCTGATCTGTACCAAAGATTATTAATAAGGAGTATGAGCTATGGTAATAGAGAATTCTAGAAACCGAGACAGTGTAACATACATCTGAATAACAATTCTATACTCAATCAAACTCGACAAGGTTTTGTTGATCACAGAGTCAAATTGCAGACATGCGCACGTTTCAAACTGATTGGTTTTCGTCAGTGCAATGTATGCTAGTTACTCCAAATCTGTCAAGTATCTATATTCGCTATACACAGAGACTCTAAGGTATTAATAATAAACTAGCGCCATCTAGAGTATGCAAAATACATACAAGACATACCTTTGCGAGTTAATTCAAGTAAAGAAATGTATTCTCGACATTTTCACGTTACTAACGCAGAATAAACTTTCCTCATGCTCAAATCAGATCATAATTTGCCTTATTAATAATTCAATCAGCTGTTATATCGAATACTAGGATTAGCTGCAATGGGGTTAGTTGTATAGATAACATATTCACTAACATCGAAAAAAGGTATTGTCTAGAGTTTGATGGACATATCTCAGATCATGAGCTCAAAGATTAATTTTCGATTATGTGAAAAATAACAAAAAAAACCGAATAAAACAGGAATATTTGGTAGAGAAAATGGAGAGTTATACTTAAAAAAATTAAATGAACAGGATTCGGAATTAGTTTTAGCTGTAGATAAAGAAAATGTGAACCAACTTTAGTCAATTTTCATTTGTATAATCAACAAATGCTTCTTCCCAAAAATATTGGTCAAGAGTTCCAAAAGAAATAAAAATATTGTTGAAAGTGAGGAGCTTAAAACATTAAAAAATGAATAAGATATTCTACAAGTACTGAAAATCTATCAACCAAAGTTCAGTAATACAAAAACAAGAAAAAACAGTATGATGACTACCTGAAATTGAATAAAACAATTCAATACGAAACCAGAATAGCAAGATCTGACAATAAAAGCAAAACGTACTGGGGCGAATTTGTCCTCTTTTCGTCTGTCAGTTCTTGTCACTTATCTTTAAAAATTGGCCTATAATTTGTGATACTGCGTGTATCATTTTTTTTTAAACTGAAACAACAAAGGCTTTTTGAGGAGTGAAGGAAACACGCTTGAACTCACAGGTTAATGCAGTAAGCAAAATGCTCACATATATCTGAACTTATCAATTTTAAAATTTTAGCGGAAATTGAATCCGCACCTGTGCCCTTTTTATTTTCCACCTTTTTTATTATATCAGTTATTTCATCACAGGACTGATCTAACGGTAACGACCCAATCAAGGAAAAGGATTAGAAAATGGAAAAAACTAGACATTTTACGCTGCGCTACCTGGAACATAAGATCACTCAGTGGAAGAGAACAAGAACTAATGATCGAACTGCAACAGAACAAAGTCGATATATGTGCTCTGCAGGAAACTAAGAAAAAGGGAAGAGGTCAAAAGCAGTACGGTGACTACATTTTAGTGTATAGTGGTGTGAACAATGAACAGCGTGCCAAAGAAGAAGTGGCAACCGCACTGCACAAGAAATATAAGAACTGCCTCAAGGAACGCCAATACATTTCTTCAAGAATAATAGTTATTAGAATACACACCGAATCACAAGAATTGTACATTATTTCCGCGTATGCACCCGAAGAAAACAGACCTAAACATGACAGAGAACAGTTTTATGATCAACTCCAAAGCACTATCAAATTGATCGCTCAAAACAAGCCGATGATATTACTTGGAGATCTGAATGCTCGCGTCGGTACTGAAACCTTACCTGGAATCAAACAGTGATTCAATGATAATGCACTAAACAATAACGGAGAACTGCTAATAAACCTATGTGCAATGAATGAACTCAGAATTAATAACACCTTCTTTGACCATAAACCGCAGTATAATTATACATTCAGTAACACTCGGGGACAACAATCTGTTATTGACTATGTGATGACCAACAGACACCTACATCCTTCCCAAATACTGGACATAAGAACTCTTAATTCGGCGAATATGGGTAGTGACCATAAGCTTCTTTTAGGAAAAATTAGAATGAAATTGAAACCAAAAACGAATAATACACCTATCAGATCGGAGGAAAGGATAAATGTTGAATCACTATGGAATGATTAAAAAAAAATGTATATAAGACAGTAATTTATTTCCACAAAAATGTTTGTACTAATACAACAATTGTTTCACCACGATGTGGCTTCTTCAGGTATTACATTGCACTGTGCAGTACAATGTAATACACCACATCATGGTGAAACAATTGTTGTAGTAGTACAAACATTTTTGTGGAAATAAATTACTGTCTTATATACATTTTTTTTTTAATTAAAATGAGTTTCCACCAAGTAAAGACCGAATCTATCAAATACTATGGAATGAGTCTACAAGGAGCTTATATCAGAAAAGACTAAAGTGTAAAAAACAGAACAACCCCCTGAATGACGAGGATGACGTTAACAGCAGCTGGCAGAAACTGTAGCAGAATATCAAAGAAGCAGCCACTGAGGCACCGGGAACAAGGGATATAAAGCGTGGTAAAAATGAACCAAACAGAACACCTTGGTTTTGTAATGAAGTTAAGCAGCAATGCAAGAGAAAGAAAAAAGCCTACTTGAAGTACAGAAGTACCCAAACTTCCGAAGACTACCAGGAGTACAAAAGAGTACAGAATATCACCAACAACCTCGTCAGACAAATAAAAGGCAGGCATTGGGAAGTCTTTTCTAAAAGAATGGAAAGCGACTTCTACGGACTCCAGAAACAGATATGGCGGCTAATCAGGAACCAAAGACGTGAGTCACATGAGTTGATTAATAGGAACCGTATATCAAAGTAAACTTGGGAATTACTTGAAAAACCTATATAAACAACAGCAGACCCGAAGTGATCCTAATAACCCCGAGATCGTAACAGACGACAACATAGTTATTGGAGAGGAAGATGTTAAAGTGGCTCTCAAAAAACTTAAGAATAAAAAAAGTCCTGGAATTGATGGAATAACCAACGAGTTGCTTAAGTACGGAGGTGATAGCATCATAGAACAACTGGTAATCCTGATAAATAAGATCCTGCAAAACCACAAAATATCTGATGAATGGAGAATCAGCAAGACAATACTCCTCTCCAAAAAAGGCGACAAAGAAATACCATCTTATATAGTTAGAGGAATCAATCTACTTCCAACTGCACTCAAGCTAACCACGAGAATCCTCACCAACAAAATCAATGAACATATTGCACTTAGGGACGAACAGCAGGGATTTCGATCAGGAAGATCATGCACAGACGCCGTATTTGTTATAAGACAAATCACTGAGAAATCTATAGAATATAACCGACCGGCTTTTATGTGTTTCATAGATTTGGAGAAAGCATTTGATCGCGTACAGTTGAAAGATGTCATACACTTGCTTCATGACAGACAAATACCCTACAACATTGTGAAAACCATCGAAAATATATACTAGGCTAACAAGATTCAAGCAGAAATTAATGGTGAAATAACAGAAGAAATAGACGTTGATATTGGCATCCGACAGGGTGATTCCCTGAGTCCTCTTCTCTTCAACATCATCATGGACGAAATAATTAAACACATAATCAAACTAAGAGGATACAAGTTTGGGAACAAGGAAATTAGAATACTTTGCTACGCCGTTGATGCAGTATTGATCGCGGAGAACGAAGACGATCTTCAAAGACTACTGCATCAGTTCAACATAATAGCAAAAAAGTTCGGAATGATTATATCGACATCAAAAACTAAATGCATGACCACATCAAAGATGCCACTTAGATGTAAGCTGGAAATTGATAACCAGGTTGTACAACAGGAGATGAGGTTCAAATATCTTGGCGTCGAGATATCTGGATTTGGTGATGTCGAAGCGGAAGTGAGAGGACAAGCTATGAAGGCAACAAGAACAGCCGCATGTCTCAACAACATCGTGTGGAATAATAAGCACATTGGAATTGAAGTTAAGTCTAGAATCTACAGATCGACGATTAGACCAATTCTCACGTACACTGCAGAGACCAGACCGGAGACCTCGAGAACGAGTCAAATATTGGAGGCTGCTGAAATGAAAGTGGTGTGCAAGATGGCAGGAAAAAAACTCACTGATCGGGTGAGGAGTGAGAACATGAGAGAAATGTGTGGAATCGATGATATCAATGATTGGGTACTGAAAAGGAAACAGCAATGGAATGAGCATATCGACCGCATGGATGAAAACAGAATTGTAAAGATGGCAAGAGACAAGTCACCAGTTGGTCGTAGGAGTGTAGGAAGACCACGCAAAAGGTGGAGTAATAATTTACATACTTGAACGAACACAGGCAAAGAAGCGAAGAAAAACAAGCAGTATTGGTTAATAATTAGGGAGAAGAAGCAGAAGAAGTTATTTCATATGTCAAAACCGGGTAGAAGAAAAATGTTGTATTGATTATACATGAGATGGTGCATGAAGAAGACAGGGAATCCATAATAACAAGAAAGTGTGCTTTCTGTAACTGTTGTATAATATTAAGCAAAAATTTCTGCAATTTCACCAGCATCACTATGTAGAAGACCATCAATAACTAATGGATTGATTTCTCTGTCCCACTCGGTCACTTAAAGTACACAATACAGTTTTGTTTTTATTGTCCGACACATCAATAAGTTTACTTTGATATTTCAGTTTCGTGATAATGAGACATAGGACGATTTGTTATTTTTATATGAACTTTCGCATTTTACGTTTTAACGTAACCAATGCAGATTCAAAGTTCCCGTTTAGCAAGAATTATTTTCGGGGTGATGCACTCTTTAATATGATTATTACTACACTAATTCTAACAGAATTCAAATGTACTTCGAATTCTGTTAATTCATGCTTCGAAACATTCGTCAATATCATCCTCAGTTTCATAAAAATCCTGAAAATCACACTTTGAAATAGGAAGCCGAAAATTAATGAGATTTTGCCGACTCAAGTTTCTAACTACCCTTGACACAGATTGAGTGTCATTCATTTCTAATCTAGAATTGAATACCATCGGTTGTCACTATTAAAACGTTCAAAAACTTTTACATTATAGTCTGATTGATTGGCATCAATTAGAATATAATCCACTTTGGAAATAGATGTATGACCATTACAATCAGTAAACACCCTTGTGGTGTATTCAGAAGAAAACTTCAAACTGAAACAATCAAACAAATCGAAAAGAGGCTTACGATTAGTACATTCAACTTTCAGATAATCGACATTAAGATCGCCACATACAAAGATAATATCAACCAATTTTGAACAGTGACTCAAAGTGTATGAAAGAGTGTCCAGAAACAACTCAAAATTACCGGAACAAGGCCCGTAAACACTTATGATGCCTAGCCGGTGGTTGTTGGTCATAACAATCGTTTCACATATTTCACTATAATCGGAAAAAACTGACACGCACAAATTTTTCACTTTCACACTAGTTTTCAGGTAAATCATCGACCCTCCGTGTGCTCAGTAAGGTCGACAATAATAATCAGCCAATTGGTAACCAGGTATAGTCAAAAAAATTTTCCTCAACCCTTTATTAGAACCAATTAATAATAATAATAATAATAGCTCTTTATTCTCGATCACATCCATACACATATAAATATAATAATATGAAGATGAAATAGAATAGTGTCAGAAATAAGAATTACATGATATAATCATCTAAACTGTATGGTTCTAGCTCAATGAGATATTCGAATAATCTTCTTTTGAAACATTTCATATTTTTTATAGTTTTTATATTTTTTGGAAGCATGTTATATATTTTGAGATTTTTTCTCTAAAAAATGTTCCCCTCTTCTGAAATCAAATCTTGAATATTTTATCCCTGTTGGCCAAAAATCATTTTTTAAAACATCCTCCTTCATTTTTAGAGGAACACTTACTAAAACACATTTATAGGTTAAATTTTCTTGGTTTTTTGTGTTCAGTTGTTTTACGCTTACTTCATTTTCTTCTAAATTACCTTTTTCTCTTACATAGTCTTTTATTACTTCAACCTGTACATTTGCTTTTATTTGGGATACAAATAGCCATAATTTCTTCTCTTGCTTGTCTGCTTTTATAGATTTAAATGTTGTATCTTCCAGTGGTCCTGTACCAACATTTGGTTTCTTATGCCTTCTTGATCTAACAGTAATGAATTCTTCCGATGTGGGTTTAGGCGAGAGTTCTTGTTCCATTTCATCTTTTTCCGTAGTTGGTTTTGAAATCAAAATAACTGGATTGTTGACATTTCTTTGAGTAATTTGTAGGTTACCTTTGTGTCTGTCATTTTTGGTTGTAGGTGGTAGCTCAGATGTACCATTATCTTCTTTGGATGTTTCTGCAGTAGTTTGTTTCGTGTTATTATATAACCTCCTTGTGACTTGCTGTACTTTGTTTACAGTTGAGGATTCAGTTTTTTGCGTTGCTTTCGAATATGTTTTCATTTCGTATTTTCCATTATCTTCCAGGAGCTGTATTTTTTCTGATAAAAGGATATTGTTTTGCATCAGGATTTGGTTCTTTTCGGTTATTTCCTTGATTAATTGTTTTAGATAGTTGTTTTCCAATTCCAGCATTTTATTCTGAACAATTGCATCTTTGAATTCTGTTGAACTTTCATGATTTTCTAACCTCTCATGTTTACATATAGTATTTTCCAAATTGCTTGCTCGTACAAGAAATGATTTGTGGAAATTATTATAACACTTTCCACACTTCACATAATCTCTCACTTTTTTAGCACAATACGAACATTTAGCATCGTTAAATTCCCCGTCTCTCTGGGAGCTCGCATCCGCGTCACTTTCATTCGACGCCATCTTGGACATATCTTATTAAATAAGCTGTGACTTTTTTATAGAAAACGAAGCACTCAGTACCCCTGCGCGCGTACTTAAACTTAAAGTTCTCATTAACCTATTTAAGATGAACCAAGAAAAAAATCATATCAGAAATAAATAAAAAAATAAACTCACTCAAAAAATTGGTCCAAGGTTCTCGAACAATGGTTACTCCTCTTGAAGAGAAACCAATTTGACTTTTCCACGAAATATGCGAAAATTACAATGTTCCAAAAATTTTTATTAGAATTTCCACGCCGCTGTATCAATTTCTTCTTTCTCACAAATTTCACCGAACCTATTGTCTTTTCATTCGCAATTTTGAATTTACGGGGATAACTTCTCATGGTGTAGCTCGCAAAACAATGAATAAGATGCATCGAAGAATATGTGAATGAGAAAAATAATTAATGAATACAATGGCCGAAATATTATTTCACATATTCATTTAAAATATAGTTCTATTAAAACGTGAGTGTGGATGTCCAATGCTTTGAATTATTTATTTACAAGGATGAGCACCAAAATTCAAGAACTATCATAAATGCTAGATTTTATCTATAGAGTAACACATTCTGACATCATCGCCGAACTGAAACCGCTGAAGCGAAGAACCAGGTTCCTATGGTTTTGGTCAATAAAATTTTTCGAGAAGTTACAAACGGTAACAGTATAAACATGGGAACCTATAACACATGGACCGTTAAGCTCCCGGTTGAACGAAGAAAACAAAACTTTCTTGAGCAAATTTAATTATTCATCTCACCTTCAAGAGCGCTTCTCATACCTTTCAATACCAATGACTTGTTTCCTGCAGTCTGAAGTCAATAAATAGAAAAGCGTAGTTGTATTTGGGAAAAATAAATAACAATTGCAGAGAAGATGACGTAGTAAACTTTCTGACGACAAAATTTCCAGAAAATAGGACTAAACCTATCATGCAGAAAATTTCAAGGAGCACAAATGCATCTTTCAAGCTGGGCATTGATTTCGAATTGTTGGAGGAGGTGAACAAGCAAGATTTCTGACCAAAGGGAGTTATTGTTAAGAGGTACTTTTTTCGAAGACAAACAGAAAACCAAATCCCCTCTCAAGCTTTTTAATTTACTCGATCTAAATATAAGATCAATTAAAGACAAAATAGATCTGTTGGAGGAAGTTGTCTCTGAGAAGAATGTATAATAGATTCAGTCATTATCACAGAGCATTGTATATCTGATGAGATCATTGAAGAATTGAAGATTCAGGGATACAATAAAATAGATAATTATTGCAGACCTGAGGGATATGGTGGGGTACTATAACTTGCTTACACCAGATATAAATACGGAAGCTTAACTAAACTTAACCAGTTTTCTGTAATAGAAAATATAGAGATGGCTGGTATGTGGAATGTTGACAGCAGACAGTTGATACTAAGAGCCTATAGGCCCGCGCAGGGTTCAGTTGACATATTTTTGGAACAAATGAGATGCTGCCTGCATAGCGTGTTCGAGATGAAACTTGATTTCACATCAATTTCTGTTGGTGGTGATTTCAATATCGATTTATCGAGGGATAGTCGGGTCGCCTGCGGGAAGTGTTCATGAATTTCGATCTCGAGGCGAAGTTAATGGAACCATCTAGGATTACACAATAAAGTAAAACTGTTATAGACAATATATTTTCGAGCGAAAATGTTTTTAGGTCATTTACCTTTCAACCGCATCTTTCAGACCATATGGGCCAAATGATAATCTATGCTGTAAACTCTGTACCGGACATCAAAGAAATCACTTGTAGGGTCATGGAACACAGTCGAATATTGGCCAGTTGAGGAAGGCATGGCAAGAAAAAATATGGGAGTTTTCCGAATGTACGTCAGCTGCAGCGGCTTTGGATGAATTTTGGAAGAGGTTCATGTATCACTTCAATCAGTCAGAAGGAGATAAAATGAGAAAAAACAGAAGAAAGAAAACTGTGGTGGAAATGAAGAAGCAATTAGAGGCACTGGAGACGATAATGAAAATCCGAAAAGATGAAATGAGTGCAAAAGCGTATCATATACATGAAAAAAAACGCTCAGAAAATAACTGAATTGAAGAAGAAGTCCAATATAGAAAAGATAAGAACAGCACCAAATAAGAATGATGAAATTCGGAAAATCATAAGGCATGAGACCAAGGGTGTGGCAAAGCAGAAGAAAATTGGTATTGACTCAGATGTTTTTAACAGTTACTTCGCCAGAGTTGGATCGATGACTTCAAATGGATGAGACAGAGTGAAATCGAAACCGCTGGAGTTATTGAAAAAGGTCTGTGAAATCTATTTTTCTGTACGAATGTAGTATCACCGAGCTGAGGAAAACAATGAAGAAAATAAAATTTAAATCATCGAGAGATATCTATGGAATTACCACCACTATTTTGAAAGATATATTCCTTTCTATAGAAGCAACCTTTACTTCTCTAATTTCAAAATGCCTACGTGAAGGATACTTTCCCGAACAACTAAAGAAAGCAAGAATAGTAGTAATAAAAAGGGCGATTCCGGCTCTCCTGAGAACTATCGGCCAATCTCGGTTCTTCCTGTCTTGTCGAAATTACTCGAGTTTGTCGTAAGAAATAGAATGGTTCATTTTTTCAGTAAACAATAAATTTTTGTACTCAACAACATGGCCTTTTGGCAAATAGATCAGTGGAAACAGCTCTCAATGAAGTCCTGAAAAAGATCAGTGAATCATTTGATAATAAAAAGAAATGCAGTCTGCAGGCATGCGATCTATCAAAAGTCTTTGATAGTATCAACTACTCAGTGCTACTTGAGAAACTTGAATTTTATGATATTCGAGGAGTAGCGCTAGATCTGATGAAGAGCTATCTCACGAGTAGAATACAGAAAACTTGCTGCAACGAAAATTCCTCATCCTGGGAAAGATTCGAACATGGAATCTCGCAAGGATCTATACTTGGACTCATCTTGTTTGTTATTTACTTAAATAACTTGCCAGTAAATGTAACAGCGGATCAGACAGTCCTTTTTGCCGACGATACCTCTTTTTTGAATGTTGCAGTGGACGACCAGCAATTACATCTGAAAGAAAATAAAACAATGGAAGATGCAAAGTACTGGTTTGATGCAAACGAAATGATGATGAACATCAATAAAACCCAAAGTTTTCTCTTCGAAACCAGGCATTGTTCATTGAGACTCCTCGGTATTACACTTCTGCCAAATCTGAGCTTCTCACAACATCTCAATATGCTGGTTCCGAAACTCTCGAGAGGAACATATATTATAAGGAAAATAATGCAGCTAGCAGGACCCGAAGCTGCAGGAATTTCATATTTCGAACCACAGTGCTCTTAACTTTGGCATTCTTTTTTGGGGGGACTCCCCTGAAAGTATTAGAATATTCAAAAAGCAGAAAAACGCTATAAGAGTACTGTGTGGGGCGAATAGGCGACAAAGCAGTAGGGAACTGTTTCCTAGAGAGGATATACTCACCCTGGCTAGTATTTTAATACTGATCTGCATCCTTTATGTATATGATCATAAGGAAATCTTCGGAGGAACGGCTATCATCACGAATATGAAACCCGAAATCGGAATAATTTCATAATTCTGTAGCGAATAACTTCTTCGCTCCTCGTCCAGAAACCTGTCTTGCTCTGTTCCAGCTTGACCGGCGTATCAATAGAGGACCTGACCAGTCTAAAGATTCATGACTAACCGTCCCCGCCGAGTTCAAATAGGGCAAGGCATATATCGTTTGAAGACCACCGTCCCAAGCGGAACACATGGTCACTGGCGTCACAAGCAGAGCTATGCTATAAAATTATTTAATAAGATACCTTCCAGCTTAAAAGAAGCCCAAAGGAAGAAGTTGAAGAAGGAACTCAAGAGGGTGTTGATGGAGAGAGCTCACTATAGCACAGAAGAAGTTTTCAGTGATAACCTGGAGTAAATAAGCCGTCTCACATATTCCTATTTTCGTTATGAATGTTTGTGGATATAATGTTAAGAATTTACTAAACATATATGTTGTATTAACTCCCCATGTAAGTTTTGATGGGTCAAAAACTTATTTACAATAGACGAAAATACCTGGGTAGACTATCTCACAAAATTGTTCCAAGATGGCAATATACAAGAAAATGAACCAGAGAACGTTAAAACAAACGACGATATAACAGTTGAAGTGCAAGATATTAGAGCGGCACTGCGGAAGGTGAAGAACAGAAAATCTCCAGGACAGGACAACATCCCGAATGAATTTCTCAAATATGGAGGAGACAGTTTGATAACCGAGATAACATCATTAGTGAATAAAATCTTAACAGCGCGGAAGATACCGGAAACTTGGAAAACAAGTACAATGATTCTAATGTTCAAGAAGGGAGATAAAAAAGAACCCACAAATTATAGAGGAATAAACCTGCTGGATGCGATGTTCAAACTTGTTAATAAGATTATAACAACAAAGATAAACTCCATTCTAACACTGACTGATGAACAACAAGGCTTTAGAACAGGAAATTCATGTACGGATGCTGTGTTCGTGATGCGACAGGTAGTGGAAAAATCAACGAAATATAACAGACCGGCTTTCCTATGTTTCGTTGGCCTACACAAAGCATTCGATAAAATACGACTGGGGGACGTCATACACCTTCTGAAAAACCGTGGAGTACCAACGAATTTAATTGAGACCATCAAGAACATATATGCGGAAAATAGCGTCCAAATCCGAATAAATGGCAAACTGTCTAGAAAAATACCTATCAACAGCGGGGTCCGACAGGGTGACTCCTTAAGCCCACTTCTTTTTAATATCATAATGGATGAGATCATAAAAAGGGTGAAATCTGCAAGGGGTTACAGAATGGGTGACCGGGAGTTTAAGATCCTGTGTTATGCCGATGACGCAGTACCCTTCGCGGAGAGTGAGGACGACCTTCAGAGAATCCTCCAACTCTTCTTCAATGCAGCGAAGCAATTCAATATGGATATAGCCACTGAAAAAACTAAATGCATGACAACAGCAAAAGAACCTCTCCGATGTAAACTAGAAGTAAATCAGAAGATAATAGAGCAAGTGGTGTCATTCAAATACTTGGGTGTCGAATTATCCAGTTATGGCTGCATTGAAGATGAGGTATCTCAACAAGTAATGAGGGCAAATAATATTGCAGGCTGCCTTAACGACACCATATGGAAGAATAAACATCTGAACATAAAAACGAAGGCAAGAATTTATAAAGGTACGATAAGACCGATCATGACTTACACGGCTGAAACCAGACCAGATACTGCATAGGCAAGACCTATGCTGGAGACAACGGAAATGAAGATTCTTCGTAGAATTTCCGGAAAAAACCTGTATGACAGAGAAAGGAGTGATGAGATCAGAAAGCTGTGTGGAGTGGAGAAAATCGGGGAGTAGATAAACAACAGAAAGAAAGAATGGAACGCGCACATAGAAAGAATGGTGAAGAAGACAAGGGATAAATCACCTCTAGGAAGAAGTATCGGGCGACCCAGAAAGAGATGGAGTGATAACTTAAGCACCGAATAGAGACATCATCGAAGAAGAACAGGCTCCAAGCCTAAGTGGAAGACGGAAAAACTTATTTACCCCATTTTTTAAGTAGATAAGTGGATAAAGATCACTTTTCATGCATATGGAACGATTTCTTCGAAATTTCCTCGTTCAATCGATGCGGTTGAGCCACCTAAAGATCGTTATTGCCCTTTTCAAGGTAATCGGTGAACAAAAACCGTACGCATCCCAAAATACGGTTATTATAACCTTGCCAGCAGTATGTTGCGCTTTTGACTGCAAGGTTCACCAGCTGCTGACCCCTCAGATGACCATCTTTGATTGAGACATATAATTATGAGCTATAGTAATAGAAATGCCTTCGAATCAGGAGATGCAACTTACATATGTATAACAATGCACAACTGAAATCTTCCTAAACGGGTTTCGTTATTTGTCGGAACATAAGTAGCAGACATGATCATGTTTCAAAGCTTTTTGGCTTCATCGTCAGTGTCAGCTCTAATGCCCAACGAATGTAACGCAGCTACCTAACTTTGTTCGTTCCGCATAGGAACTCTTAAGTTTTACAAAATACTTGCGCTAGCTAATGCACTCGAATACAAATACGCAACCCTACCCCACTGAGCTATTCAAGCAGAGACATCATCATGTCTGCTGCTTATGTACCGACAATCAACGAAACCGAATTAAATAGATTTGAATTGTTAACTGTAACATAAATGTAAGTTGTATCACCTGATCCGAAAAACTTTCATCATTCTGAAAAAACGTTGGAACAAGATTAAGGACACGTTTAATGTTCTAAGGTGCGGAGTAACCTCAATCAAATGTAACCCTTAGGAGGAAATATGGCGTGTCTCATTCTACAATAATATCAATAAATAAAAATAAACATAAGATAATATTTCTGTTTGATACCAATGCATCCACTCAAGAACAGGTAAATCAAGCACTATTACAGTGGTTTAAGCTTCAATATAACCGGAGAATACCCGTAAATGGACCTCTGCTTCAAGAAAACGTTAATTTTTTTGCTCAAGAGTTAAATATTCATAACTTCAATTGCTCAAGGAATTATGGTGTGTATTCACTTGCAACAGAACACTCCGAACGAACCAAACGCGCCGCGCGCGCTGTAACAAATTTGTCTAGTCAATACGTTGCGCAGAACCTAACCGAACGCGCCAAACATTTTCCGAAGTTTGTCGGTAAATGCGATTTACACAAAGGGGATTATTCTTTAGATGCTTATTCACTTGCAACAGAACAACGTATTGACTAGACAAATTTTTTTATAGCGCGCGTGGTGCGTTTGGTTCGTTCGGAGTGTTCTGTTGCAAGTGAATACGCAACATTACAATTCCTGACTGACCGTCCCCGCTGACTTTAAGTAGGGCAAGACACACATCGTTCAACGACCATTCCAAGGTGCAACATTGGCGTCACAGGCAGAAATGCGCACCACGCCTGTCTGAAGAGTTCAGTTGCGCAGGCTCAGAACGAAACGCCGTCTCCCTAATTTAGGGGTTGAAGCTCCCTCATAAGAACCCGCATTTCTTAAGAGCTTCATATTAATGGAATGTATTTTTATAACATATAAGTTCAGGTTTTATTTAGTGTCATTGGAATAAAAGTTTTCAACACAAAAGCTATAGCCTCTAAATAAATCAAATTGGAATGGGCTGAGAGTAATATAAACAACTTTCAAATATTTTTTACCGATGAATGTTGGACTTTAAGCTGTAGCGAACAACTTCAAAGCTCCTCGTCCAGAAACCTGCCTTGCTCTGTCGCAGCTTGACCGGCGTATCAATAGAGAACCCAACCAGTCTAAAGATTCATTACTAACCGTCCCCGACGAGTTCAAATAGGGCAAGGCGTACAGCGTTTGACGACTTCTTTGACAACTTCTTCGCTCCTCGTCCAGAAACCTGCCTTGCTCTGTCGCAGCTTGACCGGCGTATCAATAGAGAACCCGACCAGTCTAAAGATTCATGACTAACCGTCCCCGACGAGTTCAAATGGAGCAAGGCGTACAGCGTTTGACGACCACCGTTCCAAGCGGAACACACGGTCACTTCCTCACAACTCGAGAACTTCATTGGTGACCCCGACGTGATTGGAGGGGTTTATTTCAAGAGCGAACCAACCCATTCATTTGGAGGCCCTAATTGTCCTCTATCCATCATTCCGATACAGACTTTCCTTTCGTTCCGCAAATCCCCGTTGGAGATGGCACTACGTCCAGACCAGCGGTGGACTGTCTCCTTGCCTGATCCCAACGCCTTATTCCGTGACCTTTATCGACACTCACTGGAGGGGGAGTGTGTGGCAAACAACTGTTTCGCTCCTCGTCCAGAAACCTGCTTTGCTCTGTGGCAGCTTGACCGTCGTATCAATAGAGGACCCGACCAGTCTAAAGATTTATGACTAACCGTCCCCGCCGAGTTCAAATAGAGCAAGGCATACAGCGTTTGACGACCACCGTTCCAGACGAACACATGGTCACTGGCATCACAGGTAGAGCTGCGCATCACGCCTGTCTGATGAGTTTCACATGCACAAACTCTGCAGTCTCCTGAATTAAGAGGTGGAAGCTCCCTCACAACACCGCATTCATTGTAGAGCTTCAAAGCTCACGACAAATTTGCTATTATTAGCGCAATTCATTTTTACAATTAATCGTGAATGCAAATAAACACTTTTTCCATTATTTCACACACTAATTTTACCAAGCATGGCAGATGAGAAGAAATCTCCAAATCACGGCAATTTTTCACTGACTTGAAGAATGAAAAATCGAAATGCAATTTCTGTGGAAAGGAAATGTCTTACAAAGGTGGTGGAACTTATAATTTGATTCGGCATTCTGAAAGCAAACATCCGCATGTTTTCATTTGCAATTAACGAATTTTCACAACCACCTCTTATATCTGCATCTTCAATGCCTTCCACATTCTTCACATTTCGGGCTAAAGTATCACAAGATCCCAAACATAGTACAGATATTTCATCCGAAGGAACTGATAATGTTAAGACATCTTTACCTCCACAACCTAAAATTACTCAATATTTTTCCAGACCATTACACAGCGTTTGACGACCGTTCTAAGCGGAACACATTATCATTGGCGTCACAGGCAGAGCTGCATACCACGCCTGTCTGAAGAGTTTCAGGTGCGCAGACTCAGAACGAAACACCGTCTCCCAAAGTAAGAGGTAGAAGCTACCTCGCAACACCGCATTTCCTTCGAAAGCTTCAAAGTCTTAGTGAAACTTTTCACAGAGAATTACTTGGCATTTCATTTCCTAGAATCACCTGAGTTCAAGGACTTCATTCAACAATTGAATCCAGGATACACATAACCAACTCGCAAGACTCTCAAATGCTCTCTTGACTAACTCTTATAATAAAATAAGAGAAAAGGTCCTATCGGAGCTTAGAGAAGCCAGCTATGTAAGTATCACGATAAATGGATGAACATCGATACCTAATGATAATAATTTGGCCTGTGACTGTTCATTTTTTCAACAAATAGGCAGAACTGAAAACATATTATATATGCTAAAATGTTTACAATATTCAGATCGGAATACTGAGGAAAATTTGGCACAGGAATTGAAAAGAATTGCTGAAATATAAATAATATAAAAGCCGCTGTTAAGTTGAATAATTGGCCACAGATTTCTTGTTTCGCACATTCACTAAATTTAATTGTGCAATCAGCCCTTCTAGAAATAAGGATACCACCTCAGGAGTGAAACACATTTTGGAACTCTTTAGGAGAAGCCCACTGGCTGCAGAACGTCTCAGAAAAATGTAGCGAAAACTGGGAGAGCCTGAACTCAAAGTGAAGCAAGATGTTTCCACTAGGTAGAGCTCTACTTTTGATATGTTCGACAGAATGTTGAAAATCAAAAATAATGTTCTATCTAGTATCTACTGAATATCCTGAAATGGAAACAATAAATAATGAAGATGTAGTCTCCTCTTCGTCAATATTATCCATCTTCAAAGATGCCACGGAGGAGATAAGTTCCGAGAAGAACGTTAGGATTTCCGAGGTGGTACCTTTTAAAAAGTGCATCATTTTAATAAAATTGTAACATTACATTTCAGGTCATACTTATAGCAAATTTTTTGAAGAAGGAATGTGAAGATTTCTTGTCAGGAGCAATTCATCCAGGAAAACGAAGAGAATGATTGAAGTTCTTCTGAAGAGCACCTTGGTAGATCCGAGGTTCAAAAGATTTGGCTTCACAAATGAAAAAAGCATGTACTGATTTAAGAGTTCTGGTCAGAGGCAGTGGCGTACCCAAGGGGGGGTTAAGTGGGATATATCCCCCCAAGGAGGAATATCCATTATAAGTCACAAGGCTCAATAATTTAATGGTGCAAAAATTGAATCAACGAATTCATCAACCAGCGGTTATATCAAAGGGCTCGACCCGATCCGACGTCATCGGTACAATCATTATTTACACACAGACTATAAATGCCAAATTGATGAAAAACAATCTAGTAAAAATTAATGAGATTCTGAAGTAAAAGCTCCGAACTACTCGAATTGAATTGGCGGCACACTTCATAACAAGTTCTCCCTTAAGTAAATAAATAATATCATAAAATACCCAATTATCTCTTTGTCGCGAAGAATATCTTTGTCGGCACTTTGGATTCCATTAATTACTGCGTCAACATTTTCACTCACAAAGATAGGACGATAGGTCAGTAGGTTTAGTTCTTTAGTATATTCTGTTTGAGGTGGATTACCTAAAATTTTTCTATTATATTCAGTGTTTAACTTTTCATGTGTGTTCCGTGATCTCCAAAGTAATCAAAATCTCATTATGAATAAGCAAACTTCTTCAAAAGAAGGAAAATTGATGCAGGGCAATCTTCAAATTTTTCGCGTTTGAATACAACAGCTGACACTGCGACAGATGAAAATAAATCTCAAGAAGTCTCTGTAAATTCAAAGGACATTAGAAACTTTGTGAGTCAACATGTCAGCGATATAAAAGATGTGATTAGTTCACTTTGGGTTCCACCACCGACATAAAAGTTTTTTTTACTCGAAAAATACACTGATAAAAGAGTTAAACTTCGTTTTCAACATAAGTAGCTCGTAGAATTCAATTGGCACTCATACTCAGCAAAAGAAAACGGAGCGTTTTGGAAATTTTGTGTATTTTTCGCCACAACAGGCGGGTCTAATAGCCAGACGTTAGGTGCTTTGATGAAAACCAAAATGAATAACTGAAAAAAGGCAAAAGAGGTAAATTTTCATTAAATTTTATTTTATAACTGTAAGATAAGCTATGATTCATTTTTGTAGATATTCAATTCACATCAGAATACTCAATTTCATAAAGAATCCATATGTGCATACGATAATTTAGTTAAAATAAACACGGAAGTTCAAGAGGGTATAATAGATTTGATAGACAAAAATCGAAAAAGAAAGGTATCAGAAAATAGAGCTAGAATTAAACCTATTATAGAAGCTGTTTCAGTATGCGGCAAAGAGTAAATGTCACTTACAGGACATAGAGATTCTGGAGAACTACAAATAGATGATAGTTCCGTAAATGAGGGAAAGTTTCGTGCAATATTGAAATATAGAGCTAGGGGTACACTAAGCTAAGGGAGACTCTTGAAAAATAAAGTAAAAGGGAGACTTATATAAGCCGAAGAATAAAAAATGAAATCATTAACAGTATAATTACTATCATGCTGAATAAATTGGTGTCAAGAATTAATGAGGCAGGAGTGTTTTCTATTCTAGTAGATGAAACAACCGATATATCGACAATTTAGCAAGTTACTTTATGTGTAAGATATGTCAATGCAAACAAAATCCACGAGGATTTCTTAGAGTTCGTTCCAGCAGAAAGTCTAACCGCCGAAAGTATATCTAATTTAATATTAAATAGTTTGGAAAATTTTGGAATAGAACTCAAGGACATGGTACAAGTAATATGTCGGGCAAATTCAATGGCGTTCAAGCGATTATTCCTCGTAACTACCCCAAGGCGATTTATTTGCACTGTGCTGCCCATTCTTTGAATTTGGCCATATCAAAAGCTTGCAAAATTCTACAAATCAGAAACTGCCCCAATACCATGAAAAAATTGTATGATTTCTTCAACACTAGAGACAAACTGTTCTTCTGAAAAATATTGATGAGTCCTTCGGCAAAAACTCTCAAAAGATTATGTGCAACACGGTGGACATCTAAGTATGAAGCATTACAAGATTTTTTGGAATTATTTGATTACGTCGTTGAAAGTTTAGAGGAGATATCAAACTGGAAATATTCTAGAGATGCGAATATGTTGCGAAATGATTCCGACTATCTGGTCGCACTTCATTTCGTGAATCAAATATTTTGTTATGCCTTACCCCTTTGCCGATTCCTACAAAAATCTGTAATCGACCTCAAAGAAGTTGTAACTATGACGGAAAATACTATTTCTTGTCTGAAAATCATACGTCAAGATGCCAAAATACATTTCGACGCGATCTTCAATAAAGCTCAGATAAAAGTTAGAATATAAAATGTGTTTGTCAGTTTTTTATTTTCTTGCATATTTCAGGCTCTTACCTCAAGTATTGGAACCAACGTTAAGGTAAAAATAAGTGTTTCACGCCAAAAATAGGGCAAATCCTATCATTTTGCAAGATTCAGAAGCACCATCAGTGGACTATTTCAGGGTTACCATTTACATTCCATTCATTAATTAATTATTTCATCAGCCAGTTAGAGGAAAAATTTGTAAACCATAAACAAATTTTCAAGGGCTTTATGTATCTGCTGACAGGAGAAAAAACAACTGATTCCGACGAGTATGACGAACTTATAGATTTCTATATACCTGATGTGCCCAGATGTATTTCAAAAACTGAAATTAAATTGTGGCACATTCATCCGAGTAATCATCCAGATATCAAAAGTAATAGTTCCGCTTTGGCTCATCTGGAAATATGTAATCCACAAGCTTTTCCTAATATGTACAAGCTATTACTAATATTCTGTACAATACTGGTTTCTATAGCCACTCTAGAGAGATCATTCTCAACATTGAAAAGAATAAAGAACTATCTCCGAAATTCTACTTCTCAAAACGGGCTCAACGGCGTAGCAATGATGTCTATTCATAGGGAGTTGCCTATTTCCGAAGATGAAATTATTGATGAACTTTCAAAAAGATCCAGGCGACTAGATTTTGTTTTATAAAAGTATATCCTCCGAATAACAATTTTTTTTTCGTTTTTATCTTTTTTATCCCCCCAAGGCTCATGTCTGGGTACGCCACTGGTCAGAGGAATTGAAAACCCAACTCAATCAATTTTGTCCTCTTCTGTTCCGGATTGTCCAATACCTTGTAAGAGAAAACGAAGTATTTGGGACAATTTTTACAGTAAAGTTTATGATATTTTGAAGAATACCGATCCATCAACAGATGCTAAAATAGAAATGGAGAAGTAAGAATGTGTGCTGCCGAGATCACAAGATCTAGCAAAATGGTGGTACACTAAAAGAGAAGCCTTCCCTAGATTGTATGAATTATTTAAAAGGAAATTATGTATATTGCAACGTCTGTTCTTTCGGAAAGATTATTTTCGAAAGTCCGACAAATTATTGTTGAACGTACGAACCGATTGAGCGGTAACATAGTCTCCCAAATTTTATTTTTGAGTTCGAATTTATAATGTAGATACTCTTATATTTTTTTTTTCGTTTAAACATATTATTTTATTTACCTTCTATCGAATCCAAATAAATTCGCTCTTCTTATTTCTCCGCCATATAAATTCCTTGAAATCATAGAACCACGGGTTGGAGCTCAAAAAATTTGGTGTTCCAATGGTCCAATTGCTTTCCAACTTATTATTATTTACCTAGAGATTGAAAAAGTATGGTAATGAGTTTATATGGTATTGATCATTAAATTTTTTTCGATTCGATTAGGTCAAATGTTCAAAATGTACATCAAATTTTTCAATTAAATGAAAATAGATTATCACGGAAATTTTAAATCATTTCGTAGAATTATAACCAAAGATTTTCAATTCTGACAATTAATTCGCCTACCAGAATGTCCCATTCCTTATCCTATCCCTATCGCTTCAACTCTTCATGGCTGCATATGCAGAGATACTTGTCCCCATATTTGAAACAAGTGAGTGTTAATGTTACAATCTACACTGTACTGAAATACTAAAAACTCACCAGTCTCTATGGTCTTGTTAAGTGATTAGTAACTTGATCTGTTTCCGAGAATATATATACAATTTCATAATTTAGAAGGAATTATGTCTCTCTCAAACTGCAGAATGGTATTACATGAAAAAAATTACAATTTTTTACTATTTTAATTGTATATCCTTAAGACTGACAAAACATTCATTCAGTATGTACATCATAAACTATAAAACTAAATGTGCTTTCAACTAAAGCACAGTTGGGGGAAAAAAAATCATCATGTTGCTGATGAAGAGGTTTCCAAATTAAAACCAAATATTATTGCACGACACTGAAATTAAATATACAGAAAATTTAAATACTCTGTCAGAATAATATTTCTCAATCATAACTTGTGTAGAAGATAAAATAATTTTTAAAAGAACAAATTTTGATAAATAAAATGCAATACAAAAAATCACTAAAAATCTAGCATGTAATGTTCAAATTAGTTGAACATATTATAAATATATATTCATAAAAGCAAGACAATATAATATTGGCAAATATTATTCAATTATACTCCTCATGATGTCCTTACAACATATCCAGTCCACAGTCTACTGAATTCCATGGGATTTCAGAAAATATAAATATAAATGCGTACTTATAAATTAATTTGAAAAAAATTTATAACATTCAAAAAATCGACTATATATATATTTCAACTATTTGTAAAATAAATAAAAACATTCATACATATATGATTACCTGGATATTTCCATAATAACTCCTATCCAACTGAAAATGTATCAAATCAAATTTGCGTTTACATTCGATCAGATTTTCATTAGCGGAAATTTCATAACATAAATGATTAAAACAAATTATATTAAAGCCTTATACATATATCCTAAAATCGTAACAATACATATTTTGGGATTTTTCAGTTATTGTAAAAATACATATATTTCATTTTGTAATGGAAATTAGTAGCTAAGTACATAAAGTAGGTGTTTTTTGCTTGACTTTTTTAGAACAAAACAAGGATATAAGATTCTTAAGCCAAACAGATGCCAGTTTATACACAAGTAAAATATTTTATGTCTGATTGCTACAAACTGTTCTTTCTTCTGAAATATACAGAATTTTTAAAAGGGTCCCAATATTATGTGTCATAAAATATTGGGTTTGGACAAATTTATATGCTATTGCGATGTAGTACTATTCCAATATATTTTGAAATAAAATGCAGTTGTACAAGTGGACATTTAATCTTTGGCAAATATTTGAATTTCGGGGTCCTACAGATATCGCTAAAAACAGTATCAGTTTGAATATAAGTATAATTATATAATTTCATAACTAAAAGTTACATATTCAAATATTGGATAGGGTAGTCCGTTACTTTGTGATAGTTCATTTCAATTGGAATGAAATGAGAAATTACTTTATTTTCTAACACTTTTTAAAAAGTGATTTTCAAACTTGAGTGCATCTTCAGACAACAACAATTGAAGTTATTGAATATTTGGAACTTACACGGTTCAGTTGGGTCATTCACAACTTCAAAATTCTTTCCGTGTACAAAATTGAATCGACTACAACTGAACTGAGCAATTCCCAAATATATAATGCCCCTACCGTACTGCAGCAAAAAAAATGTAAAGTTTGCATAATGTGAATATCAAAAGTTTGTTGGTAATAAAACAGTAATTCAAATACCAGTTTTCAACCACCAAGTAGTAAAGGCTAAAACAGTCCAAAATTCATTCCAACTTCCTCAGTTATTCCTTAGCATATTATTACTTTCTAGAACACTCATGATGCTTTTGAGAGACTCAAAATGAATATACCAATATCTTGAAGAAAATCCTGAATATTATAACTGTAGATATTCACAATAGATTACACAAATTTAGCCTTAAGCATACATTTATATTTGTAGAATTTCAAAATGTCCCCAAAGAGTACTGTCCTGATAGTTCAGATAGGTTCTACCAAATATTTATACATAATTATGACATAATATATATGTATTCTCATTTTTGTGAATATTCATTCAAACCGATACCATTATTAACTATCAGCTGTTTTGAAAATAGATAAGAATGGCTGCTACTTGTAATTCCCACCACATTTTCATCTCTCATACTGCTGAAAAAATATGCAGCAGTATCAAATTTACCTTGAGATGTTGGTTTCACATTTTTTGTTCAGGAGACTATGCTAAATATGAAAATTTGATTGATATCTGTATGACACTGACATTCAAATATTTATCAAATCTTTTACCTGATGCATACACAAACTGGCCTTTTTAGACCATTTTCACTTTATATCTTTGCTGGCAAGCAAGCACAGCCATAAAAAACTCAAACAATAAAAAAAGTTTATGTACTTATGTAACTTAAATGCTATTGCACTATCTCATTCCACTAATAAATAATTGAAGTTTTTGAGTATGAAATTAATAGTCATACATATTTTCGACCAAAGGCAAAACAGTGGCTCAAATTATCCAACGTCAATTTTCATTTATTCGCAGCAGAAATTGAAAACTTTATTACTACTTTCTCTTATAATATAATAGTATATTTCTATGCTATTTTCAACTTTGTACATCAACTGAAAAAGAGGATGTCTCAGACTCATCATTATGATGAAATAGTATTTTCTTCATCTTGAGCTCCATCAATTGAAAAATTTTCTTGTTTTTTCCTTGCTTTTGAGTCCTTGTCTCCACAATCATTTTTTATTATGAATCAGTTGATACTTTATAAGTGTGTATTTTCCCTACATTAGCTGTCATCTACTATGCCATTATGTCTCCTTTTCTTGTTTCTTATCAGTATTAATTATTTCGTTTGTGTTTTCTACCGATATAACTTCCTTGCTTTCTACTGATGTAACTTCCTTGTTTTCTTTCGATATAACTTTATTCTCTTCTACCGATATAACTGTCTTGTTTTCTACGGAATTTTTCAACTCAGGAGCACTTGGTGGTATATTATGATTTCCATTGTCTACTTGATTTACTTGCTCTGTATTAATTGATTGGGATAGTACCACTGTGTCAATAGGAGTATCGCTTTTTGAATTATCCACTAGTGATTCAGTGGCATCCAATTTAATGTTTGAAACACTAGTACTGCAAGAGCTAAATGAGTCACCTACTCTGTTTTCATTAGGTAAAACATTATTGGATACTGCCAAGTCTTCCATAGGGGAATCATCAGGTTCTTGTTTATTATCAAGGATAGCATTATTAATGCACTTGTTAATTGGGGCACTTTGTTTCAATACCTTCATTACTGGACGCCCTTTTCTTTTTGGAAAAATGATTTTGTCAGTTACTATTTTTCTTATTCTAGTCATTCTTCCCCTTTTTCTAGTAAATCTTGTATTTACAATTTTGGGATTAGTTTTTTTATTTCCTGCTACCACACCATTCATTTGACAGAGTATTTGAGATTGATTAGAATCTGTATTCTTAAGTTTTAGCTCTTCATTTGATGCATTTTCTCCACTTATCTCCGATAGAATATCACTGGAACCACAATTTTTCTCTACATTTTCAGGACCATTTTGAATTTTTGTTTTAATGTTAGAAACTTCATGATGTTTATCTCCTTTTTTATCATCACTAGCTGAACGTAAATTCCGAATAGGAAGTAATTTTATGGTATCCATTATTGATGGAGTAACAATTATTTCTTCTTCTTCTTCTCTTTGTTCCATTTCAATGTTACTGTGCTTATCATCAGTTCCAATATTAGCGCCTAGCTCTAATTCAAGGAAATCTTCACAAATTATTTCATTATCCTCATCGTCACTTTCTTCCACATAATATGGAATGAAACTCCTTTTCCTTTTAGAACGATTCAATAGACCTGAGACATCATCACATTCATTGCTCGTATTGGCAGTAGACTCTGTATAATCTGGAGATAAAAATATTTCATCTCTATTATCCGAATGGTAGGTATCCATTTTAGAGATGTCGGGATTGTCGATATCATCAATTTTATCGGATATTTCATATGAAACATTAGGATAAGTCGCAGTTTCTTCCAGTTCTGTTTTTGTGCTTTCTTCATCTTCCTTCTTCTGGACTGAATGTTTTAATTTGAAGTGCCTATTAAGGTAATGCTTCGAGGGGGTTCTATAGCTGCACAAACCACACTTCATGGCTTTTTTCTCGTGTTTATTTTCTATGTGTTTTTCCAAGTTTCCCTGAGTTTTCGATGCATAATCACAATAATCGCATGCAAAGTATCTTCCTTCATTAGGTTTATATTTGTATGAAAAATTACGACTCACAGACATGTGAGATCTAGGTACATTTGAGGAATGAATACTACCCTTTAAGTGCATTCTCAAACTTGTATAGTGAATAGTTTTGAAATGACAATTTGATTTGGGGCAAGGATAAAAGTCACCTTCCTTATGAAGGCCTTCTATGTGTTTTCTCAATCTGAATGTGGAGCAGCCTTTGTAATCGCAATATAAACAAGAAACCCTACTTTTTCCAATACTATGTTGTTTTATGTGCTTTCTGAGATAGTTTGGCCATTTAGTAGCGAATTCACATTGGGGACAACGATAAGCATTCTCCTTAGTATGTTTATGCCGGTGTATTTTCAGAGTATAAAGACTTCTCGCTTTGTATTCACAAAACTGACACTTGTATTCTCCATTTTCTGCTTTAATTTTGGCATCATCTATATTATGTTCCTTCTTCAAATGGATTTTTAAATTTCTTCTTTCGGATGTTTTGAAGTCACAATGTTCACATTGATATCGCTTTTCTTGCTCAGTGAATTCAGCGGGATGCTTTCTTCGGATGTGACCTTTCAGGTTTCCTTTCAATGTGCATCTATGGTCGCAGTACGGACATTTATAAATAACCTCACGAGTGTGCACAGAATTAATATGATCTCTTAGACTACTAAAGGAGAGGCTTCTATGGTCACAATACTGACAAGGGAATAACCTACTTTGATCAGTGTTTGGTTTGGTACTTCTTTGCCTACCAGTTGAAGTTTTCGGTTCATTGTGTCTTTTAATGTGGACTTTCATATAGTGATTCCAAACTGTTGAATAAGGGCAGTGAGGACATTTAATAACATTCTGTCTTGTATGTTTGTTAATGTGTTTCTTCATTACCTGCTGATATAGTGTTGTATATGAACAATATTGACATGAGTATACCTTCTCATCTTCTTTTTTAATATCATCAATTTCAATCTTCAAGTCATGCTTTTCATTCAAATGAGTTCTAATTTCAGAAGCACTCTCCGATACAAACTCGCATTCCTTACAATGATATTTTCCAGCGTCGTCAGGTTTCAAACCATGTTTACGTCTAATATGCATCCTCAAATTTCCATACACTGCACATTCATAATCGCATTCCGGACACTTGTGCATGTTTTCCCTGGTATGTTTGGAATTAACATGCAGCTTCAAGGATCCCATCTGAGTAGCCACATAACTGCAATACTGGCATGGAAAAGATTTGACAGACCCATCTCCCTGTTTCCTGGTTTTGAAATTATTGGCATTATGTTTCTGAATGTGACTTTTGATGTAAGCTCTCCATGTCGTCTTGAAGTCACAATGTGGACAATTGTAAATATTTTCTCTGGTGTGTTTATTCTGATGAACCTTCAACGTGCTCAAATTTATAGCTTTATACGGGCAAAAGCTGCATGGAAACGTTGTTTTTTCCTTCTCGTCTTCATCTTTCACGTCAGACTTCAACGAGTGTTTTCTCTTAATATGAAATTTCAAGTAACCATACCATGTGGTCTTAAAATCACATATATTACATTTATATTCGATCGCCTTAGTGTGTTTATTCTCGTGTATTTTCAGGTGACTTAAGCTTATAGCTTTATAAGGGCAATATTGACATTGAAAATCTTTTTTCTCTGAAACTTCGTTTTCATTGTTTTCACTATGTTTCCGTTTAATGTGTAGTTTCATGTAAGTTACCCATAAGGTATTAAATGGACAATGAGGACACTGATGTATCTTTTCACGGGTATGCTTGTTAAGATGTTGCCTCAGTAAGGTAGAATTTTTGGCTTTGTAATCGCAAAAACTACAAGGATGCTCTTTGGCAGAGGGAGATTTATCCTTTTTGAAATGTTTATTTTGTATATGCAGTTTTATGTAGGTTGTCCAAACTGTCTTGTAAGGACAGTAAGGACATTGATGTTCCTGTTCTCTTGTATGCTTATTGGTATGCAGTTTGAGTGTGCTTGGAGTTGCAGCTTTGTAGTCACAATATTGGCAAGGATATTCTTTCGCTGTATTTCCAGATTCGAGATTTTGATCACTGTGTTTGCGCCTTATATGCATTTTCAGATATCCCTCCCACAAAGTATTGAATTCACAAAAGGAACATTGATGTTTCACCTCCTTTGTGTGTTTATTCATGTGATTCTTAAGAGCCGTTGTACTGCTAGCAGAGTAATCACAAAACTCACATTTCCTCTTAATAATCGGCTTATCATCTTCATTAGAATGTTTACACTGTATATGATCTCTCGTATTACGAGCAACAGTAGAATTATATTGGCAATGAGGGCAATGATACACCACAGATTTAATATGGCGATTATTCATATGCGAAGTCAATAACTTTGGGTGAGATCCTACATAATCGCAATAATTGCAAGGGTATAGCTCGGCCTCACGTTTAAATGCGAAATCACTGATGTCCGATGTTCCAGGTTGATTCATAAAATGTGTATCTGCCTCTGGTATGGTGAAACTGAAAAAAAAAAGTTCATCAACTTTAAGTAAGTAGGGAGGAAGTAAAATCTTATCAGATCTTCAAAATATACTATTTTGGTCGTTCAAACAAGAGATATCATTTTAAATAATAATAATAATAATAATAATGACTTTATTGCAAAAAATAAAAATATATATAATTATAATTAATATAATGAATTCTGAAAGGAACAATCACAGGGAGGAGTTCAGATGGCCATAAAGCAATCTGCTTTGCAACCCCTGCTCTTCCACTCAAACCCTGATCAAAAATATATAAAAAAAAAATAATACAATTCGAGGCGAAAATACAAACAAAAAAAACAGAAAAAGTATTCGGATATTCCAACCTTAACAATTATAAGAATGTATTAAAGTGCCATATATGAAAATGAAATTACTGATCACTCTGACCGCACTGATCTCTATAAATCAAATTCCTGACCCTAGCTTTGAAGGACATCACGGATAGATTCGCAAGAGAACTAACTATATAATTGTTATAGAATTTATAAATTGAGAAACTAAAAGATCTCTCAAATAGTGACAACCTATGAGGAGGGGGAGATATAAGCCCTCTACTACGTGTGTTCAGATTATGGACATCAGACCTGAACGTTATCTTTCGATACAGATAAGATGGCTTACGAGACAATAAAATCCTATGATAACAAGCTAGAGCTCCCACCAAAAATCTGTTACGCATATTCAACCAATTCACATCCACCAATTTATGACTTATATGCTCAAATTTACGGATTCCAAAAATGAACCTTAAGCAAGAATTTTGTATCCTTTGTACTGAGTTTAAAGTAGCCTGATCCAAGCAGGAGAAAAATACCTGAGAGCAGTAATTAAAATTGGACAGCACCAGGGAATCGCAGACAGCTTTCTTGACCTCAACAGGCAGAACATTACGGTGAGGATAAATTAGCCTCAAGGCGTAGAGAGAACGCCTAATACAACCCACAATATGCAACCTATAACGAAAAGAATTGTCCATTATCAGACCAAGGTTAAGAACGCTCTTCACGATGGGAATCTCATTACCTCCAATGAAAAAATGGACATGTTCACTCAACTGATCACACACAGACTGATTGCCGAAAAGTATCGCACATGACTTACCAGGATTAACCAAAAGATTGTGCTGCTCAGATATCTCTTGGATGGTCGCGAGATCATAATTTATTTTTCGAACACCTTCATCAACATCACCAGCAACAAAACTGAGGTAAAGCTGGGCATCATCAGCATAAAAATGGGCGTTACAGAATTTAAGGTATTTCCAAAACATATGGGTATAAATTACGAAGAGCAGGGGACCCAGCAATGATCCCTGTGGTACACCTACAGATATAAGCAGAGGACCCGATAGTGAACCATTGACTTTCACACGCTGGGTTCTATTAGAAAGATAGCTCGTAAGCAATGAAACTGAATCTTCGGACAATCCCACGAAAGAAAGCACAGCAATCAGCAAATCATGTGAGATCGTATCAAATGCTTTTGTATAATCTAATAAGATCAACGCTGTTACAAGACCCCTATCGGAATTCAATAAAATGTCATCACTTATTTTGAGAAGAGCAGTCGTACAACTGTAACCTCTACGAAACCCCGATTGAAACTCCGGAAGCACTTCAAACTTATTTAGATGTTCAATCATCTGGTGATACAGGATCTTCTCGAATATCTTAGAGACAGCAGGCAAAATGCTGATAGGTCGTAAGTCACTGAGCTGCTCCACATTACGTTTTTTTGGTATCGGCAAGACTATAGAATTTTTCCATGCTGAGGGATAGTATCCACTCAGAATGCAGCTGTTTATTATATTCACGAGATACTTCAGAACGGAAGGACCACACAATTTAATCAATGAAATGCTCAGATCATCAGAACCAGCGGCAAATAAAGAAAATAAAATTTTTTGGTGAAAGGCAAGGATATTTTTATTTCAAATCCAGAGTACAGATAGCTCAGTGGTAGAGCAGCTAGAACTAGGAATCTATAGGTCCAAGTCCCGCCTGGGTAGAAGAGAAATTTTCTGGTCAAACAGTTACAACCATCATCTGACTGTTGTGTCAAAAATTAACCTTGCTATACCTAAGGTGACGTAAGGACACATTAAGAAAGCCTAACCAGGGCATAACTGAAATCCTATGCACATGCTATATAAAACTTCTGAGGGATCTCACAAAAGATCTAGCAGTACCATGATAATATCAGCATCAACAAACTGAGGTTAATAATAGAACACAGTATACGCCAAATGTTAACCACGGTTGTTCTTACAGAAGTTCATTCTTTTGTTGAAATTTTTCACAATAATTATGGCTCTATTTAACAAATAAGAGCACTTACATTGTCTTTCAGTACTTGAATCATAGCTGGATCATTAACATAGACCGTAGCTTTAAAGAAAAGATCTAATGGTGTTAAAATGCACGATCTCGGCGCGACCAATTGATGTCTCCACTTCGAGAAATTAGGCATCCTGGAAATTTTTCACAAAAAAGTGTTATAGTTGTCCACATCCATTTTGGGTAAAAAAAACAGTTAACATAGTTCCATAACGTAAATCATTCACTATACCAGGGTAGGCGAACCAATGGCACGCGTGCCATTGATGGCACGCGACACAATATTTTGGTCGCAGAATTAGGTGTGTGTTTTATGTTCTGGAATAGTGGTATGTAGAACATCGTCTGTTAAACGGCATTTTGAAACAAATCATAAATCTGTTAGTCAAAAAAGCGAGGCAGAGCAAAAAGAATTTATTGCAAGTGCATTGAATGACAGAAATAAACAGTCAACGTCTATGATTAAATTTGTTGGCAAAAATTGTAATACAAGCGCGGCAAGTTACGTGGCTGCAAATGTCATTGCTCGGCATGGTAAACCTTTTCAAGAAGGTGAGTTTTTGAAGGAAGCCTGGTTAGCATGCGCGCCCTCTCTTTTTGAAGATTTCGACAATAAAGATAAGATAATTCAGCGCATCAAAGATACTCCTCTATCAAGAAACACAATAAAAGAAAGAATCTTAAAACTGGCCGAAAATATAACAGATCAACAAAAAATTGACATTAAAGATGCTTCTTTTATATCGCTATGTCTTGACGAAAGCACTGACGTCACTAAATCTGCACGTTTAGCAGATTTTGCTCGGTATTGCGTAGAAAACGTCATTAAGGAAGAATTAATTGCAATAAAATCGTTGCTAACAACTACAAAGGGAACAGATATAAGTACGGCAGTTAAAAATTCGCTTGCTGAAAAAGAAATTGATATAAAAAAAATTGTTTCTGTAACAACTGATGGTGCTCCAAGTATGGTGGGTAAAAAAAACGGTTTCATAAGTTTATTTCAAGTTGACGTAGGACATTCGATTCTTGAATTCCACTGCATCATTCACCAACAAGTCTTGTGTGCTAAGAGTGGTTTAATATCCCTTGATAATGTAATGGCGGTAGTTACAAAAATAGTCAACCTTATCTCGTCACAGGCTTCAAACAAGCGAAAATTCGATGCTTTATTGGACAAAGTCAACTCGGTGTATAATGGCTTACTGATGTATAATAGTGTTCGCTGGTTGAGTCGCGGGAATGTACTTGAAAGATTTGTTGATTGCTTGGAAGAAATCAGATGTTTTTGCAAAATGAGGGAAAAATTGCACAATACCCACAGTTATTGGACGTTATGTGGCTTTCAAAATTGATGTTTTTTACAGACATATGCAAACATTTAAACACATTAAACGTAAAGCTTCAAGGGACGAACAAAACAATTATTGCCATGATAGATCTCGTTCGCGCTTTTGAGGCAAAACTGCAAGTTTTTAGAAACGATATTATCACAAGAAACTACAAGTATTTTCCAAACTTGAAAAAATATATGAATGATTTAGATATTCACGAGACAGCAGACAAAGAAAAAATGACTGAAGAATTTATTTCTGTAATCGATTCTTTAATCAAGGAATTGTTAGGGAGATTTTCTCAGTTCAAAGAATTGTCGGAAATACTCAAGTTCATTATGTACCCAGATGTGACGTCATTTCATAAACTGAACTTCTCTCAATTTGATTGGTTGGAAATTGAAGAATTTGAAATGCAGCTGATTGATTTCCAATCTAGTTCAATATGGATTCAAAAATTTATTGAAACAAGGAAAGAGTTGGAATTAATTGAAACTGAAAGATCGACAAGTAATTTAAGTAAAAATGCTAATAATAAACTTCTGGAAACATGGAATGCGTTACCAGACACATTTAACTGTTTGAAGAAGCTGGCTCATGCTATTTTAACCATGTTTTCATCTACATATGCCTGCGAGTCATTATTTTCAGAGATGAATAACATTAAAAACTCGGTTAGAAACCGTTTGACAGATGAATCTAGTTCAGCATGCATTTTGCTAAAAGTAACATCTTACAACCCTAATATAAATTATTTGTCATCTAACCTGCAGCAACAGAAGTCACACTAATTTTACTGAAATTTAATATAAACATACCAAAATGTACCTCTTTTGCTTACTTTATTTAATAAAGAGTTTTGATAGTATTTATAATTATTATTTTCCAAATAATCAGAAAGTCAAAATTATTTGATGGCACGCGAATGACCCCATTAAACTTTTTTTTAGAAAAAATGGCACGTTGATGCATAAAGGTTCGCCTACCCTGCACTATATAGTCACACCAACATTATTTAAATGGTTAAATTTCGCTATTCCAGTGCGATGGACGAGCGCATATCGATCTATTTTTAACAATCTCACAAGCTCTACTTGCCAAAAACAATTATCGGAATAGGTTTTATTTTGACACTTTAAAAATAGCGCGAAATTCAAAATAAAACCACTTATTGGAAGGCCCAAGGGTTTCCCAATAGATCATTAGCGAAATAAATACTATATTTTATAAAATTTTCACAATTTATTCAATAAGAATACGATATACAACGTGTAACATGTTGTGGATTGGCCAGACTGAGAAAACATGTTGAGGAGTGGAGAATGATTTAAGGGCTTCGTTTATTTCCAAGCACTCTAATAAATTCATTTTTAATCCTTTCCAACCTCTCAAGAGGATTTTGAGATCTTTACGTGATGAAATAAAATGAAACTTTATTTAACTATAAGCTCTGGTTAACAACTGACCTTTTGTCTGCAGTCAGATGCTCCTTCAGTCATTTCAAAGTTCCTGTTTAATCCGCGTAAGTTGTGTTACAATCACCTAAATTGATTCTGTAGACTTCCGTACCTTTAAAATTATTCTGTTTTGCGTCGGGTAAAATATTTTCCAGATTAGGACAGCCCCAGAAGGCCGTTTTTATGTTAAATTTATTAAAATAATTTCGGATATTGGTAGATAAATGTCCGAAATAACTTAAGGTTACACCGGGTGTAGAAGTATGAAACAGGAATTTCCCTATAGATACTACTAGCCATCAATTTAGGAACTGTAAAACAGCTTCTGCAGCACCCCGTAGAAGCTGACGAAAAGTCATTTCTCAATCAAACTGTGACAGGTGATGAAAAATGGATAGATTTTGAGAATCCCAAGCGTCGTAAAACCTGGGTGAATCTAGGCGAACCACAGACATCCACTGCAAGACCTAATGGCTTTGGAAAGAAGATAATGCTCTGTGTTTGGTGGGATCAGAAGAGTGTAATTCATTAAGAGCTACTAAAACATTATGTAACCGTTAACAATGATTGCGACCAACAGCAAATCGATTTAAATCGAGCAATTCATGGAAATAATCGGAATAAAGTAATTTTTCTCCATAATAACGCTACAAGATACTGCCGCATCACACACAGCAAAGCGGGCCAGGGAAACAATTGAGGTGTGCAGTTGGAAAACAATAATATTAATTTTATTTGACCAAATCATTAATTACATTCACTTATCCCCATTTGCTTAAATTACTCCCAAATAAAAAAATAATATCCTCAAATAAAATTTTAAAAAATACTAGCGCATGTGGTTTATTCTCCAGACTTGGCTACGTCTGATTATCATTTGAATCGCTTAAAACCCCTCAATTCGTATGAAAATGTACGAAAACGCCTCAATAACTGGTTCGCTTCAATAGCATTTATAAATCGACGGAAAGGTGGAAAAAATGTATTAATATCAATGGAAAGTATTG
This sequence comes from Megalocaria dilatata, assembly GCA_034642435.1. Taxonomy (NCBI): domain Eukaryota; kingdom Metazoa; phylum Arthropoda; class Insecta; order Coleoptera; family Coccinellidae; genus Megalocaria; species Megalocaria dilatata. The sequence continues at coordinate 40,961,107 of CM067859.1, read as the reverse complement.
TGAATGAAATATTTTTATCATTTTCAAACAGACGTGTAATTTTTACGAAAAAATTCCAGTTTCAACTCCTATACCTGGTACATTTAAACGTTAACTTACAAACAAACACTGGCTGCACAATTGTTTTCTGAAGGTCTTTACCAACCTCATTTAGCGGGAAAACTCTGTACTTTGTCTACAAATGGCAGGGTACTCTCTGTTCGATTTGTTCAAATTCCTCCTCCTATATCAGTTTATTTGAACCTTACATTATTTACTCCTGTCTCCTTCCCTTCTACGATGTCTGTTCTAGTAACAAATTGGCACTGTTGCATGGCATCATAACATGACACTCTTTGAATTTGAACCGATTGAAAACAAGTTATTATTAACTTGTTTTCAATCAGTTCCAATTTAAAGAGAGTCATCAAAAGAATTGGGATAAAAAATCAAGTCAATCTGGAGTAAATCGTGGATAATCTTAATAATCCAAACATTGATATTATCAAATTCTTCAGACCTTAGAATAATCAACCTTTTCATGACACTATAACGAAATATTCAGGAAATTATTATAATAATCAGTCGCTTTCAAAAAGTAACTAAGAGACAAACTAATTTTCAAATTTAAACTGAATATTGATTAATTTGTGTGAAGACAACTAAGATTTGTGTATCTGAATACATTAGTGGTTTTTGGCATTTCTCATAATTACTACTTACTATTGAAACAAACTACTTCAATAAATTTTAAGAATTTGAGTTGAAAATAGAAATGTGGACTGCAAATCAATTTAGAATGAATATTTATGTATTATATTGATATTATCCTGATACTCCTAGATCTCCTGCGAGACCCTTCAGAAACTTCAGTGTAGTTTGCGCGAGTTAAGAGATCAATTGTTTTCTTGTTGTTACTGTGTCCTTACGCCACCTTAGGCACAGCGCTGTTAATTTTTTAACCCAACAGTGAAATGATGGCTAGAACCAGGAAAATTTCTTTCCTTATCAAGATGTGAATCTGCATTGAAAGGAATTCTCCGCTTACAAATCAGATGTTTAAACCATTACATCACTGACTCTATAAAGTAGCATATTTAGGAAGATTCGAATATGCAACACTGTATTTTAGGTAGAATGGCAAGCTATCATTTCATTCACAGATCAAAAATTAGCTGTGTTATATTTAAAATATAGAAGATGGGAATTCATGATGTTTGGTGAACCTAATAAAAGCAAACCGCAGGGTTCAATTCTTGGCCTAAGGATGTTTATTCTATATATAAATGAATTGTTGATGATGCATCAAGCCTTAGTCACAAATGCTGATGATACAACAGTACTGATGAATGGTGAAACATTGGCATTGCTGTTAATGGAGGAATTTGAAAAGAGTGTTAAACAGCAAATACCTAGGAATAACATATAATTGTAACATTTAGTAGGATGTGCGCTTTCGAAACTTGGTGAAATTGAAATAACTTGTGTGTGTTTCTTACAGACTCAGACAAATTTCAGCAAGAAAACAACTCTTGCAAATTTCTTAGGGACTTTTCAATATTCAATTTTGTGGTTTTTATATTGAGGGAATTGAATAATAAACATGACCTATATACAGTTATTAAAATTATTTGGGCGTCAATAAATTTTAAAAAAAAGTTAAAAGACTGATAATCAGGAGTTTATAAGTTAACCTATGGTAATTTTGCCAATATGTATATATTGAATACAATAGACGTTCATTCTAAACAAGAATTAGTTGTGCATAAAAAATTAGAATTAGGGTGCATAAAAAATTATATGGTAATAAAAAACAAATTACACATACGAATCACTTGCTAAAAACAGAACGATTACAAAATATTACACATTGAAAATAAAAGTCAACGACTTAATCTTTTGGAAAGGATAGAAATCAATAGGTACAATAAAAAGTATTCTATTGAACGATCAAATAGACTTAAAAAAATCTCTATTGCTTAGCACTGTTAAATAACATTTTTAAATTCCCCTGATTATTGTAAATAAAATAAATAACCGTATTTAAGGCTATTGACCTAAGTCGTTCAGCCCTGATTGTAAATTATTTTCTTCACCCCTCTATTTTTTACTGACTACTATAATTTTTGTGAACAGAGTTTAATAATTGAAAATTTTTCTGCATTGTATACTTAGATGTATTATATTTCTTTTTGCCATCCAAACAAATATTATTCTTGAAGCGCAAAAAAGAATGGGATTCCATAATTATTATGCTGCTGTCAATTTTTTATATCTAAAACCACATTCCTACAAAACACTTAGTAGTATGTGTAAAGATTTATAGTCATATTCGGATAAATACAATTCTTTCAATTTATCGCGAATAATTTCAAAAACCTTGTATATTTGATATACTTTGAGTTTGTCAAGTAAGATTGCAGATTATATCAATATAGTATGAAGGGAGTCTGAAGCAAGTCAATTACATCAAAGATCTAGGCATTACTTTGGCCCTGTATCTTATCATGTTAAAGGCATTCAGGACCCTTGATTTTATGATTTGCACATTGATTGGGTTTTCTCCTAGCATTGTGGTAAGAATATTTTGTATTTTTCAAGAGCTCATCGGTATGATAATATACTTTTTTCTGTAAAATAGTAAATAATATAATAGATTTTTCTGTTCCCTTGATGTTAGTAAACTTTAAAATGCATAGTAGGTTGACATTGCTAAACCCATGTTGCAACTAGAGCACGAATATCTATATCAACCAAATTGTACTCCATGCTAATAGTTTTCAAGAAAAAAAATTGATTTTATTATGAGATCATTGCATTATTTTAGTTCTAAGACCAGATATCCAGTTGAGTCAACGTCATGGTGCTTTTTATACTCTTGGGCCCGAATATTCTGCATATAATATATTAAATTTGTATACTCCTTTCATGTTGGCTTATTTTTATTATAAGTAACATACGATTAAATTAATTTGATTTCAGATATGCAATATCAAGGAGTAGGGTCTCTTTAAAGTTTTATTGGGTTTTTGTTAAGATAGGATAGCTTTTACATTGATGTAATGATAATTTTTACACAAATATTCAAAATTAGTATATACATAGTATTTCCATAGTCGAAGCAATTATCACATCAAAGTATGATGTGGATAAATAAAAAACTAAATATTATTTGTGAAATAATCAATAAAAATTAGTTTTACATGAAATTACTGAAATAATTTTTTATTAGAAAAAATTTGAAGAAAATATAGTGAAACTTCGAAAAAATATTACATAACAAAATAGACAAAAAAAAATTAAAACAGGAGGTAATATAAAAAAAAAAATTTTAATATTTTCAAAATTAATCTAAAGTTTTATGAGAATTCAACACAATTTATCAGTGGAAAATTTTAGTTTCAATTAATTAATATACAGATGGAAAGTATAATAACTGTAATAATTAATGATATTGAACAATCAAAATGTTAATAAATCCATAATATAAGTATAATTATACTTTTTGGTTAAAATATTCTGTCTTCAAAGCACCATATGATGTTTAAATGTTTCAAATAACGTAAATAGAGGTCATCTTTTGGAATTAAATATGTAGAAGGCTAATTTTTTAAAATTGTTTAAAAAAAAAATTTTTTAAATATTTATATTATTTAAATGTTTCATTCAATTTCACAAAAATTGTGTATTGTATTTTGACAGTTTTTATCAAAAGATTTTCATACATTTATACTTAAATTTATAGATAACTGAATAATAGACAAGATTTACTTACTTGGAGTTGTTTAAATTGATTCAAATGTTAATGGCAAAATAATGATGAAAAAAACTTCAAACAAAAAACTTCAGAGAAAATGAAGCATTGTAATAACAATTACGGATATTTTCCAATATTTCTTTACTATTTTACAAAAATTTTTCATTTCATTTCGTAACTTAACGTAAAAATTCAGAAAATAGCCTTCCAAAATCAAAATAATTCATTAAAAAGTTTCAGTTTTATCATAGTAAATTATCCTAAAATTAGACTAATCATATCTGGAAACATTATGTCATTTTCAGGTATAAATAAATTAAATGAGAATTTTAAAAAATAAAACAATGGAAAAAAATTACTATATATTATTATGTTTCATACTACAACAATCTTACTATCTTAAAAAAAATCCTCAGTAGTCATTTTCCATATAAAATAGGAAACTTCTTAATATTCATATTTTATTCTTCCCAAAAACTATGTATTTTAAAATTAAAAAAATTTCATTTATTTATAAAATTAATGCATATCTGAATTCTCAATTAAGAATGTTTGCATGTAGAACATGAGTAGAGTTTTTCTTGAGTTCTCATAATTAATGTGATTAATACAAAATAATGGATAAATAATCATTAATAATCAGGTTCAATATTTTAAAGATGGCATAACTTTATTTTATTAAATATTTTCTTTTCATTCGTATTCAATTCTGATATAAATTAATTGTGCAATTACAAAGAATGAACTCACCCCTGTAACATAGGCCAGTTTTCTCCCTCTCCTTTCCTATTCTGATTTATTAAATATTTTCTTTTCATTCGTATTCAATTCTGATATAGATTAATTGTGCAATTACAAAGAATGAACTCACCCCTGTAACATAGGCCAGCTTTCTCCCTCTCCTATACTCGAAGACAATTCCTGAAAATTATTTGGAACATAATCTGGATTTTGATAATTGTCATCTCCATATTCTGTAAAATCTTCAGGTTCAATACACTCTTGTTTAGGAACAAATTGCTGATTAAAATCAGTTCCTTCATATTCATATTGATTGCTAAACGGTTCGTAATTTCTGAAAAGTATTTTTAAAAATCTTAAAAAATTGTATTAAGTGAGACAAACAAATCAATAAATTGTGTGAATAAATATTTGTTCTTGAAAAACGTTAGTTATAATATTTTGGGAACAGTTTTCCATAGATTTCTAATTTTCATAATTAATGTTAACTAAAGAACATTTTTATTTACATCTATTTGAAGTAACCTACTCATTTTCTCCATTCTCATGTCCTGTTGGTTCGTACTCTTCTATTTCTGTCTTCACTATCGATATGGTGCCATCATCATTTTCCCAACTATTTCCTTTTTCAGCATCCATTGTAGATTGTTTTTCAGAATAAATTTATATTTATTTCAACATCGCCATTTCTTATATAGAAATTACTGACATATTGACAACTACTCGGTAAACATAGGCAAATTGACAATGACAGAAAACATAGAATAATAATATAATTAATTAAACAAAACAAAAGAAAAACGCCATGTCAAAATTAAGGACGGAAAATTTCAAAGATACATCGAAAATTTTGAAGAACATCGTAATCATAAATATCGATAAAAAATATCAATATCTCCTAGACAAGTGCATTTAGAAGGAAATAGAAATATCCCATCTTCAATAAATTTCAAAATATAAGATGTTCTTAAATAGAAGTCATTATAGAATTGTTTCTTACAATCATTAATAAAAGATGGTTCTAACACAGATTGATTTTGTTTCTAGTTCACCAATGGTTGTTCTAAATCTACCAGGACCGTAATTGGATAAATTTTATATTAACGACTTTCGTTGAAATCGTTTATTTCAATGAGTTTCACACTTTGTTAAAAATTACACTTCTGAAAGTAACTGTATATATTCTTCCCAATTTTAAATTTCTGTCCGGTCGGCCATGCGTCCGTAAACACGTTAACTTTCGAACGGAAAGAACTAGAGCTCTCAACTTTCAAGTAAGGTTTGGGATCTAAATGCCACGGCTAAGTTCATTAATGTACGAAATCGGTTCAATAGTTTCGCAGTTATTCACGCTTGAAAAGGTTTAATATTTTTCCCAAAATTTTCGAAACTACAGATTCTATCGATCTGAAATAAAGCATTTAGAATTAAAAAATAAAGCGCATGTTTGTGCATAATTTCGCAAGGATCGTATAATTAGAAGACCAAAAAAAATATTTGAGGATCGTGGGAGATATGAACTAGGGCGCAAAAGTGCCTGACTTCACGTAGTGCTTTTCACTTTCTTTTATATCTTTGCGATATAAGGAATCTAATAATACAAACTTCAAAGATCTATGTCATAGCGCTTAAACCTCTGGCTATATTATACCATTGCTTCAAGACTTCTCTGAATGAAGAGGTATCTCTAGAGTTTCATATGACATCCACGAAGTCAACAACAAAAAAGGAAAATAAGTGATACCGTCACAAATGTTCCAAACTCGGTGGAGATAAAAACTACATAATATCAAAGGAAGTACTTTTTCTTTAAGAAAATTATAAGAGCATTTTATCGATATAAAATTCAGCAAGCATTACATAAATCTTTGGAGTCCACCAGATATTACGGAAAATTTTATTCCATACAAACCTAATTAGTCTCCTTAATATAAATCTGGAGCCACAACAGCCTAGCTTCATCTTACTCTGAAAGTTATGGCCCTCTAAAATTAAAGAGTGTTTCCGTCTGCAGGTCACTTTTTCCATCCTAAAAACTGTATATTTACTTTTCCTGCTTCCTGGTGTCACTGCAAAAATAAATTAATACACCAAATCCCAACCTAAAACCACTAAAACTCAAGCGTAACAAAACAATCGAAAACACCCGGAAAAACAAACAGCATGCAGTTTCCTTCTTAAAGCATTTCCCAACGTGACTGAGGGTAGCTTTCAGCACCGCGCGCACTGGTGTAGCCCCGTTCGAGTTCCTGGGGGATCGAGAACCAGCATGGGGAAGGGCAATATACAGGCCCCTCTTCCCCACTTGGCACTATGGGCACGTGCCCAGGGCCCCGCGATCGAATGGGGCCCCCTAGTTCCTGCCAGATTACCAAATGGTAACCGATATTTAGGTATTACCGAAAAACATTAATTTTGAAAAATCTGAACCTTGTCTTTCTTTATCTATTGTAACTAAATAGTGTTTTCTCAAGGTCATAGGGGCCTCATGATCCTAATGTGCCCAGGGCCTCAAATAGTTTAAAGACGGCCCTGGCAATATATGGTTCACGCATATTCTTTGAACCTGTTTCTCAACGATTCCTGTTGCCTTATTCCAAAGTATTTTATATTTAATGCAAAAATACGGTGGCTATAGTACTAGAGGTTGAAAGTTCGAATCTCGCTTTTGCCCATCGTAGTGTTTGCCTAAAATTGAATGTAGAGTATGAGTTGTAAAGATAGATAAAGTACATACCGTAGATGCCCAACTTTTCTACTAAACATGTATTAGAAATTAGAGACGCCTGTACCACTTCCGCGAAATATTCAAATTCAAATAGTATCCTGAAGAGATCCACAAATTTTTAAAAAGGAAGATTAGACTGGAAGAACTATCTAGGGAATTTTAGACCTACTTGTCACTATCGATGCCATGAGTAAGAGTCTATGATCGCTTCGTAGACTAACGCGCGCGTGTGAAAATGAAAACAACCCCGGGAGATGATCGTTTCTTCTGCAGAAGATTGGTGATAATCGTTGTCTACTGAACGCCGGCTTCGGAGAGTCCAGTTTTCCTTTGTTATAAATAGAACGCCATCGTCCATTGTTCATTAAAAGTGGAGGTTAGACTCGAAGGGAAGTCGACTGAACTGCTCTCACCATAGTCTTGTTAATCTATGCCCAGGACTGAGACTATTTCTGTGCTACATAGCAGCGTTACCACTTTTTTTGAAGGAATCTACTAACTATCCGCTAAAAATCTACCGAAAATCTACTAAACAACTTTCAGAATCTACCAAAAAATCTATCGAGTCATTCAAGTAACTGAGATCGACTGAAATAATAAAAAGGTGATCTATTATTGAAAATTAGGCACTTTAGAATTAACTCTAGTAATTCTACATTTGCAAAAAGTATATCGGTAACCTATATCTGCAATAATTTCATACCGTTACAGAGGTATATACCAAATTAACCTACAAAATGCAGTAGAAATATAAGTTTGTTCTACTAGATGGCAACAATAATAAAAAATTATTATAATATGAACAAATGATAACAGAAAAATAAAACGAACAATGAATATGTAACTAATCTGAGATTTATGTCAATAAAAATGAAGCTGCTAAAGATTTAAAAAGTGCGCAGTCTCTATTAGCAAGTAATAGAACACAACAGAATAGAAGGGAGACTAAGACAAACGACAAGTGACTCGATTATTACTTCTTTGTTCTGTGAGAGAGAGATAATCTGTCACAGAGCAGATCAAAGTATACCGACCACAGATTCTGTGATCAAATACCACAGACTCTGTGGTCGGGCCATTATTCAGCATTTACATCAGGAGCTAAAATTTATTAAAAATCTACCATAAAAAGTTGACGAATAAATTTTGGACGGATTTGCCGAAAATCTACCAAAAAAGTAGAAATCTACTCAATGTGGTAACGCTGCTACATAGTCTTCCAGGCTGAGCCCATATACAGACTTCTTCAATTATAGCCAATCATAGATATATTAAGAATAATAAGCCTAACATGGTTGTGAATCAGTCTGTTAAAGAAAGGAGAAGAAGAATAACCCAAAATATTAGATATCAAACATCTACAAAATATTTGTAGAAGATACCATATATGATATGAAATATCAAAACAAATGGATTTGCCAAATTTTAAACTTTTCAAGCAAGGGGCTGAAGCAAGAATCTATAAGGGAGTTTATCTAGGAAAACCAACTTTAGCCAAAGAAAGATTTCCAAAAAGTTACCGTCATCCTAATTTGGATAATTTTATCACTAAGGAGAGAATAAAAGCAGAGAGTCGTGCCATAGTTCGTTGTAAGAGTGCTGGTATCAGGACACCTACGTTATATTTGGTAGATTATAAAAGGAGAACATTATTCTTAGAGTATTTTGAGAATCACATCACTGTGAAAGATTACATAGAACAATGTCCAAATGATAAATCTTTGAAAGAATTATCAGTGAAAATAGGAAAATTAATTGGAAAAATGCATTTCAACAATATCATTCATGGAGACTTGACCACATCAAATATACTTTTGGTAAAAAAAGATAATAGAGGTGAATTCTCACTGGAAAATATGGATTTAGTATTGATAGATTTTGGTCTGGCATATTTTGAATCTAGTGCAGAAGATAAAGGAGTAGACTTATATGTATTAGAGAGAGCTCTCATTAGTACTCATAGTGTTGCTACAGAAATGTTTGTGGATATTTTTAATGGTTATAAGGATGTAAATAAGAGAAGTTTCAAAGATGTATATGCCAAATATGAAGAAGTCAGAGGTAGAGGTAGAAAACGTACTATGGTAGGATGAAATCAATTAATGGGATAGGAGAGGAATATATTAAAACGATAATTGGAATGGAAAAAATCCATACATGACCTGTGTATATGACAAGTTGTGAGGATAAAATTTTTTTTTTGCAAAATTTTCAATTTTATTCGTATCAGATGTGATATATTCGTGTAATAAATGATTTTGTTTTCTACAAACTACGGTTTCCTTGATTCATTATAGGGAAGTTTTAGTAGTAGGTGTTTTGAAACATGTAAATTATTTAGATAATAGGATTATATAACTATTGTGCTTTTTGTTTTAAAATTGAATTGTATTACTGTCCAAACAGGTCAATATTGATATTAAATAACATGACATCAAATGCCTAAAATTGACTAATTAAGATAACAAAATTTGAAAGTCAAAATATTTTCTTATTAGTTGGGTACATTTATAATAAAGAATCTGCAATACCTGTCAACCAATTAAAAACAAATTTTTATGTTACCCTACAAATCAGGCTACCACAGCTTCTTTGGAAGAAATAGTGTATAACTGGGTATAAGTAATTTGAACCCCTAAATCTTAAACTGTTAGCATTGAAACAGGCAATTAGTATGCAGGGACATTGTTCTACAAAAACAAAACCCCTATGGATAATTTTCCATGTCCTCTCAATTTTTTTCTGCTCAGTAACATTGAATAATAACTTCCTGTCCTATTGCTATACCTTTATCCAGATAATCAATCATCAGTAATCAATGGCTAAGCGAAAAATCTGATGCAAGAACTTTTTCAATAGATTTTTTAACATAATACTTGGAGAACCAGAGTGTCACCATTCAATCAATTGCTGCTTTGTTTCTGGCTTATAGAAATGTACCAAAGTTTTATCCATAATGACAAAACAATTTAAAAAGTCCACAACTTTTTCAAACTGAGCATAGGTCGAACGCAATGCTTCTGCTGAACATTAGAACAAATGTTTCTCCCATATTCAAACTAATGTGAAATGGGTGATGAACACGTTCATATGAAATATTAAGTGCCTCATTTGTTTTAGCCTAATTTAACAGTTAGATAAAATCATGTAATAAACTGCGCTGATATTTTCAGAAGCGGACACAGAAACTAGCCTTATTAATCAGTTTTGTTGATAGCTAGATACTCCAGTTTTTTTATTTTCAAAATTTCAGTTGACATCCTTTCTCTCAAATTTTATTGTGCAGCTTTGTTTAGACTTTTTGCTGTGAAACATTACACTGATGCTTCTAATAAATTATGTCTGGTTGTTATGGTTTTGCCGTATTTTCTATATCCCTGGAACTGGTCTAGGCTAACAACTAGATATCAATGTATCTTCATATTTATAAAATATAAATCTATTGTGATCACACCTTCAAAGAAAAACTTCAGGATAGGATATTCTTATAGTTAAATTAGGGTGCATCAATAAATAAAACAAATTTCAAGGATTTATATGAATCTTCTCTATTAATGCAATAATTTTATGTCAAAAAAAAAATAAAAGCAGTTTACGAAAAGAATATCTTCCTATGTTAAGAACAGAAATAATGGTTCTAAATGAACAAATCTTAAAATTTCTTTGGGGAGCAGCAAACATACAATGTTTAAAATGGATAAGTATTAACACTTATGAATAATGTCCATTTAACTCTGGCGTAAACACAATTGTGAAATACACTCACTATTTCAACACTATCTATTTGTCATCTCAGTATTCTACTTTAAATAATGTTGTGTTTAACTTTCTTTATATATGGAAACATTCCTAATATGCATAGGTCCATACTCCAACTGATTTCATGGTTGAAATATAAATAAATTACATCATTGGCAACATTTCAAAGTAGTAAAAAAAGTTTGACTTTGAAAACAAATTATTCCACAAATTTCAAATTCTGAATACACTTGCTAACAATTTCCAATTCTTGGGCATTTTCAAATTTAATCCCATTAAAATTTACCTGTTCTGTACTTTCAGCTATTATACTTTCCAATGATTTCGCCTTTTTTAGTTGATTCAAATCTTCAACACAACTTATAGAGTCATTTAACATTTTATGTAGAATACCACTTTCACTATCATTGTTTTCTGATTTAGTTCTATTTCGTGCTCTTGATATATAAGGAGTAAACCTACTATTTGTTTTACTACTTTTACATTTTCCACAGGCTATCATAACATTGCTGATATACTTTGGATTTATTTTCAGCGAACTGGTACATGGATTAGCAGAAATTTCTCTCATATATTGCTCTCTGGAATTTGTTGAAGTAGCTAACATTCCTAGTTCTTTCAGAGCCGTATCTAAGTCTTCGAAATATAGTTTATTTGTCTGAAATAAAGTGAAGATAAAACATTAAGTTTTCATTGGTCATTAAATAACTTCAACATTTAATCTACCTAATACTTACAGCGGAGACTTCTTTCGATCCTTCATATTGCATTATGATAAAATATAAGTGCATACAAATATATCATTTAATAATATGATTAGTTTCTTAAGGTTTTAACATTTGTTTATATTTTGTGTCCATAGATAAATGTTTATCTATGTTTGTGTCGGGGTCGCAACCACAGAACAGTGAAATATTCAAATTTAGGATTATTCATTCTTACTCACTACGCAAAATATTAGGTTATTTAAAGATTGCATTAATATGCGTTTGTAAGGTTGTTGATTTATTGAAGAATTGTAAGATGTCTAAAATCATTCTTTAAACAATGCTAAAATTATGGCTTGTTAATTCGGTCCGTTTTTAAGCTCAAAAAATGCATCAATTTAAAAAGATAAGTAATTAACAAAACAATTGAAATAATGCCCATCAGTGCTGACAACTTTCCCCACCAGACTTTGTTACTGCGATCTTGCGCCACAGCACTGTTCATTTTCGACCCAACAGTGAAATGGTGGCTGACAACCGTCCAACTAGAAAATTTCTCTGAACAGAATTCTAACCCGGACCTTCCGGTCACGAGCCCAATGCTCTCCCACTGAGCTGCCCGCACTTATATAAGTTAATTATAATAGCACTTCAAAAATATAAACATTATAAACTTAAGTCGGCCCTGATATACTTAAATCCCTACTAATATTATAAATGCGAATATAAGTTTGTTTGTTACGCTTTCACGCAAAAACTACTGAACCGATCATCATGAAACTTTGTACATATACTCTTGAAGGTATTAGAAGTAACATAGGGTACTTTATATTTAAAAAAAAAATTTTTTTACGAAAGATAAAACAATTGTTTGTCAAAAAATCGTCAAATTTAGCTACTTCAGTAATGAAGTTTTACTATTATTATACCCTTACCCTTTATCTTTCATACTTATTTAATGACTCCACTGCGGGCGAAGCCGCGGGTAAAAAGCTAGTAGGTATATATATTTCAAAAACATGTTCATTTATATATATATATATATATATATATATATATATATATATATATATATTCTCATTGAATAAGTTAAATTAAATAATTAACTAAATATATTAAGGAAAAGACTCACTGTTGTGTATAAGTTGACTCGTTAGAGTGTAACCAGACCAAAATTAATTAAATAATATCCCTTCTGATGGAAATATTAATAGTTCAATTCATAAAAGTACTCACAAGTTCATATTATAAAGAAAAAACATATTCAGACTACATAAAGACTAGTCGAGTGAAAATTCTTTGAACGGTAATCAAAAATCAGTAATCTTGTTGACAATTTATAAATGAAATTCACAGGGAGATTTCAATTCAGAATTATTCAATGTAAAAACAGCCACAGTTGCAAGAAATAGAAGTAATTTGAATTTAGATATCTAATTTGAAATTGATAAAGAATTTGTTGAAAAGATTTGTTATCATGAATCACATATAAACTTCAGTGAAATTATTGACAAAGAAGAAGCTAAATTAAAAATAACTCACCGGAATTATGTAAATAGGACAAAAGTCACTTAATTCAATGAAAGTGAAGCTCTCGGTGAATGCGGATTTTGCGAGGGAGCTTCCACCTCTTAGTTATGGAGACGGCGTTTCGTTTCCGAGCATGCGCATCTGAAACTCGTCAGACAGGCTTGATGCGCAGGCTCTGCCTGTTACGCCGGTGCCATGCGTCCGCTTGGAACGCTGACTTTCAAACGCATTGCCTTGCTCTATTTGAACCTGGCGGGGACGGTTAGTCACGAATCTGTTGACTGGTCGGGTCCTCTATCGGTACGCCAGTCAAACTACGACAGAGCAAGACAGGATTCTGGACGGGGAGCGAAGAAGTCGTTCGCTACAAAAGATAGCATCTACGTCAGATATTTTCAAATGATTAATGTAAGAGATATCCTTCAAGATGTTTAGGCATCGATAGTATTGTAATAGCATCTAAGCTAAAGAAATTGAATCAATTTCATAAGTAATTTTAAATAATTTATAAGTTATAAGCATTAGAAGTTCAACTTTGTTAAATTTTGACACTTGAAATCCTTCACAGATGAAAAGCAAGACTTTCACTGTTTTGTTCAACATGAAACATTCATCAAAATGTAGTTTAAAAAATAAGCTAATTTCAAACCAAGAAATATTGTAAATTTTGTAAAATCATCGAAAGCAACATTTTTCAATAATTTTGACAGAAGCTAGTAAGCTTTGAAATTTAATTTTTCTTGAAAACTATAAATAGGACAGACACAGAAAAATTGATCAGTCCATGTCGGTCCATAATTAAAAAAGTTCCAAAAAGTATCATCATCTAAAAAAGGAAAATTATTTGGTTATTTTGAATGGAAATTGAATCCAGAAAATACATTACCCGAATGTGAATGGAAAAATCCCACATAGAAAGTTTCAAACGAATTGGATATATAGAAGAAAATCAACAAAGTTGCCTGTGAATTTCATATATATATTTATATATATATATATATAAGTTTGTTCATCAATTTATGATTGTTATGTTTCAAACACATTTCTTTGAAAGATTCTGTATAGTATGATGTTTTATTTGAATTTGAAAATCTAATTAACAATTATGAAATGTATGTAAAAAAATGAGATATATTATTCTGTACAAATAATATACCATGTATCACAGATAAAAAACATATTACTCTGTGGAAATATTTATGCCTTCAAAATTAAAGATGGAATTCTGCCGCATGCCTAACGGCCAGTTTCATAAACAACATCAAAAGGCTCCTTTATGATAAAGTCCCTTTACGAAAAAGGATTCTTTAAATGGGAGCATCAGTTTCATAAACGCACATCGACCGTCCTTTACTTAAAGCTTCCTTTAATGCGCCAGTCATATGTTTCCGACTGTTGGCTATCCTGAGAACTAGTGATTTTACGAATGTAGTTGGTGATATTCTGTAAAAATTGTGAGTTATGCGTTGGAACTTGTAAAAAGAAAAAGAGAAGAAGCATAAATCGATCTTTGCATAAACATGGTTATGTGCAGAAGACAGTATATTGAAGTTTATATCATTATTACGTTCGAATTGCTATATTTTATTACGTGGGTTATATGAATGTATATGGAAGAAAAGAGAACAAAGTATTACTTTAAAACCAGAGGAGGAACTATGCCTCTTGGAATTGATTGAAAAAGAGAATTTTAATATTATAGGATAAAGTCTGGCAAAGAATAGAAACTGCTTTCAATGCAACAGTTCTCCATTGGAGAAATGGGGACCAGCTCAAATCCAAATATGACAATATAAAAATTAAAACTAGAAGGTGGTAGCTGCTCAACGCAGTCATATTGACTGGTGGTAGGGCTCCATTCAAATTGAGGGAGCCAATTTCCAAACAGTTGAGCCCAACTGTTACGAACCCTCTTGCCGAAACGAAAGAGATGTATTATAAAAAAAACGGCTCTAGTAGAAGCTCAGATAGTGGCTATCAAGGAAGAGAATAGAAGAAAAGAAGAGGAGCATTCAAAGCTTAAAATATTAGATTTGCAAATTATGGAGATGAAGAGCAAATTAAATAATAATAATTAAATCTTTTTTATTTTGAATGCACTTTCTGAAAAAGCGGTATTAGAATTCTATCAGCATTGCTGCAGACTATGAAGTCCCCTCAAATTTGAATTAAAAGCCGAAATTTCAATAACACATAATATTTTTATTTCTTTATTCTCACTTGAAACTTTTTCAGGTGTTACCTAAAGTAAAACAATGAATCAGAAATACAAACATAGAAGCCTATCTAAATACATACCTTATAAAATCTTATAAAAATTATATGAAATCTTGTCATGTTGAAGATACAAATTGAATATGAAGAATAGTTCCACAAGTGACAAGGATATTTATTTTTAATTATCACAGAAATATAATTTTAAATTAGGAAAATGTTTATTAATAATAGACTCTTGCTTGACGAGCTGCATTAATATTAGTTGAATTTGTTTGAAAGTCCTTTTCCTCTTGCAATCATTCATTTGGAAATATTTCGTTCATATTGTGCAAAACAGCGGTAGCAACAATAATTGACGCTTCCAAACTCCATACTTTCTCTCCACCACATTTCTAGTTTGTATAATTGACTGCTTATATAAATTTTCAGCTACAGTTATAGCTTCCGTTAACTTTGTCATAAGATAAGTCTGCAAACTATAACCACTACCACCAAGTAACAAATACCGTCCTAATTTACCACTCTCAAATTGTCTCTTCAAGACACTTATTAAAGATGGTTTGATCATATATTTCCAGTTCCATAGAATCTCAATGTGGAAAGTAGTTGGTTCATCGGTTCAATACAGCTGCCTCTGAAAATTGTCAATTTAATGATTTGGTATACATAAAATTATATCAACAAAATAATAAATCGAAATTTGTTTACCTGTAAAATGGGAAGTACAATTGATCTGCAATTTTTTGAAGCAAAGATTAAACAGTTGGTTTTGTCAAGCAAAAACGATAGAAGAAATCTAGATCATCTAACGTGGAAAAATGTCTCTCCTGTAAATTTTTGGTCTTCTCACAATTATTTCTTCATCATTTGATGAAGAAGTAGAACTAAAATCAGCATTCAACATTTGGTGCAACATATTTCGTAGTACGCTAAAATTAAATAAAATGGGATGTGACAGAACAAGGTTATGTCCACTGTTTTCGTGTGTATCGAGCACCTGCGCAGTGTCGAGCTTCTCGTTAAAGGATCCTTTTCCAGCCGTAAAGGGCCGATTTTCTCACTTTAAGATAAAGGAAGCTTTTAACCTCAAAATTTGTTTATGAAACACGTTTTATCATTAAAGGAGACTTTTTGGGAAAAAGGAGGCTTTAATTTCGTTTATGAAACCGGCCGTTAGTAAGAAAAAGAAATTGCTTAAATAAGAATTTTCTATGGATATATTATAACCTTGTTATGTGCACGACACAGTGAGGTGTAAATCAAGTTTTAAATTGAATGATTTGGTTAATACGTACTCCAAGATGCCGTTCTTTTTAAAGAATAAGTCAAAAAAGAGAAAAAACAATAAGCATACCAAGAACGCAGATAATGTTCCAAATAAAAAACAAAAATTGAACGAGAATAATTACGAGGAAATTACGACCAGTGAGGATGAAGGAATTAATTTCAATGGTGATATAGATGGTTCTAATAGTGAAAATGAAGAAGAATCTCCACAGGAAAAGAAGCTTAGACTTGCCAAGCTGTATTTACAAGAGATTGAGCAAATAGAAAAAAATAAATTGAGTAAGGATGAAGAGGTAGACAAAAGTGTAATATCCAAACGTTTGAATGAAGACTACCTCAAAGAAATTGGAAAATTTAGAAGTTCTGTAGCAGAAAACTATAGTGAAGATAAATTAGAAAAAATTGAAATATTGAAATGTCGAGAACAAAGGAATTCAATAACATGTTTGTGTTTATCTTTTAATAATAAATATCTTTTCACTGGTAGTAAAGATGGTGTTGTTGTGAAGTGGAATATCGAATTTAAGAAGAAAGAAAAAATAATTCCTTTTGTCAAACTCAAATCTGATCAAATAACTGGACACAGCAGCGGAATAACTTCAATTGCTATATCCTTTGATGATAAATATTTAGCTGTTGGGGACGAATCTTCTGATATCAAAATTTGGTGTCCGAAAGATTTATCTTTCATCAAAGCATTTAGTGGACACAAAAAGAAAGTAACAGGAGTATCCTTCAGAAAGAATTCACATACTTTATATTCTTGCAGTGCAGATAAGACTGTTAAAGTATGGAATTTAGTTGAAATGTCATATATTGAGACACTATTTGGTCATCAAGATATCATCTCGTCAATCGATGCTATGCTTAGAGAAAGAGTTATAACATCTGGAACTAGGGATGGAACTCTTCGTATTTGGAAAATTCCTGAAGAATCACAATTGATTTATAATGGGCATATAGGATGCATTGATATTGTAAAATTAATCAATGAAGAATTCTTCATCTCTGGAGGAGAAGATGGTCAAATTTGTATATGGAGCCTCTTAAAGAAAAAACCAGTTTTTGTAATCAAAGATGCCCATGGTGTAGATCCTGTCAATCAACAACCAAATTGGATTTGTAGTATTGCAGCGTTAGTTAACACCGATTTATTTGCATCTGGTTCATACAATGGATTTGTGAAGTTATGGAAGTTGACGGCGAATTTTAAAAAAGCTGAACTATTGTTTGATATACCCCAAATTGGTTTTATAAATTGTATGGCATTCACCTCAGATGGCAATAAATTAATTGTTACTTGTAGTAGAGATCATAGATTCGGTAGATATACTTTTTTAGAAGGAAAAAAAATTACTAATTGTACAAAAATAATTTCTTTTTTAAAAACTGAGTGATTAAATAAAATAATTAAGAACATTTTCAAAATTTACTAATTAACAATTGTTTCACCTATACTGTGGCTTCTCCAGTCATAGTGAGTACTTATACAGATTGAACAAAATTTATATAAACGGTGCATTTGAAAATGATGATATTAAGTAAAATAACTTCATTTCGTATAATATTTATTTATATTCAGCTGCTTTTTTATTACTGGCAATTCTTATGGCGTCTTCTGAAGTTATATCTTCTTCCTCAAATATTTGAATTTACAATTTGCACTTCAAATTCTTACTCGAACAGCCCACTCTTCGATAAATTCTTTAGGGTATTGTATTGCACTGTAGAACTCACTTTTTCCAGCAAAATTGACTGTAGTTTTCTTAAATATGAATTGTTTCAGTATCCACTATATAACTTTGATTCCATAGGTGCAGACATACATAGGCAAAATATGAGCCTGTACAAATGTTTTAGATAGCAGATTCAGGAAAATGGCTCATTTTCTGGTATTATCTCAAAGAAGTTTGATAACCTGAGTGTAAATATTGTCTAGTCGTTCACAGCATCGAATTCTCCTTGACTATTGAAGTTTTTTCATCTGACATTTCTTAATTCTTGCTTCTTAACTGATTTTACAATGTTGTAAACGTTATATATCGTTGAAGATGTGAGATAAATGCCGATGATCTCTGTTTTAAGGTTAGACACACAGTTTTCAATAAGGTCTCATTATTTGATGTGATGAGAATAATTGTGAACTTGTACAAAAATTTCTGTATAAATCGTTTTTTTTTAATGTTTTTGTTTTTATAACCTACCCGAATTTAATTCAATAATTTAATTGTTAGGAGCACTTGTCATGATCCCGCAGTAAATCTATTAAACGAGCAGCCAGACCTGTGGTATTCCCCACTTTTCGATATTTTACACAAACCGAAGCCTTCCATCTTAATATATATAAATCTCGTGTCACAATGTTTGTCCTCAATGGACTCCTAAACCACTTAACCGATTATAATAAAATTCGCACACCATGTGCAGTTCGATCCAACTTGAGAGATAGGATAGTTTAAATCTCAAATTATAGTCGCAATTTTAATTTATTGCTAATTATTTGTCTGTTATTATTTGACAGTCACAATTATCTGTTAACTCCAAATGATTTTAACAGATGTCGATACCTTTCGACTGGGTTGAGTAAGTAATCAATAGATGGCACTGCTATGGTAAATCTACGAACATGTCATATAAGCTACATTTTAACAGCATAATTACCACGTGTTGTTGACGCTATAAAATTAATGTGAAAAAGCATAGTGGACTCCGTGACTGATGTTCTCTTATTGTTCCTCTTAGATTGTTTACTATAATGTAATATAACAAAAACTTTAGCCACAGCAACGCGTGGCCGGGTCAGCTAGTAAATATATAAAACCTTTGAAATACTGTTTATACACCAGTTTGAAAATGTAGTAAAAACTACAAAACTTTGGTCACGGTATCCTATATAATAAAAAAGTGATAGAAGTAATTTGTTATTTATTCTATTCTTAAAAATTACGCAAAGTAATGAACTACTTACTCCATCCAATAATAGAACGAAATTTATCGAAACAATCCTGACACTGTCATTCAGGTAGAGCTTTGTCATCATGCACATCTGTAAAATTTTAAGCAGCTTGCGTTCTTGTGTCCTTTCGTTTCAGAAATAATAAATTAAAATATGATAAAAACAAATGCTTTTGCTTTCAGGAAATCTCACAATGAATATACTTAATTTGGAAGTTAGGAAGTTACAGGTGATAGAAATCAAAACTTATAACATTGATAGAAGTCATTCAAAAGAAATACTGTCGTCTACATTGAAAATAGGCAATTAATTTGTTGCAAATCTTATATAATAATTTGAGGTTCTACATAAGAAATTTGTTTGTTTAATAGATAATAGTGCAAAACATCTGAAGTATTTAAGAACTTATTTACAAAAAAAGAATAATTTTTGAACAAGTAAAGTTGAACAACGATATTTGTGAAAAAAATCACAATTATTAAACACCATGCCGAAACACTTAAAAATTGATTGTTATAGAGCTACATACAAAATGTATAAACTATCCATTTCCCCCCCAATTAGGATAAAACTTTGTATTGAAATCAATTGATCTTATTGTCCACAAAATGAAATTTTTCCATAAAATTAAATAGGACAGCCGTCTAAAGTAGATTGTTTTATGTTCATCCACGTGAAACTTTAAAAAGAATAACTCTCCTTTTACCCTAGACAGAAACATGATAAAGTGAAACATACACTTTGGCATTGTACAAATACTAAAATTCTATAAGCTACTAATTTTTACGAATATGGGCGTGTGGAGGAAGAATGGATTATGCTATTCTATTTTGTGTGTTCTTCAACCTAAACCCCAAGTATTTGTAATATGTGACATGTTTTAGTGAAGTACCTTCAAACCTTGACCTGTATATCATTAAATGGCTTGTTTTTTATCTGATGGATATGTATACAATTTTTTTTTTACATTTATGCAGAACTTGTTATAATGTAGCTCATCAGAGTAACCGAGCAGGTAAGGTCTACATTAATCATCGATTCCAGCTTTTTCACAAATATACCAATACAGAATCATTCGCAAAAGTGAATTATCTCAACCTAGAATTCAGAATATTGGGCCAAAGTCTGAAACTTACGGCATCCCTATATTTACTATATGTTTTTTACAATTTTGCTCATTTATATTATAGTAGAAGATCCGAACCTAATCGACCTTCACCGAGCTGATAATAGAATAAAACTTATTTTATAATAAATTTAGTATATTAGAAAATATATTAAAAATGGGTTTTCAAAAAAAATCCTGGACAAAATATTTTTAATTATTTTTTTTAAAATGATTTTTCATTATATGTTGCAACATCAAGATAATAAGAAAATTTTATACTGGACTTGAAGTATAAAACATATAGAATGTGCTAACGTAGGGTTGTCTATAATTTACCTGGATAAACTGCTAGGCTGTCGGGTATAAACAGGTATGACGATGCTAGTTACTTTCACTTGTTATGATAATAGAAAAAAATTTATATCAGCATAAGCGCTGTTTTATTATAAACATGTTGATATAGGGTTGTCTGCAAAAAATTTGGTCCTAATAGGGGTTTGCGAATTTTAAAGATTTTAATTTCAACGCGTTCGAAAATGAGAGACAGAGAGATCCGAGGTAAGTATAATGTGTAATAATAAAGGACCGAACATCGCAGTCGTTTCTGATGGGGCCTGGAATATAAAAAAGTGCGCATGCTCGGCACGTAAACTATGGAAGGTAGGGGTATACATACCTCTACTATCCTCTACATTGCAAAACAGTTTTTTATATTCCAGGCCCCATCAGAAACGACATGTTCGGTCCTTTATTATTACACATTATACTTACCTCGAATCTCTCTGTCACTCATTTTCACACGCGTTGAAATTAAAATCTTTAAAATTCGCAAACCCCTATTAGAACCAAATTTTTTTCCAGACAACCCTATATCAACGTGTTCGTAATAAAACAGCGCTTATGCTGATATAAGTTTTTTTCTATTATCATAACAAGTGAAAGTGACTAGCATCGTCATACCTTTTTATACCTGACAGCCTAGCAGTTTGTCCAGGTAAATTATAGACAACTCTACGTTAGCACATTCTATATGTTTTATACTTCAAGTCCAGTATAAAATTTTCTTATTATCTTGATGTTGCAACATATAATGAAAAATCATTTTTAAAAAAATAATTAAAAATATTTTGTCCAGGATTTTTTTTGAAAACCCATTTTTAATATATTTTCTAATATACTAAATTTATTATGAAATAAGTTTTATTCTATTATCAGCTCGGTGAAGGTCAATTTAGGTTCAGATCTTAGACTATTAGTAAAGCATATTTACAAGAAGTTTATAGGCAGTGTTCCCCGAAATGCCATATTGTGTAACTTCTTCAAAAGGATGTGGACAATATCAAACGCTTCTTGTAAGTCTATGAACACCAGGACAACATAATTACTCTCATTGGCTTCACAGGAGATATGTTTCATAAGATATTCTTCAGTACTTTTACCACTTCCTTTCTGAAACTGAGACTTGTCAAATACAAATGAGCTATTCACATAATTCATAATTCTAGGTTTTATGATTTTTTTCAGTAATCTTTGAAATAATGTTCAGTATCGACATGGGTCTTTAGTTTATGTCCATTTTTGTGCCAGGGACTTATTTTCACAACATTTAGTTCCTCCGAAAACTGCCCAACAGTTAGCACTAGAGCATCATTGACAAGTTTTTTTATGGTTTAAACAGGAACCTGATTAAATATATTAACATACAGGTGGGGCAAAGCAGCTTGCTTATCCTAACAACACTACTTCTCAGTCAGTGACATATCGAAAACATGTATTATATTATATTTAGATTATTTGTATCGGTGCTGGTGTGGGGGCACCAATGGCTCCAATTACATGGATAAAATTACTGCACTAAAGCAAATTTTTTCAGATGAAATTTAAATTCTTCATGGAGGATCTGTCTAACAGAACAAGCAGCAAGTGGAGCGTTTTACCAAGTCTGAAGTTGTTTAGTAGTGAAACAATCGACTGTCGACTAGGAAAACCGCCACAGGGCGCAATATTGAAATGTACACAGAATCTACGTTGAGTGGGGATGGATTGAATGATCATTACTAAAGTATTACGTCTCGATAGCGAACGCTCGTTGCACTTTCGTGTACTCCATGATGCTAACTTAATTAAGCTAGATAAAACTTCACTCTTCCTGTGCCTACTTCCATCTTCTTTCGAGCAACCGTCGCTCCATGGCGCCAAGCTCCCAGCTCTTTTTCAATTTGCCAAGCAACACAAACTGATAGCACAACATACTTATTATTGCATTTATTGTTAAAATTTCCGGATGAGTAAAAATTTTGCGTGGGTTAAAACTATTGGTTTTTGAAAGAAAGGGTGGGGGACATAAAAGTTTTAAAAAACTGTAAGCCTTTTATGGGATTTTTTTAATAAAAAAAAAAAGATAAAAACTTTCGAATAAAAAAATCTTCTCTGGCTCATTTGTACACAAAATAGATATAATAAAACATGCAGAGTTGCTCCTGAGAGTGGCAATGTATTACACCAAGTTTTGTTATCATATCACCCTACTTAATTTTAGGCAAGTGTAGCAGATTGATTTAGAACATCTATTGGAAAGTAAAGTTAATTACATTAATTAAAATGGGAAAGATTATATACTGTATAATCAATTGGGTGTGTAATCCTCACTTTTGGTATTGAAATATTAATGTCTAAATAGTATTTTCTTACATGTTTTATATGACGTTTAGTCTTATTGTGAGGACAAATGTTAAAATTAAAAATTTTATGCTAGAGTAAGTGAACAAACTGAATGATATTATTTATTGAATAAAAATATAACTTTCATACTAATTTGAATGCACTAAACCTTCAACAAATTTATAATAACATTCAGTAGTAATAATGCAAATAAAATAAAACTAGTTTTTTAAGAATATGTCACTAGTCTGAAGATAGATATTTGCATAAATATGTGATTTTTTAGAAATCCCTGTAATAATTAATGTAGTTCTTGAGAATTTGTGGCAAAGGTAATTCTTGTATTTTCTTCTTCATAGGGATGGAATAACGACTCTCATACATATGAATTCCTAGTTCTATGTCTTTTACTTCTCTTACATCATTTCTTTCAGAATCAGTAATCGAATCGGGCACAGAAGAAACTCTACGATATTTAATATTTCTGGAATCCTCTTGTAAACTAGATCTCTTTGCACTTCTTGATCGTTCTTCATCGCTTGAAGATAGTGGAGTTCTGCTGCAATTTCTCCTTTCATTATTTTCACCGTCAGATACATCTAAAATTTCATTTTCATCACCGATTCCGCTATCCATTTTTTTCCTATCATATGTGTTTCTAGATTGATTTGAAGTTGTAGCCTCGGATTCTGAACTTTCAGCCGAACTGCAAGAATAATTTTTTAATTGGATTCATCATGCTTGCTGTACATTTTGAAAATTGCACAATGATATAGAATATAAAATATAAATGAATTTGTTACAAACGTTCTACTATTTCTTTTGCTGAAAATGAAAATTATTCCAGAAGCATTAGACTGATTTGGACTATTAAGATATTTAAACCCAAACCATACCCTGAAAATTTCACGCCTCTAGCTCTTTTCATTCAAAAGTTAAGTGTTAAGTGTTGTTGGATGGATCAACCCAATAGAATAATTTTTGGCCTCGAATTCTTAATCAGTGAGTCGTTTGAGACCATTTTCGAAAATTACATACATTTGGCATTTCTTTATAAATATATTTGCAGGGTTTGAACATGTATTTTTAAAGATTCGAAAGTAAAGTATTTAACCTTCAGTAAATTGTCGTCATTTCATATCTAAATACTGAATTTGAAGTTGATCAAATTTGTACTTTCGAAAATATTTAAGAAATAAAATTTCAAATGGATATAACTCAGGAACCATTAATGCAAATCTAGCTCTTTCCGTTCTAAACTTGGTATTCATGAAATGCTGAAATTGAACCACATATATTCAGATTTTTCTTCACCCTAAACTTATGAACAAAAAATTGGAAAGTGATACCAACGAAGTGAAATTCTTTTGTAGAAATTAGTGAATATATTGCAATTATCATCTTGTATGATATTATCAGGCATTTTTCTTAAATAAAAATCAATTATTTTGAATTTATTGAATTCTTTCCTTATTTCAAAATATAAGATCATGTACCAAAAATAGGTATTTTCAGCCGAATTGGAAACATTCAGAAGGTTCCCTATTTTTCATATTTAAAGCTCAAAATGTGCCATCCATTTTCTCTTGTTATGGATGTATTAGTGTTAGACAGGTGATGGGCACACACAAATGATTTCAACAATTGATATTTTTGTTCTCAAATGAAGTTATCATTCAAAATGTCTGCCTCTAAATGAGGACTTTGGCATTTTATCTTGACAGAAAATTCCAAAAATTCAGAACAGGAGTCATCAAGAGACGTGCTTATATTTAATAAAAATTGGAGAAATTTTAATGCTATTACTTCTATTATTATGACGATCCAATGAAATATTTTCTAACTTTATTTTAATAATTTTTTTTATGAGTATCAGGTGTTTTCAAAGTTGAGACTTTTTTATTAACAGGAGGAAGAACTCATCAAAATAAAATTTACCAAAAATCGCTTGTATAAAATATTCAGAAGGCAAAGTTGTTCAACCCATTAAGTTAAATTCGAAATCTTCAAATTTCAAATATGGTTCTGTTACTGAAAGTGTTTGGTTCAAATGCTTCAATGTCAGAATGTCAAAAGTGACAATCGTCAGCTCAGTGTAAAAAATAATCTAGTAACTTAACTGTATTTTGAGTTTGTGAATTTATTGAATGTGCCACACATTTATTCAAATATTGAATTTGTGCACATCATTGTTATTTATGCAGAATGTAAGCAACGTGAGTAGATTTTACGCAGAAAGATATCTGTCAAGAAATCACCCAAAAATGAGAATGTTTATTTAATTAATTTAGTGCAAAGATACTGGTAGTTTGAATGCATTCTGGTAAGGACACGTCAGTAGACCTCTAACAACAAAAATGGCAGAAATCAAAGAAAAAATTCTGGATATAGTCGAGAATGAATCAAATTCAGAGCAGGACTAGTTGAAGTAAGCCACAGTAAAGTATGAAAGACAATAAGGCAAGAAAAACCGACAGTATTCATTTTGTTCACAAAACAAATATTCAGCAAAAATTTGAATGATCTTATTTGTGGTATGCTTATTGGCTCATTCTTTCTACCATCACAAATATCACGCGAAGATTTCTTATATTTCTTTGAAAAAAATTGGTCTGAACTACTCGAAAATGTCCGTCTTAATATCAAACAGAAGATGTACCTTCCAAACAAAGGATCTCCTTCTCACATTCTTCGAAACGTTCGAAATTATCGGGAAGGTGAGGTGAATGTTCTAGAAGAAATCGAATTGAAAATGCTTATGATATTCTTGAACAAACTAATAATATTGGTGCTGCTGCATGTAGACACTCATTATTACGCCAGACAAGGCTGTGCGCACGTCAAACTAATGGTGACCATTTTGATCAATTTCTATAATTTGCTGTTGTATTTATTCAAATAAATAAATTAATTTGGATCAGTTTAATTGGCGAGTTCTGGAGCTTCACTATTTAAAATTTTTTTGATAGGTTTGTTTTTAAAGGTTAACCTTTTCCTTTTTTCAGGAATATAATTCATCAGAAGAAAATATTTCATAAAGAAATGCCTAATAACAGTTACATGGTAAGAAAGGTAGGGATCTTAAAGTTGGCCAATTATTTTTTATTTCTAGTGTAAGATAAAACATCAATACTTTAAATGGAACCAAATGACAGATTCATTTATGAAGAGATACAAGTGAAATGTAACCCCCGATATTTCATAAACACATACATAGGGTCATTATAACTTCCTTTATTTATATACATATGCAGCATCTTATGATAAATCAACGAAAGTAAATGGTTTATTTTTGCGCTCTGACGTTTTAATATATTGCTATAAATTACAATTGCAGTATAATTCTAAAATTATCATACCATGAAGCATTCTGATTAGATGCCCTTCTAGGCTCTTCGTATGATGATGTACTACATACTGATCCATCATTTGCCACCATAGAAGTGGTAATAGTATTAGGATTCTCACTCATTTCTTCCTCCAGATCTATTACATATCTTTCTGAATCGACATCACTTACTACCCCACCATCATCTTCTTCGGTTGAGGAGTTACTGCTATCCTCCTGTGAGAGGTACATTTTTACATCAAGATCAGATATACATTCTGTCAAGAAAGTACCGGGAATTATCGATTTAAATCTGGCGGGGCAATGAGGCAGGTAAAATTTTTTTTCCTAGGTTGGTACCACTGTCCTTAATTACTATGCCAAGCTTGAGCGGGATCTGTAAACTAGTGTGTTTGCAACAGCTGATTAAGTCAGTCGATGTCAGAGTGCGTGCCGATTTTTACTATGGGTGATTACGTTGAGCAAAGAATTTGTTTAAAGTTTTGTGTTGCAAATGAATTTTCGTGTGCCGATGCATTGAAAATGTTGCAAAAGGCCTTTGGTGATAATGCTTTATCGAAAACTCGTGCATATCAGTGGTACAGAGCCTTCAAGGACGGTCGTGAAGTGGTCGCCCATCGACGGCTTCGATCGAAGATAACGTCGATAAAATTAAGGAAAGGGTGCTGGAAAACCGTCGTACCAGCTTGAGAGAGATAGCACATGATCTTAAGATATCCCACGAGTCCGCACGTACGATTTTGATTGATATTTTGGGCATGAGTAAGGTGGCCGCACGACTCGTACCGAAAGACCTGAATTTTCGTCAAAAACGTCATCGCGAACAGGTTGCTTCAGACATGCTGGATCGCTGTAATTCCGATTCTACATTCATGGAACGCATTATAACTGATGATGAGACCTGGGTCTATGAGTACGATATGCAAACAAGCCAGCAATCATCGGAATGGGTGGCAAAAAATGAGCCGAAACCGAAAAAACCACGCCAAAGCCGCTCGAAAATGAAGGTGATGCTCATTGTTTTCTTCGATATCCGTGGCGTGGTGCACTACGAATTCGTTCCAGAGGGTCAGACGGTAAACAAGGAGTATTACCTAGGCGTTATGAAACGTTTGCGTGAGCGTATCCGAAAGAAGCGGCCAACAACTCATGGATTTTGCATAACGATAACGCGCCTTCTCACCGAGCTACGATTGTGACTGACTTTCTCGCCAAAAACTCAACAAACGTGCTTCAGCAACCACCGTATTCGCCGGATTTGGCTCCCTGCGACTTTTTCCTCTTCCCAAAACTAAAATTGCCCCTTCGTGGCACCCGTTTTGAGTCGATTGAAGCCATAAAACAAAATTCGGCGCGAGAGCTAAAGTCCATCCCGGAAAGCGCCTATAAAAAATGTTTCGATGATTGGAAGTGCCGTTGGCATAGATGTATTGGAGCAAATGGAGCCTATTTTGAAGGCGACCCAATAAATTTCGACGATTAAATGTAAAAATGTTGTTTTAATTGAAAATTCCCGGTACTTTCTTGACAGAGTAGTAACTGCATTCATAAATTATAATTAAATTATTATTTTTAGAAGGTTGTCCTGCAAGAGAATGTTAAATGGAGATAATCAACAATATACCCTAGTGTTTAAATGGGCATGAGTGATATGAACTTTGGTTATTGGAAAAAAGTTTACTCTGTGAACTGACCGTGTTGCTCTGTAAAAGTATCATGTTGTAGATATAACATGTACTCATGGAGATATTGAAATAGAGTCTGCAAGTGCTACTTTTTTAAAATTCGCAACTATTTGCTCCGAAAGGTCCTTTTTTCTTTAGAAATAATTAAATTAATTGGGAGTTATTGTTGAATTAAATACATTTATCGTACTTCTCAGAAGAAATTTGAAATACCACTGAACCAACAAGCTGGTTTCAGCTTCTAACAAGAATTTGACTGAATGGGTCCTTACTTAATGAAAATTCATTTGAATTAAATAAAAGAATCAAGAATTTTTTTCACCTTCAATTAGTTCCAAATGAAAACCCGAAGAAGCAACAGTGTTGGCGAAACAATTGTTATATAAATGAATTAATTAATAAATTGTGGCAATATTTTTATTATTTTATATAATTACCTTGAATACCTGTGACTTAGAAAGTGAGTCAAGATCATATTGAAATGTTTTTTTTTAAGAAGTATGAATGGTCCCAACAATCTCATCACGAACCATCAAATTGTGCAAATAATTCGAGTTATTTCTATGTTCAAATGTTCCTAATAATACAAGTAGCTTGTCTTTAATAGAATAACAAGCATAACTCCAAACTTGGCAAATGGTTCACGTTTAGACCAAACTCTACGCTTGTCCAAAGATTATTTTTATGGGCCATGAAATATAATTACTCAAGAACAAATTTACCAGCTGAAACTCGTAAGTCATCGAAAAATATTGACCCAAAAGCAGTATTGACAGAATCAAGCATGCCTTTAAATGTTAGAAGTATTCTGCATAAAAATATTGCTAAGGGATAAGGATTATTTTTCATCTGGATTTTCGAGTTTCAAAGAATATGGTCATGAAATTGTGGAATACTACTCTGTCAAGAAAGTACCGGGAATTTTCAATTAAAACAACATTTTTACATTTATTCGTCAAAATTTATTGGGTCGCCTTCAAAATAGACTCCATTTGCTCCAATACGTCTATGCCAACGGCACTTCCAATTATCGAAACATTTTTTATAGGCGCTTTCCGGGATGGACTTTAGCTCTCGCGCCGAATTTTGTTTTATGGCTTCAATCGACTCAAAACGGGTGCCACGAAGGGGCAATTTTAATTTTGGGAAGAGGAAAAAGTCGCAGGGAGCCAAATCCGGCGAATACGGTGGTTGCTGAAGCACGTTTGTTGAGTTTTTGGCGAGAAAGTCAGTCACAATCGTAGCTCGGTGAGAAGGCGCGTTATCGTTATGCAAAATCCATGAGTTGTTGGCCGCTTCTTTCGGATACGCTCACGCAAACGTTTCATAACGCCTAGGTAATACTCCTTGTTTACCGTCTGACCCTCTGGAACGAATTCGTAGTGCACCACGCCACGGATATCGAAGAAAACAATGAGCATCACCTTCATTTTCGAGCGGCTTTGGCGTGGTTTTTTCGGTTTCGGCTCATTTTTTGCCACCCATTCCGATGATTGCTGGCTTGTTTGCATATCGTACTCATAGACCCAGGTCTCATCATCAGTTATAATGCGTTCCATGAATGTAGAATCGGAATTACAGCGATCCAGCATGTCTGAAGCAACCTGTTCGCGATGACGTTTTTGAAGAAAATTCAGGTTTTTCGGTACGAGTCGTGCGGCCACCTTTCTCATGCCCAAAATATCAATCAAAATCGTACGTGCGGACTCGTGGGACATCTTAAGATCATGTGCTATCTCTCTCAAGGTGGTACGACGGTTTTCCAGCACCCTTTCCTTAATTTTATCGACGTTATCTTCGATCGAAGCCGTCGATGGGCAACCACTTCACGACCGTCCTTCAAGGCTCTGTACCACTGATATGCACGAGTTTTCGATAGAGCATTATCACCAAAGGCCATTTGCAACATTTTCAATGCATCGGCACATGAAAATTCATTTGCAACACAAAACTTTAAACAAATTCTTTGCTCAACGTAATCACCTATAGTAAAAATCGGCACGCACTCTGACATCGAAGGACTTAATCAGCTGTTGCAAACACACTAGTTGACAGATCCCGCACAAGCTTGGCATAGTAATTAAGGACAGTGGTACAACCTAGGAAAAACAATTTTTACCTGCCTCATTGCCCCACCAGATTTAAATCGATAATTCCCGGTACTTTCTTGACATAATGTAATATATTAGAGGTTCCATCATTTATATTTTGAAGAAAATTGTAAGTATTGGGTCAATTTAAATACAGATTTGAGCAATGAGGGCAAGCTTATAAATTTGAAAAACTGGGGAGGAGGTCTGAGGTGTACTCAAAATCGGTTCTATCTTCATTTTTTCATAGAGAAGCTCATTCCGTGGATTGTGAAGTGGATTTCCTGGGTGACATATCTTACTCAATGTCCTTAAACTACTGTGTTTTACTAGTTTGATATTATTAAGGGTGGACCTTATATAGTTTTTATATATTAGATGTCCATATTATAATATCGGTCTGTAAATAGTTTTGTAGAATCTTGAAGCTGTTGTGTGGTTTATGCCGCGGTTTTTGTAGGTGAGGGATTGAAAGTCTCTAGATCTAGAAATAATTTCTCTCTTTTTATTACTGGAATGTGCTTTAAAATTGGTTCACTGTGATTCCTAAGTATTTAGAATGTTAGACTGGTTTCATATTATGTTGTACCATTCTAATGGTTGGTGAATTGCCTTATAATCTATGGTCAAATATTAGTTTGGCAGAACTATTCACTTTTTCATCCATATCATGATTTTGGGGATATTAATAATGCATTTGATAATTCGTGTATAAGGAGGTTACTGTATAAATTGTTCAAGAAAGACACACCTTCATATCTTAGTTATCAAATAAGATCACGTATAGAACATAAAAAAAATAGTACTAATCATTTACAAATTCCTATGTACACCATTAATTGAGTATAGACATTCCTTGTAAGTGAATTGCAAAGTCAGTGATGAAAATTAAGGAGCTGGCTGAAACATCATCCCACAGAACAAAAACAAAAATGAGGCACCCTAATAGCATTCCTCACAAGCCCCATAATCAAATATTGTCCCATCCCATCAGTGAGTGTATACAGAAAGTGAACATGAATTTCATAACAGACTGGATGAATAAGAAGATATAAATGATCTCATGCACAACGGACCAGTAGCACACCCACAAAGGAAATTCCCTACTTGCACTTTACTATAGAGAGTAAGAAGCTATCACATTTCCTAATTTTTTTTTGTAGTTATTATTCTTCATCAAAATGTAAAGTAAATTTATTAGGGGCTGAAGAACCATGTTCAGTTGCCTGTTGATAACTTGTTATCAACAAAGAACCGTTATTATTATAAAAACGGAATGGGCATTCTGGCACAAGGGCATAAAAATAAATACAATTTATAGACAAATTAGGTGTTTCTTGCAGGTTTTTATGGTATCACGCTCCATCTGTATATTAATAGTTTTATAATTAGATTTGCTTCCATATTTCAGGTAAACAGTGAGATACCTTACGAGTTAAAGTCGACATATGAACAAAGTGTTGACTATGGAGTATCATACTCACCTCCTGAAATTGGGAACATGTAGGTCTCCTTTCATTTACACACCGATTGCTGCAGCCAGCCTCTGTTTGATTACCACCAAGTCCTGGAGCATCATCTTCAAGAAGGCATTTTCTGCTACGTCTCAAAGTTTGGAAAATGTTTCCAAAAAGTTCGCCTTCATCGCCCAACAACAACCGACGCCGCCTGGCGTGTAAATCATTATCAGCTGGGTTGTCAACGTTGGGTAATAATAATTGCCTAAAGATCCTTCCACGCTCAAAGGTCTTTCGGCAACTCGGCGACTTTTTCACTGGAGGCTTCCTGACAATCGGTGGAAGCTCCCTTTCTATGTTTTTGCGAAGGATGGAACGAATGCTATTGCGCACTAATGCCTGTAAACTTTGAGGTTGGATTTCAACTACAACAAAAAAAAGCAGTCATTGTAATAGGGGAAAGTAATGTTTTTTCTGCGCATGTCGATATTTGATTGTCATTTGTATTTCGAAGTTGTGTCAAAGACATTTTATGGTTATTGTGACTTGTTCACTTCGAAATATGTAATTATATATCACTTTTTTTTTGCAATTTGGGGTGAAATGGCCAGCCAAATATCAGAAGTGCTTATATGGCATTGTATCCTTTTTGAGATTCGCAAGGATAGTAACGCAATAGTTACGACCCAAAAACATTTGCGTAAATGCCAAAGATGGTTCTCTAGGTTTAGATCCGGTAATTTTGATCATCCCAAAAAGTGTGTTTGGTGAAATATACGCGGGATTGTTCATTTTGAAGTGCTGAAACCTGGACAAATTGTTAATGTTATTGGATTGTTATTGGATTATTAATGAATTGGTTGCCTCACCCACCATATTCGCCCGACATCGCATCCTCGGATTTACATTTATTCCGATCGCTACAATATTTTTTTAGTGGCAAAAAATTTGAAAAATTGGATGTCCAAAATGCCATTTTGAGATATTTTACTCAGAAAACAATTGATTTTTATCGATCCGGCATTAAAAATTTGCAGACTAAAAGGTAAAAGATGATAACGAAGGTGATTACATTATTGATGAAAAATAAAAACTTGTTAATATTTTATTCGTTTGAATTTAATTTAAAAAAGCGACATTACTTTCCGGTCAACCTAATATCATTATTGAAAAAACAATAAAAATATTTCACATCAATGTCAATAGGATTCTATGATATTTCAACATTATTTTGTTGGATTTATTTGAAAACTAAATTATTTTATAGATAAGTATTTTTATCAGTGGACAGAATACAATAATCAATCTAAAATTAAATTCGGAATTTTTTTTCTGAGAACCTCTACAATATTCACAATATGTTTGTGCGCTGATACGAAAAATTTAAAGAGGCGATTCTTTAGCAGAAATTAATAAGGGTCTTTCATATAATCATTTCTTGCTTTCAGTTTCTTACTACCCTTTGAAAGTGGTGGAATAATTTTGTTTTTATTGAATATCTTCTATATGGAATAACTAGCTGACCCGGCCACGCGTTGCTGTGGCTAAAGTTTTTGTTATATTACATTATAGTAAACAATCTAAAAGGAACAATAAGAGAACATCAGTCACGGAGTCCACTATGCTTTTTCAAACGGATGGTAATTATGCTGTTAAAATGTAGCTTATATGACACGTTCGTAGATTTACCATAGCAGCGCCATCTATTGATTACTTACTCAATCCAGTCGAAAGGTATCGACATCTGTTAGAATCATTTGGAGTTAACAGATAATTGTGACTATCAAATAATAACAGACAAATAATTAGCAATAAATTAAAATTGCGACTATAATTTGAGATTTAAACTATCCTATCTCTCAAGTTGGATCGAACTGCACATGGTGTGCGAATTTTATTATAATCGGTTAAGTGGTTTAGGAGTCCATTGAGGACAAACATTGTGACACGAGATTTATATATATTAAGAAGATTAGGAAGAATGAAATTTGGAAGCTAGCTACCGCTAATTAAATGTCGCTTTTTGACAGCTTTTTCAATTCTGAAATTTCATCACAAAAGGGTGAAAAAATTAACCCCTACAATATTTTGCCTCACAACGTTTCAATGCTTTGACATATTTTTCATTTCTGAAGTTTCATCATGATTTATGGAAAAAGCATCAATGCATCTAAAAAAGTTGAGGTGATACAGAAAAACTAAAGAAAGTTTCCTTAAAATTATCTCCTTCTAATACTTACGTAATCGGGTCAAATCTTGACTTGTCTCGTTGGCCGTAAATAAACTTGCAAAAGATACTGGCAATAAAGATTCAGATTCCCATTGGTTCCTGGAGACTCGCTTATACCTCATCAACTGATCACCAATTGGTACAACTAAAATACCTCCTGTCATTTTGACAAGATTCTTCAAGTAATCTAAATATTCCTGTGGGCAGGAAGCCCCACAATATACCCGGTCGTATAAACGGGTGTCGGTAAGGCACAAACAATTAGCTGAAATAATAAAAAACCTCATCACACAATAATTTGTCAATCCAGTGAGAAATAGTGAAAATTAACGGTGAGCTTGAGGAGGAATTACATGTTTGTGAAAGCAAATGATATAATTCACATTATAAATGAAACACGTTTACATTTCTACAATATTTACTAGTACTGTAACAAAGTGATTTTCATTGCTACAAATTTTCTTATTTAAAATTCATGTGCAATAGAGAAATATAATTACATTCTTAAACATAATTTGTTCAGATTCAATCTCATCTATGTAGAAAAAAAGGCAGTCTCCGAGAAGTTTTTCTTAGGTCAAGTGATGCGAAGAAAGAGCAACGATCTTAAGGCACCAAAGTGGTAAATTTTGCACTAAAACAGAGATATTTCAACTGAATTAGAACACACTGTTTTTCACTTTGTAACCGAAAATTGGTAGGATTTTCCCTTGTGTGCCTGTAGGGAGGAATCGATATTTTAAAAAGGGCGACACGCAACTAAATATGTCATTCCATTGTATAGTTTTGACAGTAAACAGGCCAGCTGGATTTCCATCACAACTGATCCGACTAATCAGGTGTTTCCTAGAGAACAGAAGGTTAGCAATAAAAGTAGGAGCTAACAAATCAGACTACTTTTGCAGGTACTTCTTCCGTTCAGATCAAGTCTCTTCGGATAGTTTTCACCGTGGTAGAAAGATCGAGTTTTATAGTTTGCGTTTTAATAAATCAGTTTTGGGATTTTCGCCACAGTACAGTCTTTGCAGTAGAGTTTTCATTGCGATAGTTGTGATAATAGGTGTATTTCGCATTATAATTGCAAATAACAGCGCATAAATTGATTACATTTTCTGTTCTTGTTTTTACTATTTGTTCACAAGATCGTCTGTTTTATTAGATCCGTATTCGAAAAAATTGGTGATTGCAAGTAGTGTTCAACTTGTCAAGACCGTATTCGAGCTTTATTTGACTTCCTTTTCATTCTCGATGCTTTTTGTATTTCATTCGTCTTCACAAGACTGCAATCCGCAATAGTTGAAGTCTGACAAACATGCTTTGGACTCAGTCTTTTTGGAACGCTGAAAACACGAGATGGTACCGTAGTTCGAATCAGATTTTGCTACTTTCTTACCTACATTTATTCACTGTATTTTCTCACCATACAGAGAGAGAAAAAATAACTCTATTGATTTCTCGAATCAAATGGCTGTCAACCGAAATCTTCCAGCCAGTAATACATATTCTAATTAATAATATATAAAATGTATTAGTTGCTACACATATGTTATTGTAGAGACATTAAATGTTCAAACAGTGGGAGTGCTGATAGTTTTGCCATTTCTAGTTCTCTATTGTAATGATGTATTAGAAGTTCCATGATGGTCCCGTTCTTCTGGTTACCAATGAATTTCATGCTTAGCTTATGCAGTCTGGTCAATTTTGGCTCCACTTCTGTTGTCTCGTATAACATGATGTTAGAAGGATTGTGTAGAGGATTGTTGGAGTGCCGTTTTGTTTCCTATTTTCTTATTGGACTGTATATTTGTGGTTAGTATAATTAGGGGGTGAATAGTAGAAGTTTTACTTTTAAATCCGAATTGATATTTAGGGATAGATTTTCCTAGTTTGGCTTTGATCCTTTCTGTCAAAATTTTTACCCAATACAGGAAGCAGAGTGATAGGTCTGTAATTTATTTATTATATTTTTATTATACGCAGGTGAATTAAGGGGTCTAATTCTCTCAACAATTTTCAAGGGATGTTATCATAGCCAGGGGAGGTGTTCTTTCCATGGCTATAATACTCTTCCTGCAATATCTTATTCCAATCTTATTTGTGAGAAGCTATTTTCATGCCAGTTTTCTACCTTCTTTTTGTGGTCTTCATCATACTCTTTGTTGGTCTAGTTTTTCCTTGTATTTGAATAGGATTAGTTGTGGATTAGTGGATTGTGTACTCAAAAAGTTTCTTGATAGTTCTCTAGTATGTTATGACTTTTTTGCTTTCTATCTCTTTACAGATTACAGATATTGATTATTAGGAGTTCGATGTGTGTACACGGTTGATATATTGCTCTTCAGTTATTGCTTTGTTTGATATACTTTGAGCCAAATATAATTTTTGAAGTTTACACCAAATTGAAGATAAAAGTTTGCGCTATCCAGTGATGCACTAGTTCGACATCTTTGGTGTCCTGAATTATTAGTTGAAGCCCAAACGTTTCTATATTCTGAAAGTTTGCTGTGACATCTGCTAGACAAGATCTATTACCGATTATCTTAGTTTTGATAATTCACTTTGTGATAAGATTAATCATCATGCCAGCCAGATGCTGCAAATGCGAGGTGGACCTGAAAGGTGACGATGTTTATTTTGATTGTGACTCATGTGGGAGACCCGTGCATTCCTCCTGTTCGGATTTGACTGCATCGGAAATCAAATGCATGCAGCTGAAAAGAAGAACTTTGCGATTTCTTTGTGATAATTGCACTTCCGGTCTACATCAAGTTCCAGCGCTTGTGCAGGCTATTGCCAGCTTAAAGATGGAGGTAGAAGCTTTAAAGGCTAAGAGGGATGACAATAAACAACTTTCTGAAGGAGTGCAGGCTATTGCGGACTTGAGAGGGGAGATGGCAGCTCTGAGGGCCGCAGCGGGTCTTCAGGTTTCAGATGAAGCGAACTTTGGTCGTGTGGTGGAGGAGATCTCGGAGCGAGAAATCAGGAAGAAAAATGTGATGATCTTCAATCTGTCGGAGGTTTTGGCTGATGAGAGGGAGTCTGTTGGCGAGTTGGTGAGGTTTTTTAACCCTGAAGTTGAGCTGAGGCACTACAGATTTTTTCGTGTTGGTCGTGCTGTTAGCGAGGGTTCAGCCGGGCCAAGACCGATGAAGATCATTTTTCGGTCTGCGGCTCCTGCTGATGAGATGATTTATCGGTCGAAAGAGGTGAGAAGGATGGAGAAATTCAAGAATCTCTTCATTACTTCGGACAAGACGCCTCACCAAATGGAACAATACCGCCGAATTAGGACTGAGCTCAGGGATCGTACTGCTAAGGGTGAAGCCAACCTGATAATTAAATATATACATGGTGAGCCTAGAATAATTCAGAAAAACTAGTTAAAAGGTCTAAACAGGCAGGGCTGAATCTTCGTTGCTACTACCAAAATGTTAGAGGACTCAATACTAAGACTCATGACTTCTTCAAGTCTGTGTCGGTCGGTGAATACCATATTGTAGCTGTATCTGAGACCTGGATTCAACCTAATGTGTTCAGCATGGAACTTTTTTCCGGCAATTATACCGTATTCAGAAGTGACAGAAACTTGCGGGCCAGTTCGGTTTCTCGTGGTGGAGGAGTGCTGGTGGGTGTTAGAGGTGACTGTGAGGTTACCGAAGTTGACTTGGCGGGTTTTCGTTATAGTTTCTGTTCCATTGACGTGATTGGCTGCAAGGTACATTATAAGCATAAACTCATTTACATATTTGTTGTCTATATACCTCCTAGAGCTAATTTGTCACACATTTTTAATCTGTTTGAAATGCTAGAATCTTTAGAATACCTATACGGAGGGAACTTGGTGGTTCTTGGCGACTTCAATCAGCCTGATTTCGGTGGTGATGCAAACAGATATAATGATATTTTGACCAGGCTGGATCAGTTTGCCGGTTTTTATAGCTTAGAACAGTTCAATTCCATCCTGAACCACTCGGGCAGACTTCTGGATCTGGTTTTCTCAAATATTGATTGCTATGTCCATCAAAGTGAAGTTCCATTTGTCCCAGAGGATGGATATCATCCGGCTCTGGATATAACATTAACTTGTCCCGGGCCAGCTTCTAGTATCACATTTAACGAATCAATAGTAAAGTTCGATTTTGCAAGATCCAATTTTCCACTTCTTTACTCTATGATTGTGGACACAGATTGGACATTCTTGGAGAACTGCAATAATGTTAACGTAGCAGTAGAATTATTTTATAACACCCTCTTCAACATTTTTAATGAATGTGTCCCGCTTAAACAAAATTTCAATAGTAAATATCCAGCATGGTATAGTAGAGAAATAATTGAACTTATTAGGAAGAAAAGTAGAATGTTCAAAAAGTTGAAGACCTGTAATAGCGAACACTTTAGAGCTCAATTCAAATCACTGAGAAGTTTGATTAAGACCAAAGTTGCAGCCGCCTATGATGATTTCAAACGCAGATCGGAAAGTTCTATAACAAGCGATCCTTCTACCTTTTGGAGTTATTTCCACAATAAAAAGAGAACTTCAAGAATTCCAAGTATTTTGCGGTGGAATGATGTAGAGTACAATAATCCTTCTGCGATTGTCAATGCATTTGCTGATTTTTTCCGAAGCGCATATATTGAAAGCTCAGCTGATAGTTCTGCTCCTAATCCTAACCCAATCTCAGACAACGACAATCCAATTATTTCATTGAGGTCCTTTGATGAATGCGAAGTCCGGTATTGCCTTAAGGCACTAAAGCCTAAATTTACCAATGGTTTTGATGGTATTCCAGCATTTCTTCTGAAGGACTGTGCTTATGTATTTTCCAAACCACTGCAGACCATTTATAATTTAGCCTTGGAGAATAGTTGCTTTCCAGACTTATGGAAGACCTCCGTGGTGTGCCCAGTCTTTAAATCCGGAAAAATGGATGACATTTCTAATTATAGACCTATTTCCCTTTTGTCCAACTTTGCTAAAGTATTTGAGATGTGTATATATAACAGAATATTTTCCCCAGTCAGGAGCCTCATATCGGATAGTCAACATGGTTTTATTAACAAAAGATCTACCACTACCAACTTGACAATATTTACACAATTTGTCTGTGAGGCTGTAGACAATCAGTTGCAAGTTGATGCAGTATACACTGACTTTTCGAAAGCTTTCGACAGGGTAGATCACTCAATTTTATTGCAGAAGCTGGAACACTTTGGTTTCGATCGTCGGCTGCTCCTGCTGTTCCTCTCTTACCTCACTAATCGTATTGCATTTGTGGAATTTAGGGGTCATAGATCATGTTCCTTCCCAGCGCTCAGCGGTGTCCCTCAAGGTAGTAATTTGGCTCCACTACTTTTTCTAATTTTTATTAATGATGTCGGAGAAAATCTGCTATGCTGCTCTCTATTGTTTGCTGACGACCTCAAGCTGTTCAGGACCATATCTACCGTTCATGACTGTTGGCTGCTTCAGCAGGATCTTCATAGGCTGAGCAATTGGTGTACTGTGAATAAATTACCATTGAATATTAATAAATGTAAGACCATAACTTACACCCTGAGGAACGCATCCATTTTGTACGACTACACTATAAGCCATCTAGCTTTAGAGAGAGTACATCAAGTTAAAGATTTGGGAGTTCAATTTGACCATAAGTTAACATTTGTACCGCATTATGGAAGTGGCACAGCTGCTGCGAAGCGAATGCTTGGCTTTATTTTCAGGGTATGTCGAGACTTCAAGGATCCCAACTGTTTCATTACCCTGTTCAATTCCTTTGTCCGTTCAAAACTTGAGTACGCCAGTCCTGTCTGGGGTCCAATATATAACGTACACATCAACCAACTAGAGTCTGTTCAGAGGCAGTTTTTGAAATTTTTAGCATTCAAATTAGATGGTGTGTACCCGGCCCAGGGTTTTGACCATCGCACTCTTCTGAACAGATTCGCATGCTTGGCATTGGAGAACAGGAGGGTCTACTACTTGTGTCTTGTCCTCTACAAGCTGGTTAATTTCTATATAGATTGTCCTGATTTGCTGGCCAGGCTGAGCTTTCGCATTCCTCGCAATGGTAGTCGACTTGAACAGATGCTATACCTCCCTAAACCCAGAACGAACACGATGATTAGATCACCAATATATGTTATGTGTCAGCAGTTCAATAGGATATGTGTTGATGTTGATGTCTGCAGCGATGGTTTACGAATTTTTAAACTGAAACTGAGGGAACTGCTGCATCTTAGGCAAAGTTGCCTATAGATTGAAAGAGTTTTTGTAAATTTTCCTTTTTCTGTTCTGCATCATTGATGTAGTTAGTATTTAATTTTGCAATATTCATCAGCTTTGTACCATATATTAATATGTTGTCTTGTAATTGGGATTCCTCCTGTTTAGACAATAAACAATTTTTTTTTTTTTTTTTTTACAAGCTACCAAGTAGTTGTGAGATCTATGTTTGAGAATCAATTCATGTATATTTTTATAATATTTAGTTCGTTGAATTTTTTTTCAGACATTAATCTTGTACTCTCGGTATATTTGTTTTTTTAGCCTTACCAATTTTAAAATATAGGGTGGTAATATTTGACTGAAGTATTTTTTCTTAACGGTTAGTGTTTGCTCTGTTATTAACCTTGAAATTGTTCGATGAAATAAAGATATATATTCCTGGGTAATTTCAGCTTCTGGATTTATCATTTTGAGAATTTGTTTATTTACTTCTTCCATATTACATTTTTCATAGAGTAATTTGGTTTCCGAAGAGTATTCCATTGGTTTCCTTTTTGTGTCGAGTATAAATTCTATTGCTTGATGGTCTGTACCTAGACCAGGAGTAAGATGTCTTTGATGTTGCATGTTATGTTTTTGTGCAAAACAGTAAGTCCAATGTGCAATCTGGGTTGTTTTCCATTAGAAAGGTTGGTAGTGTATCCAATCTGCAAAAGTCTCAGTTATGGAGAAAGCTATGTATCTGCGATTTTTTACGATTGAATTGAGTTGAAGTCTCCTATAATGATGGCGTCGTATTTATATTGGGATGCTTTTATAAATAGATTTTCCTCAATCCTTCGTCTTGAGTGGTGCATGTACACCAGAAAAATGTGCAGCTTTTCTTGAATAAATAATAATAATAATAGGCCTTTATTAAACAATGAAATAAATTTAATTTATTACAGTTTATAATTATAACCCTCTCAGGATGAAGTTCAGATGGGTGTTCTTCCGCTCAAACCTTAAATGAAATACAAAAGTGCACATCATTAAACTTAAACATTTAAATCCCTATACAGGTATAGCCCCTCCGCTGGCTCAGTATTCACAGGTTCATTTATTTTAATTCTACAAGTCGATCATAATATATAATCTGTTGCCAATAAAGGTGGGTATAGTGCTTATGTTATAATTGAAGTTATAATTTGAAGTTTGTGGACAAGCTATTGTCAATCAGTATTCTTAGAGTTATTAATTTTGTTTATATATATCTCTATTATGTGATCATGTATCGGTATGGCCTGGTGTATTCTGCTTTTCTTCGTTTTCACAGGATCCATGTCTTTGATTTTTTTGTTGATGGATCGGATTTTGACATTAGGAATACCTTCTATAAGTTTGGTTTGTCTTTTCAGGAATTCCATAGACCATACTGCATGCTCTGTAGATTGACATGCGGAGCATTTGGGTGGTAAACTTCTGGTGCAGTTTGAGTCTTTATGTTGTTGGTCACATTTAGTGCATACAATTGGTGAATTGCAGTTATCAGTTGTATGAGCGAATTGGAAACACTTTGTGCAAGGCACTGGTATTGGATCTGGGGTATGACTGGGTTTGACCATATAGTGTTTACATTTATGGAAAACTCCTTCATATGATTAATTTTTCATATGATTGAATTTCGCCGGTTATTATGCGGATGAAAAGTGACGGTTTTTTGGTTTTCCTTGATATAATTTTCTTGCAATACCTGTGGATTATATTATTTTTCAGTTAAAAATCTGCTTATTTCCTCTCTGTTCATTTCCGTTTCCACCTATGAGATAACAGCTGAAAATGATGCAAAATGATTCCGTAGAGTTGTTTTATTTAATGATGAAACCTTATTTTGTTTGGTAAAATTATATCGCGACAGTTTGAAAACATTTTCATCCATTGATTGGCGATCTGTAATCTTGTCTTGTTTGGTTCTGTTGTTATGTGAAATAAGTTTTTGTATGTTTTATATGATAAAGTATGATTTCTTGATATTATTGTTTCTGTTATCAACCTGTTTCATGTTTATTTCCATGTTTTAGTTGCTCATCTGTGTTCTTGTGTAATTATTGGCAGCTGTGGTTCTTTAAATCTTATCTCAGGAGATTTCTTACAATCCACTTTTTTTGCTGGCTTTTGTATTAGTGTACCTCATTTTTTCCGCTTTTTCTTTTCAACGAGTGTATATTCTGAATCATTTCCTTCTGTTTCATCAGATATTTGTTGATATTTCGCTGCTTTGAGACATTCTGCAGAATGCCTCAAATTTGTCGGCGTTGTACGATTTTGCGTACTCAATTATGAAAACTCCGCTAATCTTACCACAATACGTCCGTATCTCTCAGATGTTGCACAGAAGTATGAAACCAGATTTTTTGTATAAATTACACGTCTTTTGTTTGAAAATGGTAAAAAATATCTCATTCAAAATAATCTCCATTAATATTCATAAATTTTCCCCACCTCTCCAGATGTTTTTGAATGCGATGCCAAAAAAAACAGTTCTTCTTTTGAAGTGAACCAGTTATCAAGTCATTTTCATACAAATGAAGCGTTATTCATTGAGTGTCCCAGATGATAATTGGATGGAGTCAAGTCTGGGAAATAAGCCGCTTGCGCTAGTAATTCCCAACTGTACGCTTCGATCGTTTCCCTGACCTGTTTTGCTGTGTGTGATGTAGCAAAGTGGCTTTATGTGGCCTTTTTCCATATTCTGGTTGTTTTTCATGTAATGCTCGATTTAAATCGATCATTTTTTCATTTTGCAGAAATGGGACAATATTCCTCAGTATGTGATTCGAAATCTGATCTAAAGCATCTCTCATTATTTGCAAGCTGTTTTCACTGCTGGAGGAGAGAATACTGCCTACTTAAGCTTAAAAACTTAAATACTTGTTTGGTTGACCTAAAAGCATATCAAATAAAATTTTTAGGTCTCACCATTTTCAATAAACTTTGAACAAAACAATAAAAAACTTCTTTTATTCAAACAATCACGACAAAATCATCCTATAATATTGGTTAATTATGTTACACAAAAAAAATAGTATTAAAATAAATTCAAATTATAGGATGATCCTAATTTGATGCTCAGTATTGTAGAACATCCTTCATTCCCTTATCGATTAGCATTTATTCCAAAGGTTCCACCCCAAATTTTTTTCAATTCGCACTCTAAAAAAACAATTTATCATAACTTCCTCCTTTGTATTTAGTCAATCCACAAATCGAGTTCCTCAATCAATTGCAATATTTTAATTTTTTTTCCCTACGTTCATATGTGTTTAATTACCCTATGCCAGTTGTAAAATTAATTACTTCTATACTTATAATCAACTTCGTCCTTTGTTGTCGTATCTGTCATTGGTACAAAGTCATAAACAAACTTTTGGTAACATTGTTATTTGCTATCTAGTTAAGGATATCAAGAATTACATTATCTTTTGTGTTAAGTATTCAAGTTTAGCTATACTTCCTCATTATTTTCGTGGTTATTATCTAATTCTTAGATACACGCCCAAAATATGTTAATCAGCCAGATAACTACGAGGTGTTTTCAAAGTTAACATCTCAACACTAATTCAACGATTGTAACATAATTAGTCACTACAAATAATAATTTTAATACTTAAATAAGGTTATTTTGATTTTCACAAAGTTTTTATTGTTTTGATTACCTTTTGAATAACTCTTGCCTGATGATGCTACTGTGATAGCGAAACGATTGTTGTAAACATAACAATAAAAAATTTGTGAAAATCAGAATAACCTTATCTAAATATTATTTAATATGGATTTTCACCAAGTAAGGACTGACTCAATTCAATAATAATTTTAGTTTTATTCGTTATATACAATGTGGAAACCACTTATGGAATAAAATTTTGTGTCTTTACGTTAGCAAATTATATAAAATACTGGGACACGTCAGCTCTCAAATTAAATGGTGCGCTTTCTAAGTGCAAGTCCAGCACAGTCCGTCTTCTTTATTTTAAATAAGACACCCTGTATATTTTCATATTTTTTAAAGCTCCTTAACATCCTGATTACAACTGATGCATGGTCTATTATGTATAATACCGGGTGAATTGATGAAATTAAAAATTTGATACGCGTTAAATAATGGTATTTTTTAAATAACTTAAATACAGACTTATGAAATTTCTGAACTCAAAATTAAGTTTGGGCAGGTATCATAGGTGACCATATTATTGGTCCTATATTTATAGATGGGATTTTGACAGCCGAAAAATATTTGAGTTTGATTAGAGACGAAGTTGTTCCTGCGTTAGTCAACTTTGTCCTAATTCAATAGATGTAGAAATTGGTCAGCGGAGAATCCTCA
Source organism: Megalocaria dilatata (assembly GCA_034642435.1). Taxonomy (NCBI): domain Eukaryota; kingdom Metazoa; phylum Arthropoda; class Insecta; order Coleoptera; family Coccinellidae; genus Megalocaria; species Megalocaria dilatata. Next base: position 40,916,277 of record CM067859.1, on the reverse strand, counting down.
TTGGATGCATAAGGCACATAAGGAATATATTCAAAATGGGAACGTTTGGGCAGGTATCATAGGTGACCATATTATTGGTCCTATATTTATAGATGGGATTTTGACAGCCGAAAAATATTTGAGTTTGATTAGAGACGAAGTTGTTCCTGCGTTAGTCAACTAATTCAATAGATCCAAGCCTACCTAATAAAAATGTCTGGTTCCAGAAGGATGGAGCCCCACCATGCTTCAATTAACTTACTTAAACGCAATCTGTCCCAATAAACGGATTGGACCAAAAGGTACTATTGAGTGGCCAACTAGATCACCGTTAGATTTTTTTTCTGTGGAGTTATCTCAAGAACAAAGCTTTGCAAGATAGCTAACGAGTATCGCAGGCCTCAAAGAAAGGATAACTACAGAAATGCGGAATATTTCAACTCAAAACTTTAAAAAAAGTTAGGAACAATTACATCATGTTATTTAAGTATTCAGTTTCTTGAAACCTATTATAAATACTTTCCAAATTTCATCCATACATGATATAGTTCGTTTAAATCGGGTTATTAAGGAGCTTTAAAAAATATAAAAATATACAGTGTTCTATTAAAAAAAAAGAGGACGGACTATGCTGGACTTGCGCGAATCATCCTATATATTTAAATTTGTTTAAGTGCACTATTGAATTTAAAAGTTGATGTGTCCCAGTGTTTTTTATAATTGTCTAACATAAGGACACAAATAATTTTATTTCAAAAGTGGTTTCCACACTTATAGAATAGCCTATTAATAATGGAAAAGAGAGAAGAAGTCACCACTTTTGCAGACGACACCTCCATAATCTGTCAAGCTTGTGCAGATATTCGGCTATAGTGTTGCATGGCAACACTATTTGTCAAATATTTTTGATTGTCAACAGGTATACAGTTTATGAAATAATGTCGCAACTAGAAAAAAGAAAACGGGTAAAATATTTATATAGAAAAGGTTTTCGAAACGTTAAAAAATTAGTGCAATTGATTGAACTGGGAAAAAGTGCTGTATATCAGACAATAAAGAGGATAAAAAATGGCATGGATATGAGGCATAGACCAGTTTCAGGAAGACAGAGTAAGATTAAAGAATTTAAACGCCTTAGGACGACACAATTCGCACCTGGGGTTTCGCAAATTGGCTAACAAATTGAAAATCCAAAAACTGTCTGTATGTCACTGAAAAGACAAGGCTACATATCAAGAAAACCAACAAAAATCACTATAATGACACCTTTACAAGAGGAACGAAGGATAAAATTTTGTCAACGTTTTCAAGAAGATAATTTTAATAATGTCTTTATATCTGATAAAAGTTGTTTCTAATTTGATGGAAATAACATGAAAATCCTTTCAAAACAACCTGTTACTATGCAAATTTCCTACCAAAATAATGGTTTGGGGAACAATATCTCAGCTTGGTGCTACGCCTCTTTTTTTAGTTGATGCTACCATTAATAGTGAAAAGTATTGAGGAATTCTAAACGATTTACTCCTTGAAACGGCGCATGCTTTATATCCAGAGGGGTGGCGTTTTCAGCAGGATAATGGAAAGATGCCATACTTCGGCCTGTACTCAAGCTTGGATGCAAGAACACCAAATGGCAACCATTTCATGGCCAGCAGCTTTACCAGATCTTAGTCCCATTGAAAACATATGGGGACTAATGAAGATTGAAGCGCCACGAAATGATTTAATTCAGTCAGTTTTACAGTTCTGGACTACCATCACCGAAAATGATGGAGGTGATCTAGTTTCGGGTGTATCTCGACGTTTAGTCAAGTGTTTACAGTTAAATGGAGGTTGTATAAGTAAATAAGATGAATATTTTGTTGTAATTTTCCAATTCAATAATTAAAAATATATACTAAATAATTACAATCAAGCTTTTTTTTTTTCGATACTTTCTAGACGTACTATATATGAAGGTGATACCTGGAAAGAACTTAAATCGGAGGCTGAAAGAGATCTCTTCAGACTGAAATGGTGGTTTAGGTAAAATAAGATGACTATGAATTTGGAGAAAACTAAATACTTACTGTTTGTTTCTTACAAATCAGGTCTTCCACATATGGACTATTTAGAGGTGGATAGTAGTACATCATCCCAAAGCTGAGAAATATTTGGGAATTACAATCGACAGACATATGAGATGGGAAAAACATATAGATACTGTTGTTAGAAAGCTGAGATATCTTCTTCCCAAATTAAGGTATCTTAAAAAGTACCTGGATGTACCACATCTGAGGATGATATATTACGCCTTGCGGCAGTCTCAGATGAGATATGGCATAATTGGATGGGACAGAGCATATGAATTTCACATGAAAAGAGTTGAAATAATGCAGAAATGGTTACTTTGTGTCATATACCTATTATTCCCATCAGACGATTCATATAAAGTCCCCAAGATCATGAATCTTCACCAGTTATTCGTATTACAGATGATGTATGCTATAAACTAAAGAAAAATTGTACTCTAAAGAACTGAGTACCCAAGAAGTACACAAGAAACAAGATGAACTATTTTCTTGTGCCCAGAACAAGAAAACGTATAGGTCAAAGGTATACTTATTTAGTCCCCTGTGTATATGTCATGGGACCTACAGAAGTGAAAGAAATTGAAAATTTAAAAGTATTTAAGAGAAAACTGAAGAGTTGAATGATAGATAAGGGGATAAAGTATTTTATTTCCTTGACCAATCCACAGTAAACTGCACTTACTTGATTCGATTGTGACTGCAGAATATGATTCCCCCAAAACAGGAGAAGGGCACGCAAATGTTTTCTTTATTTTTTTTTCTGCTACTCATAGAACATCCTGGTTGTTATGTGACTCTCCAAATATGTTGTAGAGTGTTTCTATTCTTTTCTATGAATTTTGTTTTTGAGAATGAAATGAAATCTTACTTTTTGGTATAGTTGTAGTAATGTCTACCGTATTTTTTTACTGTAATTTACGTCATGTACAGGCTTACGCCTTTGTGATTAATGTATATTGCTGTATTTTCTCAGAATAAACTATTATTATTATAACGAAGTGCTGTTGTTTAAAAATACCAGAACAACAAAAAAATATTACCTCTACAGAAATTAAACAGTGACAACTCAATTGCAACTAACGTAATAGAACTATAGAAAATGCTGCAAATTTTAGACAAAGGATTATTATTTTAGAGAACAAAAATGAGGTCTGCCAATAAGAAAATGATAGGGGACTAGCTCAGATTAACCGAAATTTGAACTCTGTATCTTTAGTGCCTGCAAAATAGACATGTTTTAGGACGTCTGACCCTGACATGTGCTAGGCGTTATAAATAATCCGGAATTTTGAAATTTTTACATCTTGTGAATTACTGATTGAAGACATTTGACTAAAAATATACATTTCCATTTGTTACATGAATAGAATTCATGTTATTAATCTCATAACATTGTGAATATTTTAAGAAAAAAATTGACTATAATGTAGTTTTTATAACAATTAATAATTAAGGAGTTGTCATCAAAAACAACAAAAATAAAACAAATGGAGACAATATATCTGGAATTTTTAATGATTCCTCTATGGTTATTAGCCATACTGCCATACTGCAGTTATTTGAAAGAATTTGGACATAATTTCAACAGAAACTATAAAATTGTCTGCAATGAATGGAAAAGTACAAAAATAACAGCATTAGAATTACTTGAAATTAATATGTACAAACTCTTTAATTTTGACAGATATCCCTTGATGAATATTTTTACTCAGTTTAGGATTTCTCAATAACTGACTCAATATAATTTACTGTTTTATTTGTGTTCTTTTTTCAAGTTCTGTCTAAACCGTACCTATTTAAGATGAAGAAGCCATAATGTTGGAGAAACAATTGTTTATAAATAAATTTGTGGAAATTATTCTTCAGTATTCAGGTATTTTATGCAATTAAAATTAATTCTCTTAATTTTTATCATTTACTTATCTTAGCACAAGGAATGTGTAACAAAAATTATTAAAATATTCTGACTATCATTGAATATTCCTATTTTAACGTAACAAAGTATATTAACAATGTATTATTGTTTTCTAACTGGGAAATTAGATGAAGAATATCATCAAATCTTCTCAGCACATTAGAATTAAATATCTGCTTTCAGGGTACAAAGAAAAAAAGAATTTTTTCAGGCAGACAAAAGAGCTGAAATACTTATAAGAATTAATTCAGTATTTTTAGTCAATGTGAATAAATTTGTATATCTGATATTATTCAATGTCATCTTTGAAAATTATTAATTATCTTCAATTCATTTAGATAAGCAGGAATTACCAAACAGAAAGACTTCGACACCCAATCCAATTTGTAAGATTAGATTTCTGGAACTTTCATGAAATGATCATAAAAATCGTTTAACGAGTTACACAATGAGATCGTATAATGTATTCAAACTATAATCGAGAGAAGAAATGAAACTATTTGAATAGGCATACCTCTTGCAAATACAGGTTCACAAAAATCAAACTCATCCATGGCACCAGAGTATTTCTTGAAATCTTCTAGTTTATTGTAAGCATATTGTATAACGTCTTCGTGATATTCAATACCATGATTAAGTCCTTTGGATCCTAATATAATACCAACTACTGTGTTCAAATAACCAGTACCAGAACCCAAATTTAAGAAAGATAATCCTGGTTTTAAGCTTAGGCCTTCTAATGCTGCACTATAAATACATGGAGCTGATAAATGTAAGTGGCCAGATCTCCATGCAGTATCATTATAAGCAATTCTTCTGTGACCTGGTAGGAAATATTCAGCCCTATCCACTGCTCTGAATGCTATCTCAGTGGGAAAAGTCTTTATGTAATCGACTTCAACCAAGGCATTTATCAGGTGATCGTTACTATTCGCAGTACTTAATACACCCCCCATTTTATAAAAATGTCCGTCGTAAATACGAAACTATATATAAAGTTACTATTAAATAACCAGAAAATATTTTATTCACTCATAAGATGAGTTATGACCCATAAATTAGTTAATGTTATTTTTGAAGTCATATCATACATTCATAGAGATAATATACAACAATAAATATTAATGCAAAATGCAAGATGAAAGCGCACTGACACAAACAACCACAGATTCCAAAACAAAGTGATAATAGTTTGTTTACAAAAATTAATGCACAGAATATAGCGACCTTGGACGTTCACAGAGCAAAATATTTAGGCATTTTTTTGCGCGCTTGTTTTTGCCTGATCTCGTTTTTAGAATCAATTAGTATATACCCGATGTTGAAGCGTGAATTGCTTGTAAGAACAGTAACTTCTTTTCCCATGGAATCGACTGACTTCCAGGCAAATAGGAAGCAATGATTGAAGTACACAGTGGATAATTTACGTACATATAATAATATATAAAGGGAAATAAAAAAGCGATTTTGTATATGTACTGATGTATTAAGTTACGTGTCTACATACGGTTAACCTTACTGAAATGGCAATAGTTAGCAAGACTGCTTTAGAGCGACAACGTAGTAGAGAAATGAACAAAATGAAGATTCTGACCTGTTACAGTCTGCAGGCTTAAAAAAATATTCCGTCTGTTAGAAATGCCTCAAAATCACGGTTTAATATCGGGTGGGGCCTTCTCTAGCTCTTCTTAGTGCTCTTACTCTATTCGGCTTTGTATCAATGAGGTTATCAATGAAAACTTGAGAAATGTTTTCCCAAATGTCCTTCAGAGCATTTGCGAGTTGTTGTAATGTCTGCGGTAGGTCAGGTGAGCTGTGTAATTGCTGTGGCATTGCAGACCAGTCAATACAATTTTGGTCTGGAGAGACAGCGAGCCAATCCATTCAGTTAATGTCATGTTTTTCTATTCGGTCGTTGATAATTCTTGCATGGCGTGGACAAGAATTATCGTCGATTAACGTAAAATTGTTGCAATGGCTACCGCAAAAGGAACAATTATTGGTTCTACAATCAAATCATACTACCTTACCACTGTCATGGTTGTGTTAATATGGATAAGAAGATCTGTGCACCCATTAAAACAAATGCTACTGTTTTCGCCATACCAATATTCGCCCAGCAGACTGATACAACCAAATTTGGATTGATCCGTGAACATCTCATTATCTGTGCGCGTTCTAGTTCTTATATTCAAGAACCCAAGTAGAATCCCAAGTCTACATACTTTCACCCAATTAAACTTTGTTGCATAGTGATACTAGTTAGTACTATTGTAGCGACCTTCCTTATTCGGAATTCTGCTCTACTCTACTTTCCGGCGTAGCATATAGACAACTAGTCTTAGCAATACCTGACTGCCGTACCCGCCGGGTTCAAGTAGGGCAAAGCACACAGCATTCGACGACAGTTCTGACGTGGAACACAAGGTCACTATCGTCACAGGCAGACATGCGCACCACGCCTGTCTGAAGAATTCAGGTGCGCATGCTCAGAACGAAACGCCGCATCCCAAATCAAGAGGTAGAAGCTCCTTCATAACACCTGCACTCCTTGAGAGCTTCATTGGTGATCCCGACGTGATTCGGGGGATTTGCTTCAAGAAATTTCCTTGTAGCTACCATCTTCTTCGCTCCTCGTCCAGAATTCTGCTTTGCTCTGCTACAGCTTGCCGTTGTATCATATAGAGGACACGACTAGTCTTAACAGTTCTGATTGATCGTCCCCGCCGAGTTCGAGTAGGGCAATGCACACAGCGTTCGACGACCGTTCCGACGTGTAACACAAGGTCACTGGCGTCAAAGGCAGACATGCGCACCACGCCTGTCTGAAGAGTTCAGGTGCGTATGCTCAGAACGAAACGCCACCTCCCAAATCAAGAGGTAGAAGCTCCCTCACAACACCCGCATATCCTTAAGAACTTTAGTACTTTCAATTATGGTTGTAATCATGGATCTTTTGCAGTTCCTATTTGTGATTATTACTGGGAGTCACAGGGAGTGTTTCAACTGGAATAATTTTGAGCTGGAAGAATACCGTGGGAGTAATAACTTGTTTTCTTTATGGGCAATCTTGACATTGCCTCCACATTAGAATGAAAAAAATTAAGAAGTATTTCATCTGACGAGGATAGGTGAGGTCTATAAATGCAGCCAACGCAAATTGAGAAAGTAGAGTGAATAATTTTAAGGAATAGTTTATCAGTATGGGGAGTACTGAAGGAGAATGCTTCTGTAGTAAAATATTCGGAAACGCTATCACGTTGTTACATACAGACACCATTATAGCTTCATTGAGAGAACTGTCGCAGCGAAATAGAGAGGAACCTTCTATATCTCAGGGAATCCTATAAGCAAGTTTCGGTAATACAGTATGAACGAAAGCATTCAGGTAACTAAAATAATTTCCGGTATATAGGATTCACTTATAGGAGCTATTAAGCCCGTCGCCCAGCACAATAAAAACTTCATTCTACGTTATAAATGGTGACAAATATTCTGCTGGATGGCTGTTTGAATCTTCCCCCACCCTATCGCACTGCCTAGAATTCTTCTAGAAGCTTTACTCCGACTCTACACGTCAGTACAAAAATGTTGAAGCGAGGGTGTGCACCTGTCTTACTGGTTGAGAAACCAATGAATGAAACCAATGATTTCTCTTCTGAAAATAATTGTTTCAATTTTTTGCCATAACGACTTGAAAATGAAATATATTCCGATAAAATAAGATTAATTCTAATGAAGCTCTTAAATGATAACGGATGTTGCGAAGGAGCTTCCACCTCTTAGTTCGGGAGACGGCGTTTCGTTTCCGAGCATGCGCATATGAAACTCATCAGACAAGGCGTGATGCGCAGCCTCTGCCTGTGACGCCGGTGACCATGCATTCCGCTCAAACGCAGTGCCTTACTCTATTTGAACCTGGCGGGGACGGTTAGTCACGAATCTGTTGACTGGTCGGGTCCTCTATCGGTACGCCGGTCAAACTACGATAGAGCAAGGCAGGTTTCTGGACGAGGAGCGAAGAAGTTGTTCGCTACACTAAAAATCATAAGAAAACCACAGACTTCGTAAGAGAAGCTCACAAATTCATTGCATTAATTGTTTAAATAATCCACTTTGTTGAGCTAAACAATAGCAAAATGTATTATACAGAGATGAGCTCACATCTCTGAGTAGATTTGGCTCAATGTTGCCAGAAAGATGTATATTTTTCAACCTTAATTCATTAAGATTTGAAGCTCTGCCGAAGTTATGTCCATAGATATATTCTTTCAGATATCCCCATAAAAAAACATTTGGGGATAAATGCGGTGATCTGGGGGGCCATGAAATTGTACCATTTGTAGATATTGCTTGATCAGGAAACGTTTTTTGGAGAAATTTCGAGTTTGAATATTTCTGAATATTTGGCAAAATTTAGGTAAAAAAGTTAAATACTGAGTTTTGATGGAAATAGTCAAGTTCTTATTCTCTTGGGACTAATATCGTACAACGGATAGATTATGTTTCTTCTTCAAATGATGACTCATCGGTGAAAAGTACATTTGTCCAGAAAGAACTATTTTCATTCTATCTTTCCATCATCGTCATGATCATACGTACTCAACACTACATGTGGATCTGAATGATGTTTCCGCGCCGGTGTAAAGCGATTAATTATACCCCACTCTGAGCAGTCGGAAATAATAGAGAAATATTCAAAGAGCAGTCCAATTGAATATTAGTCATCAATTATAACAGATAATGAAATTATTCTTGTGCTAAGCGACTGGCAGAATCGATTCCCAAATATCTGAATGTTGACCAGAAGCGTGCAAGAGTGGAATAATAACGCTCGTTCTGCGCTTGGTATGGAAAAGATGAAGACTTCAAAGTTTAATCGATGAAGTAGGGTCGCTCTGGTGGCCTTAGAAGCCTTAAAAAAGCTCTCAAGTAATGCGGGTGTTATGAGGGAACTTCTACCTCTTAATTTGGAAGGCGGCATTTCGTTCTGGGCATGCGAACCTAAACTCTTCAGACCTAACCTAACCTAAACTCTTCAGACAGTGGTGCTTATCTCTGTGATGCCAGTGACCATGTGTTCCCAGTCGGAACGATCATTGAACGCTATACTCTGCCCTATTTAAGCCCTGCGAGGAAGGATGTATTAGATATTATCTGATACTAGTTGCGCCCCTTATATGCTACATCGGGAAGCTGCAGCAGAGCAAAGTAGAATTCTGCGAAAGGAGCGGACACGTCACAGAAAGTTTTATTAGGCAGAGATACGTGCATGAATGTTAGTATGTAGGTCAGTTTCTAATTTGGTTATTGTATCTAATTTTAAATATTAGGGCTATATGAAGATTGGCAACATATCTATAATTGCCTATATTTTGAATTAAGAATTTTATCAATCTATAGTCTTCTTTGAGTGTTCACACCATAGACTTATTATCCTGATATTTCGATATGTCTATGTTTTACACCAATGAATAAATTTAAGAATACATGTTGTTGAAGATCTTAAATGGAAGCGAGTGTTATGAGAGAGCTTCTACCTCTTAATTGGGGAGGCGGTGTTTCGTTCCGAGCCTACGCACCTAAACTCTTCAGATAGGCGTGGTGCGCATCTCTGCCTGTGGCGCCAGTGACCATGTTTTCCACTTTGGAAAGGTCCTTGAACGCTGTGTGTCTTGTCCTACTTAAATTCAGCAGGGACGGCCAGTCAGGAATTTTAAGACTAGTCGTGTCCTCTATATGATACGCCGGTCAAGCTGTAACAGAGCAAGGCAGGATTCTAGACGAGGAGCGAAGAAGGTGGTTGCTAAATTGTATACAACGTCATAAAAAGAAAAATAAATGTTTTTCTATACAGTGGTTAATTTGACATTTATCTAATATATATTTTCAATATAGTTATATAGCGAAATATTTTCAGATTTTTGATATTAATTTTTATTTCTATAGTCGACATGAATTAGCATGTTTCTATGAAATATTTTATCAAACAGTTTTTTGTGAATGTCAAAATATTTATCATGATTAAATGGAAAATTTTTTCAAGAACTAAACTCCCCAAGCAGTATATCAAAGGTAATTGAATAGTTGCGGTTGGAAATTCATATTAGAATAAGTAAACTCAATTTTCTTGATTGACAATTCAACAAAAAACATAAAGGGTGTAATAAGTAAGGGGTCAGCCATTTAAATTCGGCTTGACAGTTGATAATAAGGGATCCATACGTCGCCCGACGTTTTCGTAATTGCAATTTTTCACACGAGAAAAAACGGCGTTCGACGTCTCTTGACTTTAGATCATACAGCACCCAATTTCTTACCTTTCGGATGATTCCCATTGCTTTTAATCGATGGAAAATGGTTGGTTGAGTGAATCAAGGTGCCTCTTTAAATCGGCAAACCACTTCTGACACAGCTACAATAATGGCAGATTCTTTATTCATGTTGAAGTAATTACGTGAAACCCCGCAAAAACACATTTTCGGTACAAAACTACACATTTTCAGAGAACACAGAAGTTGTTTACACTACAGTGAAATGACAAATAATGAAAAGAAAGCCTAATGATGACACTTCCAAATGATGATTTTCCCAAATGAAACAATGGAATTTTAGCGACCTTCCTCACCCAGAATTCTACTCTGCCTTCCTGCAGCTTCCTGGCCTAGCATATAGAGTACGCTACTGCTTTTTGAATGCCGAGCTCACCGTCATCGTCCGAGTCAAGTAGAGCAGAGTGAGAGCGTTCCGACAACCCACGTTCCAACGTGAAACAATATCACTAGCGTCATAGGCAGACATGCGCACCTCGCTTATGTGAAGAGTTCAGGTGCGCATGTTAGGAACGAAACGCCGCCTCCGAATCAAGAAGTAGAAGCCCCTCATAACACCCGCATTCCTTGAGAGTTTCAGAATAATAAACTAGAAGCGACATATGTTGTCAAAACCGCACGAACAAAAATACAATTACGAAATGTTTTAGATATGATATTCAATATTTGCTGTAATATTCAGTTGGTGGTAATACAGTGTGTTCAAATATTATAGCCTTGGTTTAAAAGGATAGGGTTGACATGAGTTTTTTGAAGCTCTCGAAGGAATGCGGTGTTGCTTAATTCCGGAGACGGCGTTTCGTTTCCGAGTCTGCGCATCTGAAGCTCAGAGACAGGTGTGATGCGCAGGCTCTGCCTATGACGCCAGTGACCATGTGTTCCGCTTGAAATGGTGGTCGTCAAACGGTGTGTACCTTGCTCTGTCTGAACTCGGCGGGGACGGTTAGTCAGAAATCTTTAGAAAGGTCGTGTTCTCTATTGATACGCCGGTCAAGCTGCAACAGAGCAAGGACGAAGAGCGAAGAGGTTGTTCGCTACACACTCCTCCTCCAGTGAGAGTCGCCAAAGTCACATTTCATTTTTTTGTATCAATAATGGTTTTGAAGATATTAGCCATTGATAGTTTTTGGTCAGATACAGAGAGTATACAGGGTGTCTACTTTTAAGAGGGAGATCATACAAGTTATTTGCAACAAAAAATGTTATATAAGACATGGTCGAAATGTTGATGATTATTCTCCAAATTAACATTTCTTGATTTCATGAAATATTTCAAGTTTTCCCATAAAATCAATTATACTTCAGTTATCCTTGTAGCCTCATTAAATTTGACCACATATCTGGAAACGGTATTAAATTTTCTACAAGATAAGAAGTTCTATGTGCCAATAACTTCTTATTGCGGGCGTGGTAAGAAGATGAGTATCACGATTATGAAGTGAACAAAATTAGTCATATTTCTAAAATGGTTTTATCGATAAAAAATTATTAATTATGTCATGTTTTCTTTTCAGGAAAAAATATCACATTCAGATTGCTTTCATATGACATATCAACTTTTGTGCTAGCTGTTTGTCCTTTGCCATAATATCATGGCTAAGAAGATAACAGGGAGAAGTTGCTCATTCTTGAAGCTCTTTATGATTCAATATTGAAGTGATTCTCATGCAAATCATGAATTTATCTGTTGAATCAAAATAATTCAAACGAATAAACTAAATTTTAATAATACAGATTTTATGAAAAAATATCTACCGCCTTATTCAATACATTTCACATTTCGTTTTCACGCTGAATCTACAACACTGTGAAGTTCACAAGTCTGAACGCGAATTTGATTAACTTTTCTTTCAAAGTATTCTAGACATAAAAATCCAAAGGCATAAGGTCGGGGCTCCTGGGTGGCCATCTTTCCGGACCGTACCTTCCAATCCATTACACCTCAAAATATTCATTCCGGCTATTATAAGCTAGGCAGCCATCCATTTGAAAGCAGACATTTGGTCAGTTAGCCAGGGAAATTTCATCCAATATGTCTATTAAGCTGCTTTGGATTAATGTAGTGAATTCTTCAGCGTTGAGGCGATAAGGAAGTATCACTTGTCTGAAAAGTTCACTTCTGATGATTCTCAACCACACGTTGACCCTAACTCATGTTGGAAATGAGAAACAATACTGGCTTGGGGGTTTTCTCTTTTCCATACGTGGCTATTCCGCAAATTTATCCTACCCGAATTCGTGAAATTGGCCTCATCAATCCATAATATCCTATCGCCCCTCCATTCTCCTAAGTTATTCAGGTACCACCTACAAAATGTTAGTCTCGTTTCATTATCTACAGGTAACAGTTCCTGCACCTTTTCAAATGATGAGGATGTAACTTTTTTTTTGAGTTCTCGGTGTACTGAAGAATGATGAATCCTCAATGTATAACTAATTCGACGAGTTCTTGTTGTGGGGTCCTCCCGGACAGCTTGAAGTATAGCAGGTGCATGATGGCCTTGCTGACTATTTCGATCACCTTCTCTGATTCGCAAACCACCAAATGTGCCTGTTTCGCCTAACCGTCTGAACCATAGACGTATTAGGATAATAAGTCTATGGTCTGAATACTTGTTCAAATGTCTATTTGGTTGTCGTCTGTTGGGAAAAGCAAACAGTATTCTTGTGGTAAACCAACAAGGTTTAGAATTCATGAAAGGGCTGTAATGATACAGGGATTAATTCATTGGATAAAAGCGAATTCAACGCGAGGTTCAATTCCCCAGAATTAATTTGTTTATTCTAATTTCCAGACCACTTAATGGTAAACTTAGGAATTCGCTTTCGAGGCACGCCCGAACGGCGGCTTCTAAAGGGAATTATTTTACTCTGACCTATACATTATAATAACAAACTACACATTAAAAAGTTCATGAGAGCTAATTGTACGAAACGTAAACATATTCCTTCAGATGAGTGCAAGGACGGAAATTTCCAAAGAAACACGCTGACGTCGAAATTAACACGTGTGGCTCGACAAAGAGCTGAAATTTTGAGAAGTGCTCAGTTGCAATTTTGAACGGGTGAACGGATGAAAAATTTGGAGGGAGAAAACCGACGCGTAGGAGGTATTAAGAGGGTCAAATGAGAGTTTGTGAGGGGAGTCTTGACACGTCGAAAAAACTAGTAAGATCGTCGAGAAAAGATCGCGGTGCGAGGCTCGAATTGGTCTCAGAATTTAGCATTATTATAATTATATTGAGTGATATTAGTAATTTTTTGTTTGAAGTTTAAGAATTGAGTCAGAAGAATTAGAGAAATTGAATATATTGCTAAGTTCCGGGACAAACGAATTAAAGAGTACCGGTAGTCATTCTTCATCGTTTATTGTTCGTGTTAAATAGGTAGTTTCTTGTACAAAATTGCGTGTACCCCGTTTTGTTTTGAATCTATGGTCTTGGAGTTTAGGGGTAAGAAGTATTTGAAAATTTTGTTATATTATTCAGGTTGAAATTATTTGATTAAAGTAGAATCAGAAATTAAGAAGTAGGTTCGTAATTATTAAGTTTGAGGAGTTTAAACAGAATTAAGAATTATATAATTGATTCGTAGTGCTTGTGGGATCCGCACCGCCCTCTCCTTAATTATTCAGTGTGTCATCTTTATTTAAATTTTATTGAGTTTAGGATTGATAAAATTATTGTATTTTGGCACACTTTATCATTATACTTCTTAAAATTCATAATTGAGTTTAATTACCATTTTCATTATCACAGAGAAAATTTATTAACATCAAAGACCTTCCATTTTCGCGAAGGCCGTACCCTTCCTAGGACCGCTCGACTAGGATTGGTTCGCACCCCATTCGTAATTAGGTCAATCTAGTAATATTTTCCATCCCACTACCTCCCGCAAAGAGGTGGCTAGAACCGCTGCGCGACCATTTCAACCATTTCAACATATCGCGTTATTCGATGTTTGAAAAAACAGGCCTAATTTTATCGATATTTTCTAGTACTTCTTATAAATTGAATTAATTCGTTAGATTCAAGAAAATCTACTAATTCCCAAAATTATTAACCAGCAGAATCTGTCAGAATTTAAATTCAATTTTTTTTTATATTCATAATATCCTGATGTCCTAGATCTTCTGTGAAGTTCTCTCAGAAGCTTTTTCAGCTGGTGCAAGTTAGGAGTTTTGTTTAGTTCTGGGTTTACTTTGATATTCAATCACAAAGAGCTTCAATATAGAGCAAATTTAGGTTTGGAATATTTCAACTTTTCGTTGTTATCTTCTTAGCCATGATATTATGGCAGAGGACAAGCAGCTAGCACAAAAGTTGTTATGTCATTCAAAATCACACTAAATGAGGTATTTTTTGTTGAAAAGAAAACATGTCCATAATTAATAATTTTTCATCGATAAAACCATTGGAAAAATATGACTGATTTTGTTCACCTCAGAATCGTGACATTCATCTGCTTACCACGCCCGCAATAAGAATTTTTTGGAATACAGAACTTCTTATCTTGTAGCAAATTCAATGCCGTTCTCAGATATATAGTCAAATTTGATGAGGCTTCAAGAATAACTGAAGTATAATTGATATTATGGAAAAACTTGAAATCTTTCGTGAAATCAAGAAACTATTGGATGGAGTAGTCCGTTACTTTGTGATAGTTCATTTTAATGGAATGAAATAAGGAATTACTTTGTTTTCTATCACTTTTTATTATAACTGATATACAGTGACTCGAGTTTCGTAGTGTTTACTACATTTTCAAACTGAACGAACAAATTAGATCTCAACTATTATATATGGGGATTGTAGGTTTCTGGACATAACTTTAATTAACAGTAATAATGAAATTTCCTTTGATATATATAGAAAACCTACATCAACTGATACAACAATACCAAATTTTTCAAACCATCCGATCAATCATAAACTAGCTGCTTATAGATCAATGGTACATAGAGCATTTTCAATTTCTTTAGATAATATTACGTTAAAGAGGGAATTGAATACAATCAGACAAATAGCCACAAAAAATCAGTTCGAAACCAAAACTATAAATTCCATCATAAACATAAAACAGAAGCAACTAATTCGTAAACAAATTTACCCCATCTCCAAATCAGATCATAATAACAATAAATTTATAAAACTAACATATTTTGGACCAATTTCACAAAAAATAGCTCGAATTTTATCAAAAATTAACATAGTAACAGCTTTCACACCCTCCCATAAAATTTCTAATCTCTTTTTTAATCCGAAAGACAAAGAGAACCGACTGAATAATTCTGGAGTCTATAAATTAAGTTGTCAAGAGTGTAATAGTGTGTATATAGGTCAAACGGGCCGACCTTTCCATAAAAGGTACAAAGAGCATGAATCTGCTTTTAGGAACCGGAAGAATAATTCCAATTTTGCAAACCATTTCTTCACTACAGATCACACCTTCCCAGAATTGAACAACCTTGTTATCTTACACGTGGAAGCGAAAGGGAAAAAACTTGACATCCTGGAATCCATAGAAATTGAAAAATATAAAAAGCACGTACCAATAATAAAACTACTTAACGAACAGACGGAACTTTGGAAAACCCCTCTCTTCGAAGCTCTGTCGAAGCCTACAATCCCCATATATATTGAGATCTAATTTGTTCGTTCAGTTTGAAAATGTAGTAAACACTACGAAACTCTAGTCACTGTATATCAGTTATAATAAAAAGTGATAGAAAACAAAGTAATTCCTTATTTCATTCCATTAAATCAAGAAACGTTAAATTGAAGAATAATCATCAACATTTCGACCATGTGTTATATGACATTTTTTGTTGCAAATAACTTGTATGATCTCCCCTTGAAGTTTGGCCCTTTTAAAAGTAGATAGCTGTATACGAGTCTCAGTTTCATTGACTAGGGTTTTATTGGTGCAAACCGCAGAGTTATGTTTATTATCTTGTGGTCCAAACACTGTTTCTTATGTAGCCTCCAGACTTCACTGTTCTGTGTGCTTGTGCTGGGATTTTCTCCACGACGCTTCGTTCACTGAATATTATCACACCTAGGTATTTGAAATTTGCAACTAATTTTATGATCTTATCATCTAATGCCAGTTTGCATTGGATGTGCTGTTTTCGTACAGTCAATAATCATATCAAGTTCTTCCGAGGCTCTTCTGAAGTCACAGGCGTTGTATGTTATCTGCATCTGCTGCTAGTATGGCGTCATCTTCATACTACATAATCTTTAGAAAGCGGTTTCTCATCTCATGGTATATTCCGCTCTAAACTTTTTCCCTTCTCAATAATTCGGTCCATGATTAGATCGAACAGTACCAAACTGGACTATATTACAAAAATGTGATAACGAAATTTTTATTCATATAATTATTATTTCTTCTGAATAATGAATATTATTATTAATAATAAAATGAGTGAACATTAAATAATAATCGAGCACATAATGGAAATGACAATCTTTCATCATATCTGAAATGTACTAAAATTCAATATGAAAAAATATAAAATGAATTATATCAGTAATTCAGAATTTATTAGGTATAAAAAATTATAAAATAAGAATTCTTCATTCATTTTTTTGCTAATAGTTCACACAATTTATCGTATACAGGTCCAAAAATTTTCCAATAAGCTGAATTCGTGAGATGCAAATAATCATGTAGTATGAAATGTGGTATACTTTTATCATTCTGCACTATATTGTCATGAATTTTCACTATATGGACGTTAGGTGTCAGCATGTCAGCATTATCAGGATTGCAGAATTTATCCAGAAGAAAAGTATTCACTTGATCGTTTCTTTCCCTGTATGGATTGGGGTACTGTCCTCTGGGTAAAAGAGTCTGAAAATAAATTCGAGTAAATAGAGAAATATTTCCTATGTTCCTAGGATTTTTCATTATGTTGACTGATAAGTTTCTGGTCTGACACACAAATTGCGCCACAAATACAAAGATAGTATTTTTTTTAGAAATTACTATCTTTCAAAAGGTAACTGTGAAAATTGACAATCTGACATTTGGTTCAATAGTAAGAGTGGGTTTAGTCAACCAACTTTTGCGAAAACATTGGATGAAAAGAATTTCGTGTGCTGATAAAACTGTGCTTTTTGATGGGAAAAATACTGTTGAAAGGAAAGCTTGAATTGATGAACGTTATCCGGACTCTCTACCAAGAAAATCGACCATTATTGATCAATTTGCTAAATTCCCATCTATTGTTCTATTGCCCTGTCTACGTTCGACATAATTCATTATTTTGTTATCGATACTTGGGTCTTTCATGTTGATATTTCGATCCAGCAGTATCTCAGCTGTCATACGAATTGTTTAGTGTTATTCGACACTTTAGCTTATTCGTTTTCTAATGATTATATATGGCCTTAGAAAACATGGGAAGCTTTTTAGAGCATTTTGATATATTTTTTGCTTGTGAATTTCGACGTTGCAGCATTCGGAATTATAAACTGTTTCTGTCTTTATCTGCTAGCATTGATCTCATAATTTTTCTATAACCAATAAGAAGGTTTACTTTATTTGTTCGATCCACCCAGAAACAGTACTTCCAATTAATTTCGTTGATTTACCTCTTTTTGTTAGAAGGGATGCATCGAACACCTCTCTCTTTGAACACACCGTGAAATCATTATTCTCGCAATAGTCAAACTTGTCGTCTGAAGCTTCGGCCATATTATGAATTATAATTCGAATAGTCAAACTCGTCGCTTGTGAAATTTTCGGTCCAAGCTATCGCAGTTATTATTGTTAATATAGTAATCCAGTCGATCGCCAAATTATTGGCAAATTCATTACATTTGTTTTCAGTGTAATAATCAAAACTTTTGACTTCGTTTATATACAGTAAAACAAGAAATATAATTGTTGTTATTATAAGTGTTCGAATATTTAACTTTAATTCCTTATCATTTTCGTTGGTTTATCTTATTAGATAACCAAAGCTAGTTCATCATCGAGATAACTACATACAAGTGCGCTTGAAGTTAAATTATTCGCTACACTAAGTCAAAATACAATCCACTGAACCCATCGAAATTAATCATCGAGATTAATGAATTTGCAATTGCCTGTAAATTAAAGATACTTAAATAATAAGCAAAATACTCCGGTAAATTAACCGTGGTATGAAACATCTATAGGGCAACACGCTCTGATCGCTAAAACCGGAAAACATAAAAAATCCTCAACTCGTTTTGGAAAACCACGAAGTGAATATTCAAAAGATAGCTTACACTTTAAACATATCAACGGATTCGATTACATTAGTTATAGTCGTTTGACTCAGTGACAGCCTCTCTGCACTGCGACCAATAAGGCCTTTTATGCGTTATTATACTACTGAGTTTTTTCCAGGAACGTTATCTCCTTCGCAAAGTGGATTATTTTCCTGGGAGACTCGGTTGGTATGAGAATGACACTATCCAGTAGAGGACGTCTGATTTGCGCCAATGATTTGCATAGGCAGAGTATTTCTATTTCCAATTCACATAACCTACAAATATCAGAGTTTTCTTTACCGATCTTGTGTAGGTGGTATCTCAGTGAGAAGCCCAGTAAGCAACCTCAACTCGTTCTTTGACAGCGATAGGACAAATCGGACATTCTCCTTAGATGAGTGGCCTTGATTCGTCATTGGCCTGGGGTGTTAATTCAGTGAGAGTTCTCTGTCTTTTTCCATTAATCAGTTGACGAGAGTGCCGGTCTGGTGAAGGGTGTGTTTGCTCCTCTTTTCAAAAGGGCGTTTGCTTTTATACTTTCGCCAATGCCCTTGCAAGCTGGTACCCGAACTAGGACTAGGCTTGTTGATTTTCGCCAGTGATATGAGGTAATTTTTTACAACTTCATATGCTTCTTGACTTACACTCAACGGCCTTCAATTGCTTCAGTGCCATTTGACTATATGAGGCAATACAAATTCTAATTCTCTTGTTTTGTCTGGACAGACAAACTTGGCCACATTTCCCTATAGCCAGAGTTTCGGTTTGGAGCGTTCTTATAGGCTTCCTCAAGGGTAGTGATTCCCAATACTTAGGACCATATATGCGTGCTGCCTGCTCCCTTAGAGACCCATCAATATAACAGATGAGATGATTTTTCTGAAGTTTAACTAACCTTTCCATACCTTCTGAGGTTCTATGATTATTCCATAGTTTGTATCAAGGTGCTCAACTGGCTCATATGTCCGCTTATAGGCACTATTTTAAGAGCACTCATCAAACCTTCTTATTGCACATATATATGCAAATAAAACCGCTATTGCTGCTGTGGGAGTTGTATACGCAGCTTCTGTGATGCCTAGATAAGCTAGTCATTGAAGCTTATACGGCCGCTGCAAGCTTGTCCTTTCCCAGCTAATAGTATATGTCTATGGTCTTACCACAATAGTATATCTGCAATGGATCATTCTAAGTTTCAGATCCCATCTTGCTAAACTCTTTGCGGCATATCCAAAACACCGCTGTAGATTTGGCAATAATTTTATTCGAGCGCGAGTTACGATAAGTTTTTTATCCACGTTGATCCCCATATATTTAACTTCTTCGAAAATCTCTATTTCCGTGCCCTTCAATGACGGCACTGTCAGTTTGAGCTTCCTACGATGTGTCAACGAAGCAAAACTGTTTTGATTGGGTTGACACTAGATTCCTTCTCCAAACACCATCGATTAAAGATGTTAATGACATCATCAGATGATCGTGTATGTTTAATTTTGCATGAATATTTGTCCATAAGAAAATGGGTACCGCTTTTGCCGACGGAAGCGAAATGAACAGGGTTGATTGCGGCGATTTCGTGAATTCTACCGGTTAGGTTAGTGGCATGTGAGCATGGCTCTTTCATCAGGTGACTACTCAGCAGTCTCCATAATCTGTCCAAGAAGCAGCTAGTGTGATAAGGATACGCCTTATCGTCGCATATTAGCGAGAACCACTCTGAAGAGTTGAACACACCAAGCTTCCAGTTTCGGCTTCAGTCCGAAAACCTACACCATGACTGGTAGCAGCGAAGCACTAGCCAACCTCTACTGCCTATGCAGTATCAGTACCAGAGTTGTTTGAGACGCAACACGCCGAAGGGGCTTCTTATCCAACCACCAGAACGCAGAACCATGAACCAAGATAGTCTCAAGATTGATGCCTCAATTAATCCCGTCAAGGCCCGCTAAATCCTGAAGCATTTCTCGAGATATCCTGAACATGAGTTTCTGCGAACAGATAGATCTTCTAGTCCAGTATGCGGACTTTCAACCACTGCTCCCTCAAGTCCAACACCAATTGGGTGCCCAGGTCGTACGAATAGTTTCCGAGGGCCCCCGCCCTCCCGAGGTAACGCAGTGTGCTACATTATGCACTCGGCCATTGGACAGAAAAATCCGCAGATTTACTGCAATATGGTAGAGTACGTTAGCGTTAAGGGTGAAGCCATGTGCTGCGACAAACACCCCTTGTCAATGAGTTGAACAACGCGGTTCAGCCCTCCATTTCACCTTTACGGTGAAACTAGTGCCCCATTCGGTCGAACTTCCACCACACGGGTCCAGTGATTGGCGCGAGTGACATTGATTTAGCCATCTGGAGTTAATCCTCCATTTCACGGGGATGAAACTAAGATCTTAGTCAAGACAAGCGTCTCCAGCGCGTTAAGCTACAATGTCATGGGGAGTGTGTTCGCGTCGGTATGTGACAATGGATGCAATAGGGATCCAGTACTATACGTCTGAATCCAATGGATCGTTAGCTGAGTGGACAGCAGCCGGTACACCTCGCTAAAAGTGCAATCCAGTTGGGATACTTACGGTATTTTGTTTATGGACTATCCCGAAAAAGGCAAAACAATCAATAGCGATCGCTACATGACCCAAACGGATCGAGTGAAAGAAGAAACGGTCCCATATGCAAATAAGAAATTGATCTTTCATCAAGATAATGCACCGTGTCATATGTCGTTGACTATGATGATAAAATTGCATGAATTACATTTCGAATAATTCCGCATCCACCATTCTCCCTACATTTGGCCACCAGTGACTTTTACCTGTTCGCAAACTTTAAAAAAATGCTCAGCGGAAAGAGATTTGGTTCGAATGAGGAGGTGATCGCTGAAACGTACGTCAATTTTGAGGCCAAATATAAATCGTTCTTCAAGAAAGATATCGAAAGGTTAGAGAAGCGTAGAGCATTGTATCGCTCTTGAAGAGAAAAGAAGTTGTTTTTTCTTGATCGAACCGATAACTTCTCAGCTGATGTGTTATACCATTTTGCTTGCACATCTACACTGATCCCACAGATTGACTGATATTGTATCGTACCATGATTTGTTCACCGCCGTATTTTACTTAGTATTTGAGTATTTTGAAACAACAAACAATAGAATATTGATTAATCGTAATGATTAATTACGATAGATTTTCTGGACTGATGTAATGTATTGTGGCGGAGATTTAAACTTCAAAGAGCACTTTGTATGTAGTTATTTCCAACTTCTTTTATCGAATAATGATGGTGCGATTATTACACTATGAACAAATATAATGAATTTGCAAATTCTTTAACAATCTACAATATGTGAATTACTACGTTTCTAATAACCGCGATAATTTTGTGCCAGGGGCACAATGGAGAAAGTTTACTGTTATGAGAAGAATGTAATATCTTGGACCCAAAGGTTACAAGCGGCAAGATTGATTACTACCAAAGTCCACAAGTGAGAAGGGATACTATTAAAGAGATAATGCAATAATTTGGGCCGAAACCACAAACGACAGAAGCTGACTATTAACGAAGTAATAATGCAATATATTGTCACAAGCGACAAGATTGACTATCAAAGAGATGATTTTACAGCATATTCAAAAACTAAAATTTGCAGGTGTCTCAATGCATCCCTTCTAATAAAAGATGACAATTAACGAAATTGATTGGAAAGCCTATTTGGGGTTTCAGCTGAATGAGTGAAATAAACGTCCTCATTAGTTATAGAGAAAGTTATGAGATCAATGCTAGTAGATAAACATAGAATGAAATACGAGTATAATTATCAATGCTGTGTCGTTGAATATATCTAAATAATAGGCACTAAATATATCAAGAGCTTCAAAGTCTTTCCATGTTTTCTATCCGTGTGAGAACGGATAAGCCAAGTGTCCAAATGCAATAAAACCTTCAAAGTTCGAATGACACAGATCAAAGACTGCTAGTTTGAAAATATAAAATAGAAAATGAAAAGATTTAAATATCGCACCAACGATAAGAAATTAATGAATTATGTCTAACGTAGATAGGGCCATCTCTAAATGAAACCTAACAGATATTATTCCTATATTCCTAAGTCTTCTGTAATGATACCTCAGAAGCTTTAGTGTAGCTTGTGCTAGTTTGGAGACCAGCTGCATTCTCGTTATACTTTATTACTGTGTCCTTACGCCATTTCAGGCACAGCACTGTTAATTTTTTAACCCAACAGTATGGTAGCTGGCCATCCAAGTAAGAAAATTTCTTTCCTCGCCAGGATGCGAACCCGACGAAGATTCTCCGTTTACAAATTGGGTGTTTGAACCAATAAAACCTCTTTTTTCTCTATTAAAACTTAAATGATCGTTTAGAGGCTCCGTTTTCAGTTGATAAAAGATATAAAAGAGTAGTGAGGTCGATTCCTGAAAATGCGTTTCAAAAATGTTTTGATGATAGAATTATTCGTTAGCTATTATCTCGGAAGGTGCCTAATTTGAAGTCAGTACAATAAATTTGCATTAATGATATATTCTGTGTTTTATTGACCGATCCCCAGTAGTTTTTTAATGCAGTAGCACATTGCCTGTTATTTCGATGAATGGCGACTATTTCAAGTAGATGGAACTGAACACAATTTATTCATCTCTGGTAGGGTGTAGTAATCTCGAGCAAATAAAAAAAAAATTCAATAGTAATTACCGTGGAAAGCGATATAGTAGAATTAAAATGTGTTGATTGAGAAGAGAACTATCATACAGTAATTAAGATTTTTGCCTCCTCTGTCTAATGATACCATTGTTTTCTTCGAATATTACGAATTGTTGGTTCGAAGAGGGGAATACATATTCCTTCATCGTCTCTCTTCAGCACACATAGAAAAGGAAGGACTTTTTGCAAAAGTTTTAAAACTATTTCATTTTGTTAGTGAAGAAACAAGTCGATCCCGATAATTGATTGAATATCAACTCAATCTTCAATTGTATAGTGGAAAATCAAATTTAGCATCCATGAAAGGTATCAATTAAACCAATATCATGGTGGTAATCCAACAAGATATAGAATTAATGAAAGGGCGGTAATGATACAGGGGTTAATCCAGCAAATTTAACGCGAGGTTCAATGCCCCTGAATTAATTGATTTATTTTTATCTCCAGACCAGTTACTATTAAACTTAGGAATTCGCATTCGAGGCACGAATGAACGGTTTCATCAAAGGAATTTTTTTTACTGTGGTCTATATATTCTAA
The DNA here is from genome assembly GCA_034642435.1 of Megalocaria dilatata. Classification (NCBI taxonomy): domain Eukaryota; kingdom Metazoa; phylum Arthropoda; class Insecta; order Coleoptera; family Coccinellidae; genus Megalocaria; species Megalocaria dilatata. The sequence continues at coordinate 40,892,465 of CM067859.1, read as the reverse complement.
TAATAAGCTACAGATTAGAAAAGTCAATAAGAGTGATTGTGTAAAACGTAATTATATTCCTTAATTACTGAACGGAAAGTTTGGTTTAAGTGTATTGAACCGCTGACGTTAACGAAATTAACACGTGTGGCTCGAGAAGAAGCCGAATTTTTCGAAAATTGTCAAGCAGGAATTTTAAGCGTGTGAACGAACATAAAGATTTGGAAGGAGAAAACAGACTCGTACGAGGTATTAAAAGGGCCAAAAGAGAGTTTGTCGGGGGAGTCTTGACACACCGGAAAAACTAAGAAGATCGTCGAGAAAAGATCGTGCTGCCAGGCTCAAATTGGTCTCAGAATTTATTGAGTGATATTAGTAATTTTTTTTGAAGTCTAAGAATTGATTAGGAAGAATTAGAGAAATTCAACAGATAGTGCTAAGTTCCGGGACCAAGGAATTAAGAATACCGGTAGTCGTTCTTTATCGTTATTTTTCTTGTGAAACGGGCCGTTTCTCGTAGGAAATCGCGTGTGTAGTTTTGGTTTATGGTCTTTGAGACTAGGGGTAAGAAGTATCTAAGAATTTTGTATATTATTCAGGATGAAATTATCTAACTAAAGTTGCGTCAAAAATTAAGGACTAGTTGGTAGGTTGACATATCTTTTCGTAATTATTGTGTTTGAAGAATTGAGAAAGAATTAAGAATCATATATTTGATTCGTAGTTCTTAACGGATCTGCATCGCCCTCTCCATAAGTGTGTAATCTTTATTGAGATTTTATTAAGTTAAGGATTGATATTGATAAAATCATATTGTATTTTGGCACACCTTATCATTATATTCTAAATATCAATAATTGAGTTTCATTACCATTTTTCATTATCACAGAGAAAATTTATTAACATCAAAGACTTTCCATTTTCGTGAAGGTCGTACCCTTCCTAGGACCGCTCGACTAGGATTGGTTCGCACCCCTTTCCTAATTAAGTCTAGTAATATTTTCCATCCAACTACCTCCCACAAAGAGGTGGCTTATTGCAATCATATCAAATCATATAAAAATCTTGTAATCACATTAATCTAACCTAGATACAACTAATTAGAAAAGATAATGATTGGAGAACTAAGTAAACTAATCAACATCATTCCGGTCTATTGATGAATTTCTATCATAAGAAATTCTCAATATAATATATAAGGTAATCTCAAGCGGTTTTCATAGTGAAATATAAATACTTAAGGAAAATTATACGCAACTATTCATCGAAGTAATAAGCAACCACTCAATGAGCTCATGCCAACCTGACGTCAATTTTTGCACCCTTGTTCTAGGGAACAGCGTGCCATCGTTTTGCACGAATGTCTGAAATTTTCGAATTTTGAGCCGAAAATGGACTAGGTTGGACTCACTGATGAAGAATACAAGTTCAAAATTATTCCATCCGGCCGGTCCGTCCGTAAATATTACATTCGAAGCTAGAGACTTGAAACTTTCAGGATAGATTTAAGGCCTAAATATCTCGGCTTAGTTCATTAATGAGCAAAATCAGTCCAATGATTTTTCCATATGTTACCCAGTGTCGACATGTCCTATGAGGCAGGCGAGGCAGTGCCTCACCAAACAAATTCTGGAAATTACAAATATTAATTGAATATTTTATTAATCCATTTCATCCTCAATTTCACAGCATACGCTACTGCACTAGGTCTCTGTTCCATAATATCCATGCTAAATCTCAAGATTCTTGTATAATCATCTCACTTCCTCTTTAAGAAATAAACAGTTCGAGGTATGCCTCACGCGCTTCCTTGTCTAGCGGCTTATCTACATCGTCGCGACGAGAATCCGGAATATCCCTACGCCTTTGAAGACGGATTTTAAAGATAGATTCAAGGCATGCCTCGTTCCGCGGTCGTCTTCTCGAGAAAGGCCGAAGAGCGAACTGCAATTACTTCGAGTTAATCAGGCGCGAAATCGGTTTAGTTTTCGCTTTGTTGTGATGTGGTAGTAGCGTTTGCTATGTCTCGACCGTATCGTGTAAGTTTGCTTTCGTGTTCGTGTGAACTTTTTTCCAAAATACTTTTTAGTATTTTGTTAATCGATTTAATTACTACCAGAAGGCGAAATTGATTTAGTGGGACCGAGTGAGTCTCAAATTCCCAAGGTAAATGAAAATATTCGAAGTACTTGTAATTTTGTAAATTTTTTAATAAATCAGCAACATTTTTCGAGTCATTCCCATGAGGATAAATTATACATAATTAAAGAAGTAAAGTGACCTGTTCCAGATCTAAGTAAATGTCTTGTGACCAATGGGTGCGGTCGTAAAATCAAATCTGGGGTTTCAAAATACATGGTATGAAAAGTACGGCTGGCTTACTGGCAGTATAAATTTAAATAAATTATTTTTTGGCCGTGCATTTTATTCGCAGCAACTAATACAAATTCTGACAGAGTTTGGTCAAAATGTGGTTATAGCGATTGGAAAAATTTGTTTTATTGCTACATAACAAAAGTGCGCAACATATTTCATCGGATTGCAAGCTTTTCTTTATGGGGAAACAAAAACGAAATATCGCCACAGCAATAGACAATGCGCGTCAAACAGAAATTCAAAATTTTAATGCTAGAGTCAAAGAAAATCGACAAATTCTAAAAAGTCTCATACGATTCACCTCTGTATGCAAGAGTTACCTTTTACGGGGCACGATGAATCTAATGAATCTTTAAATCGCGGGAATTTCAAAGAATTAGTTATTCTTGTTAGTAAATTTGATACTAATTTAAAAACCTTTTTAGAAAATGATATTAACAGTAGATCAGTTTGTTCTGGCACATCTAAAACCATACAAAATGAATTAATCGATTCGGTTGCTTTTGTTGGGAATAAAAAAATATTGAGGGCGGAATTTAGAAGTAACAATAGTTATTTTGATACAATTTATAAAAAAACTGGATATCGCACATTTACACTCAAAACGTCGCAAGGGAGTTAAAATGCCAGATAATTGAGACTATTCTTTCTTTAAATTCTAGACATTATAGCGACTCAATTAGAGGTTAGGTTTTGCAACATTAAAAAACTAAATTTCTTCGATCTGTTAAATCCCATTCTCCATTTATGAAAAAGAATTTCCTCATGAGCTTTTGAAAGACCTGACAACGCAATATAATATTTTTGATATAAATCAACTAAAAAGTGAATTAACAGTTCTATACGGAAACGATATAATAGAAAATTGCACAAACCTTTATGAAATGTCAACTTTTTTTCACGATACTGACTTTAAATTTTGTATGCCAGAACTCTTTAAATTATTAGGTCTTGTTGTTGTTTTGCCAGTGACAACTGCTTCTATTGAAAGAAGTTTCTCCAAGTTTAAAAGAATTAAAAATTATATTATAAATACAACTGGACAGGCGCGATTGAGTAATATGGCAAAAATTTCAATTGATAGAGGATTTATAAAATCACAGGATGAGATTTTCATAGACAAAGTAAAAGATCATTTGGCTGAACAGAAGAATCGCAGAATTCCTTTGGTCTATAAAAAATTCTAATTTTCAAAACTCACGATTTCAATTTAGAATTAATATTTTCTTAAAATTTACAGAATTTATCCTATATTATACGCTGAGGTTTTTTTATTTTATTAATTTAGAGTTTATTTTATTAATTTAGAGTTTATTTTATTGATTTAGAGTTTATTTCGTTAATAGTATATTGTTATTTTAAAATCTTCGATCTTCATCTAACTCTTTATTTCCATCATACCCATTCCTTATCTGGCAAGAATGCTCTACACTTCAACGTTCGTTTTTGCTGAACAGCTGCATAATAACGATTTTCATATTTAGAGCAATGCAATATATTGAAAAAAGCTCAAAAAACATCAATTGGGCCATTAATACCAAAGGATTTTTTTTTAACTGTAGATAAGAACAAATTTGTCAATATAGCCATAATTTGATGAGGATTTGTTTTTGGATTATAATTCAAATTATTATTAGGAGTACAAATAAGTTTCCGCCGTTTTTTAACGTTTTTTGTTTATGAATCATTCCTAATGATTTTAAACGATGTGAGACTGCTTGCTGAGTGACTCCTAATGTTAGAGCAAGTTCTTTTTGTGTTTGAGATGAATCTTCCTCCAATTCTGCATCCTCGTAAATTTTTGGCCTTCCACTGCGATCTTTGTCTTCTACGTCGAAATCACCGTTTTTAAACTTTTGAAACCACTCTCGACACGTTCTCTCACTCAAAGCACCCTCACCATATGCTTCTACGAGCAATTGATGCGCCTCAGCAGCAGATTTCTTTAAATTAAAGAAGTAAACTAATATTTCCCGCAAATGACCCTTACTTGGCTCAAATTTTGACATTTTCAACTTATAAAAATTATATTTTACCAATATAAAATCAATGATATTAATAGGTTATGTTGTTCTTGAATGTCCAAACTATTTTTAAGCCGGTTATCATCTGCGAAAGCTAACCGAAATTCCGTGCCGCGCCATCTACAATAAAACGGCGGAAACTTATTTGTACTCCTAATAGTAATAAAATTTTTTAGAATGATTATTATGCAACTGACAACGTAGAGTTCACTAGGTAAAATTTGTCCATAAACTTAAAATATATATTACAATAATAATATTTTTTCTGATGTGCCTCGCCATCTTATACTGTCACGAGCCGCCACTGATGTTACCCAGTATATCCGGAACTACAAATACGACCGATTTGAGATATAGTATTTAGAAGAAGAATAATGACGTCATGTTCGTGCAAAATTTCGTATGGATCGTATAATTAGAAGACTAATAAAAAAAATATTTTCGAGCAGAGCAATGTTTAGCGCTATCGAAACCATAGCAGTAGTTCTAGGATACAGTTTAAATTAAGTATTTAGTTCTGAAATAGCGACAAGAAGGCTAATGCAAAATTTTGTGAGGATCGTGGGTGATATGAACAAAAGTGCAAAGGTCCTGGCTTCACGTCACCATTTCCAGAAACTGCTTTGGAAAAAATCTATGTATTTTGAATCAAAACGTTGACGACCTACATCATTTCAAGTCAAACGATCTATGCCGTTCTCAAGAGACAGCGAAATACCAGAGGAATATGAAAGGTGTGGTAATTTTTTCCAGTCAAGTACTCCAAATTATAATCGGATATTTCGGTTGTTGTCCACCAAACACAGCATAAGAAATTGTGTGGATGCAAGGGAGACTTGAGAGAGTCTGGTACCGAATCAATAGGCTACAATCATAGACGTATTAGGATAAATGGCTGCAATTAATAATATGAACGCTTAAAACATAAATACAATATCAACTTTTCGTCACAAGTAAACAACCGATTAAGAAATTGTTATCATTGCATAAAATCTTTGCCGCACAAACGTTAACACGATTTAATTTGCTATCATTTGACAATCCATTTGTGATCACTCGTTTAACTTTTACGTCCTTCATAGCTGATATGTGTGATTGATGCTGAATGATTTCATCGCTTAGAATAATGAATATTTCTCCAAGCTATAGGTATGTTGTACTGGAATTCAACTCTATAACATATTAATGGTCCTTCAGAGCATGTTCCATTGATCAAACTGAGATCTCCCGAAGGAATTCCTTGAACCATCTGCGCTGTTCGTTGAATCTTTTCAAATATATTGCAGCCGTTATTGTTTGTAATTTGTTCATGATTAAAACGAGTTTTTTTTTTTAATTTACTATATTTTAATACCAAAAAACTTCAAACGTTTGCACATTTTTCTTACTACAGTTTCGAATTATTAATTAATCGAGATATACCGCTCAGATTTTTAATAATTTCCAAAGACTCCGTGAGGTCTTCATAAGTATCTACCAAAATTGCAGATTGAAAAAAATGTCGTTCATGAATTAGGATGCTATAAAACAAGCTTCTATTAACGGTTTTAACACGAAACAAAAAAGTTTAGACTAAGATGTCTAAAAGCCAGGAAGTGAACTGATTTGACTTGGCATGAGACATTTGGAGGGACATCACTAGAAATTATTTTTTCTTCTGTATACGGTGCTTCTTGAAAATTAATCCGTAATTATGTTTCAACCTAAGATCTAATGGAATATTTCAGTTTATGGCCATTATGATATTTTAAATTTGTTTTTGTCAGTTTTCATTTAAGCTTAAATGTTTAAAACACCTAAATTCAATAGAAGCGATGTAAGCCCATAAGTAACTATCTGAAGCGACACTAATCTCTCCAAATCTGATATACAGACGCAATACCAATGTCTTTACATACTTTCGAATCCAAAGCAATCTTTCCAAACAACTCAAAACTGCATACTATATATAATCAAGGCTATAATTATAATTATAAATAATTCAGTAATCTGAGCAGCATACAGAGATTGGTTCTTTAACATGCTATTCTGGATCCGTTCTGAAAGCTTACTAGGGCTTTAATCAGTTGAAGTTCTTATTCAAATCAAGATAATGAATGAAAAATGTTAATGGTTGATTTAGAGATTCGACAAAAATTTTGCGGATATCTACGATTGTTGAGTCTACCCTGTAAAGAATTTCCAACTTATTATGTTTTTTAATACAAACAGGTGCAAAACTAAAGAATTTGTCACATTCAAAATAGTCATAGTTTTTTTTGTTTATTGTATCTAAATGTTTATCACCTCGCTGTCAAGTCCAAGGTCAAATAAACCTAACCTTACCAATTATTAAATTATCATCATGATAAGAGCCGCATATATAAACAGTTTTATATTGTTATGCATATTCTGAAAAAATCAAGCAAGTGCTTCATCAATCTTTTCTCCTTACAATATTTAGTTTCTAAAAGAATGGCCACAAAACCGAAGTTGCTAAACGAAGACTGTCTCCTCACAAGATGTAAACAATTAGCACCCTCCCTGTCACAAGATAAACACAAAGGAGAAGCCGGAAGGATAGGAGTATTTGGAGGAAGTCTCGAATATACTGGTGCTCCTTTTTATGCTGCCATTACATCGCTGAAAGTCGGAGCTGATCTAGTGTATGTGTTTTGCATGAAGGATGCTGCTACCGTAATAAAAACATATAGCCCAGAATTGATTGTTCTCCCATACTTGGATCATTGCCAAGCATCAACTAAAATAGATCCTTGGCTAGAAAGATTACATGTCATCCTGATTGGTCCAGGTTTAGGGAGAGATGATGCAACTTTCAGCGTTCTCAAACAGGTGATTAATTCATGCCGAAGGTTGAAGAAACCGTTAGTAATAGATGCAGATGGATTATTCCTGATTTCTAAAGAGATCGATTTGATTGAAGATTATCCAAATAAATTAATTTTAACACCAAATATTATTGAATTTTCCAGGTTGGTAGGTAATACAGAAAAAGAGAAATACAGAGATAATTCAGCCAAACTATTTGAGTTATGTTCGAATTTAACAATTCTTATAAAGGGCCCAGAAGATATAATATATGATAAAGCAGTTGAAGTCAGAGTAACTGGTTCAGGTTCAGGTAGAAGATCTGGAGGTCAAGGGGATTTGTTAGCAGGAGCAATAGCTACTTTTTTGACATGGTCTATGCAGAAGGAGATTAAAGTCCATAGCGAGGAAGCACATGATGATAGAGCTCTACTAGCAGTTTTTGCAGGTTGCAAGCTGGTGAGGGAATGTAATAAACTGGCTTTCTCCAAATTAGGAAGAAGTATGACAGCTTTAGATATGACACATGAAATACATGCAGTGTTTGATCATCTTTTTGAGAACAAGAAGAGCGTTGTTGGTACCATTTTTGATTGAGCATTAATTATATTATATATTTAATAATACTTTTGTTTTATAAAAATTAATATGGGGATATATTTGCAATATATATAATTTTGTAGTCGATAATTATTTTTGATTCAGAATATTACATATAATATTTCACTAAGGAAGCAAATAGTTTTTTTGTCCAAGGTAAATTGTCTCAAGTAATGTTGTATTATGGAGACTACAATGTGAATAGATAATAAAAAGTCTAGAGAAAAACCTGTGACAACATTTTGCTTACCTCAAGCCTTGAGAAATCAGCCAGTGAGTGAAAAGGTTCTGTCTTAAATTTAATTATCAAAGCTAGTGTTATTTTGGGTGAGTAAACTAATTTAAAGAACACTACTCTAATAATATAAGATTAAATCTTTGATTGTCTCGGTCTTTTCTTAACAGAAACAATTGTTTCCTCATATCCTGACTTCATCAGATGAATATTTGAACGTTTTTAGTTTATAATTGTTTAAATACTCCCTGATGAAGTCCTGGTATGACAAAATAATTGTTGTGTAAAACAAAAAATAGCGGAAGTTAAAATAGTTCTTACTTTACACATATCAGATTAGTAGTAGTTTTTATATGCTAAGTAACTGTTTGTTGGTTTCAGGTGCTATTTTACCTATAAGGGGTTTCATTTTGAATGTTGTTTGGGTAGCTGTCATCTTTTGATATTTGACTAGTAAAAACTACGCCATTACTAAAAATGGAAAGGTACGCACTTCAACAATGCATTGGAATTGTTAAAATTCACTACAAAAATGGTGAAAATTTTGCAGTCACAGTTTGCAAAATTAAAGCACTATTGGTCATTATGTGAAGCACCTTTTCGGCCGGTAATAGTGAAACTGGTAAAAAAAATTGAACTGTTGGAACAAGTTGGTGATGTGAAGAATCCAAACCGTGTGCATGGCTCAAGAACAACTGAGAATATTGCTGCTGTAGCCCATAATGTTACGAAAACCCAGGTTTGTCAATTCCTTGTGGATCTTTGGAATTAGGCATTCTACAAACGACATTACACAGTCTTAGGTTTTAAGGCTTTCAAAGCTCCGTTAAAAAGGCGGTCGATCACCAGCAACGTCGTATCTGCGCCGATTGGGTCCTTTTGAAATGTATCAAAATGATCGGATTTCATTGAAAAATCATCTTCAGTGATGAGGCCCATTTCACCTAGGAGGCTACGTTAATAAGCAAAATTATCACATTTGGGGCTCCAAAAATCCAAGAATGATTGTTGAAAAGCCTCTCCATCCTCAATGTGTCACTGTTTGGTGTGGTTTTTTGGGCTGGTGGTGTGATTGGATCTTACTTCTTAGAAAATGAGGCTGTTGCAATTGTTACGCTGAATGGATTGAGCTAGTAAGCTATGATTAATGATTTTTTATGGCCGGAATTGGAAGATATTGATGTGGACGACGTTCATTTTCAACGAAACGACGCTACGTGCCATACAAGCAACGAAACAATCGCAATTGTGCAAGAAAAGTTTCCTGGTCGTGTTATTTCTCGAAGAGATGATGAATTGGCCACCGAGATCTTGTGATTTAACACTTTCAAATTTTTTTCTTTGGGACCACTTGAAAGATAAGATCTATGCCAATGCTGAACAATTGATTCAAGACCTTAAAGATTTAATTCGTGAAGTTATCGAGGACATACAGCCACAAATGTGCTAATTGATCATGGAAAATTTCATGAAAAGATTATGGTACTGCAACCATAGCATTAGCGGCTAGTTGGTTGATATCATTTTCCGTTGTTACTGGCATACCTTCGTCTTCACAGTGAAATAAACATCCATTGATTTCTCCAAATATACCCGTTTTTTCCAATATCAAAATAAAACCTCTTATTGGAAAACCCTTTATTTGAGCCTTTTCACAGTGAGCAGTGAAATGCTCTTTAAGTAACTTGAATTCGTTATTTAAAATCGATAGGACATCTTTTCTTTTGAAGATGCTTGTCTTCTTTTAGTCTGAAAAGGTTTAATCCACAAAATTTTATTCTGCTTGTTGTACCCATTGATTGACCTCTTCCTTTTACACAAGGACACTGCAATCAATGGTGTTTAGATGTCTAGTTAATAACTCCTAATAGGAGTTTTACTCTTCCAATTCTCAAAATGTTATACGAATATGACTTGTGTTTGTAACACTTTCTGGTAAACATGCTATGGATTGCAATTTTGAACATATCAAGCTAAATTTGGGATGCATATACAGATGCATGATATCCACAAACCATTTTAAATTAATGAGAATCAGAAATTTGGTTTTCGAGATTTTGAAGATTGTTCTACTTTTTCATTACTTTTGACATGGATTCGTGAATGACCGTAATCTTCTTCATAAGTCACTGTATATTTTAGCATCTTTTGTCTTGTTGAACTCGGATTTTACATTTCCTCAATCAAATAAATTTAATAGCTTTATGTTTTGTTCTTGCCTATACAACTTTAAATCAATATAATTTCCAAATCTTGAATGAGATTAAATTGTTGTGTTTGAAAAGAGGAAGATAGTGTTCATCTGAAATTTACCCCAACAAGAACAGTAACAGTCTAAAGCAGGTGTGAATACAAACATCTCTTTTGTGTTGTGACCTTATACTGAGTTATGTCGAAATATTTTTCTTCAAGTTTTCTACTTACTGGTAAAATTATTGCAACATTTCCTAATTTCTGCTTGATGTTTTTTATTATTTCAAGAATTCCTTCGAAAACTTCATGTGGAGTACAATCCGTATTGTTAGTGCCAACAAATAAAACGATAGCTTTCAATTTAGCATGAAAATCTAATTCACCGTTCTGTATTCTCCAAAGCACATTCTCAACTCTGCAAATAGAATAAAATGAAAAATTACTATTAAATATAATTGTTCAGTTCATGTTATTCATGTTTAAATTCATTAACTTGGTTTTAAGTGTGTATATACACAATAACAAAATTATTTCCTAAAACAAAATTTGATGATTATATTCTTCGCCACCAAAATAGGATTTCCATTTTATCCAAAATAGTAAATCACCTTGAATTGATGTGAATCAATATGTAATAAATACCACTATTTAGAACAAAAAGCAGTGAAATAAGGTAAAACATCCTTCAAACATTTTTTTTAATTCTATACACGATCATGCAAAATTTTTTACGAATTTAATTTGGGGCAAAACTTAATTTCAATCTGAAAAAATTATTTATTCGAAGGAGTAAATTTTTTAAACAACCTATACTCTCAATGTAAATCACCTTGAATTGATGTAAATCAATATGTAATAAATACCAGTGTTTAGAACAAAAAGCAGTGAAATAAGGTAAAACATCCTTCAAACATTCTTTTAATTCTATACATGATCATGCAAAATTTTTTACGAATTTAATTTGGGGCAAAACTTAATTTCAATCTGAAAAAATTATTTATTCGAAGGAGTAAATTTTTTAAACTACCTATACTCTCAATGTGGAAACCCATTTTCTCATCGTTTCATCAAAATGTATTTTATTAATTTTGATCGATAATGGTTCTACCATTTTTTACTGCAGTAATGATGAATATACAGATGGTCCCAGAAGTTGACGTCAAGACGAAAGCGGCCAAGATATAATAGTTATAAAAAAAATCTAAGTTACATATTTTTAAAATTATAGGCATTTCAAGACAGAGAATATTAACCTTGTGATGATGATTTAACTCCCGTTACAAGAAATCTTTATTTTATTTTCATTATGTAATCCGGAATAATGATTCTGTGAATTGTTGCCTAGTATTTTTATTCAACTGGTTTGAAAATATAATATCACTACGAAACTCGAGTCACTGTATAATCAGTAAATAAAAACAGAAAACAAAGTAATTTCTCATTTCATTCCAATTAAAATGAACTATCACAAAGTAACGGACTACTCCATCCAATATTTCAACTGAAAACTTGAAAGAAAATGTAACTTTTCGCCCAACTAAGTATTTTAAATTAATACTTCGCCCAATTTTAACTGCATGTACTCAAGAAAAATGTACTATGCTAGATTGACAACTAACTTTAAAAGTTGACGCATTTAATAAGGAATTCGAAATGGTATAACATAAATTTCTTGTAAAGGGTCTTTCAATGGGAACGCCTTATTTCTAAATTGACATTACTCACGCATGGCAGCCATTATTTATTTTTTTATTATTTGTGACATTGATAGTATTGGTCAATGTCTACCATTTAATCATGGAAAGATACACACTACAACAACGTTTACAAATAATCCATATTTATTATGAAAAATCGCGATCTGTTACTCTAACTTTACTTGCTTTAACTCCAATTTTTGGTCGTTATAATCGTCCGGATGAAAGAACAGTGAACGTTTAGTGAAGAAGTTTGAAACGAATTTTACACTTCATGACGTTACAGTGCCAGTGAGATAAAGAAATGCAAGAAGTGAAGAAAATATTGCTGCCGTACGTGAAAGTGTTCGTGAAGACCAACATTAATAGATTTATCGACGTTCACGAGAACTAGGCATCTTTCAGACGTCTTTGTGGCGAATTTACGAAAAGACCTCGGGATCAAATCGCTCAATCTCGGTGGCCAGTTCACATCGCCTTCACGTGAGATTCCCATGCTGTCAAATCGCTCGTGCAGAATGTCCAATGTGGCATGAGCTGTATGGCACTTAGCGCCGTCCTGTTGAAACCACATATCGTTGGTATCAATGTCATCAAATTCAGGCCAAACGAAGTTGGTAATCATCAACCTAGAGCGCTCGCCGTTGACGGCGATGGCCTGGTCAACATCGTTCTCAAAAAATATGGATCGATGACGCTGCCAGCCCAAAATACACACCTAACAGTAACCTTTTCGGGATGCTCTTGGATCTCATGTAGATTGGTTTCGTCCCAAATTCGACAATTTTGTCCATCGACGTATCCATTCATCCAGAAATGGGTTTCATCGTTGAAGAAGGTTTTCGTCCTTGAATTTTGTACGGGTGCAGGACCAAGTCACGACACAAACTTCGCCAGGTTGTGGTGTGCGAAAGGCTGAGTTTTTGTGATCGGCTGAGTTTTTGTGAAATTGACTGCCTCGGATTGTCCTCAACACTCTCACGGACAACGGTGATTGCTTCAGCAGATCTGACGTTTCATCGTCGTTCGGTTGTTAGTTCATTGTTTACTAAACCAGTGGACTCAATTTTATTCACCACAAAGACCTCTTGGTAGGACGATTTTATGGCTGCCCTACAATGGGCGAAGCGCGTAAAACATTGCCCAAACAGAACACCCATTTTGATAGAACAATTTAATCATTTGCACGTTTTGTTGAACGCTATATCTATTCATGGTAATTTGGTTAAATAGACTGAATAAATGACAGTATGGCCGCTTTCAACTGTCAAAGTTCAGAAGTCTCTATTGGAAGATTCGTTATTTTGCTTAAAGTATTTTAGTCTCTTTTTCGGGTTTTCACACCAATGGATAAACTAACGTACACATGTTTTATAAAATGAAAAATAAAGGTTTTTTTGACAAGTTTTAATTTTATATTAATCATAATATAAGTTTTTTAGATTCCTGATAATAATTTTTAATTCTAAACTGGAACTTTCATTCAATTAATAACTTATATCATTTAATATTTTTCTTATGATTATTATGACTTGGAATATCTCCCGTTTTCAGTTTGACGTTCACGTCTGGAACACCTGTGTGCAATAGTCACCCAATGTAGTTGCAACATTAAGTAAAAAAAAACGTATTTAATATTGCCTTTACGCAAGAGAAATAGTCCTGTGTAGTTGTGTATCACAATCAAAAATTTAATCTGCAGTAGATTGAAAATTATAGTTACCTATCTCCACCAATGCCAAAGTTACAGCAGTGCAAAGATATGAATTTCTCTGCCCATATTGTTGAAAATTGTAGCTGCTGAATTATGGAATCTCCTATGAACAAAACTTCTGGCTCTGCATTCTGAGCTTCGTGGAGGTATCTGTTGTGCTGTCCAGAAATTTGAAAATTAGACTTGGAAGAAAAAACATGGATAGCTGTTTGGTGTCTACAAATTAGAGGGCCACTGAAGAAGTGACAAACCTCTACTGAAATTTAAGATAAAAACTCGCTGGCTGTTAGAATTACCTAACAATTTGGCTCATCCAAAAACCCCCACATATTGAATTTCAATTGTATCTCTTGATTGCGTATAGAAGGCCAGTCAGTGCTCAACACTTTTGTCTCAAGTAACGTTGTGCTTGATATTAGGTTAAGTTTATCTCAAACCAACGTTGTAACGTCGTGTTCAAACTTAGGTTAGACATATTTCGACCTCTAAAATACGTTTACGTTAAATCCGAACACCCCGTATACCTAATCCAACCACTGCTTCGGTATTCTCTAGCTAACCTCTCTCTAACTCTAGCTAATCATAACTAATGATATATAGGTTAAGGACGGATTATTTGGATCAAAATATGGCGATCGAACCAAATATGCCTTAATAAAATATTGCGGTGGAAAGTTGAATTGTTTTCGAGTTTTGTTAATAAATTCACTGATTATTTCTCAATTTTTATCAAAAGCGGCACCGAGGCATAACTTGGGACGAGGAATATTATTTTATGTATTATTTCTCCTTTTGTTATAGCCACGTGAATCATTCCTATTGATGAAATCAAGTGGTAGCTTTTTTTGACGAAACCTGATAGTGATTTTGACCAGAAAATACGATGTAAAAATCTTTTGCACATAATATTGGTACTATTATTTGAATACGAAAATTTCACTGGTTTTTGAGAAAAATGCAATTGAACACTAGCACTAACATTGTCTCAGAAGGGGATTTCAAATTATAGACAATAAAGAAACTTGTAACATTATGCTTTTGTTTCAACAGTAAAGAAGTATTAAACACAAATTAACATGAAAAGAGCAATGTTCTACGCCTCCTCCGACTTCTATGCCTTTTTTTATTTCTGGTCATTGTTTCGAAGCTTATTGGCTTCAATCGTCACTGCGTTGTAATGTCCAACGAACAAAAATCAGCCACGCATCTATATTCGCATTGGAAAACCAAACTATTTATTATACACTAGCACCATATAGTGCACACAAATAAAGGGTCTTTCACTGGGAACGCCCCATTTTTAAATTGATATTACTTACGCATGGCAGCCATTGTTTTATGTTGTGTTTTATTCACAAAACAAAATGGTGCGCTGTTAATGAAAGACATACATACACGATATACCCCATCGAGGCAATTCAAGCAAAGAGCTGTATTACCGATTTGTTTTATTATTATGAAGCCAGAAAACTTTCCTCATGCTCAAGTCAGGTATCTTGGTCAATTCAAGAAAAGAAGTGTATTCCCGATCGGAAATACAGTTCTCTGCTTGAATTGGCTTGATGGAATATGTATATTCGTGTGCACTAGATGTCGCTAGTGTATAATAAATACATTGGTGTTACTATGCAGAGCGAATATAGATGCGTGGCTGATTTGTGTACGTTGAACATTACAGCGCACTGACGATTGAAGCTAATAAGGGTGATTTGAAGAATTTTCTATTACCACAGCTCATACTCCCCATTAATCATATTTGGTACAGACTATCAGCCGAATTAATTCGTTTGCATACCTTTCATAAATGCGTTTTTATCAAAAACGGGCGAAATTATGATGTTTAAACAAGAGTAAAAATGATTTTTACATCGTATTTTTTAATCAAGATCACTATCAAGTTTCGTCAAAAAAGCTATCACTTAATTTCATCATCAGAAATGATTCACGTGGCGCTTCCTATAACAAAAAGTAAAGTAATAGATAAAATAATATTCCTCGTCTAAATTTGCCGATTTTGATAACAATTGAGAAATAAACAGAGAAATTATTAGTGACAAACGAAAAAAAAAATCAAATTTAACTTTATAAAGTGATACAGTGTTATCTAGGGCATGTTTTAAAAATTTAATTCTAAATGTTTTCAAGAGATCTGTTTAGATTTAAATCTGTAGAGGTTCCGGAGAATTAATTCCAGCTATTATCTGTAATATTCAAAAAACTTCTTCATAGTATATTTTCAATATATGCCGTTTATCTTTTTCCTCAGCAATATTTTATTGGGGCATATTTAGTCTAATAGTCATATTTTGGTCCAAATAATCTGTTCTTAGCCTTTGTCCCAATAGTTATGGTTCAACCCCTATTATGTGCATACCGGCTGCAATCCTAAATACGCCACTGGTGTAATTAGGTATATTGGCATCAATTTAATTTTTCAATTGAATGTGCTAGATTTTAAGTGAAAAAATACTACTATGTTGATGATAAACGGAGGGTGAAGCCATGGATGAAAGCTACAGTCTTACATAATCAACTTAGTGTAGAAAATTCTTCGTCGTTTATTTAAAACAGTATCTACGCCAATGACATAACAGAACTGAAAGAAGAATGAATATGCAAGCTAAATATTCTCGAGATTGAATCGATCCTTCCGCAGATAATCGGTTATGAGCAAAAATAAAATTAAAACATACCATACTCTGCCATCTACCATCACCAACTTCATCTTCTGGTGGCTGGGCTAAAATACAAGGATTCATTTCAACACAAAATCTTCAGCGATGTCGAAATGTCACAGCAAATACGTAAGAAATATAAAGGAAATGAAATGAATTAAGCTCTAGATCTAAATTGAGGAAGTGTTTTAATATCTTACGTATGCCCTACCAGAGTGCCCATTTATTATTCTCTTGTCAATGATGGACAATATTATTACCGCTACTAACCTCTAAGGGGTTTGAAAACTGGATTCGGAGAACCAGAACAATTCATATTTGTTGGCAAATTGATAATATATTTTAGTATTTTCCCACAATTTGAAGAAAATAATTTTCGAAATAAGGTTATGTCATCAATTAAATATAAACATGGCACATAGGCGTCGAAGATGTTTTTCACCAAGGACGTCAATCAGTTGTTCTTGACGGTTATTAAGAAAATAGTATGCAATTAGAATCTATTCAAGTATATACATTGAAAATCACTACGAAGAAGTATTTGCATATTACAGAATAATAGTTGGAATTAATTCACCAGAACCTCTTACAGATTTTAATCTAAAAAATCTCATGAAAACATTTAGAATTAAATTTTAAAACATGTCCTAAATGCACTGTATCACTTTATAGACATATATATTATCATCACATGTGGTGGAAATTAACTATCCATTTTTAGTAATAGTTAATATTACTTGTCAAATATCAAAAGATGACAGCTTCCAAAGTGACAGTTTCCCAGTTAGCGGGCTATTCAAAATGAAACCTCTTATTGGAAAACCCGATAATTTTCATAGATAGATATCATGATTTTTAACAAACATTGTCGATATAACTTTATTAGCTCTCATACAATTCATTATTAATTTTCGTATATTTCATTTTGTTGATGATCAAATATCGACTAGTATAGATACCATCAGCAAATTACCAAATATAATTAGTCTTACCAGGTTCTATTTTTTGTCGAAGGAATACTTCTCATTTTCTTCATGTAGCATTTACTTGTCTCGCAAATCTCATAAGCATATTCGATAGGAAAATAAATAAATTTTGACCGAAAATAGCATATCCGGGCCATAAATAATCATTACTCCTTATCAAGAAATCAGCAATCCAAATGTAGCTTCCACCAATCAAGGCCCCAAATGCTGCCATAAGACCTAAGAATAGACACAAAATCGCAGCCCCTTTACCGCAGAAACCTCTACTTGAATAATAAACGGAATCGTTTAAAGAGTGCACAGGTATAGAATTATTGAAAAGAAGGGTTATAGTTCCAACGATTCCAGGAAGATGATATATCTTTTTCCTTTCCATTAATTCCGTATAATTCGATTGTAAATCGAAAAGTATCCACCATCCCAAGGAGAACAACGTACCTGCAATACATGCGACTATAAAGTTTATTTTGTAAGCAGGTAATTCGCATACTAAACATTTAGATACTCGGTACATTATTTCAAGACCAGAAATTTACTGACTGGAAATTCGAAAAATTGAACTGAATGATTTTTTTATTCAAATTGTTATAATGACAAATGTCATTTTTGATTCGCACCGACTATGAAGTTATTATTCTTTTAAATAGTCGTTGCAGTGGACAGAAGGTAGGTACGAGTAGAAAAATTTAATGGAAAAACCACATTTTGGTTGGGGAAGAATTCCATTATTTTTTCGTCAGATGTCTGTAGTGATCGATATCTCGTAAAGTATCGATCAAATAATTTAAAATTTACGCTCGTTGTCAAGGTGACCATTCATACTAAAAAATCCTTTTGCTGTTTTTTGCTTGGTCCATTCAGTTGTAAGGTGTTAAAAATGGAAGTCAACAATGGGAAAATTCGGTACAGTTTACAGTTTTTCTTTAATAAAGGCGAAAGTGCAAGCCAGGTGGCTGAAATTGTTAAAAGTTTTTATGATCCCGATACCGTGACAGCTATTAAGTGCAATTTTGGTTTCGTCGATTCCGTTCAGCTATTTTTATTATTATTTTAATCACAGAAATAATCGAAGTTGACTGAAGAGGTGTTGCGTTCCATCCGGACAACGCCACGACACATACGTCTGTAATGACTCCCCAGAAACTCCAGGAGCTTGGCTGGGAAGTTTTAATGTATCCACCACATACAGGATGAATAGTGTTCACTTTTCACGAAATAATGTAATTATTGAACTTAGCGTCAAAAGGTGATGTTGAACAGACAGTTGAACCGCCCAAACTCAAGAACCTAAGAGTTTTGAAGAATCCAAAAATAATTTTGAAAATTTTAACTGGGTTGTGCACAGAACATAAATAACTTTCAAACTAACCAACACTCGACATCTCTCCCCTATTCAAAAAATGTTAGGGGTCTGGACCATTTTTTCCCAAAGAAGGAACTCCACAAGGGTGGAGCCCGTCTCCACTATTCTATATCTTCTACTGCTATGATATCCCTAAAGGAAGAAACAATCAATAATATTTACTACAATACACAGATGACAACTTCATTACATCACACGACATATCACTGACAAGCTGCTTGAATGGATTACAATGTACGATGAATAAATTGGAAATATGGCTCACAAAATGTTACCTAACTCTAGGAAAATGAAATTATATAATTTTTCATTAGCTTCGTCTACCGTAACAATAAAAGGATCGTCAAAAAACCAACACCAGAGATACAATACCTAGGAGTTGAACTTTACAACAAAATGAATTCCAACAAATATACTACTTCAATTAAACAGAAAACTGTAGCAAGAGCGAAAACTTCTACCAAACTTACTATAAGGGATAAGCATAAAGAACGCTATCAGAATCTACACGAGAATATGCAAGCCTGTCCTGGAGTATGCATATCCAACCTTCATCACTTGTTGACATTCTAAACAACTTGAAAACTGCAGAAACTACATACGAGGGGTGTTCAATGTATTCTCGGTATAGACATGAAAAAAAAATTTTGGAAAAATTCTATTGTTCAATGTGGTCTGCTAGAACTAATACATTTGTTAGATCGAAAATTAAGCTTCTCTAAATCTTGTAAAAAATATTCTTCCGGTTTCTCCTCAAAATAGGTATTAATTGCTATCTCCAGTTCTTCATCGTCGGAAAATCGCTTTCAAAGATAATATTTTTTCACATTTGGGAATAGGTAGTAGTCCCCCAGTGGACTATACGGAGGATGAGTAATTTCTACGAAGCTACATTCCCGCACAGCACCTTCGCTACGCGGGCCTTGTAAACTGGCGCTTTGTCGTTAAGCAGAAATATCTCCGCTGTGAGTTTTTCTGGCCTTTTTCCTTTAATTGCTTCTCCTAAGTTACGCAATCTGGATGCTGCTATGATGCTTTCACCCTTTTTAGTGATTCTATTCTTCATAAAATAACTTTGAAATTCCAAAAGACTGTAGCCATTATTTTTCCAGCGGATGAGGTGACTTTAAACTTGTTTGAGGATTGTGCAAACTTTTCAATTCACTGCATGGACTCTTGTTTACTCTCACGGTCATAGTGATGAACCCATATCTCATCCCCAGAAACCAGCCGGTTAAAAATAGTCGATGGGTCTTCTTCACAAAGCTCCAAAAACTCCTTATAATACTCGACAGTGGACAACTAGTAGTTTTTTCTTGAATGGCATTGACAAGCTCTCTGCCTTGTGTTGTTGTAGGCCGTGATCCAAACATTGTGTATTTACTGTTATAGTCACCATCGGAAATAAACTTTTGTCGCAATGTTTGGAAGAATTTACTGAAGTTCTTTTTATATTATGTCAAGGTTGACATTGAACTGCTGCTACCATCAATTCCTGAGACTGCAGTTCCACTTTTATAACCGTTGTCTGCAAATATTCTTCCTCATATTTCGGTAATTCGATATGACTTATCGTTTCTTTTATTATGATAGCAGTATCAGCATGGGCAGTCTTATCTGGATGATTTGTTGATTAAGTTCTGTATGTTTTAATATATGATTTATCTATGAAATGAGTTTCGCTTATGAGAAGAATGTCTACCGAATTTCAATGGAGATAAATCTCTATTTCATTTTTATGTTGTATAAACCCATTGGCATTCCATTCTGCGATTTTAATAAATTTAGCAAATTTTGCTGATAAGCGTAGTTACCATATTTAAGATGTGTTCTGTTGTGTTGTTGAAACATGTCCCTGAATTCTTCTAAAAATGTGCTCATTGTGTTGTTTATGTTATTTATTTGTTCTTCGGGAGTATTATTCATTACATCGGTGTAACTTTGTATTTTCTTCTGCTGGTTTTTGGACACTTATGTTATTTTGTGAGAGCTGTTGCAGATAATGTATATTTGTAGAGTTGGCTTGTGAATTATTTTTTGCACTATTATTATGCTGAATATTGAACCAGTTGTTTTCATTATTTGACTTTTAAAGCTTGTGATAAAATTCACATCCTTTATAATTTGACACAGGCATATGGTCTGTTGCAATAGGTTCTAGAATGCCTGTATTGCTGGCATCTCATACACTGCGTAAATTCCTTTAATTTTTCTAGGTGCTTCTATCTGTATTGTCGGAGATGTTAAATTTTGTATATTTCCTTGTTCTTTTCTGCTAGTTCTAAATCAACAAAGAAAATATTCTTGGGTTCCTTGATCACCCTGTGCATTCAATTCAGGATATTCCTAACTTTATGTCCGCTTTCATTTAGTTCTTGTCTGATTTCATTCATATCCGTACTATGGTGAAGATATTTTATGACAACTCTAAATGCCGGTTCTTCTTTTGGCTGGTATGTATGATGAATAACACTGTTATTCCTCATATATTTGATTAACTTTCTGTAAGTTTCTGGTAATTCACAGTTCATTTTAATTATGGTGTCTGCAAGGCACTTTGTGAAATACTTCCACTGCAGCACTGATTTGTTTAATCAACATTCCACATCATAAACAAAAATCGGCGAAGGTTTAGGTAATTTGTTATTTTCATTGTTATGAACAGTCTGTGTTTTTTCATTGGTTTCTCCCTGAGCCTAGAATCTATTGTTGATAGTAGCTGGAATTGTGGTATTTGAGTTGATTTTCCTTCTTTTAACTGTGTTTGTTCTAACTGCCTGCCAGGAATTTCTTCCCAGATCATTTAAATTGAATCCCAAGAAATCTTCATCACTTGTTAATATCACTCTATATAAATGCGGGTTATTTTGTTGTTGCATGTTATTTATGTGTTCCTGTATATTTTCATTTGCTTGTTCACATGGTCTTGAGTTCATGTTATTTTGAACGCTATCTGCCTTTATCTTATCCATCAATCATCTGGATAAAAAAGAAATCTTATTTTGTTGAATTGTCATTCGGTTCTCCCGAATAATTAATAGTGAAAATATTTTTCAGAATATTTCCTCTGGAATAAACACTCTGTGGAACCTCTTTATTCTCAGTAAATATCTCGGTTGATTACTGTCGTATTCACAATTCTTAAATGCGCTCGCGATAACGCCTGCGCCCCAGTTAATGGATAAAAGGCTAAAATCAACAGTGAGGAGTACAAGAGCATTCAAAAAGAAATCAGAGACGAAGTTAGACAAGCAAAGAAAGAAATGTGAGGAAACTGAGGAATTACAGAGAAAACATGATAATTTCAGAAATCATAAAAAGGATTAACTGGAATTCAAAAAAGAAAGCACACATCTGTTTTAATGGATGAAGCTGGAAAGCTTATTATAGAGGTGGACGAAAATATGAGAACTATCGCGAAATTAGCCGCCATGTTAATTATACTGAAATGATGGTAAGGCATATGTGTTGTGTGTGGACAGAATAACACAAAGAAACCTAACTGGTCAACCAAGGAGTACCACCCAGCATCAAAATAGGAGCTTCAGACAACTAGCTCTATAATTATTATAATATCGTCAACATTCGAACTGGTGAATTCGTTTTTACAGACGAATCACGATTTTGCCTAGGTATGCATGTTGGAAGGGAAAAGGGAATATATTGAGTTTGCTTGAGAGGCATATAGTCCAGAACAGTTGGAGCATTGGTTTGGGGGGCTATTGCTTATAAAATAAAATAGAAAGGCCTTTTACTTGATAGAATTGCTTATGGTAGTTATCATCACTTCTCATAATTCGAGGTGGTATAACACTTCTGTGTAATATTCATGATGTTCTACAAACAAACAACTTTGCTACCATATCTAGATGACAATACACACATCCTTTTTCAGCAAAATAATGAACGTCATGTTGAATGTTGCTTGTTCAGTTGTTCTCCAAGAAGCAGGTATTAATATTTTGCCATGGCCTTCCCACTCTTTGGATTTATATCTCATCAAACATGTGTGGGTAGGAGATTGTGCAGTCCATAAATTCTGGCACAGTTGATCCACAAAGTTCAAGTTGATTGGAACAAGATGCCATAGGCAAATATCAACCATCTCATTTTATAGATAGCAAGATCTGTACAGAAGTTTATTCAGCTACAGGATCACCAGACATATTATTAATTTCTGTTCCATATTACATGTCAATAAAATTTTTTGAAAATTTTATCCTTTCAATCTCACATTGCCAGAAAATCAAGTTTAAGAAATTGTTCTTTTCAATGTAACTGAGTATATTTTACTGATTTAAATATTTGTCTTAAATTGTAAATATTTATCAAAATTTTAAATTTATAAGCCTAAAGTAAATAATTTCGCAAATAAAGACAAGCTATAAAAAATTACTATGTTTTTTATACCGATCACTTATTATGACTTGATTGAGTATATATTACATATGTTAATAGTAGAAATTAATGTTGCTTCATGACAAATCAGGATGAATTTTTGTCTAGTTAATATAGAGATCATTAAATATTTTAAGTTTTCTGTAAAGAAAATAAGTGGAAGCATGATTGAAACAATTTGCTTGATTAGTATTTTCAAATAAGTCGAATAAACGATATGACTTACTGGTAGGAGAAAATAAACAAAAGGAGATAATATAAGATATTAAAATGTAAATAATCGTTTTATGGTCATTAATCTAGATCATATAAAGCCTAATGAACAAGTTATTTGATAGGTGGTAAGGATACATAAACTTATTAAATTTGAAGAATAATAATATAAATGTTGTTCAGAAATGAAAATCCCATTACCACTTTGGAAGGATACACATAAGCTTTGAGAATACAGCCATATATGACTTACAGTGTGCAGCAACTTATTGACTCTTTCGTCTCATAAAGTTGAGAAATGAAAAGTTGCAATTCATCTACTAACTCTTGTACTGAACTCAGTAAAAGATTTCTGCATTTTTTATGAGTTTTTTCCAAGTCATTTCTTTGACTATTAGCAATATATGGCTATCTCCTTGGATAACTTTAGTATACTTTCACTTATCATAAATTAACAAACGTACAGCTAAAATCCAATCTTTACATTGACTAGGATATTTCATATGTAAGTCAAGATTCAATTTGTTGGCAGTCTCATAGTCTTTTTGAACGATACTATTAGACAATTGATATAAATCGTTTTTCAGGCTTGTAGGAAACTGACCCAATTTCCACATTTCTTCCATAAGTTTAACCTTTTCATGAATCTCATTACTGATTCCTGGGTTAAGACGACTCTTAAAATTGTCAAAAGTAATGCAGGCCATATTCGGAATAGCTTCTTCTGATGAATCATTACAAGATGAATCATCATTTAACAGCAATACCGGTTTCTGGGCACTAGATGATGTGCCCAGTGGAAACGCTACCCTCTTATTACCAATTCTGCTTTTAGGAGGAGGATTGGCTGTGCTGAAGTTCAACATAGGGGGATCATTCCATCCTGGATCAACTGTAAGAATCAGCAAATTAACATCTGGTGTAAGGATTTATGGATGGAACAGTTGTTGATGTACCATGAATATAAAGAATAAAAATTGTTCGTATCATCATTAGTTTATAGCAGTATCTTGGTGGTTTGAATGTGTAGATTCCAATTGACAATTCAAGGACAAGCGCTTGTAACATGTTATGAATTTGCTATGGTGTGGTGGTTTAGTGTGAAAAAAACATTTTTTGTTTATCATGGTGAATTTGTTTGGCTTCAGTATCTTGAAATTAGGGGTGTAGAATTTCAAAAGATGAATAAATTTATCATTGAATGAATTAACGGTTTGTTGTGTCCAAGAGTTATAAAAGAATCAGTTTTATCAGTAAATCTATCTGAGGATATTTTTGTTTCCGAATTTATTTCAATTCATAAAACCTAAAATCCTTATAAAGATTATTTAAAAAATTTGTAATATGGAATGAACTCTCACAAAGTAACAGGCTACTCCAACCAATATTTGGAATATTCTACATTTTTCACCCTAAAAACTATTCACTGTTATTAATTATATGTTGTAAGACGATATAATCTCTTTTTTCTAGTCCCAAAACATCATAGCCATGGAATTTTCTTAGACAGGTATAACAATATAATTCATTATTCCTAGAATTTTTCATTTCATTTCTTCCTCATATAATGAACATATAAGTGACAGATGTATATCAGGAAATTCATTTTATTTCGATAATCAAACTGAAATGGAGACATACGCAGAAATACTTTTTGGGTTTGCTATTGTTACATCGAATGAAATATCTCATGACACAGTATTCATATACATATATGTTATAAATAATTATTTATTTATAACACTATAAATAGATTTAATTTTTAGTTTCTAGAACTCTAACTTCAAACAGTCCAGTTGTTGACAGTAGAGATACGAATTTAGTGTTTGGCCATATTAAAGCAACTCATAATAAATGATTCCTTTCGAGTCCCACCAAATACACAGTATAATCTTCTTGGCTGTTAGTCCGGGTTTGACCACTGTTTGAGTTGCTTCACCGTGCTTTGCCTATGAACATTTTCATGCAATATTGTTGTATGTAATCAATTTCTCATCCCCAGTCACCATCCGTTTAAGAAATGGATCAATTTCATTCTGTTTGGCCAAGATTTTGCAGATGAAAATTCGAAATATCATGTTTTTTGGTGTTAATTGGTGTGGCATCCAAACATTGAGCTTCTTTTTGAATCTAACTTTGAGGGAATGGTTTAAAACTGTTTTATCTTTTGCTCCTGGGCGATGCTTTGACTACTAACATGCCAGTCAACTTCGATTATTTCTGTGATTTTATTGACATTTTCTGAGGCCTGTGAGAGATGCATCACTACCATCAGAAATACCTGAACGGAATCGATGAAACCAAAATTGCACCAAGACCATAAAAGCCATTCACAACTTCAGCCACCTGACTCGCCTTTATCATAGAAAAACTGTAAAATGTACCAAATTTCTTCTTTGTTGACTTCCATGTCTAACACCCTGTTACTCGCAACTGAATTGACCAAATAAAAAACAACAAAAGGATTTTTTTAGTATGAAACCTAGACAACAAGCATAAATCTTAAAAGTGTTATTGATCACCATTTTTCAAAAAATAAAAGATTTCTTTTTCCCCAACCTATTATTTAATGGTTGGATCAAACAGTGAGTGCAAAGCCCTATATTATAGTTTTTGCAACTTAAAGAGATTCATTTCAAGTACATGAAAACTCCTTGAATTTTGAAGAGAAATCAAATATCTAGAAGTTATTCCAACTCACTTTGAACCAGGGCAAGTGCATATTGCCATTTTGAAGTTCAAGATAATCTGTTGCTATGCAACAATGTAACAGTTATCACTCCGACCTATCCTTCGAAACTTTTTGGTTTCTAATTGAAAATTTGATAATTTCGACATAGTTTTCCACAGATCAAATAAAGGCTCGTTTGGAATAAGATAACACTGCCTATGAGAATTTTTCTGGTTTCAGAATACAATTTTTGGGTAATTACCTCCTTAAGTGCTGGAAAAGTCTATTAACATCCACTAGAAATGATTCCATATTTTTTCACAACGAACTGTGGGTCGAAGTTTTTTCAAAAGATAAAGTTATTTCTTTTCCTTCATAATAGTTCAGAAAAAATATTCAATTAACTACCAAAGTTTAAATTACCTTTATTTGTCTCACTCATACTAGAACTAGAAGGATCTTATGAGTATTTAACAACAATTAGTGCAAATTTTTTCGATAGAAATTTACTTTCTTAGACTAGTATCCAGTTGTTGCTATCATGAGTTTATATTAAGGTTATATTTAACATAGATAAACTAATGGGTATTTCTATGATATTTAAGGAGAAGAGATTCGACCACAGATTAGTGGATTATTCGAGGAAAAATATTCGGTAATCCGATTCTTAGTATACTCGGAACCATAGATCAACAAGACTACCTATTTGTTAAGACTTATTATTGTTAATCTATGCTCGGAACTATTCGATTATGAGAATGTTCGTGGCGGTAGAATAGGACCTTACGTTGTGTAGACAACCAAATTACACCTAACGAAAGTAAGGAAACAGTGACGGGAGGTTCAAATATTCAAACACACACTAATGCCAGAATAATATATATCTAATAGTAATGCAACAACCCTCAATAAATGGAAACACATTTATCAGCCTGTGGTTAAATCTACTCTACGCAGTGGTTCGCAAAGCTCCAGAGTGAATCTAATGGCGCCCCGGGTCTAAATGACTTATTTAGTATTGTTAGGTCGGTAACTCGCTCAAATCGGACATCATTCTTATGCAGCGGAAGGGGTTAGAAGGGACAGGATACAGCCAGCAGCACCTACAACTGCACTTCCGGTAACCAGTGCAGAACCTAATCCTTACAAGGGGTAAGTTTAAATGGACAGTGAGGTAAGGGTAACTGTGGCATGCCCAGGAGATCTCCTTGAAGAGGGGATCTAACATAATTCGAGTCGACAGGAAAAGTTATTATACTATCAAATGGACTGTATCTGGCCTCCTCGGGGTGGCCAAGGCTCAGATATTACTGAAGAACGAACCGAACACTGCCTGAAGGGTCACGCAAACTAATCCCTGGGGATATCACAATACTTCGGAACAATGATCTAGCAATCACTCACACATTCTCACAATAGCGTTGGATATCTGGAGCTCTTTACGATATGTCGTCCTCTATCAGGACTACTCAGCGATTTACCCTAAAGAACGCCACTGATTCACAAGGAATACAATCTCTCAAAGTTAGCGGGCTAGTGCATATGTAACACAAACTGACTAGGATTATAAAATAGATTTAGTACTCAATCACCTAGGCGTGTTAATGAACGTTACAATAAGAACAAACAACGAAATAGCTAAACGGAGGATCACACAAGAGTACATGCAGATCAGTTACATATCAAGCACCGCAATTAGTAAGAACAGATAAAAAAAATCCATATTAGCAATTATAACGCATATAAAGAACCACTGATTACAAATACAGCAAACGACAACCAGGCACCGATATAAAGTATACAAAACAAATAGATAAGTTGTGAGGGTTCTAGCGCTTTAGTTATAAACAAAGGCAATGCATTTTAGTTAAAACATTCCGGTCGGATTAAATAACACTGAAGCAAAAATACAAGAATGAAAAGCGATGAATGGAAGTAAAATGAACGAGCGTGCAATCACTAATTTCACATTAACACTAAGGTGTTATTCAAAAATGTAAAGCATGCAATTAATCAGAAGCATTTAAAAAAAGTTTACTTACTAAGAGTTACCAAGGGGAACTGTTATAAGTACTATTATCTCCAGTATGTAACTAAGTTGCTCAGGAGGTTTATTTCCAAGAACCTTCCCCTCGGCTGCTTCAAAATACAATCGGGAATGCTATAAGGACATCGTTCTCTTTTTTGTTATTTTTACCGATCGCCTACGTGGCAAGTTACAGTGCCACAGAGTATTTGACACATAAATAACGCGGGTAAATACAATGACAACATCAAAATTCACCTAACGAGAGCAAGGAAACAGTGATGGGAAGTTCAAATGTTCAAAATACAGTAACGTTAGCATAATATATTTATATTACTAATCCTGAAAGGCAATAAACCTCAATGAATGGAAACAAACATTTATCAGCCTATGGTTAAATCTACTCTACTCAATGGTTCGCAAAGCTCCACAGTGAACCTAATAGCGCTCCGGGTCTAAATGACTTATTTCTAAATATCGTTAGGTCGGTAACTCGCGCTCAAATCATATATCATTCTTATACAGCGCAAATGGTTAGGGAGGACAGGATACAGCCAGCATGCACCTTGAATTGGACTTCCGGTAACCAGTGCAGAACTAAGAGGTACCACGTGGACTGTTATAAGTACTATTATCTCGAGTATGTTTCTAAGTTTCTCAGGAGGTTTATTTCCAAGAACCTCCCTCTTGGCCGCTTCAAAATACAATGGGAACGCCATAAGGTTATTATTATTATTATTGTTATTGTCACTCATCGCATACGTGTCAAGTTACAGTGCCACAGAATATTTGACACATAAGTAACGCGGGTAAATACCGTGATGTAAACATCCACAATGGAAGAAGCAGAGTGACAAAGGAGCCACTTAATCTATTTTTTGTGGACTTAGAACCTTCAGATAACAACAAAGAAATTTACAAAATTCGAGGAATCCAGAACAGAATCGTGCAGATTGAACCCCCAAAAAAAGTCAGCGGTTTACCACAGTGCACAAGATGTCAACAATATGGTCACACCAAAACTTACTGCAACAGGCCCTTTGTGTGTGTAAAATGTGGAGGAGAACATAATACGGAGAATTGCAAAAAAAGCAATAACACACCAGCAAAATGTGCCCTATGTAATGGACCTCATCCAGCTAATTACAGGGGATGTGAATTTTACCACGCAATCTTGAGGAGACCAAACAACCAGAACAACAGATTGAATGTACAACAGCCTGCTATACAAGCAGTAAACAACAAATATTACTCAATGCCTAGAAATCAAATACCAGAAGAACAAAACAAACCCAGCTATTCGGACAAACTAAAAGGAATAAACAACAATTCACAAAACACAGATAATGCTGCCACCTTAACGTCCTTCTTAGCTGAGTTCAAAAACATGTTTCAACAATTGGTCCAGCAAAACAACATGATACTCAACATGCTCTCAACCCTAATCACTAAAATTCACTAGATTGATAAGAATAGCCCAATGGAATTCCAACGGTTTACTGCAGCACAAGAACGAAGTTGAAACATTTCTACACCTCAACTCTATAGATATTCTTCTTATAAGCGAAACACACTTTACAGATAGATCTCACTTCCAAATACCACACTATACAACCTATTGCACAAATCATCCAGATAACACAGCACATGCCGGTACTGCAGTCATAATAAAGGAGACCATTACCCACTATGAATTACCAAAACATCAAATTGATTATCTTCAAGCCACAACTATCAATGTAAAAATGGCCACACATGATCTAACAGTCTCGGCTGTATACTGCCCACCCAGGCATAATATAAAAAAAAGACCAATTCAGAGAATTCTTCAACACATTAGGACCAAGATTCATAGTAGGAGGAGACTACAATTGTAAACACACGCTTTGGGGTTCCCGTCTAATAACGACTAAAGGTAGGGAGTTGGCCAAACTAATACAAGAGAAAAATTACACCTTAATGTCAACTGGTGAACCTACCTACTGGCCGAGCGATCCAAACAAATTACCAGATCTCCTGGACTTTTTCATTGTGAACGGTATACCAACAACATATATGGAGGTGGAAGCAAGCTACGATTTGTCTTCTGATCATTCTCCAGTGATTGCATCGGTGGGAACGTTTGCTCTGAAGAGAAAAACCAAACCAAGACTTCATAACAGCAAAACAAATTGGGACGACTATAGAAGCAAAGTGGAGCAACAAGCTAGCCTCAAATATCCTTCTGAAGTAGACGAAGCATTGAAAATGTTTACAACTATCCTGAAACAGGCAGCTATGGACAGTACTCCAAACATAAAAGAATGGGAGCCAACGACATCAATACCGGTCGAAATTAAAAGACTAATCGCAGTGAAAAGAAAAGCAAGATCAAGATGGCAAAATACTCACGCTCCATCTGACAAAAGAATCTTCAACCAGATAAGTAAAGAACTAAAAAACAAATTGAGGGACCTACAAGAAAAATCATTTGCGGATTACTTAGCTAACCTAAACAGGTATGATAGCTCAATTTGGAAGCCAATCAAATCAAAAAAAAAACCAAAACAACAAGTCGTCCCACTCCAGAATCCAGGTGATGCGAGCACTAATTGGGCTAGAAGCGAAAAAGAGAAGGCTGATCTCTTTGCAGAACATCTTGCCAACGTATTTACGCCAAATGATCAGAGAACAGATGATGAGATTGAAGAATGTATTTCCAGCATCCCAACTGACTTACCTAAAATAAAATCATTCACGGTAAAAGAAATTCAGAAAGAAATTAAGTATCTAAACATTCGAAAAGCCCCTGGTCTAGATGGAGTAACAGCAAAAATGATCAAAGAACTTCCTAAGAAAGCAGTTAAATTACTAACATATATCTTCAATGCCATCACAAAATTGAACTACTGGCCAAAAATGCTGAAGACAGCTGAAATAATTATGGTATTAAAGCCAGGAAAATCACCACACGAGGTTTCATCATACCGACCTATAAGCCTGTTGCCGACCATCTCCAAGTTACTCGAAAGGCTCCTCCTACAAAGGATTGAGACAGAGTTACCCAATGAACACTGGATTCCCTCTCATCAGTTTGGATTCAGGCAAGGACACTCAACAGTTCAACAGACCCATCGAATAACAAGATTCATCCATCAAACATTCGAACAAAAACAGTACTGCACATCGATATTCCTAGATGTAAGTCAGGCTTTTGACAAAGTCTGGCACGCTGGGCTCTTGTATAAAATCAAAACTATTCTCCCTCTGAAGTATTTCAGCATCCTGAAGTCGTACCTTACTGATCGAGAATTCAGAACAAAGGTAGGCGAAGAAACATCTAAAAATTACCCCATTAAAGCCGGAGTCCCACAAGGAAGTGTGCTGGGTCCTATTCTTTATATTCTGTATACTTCTGATCTGCCGACATGTGATAACACAATCACAGGAACTTTTGCAGATGATACCACCATAATGGCCTCCCATGAAGACCCCATAACAGCATCTAAACTTGTTCAAGAACATCTGAATCTAGTGGAAAAATGGATCAAGAAATGGAGAATAAAAATAAATGAAACAAAATCAAAAAAAGTAGATTTCACCTTGAGAAAAGAACGATGCCCACCAATTCACCTTAATGGAAAAGCAATACCACAGGCAGAAACAGCAAAGTATTTAGGATTCCATCTAGATACCAGACTTACTTGGAAAGAACACATAAAAAAGAAAAGGAAGCAAATAGACTTGAAAATCAAGGAGATGTATTGGCTTGTGGGAAGAGGTTCAAAACTGTCATTAGAAAATAAAATTCTACTGTACAAAACAGTTATAATTCCAATCTGGACGTATGGACTTGAAATTTGGGGATGTGCAAGCAAGTCAAATATAGCCAACATACAAAGAAGCCAGTCCAAGATATTGCGAATGATAGCCAACGCACCATGGTATGTCACAAACCTAACACTCCATGAAGATATGAAAATCCCCTTTGTTAAGGATGTCATTAAAACAAGAAGTAGAAATCACCATTCTAGATTGAAAGAGCACACAAATACCCTTCTACGACCCCTAACAGAGGACAACCAAGCAAGAAGACTGCAAAGGAAATGGCCAACTGACCTTATGGAATATTAAGAGATTCCCCCAATGGGGGGAACTTCTTCACGCTTAATTCTCACTGTATGGATATAAAATTAGCTTATAGAAATGTATTCTGATTGCTGATAAATAAATACCTTTAAAAAAAAAAAAAATGTAATTTATATAATTTATGAGGGATTCTGTTACTCGTATGATCCTTAGATAATACGGATCTCTTCAATTGATTGAATGAAATATCAATATAGTGAATTTTCATAGGATACCATATGAGGTGGCAAGCAACGGACCTTATGAAGTTTACTCGCTCGAAATAATCGACAATGGAATAATTTGAGTTCTTATTGATGGTTCGCCGATATATTGAGATTTTAGATAGGATATTTTAAATTCGAATTGAAAGAATGGGTATGATTGGGAATATATTTGGAAATATATTCGATTATGGAATCAACTTTATAATCAATGAAATAATATTGGATAAAGAAAAAATTATGTTTATTTTATAAAATAATTAAATAGGAATGAATAACTCGAAACATAAAGAAAATACTGAAAAATGAAACTATTTGGAGTTCCACACACTTTTTCCAAATTTCACGAATTTGATTCACAAGCTGACCTTGTTTAGCATCTTGCTAAACAAGGCTGTGAGAATTCAGTGAACACGTGGGTTGACATGAGTGATTTTTGGCCTAGGTACTGAGCTATCCCAAACTTTTAAGAGCACTCTAAGATATTCGGGATTTTACGGAGTACTTTTAGATATCTGGGATTTTACGCAGTACTCTTAGATATCTGGGTTTTTATGGATTACTCTTAGAAACGCTAACCTTTTTATCAGGATCATCTAGTGGCGGGAGAATAGGACGTTACGTTATGTACACAACCCAATTACACTTGAACGAGAACGAGGAAACAGAGATGGGAAGTTCAGAATGCAATGATAAGTAAAAATACAATATTTGTTTTCGGAAGGCAGGGTCCCACATCTGACTCGGTGTATGAGAGCGAGGTTATACTTTAGGACAAAAAATAGTCAGGGATAAAAAACCTTGACCTCTCTTCATACATTCTTCAACCCTGTCCTTCCCTTTATTCATAAAATCAAGGTTCCAGAGATCGACAACCTTTCTAATACCCTAAAACATAATTAGTGTGCAAGCAAAGGTAAATACAGCAATCAATTGAGCGAACACACAGATAACCTGGCAATAGGAACATGTAACAAAGATCTTCGAGGTAGTTTAACAATAACCCATTGGTCAGGAATTCCCCATTCACACACCTACTATCTAATTAGATTATTATAATCTGGGCGCATAATATCGTTGTTCGGGAATGTCTTGTTGCGATATTCTGAAGACACAGAGGTTGTGGTGTCTTTGATTTAACTACCTACTCATTATAATATTTATATCTAATAAGAGTTGTTCAAGAAGGCTTTGTTGCGGCTCTTTCTGAAGACACATGGTTGTGGTGTCAGTAAATAATGGCGAATGCACATTTCCTTCACTCTAAACACTCTGAATTCTCAAAAAAAGTACCATTGTTAACCACCTCTACGATAACCAATAAATTAAATGAAGCTAAAGACGCTTACATGTATGAAATATGTTAAATGGTCAATTCAGATTAAAGCAAACAGGTCGCCCCTAGCTGGAGCATCAATACAGTAAAATCCACCAATGGATAAAGAATATATGATACAAATAACACTCACGTTGACCTCAGGTAATTCAATACAATACAATAACTCTACATGTTAGGGCAGCTCAGTCGACTTCGCTTTGTGTCTAACCTTCACTTTTAATGAACAATGGACAATGACGTTCTATTTCTAACAAAGGAAAACTGGACTCTCTGAAGCCGGCATTCAGTTGCCGAAGATTCCTACACTCTTCTGAAGAACAAAACCGATTGTGTCCCGGGGTTATGTTTATATTTTCGCACGCGCGCAAGTGTACGAAGCGACCATTCTTACTCCTGGCATCGACAGTGACAAGTAGGCATAAAATTCCCTAGGTGGTTCTTCCCGCATAATCTTCCTTAAAAAAAATATTTGAATCTCTTCAGTACTTTTTTGGGAATGAATTATTATTATTATTATTATAACAACTTTAGGATATTCCATTGTTTGATTATATGGTTTGAGATGAAGTCTTTTCACAAGTTCTTCAGTTATGAAAGGCGTCAATTAAACAATTACTACCAATCTTCTGGAGAACAAAAAGGATCATCTCCCGGGGTTATGTTTACATTTTCAGACGCGCGCGCAAGTCTACGAAGCGACCATAGACTCTTACTCCTGGCATCGTCAGTGACAAGTGGGCATAAAATTCTCTAGGTGGTTCTTCCCACCTAATCACCCTTTATAAAAATATGTAGATCTCTTCAGTACAAAAGAATTGTCTGGGAAAGATGGAGGAAGAGATGGAAGGTTAATATCGGAAATCGTACAATTGCGCATTATGTTGGCTACATGGGTGTAAAAGTTTGGTTCATGAGGATTGAACTCCCAAGGGGTAACATTGTTAATTAATAGGTTGAAGCTCTCGGGTGAAAATACGGATATTGTGAGGGAGCTTCCACCTCTTAGTTCGGGAGACGGCATTTCGTTTCCGACCATGCGCATCTGAAACTTATCAGACAGGCTTGATGCGCAGGCTCTGCCTGTGACGATGTGTCCGCTTGGAACGCTGATCTTCAAACGCAGTGCCTTGCTCTATTTGAAACTGGCGAGGACGGTTAGTCACGATTCTTATGACTGGTCGGGTCCTCTATCGGTACGCCGGTCAAACTACGACAGAGCAAGGCAGGTTTCTGGACGAGGAGCGAAGAAGTTGTTCGCTACAAGGTTAAGATCTAACCATTGCTGTGCTCCTTTTCATTTGAAGAGAATAAATGTTATTGACACAGATCTGTGTAGTTGCGGAGAGAAAAGTGACATTCCTCACTGATTCTTTAATTGTCAGTACAATGTATTGAATTGCTCGAGGTTGTACAGTGATCTCATAAATAACAAAGTAATATCGAACTTTCCTATTAATATATATGATTTACTTTTCGCTAACGATATCACAATATACAGGTTATTGTATTATTTTCTGTTGGCTTCAAATGTTACGTTGTTGAAGGCCCATTGTTCATGTGTGTGCTTTTTCTTTCTTTTTTTTTATTTATATTGGAGTATATCCTCCTGATCCCCGTTTTACTTGCCTTTCAGGATTTTGTATCATTATATGAGGAACACCTTGTTAAGAATCTGAATGGTAAAAGCAAAACGACTGGTTTGTGATATTATAATTACAAAACCTGTAAGGATCTGAACTTATAACACCTGGTTTTAACATATATTTGTACAGTCTCAGTCAGTTTCACAATCGAACAGAACAATATGGAAGTTTTTATCGCTAATAACTAGAACTAACTTAGTAATAAATATGCTGTTGATAGCTTTAACGTTGACCTATCTGTCCTTTGTCTAAAACAGAACTGAACGTACCACTATCAACAGTTTACGACCACTTGTTCACTTCCCTCTGCGCATGAGGTACACGGTTGCCACAATGACGAAGCAAGCTGCCACTCTGGGCAAGTCTTGCTTACGTTAACACCCCCTCCCAAACTGAGAATCGGACAACTGATTACTGAACAAGAACACACAACACACAGAATAGTTCTAACAGACTTGCAACTTAAACTAGACAATAATAATAATAAATACACAATATACATATATATATATAAGAATAGGTGTACCATAAGTACATTACATTTTTTTTTTCACTAAAGAATATCACTTAAATCTAACTATATAGTCTGTAGAACTATTTAAATGGACAGTCGTTACTGCTGACGGACAGAGGTTTCTCAAAGCGAACCACACTTATGAACTGGATTGAACTGAGTATTTTGCTTACAGGGATCAAAAACCCTCCTCGCACTCTTTACTCAACAATAAACCTGAGTCCTTACTTGTGTTCAGGGACCGGAAACCTATCTCACAAATAAGCTCAAGAACACACTTTATTATGTTCGTATTGTTCACTTTTGTGAACTAAACATAATAGACACAATTTTATGCCGTTTACTAAATTGAAACAGACATAACTTGAGTCCTTACTTGTGTCCAGGGACCGAAGACCCTTCTCACAAATAAGCTCAAGAACACACTTTATTATGTTCGTATTGTTCACTTTTGTGAACTAAACATAATAGACACAGTTTTATGCCGTTTACTAATTGAAACAGACATAACTTGAGTCCTTACTTGTGTCCAGGGACCGAAGACCCTTCTCACAAATAAGCTCAAGAACACACTTTATTATGTTCGTATTGTTCACTTTTGTGAACTAAACATAATAGACACAATTTTATGCCGTTTACTAATTGAAACAGACATAACTTGAGTCCTTACTTGTGTCCAGGGACCGAAGACCCTTCTCACAAATAAGCTCAAGAACACACTTTATTATGTTCGTATTGTTCACTTTTGTGAACTAAACATAATAGACACAGTTTTATGCCGTTTACTAATTGAAACAGACATAACTTGAGTCCTTACTGGTGCCCAGGGATCGAAAACCCTTCGCACGAATAAGCTCAACACGGATTTGAACCATTGATCAGCATATCATATACACACCTTATACAATATACGATCAGAGATTCAGATACAACAGGGCTAGTTTATATGGCCAGATGTGACCTATCTGTATACCATATTAAGCGCATCTCTCATCACCAGGGACCGAAGACCCTTCTAATTCGAGACACTTGCATTTGCCAAAATTATATCACCAGGGACCGAAGACCCTTCTAATACAGTCTTGACAAACACCTACAACAAACAACTGTAACAGTAAAGTCTCACAAATGCATTTTTAGTTAACTGTGTATCAGATAGTCACAAGTCACTAGTTGGTCACGAAAACTACGAAACTTTGTGACTAGCAAAGGTTTCGTTAGTACATCTGCTATCTGACCATTAGTACTTATTTTAAATATATTGATTTTCTTCTCTCGTACATGTTGACGAATGAGAAGGTATCTTCTTTCAATATATTTTAGTCGACTCTTACTCATGCTTGTCAGACAATTTTGTCTGGCAGCTTCATTGTCTTCGTATACGGGTATGGGAAAAACAACAAGATTTACTGATTCCTCAAGTAAATGGGCAATAAATAAAGCTTCATTCACTGCATGTGTTAATGCTATGAATTCTGCTTCTGCTGAACTTTGTGCAATGGTAGCTTGGAGCCTTGAGCTCCATACAACTGGATTGCCAAAGGCAAAGATTACAAAACCAGTAGTTGATCTTTGACTACATGTATCACCTGCAAAATCTGCGTCACAGTAACAGGATAAATTTGGCGAGCCATTAGTATACTTCAAACCCACTTGTGAGGTTCCTTTCAAGTATCTAAAAACTCTTTTCACCAGTGTCCAATGATACTGCTGCGGATTTGACTGAAAGCAGGCCAGATAGCTTACTGCGAACGAGATATCAGGTCTAGTAAATAGACTCAGATACAACAAAGAACCTATTGCTTTCTTATAAGGGAAGCTTGCTTCATTCGTGCCTTCAGGAGGTTTGTGCTTTCCTTGAGGTACTACAGAGTAGTACAACAGAGTTTGAGTTTTCGATGCTAAACTCTTTCAACACATTCTTCACAAACTGGGTTTGATGAAGAAACAAATGATTTTGAGACTTTATGATTTCTAAACCAAGAAACTTGGTTGGAAAACCAAACTGTCTAATATCAAATTTAGATTTCAATACATTCACTGTATCTTGAATAATCTCAAAGTTATTACCTGTTACCAATAAATCATCGACATATACTAAAATTAGGACAATTTTGTTATCTATCTTTTTCAAATATAGGCAGGGTTCATGCAGATTTGATTCGAAGCCACATTCTTGTAATAGTTTATCCATAGTTACAAACCAACATTTTGGTGCAATGGCTAGCCCATAGAGAGCTTTTCGCAGCTTGCAGACAAATTTTGTTTTATCCATCTTTATACCTTCAGGAATCGTTACATACTTAACTCTATCAATATTTCCATACAAGAAGGCTGTTTTAACATCGAGTTGTTCTATGTGCCAATTTTTTGCTACTGATAATGCAAAAAGTAATTTAACAACTGAAAGAGCGGGAGTTGGAGATGCTGTTTCTTCTGAAGTATAGTTCTCTGTGTCTCTACACCCTACAACTACTAAACGAGCTTTAAAGCTACCTTCATGTTTTATGCTAAACACCCATTTCAGTGGGATGACTTTCATACTAGATTCTCTTTCTACAATATTCCATACCGAGTGTTGTTCCATTGAGGAAAGTTCTGACTGAATGGCTGTCATCCATTTACTGCTGTTTGCAGGTTTGCAGGAATTGTAATTGTACTTTTCATTGAATAGGACATTGCATGAAGTGATAGTTTTCTTTGTTACTGGATCATATAGTATATACCCTGTATCTGTGTACCGTACTGCGTACATAGTATTCGAACGTGGGTGTAACTTTTTGCCTTTTGGTATATTTTCAATTTTGACTTCTGCTTGCGAACCAAAAATTTTAATATTCTGGAGATTTGCTTGTTTACCTAATAGTTTTTCATAGGGAGTTGGGAAGTCTACTGAGTAGTGTGGTGTGTGATTATACAAGTAACATACCGTTGAGAAAGCAAAACCCCAAAAAGTGACTGGAAAACGTGAATCAAAGAGCAAAGCTCCAGCTCTCTCTGAATTGTTCTATTAAACCGTTCTGCAGTTCCATGATGCTCATGCTGATAAGGTGCAGCTAACTGTATTTCTAAATCATTTGTTTAGAACCGTTTGACAAGTTTCACTAGTGAACTCTGTCCCATTATCGCATCTCATCTTACTAAATTGGCCAGGTCCAGGGAAAATTGATTGTAGAAATTGTAAACCTGAACTAAGAAATTTGTAGGTTTCTGACTTTTGTTTCATCAGAAAGACTTGTGATTAACGTGACTAGTCGTCAATAAGGATCAAGATATACTTGTTCTTACTAAATTGTGATGGAGGTTTGACGCTTAGTAAGTCCGCATGTACAATTTGGCAAGGTCTATTTGCATGTTCTCGTTCTTTTATACACGGTTTTCTAGTCATTTTTGCTTTAGAACATATTGAACAACTAGCAGTTGTACAGTTATATGTAAATTCTTCAACCCCTTGTGCAACACTTGGTAGTTTCCCTAGGTAAGAGGATGATATATGATCCATTCTACGATGCCACACTGAACCCTCTTCAGCTAGCTTTTGCAACTGATTATGAAACTTCTTTCGAAATTTACAGGTCTTTTGTC
Organism: Megalocaria dilatata; assembly: GCA_034642435.1. Classification (NCBI taxonomy): domain Eukaryota; kingdom Metazoa; phylum Arthropoda; class Insecta; order Coleoptera; family Coccinellidae; genus Megalocaria; species Megalocaria dilatata. The sequence continues at coordinate 40,853,095 of CM067859.1, read as the reverse complement.
GATTATTGATTAAGTTTTGGATACTTTATTTTACCAACAGAATAATGTGATGATTTAATAGTGACGACAGAACTAGTACTGCATGGAACAATATTGTTGGTAGTACTAGATTGGCAACGATCTTCTGCATAAATCATAACAGCCAGTCTATACAATCTATCGGACACATAAAGGAGAGTCAATTTTCCCCTCAACTTTCTAAGACCAGGCATGTATTGAACATGCACTAACTTTAAAACATGTAAATACTCTCCAAATGGGTAGAGTACCCTCTCCCACAACAAAAATGTTCTCAGTTTTCGAAGCAAGATCAACTGATATAGGCCTTTCATAATCCCTGTAGTCAAACATGATATTTTATGTATACACAACAAGGTGATAAGCACCAGTCAACAGGAAATGATATAGGAATAACAAACTGATACAAATCAAATTGAAACTTACTTGAATTTAACCTTTTTAGTTTCTTACAGTTTCTCTTCCATGGCCCTTTTTGTTATAGTAAAAACAGGCACGACCATCATTTTAACATTCTGTCGTTTTATGAAACAGGAGACCAAATTTTTTTCATCTAGCAGATTTCCTTTCCTCAGATGTCATATTTTTAATTTTTTTGCTACCTGTTCAGGTGTATAGGTGTATAACTAAAATTAGTAAACTCTTTCCTGAATGGTTCAGAGGAAGAAGTTGATAAGTTTTCCTTTTACGTTCTACACAGAAATCACAGAAGTTATTACTGATTTTGCCACACTGTATACAACAGGCTGAAACAAAGGTATGATTAGTTAGGAGAATCTAGACAAATTGAACCTATAGTGACAACATCACTGTTTTCAGACTTGCAGCTGTAATTTAGATCAATATTATAATCAGAACAAATATAGCCTTTCAATTTATCGTCCACATATATAAACATTATGGTTAAAGTTGGTAGTTCTTTGGGTACAATTATTATTAATATTGTAGAAATGTCGCTTATACTACTTGTTCCTACATATTTCGATAATGAAGTAGATTTTGGCATCAAATCATCTTTGATCTTTTTTTTTTTTTTGTATGTACATTCCTGAAATAAAAGTTAGTAAAAAGTGTCAAAATCTGTTCCGCTACATTCGCATTTTGGATCGGTACTTCTGCCATAGGGGAGCGTTCAACATCTACATTGATTATCTTTTCCATTGTTGAGTTATTAGTTTTCAGAAAAACAAGATGGCTGACTAAGAATTCCGTTTCACTTTTTAAGCACTGCTACCATGTAAGGATCTGAACTTATAACACCTGGTTTTAACATATATTTGTACAGTCTCACAGTCAGTTTCACAATCGAACAGAACAATATGGAAGTTTTTATCGCTAATAACTAGAACTAACTTAGTAATAAAAAAAATATGCTGTTGATAGCTTTAACGTTAACCTATCTGTCCTTTGTCTAAAACAGAACTGAACGTACCACTATCAACAGTTTACAACCACTTGTTCAGTTCCCTCTGCGCATGAGGTACACAGTTGTCTGCTCGCGAGGTTGCCACAATGACGAAGCCTGCTGTCACTCCGGGCAAGTCTTGCTTACGTTAACAAAACCGACAATTCCTGCCGAGGTGATATATGTTTGCACCAGTCGCTGAGGTGGGAAGGCTGTTTGTTTGATGTGTAGAAGATGATCAACCGAGCACATTGTAAATGAAAGAAGAAGAAGAAGATATAAACGCCCGAAAACTCCAAATTTCAAGCAAATGCATCAGATATAAATAGCTACTTTAAGCATTCGACTGTAGTTTATTCGTACCACTTTGGTAGTCGTATTGTGGTTAACAAGGTTTAGTCCAAAACATTATATTTTGGTTTGTTTATTTATCTTTGGAATAAGAATAAAAGAAGTTCTTAATATTATATAATATATAACAATAAAATGGCACTAAGTATTGCCCCAAATAATTATTCCCCGAATTGTCCAGAAAAGTGTTGGCTCAAATTTATAGATGGTAAATTGGAATGTGATTGTGATAATGACATACGAATATTTGAGTGGTTTTGGGAAAAAGATGAAGATGAAAGCAATTTTAAATTGGATCCAGAAAAGTTTATTGTCACATTTCATCCAGTTTACAGTTCTGGCACATCTGTTGTGCGAGGTAACAAACCTTTCAAAAAAAATATGCATTACTATTGGGAGTTGAAGATGATTTCGAAATTATATGGCACTGATGTGGTAAGTAGAAACATGAATTTTTCATTAATCTTGATCTATAATTTTCAAAAATTTCATATGGAATATTGTTATACATTGCGTCAGTGAGATGATAATATTATCAGCTGAGCAAAATATTATTGTGAAAGATCTTGGTAATTGACCTGAATCAGCCCAAAATGTGTTGAAATTTTGCAATTTCATATGCTGTCATATATTGAGACATGTAAGAATTATTTACTATTTTGATGTTTATGGATGATATTGATAATAATAACATTAACTATGTTGTTGATGGAATTTTTGTGGTTGTTTGGAAAATTTTCATTTCTATAACAAAGATATCATTTACCTAATATGACATTTTATAATTGTCTTTTGAGATTATTTGCCTTCAAAAATTTCATCAGATATATTTAATAGTTATAAAAATATTGGAAAATTAAACGTGAAAAAAGTATTCATAATATCGGAACAAAGAAATCAACTTCATATTATAATTGGAATATCTATCACAATGTCTTTCAGTCAAAATATTATAGTACTCAGCTTAAAGTTAATATATATTAGTTTCCATATGTTTTTTGATTATAGAGATTTGATTTAAAAGAACATTTATTGAAACCACTGGTAATGCTAAATTTCCTTAAGGGGAGTGTTCTATTTTTGTCATTTTACCTATATTGTAAACGATTTTTATAAATACCTATTTTGTTGGTTAGTCAGGGGGGAGAAAAGGAGCCCTCATTTCTTTTTTTGTATGTACTTATGATTGAAATTGTTTGCTTTCTCAATGGAAGTATCAAACTTATGACATTATTTAAGTGAACAATTTTTAATATCTGGAAACGTATATGGCATTTTTATTTTGTGCCCCATAAACTTTGTTATATAACACTGCTGAAAAGTAGATTCTTGGCCTTTGTGATACTTAACCTCTTCAATAGTAGTACGGCCGTCCACAAAGGTTGTGGAAGATGATCCTTCCATTCTCTGTATTTGAATATCAAAACAAATTAAAATATGTCTATCTTCTACAATTTTAATTTCAAAAAATTTTTATTCAAAAAACTTTTAATTAAATTAATGTCTAAAACAAGCACCGCTTACATTTAATAGACATATAATCAGAACTCAATACATAATGTCAAATGGAATAAATAAACGTCTATTAAATGTAAGCGGTGCTTGTTTTAGACATTAATTTAATTCTAAAAGTTTTTTGTGAATAAAAATTTTTTGAAATTAAAATTGTAGAAGATAAACATATTTCAATTTGTTTTGATATTCAAATTTTGTTATATTTCTTCTATCAAGTAAAAGGCCTTTCTGTTTCATTCTCTCTATGATGCAGGTTGTTCAAAATCAAGACAGTTAGCAATTAGTTTTGGGATATTATCAATATTTTTCCCAACTAGCTGCCTAATGCGTTTGGCATGTAATTAAAAAAGAAGCCCTTCTGATACTTCTGATGTATAAAAATTACATCAAAAAATGAAAACAAATTTGCACTGAAATGTCCAAATGTATTAGGAGTACAAATAAGTTTCCGCCGTTTTTTAACACAATTTATTATAGAAGAACGGTTTGAGACTGTTTGCTGAGTGACTTCTAATGTTAGAGCAAGTTCTTTTTGTGTTTGAGATGAATCTTCCTCCAATTCTGCATCCTCGTAAATTTTTGGCCTTCCACTGCGATCTTTGTCTTCTACGTCGAAATCACCATTTTTAAACTTTTGAAACCACTCTCGTCACGTTCTCTCACTCAAAGCACCCTCACCATATGCTTCTACGAGCAATTGATGAGCCTCAGCAGCAGATTTCTTTAAATTAAAGAAGTTAACTAATATTTTCCGCAAATGACGCTTACTTGGCTCAAATTTTGACATTTTCAACTTATGAAAATTATATTTTACCAATATAAAATCAATGATATTAATAGGTTATGTTGTTCTTGAATGTCCAAACTATTTTTTAAGCCGGTTATCATCTGCGAAAGCTAACCGAAACTCCGTGCCGCGCCATCTACAATAAAACGGCGGAAACTTATTTGTACTCCTAATAGAACTTACTTTCTCTAACAAATATTTGTGTTTTACATCACAGGAAAATTGCAATTTGACCCTAAATGTAGTTTGATATTCCTGGAGAAAAATCATTCTCCTTTTGGTATTGATTGCACCAGTTCTTCAGAAATCTATTTCTCTCTACACCAGACCTGAATAGTCACACTACCACCCCCTTTATTTTTATGATAGGGTATAGTCTTGCAAATAGAGGTTATATTACCGAGTCATCCATGAAGGCTTATCGAATTTATCGCCGATTTGAATCAACTAATGCCATTATCAGCTTCAACCGGCCTTCCGGGACATGGTGCACTTCGACATCAAAACTGCCGGATCGAAATTTTGCAAACCAGTTCTGGCACTGGCGTACTGTCAACACATCGGTTAATTTCTTTCTGGCGTGAACAGCATTTTTACCTTTTCTATACCCATTTTGGCTTTATTGCAAGAAAAATTCCCAGGACATGTAATTTCTCGTTTCGATGATGTGAATTGGCCACCAAGATCTTGTGATTTATAGCCTTCAGATTTTTTTTGTAGAGTTATCACTGATCGATGATCCATAGAGCCTTTTCTTTTCCCCTGTCTAATAAAAACCGTGAAATTGAAATTGATACTATCAAAACAATAGCCGCAAACAATGGTTTCAGTCATAAGATAATAGATAAAAAAATTCAACACAAAATGTCCCAAATATCCATTAACCAAATTTACCCTTCTATTAAAACAGAAAAAACCAAAAAGTTCATTTCTCGTTCGAACTTCGGTGACATAAGTGAAAAAATAGCCAATAATATATCAAAACTTGATATCAAAATAGCTTTCAAACCAGAAAATAAATTGTCATCTCTGTTATGCAAAGGATCCAACCCCAAATTTACTAAAATCAGGAGTTTATGAGTCAACTTGCAATGAAAAATATATAGGTCAGACAGGACGTTCATTTTATACAAGGTATAATGAACATCGCATGGATTTCTCCAAAAATAAAAGAAGCTCCATTGTCGCAACACATTGCATCCAGAATGGCCACATATTCCCAACAATCGACAACCTACATATTACATGTGGAATCAAAAGGAAGGAAGCTCAACTATCTATCACATTGAAGTTTTTAAATTGGTGCAGAAAAATATTCTTGAGATAATGAAGGATCAAACTGATCTATGTAATTCCCAAATTTTCAATGCATTCAAATAACATCCTACCCTCATAATTACCCAAAAATGTTTATTTTTTCAAACATCTGGTCGAGACAAAATTCCTGTAACTCTCACTTTTTTATTATCACTATGTTGTACCCGAATCTAAATCAAATACCCTGTACCATGTGCCTAGGGGTCAGTTGCCTGAAGATGAATGAAAGTTCGAAACTAGTTACAAAAATGTAAACCTTACATATTGTAAAACATCTAAAAATTGTTGGTAGTGAAATATAGTAATAAAAAAATTGTTTTAATTATGATCGACTACCAAATAGTAACAGCTGAAATAGTTCAATATCTGAAAAGAGTGTTTTATTCACTTTTACTTTCGGAAGTACAAAATGGATAACCTTGTATTGTATGATGAAATTTGAAGTTGGATTTTTTTTTTTTCGAAAAAATGACAACAGTTTTTCAAAGGATTTTCGGCCTATCTATTGGTATTTTAATGAAGAATATTTTACCATGAAGAAATTAATGGTTTGATTTATTTGTGAGTGTTTTACACAGAAACACAACGTGGTGTATTAGAAAAAATGATGCTAACAGGTCTATTCTCCATCCACTTCTTTGTTTTTGACAAACTTTTGGCATATGAACAATGTTATATAGATTTTATTACACAAATTTTTGGGTTACTAGCTGCCCTTTGGAATACGGCATGGCAAAAATATTCTTATTGATCCGTTTTGAAGTCCATGAATGTTCCGCCATCTAGAGCATATATGCAAAACTATTAGAGAAATGGTTGCACAGAAATCAGTTCTTATCTGGCAATTCAACAAGATATTAAATACATTTTGAATAAAATATAAAAATCCTTTATGTAAAATCTGCAGCATTTTGTGTAAATTGTATTATTTAATTAATGTATATATTATTTTTTTACAGATGATAGGTGTAGGTACAAAAAAAGGATTACAAGATTTCACGAATTATAGATTTCGATTTTTTAGTATGCTGGGATCTGATGATCAAACATGGGGTTATTCATTTCATGGTAATATTCAACATGCTAATTTGAGAAGAAAATATGGCGAATGCTTTGGTTTGTCTTCCAGAGTTGGTGTTCATCTGGATATGTGTTCCGGAACATTGGAATATTATCTCAATAGAAAACCATTGGGTAAATACTATCTTTGATCCTAAAATGAATCGGTTTCCCCAATAAGAACGATATTTTTTTACAATTTGATAAAATATTTGAGATTAAAACAGAAGCTTTTTTTATGTCAATATTAGTGGCGGCTTGTCCTATGAGGCAGTGCCTCACCAAATAAATTCTGGAATTTACACCTATGAATCTAATTAATCGAATATTTTATAAATCCATTTCATTCTCAATTTCACATCATATGGTACGACACTGGGTCTCTGTTCCATTATATCCATGCTCAATCACACTATTCTTGTATATTCATCTCACTTCCTCTTTAAGCGCGTTATCGACCCGACAAGACATCGAGAATATTCCTTTGTGGATTGTGGGAACATAAGCAGCAAACATGCATGTTTCTGATATTGTTAGATTCATAATCAGTGTGAGCTGTAATTTCCAAAGAATTCAACAAACTTGATATTCACCTGAAGTGTAGAAACCTTCCTCATGCTCAAGTCATATCCTAATAATAAAAAGAATCTTTATTGCTGAAACGAATAGCTTAAAACTTTCATTTTTCTGCCAGTGTTAGTTTCTCCCCTTTTTATTGTACAATTTTCTGATTCTCGAAAAAGTTAATTAAGTTGAATATGAATATTAGATACCAGGTGTAGAAGTATGCAATCGGACTTTTTTTTTATGAAAATTACACTCATATGGCACAAATGAACTACATTAGTTTGGATGAAATAAAGTAGAGTTTTAGTCTCAAATATGCAAGAAAGAAATAACGTGTCTAAACCTTCATTTTTTTACTATGGATGTTTTATAATATTTTTTATTGTGTTAAAGGCATTGCTTTTGAAGGCCTGAAGGATAAGGAGTTATACCCTATGGCGTGCGCTACTGCCGCTCAGTCTTCCATGAAGTTAATTTGTGCTGTGTCACAGGAGGAAACATTGCAAATGTTGTGTCTCAAATATGTTCATCAGAATTCTTATCTTTATGACAAGTACTGCTCTATACCCGGTTTATACAAGAATTATAGTCAGAAGTATTTCTGGATGGTACCAAGGTTTCCTAGTAAGTATTGAAATAATAACTTATCACATCAAACATTAAAATTATGAGAATTGCCCTTATATATACAAAAATTATTAATAAATCACTTATTGCTTATGCATTAATATGTGAAAAAAATTTCTTGAATTTATCGATATGTATATTAATTAATTGTATGCTCCTTATGACTAGAAATTACTCCTTTTGCGCATTCGTACCATAGAGTCATGAAGGACATCATTTGTTCCTTTTGTCATTTGTCCGATTTGATTATTTTTTAGAAAGATCATCTATGCTCCTATGACTTATTTAATTCATTTACGATTCTTGTTCACTCTGCATATAGGAATGCTTTGACGATTTTTCTGATTAGAATTTCTGTTATCTTCGTTATTAACTCATTGTCATATTGTTACATTGTTTTGATCATATTCGGATATATCTTCAATAGTTTCAAGTTGCATTTTTTTCTGATTAGAGTTGGACACTTACTGTTGATTGTTTAACTTTATTCTTTGTATTTTTGAGCTTTTCAAAGTACATATTGTGCTACATGAGACCTATGTGTTTTGATTATTTGGCTTTGTTTTTCAAGGAAAGATTTTTAGTTGGACACCTGCGCAGTCATCTTATTTTAAGTATTCAATATTTATAGTCTAAAATATGCTTCAATTCAAACACTTTGTAAATTAGTTCCTTTGTAGGTCTCAAACGCAGTAAAGAAGAAGAAGAAGATGAATTATACTTGCTAGCAATGAATAATAATTCTGCAAAAAGAAAGCAGTATACGAATTGCCCAGGTGGTTCTCAATCAAATAAGAAAACATCAACAAACCAAGGCCATCTTTCCAAAGAGGAACATTCTCAGTTAAATGCTAATAGATCACCCTTAAGAATCAATTTGGGACTTTTAGGAGATCCTGATCTTTTGAGGATGCTACATCAAAGTACTTTGAATCCTACCGAAGATCTGGATATTCTTTGAGTATTGTGGATTTTAGTCCAATTGTTATCTACTAGTTGCGCAATATCTATAAATTAACAATGAAAACTTCCTCTAATGATCTCAAGAAAAATTGATCTTGAATATGGTAAAAGATTTTCGCATTGGTCCTAAAATTATTTATTTTCAGTCCATATAAAAGGTCATAAAATGTCACTTTTCTTGTATATTTGTTATCACCATAACAAATATATATATGTTATAAACATAACAAATATCATAAATTTTTAAACATTGTCAATCAGGTTTTTTTGAAATAATCATTTAAATGGATTCTCAACTCCATGTTTAGATTTAGCAAATAATTCTGAATTTTGTATGCACTAATTAAGTGAAGTGCGTTCTTGGCAATACATGCTAAAAATTGATATTTTATGCCTGTTAAGCATTTTGAATGAAAAGAAAAAGAACGTTATTTATTTTTATGAAACTCTAGTATTGATGAAGAATTCAAATGAATTTTTTTTTCTGCATTGTATAAAGAAAAAGATGAAAATTCAATACTTTACTTAAACTTGAAATACAACACGGAGTATGTTGTCCAAAAGATAAGTATTGCTTACTTATGAAAGGACACAACCTAATGAAGAAAATAAAAAATGTCTTCATTTCATGAATTTGATTAACATAATTGTGATAAAATTCTCGATTTATATATATTTGTACACATAATTTATTAATACATAAGTGTATAACTTTGCTCTCGCTATTTTTTGTGAAATTTGGGGTTTTATTATAAAAAAATGTGGATTTTTGAGGAGCATTTGTGCATATATTCTCATTGCTCGACGCCATATTCACGATAACTTCCAGATCTTTGAGGTGTTCTGAAATTGCACATTGAGGGACTCCCAATAATCGTGTCAGTTTTTCTTTTCTGTGATAACTATTTATCAAGTAATGCTTCCCACTCCTGTATCTTCAAAAACCATACTTTCCCACCAGTATGGCGGTATTCGATGTGAAGAATTTATGTTCTTTCAATAATAACCACATTATAAGTATTTGAGAATCAGACCAACCTCAGACGCTGATTTCTTCATATTAATTAAATAAATTAAAACCTCCTACACACATTGAGTGTTTTGCTTTTAAACTGACATTTTAATCAAAAATAACAATATGAGGCGGACACAAATCAGTTAATGTTTCTATACACTTGTGCTGACAGATGCCCTAGTTTATTGTATAACATTTATGATCTATTTTTTACCACTAATGATAGCTGAAACAATTCATAGAAAAGCAGCGGAAGCAAAGTTGTATATCTGATCTTTTTAGGTAAAATGACTAAATTAAATACACATATTTTGTTTTTTTGATTTGTTGAATAAATACAGTATGATGTTTTTGTTTTAATAGTTTTGATTTAATAATTTTTGCCCTATCTACTATAAAAGTACTAAATATAGGTAAATATCTTACAAATTAAGGCTTTTACAGATGTTATCTCTTGACCCATATTGACGTCTGTCATCAAATTTATTTGGCGGCTATCCTGAGCTTATCTTCTTCACCTTGCAATTAAATGCATTATTTTCACTGAAAAAGCAATTCATTGACTGATTAAATGGTGAAATCCAGTATAGAATTAAGTACATTTTGACAATCTAGAACAATTAAAGTTTTGCAAAACTAGCTATGAGTATTAGTGATAGTGATATTGATTTGCTCATTGTGACAAGAAATATGAGTGTATTTAGAAATACTAGGTAAAGGACTACAGCACTAAAATAATAGAAAACAAAGCATGGGCGTCACAATATAGAGAAGTTGGATTGTTCTATATGGTCAGAATAAAATTTACTCACGAAAATGTAGTAACACTACGAAACTCGAGTCAGTGTATATTCAATAAAAAATCTAGAAAAGCACTTGTGAAGTTTTTGCGCGCTGGTTCAACATTTTTCCTGTAAATTTAAAATCTTTGAATTAATTCTTAGGGAAACTACATATCATCAATAAAAACATAGAATCTGTGTTCTATCATCCGAAAGTAAAAAAAACCTTAGTTCTTGCTATCTTAGAAATGGAAAATCTCATGAAAATGAAAAATACTGGATTAAAGGGCGCCATCTTTCTTACTTCGATCTGCATTGTTACATATTGGCAAGAAAGAGTGGAAAAAGAGTATATTGAACAAGAATTTTTGAAAATTCATGTAATTTATCTTCATGAAATTATGCATGAGCATTTCACATCTAAATACAAAATTTGAACTTGATTGCATTTGTAATTTTGAAAATAATTGAAAAATAAAAGTTTAAATGAGAATATCTCAGGAACCATTGAGCCGATTCTGTCCATTTCTGAACATAACTGATAAAATTAGAGACCAAACCTACCCTGAAAATTTCAAGGATCTAGTTTTTTCATTAGGAAATTTAGTATTTAGTATTTTTACCTCCAGTCGCCCGCCTGGGCAACCGATCTTCACGGAATTTGGCATAAATGTTCGCGCAATTATCATATACATAATTTGGTAAAAATATAAAAAATTTCAAGTTAATAACTGCGAAACTATTGAACCGATTTTTACCATTCACGAACTCAATAGAGTTATTGAAGCCCCAAACCTACCTTGAAAGTTTTTAGTCCTTAGCTCTTTCTGCCTGAAAGTTGTAGTAATGGACAAATTACTTTCGACTTCTGATTCTTGATCTAACCTAGTCATTTGCGACCATTTTCAACTCAAAATTCGAATATTACAGACATTCGAGCATAACAATACCACACTGTTTGCTAGAACAAGCGCGCAGTAACTTGTAATTAAGATCAACTACCTAATTGTAACGGTTAAAACAGTTCAATACTTGAAAAGATAGTTATTTTTAATATTTAATAATTGTTCCGTCTCATTAGAGACGGCCCTGTCGTTCGAAATTAGTTTGTCATTCGATACTTATGTCTTTTACGTTGATATGCGATCTAGCAGTCTTGAGATTGTTTCAAACTGTTTATTTTTACTGGACACTTCAGATTATTGGTTTTTTCATTATTATATATGGCCTTAGAAAACATGGAAAGTCAATTAGAGATTTGGATATATTTATGCCTGTTAATTTCACATGACGCAGCATTCGGAATTTTAAACTGACTATCCTTCTTTACTTGCATTATTCACATGATTTTTCTGTAACCAATAAGAAGATTTGGTTTGTTCATTCAGTCCACCTCCAAATGGACCTTCCAATCAATTACGTTAATTTCCCTCTTTTTGTTAGAAGGGGTGCATCGAGCACCTCTGACGTTCAGTCTTTGAAAAGACTGTAAAATTATTATTATTCGTGATAATCGAAGTGTTCACATGTAGCCGTAGCTACATCATGCATTATTATTCCTAACAGTCAAAGTTATCGCATGTAGCAGTAGCTACATCAAGCACTATCATTCGGATAGTCAAATTTGTTGTACGTAGCTTGTGACATTTGGGTCCAAGCTATCGCGGTTATTATTAATACATAGTAATGCAGTCGATTGCCAAAGTATTGGCAAATTCATATGTTGTTAGTGTAGTAATCATTCCTTCATCTTGGTTTATATACAGTAAACCAAAAATTATAGTTCGCTGTTGTCATAGTATAATACGAGTGTTTTACTTTAATTCCTCAACATTTTCGTTGGTTTTTCTTATTGTATAAACAAAGCTAGTTCATCATCGAGATAACTACATACAAGTGCCCTTGAAGTAAAATTCTTCGTCAAATAAGCAAAAATACAGTCCACTATAAACCTTTCGAAATTAATCAACGAGATTAATTAATTTGCAATTGTCTGTTATTTCAAAACACTGAAATAATAGGCAAAATACTGCGGTAAATTAACCGTGGTACGAAACATTTTGGTCCTTCGGGTCGGATATAGGAAACATTTTGGTCCTTACGAGCCGGATATAGGAAACATTTTGGTTCTTCGAGCCGGATATAGGAAACAATAATATTGTATTCTTTTTTGTCAGCTATATGAACTAACATGTACAGTGAAATGTAATAAATCGTTAAAACAAAAATTTTCTACATACATAAAATATTTAAAATGACAAAGACATAAGCTCTATAATTGGAATTCCTGCAATTCAAGTCCGATTCTTTTAGTTCAGGCGACGCCCATATGATCAAGGAGCATGCGACCTTGGATGACTGCATATATTAATTCAAACACTGAATTGAGATTACGGTTTCAATATGAACAATTAACAGACTAGTAAAAAGTATTGTCAATAGTATGTTTACATGTTCGTACTAGAGAGCTTTTATTTAAGTGAAATGTTTGTATTTTGCGTTAGATCTACTAATGAAAAATTTAATTGCATCTGTCCGATTTTTTTGTCATTTGTTCTATGATAACTTTCGAAAGTTATTATATTGGACTGGAAATATGCCCATTCGAAATTTTGTATCTTGGCTCCATCAGCATAGATGAGAAGTAACTGTTTACAAGGTGCAATTCTACCCTGCATTTCTAGAAACACAGAAAAACTTGTTTCAATAATTTTAACTGTAATTTTATGTACACATAGAAATGTCAATAAATTAATTTACTCAAAAAATAAGAAATAAAGCTGTTCTACTATAATCAAGAGCAAAGTTTATCTGGGAACCATATAACTAGATGGTTTATATACATCCATATTGTAAAATAGAAGAAAACATTTTCACTGAAGCATCACATTACCAGCATGTAATAATAATAGGAGACTTCAACCCAAACTCTGATAAGCAAAAACAAATTAAAATAATTCTACAGTGCAGACTTTTTTCAAAGGCAGAGACAACCTCTACTTTTTTGATGAACTACAACCCTGATAGTACACTTATACAATATTATACTCAAAAAATCTGAAGAACAATATCAGAAAAATATCTTTAACCCCATAGGATCAGATCATTTAGGTGTATTTAGTCCAATCAAGAAGATCGTGAAATCGGGTTTTTCGCTAATACGGCTGAATTTATATGAAAATAATCAGAAAAAAGCGTATAAAACTGTGGGCAAAGTAAAAAAAATATTCAAACCCCGGGAAGGGGGTGAAAAAAATGAAAAACTACCCCAAAATACGATTTTTGGGTTAAATTTCAAAAAAAGTTTCAACTAAAAGTTGTAGAGCATAAAATTTCAGGTCTACCTCTCTCCGACCATTTTTTCCCTAAAACGCATTCTTTTACCCCTAGGACGGTATAAAGGGTTCAAAAAATAAAAATTTAATAAAAAATGTAAAAATTGGACTTTTTGATTTTTTTTTTCATTCTCTTAAAAAAACTATAAACAACAATCGTAGAGAAAAAAATATTTTTTTTTCATCCCTTCTATTAAAACTGAAGAGGTGAAAACGGATTTACCTCAATATTTCACTTAAAACGGGTAATATTTAAAAAAAAATTTTTTCAATTGTATTTTAAATTTTTTTATAAATTTTGATGTAATATTTATATTTGTAGATTTTTACCTGCAGGTAATAAAATCTTTTAGAGACAGGTAATTTATGTATTCGTCATAGAAGGGATGAAAAAAAAAACTTTTTTCTCTACGATTGTTGTTTATAGTTTTTTTAAGAGAATGAAAAAAAAAATTCAAAAAGTCCAATTTTTACATTTTTTATTAAATTTTTATTTTTTAAACCCTTTATACCGTCCTAGGGGTAAAAGAATGCGTTTTAGGGAAAAAATGGTCTGAGAGAGGTAGACCTAAAATTTTATGCTCTACAACTTTTAATTGAAACTTTTTTTGATATTTTCGCAATTTAACCCAAAAATCGTATTTTGGGGTAGTTTTTCATTTTTTTCACCCCCTTCCCGGGGTTTGAAATTTTTTTTACTTTGCCCACAGTTTTATACGCTTTTTTCTGATTATTTTCATATAAATTCAGCCGTATTAGCGAAAAACCCGATTTCATGATCTTCTTGATGGCACTATATTGTTGATATTTGATATCGCGAATAGATCGCCCAGGCAGTCAGAAAATATCCACCAAAATTATTAATACTGACACTGGAGGACTAAAAGAGAAATTGAGGAAGCAAATCTACTTTCACAATATTGCATGTTTATATATAATTATTAATTTTTTCTTAATTTTGGACTTTTTGAAATGGGGTAAAGGACCATGGGTAGATGGCCTTTTGCTATGAGCAATAAATTCCTGTTACTATTATATATTATTACTAGATGGTTTCGAAACTACATCCTAACAATTGCTCATAATTACTTTGCGCAAGTTACAGAATTTAATTAATACATTAATTACTTAGTTTTAATCATAATCATTATCCAATTTGTTTACATTAAAATTAAATTTCCCAAATAGTTTTGAAACAGGGCAATATCATGATATGGTAACTAGATACACTATTCCGATTAAGGATACATCACCCCGATTCAGAGAATCTTCTATATCTCTAACCACAGCTCAACATTCCTCAGATTTTTTGACATATAGGAAGGAGGTTTCCAATATTGAGACTATTTCTTAACAGAAACTAGAACTCATCACAATAAAACATTTAAACTCGGAAGAACTTCCAAGTGTTCGAAAAAAATCACTTCTTATAACAGTTTTTAAGAAATAAAATATTCATGAAATAACCAACTATTGGCCTATGTCGATTCTTAGCGTTCTTTCCAAAGTTCATCATGAGAATGATGTCCTATATCAGCAATGTCCAATGGTTTGAGAAATGGTTTCTATTCAGCCAGCCGCACTCAATTTTGTGGAATCAATTTACGAGTCCTTGTATAGAGATTTACAAGTGGCAGAAATATTTTTCCACCTTTCTTGTACCTTTGACACTCTTTGCTTTCAGTTAATTATAGACGAAAGTTATTGGTAAACCATCAAGATATAGATTTCATGAAAGCGCTGTAATGATACAGGGGTTAATCCAGTGGACAAAAGCAAATTCGAATCGAGGTTCAATGCCCTGAATTAATTTGTTTATTCTAATCTCCAGACCAGTTAATGTTAAACTTAGGAATTCACTTTTGAGGCATTCACGAACATCTTCATCAAAGGAAATTCTTTTAATCTGGCCTATATATTGTAATAACAAACTACAGATTAAAAAGTTCATAGGAGCTCTTGATTGTTTCCGCTTATATAAGCAGAAATAAAGTGTTTTACTTCAAATCATATTCATAAGAGCTGATTTTACAATACGTAAATATATTCCTTCAGATGAGTTAATGAACGGAAGTTTCAACAAAAACGCTGACGTCGGAATTAACACGTGTGGCTCGACAAGGAGCCGAAGTTTTCTCAAAATTGCTAAGTGGGAATTTTGAGCGGATAAACGAACTAAAAATTTGGAAGGAGAAAACCGAATCGTACGAGGTTTTAAAATGGCCAAAAGAGAGTTTGTCGGCGAGTCTTGACACGCCGAAAATCTAGTAAGGGGGAGTCCATAAATTACCTGAGATGTTTAAGGGGGGAGGAGGAGGTCGAGTCAAATCTCATCTAATATTACATTGGAGAGAGGGGGGGGGGTCTCGGCAAATATCAGCGCTCGAATCGTACTTGCTTCTGAGGTCCGGTGAGCATTCTCGGTACAATCTTGCACTGACCTTTGAAAGGTTAGATGGTCATGAAGAATAGCATGTGTGGATAGGTTTGTCATCTCTACTAACATCCTGATTTTTATTCTGGCATCTTCAAGTACCATCTTTTTCACTTTTTTCACATTTTCTTTAGTGGTGCCGCTAACGGGTCCGCCCGAATGAGGATCGTCTTCAGTTCTCTGCCTCTTTTGAATTCACTTGACCTCTTTTGAACGGTGGATAACGACGAGGCACAGTCTTGGTAAATAGAAACGATCTCTTCATGGATGATTTTTGCACCTTTTTCCTCCTTAGTGAGGAACTTAATAACGGCGCGGTTCTCGATTTTCTTCATTACTGTGGCGTCAGTCATTATGTTCGTCTTTCACTGAGGATACCTAGGAAACTAAAGATCCAAAATTATTTAAATTTTATATTTATATGCTTAGATAGTGTCATTAGTAAACGAGATAATTAGATTACTCACCTTATAAGCAAATCACCCCGATACCGAGAATATATTGAACACCCTTCGTAAGTAATATTTACTGCAATATTTTGCAATTCACTCGGTAAGGCAATTAATCTCTGGGATTTTTTATCTCTACACCCTGTATTAGCACAGATTGATAACCATACAATCACAATGTAAAAGGAAGAAAGAAATCAGTGCTTCATGTTTTTTCTTTTTTCTGGAAATAATATTTAGCACAATTTTGCAATCCCAGTTTGAAACTGCTGTTTAACACATATGTGTGTATTTTGAATTGTTTATCAAATGACTGACTAAGTTTGTAAGTAATCTGTCAGTTTTGTTTGACAATATCGACAATATCGTGTCTATTTTTTATTTATTTTTAGTCTTTTCCTGATAAAGTTAATAAATAATAATATTGACCAAATATTGAGATTTAAAAACCAATGAGTTTTATTTGATTGATTCGGTCTTTACTTGGTGGAAACTCATTTTAATTCAAAAAATATATATGAGACAGTAATTTATTTCCACAAAAATGTTTGTACTACTACTACAATAATTGTTTCACCGCGGTGTGGCTTCTTCAGGTATTACAGTGTACTGTCTGATGGTTTCAGTGCAACCGAGTTTAAATACATTGTTAGGTACGTGACCAAATAATGGAAGCACAAGTCATAAAAACTCTAAGTGTTCATTGGAGTTTGCTGCTAAAAATGCCATTAAGGAAAGAGATTCAGTAGTGGAGACTTATCAACATCTGTTTGTTCGTTCAAAAGGATTTTACGGGCATTATACCTGTTGATTTCAAGAAATTCTAAAAGTGTTAATCTAGAACTTTTGCTTTCAACGTGGATAATTTCATAATTATTGTTGAAATTATGCCTGACTTCCTTAAGATGATAAGCATATGTCGAATGTACAGAATCGAATATATAACCTCTTTGGTGTTCTTGGACACGTTTCTTGAATGATCTACCAGTCTGGCGAATGTATACTAAAGGGCAATCTTTGCAAGTCAACTTGTAGACTCTGGATTTATTTTCTTTATTTGTTCGATCTTTATTGTTTTTTATGTAGGTACTAAGGTTATTAATGGTCTTACAAGCCGCGTTATAATTGAAACAATTTTTGAAATTTTTAATTCTTTCAAAAAGTTATCTGAATTCAAAGAGACATTCAATAATCTATGAATAAAAGTATTATATGCTGACATCTTTTTGTTGGTGGGGTGATTTGATGTTTTATGTATTGTGATGTCTGTATGTGTGGGTTTGTGAAAAATATTAAAATCATGTAAATTATTTTCCATTGTCACAGACCGCAAACCAGAGAAATAATGACCTTAATCTATAATACAGCCAAAAAAAATCGTTTTTCTTTAAATTAAATGTCTTTTATTCATATTCTATATAAAATCTTTGAAGGAACACAAATCCAAAAACAAAATCAAGAAATGCTTCACTACTTGAATGTTTCTATTCAGTTAAAAACTTAACTTGGATGCTAAGAATAATAATCAATTAGTACCTTTACTTTCATCTGACTTGTCCTATGCATTGACAAAGTGTAATTATTATCATTGTTATTCATATTCTATATAAAATCTTTGAAGGAACACAAATCCAAAAACAAAATCAAGAAATGGTTCACTACTTGAATGTTTCTATTCAGTTAAAAACTTAACTTGGATGCTAAGAATAATAATCAATTAGTACCTTTACTTTCATCTGACTTGTCCTATGCATTGACAAAATGTAATTATTATCATTGTTATTCATATTCTATATAAAATCTTTGAAGGAACACAAATCCAAAAACAAAATCAAGAAATGGTTCACTACTTGAATGTTTCTATTCAGTTAAAAACTTAACTTGGATGCTAAGAATAATAATCAATTAGTACCTTTACTTTCATCTGACTTGTCCTATGCATTGACAAAGTGTAATTATTATCATTGTTATTCATATTCTATATAAAATCTTTGAAGGAACACAAATCCAAAAACAATATCAAGAAATGCTTCACTACTTGATTGTTTCTATTCAGTTAAAAACTTAACTTGGATGCTAAGAATAATAATCAATTAGTACCTTTACTTTCATCTGACTTGTCCTATGCATTGACAAAGTGTAATTATTATCATTGTTATTCATATTCTATATAAAATCTTTGAAGGAACACAAATCCAAAAACAAAATCAAGAAATGGTTCACTACTTGAATGTTTCTATTCAGTTAAAAACTTAACTTGGATGCTAAGAATAATAATCAATTAGTACCTTTACTTTCATCTGACTTGTCCTATGCATTGACAAAGTGTAATTATTATCATTGTTATTCATATTCTATATAAAATCTTTGAAGGAACACAAATCCAAAAACAAAATCAAGAAATGCTTCACTACTTGAATGTTTCTATTCAGTTAAAAACTTAACTTGGATGCTAAGAATAATAATCAATTAGTACCTTTACTTTCATCTGACTTGTCCTATGCATTGACAAAGTGTAATTATTATCATTGTTATTCATATTCTATATAAAATCTTTGAAGGAACACAAATCCAAAAACAATATCAAGAAATGCTTCACTACTTGATTGTTTCTATTCAGTTAAAAACTTAACTTGGATGCTAAGAATAATAATCAATTAGTACCTTTACTTTCATCTGACTTGTCCTATGCATTGACAAAGTGTAATTATTATCATTGTTATTCATATTCTATATAAAATCTTTGAAGGAACACAAATCCAAAAACAAAATCAAGAAATGCTTCACTACTTGAATGTTTCTATTCAGTTAAAAACTTAACTTGGATGCTAAGTATTCCTTCTATTCTATTCTATAACTTGGATGCTAAGAATAATAATCAATTAATACCTATACTTTCATCTCACTTGTCCTATGCATTGACAAAGTGTAATTATTATCATTATTATTCATATTCGATTCCGTCTGATTCTATTCTGCCCCGACTGACAGCATGTGTCAATTCAATCGAGACCGCATGCTCTCTGGAGTCGACAGATCTAACGTAACTCGGTAAAGGGCTTCTATTCATAGATAAACTAAATATTAATAGTTTGTCTATGCTTCTATCACTGTTCCCTAAAATAGTTGATCTAGGCGATTTTTGTTGCAATTATTTTTGATGAACTTCTGTTAAAAAAAGTCTCAACTTTGTAACCTGTATATCGGCTGGTTTATAAATTCATCAACAAAGATTATTTGATTTTTTTTTTATAAAATATCCCGTAATATCCAAGAGTATAATGTATACCCATAGACGTATTAAAAGGATAAGTCTATATGTAAACCTATATTGAAGAAGAATGAAGAAAAATCACGTTTTTATAGATTTATTCTTATTTATCAAATATACTAATATAGAATTGTCTTGGTTTCCAGAACTTTCTATTACCATAGTTCATACTCCTTATTAAATATTCTAATTGTTGAAGAAACTCAAAAGTTACATTGCTGTATTGTTATAGTGAAAAAATTCAAAATAAAAAACAATACTTTTATTGATTTGAAGTGTTCGAAGGTGAAAATGGCTGCCAAATATTCAAAGGTATAATTTTCTTATTTTTCATTACTGTAAACTTCTTATACTAACGTCAATTCCGTTTTGATAATTTGTATAAATCATCAATAGGTAAGCAAGATTAGAAATATTTATGGTAACAAGCATAAGAGCAAAGATAATTTAATACTTCGCTCTTCCTTAAAACTCCGCACATTATATGTAAGCATAATTCTATGAAACCAAATTAGAAGTACACTACATAAAATATGATTGTATTTGATGTGCCTAAGCGTCATGGTGTTTTCAATGATTTGGGCTTGTTCCAAGTAACAGCGTGCTATCGTTTCGCCAAAATGTCTGTAATTTTCGAATTTTAAGCCGAAATGGTCTTAAGCTCATTAATGAAGAATCCGAGCTCAAAAGTAATTCTG
This sequence comes from Megalocaria dilatata, assembly GCA_034642435.1. Classification (NCBI taxonomy): domain Eukaryota; kingdom Metazoa; phylum Arthropoda; class Insecta; order Coleoptera; family Coccinellidae; genus Megalocaria; species Megalocaria dilatata. The sequence goes on along the minus strand of CM067859.1, from coordinate 40,832,502 downwards.
TTCGTAAACAAGCTAACTTTCGAACGAAAAGAAACTTTCAGGGAAGATTTGGGGTTTAAATATCTCAGCTATTTCGTTAATGGGCGAAAAGGGTACAATAACTTCGTAGTTATTTATGTTTGAAAATATTTCAGAGTATTTTTGAGGTTATGTCGGCTGCGATGACGCTCACTATGCTTTAATTGTATGTACAAACGGCCGAAATAATTCATTACCTTTATTTTTTTCATATTTTTCCCATAAATTAAATTTCAGACCCCTTATTTTCATCATTAAAATATCGACATTGTTAAAAAATAATTTTAAAAGTTTCACTTAGTGGCAGTCTTTCTTATCTTTATCAAAACTATTGTTTGGGTTCAGGTAGATGGATTTAAAATTTCTTTCTTTCCCTTTCTTTTTAGGGAAGAGTGAGCTATCGTTTTGCTCAAATGTCTGGGAATTTTGAGCCTGAAATGGTCTCAAATAACTAGACTAAACTTACTGATGAAGAATCTAAGGTCAAAAGTAGTACTTGTCCGGATGGCCGGACAAGGAAAGAAGCTAGAGACTTTAAATTTTCAGGATAAGTTTTGGGACCTTTAAATCTCGGTTGAGTTCGTTAATGGGCAAAATCGGTCCAAAGGTTTCGCAGTTATTCACTTTCATTGCTTATTTTCTTATTTTTGCATCGAAATGAAATTTAGTATTTAGTTAGATATTCCTTTTTGCTTCAAATGAAATTAGATTCATTATTTGTATTGTTATATTATTTCAACCCGTTTGATTCTTTATTTTGTGCGCTTGTCCCAGGGAAGAGCTTGTTAGCGTTTCGCCCAAATGTCTGTAATTTTCGAATTTTGAGCTGATAATGGTCTTAAAAGACTGATGAAGAATTCAACGTCAAAATCAATTCTATTCGGTCGACCGTAAACACCATAACTTTCGAAAATGAAGAGGTAGAGAACTGGAACTCGACGTTTGTGGTGAACCAACAAGGTTTAGAATTCATGAAAGGGCTGCAATGATACAGGCATTAATTCATCGGACAAAAGCAAATTCAACGAGAGGTTCAATTCCCCAGAATTAATTTGTTTATTTTAATCTCCAGACCACTTAATGTTAAACTTAGGAATTCGCTTTCGAAGCATGCACGAAAGGCGGCTTCATGAAAGGAAATCATTTTACTCTGGCCTATATATTATAATAACAAACTACAGATTAAAAAGTTCATAGGAGCTAATTGTACGAAACGTAAACATGATGAGTTTAGGAACGGAAATTTCCAGAGACAAACGCTGACGTCGAAATAAACATGTGTGACTCGACAAAAAGCTGAAATTTTGAGAGGGTGAACGGATCAAAAAATTTAGAAGGAGAAAACCGACGCGTACGAGGTATTAAAAGGCCCAAAAAATGAGTTTTTGTTGAGTAAGATCATCCAAAAAGATCGTGGTGCGAGGCTCGAATTGGTCTCAGAATTTAGCATTATTATAATTATATTGAGTGAACTTAGTAATTTTTTTTTTTTTTGAAGAATTAGAGGAATTGAATATAGTGCTGAGCTCCGGGGCCAAAAAATTAAAGAGTACCGGTAGTCGTTCGTTGTCCCATTTTTCGTAGAAATTCGCGTGTGCCTAGTTTTGGTTTGAATTTATGGTCTTGGGAGTCTTGGAGAAGAATTAGAGAAATATAGTGCTAAGTTCCGGGACCAAGGAATTAAAGAGTACCGGTAGTCGTTCTGTCCTCTTTATTTAAATTTTATTGAGTTTAGAATTGATAAAACTACATTATTTTGGCACACTTTATCATTATACTCCTTAAAATCCATCATTGAGTTTCATTAGCATTTTCATTATCACAGAGAAAATTTATTAACATCAAAGTCCTTCCATTTTCGCAAAGGTCGTACCCTTCCTAGGAGCGCTCGACTAGGATTGGTTCGCACCCCATTCGTAAATAAGTCAATAAGTAATATTTTCCATCCAACCACCTTCCACAAAGAGGTCTTATTACAATATTGGTGATTTTGTAAAAGTTATAGAATATTATGTGCATTTATTTCATTATGGACTTTATGTTGTTATACCCGTTTAACTTTCGAACGGAAAGAGAATTACGCTTGAAACTTTCAAGATAGATTTGAGGCATCAATATCCCGATAGAAATCTTTAACGGGGGGTATCAGTTCAATGGTTTCGCAGTTATTTACGTTTGATATTTTCTCTTATATTTCTCAATATTTTTCAAACTATAGATCTGATAGATCTGAAATTAAGTTTTTTGAAATGAAATATCAATGCACTTATAAAGCACATACTGATGCAAAATTTCGTGAGAATGATTAAAAATTGTGAGTGGAGCTGCGTTGAGCGCTACCGAAACCATAGCAACAGTCCTACGATCAAATTTAAATTTATCAGTTACATGTCAAATAACTATATAAAGGCTAATGCATAATTTCGTGAGAATCTTATTCTTAAAAGATTTTAAAAAATGTATAAGCAGAGCTCATAGCAACAGCTGTACAACTGAGCTTCAATTTAGCATTTAGGTATAAAATAATGACAAGAAGACTAATGGAAAATTTCGTGAATATCGTGGGTGATATTAACAAGCGCGCAAATGCTCCAGACTTCACATCAGAAATTTTCTAGAATTTTTTTGAATGTAATTTTTTGAGTTAAATATTTCCAAATCGTATTTTGAAAGAAATAATTTCATCTAAGAGGAAGCTAAAAGAAGTTTTGAAATAATGCATCTAAAAAATAGAACAGAGATATTGACAACATAATCAAGCTATATTGAGGAATATCTTTAAATTAAAATATAATGAATAACATGTTTTTATTGAGCATAAAATACTAATCCTGCATACCCTATTCATATATGAATGTGTGATTTATATAATTAATAATTATAATGTTTTTAAAACTTTGTTATTAAAACATGAACATAATAATAAGGGCAGAACTTATTTGAGTGCTGAAAAAACAAGTTATACATATATACAGAAAAATGTTAAACATTTCATACTAACAATCTGGAATAAATTACCTAAAATTTTTAAATGTAGGCACACTCTAGCACAAAAGAAATCTTTAAAATGTTTTTTAATTAGAAAATGTTATTACAGTGTAAAAGAGTTCATTAATGATGAGGATCTTAATGAACTTTAAAATGATAGATGATGTACATTCTGTCCAGAAAGTACCGGGAATTATCGATTTAAATCTGGCAGGGCAATGAGGCAGGTAAAATTTTTTTTTCCTAGGTTGGTACCACTGTCCTTAATTACTATGCTAAGCTTGAGCGGGATCTGTCAACTAGTGTGTTTGCAACAGCTGATTAAGTCAGTCGATGTCAGAGTGCGTGCCGATTTTTACTATGGGTGATTACGTTGAGCAAAGAATTTGTTTAAAGTTTTGTGTTGCAAATGAATTTTCGTGTGCCGATGCATTGAAAATGTTGCAAAAGGCCTTTGGTGATAATGCTCTATCGAAAACTCGTGCATATCAGTGGTACAGAGCCTTCAAGGACGGTCGTGAAGTGGTCGCCCATCGACGGCTTCGATCGAAGATAACGTCGATAAAATTAAGGAAAGGGTGCTGGAAAACCGTCGTACCAGCTTGAGAGAGATAGCACATGATCTTAAGATATCCCACGAGTCCACACGTACGATTTTGATTGATATTTTGGGCATGAGGAAGGTGGCCGCACGACTCGTACCGAAAGACCTGAGTTTTCTTCAAAAACGTCATCGCGAACAGGTTGCTTCAGACATGCTGGATCGCTGTAATTCCGATTCTACATTCATGGAACGCATTATAACTGGTGATGAGACCTGGGTCTACCAGTACGATATGCAAACAAACCAGCAATCATCGGAATGGGTGGCAAAAAATGAGCCGAAACCGAAAAAACCACGCCAAAGCCGCTCGAAAATGAAGGTGATGCTCATTGTTTTCTTCGATATCCGTGGCATGGTGCACTACGAATTCGTTCCACAGGGTCAGACGGTAAACAAGGAGTATTACCTAGGCGTTATGAAACGTTTGCGTGAGCGAATCCGTAAGAAGCGGCCAAATTTGTGGGCGAACAACTCATGGATTTTGCATGACGATAACGCGCCTTTTGACCGAGCTACGATTGTGACTGACTTTCTCGCCAAAAACTCAACAAACGTGCTTCAGCAACCACCGTATTCGCCGGATTTGGCTTCCTGCGACTTTTTCCTCTTCCCAAAACTAAAATTGCCCCTTCGTGGCACCCGTTTTGAGTCGATTGAAGCCACAAAACAAAATTCGGCGCGAGAGCTAAAGTCCATCCCGGAAAGCGCCTATAAAAAATGTTTCGATAATTGGAAGTGCCGTTGGCATAGATGTATTGGAGCAAATGGAGCCTATTTTGAAGGCGACCCAATAAATTTTGACGATTAAATGTAAAAATGTTGTTTTAATTGAAAATTCCCGGTACTTTCTTGACAGAGTAGTATAGGTTACTTTTTGGGGTGTTGTTGGATATAGTTAGGTAGTTATAAGTGCTTATATATTTTGAAATTTTGTTCTTGTGACGTGATCTGCATCTGTGGATGTATAATGGATCAAATAAATGAATTATTATTATTATTAAATTAAACTTTATTTCTCTCTTCTTACAGAATCATGCTCGTTCTTCAAATAGATCGATAGATGAGAAGTTGTATTCAGCTATAAAAGAAGGAGATAATGATGAAACCCTGAGACTACTAAGACAGGGAGCTGATCCCAATAGAGTATTAGAGTTTGGAAATTCTGCCCTGCATATTGCAGTGAAAAGAGGTCATAGTACCCTGATTGAAGATCTCATTAAATATGGTGCAGATATCGAAAAGAGAAGGATTATTGATGGGCACAGACCATTACATTTGGTCATCTCAACAAACAATAATTTTGAATGCTTAAAGGAACTATTGAAATATAAGGTAGACTTGATGAGCACAGATAATAAGGGTAACACTTTGTTACAACTTACTGTGAAGAGGAAACCAAATAAAGTCGACTTCATCAAGAAACTTATCTCTCTTGGTATGGACCCCAATACTGTGGACATTATAGGTGATAACTGTTTGCACGATATAGCATTCTGTAAACTCATAGAAGATAAGAATGCTGAAATTCTTACCGAGATATTCATTAAGGAAGGTATAAACATAAATTGTCAGAATCGGACAACATTTGCGACTCCCTTGCATATCGCTGCTCAATGTGGAAAATCTTTCCTTGTCGACTTGCTCATAAGGAAAGGGGCGTCTATGGATGCGATGGACTCAATTGGTTCAACTGCTTTCGACTATGTTGATATATCAGAAGCTACAGCTATAGATGTTTTTCGTGTATTCATTAAGCACCTAGTATTGATGATACATCGAGGTGAAACTATTAACCAGGCATCAATTCAAAGAATTAAATCGAATATCCAACTGAAAAAATTACATGACGACTTCTTTGAGGATTTGGAAAGTCTGAAAGTTGAAGTAATCGAATCACACCGTGTATCGTATTACGATATATTGTGTGAAAAAAATGAAAAAGTAGTGAATTATTTGAGAAATGTTGAGATAAGAGATAAAGTTTTGGGCTGTCCAAACATCTCCATCAACTACAAGAAAGAGATCAAACAGAAAATAGAGCAAGTATTGGAAATTGTAAAAATCAGGGAAATTCTTCACAATGTGGTACATGACATAATCAACAATAAACTGTCATATTATTGCGTTGAGAAAGTATTGACTTATGCTCAGGGAAAATAATTAATTCGTGAAATTAATCCTATGTACTACTCTGTCAAGAAAGTACCGGGAATTTTCAATTAAAACAACATTTTTACATTTAATCGTCAAAATTTATTGGGTCGCCTTCAAAATAGGCTCCATTTGCTCCAATACATCTATGCCAACGGCACTTCCAATTATCGAAACATTTTTTATAGGCGCTTTCCGGGATGGACTTTAGCTCTCGCGCCGAATTTTGTTTTATGGCTTCAATCGACTCAAAACGGGTGCCACGAAGGGGGAATTTTAGTTTTGGGAAGAGGAAAAAGTCGCAGGGGGCCAAATCCGGCGAATACGGTGGTTGCTGAAGCACGTTTGTTGAGTTTTTGGCGAGAAAGTCAGTCACAATCGTAGCTCGGTGAGAAGGCGCGTTATCGTCATGCAAAATCCATGAGTTGTTCGCCCATAAATTTGGCCGCTTCTTACGGATACGCTCACGCAAACGTTTCATAACGCCTAAGTAATACTCCTTGTTTACCGTCTGATCCTCTGGAACAAATTCGTAGTGCACCACGCCACGGATATCGAAGAAAACAATGAGCATCACCTTCATTTTCGAGCGGCTTTGGCGTGGTTTTTTCGGTTTCGGCTCATTTTTTGCCACCCATTCCGATGATTGCTGACTTGTTTGCATATGGTACTCGTAGACCCAGGTCTCATCACTAGTTATAATGCGTTCCATGAATGTAGAATCGGAATTACAGCGATCCAGCATGTCTGAAGCAACCTGTTCGCGATGACGTTTTTGAAGAAAATTCAGGTCTTTCGGTACGAGTCGTGCGGCCACCTTTCTCATGCCCAAAATATCAATCAAAATCGTACGTGCGGACTCGTGGGATATCTTAAGATTATGTGCTATCTCTCTCAAGCTGGTACGACGGTTTTCCAGCAATCTTTCCTTAATTTTGTCGACGTTATCTACGATCAAAGCCGTCGATGCGCGACCACTTTAAGACCGCCCTTGAAGGCTCTGTACCACTGATATGCACAAGTTTTCGATAGAGCATTATCACCAAAGGCCTTTTGCAACATTTTCAATGCATCGGAACACGAAAATTCATCTGCAACACAAAACTTTAAACAAATTCTTTGCTCAACGTAATCACCCATAGTAAAAATCGGCACGCACTCTGACATCGACTGACTTAATCAGCTGTTGCAAACACACTAGTTGACAGATCCCGCTCAAGCTTGGCATAGTAATTAAGGACAGTGGTACCAACCTAGGAAAAAAAATTTTTACCTGCCTTATTGCCCCGCCAGATTTAAATCGATAATTCCCGGTACTTTCTTGACAGAATGTATGTATTGTAAAATCTGTGTATATTTTGTGAAAACTATGTATTTGCTATAAATATATATATAATTGTTCTACACTTTTGTTTAGCAATGTAGTTTACTTAAATTAAAGGTGACTTTATTATCCTTACCAGTATCTCAAATTAGAATTATGCCGAACCTGAAATCTCTTCTGTCAATAATAAATTTTCGTGTTTCCTGAATTAATATTAAATTAATGAAAATATTATAAAATTCATCATGTTGGAGGCAAAATTCATTTTCAGATAAGATATATTTTGATAGTTTTTGTTTGGTTAAATAAACTATTCTTTTTCTCACCTCTAACGCTAGATTTCAGCTTATTACTTTATTTTACAGATTATAAGACGTTTTTTTTCCCAAAAATTACCTTGAAAGTTCAGGTGCGTTCTTCACTCTAATTTACATAATTTTTTTTAAATTTCACTCTTTAATAGCAATCAGAAAAACTCATTTTTTAGGGTAATGTGATAGTTCAACAGTTGCGTGCTCTCAATGATGTGGTCAGATCTTCGTGTAAGGTCTGATGGTAACATACTATGAAGCATTTACTACCATATGTAGCAATGCCTCACCAAATAAATTCTGGAAATTACACGTATTAATCGAATATTTTATTCATCCATTTCATCCTCAATTTCACATCATACGGTCTTTTCCATAATATCCATACTCAATCTCACGATTCTGGTATATTCATCCCACTAGCGGTTCGAGGCATGCCTCACGCGCTTCCTTGTCTAGCTGCCATTCACAATTATCCGTCATTTTCCGTTATCAAATAAATGACCAACTTGTTGAGCGATTCATGGGATTTTATGATGAAAGTTCTGGGCGTTCTGCTGAAGATTTATTTCAATTTTTATCTGCCAAATTCGGAAAATTTGACTTGCATTCAAAATTAGTGGCTCAAACATACGTTGAGGCTGTAATGTCGGGAGAAGTAAATGGTTAACAGACAAAAATCAAATTTCTAGCACCACAAGCAATGTTACTCATTGCTATGCACAAGTATTCAATTTGGTTTCAAAGTAATGCGTGCAGTTCAATTGAACAGGTTAAAGTTTTTAACAGAACTCCGTTATTCATTTTTCAGTAAACTAACAGTAGCCACAAAGAGAAGTCGACTGATGTGGTCTGAGATATAAGGAAATTGTACTGTATTGAATTAATTGCTGCTCCCGTGAGTGTTGTTTGTATCAGGTATTCGTTATTTATTGTCGAATTCTACTGTAACTAACTAACTGTTCCAGGAACAGATCTGAATTGACCATTCAACATATTTCATACATGATAGCGTCTTTATATTCATTTTATCTATTTGTATGTAGAGGTGATTCACAATGAAAATATGTTTGAGAACTTCAGAGTATTAATAAACGCAACAACACTGTGTCACGGACTATGTTGTACGAAGACATTCCTGAAAAAAAAATTGGATATAGATATTATAACAACAGCTCGGGCACTACCTCGAAGATCTTTGTTTGATGATGTTTCTATTGGCAAGATATCTGTGTATTCACTCAGTTGACTGCTGTATTTAACTTTGTTTGAACATTAACTATGTTTCAAAATATTGAAAGGTTGTCGATCTCTGTAGCCTTAATTTTATCAATTAATGAAAGCACAGGGTTGAACAATGTGTTGGGGATTAAGAGGTTGAAGTTTTCTTCCTGACTTTTTGCTCAAGCACCACCAAGAGTCAGTTGCGAGGCATTATCCTCGTTTAAGTGTAACTTTGGTTGTCTACAAAACGTAGAGATCCATCCTCCTGCAACTAGACGATCACTATGGAAGGATAAGGTTTTCAGAAATTCCCTTGTAGAGACCACCTTCTTCGTTCCTCGTCCAGAATTCTACTTTGCTCTGCTGCAGCTTGCCGGCGTATCATATAAAGGACACGACTAGTCTTAAACTTCCTGACTGACCGTCCCCGCCGAGTTTAAGTAGGACAAGGCACAGCGTTCGACGACCGTTCCGACGTGGAACACAAGGTCACTGGCGTCACAGGCAGACACGCGCACCACGCCTGTCTGAAGAGTTCAGGTGCGCATGCTCGGAAAGGAACGCCGCCTCCCAAATTAAGAGGTGTAACACCTGCATTTTTGAGAGCTTCACCCTAAAGTACTTAACAGTGCAATACGTAGCTTCTTAAAGAAGTAATTCACGGATTTAATATTTTCAGAGAAAATGGTTCGTTGGACAAGCACGCAAAAGCTTCCGACTTTAAATCAGTGCATTTCGCTATTTTTGCGCGCTAGTTCTAGGCGAACCGTGCGCTATCGTTTCGCTCAAATGTCTGCAGTTTTCGAATTCTGAGCCAAAAATGGTCTTGGACTCACTGTTGAAGAATCCGAGATCAAAAGTATTCTGTGTAAAACACTCAAACTTTCGAACGGAAAAGGCTAGAGCCTTGAAACATTGAGGAAAGATTTCGGTCTAAATGCAGCGGTCGTTAATTGACAAAATCGGCTCAATAGTTTCGTAGTTATTCACGTTAGAAAAGTTTTCATGTTTTTCCCAATATTTTCGAAACTACAGATTCCATCAATATGAAATTGAGCATTTGAAAGTAAAATATAACTCGCATATTCCTGCAAAATTTCGTGAGGATCGCATAATTAGAAGACCAAGTTTGTGAGAATCGTGGGTGATATGAACTAGCGCGCGAAAGCTCCTGACGTTACGTTAGTGCTTTTCGCGTTTTTTAATGTAACTCTGTGAGTGAATTGATTCGTCTCAAAAACCTGGAGGACCATTGTCAGGCAGCACACAATTTCTACCATGTTTTAAATTTTCTGTCTAATTTTTGAAAAACTAACAGTTTATTATTTGTTTAAATAATAAACAAGACTCGTTTGTCTATGGTTATACAGCCTATAGCTTTGCTCATAGGGCCTTTGAAGGGTCTTTAAAAAGAACATCCTGTCATAATAATTTAGTCTGATGAGTCGTCTGATTTCGCCCTAATCTAATATCCAATTGAGATGTGAATCATAGAATGGCAGAAAAATTTTCAGGTTAATAAATTTCAAAGACATCCTTCAACCTGTCAATGTCATATTGGCGATTTTTGTCGTCAACGTGCAGTCTATTTAGCAAATAGTAATTAATAATATAGCATTCTAGGTTCAATTTCATATTGAAATACTTCATAATGTCAGGATTAACAAGAAGTCTCAGACTTTTGTGTATGAGTAGGACAGTAAGACAATTTTCATGTCGTTCTGCTGTTTTGGGAATAAATAAGCTTCCTGTACATACTCGGGGACTATTTTCTAATGAGATATCTGCTAGTAAGGTAAATATACTCCTAAAAACGTTTGGAATAACATTAATTTTACCGAATACCCTTCAAATTATTATCATCATTTATTACGTAACTGATTAACCTAACTTTACTAGATACAACATCGATTTTATTGTGAAATTAAGGATAAACCTTCCGAGGAAGAAATCAAAAAACGAGTATTGAATGTTTGCGCTTCCTATGATAAAGTCACAGCCGAAAAGGTATTAATTTGAATTCTTTTTCCTTTTTTAGAGGTCCAGGTTGCCACGATTTTACAGCTCTCAACCGCCACTCACTATTGACTTAATATCGCAAAGAGTTTGTCTGGTGCTCAAATTGTACGATAAAATTAATCCAGAAAAGGTATAGTCTAGCTTTCATTGATATGGCAACAACAATAATTTTCGTAACTGTATCTGATCTTGCCAATTTTTTATTTTCATTATGATTTTTCTACAATAGTCTAGCTGGTCTAAAATTGAGGAATAATATTTTTATATAAGTTATCAGACAGATTCTGCTTAGTGCTCGAATTGGTTCATTCACAAACTGAACTTCAATTAATTTGTTACTATTAACTATTAGTTCTAGTCTATTATTATGTGACTTGATCAATTTTGGTATTATGGTATTATCAATATAATTATGAAAGTATGGAAGTACCAAATCATATTTAAAAATATATCATGATTACATATAACCAATTCAACTTTTATTATTTTATTCTTTGATCTTTTCACCCATATTTGACGAAAAGCAGTTGATTCATGCAATTTCATAGAATTTATAATGAAATTAAATTGTTGCTATATCATTGTGGCATCCTGGTCTCCATTCTTTAAGAAATCCCTAAATTAATTTTATATTTCAGTTGACTTTAGATTCCCATTTTATGAATGACTTGGGTTTAGATTCCCTGGATCATGTTGAGGTAATAATGGCAATGGAAGATGAATTTGGATTTGAAATACCTGATGCTGATGCAGAAAAACTCTTGAAGCCCGCAGATATTGTCAAATATATTTGTGATAAAGAGGATATTTATGAATGAAAATATTTTTAGCTTGTAGAATAATGTATAATTTGATAAGTAATATAAGTGAACACTGTGAAGTTTTCATTATGATTATCAAAGTAGAATGTTACCTTTTGTTAGTTATGTTAAACAAAATATTTGGTATAATTTACAGTAATATTAATGTAGAAAACTTCCGAATGCTGATAAGAAGAATGTTTGTACTGTTCCAATTACTGATTTCTCACTCGGAAAACTAGCACATATCTTTGGAATGTTATTAGATAACAACGAATAAACCCTGTTTCTGCAAATGTCATGACATGTATAAATAGTTTAAATGAGGAAGATAGGTTGAATCGTGCAAGTTTTTCTTGCAAAATTCTCAATATTCACATTTACTCCTGTTGGTAGAATCTACAAAAGTCTCAGATGATCGAATAGAAACCAGCAGTCATTTGGCCTCAGCGCGGTTTTGCTGGCATGTACAGTTAATACATTTATTTCAGCAATCGGTAACACTTATTTCAAGTGATTTCATCAATTTTAATTATAACCTATCTAGAAACCTCACTTAAAAAATTTGATTCCAATTTACAGAATTTTTTGTAAAATATAGCATATTTTTAGAAAACATACTTTATCGAAACCTGAATGTAGATGTGCAAATTTCCAGCCTTTTAGAGTTCACTGAAAGTTTTGTCATGCTTAAAGACGTTACAAATTTTTGCATAAACATTGCAGTGGTTGTTTTAGATCCAATTATTTGATGAAGCACAAAATTCCGAATGGGCATAGTTTTCACGAGAGTTATTTTTCCATTCCTATTTTGACTTGATTATAATTTTAATAGTTTCTATACTCTTAGAAATGGGTGTGTTTTGTATGAGTTTGATAAAACTAAGAATACAAAACTTTGAGATAGTCAGAGTTTGTGAGAAAACATAAAGAGGGACAAATATTCTTTTTCGAACAACTGTCATCTATACGTCAATTCAAGGATGGATAGGTAGTTACTTGGGTATCATTTATTATTAAAACTACTCACTACAGATTAAACATGATAGTGATTTAATATCTGTAATTCATGCACGAAATTGATTATTTTAAAATCATTCAGACCTGTAAATTTTGGAGGAGGTCTTAAAGTCTATATCCAAGAAATTGAATATACTAAAGATAAAAAAGGAAAGAGGACAGACAACCTGTGTAAAGTAGCTAAAAAGTGGGCTTGTCATTGTTCACTCTTGGACAAGGGTTGCTCAAAAAAGTGAGGGCTTAGTTACAAGGCCTAGTTAGGGAACTAGTTCACTGTGAAAATAACATACTTCTATGATAGAAAAAAATCAAGTAGGATATCAATTGGTGTATAAATATTCATGAAAAGCTGATGAATATCACAATGTGTAGGCAAATATTAGGTCAATAAAGATCAAAAACGCGAATGTAGTAGTCCATTTTATCTTTTACTATATTTTAAGTAATGAATATATGCATGCAGATCATTTAGAATCAATCAATATTGATTTTGGTCTTGATTTCTTAATGTATGCAAGTTTTTAATATGTACACCTTTCAAGGTAATTACTCATTATATTTAATACGCATCAGTCATCAAAATTTTTATGAGGAATCCTTTCGATTGCATAACATCAGTTATTATATCGCCTATGTATCTATTTTACAGTAGCTTATTCAAATCTGTTAACTCAATACTTCTAAAAATAAAACAGCAATTTTCACATCAAAAGATATGATCAATACACCATTTCAATTTTTTTTTATGAGAGACCTTTAATATTACAGTAACTACTTAAAACTTTGAAGATAAATTATGCCTTATGAAATTTATTCTTGAGCTGTCTATTATGCAGACAGATGGTGTTCAATAATACCAATTCATTCTGGTATTGATATTATATTCTTCTCCTCAAAAAATAAAGGCAATTATTATCTTGTGTAGTATTTTCAATTCATTTACTCCTGAAAACTCATAAAGACTATCATTATCTTGTGTAATAGATTGGATGGAATTATTCATAAAAAATTATGAATCAAAAGAATTAATATTTAGGGATATATTTGATAGTAAAATCTATACAAAAGAAAATTAATGTTTTTTAAATCTTGACTATCAAATTTTTATTTATGATCCACAAGTACAACTAGTACATAGTGGCCATTGAGCATAAAACACAAAGAGTCTTGACAATTTAACTATTTGAGATGGTTACAAAAACTGGAATACTGAAGGCGTTGATCTTCCATTTAGTGATAAATGGAAAATATATTAAAAAATTAACATATTCATCATGTAGAAATAATTTACATGTATGGAAAAGACAGTCGGAAACATGGGAAATTCAATGTTAATCTATAAGCAACGTCAACGTTCCAGCGGAGCAGTGGAAGAATCAAAGCCACAGCGCGATGCGATGACGAATAAACGAGTGTTCCCTCTCAGTGGTAGTGGATGGTGGGGGATGCTTCGATCGAAAGGATCCGCAATCTGCGAATCATTCGCACCTCGAACGTGAGATTCGTTTGTTCATATCGGTTGAAAAAAAAGTAAATCCCAATGATCAGTGTAGAAGAAAAAATTCAGATCATAAAATAGTTGAGATACAATTTGTTTTATTCAGTTTGAAAATGTAGTAAACACTACGAAATTCGAGTCACTGTTAATAAAAAGTAATAGAAAATAAAGTATTTTCTTATTACATTTCAACTGAATTCTAAATGTGAGCTGCCTTAGGAAAATATATAAAATTAAAACAAGTTGTAGAAATTACTATGTTCAATGTAAGATATTGAATTTGATTATTTTTACCCAAAAAAAAACCCAGTGGAAAAACTGAAACCCCAAAAAAATACCCCATGGAATGTTTTCTCCCAAATTTTGCCCAGTGTCCAAAAATCCCCCAAATTTGGCGGAAATACCACAACTTGGCAACTCTGTAAGAATGTTCTTTTCTCTGTTATGGTCACCAATCGCATACTTGTCAAGAGTTACAGTTCCACAGAATATTTGACACGTATATAACGCTGGTAAATACCATGACGTAATGATGTAATTTATTTAATCTATGAGGGATTCTGTCACTCGTATGATCCTTAGAGGATACGGATTTTTTCAAGCCGTTCAATATTATTGTACAATATCAATTATTACGCAATATATTGATGCTTAGGGGCCGCTTCACCCTCTATATTGAGCTATCCCGTGTTATACGGGGTACTCTAAAATATCCGGAATTATACGGAGTACTCTGAAGAAGGCTCACCTTTTCATCGTGATCGTTTAGTGGCGGAAGAATAGGACGTTACGTTGTGTAGACAACCCAAATTACACCAGCAAGGAAACAGTGACGAGAGGTTCAAATATTCAAAACGAAGGAATGCCAGGATAATACATTTCTATTACTAATATTAAAATGCAACAACCCTCCCACTGTGAACCTAATAGCGCCCCGGGTCTAAATGACTTATTTCTTCATATCGTTAGGTCGGTAACTCGCTCAAATCAGATATCATACTTATGCAGGGAAAGGAGTTAGAAGGGACAGGATACAGCCAGCAATCGAACCTACAACTGCACTTCCGGTAACCAATGCAGAACCTAACCATTACAAGAGGTAAATTTAAATGGACAGTAAGGTAAGGGTAACTGTAGTATGCCCAGGAGATCTCCTTGAAGAGGGGATCTAACATAATTCGAGTCGACAGGAAAAGTTACTATCAAGTGGACTGTATCTGGCCTCCTCGAGGCGGCTAAGGTCCAGGAAAGCTCAGATATTACTGAAGAACGAACCGAACGAAGTGTCACGCAAAGTAATTCCTGGAAATATTACAGTACCTCGGAACAATGATCCAACAATCACTCACACATTCTCACAATAGCGTTGGATATCCGGAGCTATTTACTGCCTCTATAGGATATGTCGTCCTCTACCAGGATTCTTGAAGCTCTCGAAGGAAATGCGGCGCTGCGAGGAAGCTTCCACCTCTTAATTTGGGAGACGTTGTTTCGTTCGGAGTCTGCGCACCTGAAACTCATCAGAAAGGCGTGGAGCGCAACTCTGCCTGCGACGCCAGTGACCATGTGTTCCGCTTGGAACGGTCGTCAAACGCTGTGTGCCTTGTCTTATATGAACTCGGCGGGGACAGTTACTCAAGAATTTTTAGACTGGTCGTGTCCTCAAGCTGCAACAGAGCAAGGCCGGTTTCTGGACGAGGAGCGAAGAAGTTGTTCGCTGCACAATCTCTCAAAATAAGCGGGCACGTACATCTGACAAATATGTAACACAAACTGACTAGGACATTATAAAATAGATGCAGTACCCCATCACCTAGGCGTGCTAATGAACGTTACAATAAGAAAAAATAAAGAAATAGGTAATCGAGGATCACACAAGAGCACATGCAAATCAGTTACATATCAAGCACCGCAATTAGTAAGAACAGATAAAAAAATCCCTATTAGCAATTATAACGCAGATAAAGAACCACTATTTACAAATACAGCAAACAGCAACCAGGCACCGAGAGAAATTATACAATACAAACTTGTGAGGGTCGTGCCGCTTTAGTTATATACAAAGGCAATGCATTTTAGTTGAAACATTCCGGTAGTATTAAATAACACTGAAGCAAAAATACAAAAATGAAAAGCGATGAATGGAAGTACAATGAACGAGCGTGCAATCACTAATTTCACATTAACACTGAGCTATCCCAACTTTTAAAGAGTACTATAAGATTCCGGGATTTTACGGAGTACTCTAAGATATCTTAACTAAGGTTAAAAAATTTTAAAGCATGCAATTAATCAGAAGCATTTAAAAGAAGTTTACTTACTACGAGCTTCCAAGGGGGACCGATATAAGTACTCTTATCTCGAGTATGTTTCTAAGTCGCCCAGGAGGTTTATTTCCAAAAATCTTCCTCTCGGCTGCTTCAAAATACAATGGGAACGCCATAAGGACATTCTTTTCTTTGTTATTGTCACTAATCGCCTACGTGGCAATTATATATATATATATATATATATATATATATATATATATATATATATATATATATATATATATATATATATAGGTAGAAAAGAAATTTTCTAGTTGGACGGGTGTCTGCCACCATTTCACTGTTGGGTCTGTATATTGCCCATTTCTTGCATTGCATCATGTGGGGTGGCCATGTAAAAATATTATACAATACAATACTGTGCAATAATTGACGTAAATATTGATCGTCTAGGGGCTGCATTTTTATTTCATTCTTCATGTTTCTCTTTCTCATCAGAAACTATTGGGCTCACCCCTTGGTTAAATAATCATGCTTTGATAAGAAACACAAAAGACCAGAATCAGGGTACATGTCGAATAGGCGAGCTCGTCAGTTTCCCAGAAGGGAGATACAAGAAAAAGAGATTGATAGAGGTTCTAATCATAGACAAAAATATATAATGCATATTATGTTTATCTATGGTTCGAATATCGTTATAAGCATAGACTTATTAACGTTTTGTTACTACGTCTATGGTTATTAATTTGAATTTATTTGGATTGTGTCATAGATAAATAAGAATTAATATTCTTGGATTGTGTTTTGGTGTGAATGTGAGAGAGTACATAAAGTTTAAATACATTGAAAAAACTCTCTGCATAGCATATTTGCTGAGGGACAACTAAAAGAAAAAAAATTATTTGGATTTACAGATGATAAATATTAATATAAAAGTATTGCCTGTGTTTAACGCCTTATTTTTATTCAATAAAAAGAAAGTATAAGAAGTAGTAACAATGAGGAGATCAAGGAGCTCTTCGAACATTCCGCTTCCTAAGTTCAGAAGGAATTTATCAAGTGAAAATTTAGCAAGTGCAGGGACTTCTCAGTCTGGTTTGAGGAAATCTGTTAGTTCTTCGAATCTCCTGTCAGTACCGAGATTGTACGTATTCCAGACATTCTGAGTTATTCATTTATACAAGTCTCAAATGGAAGTTCAAAACTTATTAATTAAAATTCGCAATTGGTAACAGGGTCTGTTTCAGCACTCTTTATTTTCAAGAGTAATTAGAGTACCACATAATTACTCAATGGATGGACCAAGTGGATATATCTCTGCAGCAAAATTTAATATCGTGAATTTGACAAAACAAGGATTTCTGATTATATAGATTATATTTCAATTTTCAACAAAATTGCAAGCTGCGGGATCTGACATTATTTGTCATAGAAGAAGAGACAAATTTTGCTTGAATTCAACTAGAATATTAGAAAAACATGAAGACGTTAATTGTTAATTAATCTATGTTTTATCCACTACTTTACTCAATAAATGTAGTCAGTAAATTGAGTTTACTATAAATGGAAACAAACAATCAAATTATATAGCACAATTACCTCGAACGAGCTTATTAATAAACAATAACAAATTCATCTGGTTCATTCTCGTATATGAGTACAGTTTTGAATTTAAAATTTGTACCGAAATATATATATCATATATATGAATCTTATGATTATTTATTTCTATCTATTTTTATTTTATCCATTGCAGAAGTGAATTAAATAAAGGGCCGGACGATTTGCTAGCTTCCAGTAGCAAACATATTAGAGGAAGGTTCACTGGAACTCCTTTAAGACCGGTAGGAGCAATAAATGTTCGAAGATTTACTGCGACTCCTGTTTCTCAAAATGTAAGTGAAAATTTTGTGTTAAATTGAAAATGCGGCAATAAATCGAGATTGAGACTGTTCACCACTTTGGAAATAAGTTTTTGCTATTTCCCAGTTTTGTTCAAGCGTAAATCGACCCATTTCGTTAATGTCATATATTAAACTAACTTTCTGTCAAAACACGAATTAGAAAAATGTCAGACTCAAAATGCAAACTCTAGATAGCCCACCCTTTACTTTTTGTAAGTGTAGAATATCGTTTCTTTCAAATATCTTATCAGAAGTGGCAGTCGGCCATTAAAATTTGTATAGATCAAAATATAAACTAAGAATTTTCGGGCGCTATTCAAGATCTTTCAAAGTTTTTGAACTTGGGATTTTTTTTTGCGCGCTAGTTCCAGAGAACAATCTGCTATTGTTTCGCCCAAATGTCTGTAATTGTCGAATTTTGAGCAGAAAATGGTTTTTAAAGACTAGGTTGGACTCAATGATGAAGAATCCGAGGTCAAAAGTAATTTTGTCCGGCCGGCCGTCGGTAAACACGCAAACTTTCTAAGAGAAAAAGCTAGTGCCTTGAAACTTTCAGGGCTTAAGTTCGTTAATTCGCACAACCTGGTTATTCACGTTTGAAAATTTTTCATACTTTCCGCAATATTTTCGAAACTAAAGATTCGATCAATTCTGATATTCATTTATAAGTATGTTCGCATGTTCGTGCCAAATTTCGTAAGGATCCTATGCTGACAAGTTGAAAAAAGTTGTGAGCAGATCAGCGTTGAACGCTACCTTAAACACTATTAAATTTCGAATGGAAAGAGATATAGACCTGAATCTTGCGGAGTAGATTTGGGGCCTGAATATCTCGGTTGAGTTCCGTATTCAGCAAAATCAGTCCAATGGTTTCGCAGTTATTCACATTTCTCATATTCTCCTATTCTTATTAATATTTTCCAAACTACAGATACGCTTTATATGAATTTCGGAATTCAGAAGTATAATGATATTATTATTATTATTATTATAACTTATGGCGAGCGGGCGTCTGTCCACCCTACCACTGCGTCCGCACGGACTATTGTGGTTCACCCCTAATATATATCTGCCCGACGAGATCCAGTTTTTGGATAAAACCGATAATCTTGTTCAGGGGTACTTTTTTCAGTTCGCAGTGGGCTATAAAAGCCTGGCCAAAGACCTGGAATCTGATGCGACTCACTCACTCAAATACCTTGAGTGGCTCAGTATCCAAACCAGAGTGACTCCGTTATACATACTGTTTAAAGTCGTGCGGCAACTCCAGACTGTTCTCGAGGTACAAGAGCTGGATTCCAAAGCTTTTAGTACTGACTGACTATCAGTAAATATTTTGATTTAATCGTGGTGGATTTACCGTTTTATCAGCAGTTCTGCCGCGATCTCAATGGCAAATAGTTCTGCCTGAAATATGGTTGAGTTTTGACCGAGACTCAATAAGATGTTAATTCTCGGTTTGCTCCCATGGACTCCCGCTCCTGTTCCGTTCGTCGTTCGTGAGCCGTGTGTGAACAAGCCAAGGTCGGTTCTCAATAGAACCTCAGCATGCTGGGTCCATTCGTCCCGGCTGGGGACGACTACATTGCCTTCTTGGCTCGTGACTTTTCACATCAGATCCGAGGGCATCAATAGTATATATTCGTTAAAAGCTCGTCCAGCAGTCCTGAGCCTCTCATCGCTATTGCCTCTGGCTTGTCAATCGCCAGTTGATATAGTTTGTATGTGGTCCGTTCCGCCTCCCTCTGCACGAGTAGGTGGAGGGGTGGTAGATTTAGTAGGACCTCCATGACTGCCGTGGGTGTGGTGCGAAATGCACCTGTAATTGCAAGGCAAGCCAGCCTCTGTATCAAAAATAGGTACACACAAATATAAAATCAGTCCAATGGTTTCGCAGTTATTCACATTTCTCATATTCTCCTATTCTTATTAATATTTTCCAAACTACAGATACGCTTTATCTGAATTTCGGAATTCAAAAGTATAATGGTAACACATGTTCTCGCAAAATTTTATGAGGATTGTATGATCGAAAGATTCAAAACAAACACAAAAAATTTGTGAGCCGAGCAGCGTGAGCTCTAAAGAAACCGTAGCAATACGATCGAGTTATTATAATACCAACTTTTTAAGAAAAAAGGCCAACTAGTTTCGATTTTATTACAAAATCTTCATCAGAGCTCTGAAATGAAAAACATGAACTACAGTTACAAAATCCTTTTGAGTTGCCTGAAGTTACGATATTACAATACAATTTTAAAATCAATACAAAACAATATGAAATTTTTTTATAAGTGAGGATTTTCTGTTTTTTTGTTGATGGATCAAATAGACTTCTTCAACTTGCATTTCTACCTCGTTTGGTTTTTGACGTATGGAAAATGTAAAATTTTGGAAATAACAACTACTGGCCGCATGGGAGACTGTCGAAAGACTGAGGTGGAATAATCTGCGGCTTTCGGAGGAAGCGTGTAAACGATGGCACGATGGAGAGAAATGTCCATGGATCCCTGAATCCAGCTCCATCCTGCCATCGTTTACATGCTTCCTCGGAAAGCGCAGATTATTCCACCTGCCTTTCGAAGAGGTAGAAATGTAAGCTGAAGAAGTCTATTTGATCCATCAACAAAAAACAGAAAATTTTTCTCACTTATCAAAAATATTTATATTGTTTTGTATTGATTTTGAAATTGTATTGTAATATCATAACTTCAGGCAACTCAAAAGAATTTTGTAACAGAAGTTCATGTTTTTCATTTCAGAGCCCCGATGAAGATTTTGTAATAAAATCGAAACTAGTTGGCCTTTTTCTTGAAAAGTTGATATTATAACCCTGTACCTAGAACCTGCCGAAGAATTATTGAATTGTTTTATACATAGGTCTTATCTTAATTAATTATATTGTAGGTAATATAAACTAGCAAGCATTTTTTTAGTCAGCAACCAATATCATTCTTTGGGAATTATTAACCGATATTAGTTATGTTATTTGTATTAAATTTTAAATAATTTCAATTATTTTCAGAAAGGCCAGTGTTCTCCATCTGTGCTTCTTACAACAAATAGAATAAATGACAAAAAATTCAGTTCAGAGCAATATAAAAAGGTAAGATTGTTACATTTTACAGTTTGAATTATATTTGATACATATTGGTTTTTAGATTTATGCATTCCTCAAAGAAAGAATGGAGGATTTCGATCCAAAATTATTGAGACCTCTTACTCTATCTTTTTTTGTACAAATTATGTCATTGTTATTCGAAGAAATAGATCCCAGAATAAATGTTACCATGGCGAATTATAAAGAGGTAGTGTTTAAATATTTGAAACTGTTCAAATATCCAGGTCCTGTTTCAATGTCACTACTCAAATCAGGTAATATTTTTATACATATACTCTCATAGGAAGAAAACAACTTTTATGATCAGTTTTGACTTTATTCACAATATAGGAAAAATTAGAGGTGGATGTAATTGATTGAACCAGGAATTGAATTTTGATTATTTTGCACCAGAGACTCCCTCTAATGTTCTTCGACTGGATTTAATCCTAAGAGTGCTCTCGGAAGGTGAAACTGTCCGAAATGCTGGATTGTGGTCTTCCTCAGGTGGAATCACTGAGGACTTCTATAGACATTTTGTTGATTGCACTTCACACAAGCTATATTTACTAAGTTCTTTGTCAAGAAAATTAAAAAACTCATTCACAGAATTAGAAATAAAATTTAACTAAATTGTTGTGTAGTTCTACTAAGGCAAAAGTCTTAGTTTACGAATATTATTGCGTATCTGTTCAAGTAAACAGCGAAAAATGCGAGTATATTTTGGTTAAATTAAATTTTTCACACATGAAAGAACGGCATTCGACGTCTCTTAGCTTCAGTTCATGTGGTACCCAATTTCCTACCTTTCGGATCAGTCCCATTGCTTTTAAACGATAGCAAATTAGATGGATGAGTGACTCCAGGTGTTTTTCTTTTGCGTTTGAGATGGATTTTCATCGAATCTTGCCTCTAATTAAACTTTGGTGACGCTCCGGGTCGTTCTTCGTCTTTCAAGTCAAAATTATCACTTTTATATCGGGCAAACCACTTCTGACAGGTTCGTTCAGCTAAAGCATGACATCCACTAAAATATGATGGCTTTCGGTAGCCTTTTTCTTCATTTTTAAGAAATGAAGTAAAACTCTCTGCAAAACACTCCAGTGAAATGCAGATATTGAAAATAAAGTCTTATGATCACACTTCAAAATGGAGGTATTGCCTCCATTTGCCTCCATAATAAACTAGTAGCGAATTATGTTATCAAAACCGCACATATTTTTACTCCTAATACTTTGTCACAATGATATTTACCATATATATTTTATTCTAAATTTACATTATGTATACTACTCTGTCAAGAAAGTACCGGGAATTTTCAATTAAAACAACATTTTTACATTTAATCGTCAAAATTTATTGGGTCGCCTTCAAAATAGGCTCCATTTGCTCCAATACATCTATGCCAACGGCACTTCCAATTATCGAAACATTTGTTATAGGCGCTTCCGGGATGGACTTTAGCTCTCTCGCCGAATTTTGTTTTATGGCTTCAATCGACTCAAAACGGGTGCCACGAAGGGGCAATTTTAGTTTTGGGAAGAGGAAAAAGTCGCAGGGAGCCAAATCCGGCGAATACGGTGGTTGCTGAAACACGTTTGTTGAGTTTTTGGCGAGAAAGTCAGTCACAATCGTAGCTCGGTGAGGAGGCGCGTTATCGTCATGCAAAATGCATGTGTTGTTCGCCCACAAATTTGGCCGCTTCTTACGGATACGCTCACGCAAACGTTTCATAACGCCTAGGTAATACTCCTTGTTTACCGTCTGACCCTCTGGAACGAATTCGTAGTGCACCACGCCACGGATATCGAAGAAAACAATGAGCATCACCTTCATTTTCGAGCGGCTTTGGCGTGGTTTTTTCGGTTTCGGCTCATTTTTTGCCACCCATTCCGATGATTGCTGGCTTGTTTGCATATCGTACTCGTAGACCCAGGTCTCATCACCAGTTATAATGCGTTCCATGAATGTAGAATCGGAATTACAGCGATCCAGCATGTCTGAAGCAACCTGTTCGCGATGACGTTTTTGAAGAAAATTCAGGTCTTTCGGTACGAGTCGTGCGGCCACCTTTCTCATGCCCAAAATATCAATCAAAATCGTACGTGCGGACTCGTGGGATATCTTAAGATCTCTGTCAAGCTGGTACGACGGTTTTCCAGCACCCTTTCCTTAATTTTATCGACGTTATCTTCGATCGAAGCCGTCGATGGGCGACCACTTCACGACCGTCCTTGAAGGCTCTGTACCACTGATATGCAAGAGTTTTCGATAGAGCATTATCACCAAAGGCCTTTTGCAACATTTTCAATGCATCGGCACACGAAAATTCATTTGCAACACAAAACTTTAAACAAATTCTTTGCTCAACGTAATCACCCATAGTAAAAATCGGCACGCACTCTGACATCGACTGACTTAATCAGCTGTTGCAAACACACTAGTTGATAGATCCCGCTTAAGCTTGGCATAGTAATTAAGGACAGTGGTACCAACCTAGGAAAAAAAATTTTTACCTGCCTCAATGCCCCGCCAGATTTAAATCGATAATTCCCGGTACTTTCTTGACAGAATGTATTTTATACATAAAAAAAATTTTATGTATAAAATATTTTATCATTATTTTTTATATCATGTTCGAAATTCATTCTTCTTTTATTATTTTTTTTATTTACAGTCAATACAAATCTCTCTTGGAATCAGGTCATGTCTATTTTTGGATGGTTGGTTGATGTAGTAAACGATCTGAAAAGTCCAGATCCAGAGGTGAGTTCCTGCAATCAATGCTATGTGGAATCAACAGAAAAGTATTTTATAAGAAAAATCTTTGACACATTTATTACTAGGTGTAGAAGTATGAAACTGGAATTTTTTAATTAAAATTACGTCTGTTGTTTGAAAATTATGAAAAATATTTCATTCAAAATAATTTCTTTTGCTATTTATACATTTTTCTCACCTCTGTTCGTCAGTTTCTGAATGCCACACCTTATCAAGCCACTTTCATACAGTTTCATATGAATTTGAAGCATTGTTTAGTGAGTGTCCCAGTGTGAATATTTCATAATAACTGTCCAAGTGTGGGAGATAAGCTGTATGGGCTAGTATTACCCAATTGAACGACTCCATTGTTTCTAATGGGGGGATCTGAAAGTAATGTCGTTTCTATGAATGTCGATATTTGATTGTCATTTTTTAGCTCATTGTGTACTTTGAAGTCGTGTCAAATGCATTTTAAGGGTATTGTGACTTGTTGACTTCACAAGCGTATTAGATGTCATTAAATGCCAAAGATGGTTCTCTGGGTTCAGATCCGGTAATTTTGATCTCTTGACTCCTATCGATCAGGAAGACCAACAACATTAGACAACGACTTGCTAAGAGCAGAAGTGGTAGCAAATCTATGTCTGACAATCAAGGAACTCTCAAATACCTTTAATCAACTTTGGTCGATCGTCCAAGAACATTTGCAGCAGATTGGAAAAATACGTAGAGCTTGTCCGAAGAGAATGACGCTAACCGATCCATCACATGCAGCGTATTGCTTCAATGGCACCATAGCATGATAGCATGATGAAAAGGCAGTGGCGCTCTCCAAATGAATCACCACGAAGTACTCAGAAGCCGGGTTTACATCCCAAAAAGGCGCTTCTCTGTGTTTGGTGGAGTATACGCGAGATTGTTCATTTTGAAGTGCTGAAACCTGGACAAAGTGTTAATGCAGATCTTTATTGTGAACAATTGTTAATCGAAAAGCATCTGGCGATTTTCAAGAGAGAAGGCACTATTCTGCGACAAGACACGCATTGTGTAAGACGAACCTTAGAAAAAATTAATGAATTGGGGTGGGAGGTACTGCCTCATCCACCATACTCGCTCGATATCGTACTCTCGGATTTCCATTTATTCCGATCGCTATAACAATTTCTTAATGGCAAAAAATTTGAAAATTTGATGTCCAAATTGCCATCCCGAGAGATTTTACTCAAAAACCAATTGAGTTTTATGGTCCGGCATTGACAATTTGCACACTAGATGGCAAAACGTTATTGATAATGAAGCTGATTACATTACAGATTAAAAATAAAAACTTGTTATTAATTTATTCATTTGAATTTAATTTAAAAAACCGACATTACTTTCCGGTCCACCTTATACTTAACCCTTGATTGTTTCGGTCTCTACTTGACGGAAATTCATGGTAAATGATTTGAAGTAAAACACTTTATTTCCGCTTATTTTTATTTTTCAACGACAATTGTTTCGTCAATTACATATGTAATTGCCATATGTAATTGACGAAACAACTGTCGTTGAAAAATAAAAATAAGCGGAAATAAAGTGTTTTACTTCAAATCATTTATACTTAATCATTTTGGTTTTTATGATGGTGCATTTTTATAGAACAATATAACTTTGTGTTGCCTTTTTCCATATTCAACTCGTTTTTCACGCATTGCCCGATTTAAATTGATCATTTGTTATTGTTATCATTTGTTATTATTATTATGATCCTGATGCTCCTATATCTTCTGTGGAGGTCTCTCAGAAGCTTTTTCAGCTTGTGCGAGTTAGAAGTTCAGTTGTGTTCTGGGTAGGCTTTGTTACCGCGATCTTGCGCCACTTTAGGTCACAGCACTGTTAATTTTCGACCCAACAGTGAGAAATGGAGGCCGACGCTCGTCCAACTATAAAATTTCTTTCCCACCTGAAAAGGATTCGAACCCGTGACCTTCCTGTTACAAGCCCTATGCTCTACACACAGTCTTAACTGCTTCACCAGGTTTTCGCAGTTTATAGTACACTTCTGATCTCACCAAACACAGAGTATTGTCTTTTTTCCAGAGCGATTTGGTCTTGCAGTGGATTCACCTATGATTTGCGACGCTCAGAATTCCCAAAATTTTTCTTCAACTGTCACGATTCGATGAAGAAATCACTTTTATTTGTATCTGTCAAGTAGCATTTCACAAGTGTTTTCTGATGAATCGTGATTTTGTCCTATGGACTAAGACAGCTCACGTTCCTTGTTAATGATATCTTTTGAAACTCGCACGGAGTTAGTCTTTATCCAAAATTTTTTCCTTGCTAATAGGTACCTGACTAAAGGTTCTAGAATTCTTATACTGTAATGAATAAAAAAATAAATAGGAAGTTGTCTGTTGCATCCAGTTTTTGACTCAAACGTTGAACAGTCGATTGGGATACCTCACACAAATTTGCAAAATGTCTTTGCCTGAATGTTTTATTCCGTAATAGCAAAATAGCATACGATTTTCTTCTGAAGCAACATCTCTTTACTTCTCCCCATCTAAAGTATAGAATTAAATAAAATATTATTGGAAGGCCAAAGGAATGATTTTTTTTTTGTAAACAATTAAAAATAACGAACTATCAGTAACCTGCATAATAGACTTGAAATTACTGTACTGAGTAGCCTAAGTAATTAAATTTGGCTATGCAACTATAAACACTACTATCAACATTTGCATATACTCAATATCAACTATTTATGCACCCTCAAATATGGAAAAACTGTTCTTTCGAGTGATTCTAAAGAAGAGAGCAAAAGTGAACTATGTTTTTAGTTTTTTTGTTCCCTCTAACCTATAAATGACCACCTTAAGTTATGCAAACCAATTGGGAAACATACTATAATTTTTAAATTGCAGATTGATCTATTAGACCGCTATATATTAGGCCGAGCCAATAAACTTATTCGATTAGGATGTGCAACAAAAGGACTACACATTGATTATATTGGTAAGTCTAAATGATTAGTATTAGTCTACAAAATTAAGAATGGAAACATGAAGTGGGAAGCTTTTGCACACTTGTCAGATTCCAGTTTGTCCTACATATTGTAAGCATAGTTTTATCCTCCTTGGTTTTGGTGATTGCATGATCCGATGATAGATTTTGAGTGGATTCTGTTTATATGTAGTTATTTTCAATACTGTTTGTGACGACAAGTTCAAGATGTCTGGGATTTTATTGGTATCAGTCAGCCAGTAAGTTGGTATTCCAGATGACATCTAGATTTGTGGTTGTTATAATCTTTACCAAATTGCGTCCTTTGGGTGTTTAGTATTGATCCCCAGTGAGTATGCTTTGCGTTCCAGTCTCCTCCTAGTAGAAATTTTGGTTTGTAGTTTTTGAAAAATTTCACATATTGGTTTTCCGCTATATTATGTCAAGGTGGACAGTAAATACATCAAAGCTCCATGTTTCCATGTAGCCCCTAATGTTTGTAGCTTGTATCTCAACAGTTACGAGATTTCTTCGAATCAATATGGCAGAGTCACTTAGTGTTCCCAGGATGTACATCAGAGTAGGTGTTGTAATGTGGGAGTTGAAAAGCTGTTCTTTCAGTGAAATGGGTTTTTGAAATTAGCATTATTTCCATTTTATATGTTTATATGTTATATATTGCTAATTTATGTTTGTGGTTTGGAAGACCATTTGCATTCCATGAAGCTATCCGTAGGATAATCTGATTTTGGTTCATCATTTACGTGATCATGACTTTGATGTCTGAAAGAAAGCTTGTCATCATGGTTTCTACTGAATTTTTTTTTTATAATTCATTTATTAGCAATCAGAATACGCACATTCTATGAACTAATTTGCTAACTATGGAGCTTGAGGCTATCACATGACATCATAAGGCTTTTTCCAGTGCAAAAAACCCTTCAACTATATCTCAATTCAACTGGTCATTTCCTTCTTAGTCTTCTATATTGAGGCAGTACCAATGGCTGCAATAGATGGTTGGTATGGCTTTCCAGTTTAGCATGATGTTTCTCATTTTTATCTTTGATTGCATCCTTTACATCAAGGATTCTTAACTCTTCATGTAGGGTTTGATTAGTGACATACCATGGAGCATTTGCTATCATTCGAAGTATTTCTGATTGGCTTCTCTGAATTATTAATATATATGATTGGCTTGTACATCCCCAGAGCTCAATACCATATACCCATATAGGCTTTATCACTGTTTTATAGATGAGTTTACCAGTGCCAATTTAGATTTCCTACCTATAAGCCAATTTAGTTCTTGTGTTTTCAAGTCTATTTGCTTCCTTTTCTTAATTATGTGTTCTTTCTATGTATGTCTGCCATCTAAACTCATCCCTAAGTATTTTGTACTTGAGACCTCTGGTATTTGTACATTATTCATATATACCGGTAGATACTGCGTAAGGTGAAATTCACTTGCACAGACTTGGACTCATTAATTTGGATATTTCACTTGTTGAGCTATTTTTGGATTTCGTTCAAATGTTTCTGTAATTTATTGGTTGAATTTTATGGACCTTCGTCAACAGTTAGAATGCCTGTATCATCTGCGAAATTTCCCAATATGGTATGAGGACCTGTAGGTAAATCAGCAGTTTACAGCACTTACATCTTACTTCCTTGAGGAACTCCTGATCGTACTGGGAAGTAGTTCAATACCCCTCTACGAAGTCTCACTTTGAATCATTATTCACTAAGATAGGATTTCAATAATTCATAATAACAACCAGGCAAATATGTCTTGATTTTATAGAACAAATCAGGATGTCAGACCTTATCAAAAGCTTGACTTTTGTTCAAGAATGCTGACGTACAATATTGCTTGTTTGTTTACTTATTTCGTGGTTATTCTGTGAATTTACTGTATTGTGATTTGTGTTGATTTGACCGGAATCCAAACTGATGATCTGGTATTCACTTCTCTGTATTAGGGTCGGAGTTTATTCTCTGAAGCTCCAGCTTTTCTAGGATTTTGAATAGAACTGGGAGCAAGCTGATTGGACGATAGATAGGATGTGATGGTGTTAGTATCTTTACCTGGTTTAGGGAGAAGTATTTAATTATCGTATTCAGTGTTTTGTTATTTAACTGAATGGAAATTAAGTAAATAAAATAATACAGATTTTTCCACAACCTATTTATTAACGACAATTGTTTCGCTAAAATGTCGCGTCTTCAAATCCACAATGTAAACTAGTAGAGAACCTATATGACCTCTAATCTCATACCAAGTTTGTCCTATCTCATCGTGGAACATCCCTATTTGGAAAAAATGTCTGTAATGCTAAGATATAATTTTTATTTTTTCTGCAGAAGAATTATTGAACCTGGATTCAACAGGTGTTGAAATATTTGAGAAGGAATGTGAACAGTTAAAACATGAAGTAGAAAACAAAAATACTCTCATTAATGAACAAAAGGAGGAAGAAAAAGTAAGTACTTTTAGTAATATTTTAAATTTGTATATAATATGAAGAAGGAGCAGGCTTGAGGTTTTTTTATTTAAATAGCATTTTAATCAGGTATTCTGATATTATTCATGTATATTGGGGGACACTGCTGATTACGAATGGTGAAGTTTACCTGAACTGACTTTGTTTCGTTAATCTTGATTCTTCACTTATGTAGCCACTTTTCTATTTGATGGAGATGACGCTATAATGTGTTAGATGCCTCTTCATGGTCTTCATCGATTGCAAGAATTGCAGTATCATCTGTAAAAGTTATACGAGAGATGTTCAGAAGTAACCAAACAAGTTGACTTCACATTAAGGAAAGGACGTTGTGCTCCTTAACAATACAATAACACTCCAAGCTACAAGTGTAAAATCTCTAGGAAATTATCCCTGACAAATAAAGTTTTATTGTACAAGTTTAACAGTTATCACCCGAATTTGGACTCATGGTATAGAAATTTAGGGCTGTGCAAGCAAATCAAACATTGCCTTGTTACAGAGATGTTAATCGAAAATATTGAGGTTGGTAGGCAACGTAACGTGGTATGTATCAAAGCCAACATTACACGATGACCTCTCATACATTCAGGATGACATCAAACATAGAATCCAACATCATCATTAGGGGGGAGGGGGGTTTGGCAGAAGGACATTGTGTCCTTCTACACAATGGTGACAACAATGGTTCAATACCTATTAATCACCCAACAAAAATTAAAGAAGAATATGACACCATAGTTTTGGTCTTAGAGAAGATAAAGTTTTATAAACACCAAACGGTGATTTGTGTGGACTTAAAAATAGTTAACTTTCTTCAAAGTAGTTACACCAAATATCCTTGTTTCTTGTGCCTCTGTGACAGCAGGGACAAAACAAACGACTGGGTTAGAAAAGAGTGATCTAATAAGGAAAACATGGTTGTTGCATAAAAAAATGTCATTAATGACTCATAAGTTGGAAAAAATAATTTTTCCTGTACTGTAGGTTCAGCTGGGCTTATTGAAGCAGTTTGGAAAGGCTTTCTATAAGAATGGAACATGCTTTGTGCACAGAGGGGAAAAGATGCCTCTGTTGTGCACGGAAAAAATTAAAGCAGGATTATTTGATGGACCACAAATAAATTATCATTAGTGATCCTGATATCATAAGCTTAATGATTCAAACTGAGCAAAAAGCCAGGACTTCATTTTTGTTTCAATTGGACAAACTTTTCTAGGCAAACACAGAGCTGATAATTATGTCGAACTCGTAAACGAGATGCTTAACAATTGCAGACATCTAGGGTGTAACAGAAACATTAAAGTAAACATTTACGTAGCCACATAGGCAGTTTTCTCAGAATTTGGGAGATGTCGGTAAGGAACAAGGTGAAAGATTCCATCAAAATATGAAAAAAAAACTATTGAGGATCGTTACCAAGAAAGGTGGAGTTTAAAAAGAGACTTTCCCAAAGAATGTTCAAGAATGTTGCGGAAAAGAAGCTTCAGAAGTTTTCAAAGAATAATTAGTTTTATCGATGAGTTCTTTATCATTCTATACATGTTGAATTAATATTTGTATAATATGTATATAGTACTGAATGTTACAACTCTGGTAGTTTTATTTAATCTATAGATTTATCTAATAATAGTGTAACTTTGAAATTCGAGCTCCTAGACAAAAACTAATACCATATTCGATATCAGGGCATCAAATTTGTATAAAAGCGGCTCCCCAAATGCTGCCGTGTGATATATCTAGTTCCTTTGAAACCTAGACTATAAAAAATCAAATTTGAGATGTATTTATTTATTTCTGCACAATTATACACTTTGTTGTAGAAGCTAAATGAAAAGTTAGAGCAAATGAAATTGGAAATAAAGGAATTCAAAGAAGATAATCTTGAAGCAAAATTGAAGGATGAAATCAGAAAATTGAAAACAGAACATGAAGTCAGAGGTAAACATATCATAATTGACAAACTAAATTTGTTTGTAAGTAAAATGTTACCAAATAACAACTAAAATTGTTGCATTTCTGTAGCCTTGTTTTATTTAAAAAAACATCTGTTCAGAACTGTACTTCTATTAGTATTTTTCTTGTAGGGTCAAAAATAGAGGAAATTAAGCTATCTACATCAGAGTTACAACAAGCTATTTCTAATCAAAAATACTCTTTGAAGGATAAGCAGCAGCTACAGCAGAAAATTGAAGATAAGAATTATTCCATAAAGTTGAAGAAGGAAGAACTGGAAAATATATATGAGCTGAAAAATGATTATGATTACCAGCAGACTGACTACAGAAGACAGGTATTTTTTAAATTGAATTATAGTTGAAATGATGTAAAAAATTGAAAATTTGAAAAAAATTGCTGCTTTCTCAATTTTTCAACTATTTAAATCATTTTACAAAAAATCGCCTATATAAAAATGGAAAAGAGCTGTAAGCTGCCTATTCTGATATATTTCAATGAACATGCAATTCCTAAGTTATGCATGAAATCCGAAAAACTCCCAAACATCCAAGAAAAATATTTGCTGGAAATGAATTTCACATAAATTATAAGGTTCCTCTATTGTTTTAAAATGAATTTGATGATAATTATTAATCTAGTCATATATGAATGCGGCTTGAGCTGTAACTTCTAACAGATATTTTTTGATAAAATAGAAAGGCTTTTTACTTGATAGAAGAAATATAACAAAATTTGAATATCAAAATAAATTGAAATATGTTTATCTTCTACAATTTTAATTTCCAAAAGAATTTTTTTATTCAAAAAACTTTTAGAATTAAATTAATGTCTAAAACAAGCACCGCTCACATTTAATAGACGTTTATAATCAAAACTCAATATACAATGTCAAATGAAATAAATAACCCCACAGATATACGAAAGTAATTAAAATTAATAAATAAATATTCAAAGGAGACAAAATTTTGTTTCTGGTTTTATCTTTAAAAAATACTACTTGCCTTATATCTGTGGGGTTATTTATTTCATTTGACATTGTATATTGAGTTTTGATTATAAACGTCTATTAAATGTGAGCGGTGCTTGTTTTAGACATTAATTTAATTCTAAAAGTTTTTTGAATAAAAAAATTCTTTTGGAAATTAAAATTGTAGAAGATAAACATATTTCAATTTGTTTAGATATTTTTTGTTCAAAATTCTATTTTTGAGAACTCGCAAACGTACAGTTGTAGTATTTTTGATAAATGTATGGATAAAATTGCCTCTTGGCAGCTTCTCTTTGGCCATTTCCAACATTTTGATCTCATTTCATTTAAGGTCCATGTAATCCTATGAACATTTAAAAAAAATCGCAACAGTAGTAAAAAATTCATCTATAAAAAGTCACAATTGTTCAATAAATGGTTAACGACTTCGTATTTAATTGAAGGTAACACAAATTCAATGATGAGATATGAACGATTTTTTTGATCAGGTATAAATGCAGTGACGACCTTGAACTGATTTGGCTGATGCCTGTTAGAAATGATTTTTCCTGCAGTTTTCTAAGTAGGGTTTTTAGTTTGTTGCTTATGTGATTATATTACATGAACGACAATTATTTTCTAAAAGGTGTTCCACATAATTGGAGTCTTTCTTATTTTTATCAAAACTGTTTTTGTGTTCATATGAACGAATGAGTGCGGACAGCTCAGTGGTAGAGCATTGGGCTCGCATCGGGTTCGAACCCTGTTCAGGTGGAAAAGAAATTTTCTAGTTGGACGGGTGTTGGCCACCATTTCACTGTTGGATCAAAAATTAACAGTGCTGTGACCTAAAGTGGCGCGAGATCGCAGTAACAAAGCCTACCCAGAACACAACTGAACTCCTAACTCGCACAAGCTGAATAAGCTTCCGAGGGATCCTCACAGAAGATCTAGGAGTATCAGGATAATGACAATCAATCAAATTCTGAAATTTTTACCTGTTCTACTTATATAAATCTTAGAACAGTCACGTTATAAATTCTTGATAATTGAAATTTATCCACTTGGATCTTATTATATTTGATGACTTTACTGATAGTATTCCGAGTCTTGAAGGCGACTTTAATATTTTCTCTCGAAAGTAGTGCTTTTAATTGCATACTGATATTACGGTAGTACCATTAACATAAAATAGAAATAGGGGGTGAGCCATCTAGACTTTGCAATTTGAAGTAGTTGTTATTTCGAGTCTGGCAATAGTTCTGTCATTCGTGTTTTAACACAAACTTAGTTTAATTATTGGACATTAACGAAATGGTTCGATTTACGCTTGAACAAAAGTAGAAAATATCAAAAACTTATTTCCAACTCGGTGAATTTTCTATCCAAATTATTAGAAATGTATGTGAAAAATTTAATAGAAACGAAATATCCTCACGGCAATTCGTGGATCAAATTGTTCCAGAAAACTAAATTTTTATTTGGTAGAACAGCCTGTTCACGTTCTCGTTCAGTGAGCACACCCGAAAACATTGCTGCTGCAGCCCAGAATGTGGCTGAACATCCATTAACATCAACATCTCATCGTGCTCAAGAACTGAACATTTCTCGCACTTCTCTGAGGAGAATTTTGCATAAAGACCTCGGTATGAATGCTTACAAAATTCAACTAGTGCAAGAAGAAAAGCCGATGCGTTTCCACTTCGCTCAATAGGCTAATGATCGCATGGCCGAAGATGAGCATTTTACAGAAAAATCATCTTAGTGATGAAGCTTATTTTCACCTCCGACGACTATTTTTGTGGGAATTCTTTTAAGGATAAATGTTATGCTAACCATCCAGAAACGATTTATGCATTGAAACACGAAATCTAAGTTACCATTCATGAGATTGAGCCCCAAACAATCGACAATGTACTGAAATATTGGATTGATCGGATGGAGTGCTGTAGCCAGTCGTGGCAGTTATTTAGATGATATTGTTTTTCATATGTAAATGTCAAGGTTCAACCTTTCTAATAAACTCACAACTTTGAAAAAATATTCAATAATTTTTTAAAACTATATCGACTATTATGAGCGGTAGCGGCTAGTTTAAGCGAAGACCGTGAAGTGTCGATTCGCAGCCGTTATCAACAGCTTGGCCTGTCATATTGAACATCTTAGCGTATTTTACGTAAGGATATTTCTTTAAAAGCTTACAGAATTCAACTAGTGTTGATGTTGAGCAATTTGTAGACGCTGTGCCACCCAACTCTTTCCATTATGGATTGTCAAACACTACTGAACAGAAATGGCAATTCAGTTTTGAGTAGTAAAAAAAAATTCGCCTTCGAAAATATTTTGTATTTCAGATTTGTAAAAATTTTCAGTTTAGCATTTCGTGGATTTTGAATTCTACCTTGATCTTGTATAGTTTTCATTGTTAATGGATAATTTTCTGAATATATAGATTGAAACCAAAATCCATGGAATTAATGGCAAACTTTTACATCTTCAACTGTGTAATTTCCTTGATGACACACAGAATATCCGGCTACCAGATCGTGGTTTCCATAGTTCAACATTTCTACAGGTGAGCAATTGTAATTAGAAAGAATAAGAATTAAATTGATTTAGTTTTTGACAAAGTAGATATTCTAGATCTATGGAGAATATTCATTAACATAAAAATATACTGTGTTTATAAAATATGGAATATTCCGTTTATTAATTTTTTTAATAATAAAGATATTGAATAAGAAATTCACCAGTGCTTTCCAAACTATACTGAAATTGTGGCTTACGAGGGTTGCTGATTAAGTTTTGAGATGGACAAATGAAAACATATATGAAACGTAGAAGTATATGCAACAGGAATTTCTCTATAGATTGTGCTAGTCATCAATTTAAGGACCGTAAGACTTTTTCTGCATCTCTCTCTAACTGACGAAGACTTTCATTACACATCAACCCAAGTTCCATACACAGGTACCACATATTTTTCTATAACCTTAAATATGTCGAATTTTATGCTTACGAATTAGGATTTGCAGAGAGCATTAGTTTTCTGTTATCATTTGGAGAAAACTGCTCCAAAAGCGTATTGAATACTTGCCGAAGTTTACGATGAACATGGTGTTGGTAAAACACAGTGCTTGGTAGAATTCAGAAGTGGTGATTATGACGTTAGAAACGGAGAGCGTAGGAAACCACCGAAAAAGTTCACAAACGAATTGCAAGTCTTATTGGATGAAAATGATACTCAAACTCAACAAGAATACACACATTAATTGAATGTCACTCAGAAACCTGTCTCCATTTTTTTGAAAGCTATGGGAAAGATTCAGAAAGTGGAAAAATGGGTTCCTTATAAACTGAATGGAAGGCAGCAAGAAAATCCGTATGTTCCAAGAATTAAAAAGACTCTCAAACGAAAGCGGTTCGACGACACCGAGACGATTCAAAATAATGCGACGCGCGAGCTGAATGCCATTCCAAAATGTCCGTTCCAGGACTGTTTCAAGATGTGGAAGCATCGCTGGAATGGTGTGGTTCAATCAAATGGGCTATTTTGAAGATACCACGGCCCGGATGACGAAGAATAGTACCAACGCGAAGATATGAACTCAGGTCGGATACTTTTCGGAAACACCTCGTACATAGATCCATGATTCGTCGCCTCTTACTATCATATAGACATCTTATGAAGCACGATGTTTGAGTTTTTCCAACATTGCTTTGTACCAATGAACACTTCCAGCAAAGAAATGCTGGTGTACCATTCAGAATTAACCGTTTCACGTTGCTCTAACGGAACTGTTGCGACATGTACAATATATACAACATCCATAACTTATACAACAACGCATCTCAAAAAAATCCAAAATCCACCTCATCAGAAGCAACAAACCACACTCTATGCAAATATAGTGGAGAATACTCCGAATGAACAGTCAAATGAAGTCAAAAACATAATGAGTTCAATTTTTGGAGGAATTGAAGACAATGTTTCGGAGCTGATAAACAAAATATATATCAAACACACTTCTGACAAAAACTCGGTAACTTCATAAAAATCGCAGCGTAGAATTCCAATGGTCTTTAGCAACATAAAAAAGAAGTTGACTATTTTTCCACCAGAACTTCATAGATATCCTCTTGATAAGTGAAACCCATTTTACACAGAAAGTATACATTAACATACCGAATTACATCACCCAGATAAAAGAGCTCATGCTGTTATCATACCATAAACCATGTGGAGATGGAAAAATATGGAGATTATTAGCAAACTACAGTTTGTTTAAACTATTTTCCGATTAAACTCTTATCTTAATAATTTTATCTGTTTTAGGAAATATTCTAACATTTTTGAATTTTTACAGTTTTTTTTAGTGTCTCGGTCTTTACTTGACGAAAAATCATCTTCAATATAAGAAAAACAAATAACAAATTAACTTCCGCTATTTTAATTTTAATAGCGGAAGTTAATATATGTTTTTCTTATATTTTACAGTTTTTGTATTTAATTTTCATCCTAATCCTTCATTCCCTTCAAGGTTTTGTTCACAATAAGGTATATTGCATACAAAAATTCAGACAATGGGCGCCTGAAATTAAAATCATTATTATATTACCTTTATTTTTTACTTCTGAGTTGTCGATTGTTTCTGCTATTTTATGCAAACTATTCCTGATTTTTTTCTTGCAATATTCTAAGTTATTGTCAATTCTACATTGTAGATACTCTATTTCGATCTAAGACTGTGATAAATAAATACTAATTTATATATCTAACAAAGACAACATTACAATATTAACATTATCAAACAGGAATTAGAAGAAAAGTTACAATTATTGGAAGATATCAATAAGAAAGTAGATTCAGAATATGAAAGAGTACAGCAAGTCTTTTTAGAAAAACAAAGAGAAGCCCATGAGCTATCTGAAGATGTGGATGATATAAAGAAGAATACATGTGCTTTAAAGAATGAAATTGAAAAAATTAATGATGAGAAAAATCGGGTAAGTAAAATATAAATAAGAATTTTGAATAAATCATCTATGATGAATTGTTATGATTTTAGAACTAAATTAGTATTTGACTTGCCTTGTAAGTAAGTTGGTTTCATCATATTGTGTGATCTATAGCATGCCTTATTATACTCATTTCCTTTTCCATACCGCGCCTTGAACTTTCTTTAAATTTAAGTGACACTTAAACCACTTCTAATGTATGTAGTCTGTGAACTATATGAAGAGTTACTACCACTTATAATGATGTAGTCTGTGGTTAAGTTGCATTCATTCTTGCTTAAGTGCAACCTGTAGAATCGTACTTCGGTAACATATTTTTGTTGTGCCAAAAGATACACTATTGTAATAATAAGTATAATAAGTTTATATGAAATATAAATAAACCAACATATGTATAAATACACTTGGTCTATTCTACATACATTATTCATTAGTACAAAATATGACAAAATGAAAATTAATGGTGATTTCTCTTCTAAAATGTTTTGTGAGGCATCAATGAAAATCTTATTCAATTTCAGGTTCTGTTTGAATTTGATATAATCAAGAAACAAGATGAAAATCGAATGGCTCAATTAATTGAAGCTGCTCCAGATGTTGATTCTATTAAGAAGAAAAATATGGAATTACAAGAAGAGTAAGTAAAATATATTTTATATGTTAGAAATGCGTTGGAGTTTGACTCCTTCTAATATTCTTCTATATTTATTTCGAAAAATTTTTTCCAGAGTTCTGATCTTGAAGGAAAAAATGAATGTTATGAGTGAACAGTCTATGAACCTATGCAAGAAAATATATGAAGACACACAAAAGAGAGCATTTCAAATGAAGGTCAGTAATCCATATCAGTAGTGTTCAAGACAAACTGGTTATTTCAGATATCTTGAAAATGAAAGAAGCTATTGAAATTTTGGAAATCGTGGTCTCAGTTGCTTTGTTGTATCTCCCCTCTACTACTCAAGTAGGGGGCCGCTACCCCCTCTTTATGAAGTAAAGGGGCGATAAAGATCTCATGAAGGTTGCTATTTAAAATTTTGAAGTTGCTTCGGCTAGAACCTTTCTTTGTACAAATCAACACTACTTTTTTTTGAGTAATTGTCAAATTTTACGATAACCAATGCAAGCAAATCTTTTTGAAGCCGAAATGTTCATGCAATATTGGATGTTCCGAATGGAACTAATGCCCAAGTATGCCTCAATATTGACCTTCATACTGCAACCAAGGAAATATGCACGAGATGAAAAAAAACAATCCTAAAACACATCCAGAAACCTCAAAACTTATAGAAGATAAAAAAAGAACTTCAAGAGACACATCAGCCCATAAAGAACTAAATATATCATTTATATCATTTTTTATGGTGAACCTACTCGAAAAAATGCCACATAAGTGCTTTTTGTGTTTGTGAAACCATCAAGCACATATTTGCACAATTGAAAGTGTTTGTACAAACGAGACTTGCTATGCTGAAAGGGAGAACTTTAATTTTCAAAAACAGTAGAGGCGAGACTCTCATGGAAATCATCAGCTGTACAAAGATAACTTTCTTTGATAAAGTATAATAAAAGAAATGCTACTTACGTTTTGAGATATGGTGGGGCAACACTGATGTGTGGTATTTTTAGTGGAGAAAATACTCAGAACGCCATACGAGTGCTATTTGTGTTATTTACAGTCCTTGTTTGACACCTTATGATTTTTTCTAAGTCGGATCCAAAATAAATTGCAATTTCAATGTTTTACAATGCCTGAAAAAGTAGGGGATGTGATCAAATCACATGTTTTGTCGGAATGAAAAAAGTGCTCAAAAAATTGGTTCAAACACATGTAAAAGAGTATTGGAGAGAATTTTGAAATACAATAAAACCATTTCCGATTATAAATATTTGTTTTATTTTTTTATCTCAAAACTTCAGTAGCAACCCTTGTTGGTACAAGGGTTGCTACGGTGTTTAAGGCAATTTCTTTCACAATTCTTTATTTTTCAGACTATGATGAAAGATTTGAAAGAAAAAGCAATTGCAGCTTATGAACAGAAAGTTCAACGAGAAAAGGAAGTTTGCACGTTGCTTGAGAAGTGCGAGACCGATTTCGTAACACAAGCAAATTTTTGCCCACCCCAAAATCCTAAGGCAGACCTTCGAAAAGATGGGATCTGATGTTAGACGCTCTAGCCGCCTTATGTACATGTTTTACAATTTGTCATTTTTTGGGCTATCTTAGCCATAAATTGCGATTACTTCGTAAAAAATGTGTGAAATTTCTATTGGATTGTATAGTAAAAATCAATATATTTTTCTTTAAAAAAATATCAATTTAAACTTTTTTCTATTTAAATTTTAACCTCCATGCACTATCATTAGCAAACAAGCTACACAATAGAAGAACCGACTCGGATGAATACCGAAATAAAATCGAAGAAACAATAAGCCTTGATTTGAGCCTGAAAAACCCAGATGAAATTGAGAAAGCACTGTGCATATTCAACAACCTGATTATACATGCGGTGAAACAGGTAACCCCAGCAATGAATGAAGTAATTCAGGTATATAATATTCCGGCAAGAATTAATGAGCTCATAGCACGAAAAAAAGAGCAAGGGCAAATTGGCAGTGGACACATTCCCACGGAGATAAAAACACCTTAAACAGAATAACCCACCAGTTGATAGGAGAACTTAAAGAGACAAAAGAGATCTCATTTAATAACTACGTCTCAAACCTCAACAGAAACGACAATTCTATATGGAAACAGATTAAGAACTCTTAAAAATCCAACGATGCTCATCTCTGCTATACGTAATCCTTCAACATCCAATAAACAGTAGGCTAGAAGCGATGAAGAAAAGGCAAAATTGCAGCTGAAGTTGAAATCAATCACCTCCAAATAAAAAAAGCAGCAGGACCTGATCAAATTACTCCAAAAATGCTGAGAGAGTTGCCAGAAAGGGGGGTAATCTTACTGAAGTATATATACAACGCCGTACTCAGACAAAACTACTGGCCAGAGTAGTTTAAAACAGCAGAAGTCATTCTCATTCCAAATCCTGGTAAAAATCCAAACTTTGCTACCTCATATCGGTTGATCAGTCTGCTTCCAGTTACATAAAAAATCCTTAAACAACTCGTCCTGGAAAGAATCAACTCAGATACAAAAAGAGAGTAATGGATATCACACCATCAATTTGGGTTTCAAGCAGCTCACTCAACAGTGCAACAAGCCCATAGACTAAGCCACGTAGTGAACAAAGCACTAGAACAGAGAAAATACTGCACATCCAAATTTCTGGATATGAGCCAAGCTTTTGATAAGGTCTGGCACCCTGGCTTATTTCACAAAATTGAAAAAATTTCTTCCCATAGCCTCTTTCAAACTTCTGAGATCCTATCTGAACAGCAGAAAATTCAGAGAGTGAGAGTGAATAACAAAACAACCACA
Organism: Megalocaria dilatata; assembly: GCA_034642435.1. Taxonomy (NCBI): domain Eukaryota; kingdom Metazoa; phylum Arthropoda; class Insecta; order Coleoptera; family Coccinellidae; genus Megalocaria; species Megalocaria dilatata. Next base: position 40,791,632 of record CM067859.1, on the reverse strand, counting down.
AATATCCTCATGCCATCTGGAGTACCACAGAGAAGTGTTCTTGGTCCTATTATACACTGCTGATCCACCATCCAATCAACATATGGTAAGTGGAACATTTGCAGACGACACCGTTGTTCTGACATGCTACGAGGTTCCAGTAGAAGCTTCTCACTTGTTGGAGAATCATTTGGGCGAGATACAAAAATGTTTACGTAAATGGAGAATCAAGATCAATGAGATCAATTCTGTACAAGTGAACTTCACGCTAAGAAAGAGCCAATGTCCCCCAGTGCATATAAACCATACACAAATACCAGAATCCCCCACAGTTAAATACTTGGGCATGCACATGGACAAGAGATTTACCTGGAAGGAACATGTCATCAAGAAACGCAAACAGATAGACCTCAAAGTTACAGAGTTGCACTGGCTCATTGGAAGAAGATCAAAACTGGCAATAGACGACAAACTATTAATATAGAAAACCATCATTCTTTCAAGTTTTTCACCATCCTGTGGATCAAGTAGTGCTTGGGGAGAAAGTATTTTGTTAATTACGTAATTTTTCATGGTGTTTAATTTCTTTTTTCTTTGATAATGTCTTTCACCTATCGCACCTTCAAGTCTTTGTGTTAAGTCTGATAATAAACATACTATGGAGCATTTGCTAACATACATCTCTTTGACTGGCTTCTCGGTATGATAACCATGTTTGACAGTCATACAATTCTATTCCATACATCCATAATGGTCTGATGGTCTGTTTTGTTTATTAAAATGTTGCTCTCCAGCGATAAATTGGACTTTCTACCAGTGTAAAATCTCAAAGCAATTTGTATGCGTTTTTTGCAAACATACTCTTTCCAGTTTAGTTTTCTGTCCATCTGCATTCCCAAATATTTAGTAGATGTGGAATTTGGTATCTGTATATTGTTTATGGACACAAATGGGCATTGACTTCTTTCACAGTCATTTTTCAATCTTTATGTTTGGCAAGATCCATCAGTATTATCATTAGTTCTCATGATGATATCCTGTTTGTAGGCAGACCTGCTATATAAATCAGATATAGAAATACACACAGCATACTACTCTGTGGTACTCCAGATGTTATTAGGTAGTTTTCATATACTTTGTCATTTATTCTGGTCCTAAACTGCCTGTCACTCAGATATGACTTCAGAAGTTTGAAGAAGGTACTGGGAAAAAACTTTTTCATTTTGAACAGGAAACCTGGTTGCCAGACAGAATTTTTTGTGTCGATATGTGACAATGTGAAGCATTACCAGGTATAAAAGCATGAAACCGGAATTTCCTTATAGGTAGTGCTAGCCATCAGATTAGAGACCGCAAGAGCATTTCTGCAGCGCCATCAGGTGATGAAGATTTTCAACACACAACAGCCTAAGTTCCACACACTGGCATATCTTTGTACGTTTTGAGTCAATGAACTAGCATTTGATGAAAAATGCTGTGGAATTTCACCAAATACTTTTCAAAGCTTACATGCTCATGGTGAAACATAGTGCTTGGAGTAATTCAAAAATAATTTTGACGTTAGAAACAAAGAGCGAGGAAAACTACCGAAAAATTTCGAAGACGAATTGTAAGTATGTTGAATGAAGATGATACTTGGACTCAACAAGAACTCGTGGATCAATTGAATGTGATGCAGAAAGCCGCCTGCATTCTTTGCGAGCTATGGGACACATTCAGTGGGAAAATGAGTTTTGGTGTGGCATTCACAAACTTCTGGAGAGGTGGGAAAATTTTATGAATAATAGATTATTCTCATTTTCAAATAAATTAATTTGGCTGATCTGTACCAAAAATCATTGATAAGGAGTATGAGCTATGGTAATAGAAAGTTCTAGAAATCGAGACAGTGTAACATACATCTGTATAACAATTCTACACTCAAACACTAGATGGCGCTAGTGTATTTTTAATACCTTAGAGTCCTCTGTGTATAGTGAATAGAGATACTTGACAGATTTCGAGTCGCTAGCATACATTGCACTGACGAAAACCAATCAGTTTGAAACGTGCACATGTCTGCAATTTGCCCCTGTGATCAACAAAACCTTGTCGAGTTTGTTTGAGTATAGAATTGTTATGCAGATGTATGTTACACTGTCTCGATTTCTAGAACTTTATATTACCATAGCTCACACTCCTTATCAATGATTATTTTCAATGAAATATTTTTTATCATTTCCAAACAGAGGGGTAATTTTTACAAAAATATTCCGATTCCATACTTCTAATCTGGTAGCAACCGGTAAACTTCCCCAAACGTGGCTAAAAGCGCAACAGACAGGGTATCGCGTCCGTATCTTAACATGCGTACGGTATTAAGTTTACCGACTAATTTGAAAAATACAAGACCTAAAAATGTTTGCTGGAAAGATCTTTTGCTCCAATGAGGAGGTGATCACCGAAATAAACGCATACTTTGAGGCCAAAGAAAAATCGTTCTTCAAGGAAAGTATCAAAAGGTTATAGAAGCACTGTAATGATTGTTTGGCGTTTTAAAGAGATTACGTTGATGAATGAAGTCGTTTCATAAAAAATTTTTATTTTCTGGAAACTTATCAGCTGTTGTATTATATTTAATTTTTGTCTAAAAATACCTTTATATCCTTAACCTTACTTTTATAAGCCTCATTTCTAGTTGCAAGGCTTACTTTAGCTCACACTTCGAATTTTATATCACTTATTTTTCCCTAAACCAAAGTTTTCTTTTCAATAATTTAAAATATATCATTTTCCATTGAATTTTATTTATAAACGAAACACCAGATAACTATGTGAGTATGAAAGTAACAAAAACAAAAATATATTAGTAATAAAAAAAGAAATAGAACATTTCAAGTATTTAGTTGAGACCACCCAGAAGAAACTCGCATCCTTTTTGATTACGCAGCAATGGTTTCTGTCGTTCCAGCTTGGATTTAAGTTGTGCCTTATTGATTGTTGCCATTACCTTTAAAACATCTGCAAGAAATTTTTATTAAGTATGATAGTGGAATCATAAAAATAGAGTAAATCTTGAATGAAAGATAAAAAGCTATAAACTATTCAAATCTGTATATACAAAGAACTTACTAGACATTAAATCTTGAATATATTCTTCATCATCATCAAAATGTGTTAGTAGAGTATCAATAATTAAATCATGATGAGCTTTGTAGTGGTCTCCCTTGAAGTCATCCGGGGAATCTTCAAATATCTGTGCAAGTGTCCTAGTTGCATTTTCTCGCACATTTTCTGTGGGATCATCTAGGCGCTTCATCATCTCTGGAAATTTGATTAAAAATTTTTTTTCTCGCAAATCTAATATTTTTTTTCATCCAAAGAATCTTTTCCTTCTCAAAAATTAATATCATCATTTTGTAACATTTTTCATAAGGAAAATATCTTTGTTCATTATTTGAATGAGAATTGACATACATAAAAATGCTGCTAATTTACCTTCACATAAGTTGTGAAAAAATAATTAATAATTAGGTATTAAAAAAATCGGTGATTCTGGTTAACTTCATATGAATTTAGTAAGATTTCAAGAATACATACAGGATATTCCTAAATTAGAAGTACAAACAAAGAGGCGATAATATCAAGAATAAAAGTAGCATAAACATGGGTCCACAAACACTTCTTTCTCAATTACAGAGTTTGAATTTTTTCAAAGTTATTTCATCACAGCATCTGCATTTCTCAAGATATTCACATCGAGTTGGGCAAATGTATTAATCATTTTAAGGTTCACATCATATGACAACATGTGAATTGTCTTTGAAAATGTACAGTATGATTTTCTTTGGAGCAATAACCCCCTTTTCCATCCAAAAGTTCTTTGCGATGAGCCATTTGTAGTTAAAAAAATGTGATAGAAAAGCTTTGTTCTATTTAAAAACTTTTCGATTTTCAAAGAAAAAATTTTGAACAGTTCTCACTAAATCGTCAGGAACATAAAATTTTTCAAAACAATTCAGTAGGCTCAGGCATATTTGGAAAAATTTATGGCTTCATTATTAGTTTTTTGGTTCATTTCTTGATATGTGGCAGTAGTTTGTAAAGATTCGAAAAACTCATATAATAATCATCACAAAAAAGTTATACTTAATACAAGATAAACTTGAAAAATTATCACAACAAAGAAACTAAATAACTACAGAAAAAGCATTTAACAGTCACAACAATAGAACTGAGCTATAACGAATGTTGAAAGTGTCCTCCTTCAAACCTAATACAAGCTTCTGTTTTTCTCCTCAAAGACGATTGAACTCTTTTGAACACAGTTGCGGACTTTTCGCTATTGTTTCAAACGAGCCTACTACACGATTTCTCAGTGCTTCTATAGTACTCACCAGTATTATCCACATTAGACAAAATTTCAGATGGTCCAATAAAAAGAAATTTAAACTTTTTAAATCTGGGGGGCTATGACTGAGATCCATCATGCTTGCTCCATCTTTTTTCATAATTTTCTTTTAAATACTTCTGATCCAAAACGGAAAAATGAGTCTGAGCATCACTGTGCAAAAAGCCCTTTTTAGATAGAAGTAATAAAGGTAAATCGTTTTCCGAAAAATAACTGTGTTAATGACCAGTCTGTTAACCAGAAAAAAGAAAGGATCAATCAAATAATCCTCAATTTTATTATCCCAGACATTCAATGAAAACTGCTTTTGGAAATGAGTTTCTATAATTACATGGGGATTTTTTTCAGCTCATATGGGTTCATTGTAAAAATTAATGATTGAAGTTTTTGAGAACGTGATTGTAATCAAACTGAGGATCAACTACTAGTCTACTGAAGTATCACTGACAAAAAAAAACATTGGATCAAAATTTCGAAGTAGGAGCATCTGCACATATAGCAACAAATCATGCAAGATACGCCAAACTTGATGACTGATATTTAAATTAACTCTAATTTTTCTTGTACCCGTTCTTTGTTATTTAAATATTTTCACCTTCTATCAAGTATAAACCTCTATTTATTTCACTAATTCTTTGATAATTTTCTATTTAAGAAATTTGGATCTTTCTGAAAGCTGCGTGTGATTATTAGAGAATACTCAAAAACCATGCATACTCTATTCAGTATTTCTCTTGTATTTCCATTTGCAAGACCATAAATGAAACGCATGTCAGCCATTTCAGAATTTGTGAAAATTCTGCAGATGTGTATCAAAACAAGTGTTTAAATACTTTTACTATTAAAAACACTCGAGTCTGATATGATCTGTCAAAACTAATAATGGAACCATGAATTCATCCAAATATGCCAATGAAAGAAGTGTTTAACATTTTATTCTCGAAAACGGCAGCAGATATGAAAAAACTGTAAGAAATCAATATGTTGTTAATTAAAACTAATTTCAATAAATGTCATAATATTGGGCGAAACTAGATTCATAAGTGATGTAACTGATTTTAGAATTCCTGTATATATCACACTGTTCAATGTAAGCACAATCAACCAATGTGATGGATTGCTTGTTTTCATAAAATCCAATATCAACTAAAACGTAGCACACACAGTTTTGCCGATAACAGGAATTACCGTAAGCTCAAATTCAGTATTATATCCTGCTATAGATCACCCTCTACCAATGACAATGATTTTATTCATGACACATACTACTCTGTCAAGAAAGTACCGGGAATTTTCAATTAAAACAACATTTTTACATTTAATCGTCAAAATTTATTGGGTCGCCTTCAAAATAGGCTCCATTTGCTCTAATACATCTATGCCAACGGCACTTCCAATTATCGAAACATTTTTTATAGGTGCTTTCCGGGATGGACTTTAGCTCTCGCGCCGAATTTTGTTTTATGGCTTCAATCGACTCGAAACGGGTGCCACGAAGGGGCAATTTTAGTTTTGGGAAGAGGAAAAAGTCGCAGGGAGCCAAATCCGGCGAATACGGTGGTTGCTGAAGCACGTTTGTTGAGTTTTTGGCGAGAAAGTCAGTCACAATCGTAGCTCGGTGAGAAGGCGCGTTCGTCATGCAAAATCCATGAGTTGTTCGTCCACAAATTTGGCCGCTTCTTACGGATACGCTCACGCAAACGTTTCATAACGCCTAGGTAATACTCCTTGTTTACCGTCTGACCCTCTGGAACGAATTCGTAGTGCACCACGCCACGGATATCGAAGAAAACAATGAGCATCACCTTCATTTTAGAGCGGCTTTGGCGTGGTTTTTTCGGATTCGGCTCATTTTTTGCCACCCATTCCGATGATTGCTGGCTTGTTTGCATATCGTACTCGTAGACCCAGGTCTCATCACCAGTTATAATGCGTTCCATGAATGTAGAATCGGAATTACAGCGATCCAGCATGTCTGAAGCAACCTGTTCGCGATGACGTTTTTGAAGAAAATTCAGGTCTTTCGGTACGAGTCGTGCGGCCACCTTTCTCATGCCCAAAATATCAATCAAAATCGTACGTGCGGACTCGTGGGATATCTTAAGATCATGTACTATCTCTCTCGAGCTGGTACGACGGTTTTCCAGCACCCTTTCCTTAATTTTATCGACGTTATCTTCGATCGAAGCCGTCGATGGGCGACCACTTCACGACCGTCCTTGAAGGCTCTGTACCACTGATATGCACGAGTTTTCGATAGAGCATTATCACCAAAGGCCTTTTGCAACATTTTCAATGCATCGGCACACGAAAATTCATTTGCAACACAAAACTTTAAACAAATTCTTTGCTCAACGTAATCACCCATAGTAAAAATCGGCACGCACTCTGACATCGACTGACTTAATCAGCTGTTGAAAACACACTAGTTGACAGATCCCGCTCAAGCTTGGCATAGTAATTAAGGACAGTGGTACCAACCTAGGAAAAAAAATTTTTACCTGCCTCATTGCCCCGCCAGATTTAAATCGATAATTCCCTGTACTTCCTTGACAGAATGTACATTTCAGATGAAAGGAAACAAAATATCGACATGCTCATTGCTAATTTTAATTATGATATACTGAATGATGATGATGACAGAGCAACTGACTACACATCATTGTTGATGTCTTATGGATTCGAATCCCATTCGAATATGGTCTTGTTTGGACCATATTTTTGTGTAGAAATCCATTCGATTAATTTTGTACCACTTGTAATAAACTTGAATATTACCGATCACCATCCAATTTTCCTATCAGTTGTATCAGTAAACAAAACACATAGAACCACAAAGACGATAAATTACTTTGATATAGATGAATTTCTGCAGTTAATAAGTGAATGTGAATGGGATAACACTCTAAAAGTACAAGAACGAATTTAACGAAACCTTTTCCAATGCTATGGAACAATCTACCTCAACAAAGACTACAATTCAAAGAAAACAACAAAAAAAAACAATGGATAATAAATGCTATAATTAATTCCATCAAACACAGGGATAAAATTAAAAAACAGCTGAATAGAAGCGGAAGTAATGTAGAACTACAGGAAATATATAAAAATTATAGAAATCAACTCAATTAGAACAATTAAATTCGCTTACTCTCATCTGATTTCAAACAGTGAAGATGATATGAAAAAAATATATAACATCGCCAAGCAGTGAAAAGGGTGAACACTTTACTGATGATAAAGAAATTATTTAAATATTTTAATATTAGCCTTCTACATATTTAATTTCAAAAAATTATATTTAATAATTATAACTTCAGGAATTAAATTAAATTGATGTCATATAAGTACCACTTATATCAAACGACATATAAAATAAGCATTCATTATAAGACATCCAAATGATATAACAAAATCCAATAAAAAAAAAATTGTTAACCAAAACATAGTAAGATAAAGAAATAGCAAATTATTGTAATTAATACCACATAAATGTAGGCACTAATAAGGCCGCAACAATTCCTGGTGCACCCAAAACTTCAAAAATAGGTTATGTTATTTATGGCGAGCGGGCGTCTGTCCACCCTACCACTGCGTCCGCACGGACTATTATGGTTCACCCCTAATTTATATCTACCCGACGAGATCCAGTTTTTGGATAAAACTGATAATCTTGTTCGGGGGTAATTTTTTCAGTTCGCAGTGGGCTATAAAAACCTGGCCAAAGACCTCGAATCTGATGTGACTCACCGCTGGGCACTCTGAGACGATGTGCATGGCTGTTTCAGTGTCCTCAAGACACAGCCTGCATTCATCGTCTTCAGCCAGACCGATTTTGTGCAAATGCGCTTTCAGTCTGCAGTGACCTGTCATAATTCCGACAAGTGTTTGGCCCTATCCAGACCTAGCGCTAGGTTCGCCATCTTTTTGTTCGAAGCTGTTCCAAGGAACAACTTCGAATGTTTCAGACCAGAATGGCTCCGCCAGAAAGACTCTAGCCTTGAGTTCATTCTGCCTGTTATCGCCTCGTTAGCCACGTCATGTGGTTTCCTAGGAATGGTTCTGGTCCTACCAGAAGCAGCGCAGCTCCAGCAAACGCCAGCCGATCTGCCTCCTCGTTACCAAATAGTTTGAGTGGCTCGGTATCCAAACCAGAGTGACTCCGTTATACATACCGAGACTGTTTAAAGCCGTGCGGCAACTCCAGACTGTTCTCGAGGTACAAGAGCTGGATTCCAAAGCTTTTAGTACTGACTGACTATCAGTAAATATTTTGATTTAATCGTGGTGGATTTACCGTTTTATCAGCAGTTCTGCCGCGATCTCAATGGCAAATAGTTCTGCCTGAAATATGGTTGAGTTTTGACCGAGACTCAATGAGATGTTGGTTATCGGTTTGCTCCCATGGACTCCCGCTCCTGTTCCGTTCGTCGTTCGTGAGCCGTGTGTGAACAAGCCAAGGTCGGTTCTCAATAGAACCTCAGCATGCTGGGTCCATTCGTCCCGGCTGGGGACGACTACATTGCCTTCTTGGCTCGTGACTTTTCACATCAGATCCGAGGGCATCGATAGTATATATTCGTTAAAAGCTCGTCCAGCAGTCCTGAGCCTCTCATCGCTATTGCCTCTGGCTTGTCAATCGCCAGTTGATATAGTTTGTATGTGGTCCGTTCCGCCTCCCTCTGCACGAGTAGGTGGAGGGGTGGTAGATTTAGTAGGACCTCCATGACTGCCGTGGGTGTGGTGCGAAACGCACCTGTAATTGCAAGGCAAGCCTGTCTCTGTATCAAAAATAGGTACCCACAAATTAAAAACTCTCTGTTCCTCAAGCCAAATGATGAAAATGAGCTCATTCATATTATTAACACCCTAAAAACATTCAGTTCTCCTGGAATAGATGGAATATCAGCTGATACTGCAAAAAGATGTCATATGCATATACTAAAACCCCTTGTCCAATAATAAATCTTATATTGTCAAATGGAAAAATAACTGAACAACTTAAAACGTCGTTAGTGACACCAATTTATAAAAACTCTATAATAAATTATAGACCAATCAGTTTGATAAACACTTTTGCAAAGAGATTTGAAAAATGTCTCAAAGTAAGATTATATGACTTTCTCTTGAATAATAACATCTTGAGTGACAAATAATTCAGTTTTTGTCCAGGCACAAGCACAAATGAAGCAATGTTTGAGCTGATTAATCAGATAAAGAATAATTTAGGCTGTGGGAACAAGTTAATTGCAGTCTTCTTTGATTTAGCGAAGGTATTTGCTACGGTTCCTCATACATCACTTTTAGAAACTCTGGAAAACTTGACGTGAGAGGCATTGCGTTTGAAATTTTCAAAAACTATCTATCACAAAGAAAGCTACATCTGAGGATAACAAATACATGTGTCACATAAAAATACGTATAAATGGATGTACCTCAGGGCACAGTTTTGGGACCACTGCTTTTCATAGTATGCATCAACTCGTTACTGAATACACACATAAATGGTACTATTCTATCATACACAGATGACACCGTCTTATTATATGAAAGTGGCACATGGCAACATGTCAAAGAAAAATTTGAATACGGTACATCGTTAATAAAAGATTGGTTGGACTACAATAACCTCTCAATGAATATAAAAAAAACATGATACATTGCCTTCTCTTTAACAGACTTAAATGGACTGGACGTGTCACCACAGATAAAAAATAAATTGCGAGGTCAACGTTCTTCGATGCCTGAAGAAGCTGCTGATGCGTTCAAACCACATGTTTTGGAGGTACCACAATTGAAATCTCAAAACTGTATGTATATGCTCAATAGTTGCATACCAGCTGAGGAAGCGAAAGTCAATGGCTCCGTGTCACTAAGAGGTCAATAGAAACATTTTGTATATATCTCTGAAGTAATCAGTTTTTGGGATTACCAAAGCTGTTATCTTAATGTAAAGATGGCTGCTTACATTTTTCCACTGAAGGAGCAACAAATGTTTTTTTACATCATAAACCAGCGGAGAATTAAGCGCTAATCACCTTATTTCCAGAAGTGACTCACTAACTTTATAAGCATTTGCAAAATTAATTATGTTTTATATTGTGGAAACAACTATACACAGGGATCTTTACATCGATACTGAACATACTAATGGTTTAAGCCTGATAAAATATTGTCCATTTACCTGGATAGATATTAATCAAAGCATCTGTATTCCACACATTCTTCCGAACTGCAATCTGCTTCAGCAGAACAAGGCAGTCCAGCGCCAGAAGCCTACTTTGTCCAGAGGCATCTTCAAGCAATGATAGTAGGAGAGGTATGAGTTTACTAAAGAGTGGTTGGAATCTATCGGTGTCTGCAAAAAGATCAACCCTGTCGTCTGGCAGTAGAGACGATCTTAGACAACTGGCGGCCATTGTGCGCATAGTTTCTGCTGTCTTTCCCGCATGCCAAACCAATGAAGGTATAAATACTTCTGAAAATTAATAAAAATAAAATTATTTTCACGATTCCTGAAATGTCCCGTCTCAGTTGTTTCAATCTTAAACAAAATAAAAATAGGGATTTATTGCTCAAAGCAAAAGGTCTTTCAGCCCATTTGTGATTACAGATTTAACATTAAAAAAAAAAAGAAAAAAAAATTAACAATGGTATATAAACACGCATATTATATAGCTGTTTGGGCGATGTGTCCGCCGTAGAAGACTTCCAAGATATGATTCTTTCAGGTGTATATAAAAATTTTTAATGAGCTTTTTAGGTCGTCCTTCTATTGGTTGAATTTTCATTATTCGGTACAACTCATTGGATGGATTGTGAAGTCCGTTTTCAGAGTGTCTAATTTTTTATAATTGGGATGTGGTTTCTGCAGTTTTTAAGTTGTTTAGAGCAGGATTTCGACAATTGAAGACGATTGGATATGCATACTCCAGGATATATCTGCATATTGTTGTGTATTTTCTGACTGCGTTCTTTATGTTTATTCCTTTATTAGTGAGTTTGGTAAAAGTTTAGGCTCTTGCTTTAATTGAAGTAGTATATTTGTTTAAGTTCATTTTGTTGTCAACTTCATCTCTTAGGTCTTTAATTAAAACAAATTGTAGAAATTACTATGTTTTACTACTAATAAAAATATATTTTATACATTTTCTTGTGACTCGAGTTTCGGGAAATGAACTATCCCATCATCAGACGACTGAAGACCTAACAGTAGTACAGAGGTATTTAAAGAAAAGTGATAAATATTTTTAATATTTCAATAGATTCTAACACCTAATAGTGGTACAGAGGTTTACAAGCGGAACGTGATAAAAACCCGGTTAAAAAAGAGGGGCCTTCTAACAGATATCGGAATATCGGCAATCGACAAAGAAGGTTGTTTAACAGATGATACCTATTTAAATATCTGAAATAATTTTTGGGGTTACATAGCTCCGTACAGTCATTCATGATTTTAAATAATGAATGACTGTATGGAGCTATGTAAATCCAAATATTTGAGATGTACAACAAAATAACGTAGAAATAATGAATGACTGTACGGAGCTATGTAACCCCAAAAATTATTTGAGATATTTAAATGGGTACCATCTGTTTAACAACCTTCTTTGTCGATTGCCGACATTCCGATATCTGTTAGAAGGCCCCTCTTTTTTAACCGGGTTTTTATCACGTTCCGCTTGTAAACCTCTGTACCACTATTAGGTGTTAGAATCTATTGAAATATTCAAAATATTTATCACTTTTGTTTAAATACCTCTGTACCACTGTTAGGTCTTCAGTTGTCTGATGATGGGATAGTTCATTTCCCGAAACTCGACTCACAAGAAAATGTGTAAAATATATTTTTATTGGTAGTAAAACATAGTAATTTCTACAATTTGTTTTAATTATGATCAACTACCAAATAGTAACGGCTGAAACAATTCAGTATCTTAGGTCTTTTATTTCTGGTGTTGGTTTTTTGACGATTTCTTTTATTGTTATGGTAAGCGAAATTTTATGATGAAAAATTATATAATTTGATTTCCTAGGGTTAGGTCCCAGTCGCCATTTACTGAGCCACATTTCCAATTTATCCATCACATACGTTCGTTAAACGGTACAATAATTAATTGAAAAGACAGCGAAATCTGTTTTAGGGGGTGCTTAATTTTTGTAATTGTACAGAGGGATGTAGCTTCTGCAGTTTTTAAGTTGTTTAGGGCTGAATGTCAGCAATTCTCGTCTGCACATTAATCAACCCAGGTTAGTTTCTAACATAATCAAATTTATATAATAAATATCTAATTATTGTGAGCAATCAAGGTTAATTATTATTTGAATCATCATTTTGCATTCAACATTCGTGTTCCTGTGAAAACGCCGTCTTTTCTACACAAGTTGACATACTTACCCAAGAACTGATTTTCCAATTTTACCAATAAAAATTACATCTATACAGGGTGTCCACTTTTAAAAGGGCCAAACTTTAAAGGGACATAATTCAAGTTATTTGTAACAAAAAATGTCATATAACATGGTCGAAATCTTGATGGTTATTCTTCAATTTAACGTTCCTTGATTTCACGAAATATTTCAAATTTTTCCATAAAATCAATTATACTTCAGTTATCCTTGTAACCTCATCAAATTTGCCACATATCTGGAGACGGCATTAATTTTGCTACAGGATAGGAAGTTCTGTGTGCCAAAAAATTCTTATTGCGGGCGTGGCAAGGAGATGAATATCACGATTCTCAAGTGAACAAAATCAGTCATATTTCTCCAATAGTTTTATGATGGAAAATTATTGATTATGGACATTACGGAATTTTTTTCAGCGAAAAATACCTCATTTAGTGTGCTTTCGAATGACATATCAACTTTTGTGTTAGCTGCTTGTCCTCTGCCTTAATACGAGGATCACGGCTAAGAAGATAACAACGAAAATTTGAAATATTCCAAACCTAAATTTGCTTTATCTTGAAGATCCTTAACACGCCCGCAATAAGAATTTTTTGGCAAACGGAACTTCTTATCTTGTAGCAAATTTAATGCCGTTTCCAGATATGTGGTCAACTTTGATGAGTCTACAAGGATAACTGAAATATAATTGAATTTATGGAAAAAATTGAAATATTTCGTGAAATCAAGAAATATTAAATTGAAGAATAACCATCAAAATTTCGACCATGTGTTATATGACATTTTTTGTATGATCTCCCCTTGAAGTTTCGCCCTTTTAAAAGTAGACACCTTGCATAAGACTACATAACTTCAACAGTATACACTATGATGGCAACACTTGATCCAATCATCTATCATGCATTTCTGATAGGCCTTCGAAGAAATGGCTTTTCATTTCTTCGTCGCATTTTATTTGATGGCTTCCAACAACTTTTCCATCCATGAAGGGGCAACTTAAGTCGGGAGAAAAAAAAAAAGTCAAATGGTCTAAATGCTGCGAATATGATCCTTGTTCGAGGATATGGCGTCGTCTTTTATCAAATAATTCAGTACCATTGGCGCGTTGTCACGGTGCAAAATCCAATTGTCTCACGCCAACAAATCCAGTGGTTTCCTATACATCTCTCAAAGGCTTCATAACGCCTAGATAATATTCCTCATTAACAGTTTAACCCATCTGCAAGTACTCACAGTGCGACACCACGATAATAATTAAATTACAATTTCCTAGTACTTTTTGATCATAATATTATGAGCGCTAAATTGAGAAAAACTGATAAGTTATCATTTAGTCTCAAGCTGGAATTATAACCAGTTAATATCATTAGTTAGAAACAAGAAGTACATTTAGATGGAAGAAAAATGCTTTATTAAAGTGAAATTGTCACTTTTTTTGCATCAGTCATTAAACAAATGTATCAGAAAATCGGATATATCTACATAACTGTTTTTTTTTAAATCTTGCTACCATTGAATTCTTAATAATGAACTCTAATAATAATCGCCGGAAGAATACATAGATTATATAATTTAATTAATTACGAACCTATAATTCGTAAAATTTGAATATTAAAACAAATTAATATATGTTATTCCATTTGACATTGTATATTGAGTTTAGATTATATACGTCTATTAAATATAAGCGGTGCTTGTTTTAGACATTAATTTAATTCTAAAAGTTTTTTGAATAAAAATTTTTTGAATTAAAATTGTAGAAGATAAACATATATTAATTTGTTTTAATATTCAAATTTTGTTATATTTCTTCTATCAAGTAAAAGGCCTTTCTATTTTATTCTATAATTCGTATATTTAGATACTTTGTAGAAGTATTGTTTGATATTGAAATCAAGTAATGGGATGAGTTGGTTTTGCATTTTTCATTTCTGATCATCTTAGTTGTATGGACTGCAATTTTTTTGAAAATATAGATGCGAAAATTAAGATAACGACTTGGTAGAATCTATTCTCATATTTAAAAAACCTTTATTGATTCCTACACTTTGGTCACACACAAATGAGAAAAAGTTAAGTGTTAGTTTTAATTCTAATAGTAATAAATAGGTAATTTGGTTAGCAAGTTTCCAAATATCTATGTTGTCCACGTAGAGGATAACATGAAGAACCAGGCGAGTCCCTTTCCTTTAGATCCCTTTCTTTTGTTTCATATATTTTCCATCGCAAGTGTTCTCTCCGAAAATTTAGTACTGTTTGTGGTTAATTTTTTTAGGGTGAAATTTAAATTCCATCTTCCACTCATTGAAATAATTAAGATCTACCATTTAATTTTGATTGATCCTTCACATGTATTTTGTTGAAATTCACTCAAAAATCTTCGTTGAGATTATGAAGTAACAAAAAATTAATTAATACATAACCAAGATAAAGAAGTGAAATTTTTTGTTTTTTCTGTTAGGTTAGGAATTTTTGTATCTAACCTTGTGCATTAGTAATGTTTAATTACGAAGATATAAAGGTAAAATACATACCTGTTATGATTTTTTCAAAAAATTCGGTTAAATTGTTAGCATTCTCCAAAAATGTATATTTATTTTCAAAAGGAACTGTCAGAGCTGAAAACAGCTTCAATCGGCACTCGGCATCGGTGTTGGTGTTAAGAGCAGCTTTCAGTATGTGCAGAATGATGTCTAAATTTTCACCAAAAGCTTTTTCTGAAAAAATCAGATATTGAAAATTTGTTCCACAGATTTTACGCGGTAGGCCAAAGAAAACATTATAGTCTGAATTTACGGCTTTAAAATGAAAATGAGATAATCGCTTTGATCTGTCAATTTCTGATTCGAAGGGGAAAAATTTATTTGATTCTTTAATCCTGGTAACTTCTACCTCCTACCAGAGAGTGGGGAAGCACAACCCCCTGATTTTTAATAAGATTGAGGCATTATTTTGAATCTGAGCATATAATTTCGCATCAAAATTTTAATTGGTAATGAAATGAGAGCTATTGGAAAAGCCAGTGTGAATGAGAATTTTATAGCAGAATGGGATTTATTTGAATTGTTTTATTTATTTTTTGAGAATATTTAAATCGATTGTTAAAATGGTATACTAGGTTTTACAAGTGATTACCAAAATTAACGCTATGAGTTCAGTCAGAAATAAAAAGAGGGTGCATGAAGAGTTCTAATAAATTGTCCGATGTATCAATCGCCGACTTTAGTTCTGTAAAGTAGTTGGTGAAATTAACAGTATAATCAAAATTAAATTATCGATAATAAATGTAGAGAAATTGTTTCCCCCCTAAAAGAACTTGACTGGTCCGAGCCACACTTTCATTTCAAAGTCCATAAAGTTTTGTTGACCCACCCTGTATTTATTTTCCTAAATTATAGCAAATGATAGAAGTAATTGAAAATCAGACATATTTTTGTATCTGCCTACAGTGGAGTTAAAATTTTCATTGCTATCAACAACCTATAACATTGATAATCAATTGACTAGAAGTCAAAGATGACTGTTCATAGAGAGAGATTTCAGTTTAAATTAGGTAGTAAGGTCTAAAATGAACTGTGAATGAATATATAGTCCGTCTAGAAAGTATCCGGAATTTATTATTTTTCATAATTTTAAAATACTTCTTTTTTGTAACATTCAAAGACAAAAGTAATGTATAAAATAGGTTGTGGCTATGCCCAAAGTTGCATGACAACACTATTTGTCAAATATTGTTAATTGTCCACAGCTATACAATTTATGAAATAATGTCGTAACTAGAAATAAGAAAGCATGTGGAATATTTGTATAGAAAATGTTTTCGAAACGTTAAAACATTAGTGTAATTGACTGAACTGGGAAAAAGTGCTGTATATGAGACAATAAAGAGGATAAAAACGGCATGGATATGAGGCATATATTAGTTTCATGAAGACTGCGTAAGATTAAATTAAACAATTTCAATGCTTCATTGCCCTTAGGACGACACAATCTGCACCTGAAGTTTAGCAAATTGGCTAACAGATTTGGAAATCAACGAAATATAAAAGTATGTCCAGAAACTGTCCATATGTAACTAAAAAGACAAGGCTAGATATCAAGGAAACAAAAAAAATCCCTATAATGATAGCTTTACAAAAGGAATTAAGGATAGAATTTTGTCAACGTTTTCAAGAAGATTATTTTAATAATGCCTTTAAATCTGATGAAAGTTGTTTCCAACTTGGTGGAAATCATTTAAAAATCCTACCAAAACAACATGTTACCGTTCAAATTTCCAAATTCCCCATCAAAATAATGGTTTGGGGCGCAATATCTCAGCGTGGTGCTACGCCTCTCTGTATAGTTGATGGTACTATTAATAATGAAAAATATTGTGGCATTCTAAACGGTTTTCTCCTTGAAACGGCGCATGCTTTATATCCAGAGGGGTGGCGCTTTCAGCAGGACAATGCAAGATGCCATACTTCGGCCCATACTCAAGCTTGGATGCAAGAACACCAAGTGAAAACCATTGCATGGCCAGCAGCTTAACCAGATCTGAGTCCCATTGAAAACATATGGGGACTAATGAAGATTGAAGTTGAACGAGCAGCGCCATGAAATAAAGATGATTTAATTCAGTCAGATTTACAGTCCTGGAGTACCATCACCGAAAATTATGGAGGTGATCTAATTTCGGGTTGTACCTCGACGTTTAGTCAAGTGTTTACAGTTAATTGGAGATCGCATCGGTAAATAAGATGAATAATTTGTTATAATTTTCTAATTCAAGAATTAAAAACATATACTTAATAATTACAATTGAGCTTTGTTTTTTCCGGATACTTTCTAGACGGACTATAGAATTAATCTGATCCTAACAATCCGGAGCAATCAAAGTTTTGTAAATTCCAAAGTGAAGTATCCCTCTGTAGTCCGAACAACCTAATTGTGTAAAATGATCTATAATCCGAGCACTTGGTAGTCCGAACTCACCAGTGACCAATAGCTCGTTTTCGTGCTTCGTTAAGCAATAAAATGCTGTCGACATTCTGACGCATGCAATTTATATTTTGTTACTCATATTTCGAATAATGGTTTAATGTCGGAAAACCATAACCGACATTAAGAAAAATAAGGTAGATATTTTTCGATATGTATCCCACACTGGAAATGCGTCAGCAAAGAGAGAAAACCTTCGTGAAGCTGAATTTTTAGATGTAAAATATGCACAATATGCTTGGTTTTTACAAAAAAGGTCATGACATGCACCAATTTCAGAGGCCATCTTCATCCAAAAAAGACTTTATTATTTTAAAGAAATGGATTATGGCGAAGAAGCTGAATTTAATGCTAGCAGGGGATGGTTTCAAGGCTTCAAGCAAAGGTGTGGTATTTGTTCATTGAAAATCAATAGTGATAAACTCTCAATTAACAAAGCTGAGGTAGAACCGTTTTGAAACCTTCAACAAAAAATTGAAGAACTCGCTGTTGATCCGGATCAGATTTATAACGCAAATGAATCCAGTTTGTATTAGTGATGCCTTCCCGAAAAAAAAATAGTGCATGCGGATGTAAAACATGCATCAGGTCGCAAAATTAGTAATGATCACATTACATTCATGCCGTGTAGCAACGCAAGTGGTAATCATAAACTGGGGTTACTTGTTATAGGCAAGTCTGAAAATCCTCGGGTGTTCAGGAACATTTCACTTCCAGTGTATTTTCGTAATCAGAAAAGTACCTGTGTTAATCGAGAGATTTTTGCAGAGTGGTTCCATAAAGAATTTGTACCTTCGCAGCAAGAATTTGGAAGAAATTGCTTTACTGATTTTGGATAAGGCTTCGTCCCACAACATTGGTGAGGATAATCATAATGATATCAGTATAATTTCTCTCCTAACCAATTGTAGAATTGAGAATATCTGGGAGTGCCTAAAACGGGAATTGGCAAAAAAACATTACAAGCAGGGTGCAGTTGATAGAGAGAATAATATATCATTGTAATCATAATAGTAACTTGAAGGAAACTGTATTAAGCTGCATAAATAAAAAAAAATAAATAGCATGCCCAGAAGAATGATTGCGCTATTGGAAGCGAGAGGCGGATTGACTTATATTAATACTTCAATAATACTTTCATATATTTGCATACGTATTAAATGTTTTTCTATAATAAAAATATTGAAATGTGAAAACAATATTTTAAAGCCACTAATAATACATAGTACATTTGAAATCAAAAAGAACTAATATTTCTTAAATGAGTCTAATAAAATGAGCAGGAACTGTATATAATATTGATGACTTTATTTATTTTATGAAATTCCATTGTATATTGGAGAATAAAATAGCATATCTCATAAAATTTTCACAATTTATTTTAAAATAAATTGTAAAAATTTGATAAAGTATGTTTTTTTCCAATAAAAAATACTTCAAAGGGAAAATCATCAACAGATATAACACAAGAACAAGTGTTTTGAACAGTGGCGGCTCGTGACCGTGTAATGGTGAGGCACATCAGAAAAAAAAATTATTAATGTAATGTATACATACGTATATTTTAAGTTTACGGGCAAAGTTTATCTAGTGAACTCTACTTTGTCAGTTGCGTAATATTATAAAAAATTTTATTACTAATAATTTGAATTATAGAATCCAAAAACAAATCCTCATCATATTATGGCTATATTGACAAATTTGTTCTTATCTTCAGTTAAAAAAAAATCTTTTGGTATTAATGCCCCAATAGATGATTTTTGAGCTTTTTTCGACATGTTCCATTGCTTTAAATATGAAAATCGTTATTATGCAGCTGTCCAGCACGAACCAAGGTGGAGGTGTAGAGCAGTCTTGCCAGTTAAGGGATGGATATGATGAAAGTAAAGGTAAACGGGTTAGATGAAGATCGAAGATTTTGAAATAACAATATACTATTAACGAAATAAACTCTAAAATAAAGAAATAAACTCTAAATCCACAAAATAAACTGTAAATTGACAAAATATAAAAACGACCTCAAAATTATTAAATAATTTGAAATAAGGTTATTCTGATTTTCACAAATTTTTATTGTTAAACTCACAACAATTGTTTCGCTATCACAGTAGCATCATCAGGTAAGATCACATTTTGAATAACTAAGCTTGTTTCCGAAATCCGTGGCTATTTATATTACAGTAACTACAATAAATTTTTATTAGGCACTAAAACCCAAAAAAGGGTCCCTGCAAATTCCAGCTTATCTGAATATATTTAACAGAGGTGAGCTATTTAAATCTATTTGTTCGTTAAGTAATATTCCAATTTTATTATGTTTATTTATCTCTAGGGATTCTAACAGATTTAAGGCATAACTTTTGCTTTCTATATGTAGAATTTCAAAGTTATGGTTGAAATTATGTCCTGTTTCTAACAAATGGTTGGAATATGTAGAATTGCTTTTATTGTTGAGGAAACTCTTCAAATGTTCACACATCCTATGACGGAACGTTCTTTCAGTTTGACCTATGTAAATTTTAGAGCAACCACCGCAGGTTAACTTATAAACCCCAGATTTATCATCCTTATGTGTGTAGTCTTTATTATTTTTGATAAATTTACTCAAGTTTAAATTAGTTTTAAATGAAGTTCTCAAATTATATTTATTTTTGAGGTATGTAGCAATTTTCTCAGAAATACCTTTAGTGTAATTTAAGGAAATGTATTTAAAATTTTCTTTTATATTAGGAAACACCATATTTAAAGCTATTTTATTATTTTTATTCATCAATAATTTGTCTATCAACTTTGGATCATATTCATTATTAAAAGCTATTTGTTTAATTATGTTAAGTTCTGAAATATAATTTTCTCGATTCATGGGAATATTAACTAATCTATGGATCATACAATTAAATGCTGATAATTTTTGATTTAGAGGATGATTTGATTTATTGTGTATAATAGAATCCGTATAGGTTGGTTTGTGAAATATTGAAAAATCATGTGAACTATTTATTCGAGTAACAGTTAAATCAAGAAAATTAATAGAGTTATTAAGTTCGGTTTCCATAGTGAATTTAATTGAAGGATGTATTTCATTGATGAATAAAAAGA
Source organism: Megalocaria dilatata (assembly GCA_034642435.1). NCBI lineage: Eukaryota > Metazoa > Arthropoda > Insecta > Coleoptera > Coccinellidae > Megalocaria > Megalocaria dilatata. The sequence goes on along the minus strand of CM067859.1, from coordinate 40,770,772 downwards.
ATTTTTTCAAAAGTCTGTCTGTACCTGTGAAGCAACAGAAAATATCGTCTACATATCTATACCAATATAAAAAGTATTTCTTAAGGGGATTTTGGTGAATTTTACAGAACTTAACATAACAACATAACAAATAGCTTTTAATAATGAATATGATCCAAAGTTGATAGACAAATTGTTGATGAATAAAAATAATAAAATAGCTTTAAATATGGTGTTTCCTAATATAAAAGAAAATTTTAAATACATTTCCTTAAATTACACTAAAGGTATTTCTGAGAAAATTGCTACATACCTCAAAAATAAATATAATTTGAGAACTTCATTTAAAACTAATTTAAACTTGAGTAAATTTATCAAAAATAATAAAGACTACACACATAAGGATGATAAATCTGGGGTTTATAAGTTAACCTGCGGTGGTTGCTCTAAAATGTACATAGGTCAAACTGGAAGAACGTTCCGTCATAGGATGTGTGAACATTTGAAGAGTTTCCTCAACAATAAAAGCAATTCTACATATTCCAACCATTTGTTAGAAACAGGACATAATTTCAACCATAACTTTGAAATTCTACATATAGAAAGCAAAAGTTATGCCTTAAATCTGTTAGAATCCCTAGAGATAAATAAACATAATAAAATTGTAATATAAATAGCCACGGATTTCGGAAACAAGCTTAGTTATTCAAAATGTGATCTTACCTGATGATGCTACTGTGATAGCGAAACAATTGTTGTGAGTTTAACAATAACAATTTGTGAAAATCAGAATAACCTTATTTCAAATTATTTAATATGGATTTTCACCAAGTAAGGACTGATACAATTCAATATTCAAAATCATTAATTCTAAATTGAAATCGTGAGTTCTAAAAATTAGATTTTTTTATAGACCAAAGGAATTCTGCGATTCTTCTGTTCAGCGAAATGATTTATTATCTCGTCTAAAAAAATGTTCTCATCCTGTGATTTTATAAATCCTTTTTCAACAGAAATGTTTGCCATATTACTCAATCGCGCCGGTCCAGTGGTATTTCTAATATGATTTTTAATTATTTTCAACGCGGAGAAATGTCTTCCTCTGTATAGAAGCAGTTTTCACTGGCAATACAAGACATAATAATTTAAAGAGTTCTGGCATACAAAATTTAAGTCAGTATCGCGAAAAAAAGTTAACACTTCATAAGGGTTTGTGCAATATTTTATTATATCGTTTCCGTATAGAACAGTTAATTCACTTTTTAGTTGATTTAATCAAAAATATTATATTGCGTTGTCAAGTCTTTCAAATGCTCAAGGTTTCGGGTAATATATCTCTATTATTAAAAAGGCAGAACAGTGAAGTATTTCAACGAGTTGCTACATTTATAGGTATAAGATTTCCTCCAATTTGCTCTAACAATTGGGTACGCTTTGTTGATTTGGAAAAATATGATGAAAATCCTGAAAGGGTTGAGAAAAAAACTTTAACCTGTTGAATTGAACTGCACGCATTACTTAAAACCAAATTGAATACGTGTGCATAGCAATGAATAAACATTGCTTGTGATGCTATAGATTTGATTTTTGCTTGTAAACCATTTACTTTTTCCGACATTACACTGCCCCATCGTATGATTGAGCCACTAATTTTGAATGCAAGTCAAATTTTCCGAATTTGGCAGATAAAAATTGAAATAAATCTTCAGCAGAACGCCCAGAACTTACATCATAAAATCCCATGAATCGCTCAATAAGTTGGTCATTTATTACATAATGGAAAATGACGGATAATTGTGAATGGCAGCTTATGTAAGTTGTTTCATCAACTTGCCAGGAAAAAACAAAGATTTAGAAATTTCGTCCTCAATTTTTTTATTCACAACAAACGTAACTGAATCGTCTAATTCATTTTCTATGGTTTTAGAAGTGCAAGAAAAAACTGATCTACTGTTAATATCATTTTCTAAAGGGGTTTTTAAATTATTGTCAAATTTACTAACAAGAATAACCAATTCTTTGAAATTCCCGCGATTTAAAGATTCATTAGATTCATCATGCTCCCTAAAAGGTAACTCTTGCATACAGTGCATCGTAATATCTATCAGACTTTTTAGAGTTTGTAGATTTTTTTTTACTATAGCATTAAAATTTTGAATTTCAATTTGACACGCATTGTCTATTGCTGTGGCGATATTTTGTTTTTGTTTCCACATAAGGGTAAGCTTGCAATTCGATGAAATATGTTGAGCACTTTTATTGTGTAGCAATAGACCCCAAGAAAAATTTTTCAAATCGCTATAATCACTTTATGACCAAACTTTGTCGGAATATGTATTAGTTGCTGCCATTAAAATGGCAGCAACAAAATAATTTATTTAAAGTTATATTGCCAGTAAGCCAGTTGTACTTTCAATACCATGTATTTTGAAACCCCAATTTGATTTTCCAACCCCACCCATAGTCACAAGACATTAACTTAGATCTGGAATAGGTCGCTTTACTTTTTTAATTATGTATAACTGAACCTCATAGGAATGACGAATAATGTTGCTGATTTATAAAAAATTTATAAAATCACAAATTTCGAATATTTTTATTTACCTTGGGAATTTGAGACGACTCACTCGATGTCGCTAAATCCATTTCGTCTTCTGTTCTGGTAGTAATTAAGTCGATTAACAAAATGAAAAGTCTTTTTGAAAAAAGTTCACACGAACACGGAGAAAAACTTACACAAGAAAGTCGAGACACAGCAAACGCTACCACCAAATCACAACAAAGCGAAAACTTATCAGATTTCCCGCTTCCCGATTAACCCGAATAGTGCAGAATAATTGCAGTTCGCCCTTCGGCGAGGCATGCATCAAATCTATCTTTGGAAACCCCCTTCAAAGGAGTAGGAATATTCTCGATTTCTCGTCGCGTCGATGTAGATAACGCGCTAGACAAGGAAGAGCGTGAGGCATGCCTCGAACCGTTTACTACTTAAAGAGGAAGTGAGATGAATATACAAGAATAGTGTGATTGAGCATGGATATTATGGAACAGCGGGCCAGTGCCGTACTGTATGAGGTGAAATTGAGGATGAAATGGATTAATAAAATATTCTGTTAGTTCGATTAATACTTATAATATCCAGAATTTATTTGATGGGGGACTGCTTCACCTGCCTCATAGAACAAGCCGCCACTGGTTTTGAAATATCTAAGAAAAAGATTGACTCTAACAGAGAGCAATGCCAAGTACTACTGCATGAAGTTCTTCAATAAACTATCACCCCCAATAAGAGCAGAGACGACTTTGACCAGTTTAAAGTTGCCGATTTTTCAACTGCTGCTTAAAATAAAACCATATTCAATAAATGAATTTCTGGATATTGAATAAGACTTACTTTTGACCCTGTTCAATTTCTAGTTATGTACGCATATCTTCTATTTGAATTAAACAATATTTCTATTCTATTAATTCAAGCAACAGACTTTCTGAATAATTGAAAGAAATTTATTAAATTATCAATGTATGAGAATGGTAAAACTTCTGACCTAGCGGTTTTATAACTTTTTGGCGACAATAGTTTTAGTAAAACGTTCCATCTTAAGTTCTTATTGGATATGATAATATTCTTTCAAATGCTCACCAGATTCCATTAGGACTACTTCAAAAATGCATGCTTGAGTGGTAACCACTGTCCAGGCTGCAGGATCGATGTTAATTTCTACCAGTAATTTTCTCAAATAAGTGCTCCAGAGCTGCTTTAGGCTGTCCATATTCAGAGCAATTTTCAAATTTTCCAAGCGATTAATATTAATATTAGTAATGTTCTCATTACTACTCAGAGCAGACATTGTTACCAGAATCTTGAAAAGACGGTAGCCAACAAAAGAGTTCGGGCTTTCCTCATATTTCTGGCAAATAGTGTCTACACACTTCACCATTTCATTTTGAAATTTTTTCTACAAAAATTGGGATTTATTATATTTATTCATTAAAACTAAGGAAATTGTTTCCGTACTCAGTAGCTTCTTTAGATATTTCATATGTTGAGTAGCTAAATTTTTATCCAAAATATTTTCTTTGTTGTGCCGTCAAAAATATCGATAAAATCATAGAAATAAGCGAAGTTGACTAGCATGGTCCAGGGGCTAGAGATCGACAATAAAACGGTTTTAAACCATTTGCGCAAAGCTGGATTCAAAAAGAAGCTTGATGTTTTGGTGCCAAACCAATTAATACCAAAAAACATGATGGATCGAATTTCCATATGCGAAGCCTTGGCCAAACGGAATGAAACCCATTTCTTAAACGGACGGTGAATGTAGATGAGAAATGGGTAGCATACGACAATATTGTGTAAAAACGATCGTGGTCAAAGCTCAAACGGTGGCCAAACCAGGACTAATGGCCAGGAAGGTTCAACTGTGCATTTGGTAGGAATGGAAAGGAATCATTTATTATGAGATGCTTCCAAATAGCCAAACACTAAATTTGTATCTCTACTGTCAACAACTGGACCGTTTGAAGCTAGCGATTGACCAGAAACAGCCTGAATTGACCAACAGAAGAGGTGTTGTGTTCCATTAGGAGAACAGGCCACATACTCGCCAGAAATACCGGAGCTTGGTTGGAAAGTTTTAATGCATCCACAATATAGTCTAGACCTGGCACCAAGTAATTACTATCTTTTTCTTACATAGCAAAACTTTCTGAGTGATAAGAAATTGGCATTAAGAGAAGATTGTGAAAATCGATTACTAGAGTTTTTCACCAAAAAGAACCAAGACTTCCATGAGAGAGGCATTTTGAAGCTACTTTTAAAATGGCAACAAATTATAGAACAAAATGGTGCATAGTTGACCCAAATCGGACAATCCGAAACATGTTGAATAAAGTCTGGAAGTTCACACAAAAAAAAAATTTCCCTAACTGATTATATCATTTCATTAATTTTACAACAAGTAAAGATGCATTCAATAAAATATTAATCATCAATTCATAAAATTCATTAATTATAATTTATGCCGAGCATAAAATGAGGGTAATCCCGTAATTACCATTTATTTCAGAAATATTCAGTTGTCTTGGATTTTTTCTGTTATAAATTAGTTTACCAACTTAATGCGATGATGTTGTCGTCATTGCCTGAATAAAAAAGTTTTTCTTATTTTGTTTTATTGAAAATGATGAAGACTAAATATTTTATTTGATATGCCTTTAGGTCAAACAAATAAAATATAAGATTTTCTGTAGCGAGTATCTCCTCCTCTCCTATAGTAGTGATAACAGCTTGCAAACGACAAGGGCAAAATTCAACCTTGCAATCAAGTGTTCACGTGAAAGCGGCGGTTCAGTAGTCCTAGTTCAAGATACCAGCAGTATGAAGTCGCCTCCTAACTGTCTACTGACTTACATTTACACTACTCACATCTTGTAGATGATTTCGAAGGGAAACTGTTGTGATCATTCAGTTCCTCAATGCACTTGAAACGAGAAAGCGGTTGTAATCCTTCCTCGTCCTGAACCACTTTTAGTGAGCGAACCAGTCTCATCATAACATAGTGGGAGAGTAAGGAGAGAAGATATTTATTGCTCTAGCAAATAGCTAACGACTTGCGTCTATCTGCCAGTATAAAATATATTTTTTATATACATATTTTTTTCTTGAAAAGGAAGTGTACATAATTATACAAAATTGAAAGTGTGAAGTCGAAGATGTTATCTATTGTCTCTAGTCGCATGATTCCTTATTGCATCCATTAGGAATTGGGTATTTTCTTGTTTTGGTTAGGATTTTGTAGAACAACGGGCTGGAGGACTTGTGGGTTGTGTGATCTACTCACAAATTTCTTTCCTAAGTTTGAAGTCTACAATAATTTGTTCATAGATAATTTGGTGGGTTATAGAGTGGATTTCCTGGATGGCATATCTTAATCAAAGTCTTCAAACTACTGCATTCTGCTACTTCAATATTATTAGTCTTTTACAGTTGTTATATATTAAATGTCCATATTCTAATATCGGTCAGCATATAGTTTGGTAGATTCTTGAAGCTGTTGTGCGGTTTTTGTAGGTGAGGGATCGAAAGTGTTTTGTTTTAGCAATTATTTCTCTTTTTTTTTTATAGGAATGTATTTTAAAACTGGTCTTATTATCCACTGTGATTCCTAGGTATTTAGAGTGTTGGGCTGGTTTTATATTATGTTGCAGCATTCTGATGGTTGGTGAATTGTCTGATAATTTACGGTCAAATATCATTAATTTGGATTTGTCAGGCTTTTTTTTCATCCACGTCAGGATTTTGTTACATAAATGTTGTAGTCTTTTCATTGTATGTTCCAGATTCATGCTGTGTTATGAACGCTGTGGCATTAGCGTAGGAGGTACCTTTTCAGTTCTTCTGTTACTTTGTAGATATCGTGTACGCAAATATTGTATAGAAGTGGTGACAATGGAGAGCCTTGTAGTACACTTCTGTCCCTTAAGAAGTTTCATATAATATTTTGTAGGTGTACAATTGGTGGAATTTGTGCAAAAGACCTGGACTTGCAATCTTAGAAAAATTGATGGACGTTCACTGCATAGTGCGCTGGGCACTAATCCTTTTGGAACCAATGAGATTCTCTCACTTCCAGTTATCCAATTATCTTTCCATTCAACACTCCAGTCCAATAATTTATTTTGAACTGGTGCTGGAACCTGTCTTCTCTCATCAAATGAGGATTCGAAAAGTTTACCAGCTGTGTAGGTTATAGTATCCATCTTACTTCAGTGTTGATTCATCACTCCACAGAATATTATCGAAGAATTGTGGATCTTCTTCCATTTTGCAAGCATCTGTCGGCAAAAAAACAATCTTGCCTGGTAGTCTCTCGGTTGCAGTGTATGCACTCGTCTTTTCCTATATAGAGCTGCAGCTTCACTAGCATTACCTCTGAACTCACCATAAATAAAATGCATATTTGGGTATTCTTTCATGGCATGTACAAAGTTGAGAATTAATCCAGATAAAGACCAAATCGTAAAGAAATCACCAAACTTTCTAAGTAAAAATCAGTAAGAGAAACGATTATGTTCAAACTCGGTGATTAACATGATTCTCATTCTAAGAAACACCTACACATTAACACATTGATAATGAAATGAACAGTGTTTTCTGTTGTTTTTCAGGAAGCCCTTATCATCGGGTACATATTCAGAAGAGAAATTATTGAATATTCAATATTTTGTTATTCAGTCGAATTTCCTTGTGTATACAATAATGCAATAATTTCGTATCTACATAAGTTATGAAGATGCATAATACTATTTTGAAATTTGCATGGAAAGCAAGTTGGACCAACACCACCTGAATAATATGTTGTTTAGGTGGTGTTGGATGGATTCATTTATTTGTGAGCATGTCACACAGAGCGAAGTTGTACATTCTGTCAAGAAAGTACCGGGAATTATCGATTTAAATCTGGCGGGGCAATGAGGCAGGTAAAAATTTTTTTTCCTAGGTTGGTCCACTGTCCTTAATTACTATGCCAAGCTTGAGCGGGATCTGTCAACTAGTGTGTTTGCAACAGCTGATTAAGTCAGTCGATGTCAGAGTGCGTGCCGATTTTTACTATGGGTGATTACGTTGAGCAAAGAATTTGTTTAAAGTTTTGTGTTGCAAATGAATTTTCGTGTGCCGATGCATTGAAAATGTTGCAAAAGGCCCTTGGTGATAATGCTCTATCGAAAACTCGTGCATATCAGTGGTACAGAGCCTTCAAGGACGGTCGTGAAGTGGTCGCCCATCGACGGCTTCGATCGAAGATAACGTCGATAAAATTAAGGAAAGGGTGCTGGAAAACCGTCGTACCAGCTTGAGAGAGATAGCACATGATCTTAAGATATCCCACGAGTCCACACGTACGATTTTCATTGATATTTTGGGCATGAGAAAGGTGGCCGCACGACTCGTACCGAAAGACCTGAATTTTCTTCAAAAACGTCATCGCGAACAGGTTACTTCAGACATGCTGGATCGCTGTAATTCCGATTCTACATTCATGGAACGCATTATAACTGGTGATGAGACCTGGGTCTACGAGTACGATATGCAAACAAGCCAGCAATCATCGGAATGGGTGGCAAAAAATGAGTCGAAACCGAAAAAACCACGCCAAAGCCGCTCGAAAATGAAGGTGATGCTCATTGTTTTCTTCGATATCCGTGGCGTGGTGCACTACGAATTCGTTCCAGAGGGTCAGACGGTAAACAAGGAGTATTACCTAGGCGTTATGAAACGTTTGCGTGAGCTTATCCGTAAGAAGCGACCAAATTTGTGGGCGAACAACTCATGGATTTTGCATGACGATAACGCGCCTTCTCACCGAGCTACGATTGTGATTGACTTTCTCGCCAAAAACTCAACAAACGTGCTTCAGCAACCACCGTATTCGGCGGATTTGGCTCCCTGCGACTTTTTCCTCTTCCCAAAACTAAAATTGCCCCTTCGTGGCACCCGTTTTGAGTCGATTGAAGCCATAAAACAATTCGGCGCGAGAGCTAAAGTCCATCCCGGAAAGCGCCTATAAAAAATGTTTGGATAATTGGAAGTGCCGTTGGCATAGATGTATTGGAGCAAATGGAGCCTATTTTGAAGGCGACCCAATAAATTTTGACGATTAAATGTGAAAATGTTGTTTTAATTGAAAATTCCTGGTACTTTCTTGACAGAGTAGTACATATTATATTGTAATGAATGCCCTGCATTTTACATAGGTCAGACAGGATGATCTATAAACATAAGGGCAGAAGAACATTAAAAAAGTATATTACATAATGAAATAACATCTGGTTTTTTGGAACAATCATTTTATAGATTTCAGTAGAATTGAGATTTTACACGTAGTTAATAAAAGTAGAAGAGTAGACATTTTAGAAAGAAAGAAATTTGTTTAGCACATGGAAATTCCCGGTACTTTCTTGACAGAGTAGTATAATAGAAGTCATTATTTTGAAAAAAATATATTTCTATCGGGGATAGATCTTTTTTTGTTTTTTTTTTCAGAGCTCCCAATAGCTCTTCTATACAATGTTTTAGGATTATCCATTCATTCTGGGACATCCTGTATAGTTTCCTATTTTTGCCTGGTTTCTCTTATGAAATTAACATCTTCAAAGCACACAGAGAATCTATTAGATTTGCATTCCATAACGCTACAACTGTTAATTCTATTATATCGAAAACAAAGAGAAAATTATGTAATAGTTCAAATCTTGTGCACAAAGTAAGGACTGTAATAAATTGATATTGGACAGACCATATAAATTCTCAAAAATAGAATTTGACAGCACAAATATGATTATAAATTACATAATGCTGGTCGAATAGATAAGATGGCCGAACATCATTTCGCAATGCAACATAATTTTGTTTTGAGATAAAATTCTAGATCGTGGAAAAGTTTACAATAAACAAAACTTCAGTGAAATGATATTTGTACACTCGAAGAAACAGTGAATCCGGCTCACAAAGTCTTAATGTTATGTACTGTTTATTACTAAATTCGTACAAAGAAAGCGTCAAATGAGAGTTATCCATTTGATAATCATTCAAAAGTTTCTGCTTGGTCTGGCTGAATGTTTCTACTTCCATTTAATTACACATAATTAACATTGTGTTTGATAGTTTATGTGTGGAAGTGAAAACAGTAATTTTACTTTTTAAATTTATTAATTTTCACTCTGATGTTTCTTATGTTATTTATACAAATGTCTTTCACTTATTTATTTCAAGGTAAGCCTCCTTTAATTGTTTGATATTTCTGTCTTACCTCATTGTATATATTTTTTTATCTCCTCTATAGCCCTGATGAAGTCTGAAAATTTGGATGAAAGTTTTGTTGCTAATCCTATTACTTGTCCTCGTTACCGTGAGCTCCAACTTCTCTTCATAACGTTGAAATACTTGATGCACAATGGAGGGACACCAAAGTTTCTCGCATCTTCTATGGCCGTCAAAATTCATGCCGCAACAACTATTTCAACACTTACAATGACAACACAATTCAATCAAACAATTTGCAATAGACAGATGAAACTACTGAAACCAAACATGCTGATAACAGTTTAGATGGGAGCTACTCTTTTTGTCAATGACTTATTGAAACTACTTTTTTTATTCAAGCAATCACAATCAAATCATCGCATACAGATAACAAACAACTCAAAAAATATGAGATTCCTACAAAAAATGCATATTACGGACAAATATTTGCGTTAATATAGTGAATATACTCAAAATAAGCCTAACATGAAGAATGGAAAAGTAGCGGTAAAAGCTGTTATGTTTACATTATTTATATTTATGATATATTTTTCATTATCATATGTAAAAAATATCCTATTATGAATGAATTTTTTTGCAATTATAAAAATTTAATTTTATATTCGTAAAAGCGATCAGTGTTTAGAGACCATAAAAGAAGTTCGTAACTTCTACAATTTCTTGTGATTTATGCTTGTTCTTCAAATATTCAGTATAGTAATGAAATATTCCAATGAAATATTCAATAAACAGGGTAATAATAACAAAGTACTCACTTTCCTGCTGATACAGACGCTATCTTTTACCAAAAGCTCCGTTATTTCATCCAAATGAGCCGATATAAAATCCTTGTGACCACCCATTATCAGACCTCTCAAAACAATTATATGACCATGATGTAAGCCGTTTTCAATTTGGGGAAACAGCAGTTTACTCCAAGCTTCAAATGGAACAAATAGTCCTAGTATTTCAGCAGCTCGAATGATCTGAAAAAGATCACCTATAAAATTCTACAATAATTATTATAGCTCTACAATCAGTAGATTTTAACTTTGAAAGTAAACCCAATAAATTTCATTTATTATTAACATTATACTATTCATTTATTTCCATTAAATTGAACTAGCTTCCATTATATGGAATCCACAGTATGAATATTAAATCCTTAGATTACAAAGAATTGAGAACAAATTTCTTAGATTATTAGCTAACAGGAATAATATTACAATAGTTGATCATGATTACTCACTTTTGAGAGGAGTTTTCAGTCTCATAGAGCTTTGTTAATGGTTTCTTATTAGTTCTAAGTATTTTGCCAATTATTCCGTTAAGAATTCCTGACTTGAAATTTGGAAATAATGATCTCTTTTATACCCCATTTAGAAATAGCTCATAGAACTCCCCTATTAATCATATGTTGAATACATATGAGTTTGGGCATTGATTCAGACATTTTTTGTGTTGGCCCTCCGATTATTAAGCGACTGTTGAGAAATCTCTTAGACCAAATGATGAAAACTACACTATAATCAGTTTTGCCTCATTGTCATTTTGAATATTTAAGTTGTATTTTATTTATTTTTATATTAGCATGATGTTTATACAGGTATGGAAAAGACAGTCGGAAACATACAAAATTCAATGTTAATCTATAAGCAGTGGAAGAATCAAAGCCGCAGCGCGATGCGATGACGAATAAACGAGTGTTCTCTCTCAATGGTAGTGGCTGGTGGGGGATGCTTCGATCGAAAGGATCCGCAGTCGGCAAATCTTTCGCACCTCAAATGTGTGATTCGTTTGTCCATATCGGTTGAAAATATAATAAATCCAAATGATCAGTGTAGAAGAAAAAATTCAGATCATAAAATGGTACTTTGGTGGTCAATTAATTCAAGAGACAATAAATTCATTTATTGTGGCCTTTGAAGATTCCTTCAAGTTCGGCCATTTGAAAAATAAATAAAAAATTCGAGAAAAGTGGGTGTTTACGACCATGTAGGCATTGCAAGACTGATAAACCACCTAAAAACATTAGTGAAAATCGTCTGAAAAAAGAAGTAGATGTGTGTGCTGTTGTTGCACAGTGCACCTTGTTTGAGTAAACAAATTGTTGAACGATCTGAGCGATAGAAGTGTTCGGAATATTTTGAAAAGGAATGGTTACCGATGTTATACGATTCAAACAAACCAAGAAATTTTTCCTGTTTACACTTCAGATTATTTGCTTTCTAATGCTTATATTTTACCTTAGAAAAAATGGAAAGTCATTTAGAGATTTTGATATATTTATGCCTGTTAATTTGACATGACACAGCATTTGGAATTGTAAACTATTCTATCCTTCTTTACTTGCATTAATCTCATAATTTTTTGGTAACCAATAAGAAAGTTTATTTCGTTCATTCAGTCCACCTTCAAATGGACCTTCCAATCAATTACGTTAATTTTCTTCTTTTTGTTAGAATGGATGCATCAAGCACCTCTAACATTCAGTCTTTAAAAAGACTGTAAAATCAATATTCTAGTAATAGTCAATAGACAATTTTAATAATGTCTTTAAATCTGATGAAAGTTGTTTCCAACTTGGTGAAAATCATTTAAAAATCCTACCAAAACAACCTGTTACCGTTCAAATTTCCCACCAAAATAATGGTTTGGGAAGCAATATCTCAGCGTGTTGCTATGCCTCTCTGTATAGTTGATGGTACCATGAATAGTGAAAAGTATTGTGGCATTCTAAACAATTTTCTCCTTGAAACGGCGCATGCTTTATATCCAGAGGGGTGGCATTTTCAGCAGTATAATGCCATACTTCGGCCTATAATCAAGCTTGGATGAAAAAATTCCAAATGACAATCATTTCATGGCCAGCAGCTTCATCAGATCTTAGTCCCATTGAAAACATATGGTGACTAATGAAGATTGAAGTTGAACGAGCAGCGTCGCGAAATAAAGATGATTTGATTCAGTCAGTTTTACACTCCTGGACTACTATCACCGAAAATTATGGAGGTAATCTAGTTTCGGGTGTACCTCGACATTTAGTCAAGGGTTTACAGTTAAATGGAGATTGTATAAGTAAATAAAATGAATATTTTTTTATAATTTCCTAATTCAAACTTTAAAAATATATACTAAATAACTACAATTGAGCTTTGTTTTTTCCGGATACTTTCTAGACAGACTATATATTTGTTGATTTAAAAAAATGTCAATGATTTGAAGTAAAACATTTTATTCCCGCTTATTTTTATTTTTCAACGACAATTGTTTCGTCAATTACATATTGACTTCGTCAGGTGAGTATGGTAACTAACTACTTTTACAAAATCTTTCTCCTTAAATGCAAGTTTCACTAAAAATACGTGATAAAATGAAGTTTACAAGGAATTTATTGAAAAAGGTTCAACAACGAAGAACGGTTCACATCTGTCTGGTCGTTCAACAAAATATTCATTTTATGATGCCGGTTTATATATTTTGTTGAACGACCAAACAGATGTGAACCGTTCTCCGTTGTTGAACCTTTTTCAATAAATTCCTTGTAAACTTCATTTTATCACGTATTTTTAGTGAAACTTGTATTTAAGGAGAAAGATTTTGTAAAAGTAGTTAGTTACCATACTCACCTGACGAAGTCAATATGTAATTGACGAAACAATTGTCGTTAAAAAATAAAAATAAGCGGAAATAAAGTGTTTTACTTCAAATCATTTACGATGAATTTCCGTCAAGTAGAGACCGAAACAATCAAGAATAAAAAAATGTCGAAGAACTATCGGAAATTTTTTAAGTATGCATTGTTCAAGAGGATTGATAGATACCCAGAGCTGGGAGCTCATCTGTCTGACATTATGGGTGATATGAGCATAACATCCTTAGTTGAAAGACATGAGGTTTAGTGCGCCAGATTTGCTTAACGCAGAATAAAGTCACGATATTTATTATCAAAGATGGCTTTTGTGTCCCTAGGTTATTTCCACAAGGATGGTTTCTTCTACCCTCTACTTACCAACACCTCATACTAATTTGCTTGATTGGGAACCATTGTATGTGTAAAAGTGCTGATAGACTAGAATGTGACGATATTTGGTTAGGTTTGGGATAGTATTTTTCTTTATTTTTTTATTGCTATCGATTAATGGAATAGTTCATTTGTATGCAGCTGCATCATTATTTTATTTGATTTTTGCTTATACATTATTTCGCGGATGTTGATAATATATGATACTTTCCTGTTGACATTTAACCCAATAATTGAGATATTCCTATTTGGAACAATAAAAGCGCTATTATTATTACTATCATTTAACTTACATTATCTACAACTCTAGGATCTTCATCTTTAGCAGCAGGAAACATGGCTGGAAGAAGTGAGTGTAGATGCATAATGAGAAGATTTTCTGAGTGCAAAACAACAGAACATAACAGTTGGCTGCATGTAAGTCTTATATCTGCTTGCCAACTTTGCAATTCATTAGCCAGAGCTGGTGCCATTTTTCCCAAATGTCTTTGTACTAATACTCTGCATCCTAAATTGGGACGTTTTACTGAAATCGAAAGATATATAAGATTTCACAATAATATGGAAGGTCATGCACAGAAAAATCGATGTGAAACAATTGTTTTTGTGAACAAAATTGACAATTTTTTTAAGTGTTTAGTAATTTCAAAAATGTTTACAGTGACGGTACATAGTTAATTAGCATTAATTGTACAGGGTATGCTTGAAGATCAGCCAGGAGGCAGAGCTCAACAAAAATTGTCTATATAAAAAGGGCAAAATAAGAAAATTTTACCAATGTAACTAACAATGCTATGAATAAAGTGACCTTGCATTTTTTGGTATCTTCATCTTGACAATTTCCAAAATTTCTCAATCAATTGAAGATATTTTGGTTTTACACTATTGCTGTAAACTATTGTTATATCGATACATTAGAATTAAATGTACAACATTTTCTACATTTACAGAACACACTTGTAATCTTGTGATATGTGCTTATATGGCAGATATGTGCTTATATGGTTTCATGTAGAGCTGATCACTTGATCTTGGATTGTAATGACCAATTCTTAATGTTAAGAATTGGCCAATGAAATAGAAAATATATTCATCCAAATCTATTGCTTCGCCTTAGAAAAGGCACCCTCAGAAATAATACTTCAAAGAATAATTTAATTATGAAAACATTTTTTTTGGAATAGCTTTCAGTATTGACCGCGAATTCTGTTTTATGTCTTTTATAGATTGCTTCAAAGCAGTAATTTGAGTTTTGGAAAGATAAAAATGTCAGCGGGGCCATATTAGGGGAAATTAGTGGTAATTCGATAAGATTTTGGTACCCATAAAACCAACCAATGTTTTTACTCAAAAGCACCTCTTGTGGTGATGATGGACATGCAGCTTGATCCCTGAAATGCTCAAAGCATCCGAAGAAACCGCAGGAAGGAATCCTGAATGCACAGATACAACCAGTGAACAAAAAAAAAAAAAACAAGAGAAATAGAAGAATTCGATAAAAACATAATATAATATATTAATCTATTACAATACACGACGATAATAAGTACATTTGCACATTTGCAAACTCAATAAACCACAAACTGAAAAAAAGGTTCACCAACCAATATAACATAGACACTACTGTCGTCTTTTCTAGAAACAGTGTACATTTTGTTGTGGGACCTGAGTCTCATTTTCAATTTATTCATCAAGCACTATAATTCATTCAAGCAACTTGTCAGTGAATTGTCCTGTGATATAATAAAGAAGTCACTTGTGTACTGTAGTAAATATTGTTGGTTGTTTCTTCTCTTTTGGATCTCATAGCAATATAAGATAGAGATCAGTAGAGACCCTTATGAGTGCCTTGCATAATGACTCTGTGCTGTGTTTTTCTATAGTCAAGTTGTTTTCCATGTAATGCTGGATTTAAATTGACTATTTGCTGTTAGTAGCGATCAGTATTAACCAGTTTCACCAGGTTTTAGCAGCTCATAATAGATTACATCCTTCTGATCCGACGACACCGAGCATTGTATTTTTTCCAAAGTGGTTTGGTCTTCCAGTAGATATTGATGGTTCGCTTGGATTAATACCTGATTTAGAACGCTTAGGATTATCTGAATATATACATTTTTCATCACCTGTGATGATTCGATGGAGAAATTCCTTTCTTTTGTCTATCAAGCAGCATTTTACAAAGTGGTTTTTCGATTTTCTTGCAGTCTTTTCATGCAGAATACATTTTTCCAATATTTTTCATAACTTTAAAATGAATGGAGACGGCTTTCTGCATTAAATTTAATTGATCCGCGAGTTCTTGTTGAGTTTGAGTATAATCTTCATCGAAAACTGCAATTCGTTGTCTGCGAACTTTCTCGGTGATTTCCAACACTCTTTGTTTCTCACGTCAAAATCAATCATTCAATGCGATTCTGCAGTAGTTTTCTTCAAATGATAACAGAAATTCTGTCCGCAAATCATACTTTGTAGGCACAAAATTCGTTTAAGGTTATACATATAACGGTGTATGTAGCTTGAGTTGTTGTTTATCGAAAATTTCAGAGATGATGGCGCTGCAGAACCGGTTTTACTGATGGCTAGCACTGGTTTTGTACATCTACACAAGTTAAATGATCAAATATGTTTTTTGAAGTAGTTATTAAATTTGAGAGTGCAGCTGCACACTTATTCAGAAACCGTTAGTGACTAATACAAAATAAGTTTTACCGATTTCTAAAATCGTCCCACTAACTTCATTGATGTCTTCATTTATATTATTTCTTTTTAGTATAATCATTTACTAGACTAACATGTTAATTTGCCCTTTAGGATTTTGAATAAATACTTACAGTGATCCAAATAATATATTGGTTTTTCAGAGAAGTAGTCCAATATATCCTTCAAATCTTTATCTTCTTGTTGGTATTTATACCCAACTTCCTTCCATAGGTTTTGAACTTCTTGTCTGTTCCACTCCACCTCATCATTCAACCTTGATTCAATGCATTTCTTTAGTAATTGGGTAATGTAATAATTTTCATTTTAAAGAACAAGGATCATTTTTCCGACTGTGTAAGTATTTTTCAGTGAAAAATGAATGCACAAATTATAAGACTTTGTAGTAGACATTTTTGGCCCTGGCAAAAAATTCTTCAGAAACGTTTTTATGGTAAAGATAGAAATGAAAGTTCTGACGGTAAACAGCTTATAGACATTTTAATAACTTAATTTTTATTATTAAGAGTGAGGGTTATTGATGCTTCACAATATAATGATCCCATTTCTTGAGCTCCAAATTCGCAACCAGATGTCTAAAGAACTCTAGCACTGAGGTAGCTTCAAAGAGGTTATGTCTTCATTTTTACGATTTATGGTCCAAGCATTCTTTACGTTGGCTTTCTGCCATAAGGTTTCAGGAGTTCCTTCTCTCATCATAATACCATTCATCATTTCCCGCTAAACCTAATCACATTAGATATTTTCTGAGGTGGTAACCTCCGGTAAGAAGTCCTTGTGAAGATGTAACTTTTTTTGCAGAGGTCAAGCTAGCTTATTAATTTTTCATTGTTAAAAAATATTTGATTGACTTCGTCCTTACTTTATTTTTATTGATTGAAATAATTAATAGAAATTTCCACAAATTTATTAATAAACAACAGACAAAATGGTTTCACAAACAATGCGGCAGCATTAGATCTACATTTTGAACTAAATCCAAAATAGAAACAACACATCTTGAATAAACAGTAAAATATAATGAGTCTGGAAATTCCCAAACTGAATAAAAATATACAACATATCTGTCAACATGTGTTGGTTCATTTAATAGAATTTTAAAGGACTTGTACATGTAATTCACAATTGATTTAACAGTGTTAGTTAAGTAGTTTCCTTTTCATTACTGATAAGCTGACAATCTTATAGTTGTTGAAATTATTAGGTCTACCGGAAAGTTCTGTCCGTTCTGGTTAAAATCAGTTTCAACAAGTATGCGCATATTTCTGATCCATTTTGGCTCTCTCTTTTGATTGCTAACCATGTATACACATCAACGTCGCAGATGAACTAAAACGAAGATCATTCTTCTTGGTATTAAGCGAGACGCGATCGTGTACCCATGGCTACCGATAAAGTTCATTTACGCCACTGTATTTTGTATGAATTTCAACAAGGAAGAAATGCTACAGAAGGGTGTTGAAATTTATTGAAAGTGTTTGGTGAAGGTACAGTTTCTGATGGAACATGCAGAAGATGGTTCGAAAAATTTCAAGTAGATGATTTTGACCTTTCTGATAAGCCACTCTCTGTGCGATTATCTTTGATCAACGACGATACTGTCAAGATCATGTTAGAGCAAGATCCGTTTTTGACAACATTGGAGATTGGTTATATTATTGTTAAAGTTTATTAAGTTTCATTCTAAAAACATTTTTTAAATGCTCCGCAATAATATGAGATATTCTGTTTAACGTAAAGAATGGAAATGTATTTTTAAGTCAAACCTTTTATAACAGGGTACTCAAGACATAATGTAATTTTCCTTTGTTTTTTGGTTGAAATTTGATTGGGTTACAATCGTTATAGGAAGCAATCTGTTTAAATAGATAATTCTTAGTGAAGGAATTAACGCTATTCGTAGGTACATTAACTAATCTATAATGCATACTGTGATATACTACCATTTTCGGGTAGCGAAAGAAAACAATATATGAAAATCACCAGATGAGTTGTACATTAGACACACCACCCTGAACATACGCCAGTCATTTGAAAGAATTTCGATACAATTTTAATAACCATGAGATTATCCATAACCAAAGAGAAACTACTTTTAACACTGTTAGAATCACTCGAAAATAACAAATGCAAGTCACTTAAACTACTTTGGATCGAACAAACAGATGTTGACCAATCTCCCTTCTTGAACATTATTACTCAGTTTGGGAATTCTCAACGACTAACCCAATATATTTTACTGTTTTAATTTCTCTCTCGTTTAGCCAAGTTAAAATGTGATGTTTCTTTTTTAGAGTTAGTTAAAAATGTAACCCTAATGAAGTCATAGTGTTGGTAAAAAAATTGCTGTTTATTAATATATTTGTGGAAATTACTATTAATTTTTTATTTAATTCTCAGTGCTTAAGTCACCAGGGAATTTTTTGGAGTGCTTCGAACTTGGAAGATTCCTTCATAATACTTTTTTGTTGATACATGAACAATATAAAAATACCAGAGGTTTCAAGTACAAAATAATTGGAAATGCATTTAGATAGATAGCAAACGAACCTATAGGCAAGACAAGAAAGCAAACAGACTTGAAAAAACTAAATTGGCTTAAAGGTAGGAAATCTAAAATGGCACTTGATAATAAGATACTCATCTATAAGACTGTGATAAACCCTATATAAGTATATTGTATCAAGCTCTGGGGATGTACAGGAAATTCAAATATATCAGTAATCCATAGAAGCCAATAAAAAATAATTCGAATGAACGCAAACGCTTCATGATACGTCATCAATAAAATTCTACGCAAAGATTTTCAAATATCTTATGTAAAAGACATGATTATAGAAAAGAGCGAGAAAAATCATGCTTAACTGGAAAGCCATACCAACATCTATTGCATCCATTGGAACTGTCTCAATATAGAAGACTGAAACAGAATTGGCCAGCTGACTTAAGATAGAGTTGAAGGGGTTTCTCACTGGAAAAGAGCACATGAGATAGTCAAGCTCAATAGTCAACGAATTTGCTCATAAAATGTATATATTATGATTGCTGATGAATGAATTATAATAAAAAAATTAACTTCAAATAAATTTCACCAAAAACAAGCAATTTCCAGATTCCCAATCCATTAAATAGAAAATGGTCATCCATTTCATATAAAGACAATCTAAAAATTTTACATGTGGCATCAAAACACAGGAAGTTTAAGTATTTAGAATTTCAAATTAGTTCATAATAAAATTATGCTCTATGTAATCTAAAATATTCAATATATTTGAATAACATCTGTTGGCTGTTTCTCTCTACTGTGCCAACTTTTTATAACACTTGTATTCTTGTTATCGTTCATTGTACTTGAAAATTCATAAATAGTCAGTGTTTTTGTTAAGTTTTTACTTGTTCGATGATAAAGTAATACTTCGAAAATGCAGTCACAAAAACAAGTAAGCTTTTGAATTTTTTGGTAGTAAAACATTGTAATTTCTAAAAACTTGTTTTGATTATGATAGTGCTAAATAGTGTTGACCGAAACATCTAATTTTACCCATGCTATTATTAATAATTACAATTATGTTACCAACCTAACATCCATCTATAAAAGTCAAATTTATATCCTGAATTACTAGTGAAATCGCACACAAAAATTTTCTTGAATATTTGGGTAAATATGTAATTTGTCCACTTGAAAACATTGATCTACTATAGGCCAAGGCATGTCAGGAGTATAGCAGGATCATATTTTTCAATAAATTTTTGCGGTCTGCTAGTTTCAACTTTTATATAGGCGAAATTGTTTATTGTGATGTATTCTACCTTCTGTTAAAGAAGTCTCACCTTTTAAATCCCCCTGTACATAGAAAAATGATCCTTGATAAAATATGCTAAAAACTAAAACACTAAATGTATTACCCAGTCAATATAAGAGGAAGAAATTTATGAAAGTAAGAATATCTGTCTTTATAGTCATTTGACCATCTTGCAGCAGCTCGTGCTACATTTACTCTAACTAATGGATTTGAATCGAAGAGTCTTTCTGCCAAAGGTATGATCACCATTTCTACAGCTTTGTTAGTGCAATGCATTATAAGTTCTCCTGTGAAATAAAAAAAAATATTGATTTTAATTATTTTCTAAAAAGGGCAGTTAAATATCAATACAAACATAAGAAGTTTTTGTAGAAACAAAGTAAGTTTTGTTTGTTTTATTCAAAGAAACTGAAAGAATAATATTTTGCAGAATTCGGGATAATTTGACAATAAAAACTAACTTATATGAATAAACTATAAAAACTCGATGGAAATCTAGAGTTTTTACTCATATCTTCTGAATGATATTGTATTGATCATTCCGAATATTACAGATATTTCTATGATTGTTTTATAACATAATCAGTTATCAATCGGTACTGATAAAAATTTCAATTCCTTAACTGAGGTATAAAAATTCCAGTATATATGAGAAAACTTACAGAAAATTTTTAAAAACACTTAATAGGCGTCATGAACTTCAGTGCGATGTAAATAAGTGATTAAATATATTCTGCTGATTTGTCACATTTACTTTGTGGGAGTAAATTTTTGCCCAAATGACCATCCAGCCTTTACAAACACTTTCGAATAGAAAGAACTGGATATTTGAAACGTTCAGGATAGAATTGGGGTCTAAATATCTTGAATAATTTCATTAATGGGACATTTGAAAGATTTGTAGTTTGAATATAACAGTTATGTTAAAAAATGAACAGAATCAATGGTTTTTTCATTTGAAATTTAATTTTTTCAAATATTTTCGAAAGTTCAAAACCAGTCAAGTTCAATTTAAATATTTAGATGTGAAAAAACGACACAAAGGTTCATACATAATTTCGTGAAGATAAATTAGCAGAACTTTTTCAACTTTTAAATCTTTAAAAATGTATATACATTATTTGAAGGTTTCGGCAAAACTTCGAGAAGTGAATAGACTAGTTGAGATACAATTTTTTTTATTCAGTTTGAAAATGTAGTAAACCCTAGGAAACTCGAATCACTGTATATTTTTAGTTAATTAAAAGTGATAGAAAACAAAGTAATTTCTTATTTCATTCCATTTAAAACACAAAGTAACGCACTACTATAATTAAGTTTATTTCATAAATAAACAGTTTAAATCACAAAGTAAAGGACTACTTCATCCAATATTTAAAAATGGATGTTTAAAACTGCACATATTGTCAGTAGTTACAACTCTCAAAGGATGAGTTTTACATCGAAAACAGGGAATAGCGTTGGGAGAGAGAAGGTTTTCATAGGTGCAGAATTGAAGGCATTACTTAATCAAGACTCAAAGAGTCAAAATTCAGAACACTTGGTATGATTATTGGGAGCGACTAGCAAGATATTTCAAAACGCCTCAATTATATGGTAATGATTCAGAAGCAAAGAAATTGGTTGCATACAAGTTTAATTCGATCACAGACAATTTTTATCGATTGCAATTAATGCATTTGAGTCGAGCACTGAAAAACATTACTGATCTAATAAGAGACACAATATTGTGTCTGCTTCTGCTTCTGAATCATTACCATATAATTGAGGCGTTTTGAAATATCTTGCTAGTCGCTCCCAATAATCATACCAAGTGTTCTGAATTTTGACTCTTTGAGTCTTGATTAAGTAATGCCTTCAATTCTGCACCTATGAAAACCTTCTCTCTCCCAACGCTATTCCCTGTTTTCGATGTAAAACTCATCCTTTGAGAGTTGTAACTACTGACAATATGTGCAGTTTTAAACATCCATTTTTAAATATTGGATGGAGTAGTCCTTTACTTTGTGATTTAAACTGTTTATTTATGAAATAAACTTAATTATAGTAGTGCGTTACTTTGTGTTTTAAATGGAATGAAAAGGAATGAAAGGAAAATGATTTTCCTGTATGATGCTACCAAGTTGCATATTTATCAGCAAATTCATTAAAATTAGAAAATGGAATGCCAATGGGCTTATACAAAAATACACAAAAAGAAACTTATTTCACAGAGAAATCATATATCAATATACCCCACTTCACTACTTATTCAACAAATTACCCAGATAAGACTGCCCACCCTAGTATTGCTATTATAATAAAGGATACTAAAAGTCATACAGAATTACCAAGATTTGAGGAAGAATTTCTACAATGATTTTGAAAATAGACCTGTAATCTCAGGAATTAATGGAAGCTGCAGTTTACTGAACACCTAGGCTAAAGAATAAGGAGTACTTCAGTAATTTCTTCTAAACATTGGAGCCAAACGTTAGTACAGGTGGGGATTATAATATTATAGTAAAATAATACTCATGTTACTAATAGTTCATTATTTGTAATTGTTTACAAAAAAATTTATTCCTTCAGCCTTTCAATATTTTTTTTTTAGATGGGGAGGAGTAAACATGTTTCTTTTAAGGAAAAATCTGTTGATATGGCGCTATTACGTGATATATCATTCAAAGATATATTGCTAATCTGTGTGGGGTATCTCACTCGACAGTGCAAGCAAACCAGCCCGTTGAAGCTGTACAGAAGGGTAATTACGGTAAAAAACCTGCTATAATCTGACTGTAAGATACAGAAGGTTAAGTCACTGTGATATTAAAAACAAATATTTATCAAGAGGAAGGCTGAAAGAAAAATGACTTTCTTTTGTGTCTGTCGAGCACCAAAAATCAAATAAACGCCATTTTTTGCAAATTTAAAACTGATCTGAAGAAACATCTTATGAACATGAAAAATACATAGATAATAGAGAGTTCTACCGAACCCTGACAAATCTGAATTAGTGATATTTGGCCATAAATTATCAGACAATTCGCGAACCACCAGAATGCTACAACATAATATGTTGCAGCACATGTGGGTGCTGATAGCTCAGTGGTTATAGCATTGGGCTGGGAACCGAGAATTCCCGGGTTCAACTTCCGTTTAGGTAGAAAAGAAAACTTCTAGTTGGACGGGTTTTGGCAACAGTTAGTTCAGTTCACTGTTGGATCAAAAATCAACAGTGCTGTGGCCGAAAGTGGCGTAAGGACGCAGCAAAACCTGACCACAACACAACTGAACTACTAACTCACACAAGCTGAAAAAGCTTCTGAGGGATCTTCACCAAAAATACTAAGAGTATCAGGATAATATATCATATCATAATATATTATCAAACCAGTACAACATGCTCAATACCAGGGAACCACAGTGGATAATAAGACATTAAAACACATTCCAGTAATAAAAAGAGAAATAATTGCTAGATCAAAACAATTTCTATCCCTAACCTACAAAAACCGCGGCATAAACCACTCAACAGCTTCAAGAATCTACCAAACTATTTGCAGACCGATATTAGAATATGGACATCTAATATATAATAACTGTAGAAGACCCACCCTTAACAATATTGAAGTAGCAGAACGCAGTAGTTTAAGAACATCGAGTAAGATATGCCATCCAGGAAATCTCCTTCACAACCCACCGAATGACCTTCACTATAAAAAAATGAAGATAGAACCGATTCTGAATAGATTTCAGATCTTAGGAAAGAAATTTGTGAGCAGACCATACAACCTCCAAGTCCTCCAGCCTGTTGTTTAACAAGATCTGAATCAAGAACAGAATAAAAGAAAGTACCCAAAAAACCCCTAATGGGTGCAATAAAGAGCCTCCCCGGTGGAGGCGATAGATAGCACTGTCGACTCACATTTTGAATTTTTTTTCCCCAAAAATTATGTACACTTCCTTCTCAAGAAAAATACTATGCATATAAAGAATGCATTTTATACTACAAGAAAAACCAAAGTTTGCTAGAGTAATAAACATATCATCTCTCTCTCTTTAGGCCCCATCCTTCTCCCTTTGATCTGCATTGTTACATATTGGCAAGGAAGAGTGGAAAACGCATATATTGAACAAAACTTCACATATTTTTCCTACTTTTTGCCGAAAACAGAAAATTCTCGTAATTTATCTCACGAAATTATGTAGTTATAGTATTGAGCCATCATCTAGTACTTGCATTTAAAGGAGTTAAAAAGTAGCAGATTCACAAAGATATGACTTACATAGGACAAAAAAAATTAAAATATTCATAGAAAAAACAAAATTTTAATATAAAAACAGATAAAACTAATAATTCGTTGGTCAATTTAATAAAAAACAACAAAGACCTCATTTCAAAAAATAGGGAATCAGGGGTATATAAGTTAACCACTGGTAATTGTATTGGGTGTTTTTTTTAGAGTGATAGAACTTTAAATTGAAATAAAACACATTTAAATTAAGATTGAAGCCAATTTTTTTTTATTTGAAAGATAATTTTATGACATTTATGTTTTGAAAATAATTTCTAGCATATGTCCACCACGACTAGCTCTGAGGAACCGCATTCGACCAGACCAATTTTGGAGCACTTTTTAGAGTAATTCAGGCCTTATTTCATCAATAACGCATGTTGGCTTCCAAAGAATCTATTGTTTCTGGTTTATCAGCATAAACCAATAACCCAAAGACAATAATCCAGTGGAGTTATGTCGCATGATATTGGAGGCCAATTAATTGGACCATTCTTGAAATAATGTTATCGCCAAATCTGTCCTTCAATAAATCAATTGTTACGGTAGCACCATCTTGTTGGAACCAAAACCCTTCTGGGTCGATACCATTCAAATTTTGAAACAAATAATCATTAATCATCGATCTGTAAGGAGCACCATTCACTGTAACATTAGCTCCAGCATAGTTTTTAAAGAAATATGGACCGATGATGCCTCTAGCGTGTAAAGCACATCATACAGTGCCTTTTTCAGGATGCAATGGAACCTGCAGAACTTCTTGAGGATTGTTTTCACTCCATATACGGCAATTTTGCTTGTTTACATAACTGCTCAACCAGAAATGAGCTCCATCACTAAACACAATTTTACTATTAATTATTATATTATTAATATAAAAAAGTGAATCAACTTCAAGCTGTTCTAGGGCCCAATCAGCAAACAAACAACGCTTATTATGGTCAGGTGGCTTTAGTTCTTGAACCAGTTGGATCTTGTATGGGTGTAGACCAAGATCTGTACGCAAAATTTTCATGTGGTGGATGCAGAGTCCAACTTCTTGTTAACGTCGATGAATAGACAAATCTGGATAATCATTAACACTATGACTTACAACAGCGATATTTTCTTCTGTATGTACAGTTCTTTGTCTTGTTGTTGTTGCATCAAGTAGAGGAGAAAATGTTGTCCGAAATCTATCGATAGTTCGAGAAATAAGCTGCTCTGATGATTATGTAAACCATAAATTTCACGAAGTGCTCTATAAGTTTGGCGAATAGAACACTGATTTTGAAAATATACATCATATTTCAACAATTTGTAAATGTTGTTGCAACGTGAGTCTTTCTATGATAATTTGTCAATGCTTACTGAGCAGAAATGTTAAAATAACATGGCTTGTACCTTCTGTCAAATCACAGTTAACCTTATCGAAAGTTCTACCATTCTAAAAAAACACCCGATATGTATATATTGGACAGCCTGGATGTTTATTCGAAACAAGAATTAGGAACATGAAAAATGTTATATGTATTAATAAAAAACAAAACTCAATATATGCACCTCATTTGCTTGAAACATAATTCTAATCAAGATTATAAGATATTACACATTGGAAATTAGTCACGGACTTAATCTATTGGAATTCCCAGTAATCAACAGACACAATAAAAACAAATTCTATTGAACGATTAAATAAGTCTAAACAAATCCCCACTTCTCAACATTTTTCAATAACATTTGGAAATTCCCCCGTAAACTATTTTTTCACTTGTCTAGTTTTTTTCCCCCTTCAATATTGTGATGAACAGAGTTTAGTACTTAAGAAAATTTTCTGCATCATATACTAAGTTTAAATACTCACCTGAGTCATGGTATGACGAAACAATTGTTGTCTAAAGAATAAAATTTAACGGAAGTTGAAATTTTTTTATTTTATTAATATTTGAATGTTGACGTGCAAGAGTGGAAGCATTGCATTTTATCTGTGTTTAATTTGAAAAGGATGCAGAATTGAAAAGAAATCATTTTGTTATTATGGGTGAAATTGGTACATTTCTAGGACCCAGAAATGCAAGCACTAGTCAATGGAATGGAGACACTTCAGTTATACAAGACCTAAGAAGTTTTGAAATAAGAAATCTGTTGGAAAAGTTCTTGCTATTTTTTTTTGGGAATCAGGATTAATTCTCTAGGTAAGAAGAGAATAATAACATGGAATTACTATTTGACATTACTGACCATTCAATGAGAAATCATTATGGAAAAAAGACGGAAAGTTAGCTGTTGTTTTCTACAGAACAATGCCTCTACATACAAATCTCATATAAACAATTCGTGATTTAGAATTTGAATATCCCCTTATTCACATAAACTGGTTCCGTCCAACTACCATCTCTTTCCTTAAATGAAAAAAATTTTCAAAGATAGTTAATTTTCATCCATCAAAGATGTAATAGAAGCTGTAGGGCCAGGTTTGTAGATCAAGATAAAAATTTGTCATAAACGAGGCCTGGAGGTGTTGTAGGTTCGTTGAAATAAATGTATCCAATTAAGAAGAGATGGTTGAATGCTAAAATATTATGAGTTTCAATTTTTCAATACATCCTCATAATAGGTTGGGGAAAAAATCCATTATTTTTGCATAAACTTCAAGGCTTCATTTAACATGTTTCTGAGTGTTCAATTTGGGTCAAATATGCACTGTTTTGTTCTATAATTTGTTGCCTTTTTACAGGTAATGCCTCTCTTATAGAAGTCTCAGTCCTTATTGGCGAAAAACTCTAGTAATCAATTTTCAGAATCTTCTCTTGATGCCAATTTCATATTTACAATGTGAGAAAAAGATGGTAATCGCTTGGTGTCAGGTTTGGACTATATGGTGGATGCATTAAAGCTTCCCAACCAAGCTCAAACCGGAGTTCCTGGCGAGTCACTACTGACGGGGACCATGAACACCATTCATAATTTCAGCTACTTGGCTCGCATTTTCGCCCTTATCTGAGAAAAACGGTAAAATGGACCGAATTTTTTTGTTGACTTCAATTTTTAACACCTTGTAGCTCACAACTAAATGGACCAAACAAAAAACAGCAAAAGAATTTTTTGATGTGAAATGTCACCTTGACAACAAGCATAATCTGAAATTGTTTGATCGATACTTTATGAGATATCGATCACTACAGCCATCTACCCAAAAAATAATGGATTTTCTTTTCCCCAACCTATCATATGAAACTGTACAATCAAATAATTCATGAAACATCTTTATATTATTCAGAGTAATCAATATCTAAGCTATTTATATCAAGTGTGACCAATATTACCTATACATTTAATGCCTTCTACTCGTACTTTGAACCTCTGATTTTTTAAACACGTAAGTACTGGTTCAATTAGACTTTCTGCTTGGAGATGGAAATCTGCAGATAAAGCTCCAGCAAGTAATACAATACATCGACAGCTATATTCTCTCACTAATGAAAATTTATCCTGGACTGTTTCACGAAGAATAGTAACAGCATCATTCAAGAAAGGTTTTAGTTTGTCCGTCTTGGCATATTTCAAGATAACTTTTGTAAGCATTAATATCAATTCAAATCTTAGTTCTTCGGATTCTTCAGTCACTTCAGCAGTTCCAATACGTTCAACAAGAACAGGAAAGATATAAGTTAAATAAAAATCGCTGTTAGGTAGAAGACTGATATATAAGTAGGTCAAAAAAGATATCCCCTTTTCTCTGACCTCTTCAGATTTATCCCTTAAAGCATTCATCAGATAAACATGTGTTTCATTAAACATATTCATCAGCGCATCATCACTTGGAGTTTCTTTCATTAAATACGATTGCAAATCTCTTAGAGCCTGTTTCCGTTCGTCACGGTCTTCACTTTGCATTCTTGTGCAAATCGTTTTTGAAAATTTCAATAGATTGCTATTTGCTTCATCTTCCTTACCCAGCGTCATTTTTTGTTATCGAACAAACGTAAAGAAAAAACTGATCAATTAAGTGTGAAACTTTCTTTATTCGAATGCGAATAACTTTGACAAATGACAATGCAATGCAGTGTGAAACAGTAGCAACCCGAACGGTTGACGTGATTCTGATCAATAAACATAGACAAACTAGAAAGTAGTTTATCTATGATTAATGAACTACATTTCTTGTTTTAAAGGGGGCGAACATGGGACGAATATTAATCCTTTAAGCACATAATGCAACAAGCATTCAAAAATAAACTAAGCCGAAATCGCCTTATATTGAAATTATTCTATTTTTGAATTCTTAAAGAATAATAATAAATAAGTGATAAAACTATTTTGATTTTTCAGAAGAACATTTTAACTAAATGACTAAATGATATCCCTCATTTATATTATATTTTATTCAATTAAAGCCTGGTTTTGATGTTCCTTTATGGATCTTCATTCAACCTTCAAACTTTCTTTTTTGTTTATTTTTGACATTTCACATAGAATGGCAGAGCATTTCGCTGTGCATGCGCTAGAGATTAGTCATCCGATTTGAATGTTGTCTTTAGTATTCGTAAATAATTCGATTTTATATTGAATGAATTTTTATCCTGGAATGTGTAAATGCTTTAAAAAGTCATTAAATGATTTCACGACGTGAAAGAATCGAAGCAATTGAAAGGTGTGCAATGTGGATTAATAAACAGAATGGAAGTTCATCACAGACAAGTCTGAACATGAATGAGGTAAGTGGTATTGTCTTTTCACTCTATTTTTGCAAGAAAATCTTCAATTTTAATTTATTTAACAGATAAAATATCTTTGCAGAACTATTAAAATATTTATCAATTTAATCCGTAAATTAGGTACAATAATATAATTTTGTCATTTAATTTTTCAGTCAAATTTTGCAATTTACTTATTTACCAAAAAGTGTGGTTGTATTAATTAATTTTTAGTTACTTATTCAGAAAAAAATCAATAGTTTAAAGTTTATACAATGTGTGATAGTCTCGATGTTCTACTATTTTTGAGTGATCCTTTCATGTTTCTATCTGTTCGTCTTAATCTCAGTTGGAAATTCTCTAAATGATAATATTGGACGCAAAATGAATAATTCGTATTCAAATTCAATTTTGTCCATCCGTACAACTTGCCTAGTTGACAATAATTAAAGTAAGGAATTTAAAGGCTTCAAATTTGCAGGGTAGATTTTAAACCAAAATAAAATTAGGTTCGTGAATGGATAAAATCCGCCCGAGAGTTTTATGTCATAGAAATTTAATTCATAGATAAATAAGAATATTCTTTTCTCTATGATTTAATTTTCAAAGATCTCAAAAAACGAACAATTACAGTTCAGAAAGAATAGAAAGATAGATATGCATACTGATTTTTTCTTTTGTTATTTGAAAATAATGATTTCATTGGAGTTTCTCTGAAAAATAATGATTTTTCCATTATGACATTAGCTAGATGATTTTGCGGAAATACCTGAACGGCATGACCAGTGGCGTGCGGTAATTTTTCATTGAAGTGTTGGTCAGAGCACATACAGGTTTAGGATGTGGGTTTTGTGTAGGAATATGATTACCTTTTAGATTAATTTTCGACTTCCGATGGGCAGTTTTGTCAATCTCTGTAATCCAAAATTCAATATCTCCGAACATATCTCTGATATGAGTGTGGACAACTCAGTGGGAGAGCATCGGGCTCGTGACCGGAATGTCCGGGTTCGAATCCTGTTCAGGTGGAAAAGAAATTTTCTAGTTGGACGGGTGTCTGCCACCATTTCACTGTTGGGTCAAAAATTAACCCTGCTGTGACCTAAAGTGGCGCATTATCGCAGTAACAAAGTCTACCCAGAACACAACTGAACTCCTAACTCGCACAAACTGAAACTGAGGGATCTTCACAGAAGATCTAGGAGTATCAGGATAATAATAAAATAAGGGGTGGGGCATTTAAAATTTGTATTTTTGATAGGCTATAAATAAAAAACTTATGAATAACTCTTCAAAGTTATCAGTTTATTAGAAATTAACAATTATTGACATTCACGAATGAAAAACAATATCATTCAAATGACCGCCACGACTAACCATACAGTACCCTACACGATCAAATCAGTTTTTCAGTAGTGTCGATTTTTTTGGGGATCAATCTCATGAATGTCAACTTCGATTTCGTGTTTCGAGGCACCAATCGTTCCTGGATTGTTAGCGTAACATTTATTCTTAACGGATCCCCGTAAAAATAGTCCAACGGAGTCAAATGGCCCCGTCCTGTTAAAACCAAATGTCGTCTACGCTTTCCTTCTGAATTCTGGGAACAAAAACTGGTTGAGCATGGCACGGTGCTTCATTGATCGTGACGCAAGGGCGGATCCAGCGTTCAAATCAGGGGAGGGGGGTGTTTATATACATGTATTACAATATATAGCATATACATTCTGTCAAGAAAGTACCGGGAATTATCGATTTAAATCTGGCGGGGCAATGAGGCAGGTAAAAATTTTTTTCCTAGGTTGGTACCACTGTCCTTAATTACTATGCCAAAATTGAGCGGGATCTGTCAACTAGTGTGTTTGCAACAGCTGATTAAGTCAGTCGATGTCAGAGTGCGTGCCGATTTTTACTATGGGTGATTACGTTGAGCAAAGAATTGGTTTAAAGTTTTGTGTTGCAAATGAATTTTCGTGTGCCGATGCATTGAAAATGTTGCAAAAGGCCTTTGGTGATAATGCTCTATCGAAAACTCGTGCATATCAGTGGTACAGAGCCTTCAAGGACGGTCGTGAAGTGGTCGAAGGCTTGCCTCGTTCTCGTTCTCGGAATTAAGGAAAGGGTGCTGGAAAACCGTCGTACCAGCTTGAGAGAGATAGCACATGATCTTAAGATATCCCACGAGTCCGTACGTACGATTTTGATTGATATTTTGGGCATGAGAAAGGTGGCCGCACGACTCGTACCGAAAGACCTGAATTTTCTTCAAAAACGTCATCGCGAACAGGTTGCTTCAGACATGCTGAATCGCTGTAATTCCGATTCTACATTCATGGAACGCATTATAACTGGTGATGAGACCTGGGTCTACGAGTACGATATGCAAACAAGCCAGCAATCATCGGAATGGGTGGCAAAAAATGAGCCGAAACCGAAAAAACCACGCCAAAGCCGCTCGAAAATGAAGGTGATGCTCATTGTTTTCTTCGATATCCGTGGCGTGGTGCACTACGAATTCGTTCCAGAGGGTCAGACGGTAAACAAGGAGTATTACCTAGGCGTTATGAAACGTTTGCGTGAGCGTATCCGTAAGAAGCGGCCAAATTTGTGGGCGAACAACTCATGGATTTTGCATGACGATAACGCGCCTTCTCACCGAGCTACGATTGTGACTGACTTTCTCGCCAAAAACTCAACAAACGTGCTTCAGCAACCACCGTATTCGCCGGATTTGGCTCCCTGCGACTTTTTCCTCTTCCCAAAACTAAAATTGCCCCTTCGTGGCACCCGTTTTGAGTCGATTGACGCCATAAAACAAAATTCGGCGCGAGAGCTAAAGTCCATCCCGGAAAGCGCCTATAAAAAATGTTTCGATAATTGGAAGTGCCGTTGGCATATATGTATTGGAGCAAATGGAGCCTATTTTGAAGACGACCCAATAAATTTTGACGATTAAATGTAAAAATGTTGTTTTAATTGAAAATTCCTGGTACTTTCTTGATAGAGTAGTATATATATATATATATATATATATATATATATAAAATATAAAATACGTTATATTAAATAAACATCTCGGTGAAGGTCGTTTTATATCGGGATCTTAGACTAGGAGTATTATCTATTAGCAGTTTATAGCCGTTTCCAAGTTGTTTAACAGTTTCATTGTCTTCATCTTCATTAGTATAATCGACTTTTGGAATAAAAACGCCTAGTTGAAATAATTTTAGTACTTCTGGAGACAGACGGTCCTCTAAGTCTTTTATTACAGAATCTAGAAGAGGGATGTATACAGCCCTGCGAAAATAATCTTCAGCAGATTGAGCAAGATGGTTATTGGCTCTGTATGTTTGCCGTGATACTATTCTGGGGCATTTAATTTCTGCATCTAGTTGCTCAGCTACTTCTTTTGCCTCTTCCAAACGCTGTCGGAAAATTGTGTCAATCTTTTCCCTTTTATTTCGTAGGACATTCATTGGCGTCCGTAGCCATTCTTAAATCAATTGACCTCGTTTGCAGTTCTCTGCCCAAGGCTACTGTTGTACCTTAAAAATATTAAGTTATACTTGAATTAAAGTTTGGTTCTTTACGTGATGTAAACGGTAATTTGAAATGCCTTTGCTGAAAAGTCTCAAAAGTTACTAATCAAATAAATTATTCAGGTCTTACGTTCATACATTAGTATCTAAGAATGAAAAACAAAATATTAGGGTACCTTAAACATCACTCAAGCAGAAAGATGATATGACGAAGTCCGAACTGCGCAACGATTGCAGTAAGCAATGTGCGTTATTAGCAGTTTTGTGGTCTTGCCAAGTAGAAATCTTTGCCAGAGCGCTACAAATTTTCACTAAGATGTCTCCTTGAAATTGTAGATGCCCATCATTCCTCTCGACCCAGCGCGTCTCACAGATACTTTGCATTGTAACTCCAAGTTCTTTTTAAAAAAATTGATGTCTCTAAGCAGATGCACTGGCAAATGCCACAACTTTTCTCATCATGCCCAAGGTGTTGCGGCAAGAAATAACTTTGGATGACGTAGCTAATGTATTATTAAGAATGTGATTGCTGCACGGGCAACGTTCGGCATTTAAAGCTTTCTTGACAACTCCTGTACAGCACCCCTTTTTCAACGACAGTGCTACGCCTGTCAACCGAGGCTCTATAACGTCTTAATTGTTATCCACTCCATTATATCTAAAAGTATCGTATGTATCATAGAAAGTCACAAAATATTCCTTTATGATACCATTGTGAAGATATCTAAATGATGGGCTCAGCTGTGAGATATGTGATATATCTGTTGTTTCATCGAATAAAATTGAAAAGTATTTAGCTTCCAAACTTTCTGTAATATTGTTTCCTCAATGATTTCCTTGAAAACATCAATCAATTCATTTTGCATAGTTTTGCTGATTTATGTTGCATTAGATTTATAATCAAAATGAATAGAATTATCATTAGTCAACCTAGACCCAGCCCTGGGTCATGACCCCGATAACCCTCCTGGATCCACGCTTGCCGTGACGACGGCTCCTTGCTCATTTTCGAAGAAAAATGGCCCAAATGATGCTACCGGACCAAAAACCGCAACAAACAGATACTCGTTGTGTGTGCCTGGGCTTTTCCACAATAACGTGTAGATACTCTAATCCCAAAATGCGAGAGTTTTGATTATTCACATATAGTTGAACTTTTTAATCCTTCATACCGAAGTCTTTATGCAAAATTTTCCTCAGAGAAGCGCGAGAAATGTTGAGTTCTTGGGCGCAATGACGAGTTGATTGCCATATTCTGGACTCAGCAGTAGTGTTCTTAGGCTGACTGGACGAGAACGTAAAAGGGTTGTTTTAGCAAATAACGATCCAGTTTCACGAACTCGTTTCACAAATTGATCCACAAATTCTGTGAGAACATTTCATTTATATTGAATTTTCCACGTGAATTTGTAACAATTTGGATGGAAGATTCACCACTTTGGAAATAAGTTTTTAATATTTTCCAGTTTTGTTCAAGCGTTAATCGACCCATCTCGTTAATGTCTAATATTAAACTAACTTTCTGTCAATACACGAAATACAGAAGTATTTCCAGGCTCTAAATAACCACTACTTCCAAATGTAAACGCTAGATAGCCCACTCTTTATAATGATTATGCAATAGTTCTTATTCTGGTTGATGCAAGTTGCTGTAATCACGATATATTTTTCTTTGAAAAGGTTCACTAACTTTGTAATTTCTGAAGTATTCCATCTTTTATGTACTGCTAACAAAGTTCCACCATTTTTCACAACCGGTCTACAGTAAGATGCTTCAAACCTCATAATTATTCAGATTAATTAATTATGTTTGTTCCCTTCTTGACAGGTGTTCGTTTAGTAGGATAGTGTCAATATTTTCATCATCTTGAAGAGATCCGTATTCTCTTAGGATCATACGAGTGACAGAATCCCTCATAGATTATATAAATTACATCATTACATCACGGTATTTACCCGCTTATTTCTGTGTCAAATATTTTGCGGCATCCTAACTTGATCCATGTGTTCGGTGACAATAACAAAGAGGACGTTTCAAAATACAATGGCGTCCCCATTCTATTTTGAAGCGGCAGATGGGAAGGTTCTTGGAAATTAAGCTCTCTAAGGAAAATGCGGTTGTATGAGGGAGCTTCCACCTCTTAATTCGGTAGACGGCGTTTCCTTCGGGGTCTGCGCATCTGAAACTCATCAGACAGGCGTAATGCGCAGCTCTGCCTGTGACGCCAGTGACCATGTGTTCCGGTTAGAACGGTGGTCATCAAACGCTGTATGCCTTGCACTATTTGAACTCGGCGGGGACGGTTAGTCATGAATCTTTAGACTGGTCGGGTTCTCTATTGATACACCGGTCAAGCTGCCTCAAAGCAAGGCAGGTTTTTGGACGAGGAGCGAAGAAGTTGTTCGCTGCAGAAATAAACCTCCCGAGCGACTTAAAAATATACTCCAGATAATAAGCGGTAGAGAGGAAGGTTCTTAGAAATAAACCTCCTGTGCGACTTAAAAACATACTCGAATACAAATAACAGTCCACTTTGGTAACTCTAGTAAGTAAACTTCTACTAAATGGGTCTGATTAATGGCATGCTTTACGCTTTGAATGCCACCTTAGTTTTTAATGTAAATTAGTGATTGCACGCTCGTTCATTGTACATCCACTCACCGCTTTTCATTCTTGTATTTCTGCTCCAGTGTTGTTTAATCCGACCGGAATGTTTTAACTAAAATGCATTGCCTTTGTATATAATTAAAGTGGCACATCCCTCACAAGTTATCTATTTAAATTGTATACTTTCTCTCGGTGCCTGGTTGTTGTATTTATTATTAGTGGTTCGTTATTTGTACTGTTCGTGGTATTCGCAGTGCCTGATATGTAACTGATTTGCATCTACTCTTGTGTGATCCCCCGGTTGCCTATTTCTTAATTTCTTTTATAACACCATAGCCGTTATTTTTCCAGCGGATGGGGAGACTTTAAACTTCTTTGGGGGCTGTGCAGCCTTTTCAATCCACTGCATGGACTCTTGTTTACTCTCAAGGTCCTAGTGATGAACTCACGTCTCATCTCCAGTAATCAGCCGGTTGAAAATAGTCGATGGGTCTTCTCCACAGAGCTCTAAAAACTCCTTACAGCACTCAACCCGCATTTGCTTCTGAGGTGCGGTGAGCATTCTCGATACCCATCTTGCACTGACCGTTGAGAGATTAAGATGGTCATGAAGGATAGCCATACATAGTACTCACGGATAGTTTTTTCATCTCTGCTAACATCTTTATTTTTATTATGGCATCTTCAAGTACCAACTGTTTTCACATTTTCTTCAGTGGTGCCGCTAACGAGTCCACCCGAGTGAGGATTGTCTTCAGTGCTTTCTCTGTCTCTTTGGAATTCACTTGACCACTTTTAACGGTGGATAACGACGGGCACAGTCTTGATAAACAGCAACTATCTCTTTATGAATGATTTTTTGACTTTTTCTCTGCTTTGTGAGGAACTTAATAACGGCGCGATGCTCGATTTTCTTCATCATTGTAGCGTTAGTCATTCTGGTCGTCTTTCACTGAGGATATCTAGAAAACTAATGATCATAAATTGGTGAGATTTTATATTTATACCCTCAGATAGTGTCATAAGTAAATGAGATAATTAGATTACTCACATTATGAGCAGATTACCCCTATAGCGAGAATACATTGAACACGCCCGTATGAATAAAACTATTATATGCTGACATCTTTTAGTTGGTGGGGTGATTTGAAGTTTTATGTATTGTGATGTCTGTATGTGTGAGTTTGTGAAAAATACTAAAATCATGCAAATCATTTAGTCTTGTTATTGTGAGGTCGAGAAAAGAATCAAAGTATTAATTTTCTTGACCTCACAATAACAAGACTAAATAATTTTCATGATTTTAGTATTTTTTACAAACTCACACATACAGACATCACAATACATAAAACTTCAAATCACCCCACCAACTAAAAGATGTCAGCTTATAATAGTTTTATTCATAGATTATTGAATGTCCCTTTGAATTCAGATAACTTTTTGAAAGAATTAAATATTATTAAACAAAAAGCGTCAAACAACGGTTACAACCCTTTTCTTATGGGCAAAATGGTATTATATAAACAAAAGAAAATGGCATTAAATCTCATGTACCCAATCATAAAAAAGGACAATACACAGAACTATTTTATCTTATGTCAATGGATTATCTGAAAATATTGCTTTTAAGACAATTAATAATCTTAGTACCTACATAAAAAACAATAAATATCGAACAAATAAAGAAAATGAATCCGGAGTCTACAAGTTGACTTGCAAAGATTGCCCTTTAGTATACATTGGCCAGACTGCTAGATCATTCAAGAAACGTGTCTGAGAACACCCAAGGGGTTATATATCCGATTCTGTACATTCGACATATGCTAATCATCTTAAGGAATTTAGGCATAATTTCAACAATAATTATGAAATTATCCACGTTGAAAGCAAAAGTTCTAGATTAACACTTTTAGAAGTTCTTGAAATCAACAGGTATAATGCCTGTAAAATCCTTTTGAAAGAACAAACAGATGTTGATAAGTTTCCATTACTGAATATCTTTCCTTAATGGCATTTTCAGCAGCAAACTCCAATAAACACCTAGAGTTTTTATGACTTGTGCTTCCATTATTTGGTCACGTACCTAACAATGTATTTAAATTCGGTTACACTGAAGAACCATCAGACAGTACAATGTAATACCTGAAGAAGCCACATCGTGGTGAAACATTTGTTGCAGTAGTACAAACATTTTTTTGTGAATAAATTACTGGCTCATATATTTTTTTAATTAAAATGAGTTTCCACCAAGTAAAGACCGAATCAATCAAATATAAAACTTTTGCAAATTTATTTCATCGTTGTTCTTTCTCCAAATTCAAATGGAGATTCTTACTTTTGCAAAATACTTGATATTTTGGACAAATTGTCACTAGATGTATGAAGGAAAATGTGGTTTATGGAGGATGGGGCTCCATCCCATTTCAACTAATTGTTAGAAATCATCCAAGTGACATTTCCTCATCAATGGATTAGCAGAGGAATTGATTTTGAATTGCCAGTAAGAAGTCCTGATTATAACCCTCTCGATTTTTATGTTGGGCACATATGAAAACCTTAGTTTATGCCGATGAAATTAATTCGTGAGATGAATACAAATGCGGCTAATTTTATAAGGACAGAATGTTTTCTTTGACATCCTGAAGTCCTTTATTACAAGTATTAGAAAAGGCATAGAAGTTGGAGGAGGCCATGTTGTTATGTTAAATTGTTTTTAATTCTTCTTTACTGTTGAAACAGAAGCCTTATGTTACAAGTTTCTTTATCGTCTGTTATTGGAAATCCCCTTCTGAGACAATGAACTCTTAAATTGTTTTTTTCTCAAAAATAGGTAAAATTATCGTATTCAAACGTACCAATATAACGTAAAAA
Source organism: Megalocaria dilatata (assembly GCA_034642435.1). NCBI lineage: Eukaryota > Metazoa > Arthropoda > Insecta > Coleoptera > Coccinellidae > Megalocaria > Megalocaria dilatata. The sequence continues at coordinate 40,732,472 of CM067859.1, read as the reverse complement.
TGATTTTTACATCGTATTTTCTAATCAAAATCCGTATTAAGATTCCTCGAAAAAAGCTACCACTTAATTTCATCATTGGGGATAATTCACGTGGCACATCCAATATCAAAAAGTGAAGTAATAAAAAATATTCCTCATCCAAAGTTACGCAGATTCTGATAACAATTGAGAAATAACAATAAAAAACAGCAATGCTTTATTGAGACATATTTGGTCCAATCGCCATAATTTGGTTTATCCTTAACACATGTCCCAATAGTTATGATTCACCTAGTATATTCCATTATATCAGTTTCTTTCACGTCCTTTCAAATGTTTTTGTTTCGCTTTGATTTTTATGTTTTTCTGAGAATTTTCGTTTTCTTTACAAATCTTATAATTTCTTATTTCATTCACTATAGATTACTCTAAATTTCAACAGAAATAACGATTGTCTTATGACTTTCCATCAGCTTTACTCCAAAGATGTCCAGTTCAAAGTGTTTTCATAGTAATCAAACAAAATTTTTCTGTCTCTATTATTTATTGAAGATGCTAAAACTTCAAACAAGCTTGTGAAGATCAAATATATGTTTCATAGTAAAATACAAATTATTATATGTATTGATTGCAAGTTTACACAATTTAAAATTTAATTTTTTTCAATTTTGTCATAATTGATAAAATAGAAATAAAAACTAATAAATACATGATACTAAGTCAAAAAGTAAAAATATCTACAAAAACCACAACCAATATAATAAAAAGTAATGAAAGAAAGTTATAGTTTTCTTTCTTGTTTTCTTTTTGTCAGTACTGTTCTGCTAGTGTGTCAACAGCTTCATTAACTCCCAGCATTTGCGAAACGAATTTTCTGTCTCTCATCATTTCGCCAATTTCTTGAAGTAACTGGAGTAGGGAGTTCGCAGGAAGATTCAGTTGATCGTTGCCTTGATTTATCAAATGGGTAGTATTTTCATCAACCTGAAAAAAAATATACGTGAAAAATTGATCGGTGAAGATTTTTATAATAATTACACAGGACCACCAGGAATTATTAGTTTAGTCCACGTGGTCGATTCTGAATGAGTTCTTAACTATACTTTTTCCGTTATTAATAACAATTGATATATATTCTGTGATCTAACCCGATGGCGTAGAAAAAACATCAACCTCAGAACATGTAACCTATTGATTTGATGTGTGTAATTTTCGAATTTTGAGCCAAAAATGGTCTAGTTAATTGACAAAATCACTCCAATGGTTCTGCAGTTATTCACATTTGAAATATTTTCATATCTTTCCCAATATTTTCTAAACTATAGATCGGATCGACCTAAAATTTGGTATTGAACAGTAAAAGAATGAAAGTCTATGTTTGTGCAGAAGGAGGATTGTACAATTAGGAAATTATGGAATTAATGTTTTATTTTGGTGGAAAAAATGACCCGAAGATGAAGCATTATTGAACTTTTGGGGTCTATAAAATTCTCACCTTTTCACCTTCAGAAAACGTGGAAAAATTCATCTTCACCCTTTTTTTAATTTCTCCATCCTTGTAGAACATGGTAAACTCGTCTATGTTTTCTTTTATCTTGAAATAGATACCAGCGATCAGGTGACCTTTCTGGTCTCTTGAAAGTAAGCTCCTAAAGTTGTACACAAGGTTTCTTCTTTCGGTGACGTCCACGGCTGTCATGTAGGCTCTGGATGAATGAATTAGAGCAGTTTCTGAACTTTGAACAACCTCGTTTTTTAGTGTTAGAGACTTCCATTCTACAAAGGAATCGCTAAGACTGGAATATTGGTAGTTGTATTCCTTTCTGGTATTATTTTCATTGGACTGAATAAACCAACCTAAAAAAATAAAAAATGACGTTTACACAAGCGTGACATAATGCGTTCTGAATGACATCGGATGATTGATGTATTTTGCAGTATCACAATATTTTTTTAGCCTTGCAACTAGTCTATACTATCTAGATATCATTACATCGTATGCAATCCAACAAGCAAATGTTGCCTTTATTAATGTGGAAGTGTGTGTCAGATTAATGCAATGACAAATTAAGCTGTATCGTTAGTGAAAGTAAAGCATGTTGGCCTTCCCTTTTATGTATTAATGTTTTCAATAAAAGCTTTCAATATTGTACTAAGATCATCATCGCGATCAGATCTGTTCGATTAATTATAAAATGATTGATGTGGATGATGAGACTGATAGGAATCTAATCTGGATACGCAGGGTGTAAGAAGTTTATGTCAATGAAAAAATCACAATTTCAATTTATACATGGGATAGTTTGAAAAATTTGTTTTTTAATATAGTGATCAAGAGTTGGACTACAGCAAGGAAGCCTGTTTAAAAGCTTGACCTGCGAAGTCTTCTCTGCTGTTGGTCTATGACTTAAGAAGTTTTCATCTCCAGATACCAAAAGAACAAAGTTTAAAAATATATATTTACCAGTATGTGGATAAGATTTATCTTTCATCACAGTAACAACTCTCCCGACGTGGTATCCTGGATCGCATAACAACAGACCCTGGCGATTGCTTACTTTAATCTTTAGAGCAAGAAGTACGTGTTCTTTTTCCACTGTGTACGAATCCAAGTGTCTGCCGCCATTCGAAATGTAATCTGCTATTGATTCAATGTTCTCTTCGCAAGAAGCAATGAAAAAGTACTCGCTGATACTTGGGTAGACATTGTCTAGTTGATGTAGTCTATTCCATAATTCTAAAGCCAGTCCTACGCATGTTAGATTGGGTGGGCAAATTGGTGGTGAGTAGCTGTAAATAGAATTATACATTACAACGAGAAACTATGAGTTGAAGACTTTGTCTGGGTACCATATCACAGATTACAGATTTAATCAAGATGTGCATATATCCCATAGTTTAGATGACTCTGCATAAGTAATTAATGCTCGTCACTGCCACGCATATTTAATGTATAGACATTTAAGACATATTTTTTTAATTCTCGGCTATTTATTTTTCCACTTTGGAAGAAAATATTTGATAAACCAATATCTTGGTTAAAAGTGAAATGATTTTGCCAACAATGTCTCAAGGAGTGTAGTCGGTACTCAAGAAATTGTTGCGAAGCAATGTAGAATATTTCAGAGAATATACTAACGATTGTAATTATGAAAATATAACAGATTAAGTTATCTGGACTTCTCAGATTGAATTCATCATGTATTGGAACCGCTACGACTGTGTTAAACTTCTATAGGATGTTACAATAGTTTCGACCAAAGTTAAATATGGACAGAACTGTTTTTTGAGATCAGTTTTTCATTTTGGTCATTTAAAAGTTGAATCATAGAAAAAAAATTTTTAATTCAATTTTGAGCATTGAACAACGTGTGAAGCCTATTACTGAAATGGAAGTTCAAACAAGTGTATTTCGTGATTTTTTTCGGCTCTCATAATCGAAAAATTGTAAACTTTTGACGAGATTTCCATAAACTGCTACTGTATTAGATAACATCAATCCATCTTATTGTAACACCCTATATAAAAACCAGTGTCATATCTATTCCAATATCTGTAATCTGTGATACTGAATAATACTAGCTAACACATCTAAAATTTTAAAGTCTGTTTTTTTAAATTTTTTCTTTCCTACTGAATATACAGTATTGTGCAAATTGATGATGTCTGACATTTTGGATTTTTTGCATTTGGCAACAGTTGCAGCTTTCAATGCCTTGAAAATATCGCCTTTATTCTCTGTTACCTGGCAATTTTGCACAAAGTTTTATAGGTTTTATCACTCAAGGCTGTATATATAGTAATTAGTGAGTTTATGCTGTATAATTTTACTGACTGATAACACAACCAAAATGTGTCGATCACAAAGGGACATTGTCAAGTAAGCAAACTTCTGAAGCATTGAAGTGATGGGGAATTAACTCTAGAAGAAAAAGAAAGACAACAACAACAGATGATACCTTTTTTGCATAAACAGGACAAGTTTATGTCCAAGAAGAACAAGTCACAACTTAAACAATATATGTCCCTTGATTATCGGTAGAAGAATTTTGAAATCTTCTTACTCGTACTTATCGCATGAAGAAAAAGATGCTATGTCTGAAAGGAGGAGACAGAACTAGAAAAGGTGTTATTTACAGATGAAACTATGTTTCATCTCTACAGTGTCATCCTCTATCAAATAGAAAAGTGACTTCATAAATAGAGAATCAAGATTAATGAAACAAAGTCAGTTCAGTTAAACTTCACCCTTCGTAAACAGCAGTTTTCCGTCATATACACGAATAATATCAGAATACCAGATTCCCCGCCCCTTATATATCAATAAATTAACTTGGAAGGAACCTATTGTTAACAAAACGAAACAAAGAAACCTAAAAATAATAGAGCTCAACTGGGTGTATGGAATTGAGCTCTGGGGATATTCTGGCTTATACAAAACAGTTATAAAACCCATATAGGTGTATGGAATTGAGCTCTGGGGATATTCATGTAAATCGAATATAGCAATCATACAAAAAAAGTCAGTTAAATTTTGAGAATAATAACCAATGCTCCTTAGTATGTGAGCAAATATAACTCTCCATGAGGACTTGAAAATACTGAACGTGAAGGATGTCATTGAAGAAAAAAGTGAAAAACACATCAAACTTTAGGCTCATGTAAACAACATACTACATCCACTAATCCAACCTTTGAACTGTAGAAGAATCTAAAGGAGCTAGCCAGTAGACCTGAAGTAGGGTGAAAGGGGTACGATCAATAGAGAAGACCTTTTTAAGCTACTTAAGGGCACAATGCTCTTATACAGATTAGCTTATAGAAATATTGTACTTTGGATTGCTAATAAACAATGAATGAAAAAAAAAGTAGTTCGAGGACAGCGGTCTTATGTAGCCAGGAGGTGCAAAAACAAACAACTTCAGCTTTCATCATACAAATTGTGAAATATCCAGTAAAAAATGTTTTCAGGGTTTTTCATACAAGAAAGTTTTATCCTTAGAGCCAATCGAAGGCAATGATCAAAAATACAAATCGATGTTGTAATACAAATATATACTAGATCTCGAAAAATATCAATCCTAAGGAAAAACAATTATTCGACAATCTCAATTCGAAGGAAATGTTAAAATATGTTATGGATTGGTCCAGTAATTCACTTGATCTTTACATTAATGAGAATTTATGGGTAATTTGCAAACCTTCACTTTGCAAATTCGACTGCACTACAAAAACGAGGATGATATAAATAGTCAATCAGGTTTGGTATCAAGATGAAAATTTCCCTGAAGGATGTTAAAAAATAGTGGATATCATAACAAAATGAGTGCTTATTGTCTAAGAGAGACATAGTTCATATTAATTAGTGCAATGGTACTTGTGGAATTCTGTAAAATATATTACTTTGTAAGCACGAAACGTTTTTGGCTTAATAATTATCTATGATTTCATCAATTTGCACAACACTGTGGCTAGAGATACGGAGCCTGGACTACTGCATTTACCTTTTCACAGGAGAAATAATTTTATTTTCAGCTTTTCTCCAAAAGTGCTGTAAAGGATTCAAGTAACTTGGTACATTTTCGGATATTACCGAAGAACGACACCCCAAGCTGTTTATTTGAATCTTTTAAGCATGCAAATCGAGGCTGGAAATCAAAAAATATTTTTCGAGAAATGATGGTATGAAATTTTGAAAATTCATAAATGCAATCACATTACTATAATTTTGTATGAAACGCATGGTTTCTTCATCACAACAAATTCTAAATATCAAAACCACAGATTTAATGTTGCACTATTTCATTAGAGGTAAGGTAAAAACATTATGGTCACCTTCATTTTTCATTAGCGCCTTCTAGAGAAAAAAAACGTTTCCAAAGAGAATTGAATTAAGAATGGTTTAAAGCATCTTGCTCTTGATATTATGAATGACAAAAACTTATGCTTGGTTTCCCTTGGTTCCGAAATTATAAGTGATTGAAAGAAACTAGCACATTTAAGCGATCCTGAGTTGTTCAGGAGTCGGTTAAGAATTAGTTGGTAATTTTACCCATGAATAAAGCAATTGTAGGAAAAAACAATGAAGTATGTTGTAGGCTATGTTATTTAGTATGTAGGAAATGATTGAAGTCTAGTTAAATTGTCCAGGGAAAATAAACTTTCAGGACAGAAAGATAAAGTCTAAACAATGATGAAAATTTCTCACAATCGGTATAAACATAAGGCTCATGTTTAGAGGACGCAGATTCTTTGAAACCACGGACTACATAGACGTTTCCAACTGTCTCAAATTACGTTGGGGGTCACCAATTTATGTGATCGTCAAACAAGTGTTTTGATAGAATAATATTTTTTATCAACCAAGAATTTTTGTTGTATTTGATGGGTTCTTGAATCCCATGTGAACATTTATGTTCATTTGTTATTGAGAACTTACCTTCTGAAAAATTTGACGAGGTCTCCTCTACCAAATCTTTTATATGCTCGATAGAAGATCAGCAAATTATTAACAGTGTCGTAATTCAGCTCCTCCAACAACTTCTGCAAAACAACTTCGATATCCCAGCATAACCTTTGATACATCTCCATATCTTTGAGTTCGTAAGCCTCCTGGATTTTCAATTTCCATTTTGGTAGTGGCAAAGGATGTTCTGCTGGCCAGGAGTGTATTACTTGAGTTTTATCCAGAAGTCGGTAAAAGGAATTCTGACTGTTGTTATTGTCACGATAGATAATCTGAGTAATGGAGTGCTGTCTACGAGTGCCGTTCACATCAGCGTCATCTTCATTAGATCCTTCCAAAATCCATGAATCGACCCTGTCCAAGCCAATATTATTTGTATCGATGGGGGTCACATCTTGTTCCCCCGCACCGTTGTCCTCTAAGAGAACGCCTTTTGATTCCCAACATGTTTCGTATTCGAGTCAGCTGGGCCATTCGCTGCCCCAACGGCCGACAGTTGGTACGAATGAGTTCTCGTTGTTCTCGATGGCCAATTCATCTTGGCCCCCGTTGGTGTAGTTTTTCGTTGAATCAGGCAAAAGGTGTTCAGCTGCATAGTACACAGCCTCGTACACTTGCAACGGCTGTTTATCAAGCTCTGAAAAAACAAAACGGACTTCAGAAAAAGGAATGACGAATTGAAAGGTTCTGGCATGACGTTATATACAAAATTGAAACAAGTTTTTTCAGAAATTATGATGTTTTAATACCAAGAAATTGATATTACACAATTTTGAGGCTGCAGTTCCCAAGTACTACTTCATGTGTCATAAAATGAAAATAAATATTTTCCTAAACAAGTATTATCACTATCCTAATGCTCATAGATCTTCTGTGAAGATCCCTCAGAAGCTTTTTTCAGCTTGTAAGAGTTGTGTTGTGCTCTGGGTAAGCTCTGTTACTGCGACCTTGCGCCACTGTTACAGCACTGTTAATTTTTGACCCAACAGTGAAATGGTGGCAGATACCCGTCCAACTAGAAAATTTCTTTTCCACCCGAACAGGATTCGAACCCGGACCTTCCGGTCACGAGTCCAATGCTCTACCACTGGACTGTCCGCGCTCATTGTATATAAATAATATACAGGTTGTTCTAGCAGGTAGCTGTGCAAAATCTAAACATTGTTTTTTTTTCTATGAACATTAGACTGGGCTAAAAAAACGTCAATTTTTTTTTAACGATACATCATTCATGATGTTAAAAAAAAATTATCGTGAAAGTTTGAGTCCTTAATAATAGTATTTATTAAAGGGTGTATCGTTACGATTATTGGTTTTTAACAGTAATCGCATTTTTTTACTCAAAACTCCTCAATTATTGATCTGAAAAATTCGAGCGATGCGTATTCTTAAAGGAAATTGAATTCCCTAGAAAAGAGCTATCTTTGTGAATTTATGTGAAACTAGCCGTTTGTTTGTAATCGTGCCTTAAACATTGATTTATTTTTTCACTTTTGCGTTTCGATTTTGCATTTTTGTAACTACCAGAAATATCAATATTTTTATGGTTTAAAATACTTATTTTTAAAGGAAATTCAATACTCTACAAAAAAAGTTTCTTAACATTTTTAATTAAGTTCACTCCCTCCAAAGTTATTCGACGTTGAAGGTAGTTTATCGTTTTTTTCGCGTTACATATGATTTTTTCCACTTGATCGAAAAATTTATCACTTAAATATTGAGAATAACTTCATTTTGTTGGACTACTAAACTTCTTTTTATAAAATCATAATACATAGAAGATATTGATGTGGACGACATTTATTTTCAACTAGACGGCGCTACCTGCTACACAAGCAACGAGACAATCGCAATTTTGCAAGAAAAGTCTCCCGACCGTGTTATTTCTCGAAGAGGTAAGTAATCACAATTGGCCACCGAGATCTTGTGATTTAAAATTTATAAAATAATGAACGTGTAAAATCTGCTGTGATTATGCCTTAGAGGCTAGAAATATGAGGATATATAAGAGTTCCGATAGCTCAGTGGTAGAGCGTCTTACTAGGAACCGAAAGGCCAGAGTTCCACCTGTGTAAAATAAAAGTATATAGTTAGATCTCTGTTGGGTCAAAAATTGACAGTGCTTTGCCTATGGTGGTGTAAGGATACACTAACAAGTTTAACCAGAACACAACTGTTCTCTCAATTCGTACAAGCTACACAAGCTTCCGAGGGCACTTCACGGAAGATATAATAGGATAATAAATCTTTCATAACATTTTTAACTGCATTTTCGTTTTCAAGAAACTGAAAGTTGAACTAAATCAACAAATGTTGGAAATTCCTAGAAAGGAAGAAATCTTATATTATAAAATATTTCAGACGTAATTGTTCAATTCTTCATTGTTCAATAATCTATTTTTAAATATTCGCCTACTAATCATTCAATTTACGGCTGAGTGAGTCATGAAGATAATATCCCATTTCCAGAAATCCTCTTGTTGATATTAACGAGCAAAATTTTCTATGCCATTTAAATACCTGGGGTATTTATATCCATGAGTTTTAGTATAAATGACTACTATATTATCCTTTCTAATTTACATTTCCTTAACCCTTCTCAACATTCTAGGTAAAGAGGGACTTAAGTATGTAATAAAGGCCGTATACTACATATTCATGTTTTTACAGAATTTTTAAAATTTCGGATACTTCCGACATCAAAATATCATAAGAAATATATTGACTTTTTATACTGCAAAATGAAAGAAAAATTGAGTATTATTACAATTTTTAGACTCAAAACAAAAAGTATATCATTTTAAAATTCATAGCAATGCAATTTTAAATACATTTACCGATATATTAAATTATATTTCGTATATTTAAGCAAGCCAATATTAAGTCATTAATTTATCATATTAATAATATTAATGTTTCAAGAATTATGGAACATTTATTATACTTTAGAGGTGATGCCATCCCATTCTTTGTCTACATTGAAAGTATATTGGAGTCTCAAGAAAATTTGAATTATTTAAGGATATGTTCCTTTCATAACATTCCTAAATTTGCGATTGAAATAATTTTAATAATACAAACAGAATAAAGCAATAAAAAGGGGGCTCTTTAGTTCATGGAAGGCTTATTACAATATCTTAAATATTATACAGATTTATTCTGCTAACCTAAATACAATTTTTTTTAGTTTTATAAAAAAATGTTCTCAAAAACAAAAACAAGAAAAATATTGAATACTTGAAGTATTTATTCAATATCATTAAGTTCATGGTTTAATTCAATATTATTAGTTAATAATTTAGATTTTTTTTGTATGCTTCCTTTAGTGCTGTGCTTTCTAAGAAATTAATTCAATTCTAAAAAGTTTTGGACAAAAACTTAATATGATATTAAAATTTGTAGTGAGGTTAGAATATTAAATTTGTATGATTATTAAGATTGAACATCAAGCAGGTATTTTTTCACAGATTTGAATTTCTGGGATTTTTACCAGCCGAGAATACTACGGTAATTGCGTCAACTCTATTTCCGTTCTGAATTTCCGATTAATGAATAACAGCTGTCGGTTAATATGAGTTACTGAATTCTTAGAAAATGACGAACAATTGACGTACGATATTGCTCAAGCAGAAAGTAAAAACTGTGGGGCAATAAGTACGTGAAATGAGAATTGAACATAAAGAAGTATTTGTGCTCTAGATTTATTAATTTGCTCTGTTTTAAATTTCATTCACCTGGTTGTTTCAGGAGCAATGTGTAAAATTGAGACAAGCATTTAAATTTCCTGTATTTTCGGAACGTTATAAAATAGTAAAGGTAGTAAAGTAGATAAGGCTTTAAATGGATCACATAAAAATTTCAAGCTATACTCACCCATACAACGATGAACTCAAAGAAACCCAAATAGAAGAAAGGCACAAACAGTTCTGAACTAATGAATGGAGCTAGAACGGATCCTGCTTAAAAATTATTCACCTCCCCCCACTCTTGGACTTTTGGCCAGCACAGGTAAGACGTTTACGTGGTAGAGATGCGTGACGCGCAAACACAGAATGTAGTAGGAGGCACTGATCTGAACACTGAACTTCACTCTCAAATCACGGATTACCAGAAATTCTCAGTCCGTAAGGAAACGTTTCTGATGAAATGTTTATAAAAACACAAAGAAGGCCGATGATTCATCTGTATTGTTGTCGGTTCGCACATATCTGAAACAAAGAATTGCGTAAGTTCAATTTGAACTGTATGTTTTACTACGTTGCCGAATATCAAAATCGGTAGATTCAGGGGAAAAATTGGAGGATATATATCAAATCAAATTGTATCTTATTTTTCAAGAATTTATTGGTGATATAACACTGACGTGAAGTCAGAAGCTTTTGAGCGTATGTGTAATAGTGCATCCTCTACTGAAAATTACATATGACTCTCACGAACATGCGCGTTTTTATTCTACTTCTAAATACTAAATTTTAAATCGATCGGAATTATTGTTTAGAAATTATTTTAAAAAATTTGGGAAAATTTGAAATCTGAATAACTGTGACATCGGATCGATGCCTGTTGTTTAGATATGTCGGTTTTTTTTTAGAGTGGTAGAATTTAAATTGAAATAAAACACATTTAAATCGAGATTGAAACCAACATTTTTTTTTATTTGAAAGATAATTTTATGACATTTATGTTTTAAAAATAATTTCCGGCATATGTCCACCACGACTAGCTCTGAGGAACCGCATTCTACCAGACCAATTTTGGACTACTTTTTCGAGTAATTCAGGCTTTATTTAATCAATAACACGAGTTATAATGGCTTCCAAAGCGTCTATTGTTTCTGTTTTATCAGCATAAACCAATGACTTGACATAACCCCAAAGAAAATAATCCAGTGGAGTTATGTCGCATGATCTTGGAGGTCAAAACACTTCTGGGTCGATACCATTCAAATTTTGAAACAAATCATTGATCATCGATCTGTAACGAGCACCATTCACTGTAACATTAGCTCCAGCATCGTTTTTAAAGAAATATGGACCAATGATGCCTCCAGCGTGTAAAGCACACCATACAGTGCATTTTTCAGGAAACAATGCAACCTGCAGAACTTCTTGAGGATTGTTTTCACTCCATATACCATTTACATAGCCGTTCAACCAGAAATGAGCTTCATCACTAAACACAATTTTACGATAAAAAAGTGGATCAACTTCAAGCTGTTCTAGGGCCCAATCAGCAAACAAACGGCGCTTATTATGGTCAAGTGGCTTTAGTTCTTGAATCAGTTGGATCTTGTATGGATATAGACCAAGATCTTATCAGTAGATTCAGGGGAAAAATTGGAGGATATATTAAATCAAATTCTATCTTATTTTTCAGGAATTTATTGGTGATATATTATAATACTGACGTGAAGTCAGAAGCTTATGAGCTCATGTGTAATAGTGCATCCTCTACTGAAAATTACATATGACTCTCACGAACATGCGCGTTTTTATTCTACTTCTAAATACTAAATTTTAAATTGATCGGAATTATTGTTTAGAAATTATTCAAAAAAATTAGGGAAAATTTGAAATCTGAATAACTGTGAAACCATCGGATCGATTTTGCCCATTAACGAAGTTAAGAAGTACCTTACTGTCTTCAATTTGTTTTGATATTCAAATTTTAGTACCTTACTTGTTTAATTAATTCGAAAATTACAAACTTGGGCGAAACTATAGCACCCTGTTCTTTAAAACAAATGCGCAAGTATCAAATTTTCTAAATTAAATATGAATAACTACAGCAATAAACTATATTTATTCAGACAGTTTAAAATATTTTAGATAATGATTCAGTATTAAATAATGAGTGAAAATAAAAATCTCTTGTTAGGAAATAAATAAATATTCTATGATTGTTTCGGTCTTTACTTGACGGAAATTCATCTTGAGATTATGAATAAGATACAATATTCTATTTCCGCTAATATTTCATTTCACTGCAATCATTTCTTCATACCATGACTTTTTCAGGTGAGTACTACTGGATACCGATTTTATAATGTTCGAGAATTTCTATATATATATACAGCTCATCTAAAGGCGGGTGAGGGGCACAATACAGGCAATATGCCTAGATGCATTTCACCGTCCGGGATGGTACTTTTATTATGTATTAATTGTAAGAAAAATTGTACTCATACAGAAAACAAATATTAGGAGTACAAATAAGTTTTCGCCGTTTTATTGTAGATTGCGCGGGACGGAGTTTCGGTTAGCTTTCGCAGATGATAACCGGCTTAAAAAATAGTTTGGACATTCAAGAACAACATAACCTATTAATATCATTGATTTTATATTGGTAAAATATAATTTTTATAAGTTGAAAATGTCAAAATTTGAGCCAAGTAAGCGTCATTTGCGGGAAATATTAGTTTACTTCTTTAATTTAAAGAAATCTGCTGCTGAGGCGCATCAATTGCTCGTAGAAGCATATGGTGAGGGTGCTTTGAGTGAGAGAACGTGTCGAGAGTGGTTTCAAAAGTTTAAAAACGGTGATTTCGACGTAGAAGACAAAGATCGCAGTGGAAGGCCAAAAATTTACGAGGATGCAGAATTGGAGGAAGATTCATCTCAAACACAAAAAGAACTTGCTCTAACATTAGAAGTCACTCAGAAAACAGTCTCACATCGTTTAAAATCATTAGGAATGATTCATAAACAAGGAAATTGGGTTCCGTACGGCGGAAACTTATTTGTACTCTTAATATTATTTTTTATTATTATAGTACAGGTTCATAACAAAAAATAAAGGGGATGAAGAAACTTTTACAATTCTTTGGGTATTCCGAAAAATAATTCAAAAAAGATTCAATAGAGGGGAGCTGCTTAATTCTGTTTGGTTTGGTTTCTAATGTTTCATAAGGTTTAATCTGAAAATTTTATTTTCTGTGTGTAAAATTTCAAGATTACTATTAAAAGCATGTCCTGTGTCCAATAGGTGTTCTGCATTGGTTGATTTTTTTTTTGTTACAATAACATTTTTCATGTTCCCTTAGTCTCGTCTGGAAAGGTCTTCCAATTTGACCAACATATACAAAATGGCAAGTACCGCAAGTTAAAATATCTAAGAACAAGAAATCAGGTGCTTATAAACTTGTGGTACTTGCCATTTGGTCAAACAGGAACACCTTTCCAGACTAGACTAAGGGAACATGAAAAATGTTATTGTAACAAAAAAATAAATTCAACCTATGCAGAACACCTATTGGACACAGGACATATTTTTAATACTAATTTTGAAATTTTACAAATAGAAAATAAAAGTTTCAGATTAAATCTATTAGAAACATTAGATATCATAAAAAACATATATTATTAAACAACCAAACATAATTTAAGTAGCTCTCTCCTATTGAATCTTTTTTTAATTATTTTTCGGAATTCCCAAAGAATTGTGAAACTTTCCTCATCCCTTCTTTTTTTTGTTGTGAACCTGCACTATATAAAGAAATTCTCGAACATTGTAAAATCAGTATCCAGTAGTACTTACATGAAGGAGTCATGGTATGACGAAACGATTGTAGTGAAATAAAATATTAGCGGAAATAGAAAATTGTTTTTTATTCATAATTTCAAAATAAATATTCCCCTGATAAAATAAATATAAATATAAAAAAAATAAATATATATTCTCTCGACACATTCGATATCATTGCTGCACTGACGTTAAAATCATAGCAGTTAGGTCCTGTAATTTTATGTATTTTTTGTATGGCGCAAGATCGCAGTAACAAAGCCTACCAAGAACACAGCTGATTCCTAACTCGCACAAGCTTCTGAGGAATCTTCACAGAAGATCTAGGAGTGGACAATAAATTAAAAAAAAAACCATCAGTCGTTTCTTCATGAAATTTATTGTAGAAGACATTCTTCCCACGTTTTCGGATGAATGTAGTAAAGCAAAAATATTGAAATATTACATTTTTTTCCAAAGCAGTCTAATGTGATCAGGAAATTCTTTGATATCTTCTGTATGTCGCAAAATTCTCCATTCAGTACAATAATTTTGAAAATTGCTTATATCATTTAAAAGAAGTAGTGCGCAAACAAGAACAACATTGACTTTGCCCATCATTAAAAGTTTTGTCTTCAAAATGTCTTCAATAACATTACTTTTCAACAGAAATCGGATAACTAAAAAAATGTAAACATCTTATATTACATTTTTATGTAAATTGAGAGTTTATATTTTTTGTTACTGCATTTCAGAACTTTTTGTTAATTTTCAGATATTCTGCTTGAACTTAAAGGTTTTTGAATCGAAACGCTGTCAACGTGGGTTTGTTATTTTCTACTACGATATTAAAATTTTATGAATATGCCCTCGAAAATATTGGCTGTTTTCAATAATGAACGATTAAATTAAATGATAGGTGAATTCAATCCTATCCAGTCGGCATGATGAACATTCAAACGAGACTTGAAATTTGTAAACTAAGTTATAAGCCACAATAGGAATATTCAGCTCGTGAATGGTCAAAATCGGTTCATGAATTCCAGAAATATGCCCATTAGAAATTCACTATCTTGAAATTTTCATAGTTTTTCCTGATATTGTAATATTAAATAATTTTAATAGCGTAATAAATTTATTTCTTCAGTTTTAATTCCTAATTCTCTGCATTTCATTTGCGCTACAAGCTTTTAAAATTATTTTATTAAACCCAATATTAGGTAGAACTATAAATATTTACGAACAAAAATCTTTGAAATTTAATTTGAAAGAAAAAATACCAGAGTCACTGTTAGATTCACTTGTATTTACCGTGTACAAATCCCTTAGAATTTTTTTGTATGAATAAACATATGTTGCCAGATCTTCCTTATTGAATATTTTCACTCAGTTTAGACATTTCCAATAACTGATTCAATATATTTTACGTATCCTTTTATCGAGTATTGCCTAAACCATAAATATTTATAATTTGATGTTACTCTTTTGAGGTTAGTTCAAAATGTTAATAAGCCACAATGTTGACGAAACATTTTTTGTTTATTAATAAATTCACAGAAATTATCCCTCATTATTTTTGATTGAACTGGATTTTCATCAAGTAGGGACCAAATCAATCAAATGAAATTTTTTATATATACTGCTTGAAAGTTTTTGAGATCCTTTCATCTTTTTAACCTGGTTGTAGTACTCATATATTGAAAAGTGAGAACCCCAGAAAAATATTATGATAGGATTACTTGTTCATAAGTGTTAAATAATTAAGTATTATTTATAGAGTTCGAATGTATTCAATAAAATGTCATCAGATCGGCAATAATTTATCAGATTGAGTTGGTTGAATTTTTGAACAACTGGTAGTTTAATGATACAAAGATGAGATATATTGTCGTACATTTGTTTCTCTTCCACCAGTTAAATTGTGAATAAGAAAGTATGAACCCTAAGTCTTTGGGAAATAAAAGAATATTCCTCAACATAACAGAGTTCTTCATAATAAATGTACAGAATACTGAAGAAAAAATTGCTGTTAATAAAAAAAAAAAAACAAAACAGAACCAATAATTTTTTTCTACGCCACTGTCATTATATTTCCTTTTTATGCATTTGCGAAACTATTTGGATTGCCCTTAGTCCTTAGTACCTGCTTTTCTATGTTTTTGTACCTAGCCCTTTATGTTTAGAATTTCTCCTTATATTAGGTTTCGTACCACTACCATTCAGTGCATATCTCTGACCACTATTCAATAAATATCGTCTTACATATAATATTTATCCATAGGCGTCGTCACGTTTTTTTACTGGGGGGAGGTTATAAAGAATGAAAAATAATGGAAATATATTAAACAACATTATTTCACTTTCAATGAATATTATAAATAATGGAATAAAACGATATATTTTTGTTAAATTTTCTTACAGGAAATCAGTTTAATTGAACATTTTCTTTAAATAAAATAATAATAAATATTAAAGTGAAATGAGTACTACTACTTAGGGCTTTTATTAATATTAAATGAAATGAATTGCTACGTTATCTTTAGTAAATCCTACCACCTTTAGTAAATATCTTACGATATTTTTATATCTTACTATACCGGGTCTTAAAAAATGACGTTTCAATATTTTGGGAACTAATTCTAGACCTCAAAATAAGTGAAAAGTTTTATATAAACATGGTTCCGCAAATGAGCCGTTTTGAAGATATAAGCAATTTTCGGTTTTCAAAATATTAACTACTAGCGCAACTAAATACGATAAATTACAGAGGATATTTGATTTATTTTTTACTTCTAGTGTTTTACAGAAGCCTATCCATCTTCTGGGAAATGTTTGATCTAAATGTTCCCTAACAGCAAGTGTTTAATGTGGGGTCTTGCAAAAACCAAATATTCATCCACTGATTTAAAGGTACCACGTCTAGATAATCGGGCAAGGTATTTTGAAGAAAGTTAAGGTATGCGGCTCCTGTTAAATTCCGTGGTAAAATAAATGATCCTAAAAATGATCTCCTAAAATACCTAGCCAGATACTTATACTGAAACGCTGGCATGTGGATTTTCATCCGCCCAAATATGGCTATTATGAAAGTTAAAAATTCCATCTTTGGTAAAGCCGGCTTCATCAGTTATATTAGAAGTAAAAATTATATATACACATATCAGTGTAACCATTTTATATAGAAATGGGACAAAAGTTGAAGCCTACTAGTGAAAGCTTAAGGTGTAAAATGTACTCGTATTACAATCATCTGATGGGTTTTTGATGAAATGGGAGTTTTATCATGAAGTAGTTGTCATGATAGTTTATTTATCGATTAAAAAAACTGTGAAATTATGTGTTTATTATTTCTTAACGCGAACGATCGAAAAGATAATTCTCGATTAACTAAATAATATACTGAGATATTTTTGTTTCTTCAGTTTATTTATGGGACGTTGAAATAACGATTCAGCTTGTTACAAACTACTAAAATAAACCATATTATTCATGTGTGCCAATTGATACAATGAAATACAATAACTTTTCAATGGTTGGGTTGAAAGTTGACGCAGCGCCTCTTCTTTTAACTCAGTGAGTTAGATATCTAGATCTCAGTGGGTTTTGAATACTGTGTGTATTACGCATATTATGTACAGGATGAGGCAAGGGCGGTTTCTACCCATGTGCTCCAGTGCTGCAGAAGAAACGATTTTTTATTAGAAAATTAGGTAATTTTTCTGGAAGACAGTGAATAATTTAACTGCGTCGATATCTTGAAAATATTTTTAAAATCGCCTGAAAGCTTCTGTGTGTAGACAACTTAAACCATTTTAAAAAAACCTTCGGAAAACCAATATGTTATCCAATACGACAGTACGTTTACTCATCAGTTTATTTGGGGAAAATCGGTGTTTTGTAGAACCTACGAACAGCACCGCCATTCCCTGCTCCCGTTTCGCCTATGAGTTGAATATACGGACACTTATGGGAGATTTTAGCTGCAATATATGCAGCGTTTCAACTTTTTAATCTCAGATGAGTTTTGTCGCGTGTTTTGATGTGACTTTCGTTTATTGTCGATTTGACCGGGACATTTTGAACTTTTTGAAAATGAAGTTATAATTTATAATCTTATTAATGTCAATAAGTTTCACAAGTATTCGTTAAGTAAGAAGTAATATTGGAACGCGTTGTATTATTTTGCTCTTTAATGGTGAAAAATTATGGTCTCATCCATTGATTTATCTCAAAATATACTCCTTTTTGATATCAAAATAAAACCTCTTATTGGAATACCCTTTAGAATGAAACTTAGCCAGTGCTGCATCCGGAATCAGACAAATAAAACAGGATCAAATTTTTGTTTTTTGGTTCAATTTTTTTCATCGTGTTATACCTCAAGTGGATATTTTATTTAATCATCTTTAACAGAGAAAAATTGAGCCTACGTTAGCACGGCAAGCTATCGATCTTTTTGAAGAAAATGTAGCAAGTATTTGAACTTCTAAAGAGTGTTTCGACAAGCGCGCAATATTTGAATTGCACTGACTGTTTGACAGTCATAATGTCACTTGATTATGACGTGATAGATCGAAAGTTGACAGATGGGAGTTAGTAATCATGGAGCATTACACGGTAGAACAACGCGTCCTGATTGTCAAAAATTGTTATCAAAATGATGAATGTTTAATTGCCACTATTCGTAAAGTGCGTCCAATATTCGGTCGAAATAATGTGCCTAATTCATCTACTGTGAAAAGAATAATCAAAAAATTCGAAAGTATTGGTTCGGTTAGTGATGTGAAACATACGATATGAGCTCGTAGGGGTCGTTTAGAACAAAACATCACGGCAGTTCGCAAGAGTATGACAGAAAGGCCAGAGACGTCAATTCGCCATCGGGCACAAGAATTGTACATTTCAACAGTCACTCTTCAGCGAATTCGTATTAAAGATTTACAGCTGCATGTTAAATCCAATTAACTCAACAACTTCTGCCAGTAGATCATGAACAGCGAAGAGAATTCACCAATTGGATCCTTGAGCAACCTGCTGATTGAATTGGCCTCCATGTTCTTGCGATTTAACGCCTTTAGACTTCTGGCTGTGAGGTTATCTGAAGTCACAGGTTTATACCAATAAGCCTGCAACCATCGAAGCATTGAATGCCGAAATTAGACGCTGTACCAATGAAATACCACCACATATATTCAATAATAACGTTATTGAAAATTTCGTCAAAAGGGTACGCATATGCCAGCAAAGCCGTGGGGCTACCATTTACAAGATTTTTGTTTCATACATAATTCCCAAATGCGTATTTTCTAAATCTATAAATATTTTAATACTTTCTTAAGAAAACCATGTTTCATTGAACACTGAAATCTTGCGCTCTTATTGAAACATCATTTATTTGTGTTGTTGATGTGACAATTTATGGCCATGCATGGCGTTCCTGGTCCCTATTGGTTCCATACGAAAAATATTATTTTCAAACTGTGTTTGAAATGGAAAGGAATTTGCATTTACGTTTCGAGTCATAAGTCGTGAAAATTGATTCGAAAAATATACCGAATGTGTTTAATCGGATATAGTGAATTAAAGAATATCTTTATGGGACTCATGATCATTTGAAGACGTTTTTTTTTCATCAACAGATATTCGAATTATTTTGTTGACATTTCGTAGAAGTTTTCTGGAAATTTTATACGTCAATTAGGCATTAAAGCGATCAACTTCAACTTGAATAATCTATTAATATTTAAATAAGATTTTCATACGGCGAATGATAAGTAAATCAAATATTTTTAACAATAAATGTGTGAGCTCGTGATACAAAGTAAATTCTGTTAGAAATTTC
Organism: Megalocaria dilatata; assembly: GCA_034642435.1. Taxonomy (NCBI): domain Eukaryota; kingdom Metazoa; phylum Arthropoda; class Insecta; order Coleoptera; family Coccinellidae; genus Megalocaria; species Megalocaria dilatata. Next base: position 40,712,685 of record CM067859.1, on the reverse strand, counting down.
ACTAATCATGTTAAATCAGCAGTAAATATACTGATATCATACACAATAGATCTCGACGATAAGAAAGAGTTGAAATATTTCAATTCAGCTCAAAAAGATGCAATTTGTTTCTGGAAAATTGCGTCAATGAATTTTCGAAAATATAAGCAAATAATATTTAAACGGGAAATGTTTAGAAGTTTCCTCAACACTTAAGCAGATTAATAAAGTAAATAAAAACAACTTGGCTCAAGTTTCACTGTTTATTTGATGTCTGTTGACATATAATATGTTTTGGGTTTTTAGCCCATTTTCAAAACTGAAGAGAATAAAACTTAAAATCCTATTTATCATGGTAGGATAGATAACAGGCACAATTTTGAAGAGTGTAAAAATATGGTGGTAGTTCGGTCCTAATCTTTTACAGGTAAGAGCAATGGTGATAAATTGAATTGAAGTTCTTCATTTGTGATTGGTAGCTTCTTTCCATATGCTAAACAAATTTCCAAACTTTCTAAAAGGTCCATTTTTCTGCTTTTATTACCTACAAGTAAAATCTCAGTTCTACTCAAATCTATAAAATGATTGTTATGTATACAATGTTCCGAAGGACCAGATGTTTTTTTATTATGCAATATACTTTTTTATGTTCTTCTATCCTTATGTTTATAGATCATCCTGCCTGACCTATGTAAAATCATTACAATATAATTTGTATATACCGCTTATCACGTTTCACGACAGTCTTTGCTATTGACTAAGAAACGTGTGATAAAAGCGGTATATACATATTATATTGTAATGAATGCCCTGCATTTTACATAGGTCAGACAGGATGATCTATAAACATAAGGGCAGAAGAACATTAAAAAAGTATATTACATAATGAAATAACATCTGGTTTTTCGGAACAATCATTTTATAGATTTCAGTAGAATAGAGATTTTACAAGTAGTTAATAAAAGTAGAAGAGTAGACATTTTAGAAAGAAAGAAATTTGTTTAGCACATGGAAAGAAGCTACCAATCACAAATGAACAACTTTAATTTAATTCAAAAAATATATATGAGACAATCATTTATTTCCACAAAAATTGTTTCACCACGATTTGGCTTCTTTAGGTATTACACTGTACTGTCTACATGTATGTAATACCTGAAGAAGCCACATCGTGGTGAAACAATTGTTGTAGTAGTGCAAAAATTTTTGTGGAAATAAATTACTGTCTCGTATATATTTTTAATTAAAATGAGTTTCCATCAAGTAAATACCGAATCAATAAAAAAAAACTTCAATTTAATTTATCACCATTGCTCTTATCTCTAGAAGATTAGGACCGAACTAACACCATATTTTTACACTCTTCAAAATTGTACCTGTTATCTACCCTACCATTATAAATAGGATTTTAAGTTTTGTCATCTTCAGTTTTGAAAATGGGCTAAAAACCCGAAAAATATATGTCAACAGACACCTAATAAACAGTGAAACATAAGCCAAGTTGTTTTTATTTACATTATTAATTGAAAAATGTTTCACCAAGTGATATGAGAGAAATCAATATCACTTAAGTAGCTATATTTGCAGTGGATTTTGCACTGTAAGTTCGTAAGTTGTTTGAAGTGGATCACACAGGTGATGCGTGGTAGATAATTTACAAGTAAAAGTTAACACTTTTATTTGTTAGTCACCATATACTACTCTGTCAAGAAAGTACCGGGAATTTACAATTAAAACAACATTTTTACATTTAATCGTCAAAATTTATTGGGTCGCCTTCAAAATAGGCTCCATTTGCTCCAATACATCTATGCCAACGGCATAGAAACATTTTTTATAGGCGCTTTCCGGGATGGACTTTAGCTCTCGCGCCGAATTTTGTTTTATGGCTTCAATCGACTCAAAACGGGTGCCGCGAAGGGGCAATTTTAGTTTTGGGAAGAGAAAAAAGTCACAGGGAGTCAAATCCAGCGAATACGGTGGTTGCTGAAGCACGTTTGTTGAGTTTTTGGCGAGAAAGTCAGTCACAATCGTAGCTCGGTGAGAAGGCGCGTTATCATCATGCAAAATCCATGAGTTGTTCGCCCACAAATTTGGCCGCTTCTTACGGATACGCTCACGCAAACGTTTCATAACGCCTAGGTAATACTCCTTGTTTACCGTCTGACCCTCTGGAACGAATTCGTAGTGCACCACGCCACGGATATCGAAGAAAACAATGAGCATCACCTTCATTTTCGAGCGGCTTTGGCGTGGTTTTTTCGGTTTCGGCTCATTTTTTGCCACCCATTCCGATGATTGCTGGCTTGTTTGCATATCGTACTCGTAGACCCAGGTCTCATCACCAAATATAATGCGTTCCATGAATGTAGAATCGGAATTACAGCGATCCAGCATGTCTGAAGCAACCTGTTCGCGATGACGTTTTTGAATAAAATTCAGGTCTTTCGGTACGATTCGTGCGGCCACCTTTTTCATGCCCAAAATATCAATCAAAATCGTACGTGCGGACTCGTGGGATATCTTAAGATCATGTGCTATCTCTCTCAAGCTGGTACGACGGTTTTCCAGCACCCTTTCCTTAATTTTATCGACGTTATCTTCGATCGAAGCCGTCAATGGGCGACCACTTCACGACCGTCCTTGAAGGCTCTGTACCACAGATATGCACTAGTTTTCGATAGAGCATTATCACCAAAGGCCTTTTGCAACATTTTCAATGCATCGGCACACGAAAATTCATTTGCAACACTAAACTTTAAACAAATTCTTTGCTCAACGTAATCACCCATAGTAAAAATCGGCACGCACTCTGACATCGACTGACTTAATCAGCTGTTGCAAACACACTAGTTGACAGATCCCGCTCAAGCTTGGCATAGTAATTAAGGACAGTGGTACCAACCTAGGAAAAAAATTTTTTACCTGCCTCATTGACCCGCCAGATTTAAATCGATAATTCTCGGTACTTTCTTGACAGAATGTACTAGTCAATAAACGTGATTACTATTTTGGAATGTAAACTGGTTGTTGTACAGTGGATTAACTTTCACACAAACGCCATATGTTGATTGAAACTATACTTGGGCAATTTCTTACTTGAATTATTAGGAGTACAAATAAGTTTCCGCCGTTTTATTGTAGATTGCGCGGGATGGAGTTTCGGTTAGCTTTCGCAGATGATAACCGGCTTAAAAAATAGTTTGGGCATTCAAGAACAACATAACCTATTAATATCATTGAGTTTATATTGGTAAAATATAATTTTTATAAGTTGAAAATGTCAACATTTGAGCCAAGTAAGCGTCATTTGCGGGAAATATTAGTTTACTTCTTTAATTTAAAGAAATCTGCTGCTGAGGCGCATCAATTGCTCGTAGAAGCATATGGTGAGGGTGCTTTGAGTGAGAGAACGTGTCGAGAGTGGTTTCAAAAGTTTAAAAACGGTGATTTCGACGTAGAAGACAAAGATCGCAGTGGAAGGCCAAAAATTTACGAGGATGCAGAATTGGAGGAATTATTGGAGGAAGATTCATCTCAAACACAAAAAGAACTTGCTCTAACATTAGAAGTCACTCAGCAAGCAGTCTCACATCGTTTAAAATCATTAGGAATGATTAATAAACAAGTAAATTGAGTTCCGTACGGCGGAAACTCATTTGTACTCCTAATATTATTTTTTATTATTATAATGCAGGTTCATAACAAAAATTAAAGGGGATGAAGAAACTTTTACAATTCTTTGGGTATTCCGGGGGGCATTTCATGCAACCAGACATTATCGAAATTAAATGCTGGCTGTCGAACTGTCGAAATAATTTGGTTCTCTACAAGCTCCAGATATTTGGCAGCGTTTAGGTTAGATTTATCGATAAAAAATGGTACTATGATGTGATTCCCTAGTATTCCTGTCCAAACATTAAGTTTATGAGGATATTCGGTACATTACTCAGATTATTATTATTATATTTTATTATTATCCTGACAATCCTAGATCTTAGGTGAAGATCCCTCGGAAGCTTTTTCAGGTTATGGGACTTAGGAGTTTAGTTGTGTTATGGGTAGGCTTTGTTAATGGAATCTCGCGCCACTTAAGGTCACAGTACTGTTAATTTTCGAACCAACAGTGAAATGGTGGCTGACACCCGTCTAACTAGAAAATTTCATTTCCACCTGAACAGGATTCGAACCCGGCCCTTCTGGTCACGAGCCTAATACTCTACCACTGAGCTATTCACACTCAATATGGATAGTAAAAACCTCAAAATCTTTCGTAACTGTCAGGAAGACTTAATTTGTTGATCACTTGAGTGATCCACTTCAAACAACTTCAGTGCAAAATCCACGGTAAAAAACTTTGATCATTTTTTGGTATCCAACGACCTTATCGTCATCAATCCTTTTTTCTTCCAAATTACTGATAGACATTTCAAATTTGTCAAAGTTTTATGTAGGATGGTAAACAAATAATTTGGTTTGGTAATCAAACATGACCTTCACCAATTAAGATATCGGCATTACTAATAGAGCTTATTGAGAAACAGTTTATTTTACGATAAATTGCGAAATTCACATGTTCGATTGAAACAATGCAAGATGAGTCAAGAGATAAGGAAATATCAGCTGAGGAAAATAGGAATCACACCATCGAAAAATCCACAATTATGGTATCCCATCAGATAAGTTTTACGGTCTTTTTATTTTCCGATATGCGGAAAATCACTAGGTAATCTTGAAATTAATTAGGTGTTATCGTAATTCTGAAGTGATGGTATATTTTTTTCATTTTCTGATTACTTCAGATAACTGATTTCCACATGGTATTAAAATTTCATCGGAATGAAATGAACTATCACAAAGTAACGGATTACTCCATCCAATATTTTTCAAAATTTCATCGAATATTGGGTAATTTTACTGAACTGATGGAACCTGTTGTTTGGATATGTCGAGTTTTTTTTTGAGTGATAGAACTTTAAATTGATATAAACACATTTAAATTAAGATTGAAGCCAAATTTTTTTTTATTTGAAAGATAATTTTATGACATTTATGTTTTAAAAATAATTTCCGGCATATGTCCACCACGACTAGCTCTAAGGAACCGCATTCGACCAGACCAGTTTTGGACTACTTTTTCGAGGCCTTATTCAATCAATAACACGAGTTATAATGGCTTCCAAAGCGTCTATTGTTTCTGTTTTATCAGCATAAATAAATGATTTGACATAACCCCAAAGAAAATAGTCCAGTGGAGTTATGTCGCATGATCTTGGAGGTCAAAACACTTCTGGGTCGATACCATTCAAATTTTGAAACAAATAATCATTGAATAAAATAAGAAGGAACGGTTTTTTACTTGATAGAAGGATTATTACAAAATTTGAATATCAAAACAGATTTAATCTGTTAGTCTTCTACAATTTTAATTTCAAAAAATTTATTCAAGAAACTTTAAGAATTAAATTAATGTCTTTATATTGATATTCAAATTTTGTAATAATCCTTCTATCAAGTAAAATACCGTTCCTTCTTATTTTATTTTATATATAATATATAATTATATTAGGTTTTTTAAATAAAGAAATTCGTTATACAGTGTTGAACGGTTTTAACTAAGACCTAGTGCCTTATAAGCTTTGTATGATTTTTTGTGAACATGGAACATAGATTACCTTGGATATAAATGTACCTATTTGCATTTTTTTTGAAGACCATGTATTTCTAAGATGGCACTCGGTAAGTCTATACATTGTTTAATTGATTTTATTATTTTTTATATGTAAAGTTGAACTGATCTTATCGTAATTTTAATTATTTCTTGAGGATGTGCTACATGTTTTGAGATTTTTTGAAGTAATTTATTTAAATATATTGAATATTTCAAATAAATTAGTTTTTGAGAAGTTCTTGAAATTATGTTTTATATTTTTGAGAAAGAGTTATTTTTAATTAATATAGGATCAGAAAACAATACATTTTGTAACAAACAGGGCTTCGTACGTTTGTCTGAAGAGTTCAGTACGCATGCTTGGAACGAAACAAAAAATGTTTGCTTATTTATATTTTAATTTCAATTGACAATTTATATTCGTTGGTTTTTCTTAATTCCATTTGATATTGTATGATGAATTTTGATTTTATACGTCTATTAAATATGAGCAGTGCTTATAAAGACATTGATTTAATTCTTAAAGTTTCTTCAAAAAAAATTTTTTAAAATTAAAATTGTAGAAGACAAAAGATTAAATCTGTTTTGATATTCGAATTTTTCAAATAATCATTGATCATCGATCTGTAACGAGCACCATTCACTGTAACATTAGCTCCAGCATTGTTTTTAAAGAAATATGGACCGATGATGCCTCCAGCGTGTAAATCACACCATACAGTGCATTATTCAGGAAACAATGGGACCTGCAGAACTTCTTGAGGATTGTTTTCACTCCATATACCATTTACATAGCCGTTCAACAAAAAATGAGCTTCATCACTAAACACAATTTTACGATAAAAAAGTGGATCAACTTCAAGCTGTTCTAGGGCCCAATCAGCAAACAAACGGCGCTTATTATGGTCAAGTGGTTTTAGTTCTTGAATCAGTTGAATCTTGTATGGGTGTAGATCAAGATCTTTACGCAAAATTTTTCATGTGGTGGATGCACAGAGTCCAACTATTTGTGAACGTCGACGAATAGACAAATCTGGATCATCATTAACACTATGACTTACAGCAACGATATTTTCTTCTGTACGTACAGTAATTTGTCTTGTTGTTGATGTTGCATCGAGTAGAGAAAATGTTGTCCGAAATCTATCGATAGTTCTAAGAATAAGCTGCTCTGATGGACGATTATGTAAACCATAAATTTCACGAAGTGCTCTATAAATTTGGCGAATAGAACACTGATTTTGAAAATAAATTTCAACAATTTGTAAACGTTGTTGCGGCGTGAGTCTTTCCATGATGCTTTGTCAATGTTTACTGATCAGAAATGTCAAAACAACATGGCTTCTACCTTCTGTCAAATCACAGTTATCCCTATCGAAATTTCTATCACTCTAAAAAAACACCCCATACTAATGACTAACTGAACACAATGTCAATATGTAGAACTCAACAAAAATACCATAAATAAGAATAAATTAATCAGAATTTTCGAAAAGATAGTAGTGTAACCAAAGAACTTCTAATTTGAAACTTTCATCCTAAATATCTGTGAATATTCTGTGGCATTAAAAGAAATCGGGCAATTACAAAGGACAATTGAAATTTTCAAAATAAAAAATCAAAATGGAATTAATTATGCTTTTTGACTGTTTATCAAATGAAGGTTAATTTTAAGAACTTTTCATCTTGCCTAATCTATATTGTATACATATGTAACAGAATAGAAGAATTGCAATGTCTGAATATTGCCGGAAATCGACTGGAAATGTTAAAAGATAAAAATAGAAGAAAAAAAGATGATTTTTGATTTTTTTTCTGTCTGTGTGCCGTTACGACTAATCTCCGAAACTACTCGACGGATTTTTATACAGTTTTTACCGATGGGTCATGAAAAGCTTGGAACAACATTCAAGACTTATTTCATGGGAATCGGACAAGGGGAAAATATATAGTCGTTAAAAAATTACATGTATTGACCTCTGTTCCGTCTCATTAGAGACGGCCCTGTCGTTCGAAATTATTCTGTCATTCGATACTTAGGTTTTTTACGTTGATATGCGATCTAGCACCAAAATATATTAGTTGTTTGTTATATTGTTTTACTTCAGTTCCTCATCATCGTTGTGGTTTATCATTATTAGATAAAGAAAGCTGTAGACCACGGCACATAGAGTGTTCTTTGAAGTCAAAATCACCGCTAATAAACAAAAATACAGTCCACTATAAGTCATCGAAATTAATCATCGAGATTAATTCATTTGCAATTGTCTATTATTTTAAAATACTGAAATAATAGGCAAATACTACGGTAAACTAACCGTGGTGCGAAACAACCTCTACATTTAATGATACATTATAATCAGAATGTATATTGAATATGTTTACTGGAAATTGAAAGGGAATGATTAAAAACGAGTAACTAATCACAAAAATATTATTTTCAAATTTTTGTCTGTTATGGCTAATCTTGCGTTGATTAGTTTTGCCACGTGAACGAAGTCACGGGCGTTAGCTAGTATAGATTAAGAAGAAAGCTATCAATCGGGTCAAATTAATTAAACTATCAAATTTTTTCACCCTTGTGTACATTTCAATTGATAATAATAATAATATATGAATACCATAGTGAAATCAATAGTATCAAACAACTCACCTACTTTTTTAAAGTGTACAAATCTTGTCGGACATACTTCACAGATTTCCAAGAAATTAACACGTTGATGGTTCGATGTACTACTGCGGGATAATTCGTAGCTTGCGCTTACGTTTGCGTGTAACAAAGGCGCCGTCGCGACGCTATTCATGCAGATCGATACACTGACGTCTTCGTTTTATTCGGAAATAACGGCAACCATACACGTGAAGATTGTCTTCGTGTTTGGGGGCAAATGATCTAATTTTCGAACGGAAAGAGCTAGGACTTGAAACTTTCAGAGTAAGTTTGGGACCCAAATATTTCGATCGATTCCGTTAGTGGGTAAAATCGGTACTTTTTTATTCTGATTTTCCCAATAGTTCCGAAAACTATTATTTCAACCGAAATTAAATTTGGTATTTTAGGTGTATAATAACGGCACGAAGATTTATGCTGAATTTCCTCAAGATAAATTTTGGCATTTAGGTTATCCGCCGTCACGACTGATGACTTGAGCTAAAAGACCTAGAGACTTGAAATTTTCAGGTTAGGTTTGTAGTCGAAATACACTGGCGAGCAGAAAAACGGGTCACTTGATCATTACTGTGCAAATACTTTCCTCAGTTAAAATTTTTACGAGAATCATAAAATTTTTGAAATGGTAGGGAAAACAGAATTTCCTAAAGAAAAATGAAACTTTTTATTCTATTTGTATAAAAATAATGAGCTTTTTGAAAAAATCAAAAACTTCTAAATTGAAAAGAGTTCGTAACTGTAAAAATTTCAGTATCAAAATGACGTATGACCTCCCCTTAGTCTAATTACAGCTTCCAAACGTCTTCGCATGCTCATGATGAGCCTTCGAATATTCTCTTGTGAAAGAGCGGACAGCTCAGTGGTAGAGCATTAAACCCGTGACCCCAAGGTCCGGGTTCGAATCCTGTTCAGGTGGAAAAGAAATGATATTTTCACAGTATCGTCAAAAAAAAATTACGTTTTTTTTGGCCCAGTGTAATATTCATAGAAAAAAAAAAACAATGTTTAGAATTTGCACAGCTACCTGCTAGAACAACCTATATATTATTTATATACAATGAGTGCGGACATCTCAGTGGTAGAGCATTGGACTCGTGACCAGAAGGTCCGGGTTCGAATCCTGTTCAGGTGGGCATCCACCCTCCCGAGGTAACGCAGGATGTTACATAACGCATTCGGCCATTGTACAGAAAAATCCGGAGATTTACTGCAATAGGATAGAGTATGCTAGTTTTAAGGGAGAGGCCTTGTACTGCGACGGACTCCCTGTCATTGAGTTAATCAACCGGCTCAGCCCTCCATTCCACTAAAACGGCAAAATTAGTGCCCATTCGGAAGATCTTCCACCACACAGGTCCAGTGACTGGAGCCAAGTGGCATTACTTTAGACACCAAGACTTAACCCTCCATTTCACCGGGCACCGGGATGAAACTAGTGTCCTAGTCTTGACAAGCGCCTCCAGCGCGCCAAGATATAATACCATGGGGGGCGGTACCTTCATCAATCGATTTCGAATTTAACAGTACTAGATGGCGAAGACTTGTGGAAACCATGAATCTGTTATCCCTCAATGACGTGCACCGCCTTCTTCCAGATCTAGGTTTTCTGGTCAGCTTGACTGTCTCCTAGTGCCTTGTCAATATTCTTTGGATTGTAGATAGGATAATATTCATTCTTCTAGCAACAGATTTCTGGCTCAGCCCATTTTCAATAAGTGCCACTATTCTCGCACAATCTTCAATTGGTAAACTCATTTTATGATAATGGAGAACAAACTTTTCAGTGACCAATGTTGAACGCAACTGATAAACGATGAATTTATCGTGAAGAATTATTCGAAGATGGTTTCTTTTATCAAGTTTTTTAGCCCATATGTCTACATTTCGCGCATATTTAGTTGATTTTCTAACGAAAGATAGGTGATGAACAAAATATTATTGGATCAATTTGAACACGTGAGTCGATTGGAAAAAACAGTGTTAAATCTTAGTTATTAAATATCATATTTGACGCAAATATGTGAATTAGAAAATATTCAGATCAGAGATGAAAGTAAAATGATGAGATGCGGTTTTTTACTTGATAGAAGAATAATTACAAGCTTTGAATATCAAAACAGATGTAATCTGTTAGTCCTCTACAATTTCAATTTAAAAAAAATTAAGAAAAAAACTTTTAGAATTAAATTAATGTCTTAAATAAGCACTGCTTATATTTAATAGACGTATAAAAATCAAAATTCACTATAAAATATCAAATGGAATGAAAAACCCAAAAAATAAATTATTAATTAAAATTAAAAATAAGTAATATCGAATGTTTCGTTCCAAACATACGCACCTGAACTCGTCAGGAAGGCACGTGGTACGTATGTTTTGCCCTTGACAAACATTTGAAAACATGTTCAGTTTCTGGTCTTATATTCATGAAAACTAAATCTTCTTCAAAAATACACAACATAATTTAAAGAACTTCTGCAAAACTAATTTATTTGAAATATTTCAAAATTTGAATATCAAAACAAAATAAAATATGTTTATCTTCTACAATTTTAATTTCAAAAAAATATTTTAATATTTTAATTTATTTTGATATTCAAATTTTTTTATATTTCTTCTATCAAGTAAAAGGCCTTTCTATTTTATTTGAAATATTTAATATGTTTAAAGATTTAAATAAGTTACTTCAAAAACTCTCAAAATCATGTAGCACATCCTCAAAAACAATTTAAAATTCAGATAAGGCCAGTTCAACTTTACATTTATAATATAAATACAATTAAAAATAAATAAACTTGTAATCTTACGAAATAATTTCTGCAAAATCTGTGAGTGCAATTAAACTAGGTAGGTACATCTAATATCCAAGGTAATCTATGTTTTATGCTGAACACAAAAATCACACAAAGTAAGATTACAAGTTTATTTATTTTCAATTGAATTTATATTATAAATCTAAAGTTGAACTGACCTTATCTGAAATTCAAATTGTTTTTGAGGATGTGCTACATGATTTTGAGAGTTTTTGAAGTAACTTATTTAAATATTTAAACATATTAAATATTAATATGTGAATTAGAAAAATTCAGACCAGAGATAAACATGTTTGCATTAGCACAAGTATCTGAAAAATTAATGTCATTAAGAGAGTTTTCGGGTATAGATCTATTATCACCCAGACAACAGTTAACACAGGAAAGGTATTATTTCTCTCTTGTCAGAATTAATGGAAACATGTGAATTAGAAAAGTCCGGAGATAAAAGAGCTTGCACTAACACAAGTAGGTATTTGAAAAATTGTTATTATTAAGAGTTCTCTAGTATAATACTATCAAGAATTCAACAGTTAAGTCTGGTTCGATTTCCGGTATCGGAAGTTCATCCTTTATTATGTCAGACTTGAGGCAAATATGCCAATAAGAAAACTTTCGTACCGGGGAACGGAAACAAAATATCTTAAAAAATTAATATTATCTGGCGTGCTCTCCAGTAATGATTTACGAGTACCATCAAAAAGTAATCAGCTAACACACTTCGATATGGTCTAGTGACTTATATACCTGGTTCGCACCCAGGAGGCTCGGTATCGTAAAATTATTTTTTCATTTTTGTCAAACGATACAAATATGTCATTCTCGAGCTTAGATGTAGTAATTCGAGAATGAAGACAACTGGAGTTAACACAGTCCGATATGGTCTAGTGGCTAGGATACCTGGCTTTCACCCAGGAGGCTCGGGTTCGATTCCCGGTATCGGAAGATCATATTTTATTATCAACTTGAGGCAAATTTAGCATTCTCTAGTGTAGATTTACAACTACCAGCACGAAGACTACAGCAGTTAACTAAGTCCGATATGGTCTAGTGGCTAGGATACCTGGCTTTCACCCAGGAGGCTCGGGTTCGATTCCCGGTATCGGAAGATCATATTTTATTATCAACTTGAGGAAAATTTAGCATTCTCGAGTGTAGATCTACAACAACCAGCACGAAGACTACAGTAGTTAACACAGTCCGATATGGTCTAGTGGCTAGGATACCTGGCTTTCACCCAGGAGGCTCGGGTTCGATTCCCGGTATCGGAAGATCATATTTTATTATCAACTTGAGGCAAATTTAGCATTCTCGAGTGTAGATTTACAACTACCAGCACGAAGACTACAGCAGTTAACGAAGTCCGATATGGTCTAGTGGCTAGGATACCTGGCTTTCACCCAGGAGGCTCGGGTTCGATTCCCGGTATCGGAAGATCATATTTTATTATCAACTTGAGGAAAATTTACCATTCTCGAGTGTAGATCTACAACAACCAGCACGAAGACTACAGTAGTTAACACAGTCCGATATGGTCTAGTGGCTAGGATACCTAGCTTTCACCCAGGAGGCTCGGGTTCGATTCCCGGTATCGGAAGATAACATTTTTATTATCAACTTGAGGAAAATTTAGCATTCTCGAGTGTAAATCTACAACTACCAGCACGAAGACTGAAGCCGCTAACAAAGTCCGATATGGTCTAGTGGCTAGGATACCTGGCTTTCACCCAGGAGGCTCGGGTTCGATTCCCGGTATCGGAAGATCATATGTTTTAATCAACTTCAGGCAAATTTTTCATTCTCGAGTTTAGATCTACAACTTGCAGCACGAAGACTACAGTTGTTAACACAGTCCGATATGGTCTAGTGGCTAGGATACCTGGCTTTCACCCAGGACGCTCGGGTTCGATTCCCGGTATCGGAAGATAACATTTTTATTATCAACTTGAGGCAAATTTACCATTCTCGAGTGTAGATCTACAACTACCAGCACGAAGACTACAGCCGTTAACAAAGTCCGATATGGTCTAGTGGCTAGGATACCTGGCTTTCACCCAGGAGGCTCGGGTTCGATTCCCGGTATCGGAAGATCATATTTTATTATCAACTTGAGGAAAATTTAGCATTCTCGAGTGTAGATCTACAACTACCAGCACGAAGACTACAGCAGTTAACAAAGTCCGATATGGTCTAGTGGCTAGGATACCTGGCTTTCACCCAGGAGGCTCGTGTTCGATTCCCGGTATCGGAAGATAACATTTTTATTATCATATTAAGGCAAATTTAGCATTCTCGAGTGTAGATCTACAACTACCAGCACGAAGACTACAGCCGTTAACAAAGTCCGATATGGTCTAGTGGCTAGGATACCTGGCTTTCACCCAGGAGGCTCGGGTTCGATTCCCGGTATCGGAAGATAACATTTTAATTATCAACTTGAGGCAAATTTAGCATTCTCGAGTGTCGATCTACAACTACCAGCACGAAGACTACAGCCGTTAACAAAGTCCGATATGGTCTAGTGGCTAGGATACCTGGCTTTCACCCAGGAGGCTCGGGTTCGATTCCCGGTATCGGAAGATAACATTTTAATTATCAACTTGAGGCAAATTTAGCATTCTCGAGTGTCGATCTACAACTACCAGCACGAAGACTACAGCCGTTAACAAAGTCCGATATGGTCTAGTGGCTAGGATACCTGGCTCTCACCCAGGAGGCTCGGGTTCGATTCCCGGTATCGGAAGATTATGTTTTTTTATCAGGCTTGATGCAAATCTGCCAATGACAAAATATCAAATGACCAGAGATAATGAGAATATTAACACCAGTGTCTGAAAAATTTATATCAAGAGTGTTCTCGAGTATAGATCTATAAGTATTATCACCAAGAAGAGAGTTAAAACTGGAAAATAAATTGTTTACTCTTGACACAAAAATGTGAATTAGAAAATATTTAGACTAGAAGTAAAGTTCGCATTACCACAAGTATCTAAAAAATTAATATTATTAAGAATGTTAATGAATTAGAGTGATACAGTGTTATCTCGGCCATGTTTTTTTAAAAATTTAATTCTTAATGTTTTTATGAGATTTATTCAGATTTAAATTTGTAGAGCTTCCATAGAATTAATTCCAGCTATTATCTGTAATATTGAGAGTGTTCTATAGTATAGATCTGCAAGTACCATCAGGAATTAAATAGTTAAGTCGGGTTCAATTCCCTGTATCGGAAGTTTGTTTATCTTTTATTATGGCAGACTTGACGCAAATCTGCCAACAAAAAATATTTGTACCGGAGAACGAAGACAAAATATCTGAAAAAATTAATATTATCTAGAGTATTGATTTACGAGTACCATCAAAAGTAATCAAATAACACCGTCAGATATGGTCTAGTAGCTAGGATACCTGGCTGTCACCCAGGAGGCTCGGTATCGCAAATTCATTTTCGATACCGTAAAAAAATTTTTGTCAGTCTTGAGGCAAATATATCATTCTCCAGCTTAGATCTACAAGTACTACCACGAATGAAACAACAAATAAAACATACTGATACACAGTCCGATATGGTCTAGTGGCTAGGATACCTTGCTTTCACCCAGAAGGCTCGGGTTCGATTCCCGGTATCGGAAGATCATATTTTATTATCAACTTGAGGAAAATTTACCATTCTCGAGTGTAGATCTACAACTACCAGCACGAAGACTACAGTAGTTAACACAGTCCGATATGGTCTAGTGGCTAGGATACCTGGCTTTCACCCAGGAGGCTCGGGTTCGATTCCCGGTATCGGAAGATAACATTTTTATTATCCACTTGAGGAAAATTTAGCATTCTCGAGTGTAGATCTACAACTACCAGCACGAAGACTACAGCCGTTAACAAAGTCCGATATGGTCTAGTGGCTAGGATACCTGGCTTTCACCCAGGAGGCTCGGGTTCGATTCCCGGTATCGGAAGATCATATGTTTTAATCAACTTCAGGCAAATTTTTCATTCTCAAGTTTAGATCTACAACTTGAAGCACGAAGACTACAGTTGTTAACACAGTCCGATATGGTCTAGTGGCTAGGATACCTGGCTTTCACCCAGGAGGCTCGGGTTCGATTCCCGGTATCGGAAGATAACATTTTTATTATCAACTTGAGGCAAATTTACCATTCTCGAGTGTAGATCTACAACTACCAGCACGAAGACTACAGCCGTTAACAAAGTCCGATATGGTCTAGTGGTCATATGTTTTAAACAACTTCAGGCAAATTTTTCATTCTCAAGTTTAGATCTACAACTTGAAGCACGAAGACTACAGTTGTTAACACACTCCGATATGGTCTAGTGGCTAGGATACCTGGCTTTCACCCAGGAGGCTCGGGTTCGATTCCCGGTATCGGAAGATAACATTTTTATTATCAACTTGAGGCGAAAATACCATTCTCGAGTGTAGATCTACAACTACCAGCACGAAGACTACAGCCGTTAACAAAGTCCGATATGGTCTAGTGGCTAGGATACCTGGCTTTCACCCAGGAGGCTCGGGTTCGATTTCCGGTATCGGAAGATAACATTTTTATTATCAACTTGAGGCAAATTTACCATTCTCGAGGGTAGATCTTCAACTACCAGCACGAAGACTACAGCCGTTAACAAAGTCCGATATGGTCTAGTGGCTAGGATACCTGGCTTTCACCCAGGAGGCTCGGGTTCGATTCCCGGTATCGGAAGATAACATTTTTATTATCATATTAAGGCAAATTTAGCATTCTCGAGTGTAGATCTACAACTACCAGCACGAAGACTACAGCCGTTAACAAAGTCCGATATGGTCTAGTGGCTAGGATACCTGGCTTTCACCAACGAGGCTCGGGTTCGATTCCCGGTATCGGAAGATCATCTGTTTTGATCTGTCTTGAGGCAAGTATACCATTCTCGAGCTTAGATCTACAAGAACCAGCACGAAGACAGCAGCAGTAACTCAAATTGAAGCACAGTCAGATATGATCTAGTGGCTAGGATACTTTGCTTTCATCCAGGAGGATTGGGTCGATTCCCTGTATCGGAATATCATTTGTTTTTATCAGACTTGATGTAAATCTGCCAATGACAAAATATCAAATGACCAGAGATAATGAGAATATTAACACCAGTGTCTGAAAAATTTATATCAAGAGTGTTCTCGAGTATAGATCTATAAGTATCATCACCAAGAAGAGAGTTAACACTGGAAAATAAATTGTTTACTCTTGACACAAAAATGTGAATTAGAAAATATTTAGACTAGAAGTAAAAGTGTTTGCATTACCACAATTATCTAAAAAATTAATATTATTAAGAGTGTTAATGAATTAGAGTGATACATTGTTATCTCGGCCATGTTTTTTCAAAAATTTAATTCTAAATGTTTTCATGAGATTTATTCAGATTTAAATTTGTAGAGCTTCCATAGAATTAATTCCAGCTATTATCTGTAATATTGAGAGTGTTCTATAGTATAGATCTGCAAGTACCATCAGGAATTAAATAGTTAAGTCGGGTTCAATTCCCTGTATCGGAAGTTTGTTTATCTTTTATTATGACAACTTGACGCAAATCTGCCAACAAAAAATATTTGTACCGGAGAACGAAGACAAAATATCTGAAAAAATTAATATTATCTAGAGCGTTCCTCAGTATTGATTTACGAGTACCATCAAAAGTAATCAAATAACACCGTCAGATATGGTCTAGTAGCTAGGATACCTGGCTGTCACCCAGGAGGCTCGGTATCGCAAATTCATTTTCGATACCGTAAAAAAATTTTGTCAGTCTTGAGGCAAATATATCATTCTCCAGCTTAGATCTACAAGTACTACCACGAATGCAACAACAAATAAAACATACTGATATACAGTCCGATATGGTCTAGTGGCTAGAATACCTGGTATTCACCCAGAAGGCTCCGGTTCGATTCCCGGTATCGGAAGATCATATTTTATTATCAACTTAAGGAAAATTTACCATTTTCGAGTGTAGATCTACAACTACCAGCACGAAGACTACAGTAGTTAACACAGTCCGATATGGTCTAGTGGCTAGGATACCTGGCTTTCACCCAGGAGGCTCGGGTTCGATTCCCGGTATCGGAAGATAACATTTTTATTATCAACTTGAGGAAAATTTAGCATTCTCGAGTGTAGATCTACAACTACCAGCACGAAGACTACAGTAGTTAACACAGTCCGATATGGTCTAGTGGCTAGGATACCTGGCTTTCACCCAGGAGGCTCGGGTTCGATTCCCGGTATCGGAAGATCATATTTTATTATCAACTTGAGGAAAATTTACCATTCTCGAGTGTAGATCTACAACAATCAGCACGAAGACTACAGTAGTTAACACAGTCCGATATGGTCTAGTGGCTAGGATACCTGGCTTTCACCCAGGAGGCTCGGGTTCGATTCCCGGTATCGGAAGAAAACATTTTTATTATCAACTTGAGGAAAATTTACCATTCTCGAGTGTAGATCTACAACTACCAGCACGAAGACTACAGTAGTTAACACAGTCCGATATGGTCTAGTGGCTAGGATACCTGGCTTTCACCCAGGAGGCTCGGGTTCGATTCCCGGTATCGGAAGATAACATTTTTATTATCCACTTGAGGAAAATTTAGCATTCTCGAGTGTAGATCTACAACTACCAGCACGAAGACTACAGCCGTTAACAAAGTCCGATATGGTCTAGTGGCTAGGATACCTGGCTTTCACCCAGGAGGCTCGGGTTCGATTCCCGGTATCGGAAGATCATATGTTTTAATCAACTTCAGGCAAATTTTTCATTCTCAAGTTTAGATCTACAACTTGAAGCACGAAGACTACAGTTGTTAACACAGTCCGATATGGTCTAGTGGCTAGGATACCTGGCTTTCACCCAGGAGGCTCGGGTTCGATTCCCGGTATCGGAAGATAACATTTTTATTATCAACTTGAGGCAAATTTACCATTCTCGAGTGTAGATCTACAACTACCAGCACGAAGACTACAGCCGTTAACAAAGTCCGATATGGTCTAGTGGTCATATGTTTTAATCAACTTCAGGCAAATTTTTCATTCTCAAGTTTAGATCTACAACTTGAAGCACGAAGACTACAGTTGTTAACACACTCCGATATGGTCTAGTGGCTAGGATACCTGGCTTTCACCCAGGAGGCTCGGGTTCGATTCCCGGTATCGGAAGATAACATTTTTATTATCAACTTGAGGCGAAAATACCATTCTCGAGTGTAGATCTACAACTACCAGCACGAAGACTACAGCCGTTAACAAAGTCCGATATGGTCTAGTGGCTAGGATACCTGGCTTTCACCCAGGAGGCTCGGGTTCGATTTCCGGTATCGGAAGATAACATTTTTATTATCAACTTGAGGCAAATTTACCATTCTCGAGGGTAGATCTTCAACTACCAGCACGAAGACTACAGCCGTTAACAAAGTCCGATATGGTCTAGTGGCTAGGATACCTGGCTTTCACCCAGGAGGCTCGGGTTCGATTCCCGGTATCGAAAGATCACATTTTATTATCAACTTGAGGCAAATTTAGCATTCTCGAGTGTAGATCTACAACTACCAGTACGAAGACTACAGTAGTTAACACAGTCCGATATGGTCTAGTGGCTAGGATACCTGGCTTTCACCCAGGAGGCTCGGGTTCGATTCCCGGTATCGGAAGATCATATTTTATTATCAAATTGAGGCAAATTTAGCATTCTCGAGTGTAGATTTACAACTACCAGCACGAAGACTGCAGTAGTTAACACAGTCCGATATGGTCTAGTGGCTAGGATACCTGGCTTTCACCCAGGAGGCTCGGGTTCGATTCCCGGTATCGGAAGATCATCTGTTTTGATCTGTCTTGAGGCAAGTATACCATTCTCGAGCTTAGATCTACAAGAACCAGCACGAAGACAGCAGCAGTGACTCAAATTGAAGCACAGTCCGATATGATCTAGTGGCTAGGATACTTTGCTTTCATCCAGGAGGATTGGGTCGATTCCCTGTATCGGAATATCATTTTTTTTTATCAGACTTGATGTAAATCTGCCAATGACAAAATATTCAGACCAGAAATGAAGTGCATATTAACACAAATGTCAAAAAAATTTATATTAAGAGTGTTCTCGAGTATAGATCTTTAAGTATCATCACGAAGAACAGAGTTAACACAAGAAAACAATTTTTTCCCCTTCTCCGACTTGACACAAATATGTGAATTAGAAAATATTCAGACAAGAGATAAATGTGTTTGCATTAACACAATTATCTGTAAAATAAATGTTATGGAGAGTGTTCTCGAGTAAAGATCTACAATAACCATCACCAAAACAACAATTAACATAGACTCTAAGGGCGACTATACCTAGTTTTCAGCCAGGAGGCTCGGGTTCGATTTTTGGTATAGAAAGATTAGCTTTTATTTTGTCCGACTTCACTCGAATATGTCAATAAGAAATTATTCATATCGGAGAGAGAAGTAGACAAATTTGAAAGTGAATATTCTTTACACGATACAAGAGTACTATAAGGTTGTTCGAAAAGTTATTTCGGTTTTTCCGACAGAGGATTTAATTGTATTTTTTCGAACCCAACTTCACACTTAGGCTGCATAATCATTATATGTTTTGAGAGCTGATATACCAAGGCTTGTGTGTGAAAAAGTTGAATTAATTCTACCCTGTAGTTAGAAAAATTAATCGATATGTATGGAGAAGATGTGTTGACAGTACACCAGTGCCAGAACTGCTTTGCAAAATTTCGATCCGGCAATTTTGATGTCGAAGATACACGCACCACGTTCCAGAACGCCGGTTGAAGCTGATAAAGACCCGATAAAAGCATTAGTTGATGCAAATCGGAAAATGAAAACACGCTGAGAGGTTAAATTTAGCGAATTCAATTGTTTATGACCACTTGAAAGGCCTGGGTTTAACCTCGAAGCTCGATATATGGGTTCCCCATGTTCTGACGGAGAGAAATTTGTATCGTCGCGTTGATGTCTGTGATTCGCTTCTCAAACGTCATCAATATCCATCAAAAAAAGGGGGATACTGTCTGGTTGGTGGGATTTCAAAGGAATCGTTTTTTTAGCTTTTACCGGATAACACAACAATTGATTCGGAAGTCTACTGTCATCAGCTGAACAAACTGAATGATGTAATTCAACAGAAAAGGTGTAGTGTTCCACCAAGATAGTTCGAGACCTCATACACGTTTGGTCACTCGCCAAAAGCATTTACAGCTTGAATGGGATACATTGCCACACCCTCCAGATTTGTCGCCTTCGGATTATTATTTGTTCGGGTCATTGCAAATTTTTTTGGACGGTAAAACCTTTACTTCAATTGAAGAGGTCAAAAATCATATCACTCAGTTTTTTGTCAGCAAAGACCAAAAATTTTATGAACGTGGAATCATGCTACTACCAGAAAGATGGCAAACGGTGTTGGATTCTACATTCATGGAACGCATTGTAACTGGTGATGAGACCTGGGTCTACGAGTACGATATGCAAACAAGTCAGCAATCATCGGAATGGGTGGCAAAAAATGAGCCGAAACCGAAAAAACCACGCCAAAGCCGCTCGAAAATGAAGGTGATGCTCATTGTTTTCTTCGATATCCGTGGCGTGGTGCACTACGAATTCGTTCCAGAGGGTCAGACGGTAAACAAGGAGTATTACCTAGGCGTTATGAAACGTTTGCGTTAGCGTATCCGTAAGAAGCGGCCAAATTTGTGGGCGAACAACTCATGGATTTTGCATGACGATAACGCGCCTTCTCACCGAGCTACGATTGTGACTGACTTTCTCGCCAAAGTATATAGGCCAAGAATGGCCTATATACCGAATGTTAAAAAACAAAATTTCAATTTTTTGGGAGCTGATTATAGACTTTAAAATAACGTTGATCCGTAAATATGCCGATTTGGAGATAGAAGCGATTTTCGGTTTTCGAATTAACTACTAGCGCAACCAAATACGATATTCGATTTATTTTCATGAACTAAACTTACATTCTGTCAAGAAAGTACCGGGAATTATCGATTTAAATCTGGCGGGGCAATGAGGCAGGTAAAAATTTTTTTTCCTAGGTTGGTACCACTGTCCTTAATTACTATGCCAAGCTTGAGCGGGATCTGTCAACTAGTGTGTTTGCAACAGCTGATTAAGTCAGTCGATGTCAGAGTGCGTGCCGATTTTTACTATGGGTGATTACGTTGAGCAGAGAATTTGTTTAAAGTTTTGTGTTACAAATGAATTTTCGTGTGCTGATGCATTGAAAATGTTGCAAAAGGCCTTTGGTGATAATGCTCTATCGAAAACTCGTGCATATCAGTGGTACAGAGCCTTCAAGGACGGTCGTGAAGTGGTCGAAGACTTGCCTCGTTCCGGACGCCCATCGACGGCTTCGATCGAAGATAACGTCGATAAAATTAAGGAAAGGGTGCTGGAAAACCGTCGTACCAGCTTGAGAGAGATAGCACATGATCTTAAGATATCCCACGAGTCCGCACGTACGATTTTGATTGATATTTTGGGCATGAGAAAGGTGGCCGCACGACTCGTACCGAAAGACCTGAATTTTCTTCAAAAACGTCATCGCGAACAGGTTGCTTCAGACATGCTGGATCGCTGTAATTCCGATTCTACATTCATGGATCATGTTTTCTTCGATATCCGTGGCGTGGTGCACTACGAATTCGTTCCAGAGGGTCAGACGGTAAACAAGGAGTATTACCTAGGCGTTATGAAACGTTTGCGTGAGCGTATCCGTAAGAAGCGGCCAAATTTGTGGGCGAACAACTCATGGATTTTGCATGACGATAACGCGCCTTCTCACCGAGCTACGATTGTGACTGACTTTCTCGCCAAAAACTCAACAAACGTGCTTCAGCAACCACCGTATTCGCCGGATTTGGCTCCCTGCGACTTTTTCCTCTTCCCAAAACTAAAATTGCCCCTTCGTGGCACCCGTTTTGAGTCGATTGAAGCCATAAAACAAAATTCGGCGCGAGAGCTAAAGTCCATTCCGGAAAGCGCCTATAAAAAATGTTTCGATAATTGGAAGTGCCGTTGGCATAGATGTATTGGAGCAAATGGAGCCTATTTTGAAGACGACCCAATAAATTTTGACGATTAAATGTAAAAAAGTTGTTTTAATTGCCAGTATTTTCTTGACAGAGTAGTATATTTATGCATGAATACATAGCGCCATGACACAAGGCTGAAAATGTCACTAAATTTCTTTCTGACAACCGAGTAAAGATGCTAGGCTGGCCTGGCAATTCTCCAGATCCCAACCTGATGATCGAGAACCTTTGGAAGTTGATGAAGAAAAAAACTGCAAACGAAATAATCACTAGTAAGCGTTAACTGATAGAGCGTTTAATAGGAGTGTGGCACAGGAGCGAAAAAATAAGAGAAAATTGTCAAAAATGCGTAGAAATCATGCCCAGAAGGTGCCAGGCAAGGTGCAATTTTGACGATTAAATGTAAAATTGTTGTTTTAATTGAAAATTCCCGGTACTTTCTTGACAGAGTAGTACTATTAAAATATTTTTCAGTTAGTTCGATAAAAAAAATCACAGCTGGCATAAAACGTTTGGTTTTCATATGATATTTACGTACTTTTATTGAGTATTTTGCATCCGATTCGGTTGTTTACTTTCTTCCACTTTGTTGTTAGGAAATGAATTATTCCTGAATTTGAAATGCCCCTTATTCTAATATTGAAATGAGTGATATGGTTTTCATGTATAGCTGTGCCAACGTAAGTTGGAAGCCAACATAATTCGTGTTATTGATGAAATGAGGCCTGAATTACTCGAAAAAGTGATCCAAAATTGGTCTGGTCGAATGCGGTTCCTCAGAGCTAGTTGTGGTAGACATATGCCGGAAATTATTTTTAAAACAAAAACGTCATGAAATTATCTTTCAAACAAAAAATGCTTCAATCTTAATCTAAATCTGTTTTATTTCAATTTTCAATTTAAAGCTCTATCACTCTGGAAAAAAAAAACTCGATATATGGGTTTACAGCCTTACAAAATTCAACTTAGAAAACAGAAAGTGAGCTTAACGCATCGCACGTTAGTGCCAATGAAAGCAGACTGCAGAGCCTTTTGATTGAAACAGCCCCACTCGCCACTGAGCATGAGAGAGAACAGTCGTCAATTCGTTATCGCATCGCGGTAAGGTTTTGATTCTTCCACTGCTCGACTGGACCCTGGTCATCGTCTTGATTAACATTGAATTTCGTATCTTTCCGACTGTCTTTTCCCCACCTATATTATATGTATATGAATATGCTGAATAAACTCAATATCTATCTATCTAACATCTGCCTCTCCTTCTAGCCCTCTTCTTTCCTACAGAAATCGTGTCGAGTGTGAAAGTTTTGGAAATTCACGTTTATTGGCACGAGGTAGGTTCACGCGAAGGTCACGCTAGTATGATGCACACGATGGCCTTTTATTTTCCGGAAGATTCTCGGAAATCCTTTGCGTGGGTTGATTGAATGATGTGGGAGATAGTGAAATACGAGGAAAAATCAATAGAAAATTATCGATTGTGTTTGTTTCCGATAAACTATTAAGGGTTCGGGAATTTCCATTACGATGTCATCATCTGGGTCATTGTATTTTTTATTGTATCGGGTGTTTTTTTTTAGAGTGATAGAACTTTAAATTGAAATAAAACACATTTATATTTAAATAAGATTGAAGCCAAATTTCTTTTCATTTGAAAGATAATTTTATGACCTTTATGTTTTAACAATAATTTCCGGCATATGTTCACCACGACTAGCTCTGAGGAACCGCATTCGACCAGACCAATTTTGGACCACTTTTTCGAGTAATTGAGGCCTTATTTAAGCAGTAACACGAAATATGTTGGCTTCCAAAGCGTCTATTATTTCTATTGGTTCATCATCATAAACCAATGCCTTGACATAACCCTAAAGAAAATAATCCAGTGAAGTCATGTGGCATGATCTTGGAGGCCAATTAATTGGACTATTTCTCGAAGTAATGTTATCGCCAAATCTTTCTTTC
This sequence comes from Megalocaria dilatata, assembly GCA_034642435.1. Taxonomy (NCBI): domain Eukaryota; kingdom Metazoa; phylum Arthropoda; class Insecta; order Coleoptera; family Coccinellidae; genus Megalocaria; species Megalocaria dilatata. The sequence continues at coordinate 40,688,467 of CM067859.1, read as the reverse complement.
AATAAATCAGTTGTAACGGTAGCAGCATGGAGTGTAGCACCATCCTGTTGGAACCAAAACACTTCTGGGTCGATACCATTCAAATTTTGAAACTAATAATCACTGATCCTCGATCTCTAACGAGCACCATTCACTGCAACATTAGTTCCAGCATCGATGATGCCTCCAGCCTGTAAAGCACACCATACAGTGCATTTTTCAGGATTCAATGGAACCTGCAGAACTTCTTGAGGATTGTTTTCACACGATATACGGCAACTTTGCTTGTTTACATAGCCGTTCAATCCAGAAATGAGCTTAAATATCGAATTGAATCAGTCCTTACTTGGTGAAAATCCATATTAAATAATATTTGAATAAGGTTATTCTGATTTTCACAAATTTTTATTGTTATGTTTACAACAATCGTTTCGATATCACAGTAGCATCATCATAAATAGTAACGGATTTCGGAAACAAGCATAGTTATTCAAAATGTAATCTTGCCTGATGATGCTACTGTGATAGCGAAACCATTGTTGTAAACATAACAATAAAAATTTGTGAAAATCCGAATAATCTTATTTAAATATTATTTAGAAATGAGCTTTATCTCTAAGCACAATTTTACGATAAAAAAGTGGATCAACTTCAAGCTGTTCTAGGACAGTGTAGATCAAGATCTTTACGCAAAACTTCCATGTGGTGGATACACAGAGTCCAACTTGTTGTGAACGTCGACGAATAGACAAATCTGGATCATCATTAATACTATGACTTACAGCAGCGATATTTTCTTATGTACGTACAGTTCTTTGTATTGTTGTTGTTGTTGCATCGAGTAGAGAGAATGTTGTCCGAAATCTATCGATAGTTCGACGAATAATGATGGACGATTATGTAAACCATAAATTTCACGAAGTGCTCTATAAGTTTGGCGAATAGAACACTAATTTTGAAAATAAATCTCAACAATTTGTAAACGTTGTTGCGTCGTGAGTCTTTCCTTGATGATTTGTCAAAACTTACTGAACAGAAATGTCAAAACAACATGGCTTCTACCTTATGTCAAAACACAGTTATCCCTATCGAACGTTTTATCACTCTAAAAATACACCCGATATTTGCTCTATATTCGCTTTAATATTTGCAAATATTGGTTGTTCGAAAAGTAATTTGGTTTTTTTTTTTGGGAAAATTGAAAATAATTTTCGTTTAATGAATAAAATAATTCATTAAATTTCATATTGGCCATTCTGGTCCAACACTGCCATCTTTTTGGTAGCAGCATGATTCCACGCTCCTAAAAATTTTGGTCTTTGCGGGCAAAACACTGATCCAGGTGATTTTTGACCTCTTCATTTGAAGTAAAGGTTTTACCGTCCAACAAATTTTGCAATGACCGAAACAACTAGTAATCGGAAGGCGCCATATCTGGAGAATATCGTGGGTGTGGCGGTGTATATTCAAGCTGTAAAAGCTTTTGGCGAGTGACCAAACTAGTATGAGGTCTCACTTATCTTGGTGGACCACTACACCTTCTCTGTTGATTAACTCTGGTCTTTCCTGTTGAAGTGCATCATTCAGTTTGTCCAGCTGATGACAGTAGACTTCCGAATTAATTTTTGTATTCTCCGGTAAAAGCTCAAAAAAAAAATGATTCCTTTAAAATTCCACCAAACAGACAGCATCACATTCTTAGATGGATATTGGCTTTCAGAATGCTATGAGCCGGTTCATCTTTTTTGCTCCATGATCTCTTGCGTTTGACATTGTCATATACAACCCATTTTTCGTCCCCATTTCTTCAAAAATGCATAATTTTCGTGACGTTTGAGAAGCGAATCACAGACGTCAGTGCGACGGCACAAACTTCTCTCCGTGAGAACATGGGGAATCCATATATCCAGCTTTGAGGTTAAATCCGGGCCTTTCGAGCGGTCATAAACAATTTAATTCGATAAATGCAACCTCTCACCGATCTTACGTGTTGTTATTCGCCGATTTACATCAACTAATGCCTTTATAAGCTTCAACCGGCCTTCCGGAACGTAGTGCATCTTCGACATCAAAATTACTGAACAGACCACGCACGTCAACATCGAAAATTCCACGAAGAGCCCGGAACGTAACAATAAGATCCCCGCACACTCTACGGTCAGCAAACGACGTTAGTCCACTATCGCAAGCCTCGCGTCGTAATCGCATATCGTAGGGCAACCTGCATCTGCAATCTCTCAAGTGCCTCAGCGTCGCTACACAACACTGGACTCCAAACTGGTCCGGCGAACTCCAAGAATATAAGTCTTATAAAGAGCACTGCACGTAGTTGGATCGCACCCACCAAATGCCTTCTGTATTAAAAAGAGAGACCTTCTGGCCTTGATGATAATATAAAGTATGTGCTCCGACCAGGACAAATCGTCTGTTATAACAACACTGAGATCATAATGGCTACTTTTAGAGGAAATTCGTTGGCCACAGAGATTGTACTGGAGACGAGGGTTATTGCCACCCACGTGCAAAACTACACAATTCTCGATATTGAGAGGAAGCTGCCAGTCCTCGCACCAGAGTGCTATATCTTACCGAACAGTACCTCCCAATGCATTGCACCCCAAAATATTCTTTCATTACGTCCCGTACATTCCTGCTATTATGAGCTGGGCAGCCATCCATTTGAAACCCGATATTTTGCTTTTTAGCCAGGGGCATTTCATCCCATATGTAGGTTGAGCTGCTTTGGATTGATGTAATGAATTCTTCAGCGTTGAGGCGATCGGGAAGTATTACTGGTCCGAAAAGTTCACCTCTCATGACTATCAACCACAAATTGACATTGGAAATGAGAAACAATAGTCACATGGGGGTTTTCTCTCTTCCATAAATGGCTAATTCGGAAATTTATCACACCCGATTTTGTGAAATTGGCCTCATCAGTCCATAATATCCTACCCCCCTCCCCACTCTCCTAACTTCTTCAGGTACCACCTACAAAATGTTAGTCTCGTCTCAGCATCTACAAGTTACAGATCGTGTGCACCTTTTTCAAATGATAATATGAATGTAACTTCTTTTTTTTAGTTCTCGGTGTACTGTAGAATGATGAATCCTCAACCACCAATTCCACGAGTACTTGTTGTGGGGTCCTCCTGGATAGCTTGAAGTATAGCAGGTGCATACTAGCCATGCTGACTGATTCGGATGATTGTACAAATGTCTTTCTATTGGGTTGTCTTCTGTTGGAAAAACGCAAACCCTACTCTCGAACTGCTGCGCGAGCATTCGCAAATCCATAAATGAACAACATATCGCGATATTCGATGTTGGAAAAACAGGCATAATTTTCTCGATTTTCTCTAGAATACTTATTATCAATTGAGTTAATCCCTTATATTCAAGAAAACGTACTAATACCCAAAATTATTAAACGACAGAAACTGTCAGATTTTAAATTCAAAGTTTGCTTTGATATTCAATCACAAGGAGTTCAAGATAAAGCAAATTTAAATTTGGAATATTTCAACTTTTCGTTGTTATCTTCTTAGCCATGATTTTATGCCAGAGGACAAGCAGCTAGCACAGAAGTTGATATGTCATTCGAAAGCACACTAAATGAGGTATTTTTTGCCGAAAAGAAAACATGTCCACATATATATGGACATATACGGATGGATATATGATGATTTTTCATGGATAAAACAATTAGAAAAATAGGACTAATTTTGTTCACTTCAGAATCGTGATATTAATCTTCTTACCACGCCCGTAAAAATTTTTTGGCACACAGAGTTTCTTATCTTGTAGCAAATTTGATGCCGTTTCCAAATATGTGGTCAAATTTAATGAGGCTACAAGGATAACTGAAATATAATTGATTTTATGGAAAAACTTGAAATATTTTCTTGAAATTAAGAAATGTTAAATTGAAGGATAACCATCAACATTTCGACCATGTGTTATATGACATTTTTTGTTGCAAATAACTTGTATGATCTCTCCTTGAAGTTCGGCGCTTTTAAAAGTAGACACCCTATATAATGTTCAAACAAGCAAATTCATTGATAACTAGGAGATTTTATTCAATACCAGGTGTAGTATGAAACTGGAATTTTTTTGTAAAAATTCCATTATTGTATGAAAATGATAAAAAATATTTCGCACGTTTTTGCCGGAATGAAAATTGTAATACTATATGTTGACATTATATAGGCGTTCAATCGATCAATATCGAATTACTTTGATGAGTAAATCAGTCCAAAGGAATTCGATAACTGTGTCAGTACGAAAGTGAATTCGGAATCGAATGATGAGTAAACGAAAACTGCAGAAAAAAAGTAAAAAAAGTGATCCTAATAAGAAGCGAAAACTTAAGAAAAGGCGGAGTCAGAAGGTGAGTCTGTTCGATTGGACTATATTGTTGAAGTGTGTCAATAAATCTATATGAATAAGAATGAATTTCTAAATGTGTTCCAAAGCGCCATATTCGGGAACAACTGTACCAATTCGGCTATTTTTTTTTTCTTCAAATATTCGTTGAAGTCCGAGGAAAGTTGTAATGGGGAGAAAAATTGTAAATATCTTGTTGCTTTGCAATTATTCTAAAGGCTTGTAATTTTGATATTAAAAAAACGAGTATATTTTGAGAGAAATCAATGAATTATCATTTCATTGTGAAGAGGAAGGTATGCCATTAACAATAGACAACCAAATGGCCGCCACGGCTACAGTTGCAGCACCATATGCTTTTCATGAAATTTTCCATGATCATTTCGCACATTTGCGTCTTTATCATTATGTCTTCGATAATTTCACGATTTCCATATTTAAGGTCTTGAATCCACTGTGGAGCATTGGCATAGACCTTATCTTTCACGTGGCCCCAGAGAAAAAAAGTCTAAAGGTGTTGAATCATGAGATTTTGGGTGGCCAATTGTGATCACCCCTCCAAGAAATAACACTGCCAGGAAACTTTTCTTGCTGAATTGCGATTGTGTGGCACGTAGCGCCTTCTTGGGTTAGGTTATTATAGTAATATTTCTCGAAATAATGTTATCGCCAAATCTTTCTTTCAATAAATCAATTGTTACGGTAGCAGCATGAGGTATAGCACAATCTCGTTGGAACCAAAACACTTCTGGTTCGATACCATTCAAATTTTGAAACAAATAATCATTGATCATCGGTCTGTAACAAGCACTATTCACTCTAACATTAGCTCCAGCATCGTTTTTAAAGAAATATGGACCAATGATGCCTCCAGCGTGTAAAGCACACCATACAATGCATTTTTCATGATGCAATGAAACCTGCAGAACTTCTTGAGGATTGTTTTCACACCATATATGGCAATTTTGCTTGTTTACATAGCCGTTCAACCAGAAATGAGCTTCATCACTAAATACAATTTTACGATAAAAAAGTTGATCAACTTCAAGCTATTCTAGGGCCCAACCAGCAAAAAACGACGCTTATTATGATCAAACGGCTTTAGTTCTTGAGCCAGTTGGATCTTGTATGGGTGTAGATTAATATCTTTGCGCAAAATTTTCCATGTGGTGGATGCACAGAGTCCAACTTGTTGTGAATGTTGGCAAATAGACAAATCTGGATCATCATTAACACCACTTACAGCAGCGATATTTTGTTCTTTACGTACAGTTTTTTGACTTTTGTTTCATCGAGTAGAGAAAATGCTGTCCGAAATCTATCGATAGTTGGACGAATAAGCTGCTCTGATGGACAATTATGTAAACCATGAATTTCACGAAGTGCTCTATAAGTTTGGCGAATACAACACTGATTTTGAAAATAAATTTCAACAATTTGTAAACGTTGTTGCGGCCTGAGTCTTTCCATGATAATTTGTCAATGCTTACTGAACAGAAATGTCAAGACAACATGGCTTCTACTTTCTGTTAAATCACAGTTATCCCTATCGAAAGTTCTATCACTCTAAAAAAAACACCCGATACTTTGTAAAAAACGCTCAACATGGAAATTTGACGGTAATTAGCTATATTATGAGGATTTTTTCATGAACAGATATTACCGAAGCCATTTTTAACAGAGTAGGAAATTCCACCCTATAAACCGAAACATTTATGAGATGGGCGAAATGATCAGCAATAAGGCGTCCAATACTTTTCATCACATTTACGGATATTTATCTATACCTGACCTTTTTTTATGTTTGAGAGATCTGATGGTCAAAATTACCTCATCTCTAGTGACCGTAAAAAAGAAAAAAGTATTGACTCTCCTGACAGATGTTGTGCAAACTTTTGAGAATGAATTACCATAATGGTTCATTATACATTTTTCCGCAACAGTGCTGAAATAATCAGCGAACATACAAGCAATTTCATAAGGCTTATCATATAGTTTACCAGCCTGATTGATGTTAGGGTGAGAAAACGCTTTACGACTGTTTTCCTTGTTCACGATATTCCATACAGCTTTATTTTTATTCGAGGAAGAATTTATACAACGTTTATAATTGACTTTGTTTGCTTCAGCAATAATCGGTAGTTAATTTTGGCTCTGTTAGAAATTTCATAAGTATTCAAGTAATTGAGATGTTTGTGCAACCAGAACAACTTTTTCAAGTTAGCCCTCATTTCAGAATTGATCCAATTATTCCGGTTATTTGTAAATATCCTCAAAAATCTCATAGCACAAGTTCTTTCAATAGAAAATTATATTACATTGACAAACTCAGAGAAACAGTGATAATATCGAAGTTTGAATATACACACATCGTCAAAAGTCTTGGCCTCCCTAGATTTCTCAGGAAATAAACAATCTATGTTCTGGAAATGAGATGAATATTTTCCTCTATTTCAACTGCATTATATTTGATAGAAAATCTTCGTTTGTTACTCTTTTCTTTATGCAAGATAAGACAAAATAGGAAAAATGAGAAAACATCTAAATTTATCGATTATTTATTTTTCATTAATTATAGTTATTCCACCAAATTCAATAGTCCGTATTACCACCTCTTCTTTCAATCAACTGCCGAATACGCCTAGGCATCCCACGAATTAAGTCATTACTGAAATTTTCAGGCATATCGTTCAATTCTTCTTGAAGGGCTAAACTCAATTCCTGAAAAGTAGAAGGTGGGTTTTGGCGATTGGATATTCCTCTTCCCAAGTAATCCCATACGTGCTCAATTGGATTCATGCCTGGTGATTTTGATGGTCAGTTCATTTTCTGGATATTCTTCTCTTGAAGAATGTTTTGAACCCTTCGGATGCGTTGTGGTGGAATGTTATCATCCTGATAAATTAAGTTATCCCCAAATTCGTTGCGCAGAGGAACAATGATTGGTTCAATGGTGTTTCCACCATTGAATTCAACTTATGCCAACCATTTGTTAGAGACTGGCCATAATTTTAATATGAACTATGAAATATTACATATTGAAAACAAGTCAGAAACTAAATCTGTTAGAAACTTTAGAAATCAATAGATATAATAAAAGACAAATTTCATTGAATGATCAAATAGATTTAAATAGATCCCCCTACTTAATATTTTTCTTTAATTGTATACCTCTCTTTCCACCCCTCTATTTTTGTACCAGAGCTGTGTATTTAAGGTCATGTTTTGCATTGTATACCTCAGTTTAAATACTCACCTGATGAAGTCATGGTATGACGAAACAATTGTTGTGAAAATCAATAAAATAGCGGAAGTTAACATTTGTTTTTCTTATATTGAATATTCAAACGTTGCGCAATCTGATGGTTCGACAAAACTTCTTGATGTAGGGCAGCTATTCTTGCCCGGTCAAACTGAGAAATTGGATGTCTCGGTATTTTCCACGGAATATTCTCATCATTAAAACTCTCCTTATTCGCTGAAAACTGATTAACTTCGAATACACTTCCGAACAAGTAACATTTTTTGCTGGTTTATTGTTTTCATTTAAGTGATAAGATAGTAAAGATTCCACACACAAAAAATGTCATGTTACATTCAACAAATTGAGAGTTCATAGGAGGGGGGCCCAAGACTTTTGACGATGTGTGTATGTTATCAAAACTTATATTACGCAAGTATTGAACTAAGGCATTTAAAGAATGAGGAGCTACACTTCTGACAGATATTCTTTTAGAGTTCAATCTGTCGTCAATAGTTGGTTTATTCATAATATAATCCAAAACTAAAACTTTATGGTCACCTATGTGTCCTATCTTTTTAAATATTGAACTTTTTAAAAAAGTATCGTCTTTATTGAGCCAGCTGGTGAAAATTGTTGATTTTCCTATCTATTCTAATAATAGATTGGGGAAAAATCCATTATAATTGCTTGACTATCAAGACTTTATTTAACAACTTTCGGATTGTCCTATTTGGCTCAAATATGCACCATTTTGATTTTTTCAATGCAAGAAAAAAATGTTAATGGCTTGGTGCCAGGTCCGTACAATATGATGGATACATTAAAACTTCCCAACAAAGCTCCTGGGGTTTCTGGTGAGTCACTACAGACGTTTGGGGCTTGGCGTTGTCCTGGTGGAACAAAATACCTCTTCTGTTGATTCAATTCGGACCGTTTTTGGTCAATCGCTAGCTTCAAACGTTATTGATAGTAGAAATACGAATTCACTGTTTGACCATATGGAAGCAACTCATATTATTTTCTTTCCAGTCCCACCAAATGGACAGTAGAATCTTTCTGGCCACCGTTTGAAAAACTGTGAGATGTATCGAGTTTTCTCTTTGATGACTTCCATTTAACATACTGTGACTCACAACTAAATGCAACAAACAAATAGCAGCAACATATTTTTTTCAGTGTGAAATGTCTCCTTGATAACGATAAATCTGAAATTGTTTGTTCGATATATCGCTACACCCATCTACTGAAAAAATAATGAATTTATTTTTCCCTAACCTATAATAAATTTTGGGTGCTCCCACTAAAAAACAAAACTAATTAAGAGGAAGTATTGTATTTTACTACAGCGTTTATATTGAAAGCTCGAATAATTCTACATTTAATAAACATCATTGCACTATTTTCAACTGATCAACATAAAAGAATCTTATTTCATACGAGTCAACTGCTACATGCTTTTAGTCAACTTCCTCAATGGTCGGACCGTTTCCTCCTTTGTCTCTTTCACCTCCTCCTTGACCTGCAGCTCCTTTATGTAGCTTTGTCATTATGGGACTACATATCTTGGTCAACTCCTTCAACTTGTGTTCGTATTCATCCTTCTCAGCCAGCTGATTCCTATCCAGCCATTTAATGCAGTCGTCACATTCTCTAGTTACTTTTTTCTTGTCAGATTCGCCGAGCTTGTCGCCGTTTTCATCGACTGTCTGCTTCAGTCCGAAGACGTACGACTCTAGTTTGTTCTTGCTGGCGATCCTGTCCCTCTGACGATCATCCTCTTCTTTATACCTGTTTGCATTGCACATAGTTAGATACATATGGAAATGGGAGTAGGCGAATGTAAAAGTAAATGAGTTTACGATTTGGTACTTAATAACAGAAAACTGAGTAATAAATACTGATTCAAAAAAAAAGGTTCACATCCTAATTAGATTTTAATTGAATTTATAATTTTTGGTGTTCTCCTACTCTGTAAAGGATTCAGTAGTGTGTTGACCACCCGCGAGTTTTTATCCACTCATTGATACGCCTAGGCTGGGTTCTGAAAGGGAGGGTCCATGTCTTCTTGGGGTATCTCATTTCCGGATACCTTAACTTCATGAGAAAGATCCGTTGAAGTGTATGAAGGGTGGTGCAAAGCCAACAGCCTGATACCCAACATGTCCCAGACATGATCAGTGGGATAGAGATCAGATCTATGAAGGCTATCATTTTTCTCACAATATAAGGTTTTGCGTATTATTTGAACGAATGGAATCACATATGGTTCGATTTCTTGCTGAATGTAGCGTTCATGTTGCCTCTAATGAAAACTATTGGTAATTTGCTACTATATTCAATAGAACCTAAAGCATGTCCTCCACAGTGGGGTGAACACGACTCCTTGAAAAAACCTAATTAAATTTGATCTTTACTGATGATTTTTGATGGGGGTAGGCGTTACAATACAAGGCGCCCACCCATAAAAGTGGCACGGTTCTACTCGATTGCAAGTATTCATAAGGGCAAATAAGTCAGTAATATATCTATGGTAGCTTTAAGGAGAGGGATAAGATGACTTGTTAGATTCCCCGAGTTTTTAGTTCCTGGCATCGAGTAGAACTATTCTTGGCGACCGTTAGCCTTCAAAGACTCTTTTTGTAAACAAGGCTACCACAGAAGGGAAGAAGTCCAGAGGAATACTTGTACTCCATTCAATTGAGGTTGGACTCGTGCGAGCAGTAGTTGAAAGCCTGCATGCAAAGCTAGAAGGGTATTCGATTCATCTGCTGAAGTGTCGTTAGCTCAGTGGTAAGAGCTTTGGGCTCGTGACCGAAAGGTCACGGGATCAAATCCAGTTCAGGTGGAAAAGGCATTTTCTAGTTGGATGGTTTTCGGCCACCATTTTACTGTTGGGTCGAAAATTAACAGTGCTGTGACCTAAAGTGGCACAAGATTGCAATAACAAAGCCTACCTAAAACACAGTTGAACTCCTAACTATCACAAACTGAAAAAGATTCTGAGATATCTTCACAGAAGGTCTAGGAGGTGTCAGAATAATATAATAATAAATCTAGGTTCGTGGTTCTTGAATCTGCATGTTCTGGGACATCTTTTGCAAGTTTAAGGGTCTTGACCATACGCTAGACGTTCGGTCTTAAACTGGAGCGGGAATATCTACAGCGGTTTCAAGGCCTCGAGCCGCAACTGGTAGATAAGACCCTTAGGCGTGAGTTGCGTCCCATCAACTCGAGTACTGACACTGCAGAGCCGGTACAGGTAGGATAGTGCTTCGAAGCTACTTGCATTCTTCAAACAAAGATTAAACTCGTCACTAAAGAGCATCTGGTTCCTTTCCTGATTCCACTGAACTCTGTCCAGGTGGCTATATGGATGTTCAGTCATAATAGGTAGCAGCAAATGCAGACAATATTAAAAAAGACCTAAATTCTGTACATATGTGTAGAGAATAATTAGTTTCTGAAAACTTCCCTTTTAACCTAAGTAGTTTGACACAATTCTATAGATCGACCATCAGAAAGTCGGTAATTTGGGAAACTAGGCGAATTCTAGGCATTTTGATTAATTCAAAAAAGATATACACGAATTGAAATTAAAATGTATTCGTACATTCTTGACAATTGAATGCTGTTTTATCGTGTTGGCAAACCGTAATATTAGTTAAATAAGTTTGAATTTAGATGGAGATTCTTAGATTTCCTTGAACAAAATATACGTACAGGAAAAATCCCAATTAAATGAAATAGTTCACCTCCGAACGATCTCAAAAATCTCAATCCAAATCATGGTTTATATAGATGATAAGATCTATCCTGGGGAAATTGACACGAACTACTCTGTCTAGTATTACCTTTCTGCCTCTGCTAGCATCTTCTCGATATCTTTTTGAGAGAGACGTCCCTTATCATTCTTTATTGTTATATTCTTAGATCGGCCAGTACTGCTTTCTAAGGCAGAAACGTTCAAAATTCCATTTGCATCTAGATCAAAGGTGACGTCAATTTGAGGTACTCCTCTTGGAGCTGGTGGTATTCCAGTTAAATCAAAGTTGCCCAGCAGGTTGTTGTCTTTGGTCATAGCACGTTCGCCCTCATAAACCTGAATAATGGTTTCGTTAACAACTAATATTAGTGAAAATATGTGATTTATAATAATCATTTTTAGGGAATTCGAATCACCAGTATTCGAGTTATATTCAGAGCCTTTTCCTATCATAATTTCCGAAACAGAGAAAAAGTTTTGACGACCAAGAAAACTTACGTCGAAATTCTCAAGCTTTTGAAATAAATCGAGGTAAATTTTGATGATCCTCTTAAAATTTATTTCTGAAGCAGGAAAAAATGGGAAAATTAGATTCATTGCTCGAGAAGTTGAAAATACGCAAGTCTATGAATATTTCAAATAGTCAAAAATGAATTAAAATTTATATTACAATAAATCCGCTCATAATGACATTGAAGGGAAGTGACAAACACGTCATACTAAGCAGACGTCATAGAAAGTCTTAGAAAATGAAGAATTCCTTGAATTTCTTAGGTATTCAGTGTAATAAAGATAAAAACTACAAATATATTGATTTCTCGAAAACCACTTGATGAACCATTTTGGATATCAATAAGGTGAATAAATCACTTGGCTTAAGTTTCACGAAAGTTTAATTTTATGTTGTTGACATAAATGATTTCGGTTTCAACCCATTTTCAAAACTGTTTTGAAAATTTCATCAAAAGTTCTGATGCCATCCAAGCTTTCTTGTTGTTTGCATAATCAACCAGCAAAAATTTAACATTGCCAGTAAAACATCTTGGTCTCTTAGGTTTTCCAATAATAAGCATTTTTTTTTGGGTGGCTCAGATTAACTACTGCCATGACTTTTCATAACTTGCCTCCGTTACAAGACCTTTAAATTTTAGTTCAAGTTCTGTCTGGCATTAGTTTGTAAAACTGGCCAGTGTCATCTTCGTTGAAAATCTTGCCAAACAAAAATTTGGCAGTCGTCAAACAGTTTGTTGTAGAACTTAGTTCAATAGATGTGGATTCGCCAGCAATTTTTCCGGCCATAATGTTATGTCTGACTTTGAAAGGATTTAACCATCTCGCAGCACAATTTAAGTTGAAGACACCAAAGGCAAAAATAGTTCCGTTTTTCAGTAACATAAGGCCGTTGATAAGTATTCCTTTGTTTCTCATGGTTTTAAACCACTGTTTGTGGTATGAATTCGTCTATGTGATATTATTCATCTGGAACGTCTTTCTTCCAGTATAAAATACATTCTTTATATACATAGTATTTTTCTTGAAGAAGAAAAAATATAAAGTGCGAGTCGTCGGTGAAATCTATCGCCTCTACCGGGAAGGCTCCTTATTGAACCCATTGGGGATTTGAACGTGTACTATCTTTTGTTATGTTCTTGATTCGGATCTTCTAGAACAACGGACTGGAGGACTTGGAGGTTGTGTGGTCTGTTCACAAATTTCTTTACCAAGGTTTGAAGTCTATGCACAATCGGTTCTTTTTTCTTTTTCTCATAGAGAAGGTCATTTGATGGGTTGTAAAGTGGATTTCCTAGATGGCGTACCTTACTCATGTCCTTAAACTACTGCGTTCTGCTACTTCAATATTATTAAGGGTGGGTCTTCTACACTTATTATATATTAGACGTCCATGATCTAATATCGATCTGCAAATAGTTTGTTTGTTAGAGTCTGGAAGCTGTTGTGTAGTTAATGCCACGGTTTTTGTGGATAAGGGATCGAAAGTGTTTTGATCTAGCATCTCTTTTTTATAAGAGTGTATTTCCAAATTGGTCTTATTATCCACTGTGATTCCTAGGTATTTAGCGTGATGGACTAGTTTTATATTATATTGCAGAATTCTGATGGCTGGTGAATTGTGTGGTAATTTATGGCCAGGTATTACTAATTTAGATTTGTCAGGGTTTGGTAGAACTCTCCATTTTTTCATTCATTTCGTTACATATATTTTGTAGTTTTTCCGTTTTGTTTTTTAGATTCTTGCTGTGTGTTATGAACGCTGTGTTATCAGCGTAATTGAGGATTCAACTTTTCAGTTCTTTTGTAACCTTGTGAATATGGTGTACGTGAATATTATATAGAAGTGGTGACAATGGAGAGCTCTGCAGCACACCTTAGTGAGGAGAGAACGATACGGAGAAATGCTTGTTGATTTTACTCCTCATGTTTTTATCCCTTAAGGATAAGGATAAGGAATAAATTTATTCCAACAGTAGCATGACGCAGTTATACCACATTGTTGATTTCTTGTTCGATGTAAATTTACACATTCATGTTTTTATCAAGCACCAACAGTTCTGTGCGCCCATTAAACCAAATGCCATCCCAAATTGTAACGAAACCACCTCTGAACGAATGAACTTTTTGATCTATAGTTCCATCATTCGAAAACCGTCTATATATTCTTTCATCTGTAACCAAGAAGTACTTCCAGTCCTCAGCCAATCGAATTCGTCTTTGAGTTTGTTTGAGTGGAACTCGTCTCAACACCCGTGAACGTAGATTAACCTCACTGTTTTAGTTGAAACCGTAATACTAGAAGCATGCCAAATCCGCTGTTGTACGATCCAATAAGGTACTTAATTTTTTTTAAGTAGTGATCGATGAGCCTCGAAATCACGCTTTCACTAACTGTCTTCTTTCTGAAGACGTCCACCCTTCGTTTCTACCGACAACTATTGGCTTCATTTGTACCTAGTTGGAAACTAAAATTTTCAATCTGGAATCCGAGTTGGCAGCAAAAACCTAAAATACTGACTGATTTCAACTTGTCAAAACTCAAAATATAAGAAAAAAGCATTCAATTTATCATATACATAGTAGTAGTAGTATATGATGAACAACATCAGATGTCGTTTAGAAAAGATTAAGAATTTGTGAACTTAACTTTTGTGCAGCAGTTTTACTTATGGTTGAAAATTCCGATATTTTTACACAACAGGTGAGTATGAGGGTGCTAAAGGACATGTTTTACCTGTATAGTAACAGCCGGCTGGTTGTCAGAATATGTCGTGAAGGTCTGGGACTGCTTGCAAGGAATCCTTGCGTTCCTTTCTATAATTTTAGACATGACACCACCGGCTGTCTCTATTCCCAGCGATAACGGTGTAACATCCACCAAAAGAACATCTTGTATCTTAGAACTGGTATCCCCGCTTAAAATTGCCGCCTGTATAGCTGCTCCGTAGGCTACTGCCTCATCCGGATTGATACTGAGGTTGAGCGTCTTGCCGTTGAAATAGTTTTGGAGTAAACTCTGTATTTTGGGTATCCTGGTGGAACCGCCTACAAGTACGACGTCGTTGATAGACCCCTTATCCATCTTCGCGTCGTTTAGAGCTTTTTCGACAGGTTGCAACGTGCTCCTGAAGAGATCAGCGTTCATTTCTTCAAATCGTGCCCTAGAGATCTTGGTGTAGAAGTCGACACCTATTTGGATAATGATCAAAGTTGTTTTTACTCCAATTTACATCTTGAAAAATTTGAAGGTGATATGATCAATAAAGTAAGAGTAATTTTATGAAAGTCCGAATTGTCAGACCGCCAGAGGTGGGAAAAATGATTTGACCATCTTCAAGTAATTAGGAACCATAAGTAGAAAAATGTGAAAGAAAAAAACATCCTTACCGGAATGTTTCAATGCAAAAATTAGCAGTACCTTCTCTAAAGGTGCAGACTTTCGTACGAGAGACAGCATGGCTCTTTAGGGTCAAATTAAGACTATCAAACTAACCACGTATCGCGTCAATTACAGGGTGGCAAGAAAAACTTCAGACAAACTTTTTTTCATTTAACTTTTTCAAACACTGAAGTTGAACGAAACAACAACGAATAATAATAACATAACCATTTGGTAATAATATATTTAAGCGGTTTCAAAGTGGCTTCCTTTGGCGGCGATGCATAGCTTCAGACGCTTCTTGAAATTTTTGGCAATGAGCCACAGCTCTTCGGGCATTAATCGGTCCATTCCCGGCGCAGGGATTGCTTCAGCGACTCAAAACTTTTGCGGTGTTTAGCATACGCCATGAGCTCCAAAATCGACCACAGGCTGTAGTCCATTGGGTCGAGATCCGGCGAGTAAGGCGCCTATTCTGCAGATGTGATGAAACCCAGAAAATGAGTCTTACACCATTCTTGCATCATTTTCGCTTTGTGAGCCGGAGCGGAGTCCTGTTGAGAGGTCCAATGCGTGTCGCCGAAGTGCTACTGGGTTCACGGAAGTGCTACGGCCTCGAGAATGTCGCAGCGGTAGACTTCTTGATTGATTTTGACCCTTTGACCCACGAAAACCAAGGGTGTTTTGCCGCTGGCGCAAATCCCGCCCCAGGACCATTGACGGAGTCATACGCGCTTGTTTTTATCCGTGAGGAGTTGAACTTTTTGGAGCTTGTATGGCTTGAGATTGAGCTCCTTTTTGAACATTTGACGAACGGATTCACGGTTGATGCCGGTCTCACGGGCTATTTTCCTCGGATTTCGATTGACTCGCTTCTTGAAGATGTTGCGATTGCTAGGCGTATTGTGCGTTTTCTCCCACTTCCTGGACGACCATCATGTCCAAGCTCCTTGAAACGGCAAATTGCATCTGACACGGTTTGTCGGGGCACATTGAGCAAACGAACAATTTCGCATTGGTGCTTACCTTGAAGAAACAGCTCTAAAATTGCACTACGTTTGTTTGATATTCTAACACTCTGCAAAATAAAGTAATATCAAACTGAAAATTCACATAGTAGTACAAGAAAGTGTAGAGAATCTAATAGAATAAAAATTATCTGGCTGCGCTAAAATACTTTTGCTCCAGAACACAGTCAAATTTGTCCGAACTTTTTCTTGTCACCCTGTATATCAGGTTATTTCACCAATTAAGTAACCTATGAAATGTTTCGGAATCGAGCTAAGGTTGTCTCAACATAGATCTTCTAGAAAAAGGTCTCAACATGGGATATTCCGTTAAGTCTTCTGAAAGGAAGCTGATAAAAAAGTTTTTACACCATATCACCCAATCCATTTTTTATATCCTCTCCGGACTACACGCACCTGTTACCAGATTGCAGAAGTATTTTCGACTTCGTTAAAGTGCAATAAATAAAGTTTCTCCCGGTTAATATAGTGATCTTAAATAAGTTCTGTTAATATTATTTTTTTAAATATATTTAATGTTTGATTGTATCGGTCTCTACTTGTCGGAAATACATCTTGATGATTAAAGTAAAACAACTTAATTTCTGCTAATTTATTTAATTTCACAACAATTGTTTCGTCATGACAACATGACTTCGTCAGGTGAGTATGGTACTAACTACATATTTGTTCTTTAAATATTCAAAATGTACAGAAAAGAAGATAGTGGAAATTTACAGTTATTTGTTTTTTTATTATTACACAAAGTTTCATAAAAGGTTAAATAAGAGGGATTTATTGAGGTCCGTCTGGTCGTTTAGGAGAATCTGTTTTTTATTGTATTTGTTAATTTCAAGGGCTTCTTGGTAGTTCAACCTGAGGTTCTTTTTTTCTAGGTATGAGATTTTGTAAAACAACTTAATTTCCGCTAATTTATTTGATTTCGTCATGTTTCGTCATGACAAAATGACTTCGTCAGGTGAGTATGGTACTAACTACATGTTTGATAGTGAGTTCTTTAAATATTCCAAATGTACAGAAAAGAAGGTAGTGGAAATTTACAGTTATTTGTTCTCTTATTATTACACAAAATTTCAGAAAAGGTTAAGTAAGGGGGATTTATTGAGGTCCGTCACGTCGTGTAAGAGAATCTGTTTTTTATTGTATCTGTTTTTTTCGAGGGCTTCTAGGTAGTTCAACCTGAGGTTCTTTTTTTCTATGTGTAAGATTTTGTAGTTATTATCAAAATCATGTCCTGTCTTCAGAAGATGGTCAGCATTTGTTGAATTTCCGTTTTTCCCAAGATATGCTTTCAGGTGTTTACGTATCCTAGTGCCGAAGGATCTACCTGTCTGACCCACATATACAGATGGGCAAGTACCGTCATAAAAATAAAAAGTCTGGAGTCTATAGGTTAAACTGCGGTACTTGCCCATCTGTATATGTGGGTGAGACAGGTAGATCTTTCGGCACTAGGATACGTGAACACCAGAAAGCATATCTTGGAAAAAGCGGAAATTCAACATATGCTGACCATCTTCTGGAGACAGGACATGATTTTGATAATAACTACAAAATCTTACACCTAGAAAAAAAAAGAACCTCAGGTTGAACTACCTAGAAGCCCTCGAAATAAACAGATACAATAAAAAACAGCAGACGGATCTCATTAAATCCCCCTTACTTAACCTTTTCTGAAACTTTGTGTAATAATAAGAAAACAAATAACTGTAAATTCCCACTACCTGCTTTTCTGTACATTTTGAATATTTAAAGAACTCAATCTCAAATATGTAGTTAGTTATTTAAATATATAGCATGTTGATGATCTCGGAAGAAACATTCAATGTTTCGTTCAGAAGATTAAAAAGTGATTTATTAAACATAAAGATTATCCTGGAGCAATCTAAATAGTACACTGAGCATTGGGAGCATTAGAAAGAATGAGATAATAGTTAAACTTGTAGTCATCAGGAGTTGATCACACAGTATCCAAACATTTAAGTACGTAAGCCGCAATTCTAGATTTCACAGAAAGGTGAAGAAAATACATTTAAAGTTTTAAAATTCCTAAACCCTATTTTCTTACCTTCAAAAGCTAGGCCAATTTGAATTTTTTTTCATACCTACAAAAATTTCTCACCTTCGTATAAAGCATCGATCTCTAGACTAGCCTCAGTACTCGAACTGAGTGTTCTCTTTGCCCTTTCTGCCGCCGTTCTCAATCTCCTCAAAGCTCTGGGGTTGGACCTCAAGTCCTTATTGTACTTTCTCTTGAACTCGTCCGCGAAATAATTCACCAGCCGATTATCGAAGTCTTCTCCACCAAGATGTGTGTCCCCTGCGGTGGCTTTGACCTCGAATAGAGATCCTTCGTCGATGGTGAGAATGGACACATCGAACGTCCCACCTCCTAGGTCGAAGATCAGAACTTTGCGTTCGCCAGTAAGGTTTTTGTCCAAGCCGTAGGCTAAGGCTGCGGCAGTTGGCTCGTTTATAATGCGGAGGACATTGATGCCTATATTGAAAAAAGATATAATTATTACAATGTGGTTTCTACGAACGTGTCAACAGGTTTATGAGGAGGGGCTAAGCTTAAAAAGAGACAAATATGATATTTTCTCCTTATCTGTTAACAGTTGATCTCAATATTCATTCTATAAACAATCAGAAACTTCATTTCACTTATTCAGTAAACCCACAAATGGCATTTCCAATCAATTTCTTTATTTTTGTTAGATGAAATGTATTCAGACATGCCAGAAGTTTTTAAATACCTTGTAAAAGATCAGCCTTTTTTTATTTTAGTAATAGTCTTAGTAATTGAAACTGGATGAATTGTGGAAATAATCTCTATTATTTTAATTAATTAAAATAAATTTCTATCGAGTAAGGACCGATTCAACTAAAGTTTTATATTTATTATCGTTATAACGATAACTCTAGCACCAATAGATTACTCATCTATGTACTATAAATCAGTTCCATTTAACAGCAAATATAATTTTATCAACCACAAATAGTTCATCACAGCCAAAGTTTTTATTTGAACCATTTCTTTCAGTGTATAAGATATTAATTTAATTCTAAATATTTTTGAATAAAAATTTTTTGAATTAAAATTGGTAGGAGACTAACAGAATAAATCTGTTTTGATATTCAAATACTGTAATAATCCTTCTGTAGCGAACAACTTCTTTGCTCCTCGTCCAGAAACCTACCTTGCTCTGTTCCAGCTTGACCGGCGTATCAATAGAGGACACAACCAGTCTAAATATTCATGACTAACTGTCCCCGCCAAGTTCAAATAGGGCAAGACATACAGCGTCGACGACCATTCCAAGCGGAACACATGGTCATTGGCGTCACAGGCCTGCGCATCACGCCTGTCTGATGAGTTTCAGATGCGCAGACTCTGAACGAAACGCCGTCTCCCGAATGAAAAGGTGAAAGCTCCCTCGCAACACCGCATATCCTTTGAGAGCTGCATTGGTGACCCCGACGTGATTGGGGGGGGTTTGCTTCAAGCTTGCTTCAAGAGCAAACCAACCCATTCATTTGGTGGCCCTAATTGCCCCCTCCTACATTCCTAGACAACCTTTTCTTTCGTTCCGCAGATCCCCGCTGGCGATGGCACCGCGACCAGCCCAGCGGCGGACTGGCCCATTGCCTGATTCCTATTCCGTGACCTTATCGACGCTAACTGGAGGGTGAGTGTGCAGCGAACAACTTCTCCGCTCCTCGTCCAGAAACCTGCCTTGCTCTGTCGCAGCTTGACCGGCGTACCAATAGAGGATCCGACCAGTCTAAAGATTCATGACTAACCGTCCCCGCCGAGTTCAAATAGGGCAAGGCATACAGCGTTTGACAACCACCGTTCCAAGCGGAACACATGGTCACTGGCGTCACAGGCAGAGCTGCGCATCACGCCTGTCTGATGAGTTTCAGCTGCGCAGTCTCCGGATGAAACGCCGTCTCCCGAATTAAGGGGTGGAAACTCCCTCGCGACACCGCATTTCACCCGAGAGCTTCACTTCTATCAAGTAAAAAGTCACAATAAAATAATAAGAAGAGGTTTTTTACTTGATAGAAGGATTATTACAATATTTAAATATCAAAACAGATTTATTCTGTTAGCCTCATACAAATTTTAATTTCAAAAAATTATTATTCAAAAACATTCAGAATTCAAATAATGCCTTAAAAGCACTGCTTAAATTTAGTAGACATATAAAATCAAAACTCATAATATAATATCAAATGGAATAAAAAACCAACGAACTATAAATTATCAATAAAAATTACTAAATGAATACTTGAAGAAGACAAAATTTTGTTTCTGATCTTATATTTATGAAAACCAAATCTTTTTCAATAATGCAAAACATAATTTTAAGATCTTCTCCAAATCTAATTTATTTGAAATATTTAATATATTTAAATAAATAGTTTTGGAGAAGTTGTTAAATTTTTTTTTGCATTTTTGACAGAAGCGCAGTTGCAAAATCTTTCCTGACAAAATTTGTTATATTTGTGGAGAATTTATGGTATTTCTTCCAATATTTTGGTGTTTTAATTGGAGATCAAGTCAAGCAGTGGGCTCCCCATGTTTGCTGTGCTAGTTGTAGCGTATCATTGGTGTAGTGGATGAATTGCACTGTGCAATTGTGTACTGATATTATTGATTTAAATATTGAATTGTATCAGTCCTTACTTGGTGAAAATCCATATTAAATAATTTGAAATAAGGTTATTCTGATTTTCAAAAATTTTTATTGTTAAACTCACAACAATTGTTTCGCTATCACAGTAGCATCATCAGGTAAGATCACATTTTGAATAACTAAGCTTGTTTCCGAAATCCGTGGCTATTTATATTACAGTAACTACAATAAATTTTTATTAGGCACTAAAACCCAAAAAAGGGTCCCTGCAAATTCCAGCTTATCTGAATATATTTAACAGAGGTGAGCTATTTAAATCTATTTGTTCGTTAAGTAATATTCCAATTTTATTATGTTTATTTATCTCTAGGGATTCTAACAGATTTAAGGCATAACTTTTGCTTTCTATATGTAGAATTTCAAAGTTATGGTTGAAATTATGTCCTGTTTCTAACAAATGGTTGGAATATGTGGAATTGCTTTTATTGTTGAGGAAACTCTTCAAATGTTCACACATCCTATGACGGAACGTTCTTCCAGTTTGACCTATGTAAATTTTAGGGCAATCACCGCAGGTTAACTTATAAAATTTACATAGGTCAAACTGGAAGAACGTTCCGTCATAGGATGTGTGAACATTTGAAGAGTTTCCTCAACAATAAAAGCAATTCCACATATTCCAACCATTTGTTAGAAACAGGACATAATTTCAACCATAACTTTGAAATTCTACATATAGAAAGCAAAAGTTATGCCTTAAATCTGTTAGAATCCCTAGAGATAAATAAACATAATAAAATTGGAATATTACTTAACGAACAAATAGATTTAAATAGCTCACCTCTGTTAAATATATTCAGATAAGCTGGAATTTGCAGGGACCCTTTTTTGGGTTTTAGTGCCTAATAAAAATTTATTGTAGTTACTGTAATATAAATAGCCACGGATTTCGGAAACAAGCTTAGTTATTCAAAATGTGATCTTACCTGATGATGCTACTGTGATAGCGAAACAATTGTTGTGAGTTTAACAATAAAAATTTGTGAAAATCAGAATAACCTTATTTCAAATTATTGATTTAATGCAGGAACTTGCTATTGAGCATTCCTCCTCTGAGTGACGTTTATTTGTCATTATAAAATAAAACACTTGTTTACATTTTCTACTTTATTTTTGGTATTGACGTACGTTTCGTCTTTGCTAGAAAGACTTCATCAGAATACGAAGTAGCAGTTGTTGTACAATGAATTTATAAGATTTTTTACAGAAGGTGTACATGTGTTTTTAATTGTTCGTCGGGTTGGTTTTCTCAAAGAATATTCCCTTCAGAATCGTGTTCACTCGATCCCTTGTAAATATTGAATAGAGGGGTGTAATAAAAATCTATTTGTTCATTTACTAGGTTATTGCTGTTTTTATGTTTATTTATTTCGTAAATTTCCCATAAGTTCAATTTTAGACCTCTATTTTCAACATGTAGAATTTCTATTTCTTTTGTGAAAGAATGGTTATTTTCAAGAAGGTGTTTAGCATAATGTGAATCTTTTTTATTTTTATCGAAACTTCTTTTATGTTCTGCTAGGCGTGTACCGAAATTTCTACCTGTTCTACCAATATAAATCTTTGGGCAATCTGGGCAAGTGAGTTTGTATACACCTGATAATTGAAGTTTATCCATACTGTTTTTATTGTTTTTGATGTATTTGCTAATAGGATTGTTTGTCTTGAAAGAGACTTTAATATTTTCTTTTTTGAGTAGGTTTTTTAGTTGAATACTAATGTTTCCGAGATATGTGAGGCTAACGTATTTGTGTTCAGATAGATCAGATGTTACTGGATAAATTTCTTTTATTGTGTTTTTGTGTATACGTTGGTTAATTAAATTATCTATTAGAGATGTATTATATCCATTGTTGTAAGCTATTTGTTTAATTATACATTTTTCTTTTTGGAAATTGACTTGGTTTAGTGGAATGTTCAATAAACGGTATATCATACTATGGAGAGCTGCTAGTTTGTGTTGGAATGGATGAAAAGAATTACGGTGTATAATGGTATCTGTTTGTGATGGTTTATGATAAATTGCGAAGTTATGTTTATTGTTTTCTCTAGTTATCGTGAGGTCAAGAAAGTTGATGGATTCATTATGTTCTATTTCTGAAGTGAAAACTATTTTTGGGTGGAGATTATTTATAAAATTCTCAAATGTTGATATTTGTCTGTTAGTACCTACGAAACATGCAATTATATCATCCACATACCTATACCAATAAAGGATGTATTTTTTGAACGGATGTTTATGAATTTTGTTTTCTAGGAAATCCATGAAGATTTCCGCGAGTAAAGAGCTTAGTGGATTTCCCATGATTAATGGGAATATTTATAGATTCGTCTAAATACAGTTTCAAAGCTGTGTTGTTGCATAATGAAAATTTAAAACCCTCTAAAGCAGTTGGTCATTTAATGACGATGAAAGAAAGTTATGAAAATACGCGCACTCTTTTGGGTAAAATAAACAGGAAGGATTTACAAAATATTGCTGTTTTCTTTATCTGTGGAACAGTCGTGCTGTAAATCAGCATTATATAACAAAAATTTGGCCAGAAATGAGTATATTTCAACCGGGATCTGAGAATGTTAAGTTAAGATCTCTTGTAGACCCCAAAAATGTCTTTCTGCCTGCTCGTCACATTAAACTTAGGCTGATGAAGACTATGAATAAATATGATGACGGATTCAAATACTTAAAACACGTATTTTCCTATTTAAGTGACACCAAATTAAAGGAAGGCATTTTTTTGGACCACAAATCAGAAAATTGCTGGACGACGTTGATTTGACAGAGAAGCTTACCAAGCAGGAAGTCAGAGCATGGAACTCATTTGTTAGTGTAGTAAGAAGATTTTTGAGCAACAATATGGATGCCAACTACCAACAGTTAGTTAATCAACTATTATTAGGAGTACAAATAAGTTTCCGCCGTTTTTTAACACAAATTGTTTATGAATCATTCCTAATGATTTTAAACGATGTGAGACTGCTTGCTGAGTGACTCCTAATGTTAGAGCAAGTTCTTTTTGTGTTTGAGATGAATCTTGTCCAATAATTCTCCCAATTCTGCATCCTCGTAAATTTTTGGCCTTCCACTGCGATCTTTGTCTTCTACGTCGAAATCACCGTTTTTAAACTTTTGAAACCACTCTCGACACGTTCTCTCACTCAATGCACCCTCACCATATGCTTCTACGAGCAATTGATGCGCCTCAGCAGCAGATTTCTTTAAATTAAAGAAGTAAACTAATATTTCCCGCAAATGACGCTTACTTGGCTCAAATTTTGACATTTTCAACTTATAAAAATTATATTTTACCAATATAAAATCAATGATATTAATAGGTTATGTTGTTCTTGAATGGCCAAACTATTTTTTAAGTCAGTTATCATCTGCGAAAGCTAACCGAAACTCCGTGCCGCGCCATCTACAATAAAACGGCGGAAACTTATTTGTACTCCTAATAGATGCCTACAAATCGCTTGGTTCCGAATGTCATTATAAATTCATTTCCTCCATTCAAATCTGTCATTTGTTCTTGAAACTTTGGTAACTGTCAGTGACGAGCAGGGTAAAAGATTCCACCAATATATTAGGACAATCGCTATCAAGGACGATGGGATCCACCCATGATGGATGATTACTGCTGGTTTTTGAAGAGAGAGAGAGGATATGACCCCTCATAAAAGGAAAAAATAGAATTTAATTAGTATTTTCAGTCAATATTTTTAATCTTTATGTTTTTTTTATGTAACGTACAATTAGTAGGTGTAAAACTAAATAAAGTCTATTTATACGATTAAAAAATTCTGAAATCATTTTTTTCATTACACATCAAATATTGTTACATTAAATGTGGTTCTATTAATGTAACAAGAAAACGTCCATTAACAAGAACATTCTACAATAGTATGCTGTTCAGCTTTATGTTTCAACTAAAAAAAATTTTCCCGGCCAGTGTAATGAGCAAAATAAGTTTGATAGTTTCGCAGTTATTCACATTTGAACGTTTTTCATATTTTCGAAACTATAAATTCGATTGATTTGAAATTGAGATTTGGAAGGAGAATAATTAGGCGCATGTTCGTGCTGAATTTCGTGAAGATCGTATAAATAGAAGTTAAAAAATATTTTTGTGAGGATCGTTTAAAAGGTTGTCATATATTCCCCAAATTTTAGAATTTGGAAGTAAAATGCTAAGGCATATGTTCGCGCAAAGTTTCGTGAGGATTCTTTAGTTAGAAAACAAAAAAAAATATTTTGTGAGTGTTCTGTCTCACTAGAGACGGCCCTGTCGTTAGACATCATATTGTCATCGATACTTAGGTCTTTCCACGTTAACAATTTCGATCTAGAAGTTTTGAGATTTGTCGTTCGAACTGTTTAGTATTATTCGACACTTCAGATTATTTGTTTTCTAATAATTATATATGGCTTTAGAAAACATGAAGAGTCTTTTAGAGATTTTGATATATTTATGCCTGTTAATTTCACATGACACAGCATTCGGAATTATAAACCGTTCCTGTCCTTATTCTACTAACATTGATCTCATTATTTTTCTATAAACAATTAGAAGATTTATTTAATTAATTCGTTCCACCCTGAAACATTCTTTCTCATCAATTTCGCTAATTTCCCTCTTTTTGACAGAAGAGATGCTTCGGGCACCTGTAACGTTCAGTTTTTGAAAAAACTAAAATTATTATCGTTCTAGTAGTCAAACTTGTCGTATGAGCTTTTGATACATTATGCATTATCATTCGGGTAATCAAACTTGTCGCTGTAGCCTTTGTTACATTAAGCACTATTATTCTAGTAATATTCAAATCGGTCGTTTGTACATTGTACAAGATTATCGCGATTGCTGTAAACGTAGCAATCCACCTTACTTGTTCGTAGTTTAATTATCATTACTTTAGCTTGGTATACAGTGATATCAAAATATAATCGTTTTTTGTTATAAATGTTTTACTACAATTCCTCAACGTCGTTGTGGTTTATCATTATTAGATAAAGGAAGTTGGAAACCACTGCACACAGAGTGTTCTTTGAAGTTAAAATCTCCGCTATGCATTAAAAATACAGCCCACATAACCTTATCGTTATTAATCATTGTGATTAATCAACTTGCAATTGCTTGTTATTTCAAAATACTCAAAAAACCGTAGTACGAAACAGTGAGGATCGTGGGTGATATGAACTACCGCGTAAAAAATTCTGACTTCACGTCAGTGCTTTTCACCTTTTTTTAGGAACGTATCGTTCATGATGCGAAAGTTGATATATTGAAACCTTAAAAGTGCATCCTTTGGATGAAAATGATAAATCACCTTAACTAAATAACTATGATTGATTAATGTAATCCGTCTAGTGAGTATCTGGAATTTATTATTTTTCATAATTTTAATATACTTTGTTTTTGTAACATTCTAAGAGAAAAGTAAAATAGGTTGTGCAGATAGTTCCGGCTATGGCCAAAGTTGCATGGCAAAACTATTTATCAAATATTGTTGATTGTCCACAGATATACAATTTCTGAAAAAATTTCGCAACTAGAAAAAACAAAACAGGTAAAATATTTGTATAGAAAAGGTTTTCGAAACGTTAAAAAATTAGTGCAATCGACTGAACTGGAAAAAGTGCTGTATATGAGACAATAAAAACTGGCATGGATATGAGGTATAGACCAGTTTCAGGAAGACCGCGTAAGATTAAAGGAAACAATTTAAACGCTTTATTGGCCTTAGGACGACACAATCCGCACCTGGGGTTTCTCAAATTTGCTAATAGATTTGGAAATCAAAGAAATATAAAAGTATGTCCAGAAACCGTCCGTATGTCTGTGAAAAACAAAGCTACATATCAAGGAAACTAAAAAATTCCTATAATGACACCTTTACAAAAGGAACGAAGGATAGAATTTTGTCTTGTTTTCAAGAAGATAATTTTAATAATGTTTTTATATCTGATGAAAGTTGTTTCCAACTTGGCGGAAATCACTTAAAATTCCCTTCAAAACAACCTTTTACCGTTCAAATGTCCAAATATCTCACCAGAATAATGGTTTGGGAAGCAATATCTCAGCGTGGTCCTACGCCTCACTGTATAGTTGATGGTACCATTAATAGTGAAAAATATTGTGGCATTCTAAACGATTTTCTCATTGAAACGGTGCATACTTTATATCTAGAGGGATGGCATCTTCAGCAGGATAATGCAAGATGCCATACTTCGACCTATACTCAAGCTTGGATGCAAGAACACCAAGTGACAACCATTTTATGGCCAGCAGCTTCACCAGATCTTAGTCCCATTGAAAACATATGGGGACTAATAAAGATTGAAGTTGAACGAGCGGCGCCACGAAATAAAGATAATTTAATTCAGTCAAATTCCCAGTCCTAGACTACCATCACCGAAAATTATGTAGGTGTTCTAGTTTCGGGTGTACCTCGACGTTAAGTCAAGTGTTTACAGTGTCAACTGTTTACAGTTAAATGGAGGTTGTATAAGTAAATAAGATGAATATTCTGTTATAATTTTCTAATTCAGGAATTAAAAATATATAGAATATAATTACAATTGAGCTTTGTTTTCCGGATACTTTCTTACTATACATTCTGGCTTCTTTTTATTGCAGTTTATTTCACACTACTCTAATCTGAAGAATGAGGTAAGAGTTTTATTTTTTATTTGTATACGTCAACGTAATCTTAGTAAAATATGTTTAAACTCATTCATTATCTCACAATTTTTTTCAATTAGAAAAGACGCTATACCATGATCAATAGCATCAATAACCCCATTCAACCATAAAACAATGGGACAATAGTACAATGAAACAAAGTATTATGTCCCCATATCAAATTCCTCTAAAGTATGCGGGTTTGAATGTTTTCCTTAATTGTAGTGAGTAATGTTAGCATGATGTGGTGTTGAGTTTACTTGACGTAACAATGAAGGGAAACATACACTAGTCACAAATGGTATTGGGTAGATCGTTGCACAGATTTTCGGAATCTTCATCTGCCAGAAAATCACCTCAGAAGGCTTATTAAATTTATTCTAAATGCCAAAGATCCAGAAGAATATACAGGGTTTTTCAACAAAAGGTGACCCTAGAATAGATAGAAAACTGGGTTTGCTTGTTTAAAAAGCTTCGTAACTTCATCCGTATTCAAGATAAATTATTTGAAGAAAAAAAAATCATACACATTTTTTACGATTTTGTCGGAACTACTACTATGAGAGTCAGATATAAAAACAAATTCATGGGATGTATGAGCGTCCAAAACATATTCGTATAAAATTTCATTACAATGTTGCCAGTAGTTTCGGCAAAATCGTAAAAAATGTGTATACATTTTTTTTCTTCAGCGCCCTTTATCTTGAATACGGATGGCGTTACGAAAATTTTTTACTGAACAAACCCCAATTATTTTTCAGTTTCCTACCTATCCTTGAGACGGGGTCATTTTTTTTAAACATCCTGTATAGTTTTAATTTAGTCATTGTCGAAAAAATTCAATTTTATTTTTTTATCTTACACGTCATAAAGAGTTGGCCAGCTAGCGTTTGCATTTTGAAGTAGTGGTTATTTCGAGTATGACAACACTTCTGTCATTAGTGTTTTGGCAGTAAGTTAGTTTAATATTTGACATTACCGAAATGGGTCGATTTACGCTTAAACGAAACTGATTTGATCACTTACTTGAAGCCCAAAGTTTCAAGAAACCTTCCAACGCTATTGATTGGAGCTTCACCTTTTACTATTTGTGGTGAAACTCTCAAAACAGTGTTGTGAGGAAGCTTCCACCTCTTTATTCGGGAGACGGCGTTTCGTTCGGAGTCTGCGCACCTGAAACTCTTCAGACAGGCGTGGTGCGCAGCTCTTCCTGTGACGCTAGTGACCATGTGTTCTGCTTGGAACGGTCGCAGTGTGTCTTGCCCCATTTGAACTCGGCGGGGACGGTTAGTCGTGCATCTTTAGACTGGTCGTGTTCTCTTTTGATACGCCGGTCAAGCTGCACTAGAGCAAGGTAGGTTTCTGGGCGAGGAGCGAAGAAAGTTGTTCGCTTCAGTGGTATGACAACCAGAGAACGTCCACTTTCTGCTATTTCTGCCCAAACCATCATCGAAACCGCTACTAAATCAGACGATCCTCTAAGAACATATTCTACTTCTGAATACCAAATTTCAGATCGATCGATTTTGTAGTTTCGAAAATATTGAGAAAAATTAGGGAGAATTTCAAACGTGATTCACTGCAAAATTTTGGAATGACTTTGCTCATTAACAGACATAACCGAGATATTTAGGCTTTGAACTTATCCTGGAAGTTTCAAGTCTCTAACTCTTTCCGTTCGAAAGTTAGAGTGTTTTCGGACTGATCTCTCCGCAGGACAGAATTTCTTTTAACCTCGGATTCTGCATCAACGAGTCCAACCAGGTCGATTGCGACCACTTTCGGCTCAAAATTCGAAAATTTTAGACAATTGGTCAAAACTATAGCAGGCGTTCCTTACAACAAGCGCGCAAATAGGCATTAATGCAGTAAGTAATACAGAGTATATCTTAAAAAAATATTCTTCAAATACAAATTCACAGAAATGACTATAAAATAAAATAATAGGAAGAGGTTTTTTACTTGATAGAACGAATATAATAAAATTTGAATATCAAACCAGATTTGATCTGTCAGTCTTCTACAATTTTAATTTCAAAAAAATTCTTATTCAAAAAACGTTTAGAATTAAATTACTGTCTTATAAGCTTATATTTAATTGACGTATAAATAATTGTTTCTTGAAGATATAATGCATGTTTTGAAAGATTTCTGAAGCAACTTATTTAAATATTTCAAATAAATCATATTTTCTTAGAAGTCCTTAAATTCTGTTTTGTATTTTTGAAAAGGAATTAGTTTTCATAATTGTAAGATCAGAAACAAAATTTTGTCTCCTTCAAATATTTATTTATAAATTTTAATTGACAATTTATATTTGTTTAACTATTCCATTTGATAGTGTATATTGAGTTTTGATTTTATAAGTCTACTATATATATCAGCTGCGCTTATAAGACATTAATTTAATTCTAAAAGTTTTTTGAATAAAAACTTTTTTGAAATTAAAATTGTAGAAGACTGACAGATCTGTTTTAATATTCAAAAATTTTGACTATAAAAACAAGTTAAAAACCAAGGCAATTCCAGAGAAGTCCGCATTAATAGAAAATTTTAATACTCTTGCTAAATATTATTTTAATTTTTGATTATCTCGGTCTTTACTTGACGGAAATTCATCTTCAATACTTATATTGAAGATGAATTTTCGTCAAGTAAAGACCGAGACAATCAAAAATTAAAAGAATTTTTAGCAACAGTATTAAAATTTTCTATTTTTTTTAACAAATGTTAACTTCCGCTATTTTATTGATTTACTTGACAATTGTTTCGTCATACCATGTTTTCATCAGGGGAATATTAAAACCAAGGTACACAATGCAAAACATAATCTTAAATACACAGCTCTGGTACAAAAAATAGAGGAGTGGAGAGAGATGGTTTACAATCAATGAAAAATATTGAGTAGGGGGGATCTGTTTAAATCTATTTGATTATTAAATAAAATATCTCTTTTATTAAATCTATTGATCTCTAAAGTTTCTAATATTTTCTGACTTTTGTTTTCGATATGTAATATTTCATAGTTCATATTAAAATAATGACCGGTCTCTAACAAATGGTTGGCATAAGTTGAATTTGGTTTATTATTAATATAACAATTTTTTATGTCCTCGTATCCTTGTTTGGAATGAACGGCCTGTCTGTCCCACATATACACAAGGGCAATCACTACATGTTAACTTGTAAACTCCGGATTTTTTGTTTTTAGGAATGACGTCTTTATTATTTAATATACTATCAGCTTATAATAGTATGCTTTATAGATTGGTTAACATACCCATGATGAAAGAAAATTTTGACAAAGAATATAAAACCATTAAACAAATAGCTTTCAATAATGATTTTAATTCGTTAATTACAGATAATTTACTTGATAAAATAAATTACGAGAAAGCAATATCACTTGTATATCCAAAATTTCAAAATTCAAAAGAAACAAAACTTATTTCATTAACTTACATAGGCCAAAAATCTGAAAAGATTGCTGGATATTCGAAGAAAAAAGAAAATTATAGCATCTCTTTAAAAACCATCAATTTTTTAGGCAGTTCAATAAAAAATAATAAAGACGTCATTCCTAAAAACGAAAAATCAGTTGTTTACAAGTTAACATGTAGTGATTTCCCATGTATATATGTGGGACAGACAGGCCGTTCATTCCAAACAAGGATACGAAAACATGAAAAATGTTATATTAATAATAAACCAAATTCAACTTATGCCAACCATTTGTTAGAGACTGGTCATAATTTTAATATGAACTATAAAATATTACATATCGAAAACAAAAGTCAGAAACTAAATCTTTTAGAAACTTTAGAGATCAATAGATTTAATAAAAGACAAATTTTATTGAATGATCAAATAGATTTAAATAGTTCCCCCCTACTTAATATTTTTTATTGATTGTAAACCATCTCTCTCCACTCCTCTATTTTTTGTACCAGAGCTGTGTATTTAAGGTCATGTTTTGCATTGTATACCTCAGTTTTAATACTCACCTGATGAAGTCATGGTATGACGAAACAATTGTCGTGTAAATCAATAAAATAGCGGAAGTTAACATTTGTTTTTCTTTCATTCTTTTAATTATTCTTGTAGCTCATGAATCAAGTTATCAGAGCTTAAGAATTTATGCACTTGGTATGGGTATTTCACTTGAAATCTGACAAAATTAATAATAAATTAACAAAAATTACTTTTGATAAAGATTAATTTCAGTTCAACTTCTGTATAAACACAGCATATTTGGAGATCGAAACTGCCTAAAAAATTCTCCATATTCCATCTGTATTTGATTGTATTATTTAACTACCAAGTTACTTTGAAACTGATTGAAGTTTACCTGCTATGGTGCCAGCATCCTTAGTAGCTTGTCTCTGTGAGTCGTTAAAATAAGCAGGCACGGTAACTACTGAATCCTTGACAGATCTACCCAAGTACGCTTCTGCCGTCTGTTTCATTTTTGTCAACACCATCGAGCTGATCTCTTCAGGGGTGAACGTCTTCGTCTCGCCTTTGAATTGTACCTGAAGTTTAGGTTTGCCTGAAACATGAAGAATTCATGAAATCTGAATTGGTTTATTTAAAATTATGTCGAAAACTAGATTTATCATTGATGAAGAAATGACATTATGTACATTAAAATGGGATGAAATAAAAAAAAATTACTTCATTTTGTTTGATTGTATCGGTCTTTATTTACTTCATTTTCTATCACTTTTTATTACTGAATATGCAGTGACTGGAGTTTCGTAGAGTTTACTACATTTTGAAAGTGAATTTTAAACTAATTGTATTAGGAGTACAAATAAGTTTCCGCCGTTTTTTAACACAAATTAAATATTTATTATAGAAGAACGGTAATATAAATTTATTTAAAATATTGCCCATCACTTGCAACCACTTTTTCCCATCTCTCAGGCAGCATTCGAATCCCACGTCTGAAGAACTCTTTGTCTTTTGAGGCTATCCACGAATCAACCCAATTTTTGGTATCCTCATAAGATGTGAACCGCTGCGCCGTCAGAGCATGTGCCATGGTCCGGAACAGGTGATAATCGGACGGTGCAATGTCTGGTGAATACGACAAGTGGGGTAACACTTCCCAATCAAGTGTTTCCAAGTACTTTTTCACGGGGGCCGCAACATGTGGACGAGCATTGTCATGCAGAAGAATAATTTTTTCGTGTCTAGAATAGTATTGAAGGCGTTTTTCCTTCAGAGCTCGGCTCAATCTCATCAATTGTGTTCGATAGAGGGCTCCAGTAATTGTTTCGCTCGGATTAAGCAACTCATAATACACTACACCTAGCTGATCCTACCAAATACACAGCATAAGTTTTTTTCCGTGAATATTCGGTTTTGCTGTTGATGTTGACGCGTGGCCAGGTATTTGGATTGTCATAATGTATCCACTTCTCGTCACCAGTTACGATACGATGTAAAAAACTCTTTTTTTATGTCTAGCTAGCAGCATTTCACTTAAGCATAATCGGCGTTCAATATCTCTCGGCTTTAATTCGTACGGAACCCAATTTCCTTGTTTATAAATCATTCCTTATGATTTTAAACGATATGAGACTGCTTGCTGAGTGACTTCTAATGTTAGAGCAAGTTCTTTTTGTGTTTGAGATGAATCTTGTCCAATAATTCTCCCAATTCTGCATCCTCGTAAATTTTTGGCCTTCCACTGCGATCTTTGTCTTCTACGTCGAAATCACCGTTTTTAAACTTTTGAAACCACTCTCGACACGTTCTCTCACTCAAAGCACCCTCATCAGATGCTTCTACGAGCAATTGATGCGCCTCAGCAGCAGATTTCTTTAAATTAAAGAAGTAAACTAATATTTCCCGCAAATGACGCTTACTTGGCCCAATTTTTGACATTTTCAACTTATAAAAATTATATTTTACCAATATAAAATCAATGATAGTAATAGGTTATGTTGTTCTTGAATGTCCAAACTATTTTTTAAGCCGGTTATCATCTGCGAAAGCTAACCGAAACTCCGTGCCCCGCCATCTACAATAAAACGGCGAAAACTTATTTGTACTCCTTATATATGTATATATATATATATATATATATATATATATATATATATTGAATAATTACAATTGAGGTTTGTTTTTTCCGGATACTTTCTAGACGGACTATATAAAGAAATCGACTATTTCCAATAGTTCTGTGAACTAAGGGGCTAACGGATGGTATTTCGAAACTTCGAACTAGTTTTCGAATCCAGACGCAGACTGATTTTTATTTTTTTGTTTTGTTCAATATAAATTTTCTTCATTCTTTCTTGTCACTATGAAATGATGCAAATCGAAGAGAGGAGGATGCAGCCTTTCAGTCATGTATTTTTCATTTTCATGTTTTATCAAGAGAGCAAGTTTTAAAATTGCAAAAATTCCTTTTATTTGAGTTTTGAATGACAAGCGTTCATATTCATCATATGCAACTTCTCTAAGAATTAATCCAATGAATTTTATTTCAAACGCACCTTGAAATGGCACATTAGAATAATTTTTAACTAATTTATAAAACAAATTTATGAATTTGTTAAAAATGGGATTATTTCCAAAGAAAAAATTTTTTGCAATTTCACCAAGAATTTACCAAATGTTATATCATTTTGAAATTCTTACTAAATGCGCCAAATTTTGACGTCACTTGCTAAACTCGCGTAGTACTTTTTTTTACAGTACAGTCAGTTCAAGCTGGGCAAAATTTTTTTGGAAAAAATGTCTCTTTTTCTTTCAAGCTGGAGCAGCTGGTTATGAAATTCAGATAACAGTTTAAAGAAGCATTATTTAGGTTTACATAACAAAAAAAAATATTTGGAAAAAGTGAAAATTTGTGGCAACAGGAATAAAAAGGGCGTCACAAGGTGTAGAATTTTTTTAATTTGTTTATCATTTTGAAATCATGCCACATAGTTTTTTTTCTATATTTTTCTGATAATCAGTACTTGCCTCGTCACCCAGTTCCGGCATGACGTTGATTTCTGGGACACCTGTTGTATATAATTAATATGACCTTTGAGGAATACTTCCCCAAGCTTAAAAAGAACATACAGACCTCAAACATCACGAATAATTTTGACTTATTTTTTCTTAAAATATATGTAATTGGAATCAACCATCAAAAATATTTTTCTAAAACTTCCTGGAATTCGTTTTACCTTTCCAAGACATTAGAATTGCTGTATTGATTAATCAAAGTTAATGAGAAACAATGTTATTTATTCGTAGGTGTGAGTCATTCTTTTTAAAATACATCTGATATCATCTCAATTATTGTTGAATCTTCGTAAAACAAAATTAGCTAATTTGAATTTTGATTTCCGAAAATTTGAATCACAATTGACGTTTTCTGAGAACAGTTTCTTCAATTCTGGAATGAAACTGAAAAGGATGGTCAGAATTATACATTACCTTTGTTGTAATGAATCAGACGTCATAATTACTGAAAATGGATTAATTTAATCTAAATACAGTACTCGGCTTCAATTATTTTGTTTTGCGATGATTAGAATATTTCCTAGATAAAGTTAACTAGAGAAGGTCGTTTTTAGAGTTTATTTAAATCATTTAGATGTTGTGAGGAAAATTGGAATGAATTTGAGTTCTGAAGCCATTTATTCATACCTTTCAACCATAAATATGGAAAGTAAAAGTTATGTCTTGAGCCTGTTAGTCACTAGAGATAAATAGATACAACAAAATTGGAATAATACTTAACGAACAATTAGATCTGTATACCTTGCCCCTGTTAAACATATTCAGATAGGTTTTAAAGCTCAATAAAAAAAAGTTTTTGTACCTACTCCATTATAAATAGAAAAATTCGAAAAAAAATTTAGTTATTCAAAAATATAAGATACCAACTACCTGAAGATGCTACTGTGATAGCGAAACAATTGTTGCTGTTCAAAAACCTTTTATAATATGAGATATATTAAATATCATAATATTGAGGTATACAGAATTTTTCTAATATTGGATGGAGTAGTCCGTTACTTTTTGATAGTTCATTTTTAAATGAAAAGAAATAAGGAATTACTTAGTTTCCTATCATTTTTTTATTAACTGAATAGTGACTCGAGTTTCGTAGTGTTTATTACATTTCCAAACTGTATAAAACAAATTGTATCTCAACTATTATATATTAGTTGAAGGCTTCGCGGCTTGTGCAAAACTTCGAGAAGTGGGGTGTTTCATTTCTGAAACGTGCTCGTGATTAAATATTTCTATGGATTCTAGAACGTCTAGTTTTTTCCTTTCGCTTCCAGGTGCAGTATTTCAAGATTTTCCAATTTTGGGAAGATAGGATAGGTCTCGAAAAAATGTTTCGCAAAGTAAGAGTTATCTTTCCGATTCCTAAATGATGATTGGTGTTCTTAGAACCTTTTTTGGAAAGACCTCGTGGTTTGTCCTATGTATACACTACAGCACTGCTAACAACATAATTTATAGACTCCAGAATTATTCAGCGGGTTGTTTTTGTCTTTTGCATTAAAAAGAGGTTGGAAATTTTATGTGAGGGTGTGAAAGTTGTTTTTATGTTAGTTTTCGAAAATATTTGAGCTATTTTTTGCGAGATTAGTAGAAAATATATAAGTTTCACAAATTTTTTGGAAAGTGGGGTGGGTATATTTGTTTCAGAATGCGTTGTTTCTCTTCTTTGTTTATGGGAGAATTTATGGTTCTTGTTTCGAATTAATTGTTTCCGACTATGTGTCCAATTGTATTCAGTTTCATTTCAACGTATTATCATTTAAAGGAATTGAAAACTGTATGTAGTAGCATTGATCTGTAAGTAGCGAGCTTATTCGTCTTCGGACAGTATTATTCTTAATTAAGGTTATGTTCAGAAAATACATTTTATTATCACATTGTGGTTCCACAGAGAATATGACCTTATGGTGCAAATTACAATTAAGATTTTCTAGTGTATTTTCTAGTTCTGAATGTGTTCCACAGAAGCAAGCCAATATATCGTCTACATATCTGTACCAAAAAATGATATGATTTGCGTGTGTGGATTTTAGGATTTTTCTATCGAAAAAGTACATTAAGATTTCAGCAAGTAGTGAACCCATGGCAAGTCCATCTTTCTGGTTGTAAAATAAACTATTGTGTTGAAAGTAATTTTCTTCCAAACAAAATTCGAAAAGGGTTAAAATTTCGTTCTTCATGAATGGCTCACTGTGTATTAAGGTAAAGGAAAACTAAGTAATTTCTTATTTTATTCTTTTCAGAATTCTTTTCTTTAATTCAAATGAAGGGTTTTCCAAATAGACCCACTCTAATTTAATTTAATATCAAGCAGATATTCACAGTTGAACTGAACCAGTTTCAAAACAATTTC
Source organism: Megalocaria dilatata (assembly GCA_034642435.1). Lineage (NCBI taxonomy): Eukaryota > Metazoa > Arthropoda > Insecta > Coleoptera > Coccinellidae > Megalocaria > Megalocaria dilatata. The sequence goes on along the minus strand of CM067859.1, from coordinate 40,651,410 downwards.
GGCGCTGTTCTACAAATTTAGAACAATGGCAATAAAAGTTATTGGGATTGTCACTGGTATTTCGAAAGTAAATGAAGAAATTCAGTAGAGGATACTTATTGGTATCTGTTTGTTCATTGTGAATTTAATCAGTCCTTACTTGGTGAAAATCCATATTAAATAATATTTAGATAAGATTATTCTGATTTTCACAAATTTTTATTGTTATGTTTACTATTACAGTAGCATCATCAGGCAAGATTACATTTTGAATAACTAAGCTTGTTTCCGAAATCCGTTGCTATTTATATTACAGTAAGTACAATAAATTTTTATTGAGCACTAAAACCCAAAAAAGGGTCTCTGCAAATTCCAGCTTATCTGAATATATTTAACAGAGGTGAGTTATTTAAATCTATTTGTTCGTTAAGTAATATTCCAATTCTATTATGTTTATTTATCTCTAGGGATTCTAACAGATTTAAGGCATAACTTTTGCTTTCTATATGTAGAATTTCAAAATTATGGTTGAAAGTATGTCCTGTTTCTAACAAATGGTTGGAATATGTAGAATTACTTTTATTATTGAGGAAACTCTTCAAATGTTCACAAATTCTATGACGGAAAGTTCTTTCAGTCTGTCCTATGTAAACTTTAGGGCAATCACCGCAGGTTAACTTATAAACCCCCGATTTATCATCTTTATGTGTACAGTCTTTATTATTTTCAATGAATTTATTCAAGTTTAAATTGGTTTTAAATGAAGTTCTTGAATTATATTTATTTTTGAGGTATGTAGCAATTTTCTCAGAGATACCTTTAGTGTATTTTAAGGAAATGTATTTAAAATTTTCTTTTATATTAGGAAACACCATATTGAAAGCTATTTTCAATATTCAAATTATATTTCAGAACTTAACATAATTAAACAAATAGCTATTAATAATGACTATGATCCTAAGTTGATAGACAAATTGTTGATGAATAAAAATAATAAAATAGCTTTAAATATGGTGTTTTCTAATATAAAAGAAAATTTTAAATACATTTCCTTAAAATACACTAAAGGTATTTCTGAGAAAACTGCTACATACCTCAAAAATAAAGAACTTCATTCAAAACCAATTCAACCTTGAGTAAATTTATTAAAAATAATAAAGACTGTACACATAAAGATGATAACTCGGGGGTTTATAAGTTAACCTGCGGTGATTGCCCTAAAGTTTACATAGGACAGACTGGAAGAACTTTCCGACATAGAATTTGTGAACATTTGAAGAGTTTCCTCAATAATAAAAGTAATTCTACATATTCCAACCATTTGTTAGAAACAGGACATACTTTCAACCATAATTTTGAAATTCTACATATAGAAAGTAAAAGTTATGCCTTAAATCTGTTAGAATCCCTAGAGATAAATAAACATAATAAAATTATTACTTAACCAACAAATAGATTTAAATAATTCACCTCTAAATAAAATAGAAAGGCCTTTTACTTGATAGAAGAAATATGACAAAATTTGAATATTAAAACAAATTAATATATGTTTATCTTCTACAATTTTAATTTAAAAAATTTTATTAAAAAAAACTTTTAGAATTAAATTAATGTCTAAAACAAGCACCGCTTATATTTAATAGACGTATATAATCTAAACTCAATTGATTGAATTCACCTCTGTTAAATATATTCAGATAAGCTGGAATTTGCAGAGACCCTTTTTTGAGTTTTAGTGCTCAATAAAAATTTATTGTACTTTCTGTAATATAAATAGCAACGGATTTCGGAAACAAGCTCAGTTATTCAAAATGTAATCTTGCCTGATAATGCTACTTTGAAAGTGAAACGATTGTTGTAAACATAACAATAAAAATTTGTGAAAATCAGAATAACCTGATTCAAATATTAGATTCAAGGAATGTTCATCTAGACCCTTTACTTTCGATATGGATTATTTCCTATTTATTGTTGAAATTATGTTCACATTCTATTAAATGATTGGTGGATGTGTGAATTTGGAAATGTAACTCTTTTGACGTTCGTGGATTATCTTCTTGAACTATCTGCCAGTCTGACCAATATGAACCAATGGTCAACCAAGCCAATCTATAGCCTTGATTTATTGTCTTTGATTTATCTTTGATATTATTAATACATCAAAAATAATAATAAATTTTAATACATTAAAAATAATAAAGGTCCAGATTAATATACTTGGCATCACTTGAAATAAACCGATATAATCCCCAGAAGATTCTTCTGAACGAACAAACAGATACCAATGGGTCACTTCTATTGAATATCTTCATTTAGTTTGGAAATACCAGTGACAAAACCTCAATAACTTTTATTGCCATTGTCGGTTTTTCTTCATTTGCTGTAATACCTGTTAACATAAAATAAAATAGAAAAAGGATTTTAACTTGATAGACGAAATATAACAAAATTTGAATAGCAAAACAGATTTAATCTGTCAGTCTTCTACAATTTTAATTTCAAAAAAATTTTTATTCAAAAATTTTTAGAATTAAATTAATGCCTACATAAGCACCTCTCATATTTAATAGACGTCTATAATAAAAACTCAATATACAATGTCAGATGGAATAAATAAACCAACAAATTTAAATAGTCATTTAAAATTAATAAATAAATATTTGAAGGAGACAAAAATTTTTTTCTGATCTTACCATTATGAACACCAATTCCTTTTCAAAAACATAAAACACAACTTAAGGACTTCACAAAAAATATAATTTATTTGAAATATTTAAGTATTCAAATGAGTTAATTCAAAAATCTCTCAAAACATGCACTATATTTTCAAAAAAACAATTAGAATTCCGATAATCTCTTCATCGGCCCTAAATAATATTTAAAATATCAAAATCAACTAACTTAATACCTTACAGTTTTCTGTGATTTTGTGACGAACATAGACTATCTTGATTTTTAAAATTAGTGTGTTTAAGCAATTATCCGGTTACCACTTTGAGTTAAGATATACTGATTGTTAGTTGATCTTGATATTTTAAATATTATTTAGGACCGATGAAGAGATTATCGGAATTCTAATTGTTTTTTGAAGATATAGTGCATGTTTTGAGAGATTTTTCAATTACTTTGATTGAATATTTAAATATATTAAATATTTCAAATAAATTATATTTCTTGAGAAGTCCTTAAGTTGTGTTTCATGTTTTTGAAAAGGAATTGGTGTTCATAATGGTAAGATCAGAAACAAAATTTTGTCTCCTTCAAATATTTATTTATGAATTTTAAATGACTATTTATATTTGTTGGTTTATTTATTCCATCTGACATTATCTATTGAGTTTTGATTATATACATCTATTAAATATGAGCGGTGCTTTTATGTAGACATTAATTTAATCCTCAAAGTTTTTTTAATAAAAATTTTTTTGAAATTAAAACTGTAGAAGACTGACAGATTAAATCTGTTTTGATATTCAAATTTCACAATACCTGCTAATACATATACAGGTGTCCAAACAAAAATTTGACTCTACCAGAACTCAGAAACGAAGAATTTTCGAAGATTTTGAAAAAACATGTCAACTTTTGTTTTGAGGGGGACGAATTTACATCATGAGTTTTTTTTTTAAACCACCCCCATGAAGGTACCATTAACATTTTTTGAATAGGAAAGAGATGTCGAGTGTTGATTAGTTTGAAAGTTATTTATGTTCTGCACACAACCAAGTTAACATTTTCAAAATCGGTTCATTATTCACGCAATAATGTAATATTGAACTTACCGTAAAAAGGGGATGGCAGTCGACAGTCGAACCGCCCAAATTCAAGAACCTAAGAGTTTTGAAGAATCCAAAAATACTTTTCAAAATCTGTATTAGGAAGAAAGAATTCCTATGACGATATTGTTCCGAAAAAACCACCTGAGGATGGGAATAACCCCCAACATTTTTTGAATAGGGAGATGTTGGATGTGGTTTAGTGGAGAAGTTTTTTCTGTTCTTTAAACATTGCAGTCGAAATTTTCAAATTTATTTATTTAATAGCAGAACAATTTGAGTGTTTGAATTATTTTACTTTAAAACCATACGATTTTCTATATCATTATATGGAGATTGGTGGTGGTCATTTTGAACAATACATACGTTAGTTCTTTAAATAGTTCACATTTTTTTCTGGATGTTTCCTAACACAACTCACAGATGTGGTGTATTTGAATGTATTGGGTTTCTGTTTGAGTTACCCTTCTGATAATTTTCAATATCAAATTGCTAAAAAAAAGCACCGAAATTGATAATTTTAACTAGGATGTTTACACAACAAAAAAAATGTTTTTCCGGAACAAACTCATGATGGAAATTCGTTACCCCCAAAACAGAAGTTGACTGGTGTTTTAAAGTCTTCGCTTTTGAGTTCAGGGGGTTCAAATTTTCGTTGGGACACCCTGTATAGGAACCCATTTAAGTTTTCACACAGTATCAGTTCATATGAAGAATATGATTGAGTCACAGTATGGAAGAACAATTGTCGTTCATTACTAAAAAGTTTGTAGGAATTTAATTTAATTTACTATTCAAGTGTTTGATTGTATCGGTCTCTACTTGTCGGAAATACATCTTGATGATTAAAGTAAAACAACTTATTTTCCGCTAATTTATTTAATTTCACAACAATTGTTTCGTCATGACAACCTGACTTCGTCAGGTGAGTATGGTACTAACAACATATTTGATATCGAGTTCTTTAAATATTCAAAATGTACAGAAAAAAAGATAGTGGAAATTTACAGTAATTTGTTTTCTTATTATTACACACAGTTTCAGAAAAGATTAAGTAAATGGGATTTATTGAGGTCCGTCTGGTCGTTTAGGAGAATCTGTTTTTTATTGTATCTGTTTATTTCGAGGTCTTCTAGGTTAGGTTAGGCTAGGTAGTTCAACCTGAGGTTCTTTTTTTCTAGGTGTAAGATTTTGTAGTTATAGTTGAAATCATGTCCTGTCTCCAGAAGATGGTCAGCAAATGTTGAATTTCCGTTTTTTCCAAGATATGCTTTTTTTATTAAATTTCCTAACGTTCCTTGTTTTGAATGAAATGTTGCAGTTACTCTTTTTCTTTAAATATCTTGCTATTTTTTCGGACTTTTTGTTTATGTACGTTAAAGAAATATATTTTATATCAATAGCTATTGTTGGATATACAAGTGATATTGACTGTTTAAATTGCATTCTTTTCAATATTTTATTTATAATGAACGGATTGAAACCATTGTTAAATGCAATCTGTTTTATTATATTCAATTCTCTATCAAAATTCTCTTGTGTCATAGGTATGTTGATTAATCTAAATATCATGCTATTATAAGCTGCTAGTTTTTGAGAATGTGGGTGATTTGAATTTAAATGGATCGTATTATCTGTATGAGTGGGTTTCCGGAAAATGGAAAAGTCATGTTTATTGTTAATTTTTGAAAATTTTAAATCAAGAAATTTTTTTCTAAATATCTAGCAAGATATTTAAAGAAAAAGAGTAACTGCAACATTTCATTCAAAACAAGGAACACGTTAGGAAATTTAATGAAAAATAATAAAGATTAGATCCATAAAAACAAAAAGTCTGGAGTCTATAGGTTAAACTGCGGTACTTGCCCATCTGTATATGTGGGTCAGACAGGTAGATCTTTCGGCACTAGGATACATGAACACGAGAAAGCATATCTTGGAAAATCCGGAAAATATGCTGACCATCTTTTGGAGACAGGACACGATTTTGACAATAAATACAAAATCTTACACCTAGAAAAAAAGAACCTCAGGTTGACCTACCTAGAAGCCCTCGAAATGAACAGATAACAACAGTAAACAACAGATTCTCCTAAACGACCAGACGGACCTCAATAAATCCCCCTTACTTAACCTTTTCTGAAACTTTGTGTAATAATGAAAAAAAACAAATTACTGTAAATTCCCACTACCGTCTTTTCTGTACATTTTGAATATTTAAAGAACTCAATATCAAATATGTAGTTAGTACCATACTCACCTGAAGAAGTCATGTTGTCATGACGAAACAATTGTTGTGAAATTAAATTAAGTAGCGGAAATTAAATTGTTTTACTTTAATCATTAATTTACTATTCCCTGAAAATTGATTTCCATCAAATAAAGACCGAATCCATTGAATACTTGCTCTTGTGAAGGTTGAAACTTTATTTTGATTTCTTCTTTGGCCTGTACTTACCGTTCGAATTCACCACCTTGAACGGCCAATGCTTCATATCCTGCTGTACCTTGGGATCGTCGTATTTCCTTCCGATCAACCGTTTCGCATCGAAAACGGTGTTGCTGGGATTCATGGCCACTTGCATCTTCGCGGCATCCCCGATGAGCCTCTCGGAGTCCGTAAATGCCACATAGCTCGGGGTGGTCCTGTTCCCTTGGTCATTGGCGATGATCTCCACCTTCCCCTGCTGCCAGACACCGACGCAGGAATACGTGGTGCCTAGGTCGATTCCGATTGCCGGTGCACGGGACATTTTCTCGCTTCGGATTTCTAGCAATGGAAATTTTTCTGGATGCGTTTGACGTTTAGAGGATTGTTTTGATGTTTGTGACGGTCGACTGATCTGCTATGACGAGCCTACTTTTGTGTATTCTCGTTTGAGTATGGTCGGAAAATGAATGCAGAATTCAAGGTCTCCCGTTGCATTTTATCGATTCGGGAGTTTCTAGAAATTGATGGTTATGTAGATGAGAATACGAGGTTTGCCTTGGAAGGTATTTTACCAATTTTGGACTAAATGTATGAGGTTTGCTAATAAGAGCGGACGAATTCAAAATTAAAATTAAATACTGAATGTTAGGAAATAAACTGCTCCGTATAGAGTTAGCCTTTACTTGATATAAGTCCATTGTACAGTTTAGTTAAATTATACACATGTATATGTTGATTTCTTTTTATTATCTTGACTTCTTCACATGACGCGTTTTGTTAACATAGAAAGATGCTTACAAACAACTAGTCTGAAATTTGGTAACATACAGTGTGGTAAACCAACAAGGTTTAGAATTTATGAAAGGGCTGTAATGATATAGGGATTGATTCAGTGGACAAAAGCAAATTCAACGCGATAGGTTCAATGCCCCTGAATCAATTTGTTTATTCTAATCTCCAGACCAGTTAATGTTAAACATAGTAATTCGCTTTCGAGGCACGCACGAACGAGGGCTTCATGAAAGGGAATACTTTTACTCTGGCCTATAATACTAACAAACTACAGATTAAAAAGTTCATAAGATTATACAAAACGTAAACATATTCCTTCAGATGAGTTTAGGAACGGAAAGTTTCAGAGAAAAACGATGTCGTCGAAATTAACACCTGTGGCTCGACAAAGAGCTGAAATTGTGAAAAGTGCTAAGTTGCAATTTTGAGCGGGTGAATGAATCAAAAATTTGGAAGGAGAAAACCGACTCCTACTAGGTATTATAAGGGCCAAAAGAGAGTTTGTTGGGGAGTCTTGATATGTCGGAAAAACTAGTAAGATCGTCGAGAAAAGATCGCGGTGCGAGACTCGAATTGGTATCAGAATTTAGCATTATTATAATTATATTGAGTCAGAAGGAATAGAGAGATTGAATATAGTGCTAAGTTCCGGGACCAAGGAATTAAAGAGTACCGGTAGTTGTTCTTTATCGTTTATTGTTCGTGTTAAATAGGTCGTTTGTTGTAGAAAATCGCGTGTGCCCAGTTTAGTTTTGAATCTATGGTCTTGGAGTCTAGTGGTAAGAAGTATCTAAAAAAAAAATTGGTATATTATTCAGGTTGAAATTGTCTAATTAGAATCAGAAATTAAGAAGTAGGTTGACATATCTCTTCATTATTATTATGTTTGAAGAATTTAAACAGAATTAAGATTCAAATAAACGATTAGTAGTGTTTGAGGGATCCGCATCGCCCTCTCCTCAATTATTCGGTGTGTCATCTTTGTTTAAATTTTATTGAGTTTAGGATTGATAAAACTGCTGTATTTTGGCACACTTTATCATTATACTTCTTAAAATCCATAATTGAGTTTCATTACCATTTTCATTATCACAGAGTAAATGTATTAACATCAAAGACCTTCCAGTTTCGCGAAGACCGTACCCTTCCTAGGACCGCTCGACTAGGATTGGTTCGCACCCCATTCGTAAATAAGTCAATCTAGTAATATTTTCCATTCAACCACCTCCCACAAAGAGGTGACTTATTACAACAGTATATAAATATTTTCTGTTTCGAGGTAAGGAAATAATTGAATATTTTCATTACTTTTGGTGAAACCACGGGATACCCAGTTGAGTAGATCCAATAAAGGTGATTTAGATAACTCTGTTTGTTCATTCGATATGTAGCGAACAACTTCTTCGCTCCTCGTCCAGAAACCTGCGTTGCTCTGTTCCAGCTTGACCGGCGTATCAATATAGGACACGACCAGTCTTAAGATTCATGATTAATCGTCCCCGCCGAGTTCAAATAGTGCAAGGCATACAGAGTCGACGACCATTACAAGCGAAACACATGGTCACTTGCGTCACAGGCAGAGCTGCGCATCACGCCTGTCTGATGAGTTTCAGATGCGCAGACTCCGAATGGAACGTCGTCTCCCGAATTAAGGGGTGATAGCTCCCTCGCAACACCGCTATTCTACCGAGAGCTTCATTGGTGACCCCGATGTGATTGGGAAGAGTTTGCTTTAAGAGCGAACCAACCCATTCATTTGGTGGCCCTAATTGCCCTCTATCCATAATTCCGAGACGGCCTTTCCCTTCTTTCCACAGATCCCCGCTGGAGATGGTATCGCGACCAGCTCAGCGGCGGACTATCTCCTTGCCTGATTCCAACGCCCTATTCCGTGACCTTTATCAACGCTCACTGGAGGGGGCGTTTGTAGCGAACAACTTCTTCGTTCCTCGTCCAGAAACCTGCCTTGCTCTGTCGCAGCTTGACCGGCGTATCAATAGAAGACCCGACTAGTCTAAAGATTCATTACTAACCATCCCCGCCGAGTTCAAATAGGGCAAGACATACTGCGTTCGACGATCACCGTTCCAAGTGGAACACATGATCACCGGCGTCACAGGCAGAGCTGCGCATCACTTCTATCTGATGAGTTTCAGATGCGTAGACTCCGAACGAAATGCCGTCTTCCGAATTAAGAGGTGGAAGCTCCCTCACAACACCGTATTTCCTTCGAGAGCTTCAGATAAATTCCCAGAATCTAATTCGCTTCTTTTCCATACTTTCCAACTGGTTCAGTTTTAGACCTTTATTTCTTTATGCAAAATCCTGAAACGTTCATCAAAATCATGTTTCCCACTTACAGTGGGTGATCAAATTATTAGAGCCATCTAAAAAATTGAACACTTCTTTATGAAATGAACTGAAAGTGGGGGATGAAGCATTTCTGCTTTGTCTCGTTCAATTATAATAGTACAGTATTTTTATTCGTAGGAGCAAAACCAATGACACCGCAGATACCCCCAAAAATTAATTCATGCGCAATGATGCATCAGTGTTGTTAGTTCTAGCTAACCAGCTTCGCGGTGCAGTTGTATATTTTCACATTATTCATGGTTTTCAAAGACGTTCTGGTTTGTTTTGGTACTTTTCATCGACGTATTCTATTGTTGTGCTTTATTTTCACGTGATTTTAGCAGTCAAATCTTAGTTCTGTGTTTGTTAGACCACTTGATAAAAAAAATTCTAATGAAAAAGTCAAAAGACATCACACCCAGAAAAACAGCTCAAATAAAATCTTTGGTATCAAATACAGATTAATCTAACAGAAAAATAGCAACCATTACTAAGTTTCGAGAGCAACAGTAGACCGCATAAAGAAAAAAAATGGATGAAAACTCAGATATAACCCCACGACGCAAAGGAAAATGTGGTCGTAAAAAAAATAAAAACTCTAAGAGATGAGTGGAAAATACGTGATATTGTTATGGCAAACAGAAAACAGCCTCGCAGGATACCCGCAAGAATCAGGGGTGAACATTTCACCAATGACAGCTCGAAGACAAATAAAGAATTTGGGGATCTCAGCATGCCGACCTGCAAAAATACCTCTTCTCACCCCAGCAGTGATGAAAAAATGACTCCAATGGGCCGAATATCACAAGGACTGGACAGTTGATGATTGGAAACAGATGATTCACAAATATAATGATAAATAAACGGTAAAATAATAGGATTACCAAATATTCCTGGTCTACTTTTCGGATGAATCAACCAAACAAATTCTCAAGAACAGATCTGAATTTGTGAGAAGACAAGGGGAAAAATTTAATGATGACTGCATTTTTAGAACGGCCACGCATCCTCTAAACATCATTGTGTGGTCTATAATCAGCATTCAGGAAACAGGTCACCTGTACATCGTTGAAGGAACAATGAAACAGGACCGGTATATGAATGTTCTTGAAAGAACAATGCTTCCCCAGGTCCAGAAGTGGTTCCTAGATGGGCACTATATATTCATGCATGAATACGTAGCGCCATGACACAAGGCTGAAAATGTTACTAAATTTCTTTCTGACAACCGAGTAAAGATGCTAGGCTGGCCTGGCAATTCTCCAGATCCCAACCTGATGATCGAGAACCTTTGGAAGTTGATGAAGAAAAAAACTGCAAACGAAATAATCACTAATAAGCGTTAACTGATAGAGCGTTTAATAGAAGGTTGGCATAGGAGCAAAAAAATAAGAGAAAATTGTCAAAAATGCGTAGAAATCATGCCCAGAAGGTGCCAGGCAGTCATAGACGCAAAGGTGGTCGTACCAAGTATTAGTTCTGAGGCAAAATTTTGGTATTAACAGGTTAATTCTTAATTAATATTGAACTGTTCATATTTTGTTTCTGTTTTTCAATGAAAAACTGACAAATATATATAAAAAACTGGGATAATTTTTCTACAATTATCAGAATTGCTTATTTTTCAATGTGGCTCAAATCATTTGATCACCCACATTGTATTTTGCGCTTAGGTAGAATCAAACTTATTATTCAGGAAGTCACGTTTGTGTTCCTTTATCCTAATTTCGAAAGATCTTCCGAATTATCCTATATAAATTTTTGAGAAGGCACTTGATAATTGATAGAGGCCTGATAAATGTTACTTGTTCTTTTCAGGTTTTGCGTTTCTTAAAAATATTCCTAATGAATTGTCGGTTCTATAAGATAAATTTAAATCTATGTTATTGAGGAATTTTTTATTTGTAATGACACTGGTCGACAAGATTTTTGTAACACAAAGCAGATCTTCATTTTTTTCATGGAAATACCCCTCTTATAATAGGAAAAATATTCCTAAAGCTCCAACACGTACCACTTTTTAATAGCTCAATAAGACCACTTTACATTAGCAAGTACTCAATTTTAGGAGGGGACGGTTAAAATGGATGCGTTTTATAACAGAAAAAGTACCTTAACTGTGTTGTGTACAATATTAGACATAAAATTAAGATTAAAAATTAGTCTCCTGTTCAGTTTCGAAGTGAGTGGTTCCCGTTGTGTAGATAAGAAAGTGTTTTAAGGACGAAAATGTCGAGACGGGCGCTCCGCAGTTGCAGTCCTTCCTGATAAATTTTGGTATATTTGTGTAGAAATTATGATGAAATCACAAACCAGGTCATTTTCTGGAAAATTTTAAAAAGGCCTACTTCTATTATTTTGGTGTTTTAATTGGAGATCAAGACAAGCAGTGGGCTCCTCATGTGTGATGTGTTAGTTGTAGTGCAGTGGATGAATAGGAAGAGAAAAAGCATGCTTTTTGCAGTCCCGATGGTATGGCGAGAACCCACTTTTCATTTAGGCGATTGCTATGTTTGCCCGACAAAGACTGAAGGTTATTCCTTAAAGGGAAAGCACAAGATCGACTATCCAAATTTGCAGTCTGCAATACGACCTGTTCCTCATAATGCAGATTTACCAGTGCCGATCTCACCTTTAGATCCGAAAAATGTTGTTTTGGAAGATATTGGAGACAACGTATCATCAGGCAGCTCCGAAACCCTACTTTTACTCCAGGTTCCAGTTCCGACGAGCCACATTGAATTGTTTAAAGTAGTGAGTTAAATGATTTAGTGGTGTTCTCAAAGCAACAGTCAGAACTTTTTGGTTCCCGTCTTAAGGAACAGAACTTATTAGACAATGAAACGAAAATTACGAATTTCAGAAAAAAGAAATGCTCCGTTTGCTGCATTCTGCAGTATATAAATTCATCGGGTGCGTGTACTGATATTGATTGTTTAATGCAGGAACTTGATATTGAGCATTCCTCCTGTGAGTGGCGTTTATTTATAGATTCGTCTAAATACAGTTTCAAAGCTGTGTTATTGCATAATGAAAATTTAAAACCCTCCATACCAGAAGCCCTTTCAGAAGCGATGAAAGAAAGTTATGGACTCTTTTGGATAAAATAAACTACAACACGTATAAGTGGCAGATATGTGTGACTTCAGGGAGGATTTACAAAATACTGCTGTTTTCTTTGTGTATGGGATAGTAGTGCAGTAAATCAGCATTATATAACAAAAATTTGGCCAGAAAGAAGTGTAATTCAACCGAAATCTCAAAATGTTAAGCTTAGACCTCTTGTAGACCCCAACAATGTCCTTCTGCCTCCTCTTCACATTAAACTTGGGCTGATGAAAAACTTTGTGAGGGCTATGAATACAGATGGTGATGGATTCAAATACTTAAAACAAGTCTTTCCCAAGTTAAGTGATACCAAATTAAAAGAAGGCTTTTTTATTGGACCACTAATCAGAAGATTGCTGGAGGACGTACATTTTACAGAGAAGCTTACCAGGCAGGAAAATGATGGTCACAAGCTAAAGATCGATAATTTGTCAGTTGTTTTTCATCAGCCTTCTTGAAAATTGGTTTTACCAATGCTAGTTTTAAGGCTTGTGGATAGATTCCATACCTAGGGGAGTTATTCACCACAGACTATAAAGGTTCCGATATTTCTCTCATACTTATCTTAATGATTCTTGTTGGTATGTTATCACTACCACAGCTGAGATTTTTAATAATTTCTATAATTTTCTTTGCTGTTACTGGTTTTACAGACATCGATTTAGGGTTTGGTGCAATGTTACAGGAACATTTGTTGTGGAAGGAGGTTATCAATAGAGTCGGTGGTGTAATTATAGAACTCAGTAGCTGTACTTCTTGATGTGCCTGGAATTGAAATATCAGCTTGACTGTTATTCTTTCTACTCCCTCTGATCTCATTAATGACCATCCAAACGGAATTGCTTTTATTATTTAATTTTTGGATATTTTGCTGTATCGGCCTTGTTGAGTACGTTATTGTAAGTTCGTTTTTTCATGTCTATATTGTTCTCTATATTTTGAATCTCTTCGACGCAAATCATACAAAATGTCCAACGCTCTCTTATATTCAATAAGATCCGGGTCATTCTTGCCTTTATGTTTTGTTTAATCCCTGAGATAAACAGTTCTTAGTGGAAAGTTATCATTGAAAATGCAGATGTGATTTTCTATTTTTTTTTCAACCTGCCATTAATAAAATTCGTAGATACTTGACCAGCTTATTTGTCTAAGGTTCTGTAAAATTTCAAACATATTTTTCTCATCAAAGAATCTTTCTTTAGATGGCTTGGCTTTTGTTTTTTTTTTATATTTATGGACAATTTTTGTGAATAGTGATCTAAAATTGCCGATTGCTGCACCAGTGAACTACAACTTTTGTTAGGATGTTGTCACGTGTTGGTTCATTAATGGTTCTGTGTATGCAGAGTGTCTACTTTTAAAAGGCTAAACTTAAAGGGGAGTTCATACAGTTATTTGCAACGAAAAATGTCATATAACATGGTCGAAATGTTGATGGTTATTCTTCAATTTAAAAGTTCTTGATTTCACGAAATATTTCAAGTTCTTCCATTAAATCAATTATACTTCAGTTAGTCTTGTATCCTCATCAAATTTGAGCACATATCTGGAAACGGCATTAAATTTGCTACAAGATAAGAAGTTCTGTGTGCCAAAATTGTTATTGCGGGCGTGGTAAGGAGATGAATATCACGATCTGAAGTGAACAAAATCCAACTTTGATAAAGCCGGCTTTAAAGAATTCATTAGAAGTAAAATGCAGATTTTTTGAATATCAAAACAAATTGAAATATGTTTATCTTCTACAATTTTAATTTCCAAAAGAATTTTTTTATTCAAAAAACTTTTAGAATTAAAATAATGTCTAAAACAAGCACCGCTCACATTTAATAGACGTTTATAATCAAAACTCAATATACAATGTCAAATGAAATAAATAACCCAACAGATATACGAAAGTAATTAAAATTAATAAATAAATATTCAAAGGAGACAAAATTTTGTTTCTGGTTTTATCTTTAAAAAATACTACTTGCCTTATAAAAACATGAACACACTTAAAGGACTTCCCAAAGAATATAATTTATTTGAAATATTTAATATATTTAAATATTCGAACAAATTATTTCAAAAATCTCTAAAAAATGTGCACTATATCTTCAAAAAACAAATATAATTCTAGATAATCCCGTCTTCAGCCCTTATTCAATATTACAAATATCAAAATCAAAAACATAACCTACATCACTCACGTGTTAAAAGACTTAAGCTTCGAACTACAGATCAACTATATATTCAAGATTGATCTATGTTCTAACAAAATCAAAGAACAAAGTGAGTTATTTTAAGGTTTACTTAAATTCATTGACATTCTATAATGAGATTTATTGAAGCCAAAATATAATTATATATTATATATAAAATAAAATAGAAAGGCTTTTTACTTGATATTCAAATTTTGTTATATTTCTTCTATCAAGTAAAAAGCCTTTCTATTTTATATTATAAAATGCAGATGTTCAGCAATCTTTGTTAAAACCTATTGACAGAATGTCCTTTTGACTTGATGATCAGAAGGATTAAGAGCTTGCACGCGTTTAATATGGAATGGATAGAGAAATTGTTGATGCATAGTTCTCACACAAGGGGGCTTCTTATTCCTACTTCCGCTGAAATTCTTCTTACACTTGTACCGGGATTTTCAGTCACAATATTTAAAATTTGCTCTTCAACTTCTGGAGTACTTACAGATCTTGAACGTCCAGTATCGCGAACGTTTTTTTTAAGGGACCAGTTTCCCTCAATCGTCTAAAAACTTGATTGAACGTCACATGAGAAGGGAGTTGACAATCGGGATAAGCCTCTGTATAAAGGCGACGTGCTTCAGGATCACTTACGTTGGCACATCTATACATGAAAACCATATCATTTCAAATTCAGGAATAACAATTTTTTCCTAGCAACAAAGTGGAAGAAAGTAAACAACTCGAATCGGATGCAAAATACTCAATAAAAGTACGTAAATGTCATATGAAAACCAAACCTTTGATGCCATCTTTTTTTAATAAATCGATTGAAAAAATTTTAATTGTGAGTTCACTAAGCAAGAAATCTAAAAATCGAACATCGTATTTGGTTGCGCTAGTAGTTAATTTGAAAACCAAAAATCGTGTATATCTCCAAAACGGCTCATTTGCGCACCCATGTTTATAGGAAATTTTTTACTTATTTTAAAGTCTACTACTCTGTCAAGAAAGTACCGGGAATTTTCAATTAAAACAACATTTATACATTTAATCGTCAAAATTTATTGGGTCGCCTTCAAAATAGGTTCCATTTGCTTCAATACATCTATGCCAACGGCACTTCCAATTATCGAAACATTTTTTATAGGCGGTTTCCGGGATGGACTTTAGCTCTTGCGCCGAATTTTGTTTTATGGCTTCAATCGACTCAAAACGGGTGCCACGAAGGGGCAATTTTAGTTTTGGGAAGAGGAAAAAGTCGCAGGGAGCCAAATCCGGCGAATACGGTGGTTGCTGAAGCACGTTTGTTGAGTTTTTGGCGAGAAAGTCAGTCACAATCGTAGCTCGGTGAGAAGGCGCGTTATCGTCATGCAAAATCCATGAGTTGTTCGCCCACAAATTTGGGCGCTTCTTACGGATACGCTCACGCAAACGTTTCATAACGCCTAGGTAATACTCCTTGTTTACCGTCTGACCCTCTGGAACGAATTCGTAGTGCACCACGCCACGGATATCGAAGAAAACAATGAGCATCACCTTCATTTTCGAGCGGCTTTGGCTTGGTTTTTTCGGTTTCGGCTCATTTTTTGCCACCCATTCCGATGATTGCTGGCTTGTTTGCATATCGTACTCGTAGACCCAGATCTCATCACCAGTTATAATGCGTTCCATGAATGTAGAATCGGAATTACAGCGATTCAGCATGTCTGAAGCAACCTGTTCGCGATGACGTTTTTGAAGAAAATTCGGGTCTTTCGGTACGAGTCGTGCGGCCACCTTTCTCATGCCCAAAATATCAATCAAAATCGTACGTGTGGACTCGTGGGATATCTTAAGATCATGTGCTATCTCTCTCAAGCTGGTACGACGGTTTTCCAGCACCCTTTCCTTAATTTTATCGACGTTATCTTCGATCGAAGCCGTCGATGGGCGACCACTTCACGACCGTCCTTGAAGGCTCTGTACCACTGATATGCACGAGTTTTCGATAGAGCATTATCACCAAAGGCCTTTTGCAACATTTTCAATGCATCGGCACACGAAAATTCATTTGCAACACAAAACTTTAAACAAATTCTTTGCTCAACGTAATCACCCATAGTAAAAATCGGCACGCACTCAGACATCGACTGACTTAATCAGCTGTTGCAAACACACTAGTTGACAGATCCCGCTCAAGCTTGGCATAGTAATTAAGGATAGTGGTACCAACCTAGCAAAAAAAAATTTTACCTGCCTCATTGCCCCGCCAGATTTAAATCGATAATTCCCGGTACTTTCTTGACAGAATGTGTAATCAGCTCCGAAACTTTATTTTTTAACACCCGGTATGTAGCAGTTGCCTTCTGAATTTTATCAACAAATTGTATCGTCTGTATAAATTTATGTGAGAAGAGTCTTAGCATTTTTTATTTTTTGCAATCGAACTAACAATTTCAGGAGAAAAAGGCAAGCCACAAAACAGTTGCTCGTTGGATTCATTTTATTGAATCAATTTTTTCATTTGAAAAATGTTCAAGCATTAGTTATGGTAACTTTCAAATTCCATTCATCTTAATCAGTCCGTATAGGAGATATTCAATATAAACATAATTTTTTCTCCAATTTCAAAGGGCGGTAATTTGAAAGAGGCTTAGAACAAAAAAAGGATGAAAGACACTTATTAATTTCTGCTAAAGCTCTTAAAATTTTTCGCATCAATTCAGAAACACCCTGTATATTGCTCATCATAACTCTCAATGTCATGTAGTTTTCTTAATTTATTTTTCATATGGGTATAATCTAACAGGACACGGAACCCTTGTGTTTACTCTGCTGTCTTCCCTTACTGAATAAGTTAACATCTATCTTCACACGTCAATTAACTCACTAATTTTGTTTTCCTTTCAAGAGGGGCCGCAGGAAGTACTTGAACTTGAGTGGAGACTATTAGGAAATTTGGTGTTATAGGTGGGACGTCTGTAGTTGAATGGGTTGGTTGTCTAAGTTTCTGAATTTAATAATTGAAAGGGGGTTTATCACTTTGTATATGTTTTTTTTTCAAAATCTTAAATATCAAGCAGATTCATTCTGTTACACCTCGGTACAAAATTTAATTTCAGAAAATTTCTTGAAAGTTTTAAAAATTAAAAAAACAATGTTTTTTTAGTAGAAACATAGAATTAACAAACATCGTACAGTATGTTTTCTTTTTCTATTCATCTCCTTTTGATACTATACGATGTTTTTAAAAACAGAAGTCGTCCCCCTCAAAACAGAAATTGACCAGTTTTTTTAAATCTTCGAAAATTCTGCGTTTCTGAGTTCTGGGGGGTCAAATTTTCGTTGAAACACCCTGTATGTCTACTAAAAAGGAACAATGTTTCTTAGACGTTTTGTTTTATTTTAAATTTTTAAGGAATTTTCTGAAATTGAAATTTATAGAGAGATGGAAAAGTATTAATCTGCTTGATATTTAAGATATTTCTGAACATTCAACCAGATTATAAAAGTTCTGTCTACGGTTTTCAAATATTCAACTGTGTCATACATTATTAAACAAAGTTTCTGGAAAATTCTATATGCTCAACCTATTTCCGTAAATATATTTATGTTCGACATGAAAAACAAAATTTTTAATTCAAATGAACCTGTGAAAATATACTTTTGGTACATATACGTGAATCATCACACATGCTCACATTTGTGGAACATCTAGACAAGTTAACTAATTTCGAAATCACTTTTTAAGAAATTCACCCTAAGGTAGAATTTAAATTGTTAGAAATAACACATCTTTAGGCATCTCAATATTACTGTTCAGCAATAGAATTAAAATTGACGTGTTCAAAAAATGTACCTTTCAATGATAAGAAAGTCAATGAAATAAAGAATTGACCATATACAGTTTGCATTTTGAAGTAGTAAAAAGTAGTTTTTTACTTGATAGAAGATATATTACAATATTTTAAATATCATATAGATTTATTCTGCTAACTTCACTACAAAATTAAATTTTATAAAAATTTTTCCTCAAAAACTTTGTAGAATTAAATAAAATAAATGTTTTGCTAATTGTCAAGATGTTTATTTCTGGCATTTATTCAACATGAATTGAATTACTTGTTGGATTGCCCTCGTTTATTTTCACCTTGAATGTCCGAAGTATTTATTGGCACGAAAACAAACTAGGAAAATGTCATGGGAAACTGCACCGATCAATAAATGGAAAATTTCAAACTGAATAATAAGTTCTGCTTTTACTGAAACTATTTCTTCAAATATTCGATGTTTCTGACAATATATTAAAGTCTGTAAACTATTCTATAAAAATTCTACATGAACATAAATTTCCACACTGTGTTGGCCAAATTGGACACTTTTGAAGGCGAAGTCTTATTTCTATACTAGCTAGATGAAAACTGATGTCGGTGTCTAAGGTCCAATTTTCATGAGAAACACATTGGTGAAAACCGCATGTCGATATCTATCACTCTTTCATAGTTACAAGATGTTTCTCAAAAATGTTCATTTTCGAAATATAACTTTTCTTCTGCTGAAAATTTTTTATTTCTATAAAAACATTTTTGCAGCATATTTAATGACATTAATAAAATTTTCCGCAAACTGATATTTTATGAGATATCGCTATGAACATATTTTTTCAAATGGAACCCCGTAAATTTCTACATATCGGGTGTTTTTTTCAGAGTGATAAAACTTTCGATAGGGATAACTGTGATTTGACAGAAGGTAGAAGCTATGTTGTTTTGACATTTCTGTTCAGTAAGTATTGACAAATTATCATGCAAAGACTCACGCCGCAACAAATTGTTGAAATTTATTTTCAAAATCAGTGTTCTATTCGCCAAACTTATAGAGTGAAATTTATGGTTTACATAATTATCAGAGCAGCTTATTCGTCGAACTATCAATTGACTTCGGACAACATTTTCTCTACTCGATGCAACAACAACAATAACAAGACAAAGAACTGTACATACAGAAGAAAATATTGCTGCTGTAAGTCATAGTGTTAAAGATGATCTAGATTTGTCTATTCTTCCACGTTCACAAGAAGTTGGACTCTGTACATCCACCACATGGAAAGTTTTGCATAAAGATCTTGGTTTACACCCATACAAGATCCAACTGGTTCAAGAACTAAAGCCACAACACCATAATAAGCGTCGTTTGTTTGCTGATTGGGCCCTAGAACAGCTTGAAGTTGATCCATTTTTTTATCGTAAAATTTTGTTTAGTAATGAAGCTCATTTCTGGTTGAACGGCTATGTAAACAAGCAAAATATGGAGTGAAAACAATCCTCAAGAAGTTCTGCAGATTCCATTGCATCCCGAAAAATGCACTTTATGGTGTGCTTTACAGGCTGATGACATCATCGTCTAGAACAGCTTGAAGTTGATTCACTTTTTTCTTTTTTCCATATTTCTTTGAAAACTATGCTGGAGCTAATGTTACAGTGAATGGTGCTCGTTACAGATCGATGATCAATGATTATTTGTTTCAAAATTTGAATGGTATCGACCCAGAAGTGTTTTGGTTCCAACAAGATGGTGCTACACCTCATGCTGCTACCGTAACAATTGATTTATTGAAAGAAAGATTTGGCGATAACATTATTTCGAGAAATGGTCCAATTAATTCACCTCCAAGATAATGTGACATAACACCACTGGATTATTTTCTTTGGGGTTATGTCAAGTCATTGGTTTATGCTGATAAACCAGAAAGAATAGATGCTTTGGAAGCCAACATAACAATAAACAATAAAATTTTGTGAAAATCAGAATAACCTTATTAATTATTATTATACACATATATATATATATATATATATATATATATATATATATATATATATATATATATATATATATATATATATATATAAATTATAATCATCGCACAAATATGGTTGCTTCCATATATATATATATATATATATATATATATATATATATATATATATATACACATATATAGGAATAATTTATTATGAGTTCCTTCCACAAGGCTTATTATTAACGATCCTCACGATTTAGTGTTTGTCCTTGTGGAAGCAACTCATAATAAATTATTCCTTTCCAGTCCCACCATATTTGTGCGATGATTATAATTTATTAATATTGTTGTCAAAATTAAAAATCCTGCAGAACTAAAGCCAAAGAAATAAAATAAATGAAAACCATAGAATAATTTTAATTGTTTATCCTGAAATTCAGAGTTTATCTGTTCCTCTAGAGAAGTTCAGAGTATTTTGAAATTCTGTGGACCACAGAACGAAAGTGAGGTTAGAAGTTTGGTGACAGTAAACGTTTTGAATCTGTAAAGCAAGGATGGCAGACCAGGTAAGGCATAGATTTTTTATTTTATGAATTTGTATCATTTAATATAACGTGATTTCGTGTTAAGATTCCATTCCTTTTCAAAGTTTTTGTTAGGAAATAACTGTTACAGTGAATGTCATCGACTTATGTGTTTTACATACACGTGGTTTATTTGACTTCTCAAACTTGAATTTAAACGAAGCTATTTTTGCAGAGAGCATCCGAAAAGCAACCTACAGTTGCCAATGTCTTCGCTTCTATCAAAAGCTGAAAGAGCATTGGATGAACTCGAGAAATCTCTATGATACCACCGTGTAGTGGGATTGGAATTTAAAATTCCTCGTGAGATATGATTCATTTCATTTTTACTAATTGTTTATACATTTTTAGGTAGAAAAATCGTTCCAGAAACAACCAACTATCTTCTTGAACAAAAAGGGAGGTTTAAAAAAAAAAGACCAACGTTATACCAGGACTGTAGGACTTGGATTCAAAACACCCAGAGAGGTTCGTTAATTTGTTTTCAGACTGAAACTTTATTCATGTCGTAAGGTCATAAAATATACATAGTTTGATTTGTTTGTTGCTGATTGCACTTATATTTAAAGCTCATAATTTTTAAAACATTGACAGACACCGCTAGTTTTTCACTTGCGAATAAGAAATGTAGTATGTATTTCCAGTAATTCTTGGTAACAAAAATTTACGATCCTGCATATTGAAAGAAAGGAGACGTCTAAAGATATTCTCCCATTTTCAGAGTGACAGGACAGATTTTTCCATTAAATCTGTATTATCTTGAAAAAAGATTTACAATTATTAGAATGTTTCATAATGCCACAATTTATAACATGGTGTAGGCTATACAGATTGATCTTCACATTTATATCTCATTTCCTTTCTTCTGGATTCTTTGGTGCATTGTTTTAATTTGAGAAATAAATGTCTTCTTACAATGCTTTGGCATGGGAACCTCTTCAAAAAAATGTAAAGTTAGCATGTTCGGTAAGTGTTTTCTTTTTCTTGCTTTGTGAAGTCTGCCATCTTTTTTTTTTTTTCATTTCTAAATCGTCTTCAATTTTAACAAGTTTAATTTTTTTGGAAAGGGTAACACTTCTTGGCATCATAATGTGAAACTTACATCAAGCTTAGCTCATCAAACAAGAAATCATTTCTTGCAAAATCAGTCAAAACTGAAACATTTATTTTCAGTGAAACACAGATTATTACTATTATCTAAATACAATAGAGCGATAGTACAAGGAAATAGTTCGATCAAGATCAAGTCTTTTGTAACGCAGAAATGAAAACTTTTTTTATTACGAGATATCTGTGAATGGTGCAAAATTGAGCTGTCGCATGCACCTCTACCTGAATATCTTTAGACATCGTTGTCAGCCAATGTGTATGAGTGTGTAGTAATTTTTTGTATTAATTTTAAATACCCTAAATGCTTCTTACGAAATGTTTATTTGTCTCAATTTTAAGTAACATAATAAGTGAATTCCATATTTCTACACTTTTCATATTTTATATAAATTATGTTTAGAATCGAGATAAGTTGTTTCGCCTTCCTTTGGTCTTACTACTTCAGTCAGAAAACCTTTCCAGAAATCCAGAAGTCTTATTCAGTTAGTTTGATATATGAAAGTATTATTATTAATTTCCATGAACTTTATATTTTCTCGTCAGTAATTAATTAATTATTGAATTAATAATGTATTTTTAAATTTTTGAATTTTTTATTATAGTTTTTTCATTTGACCATTTTAGTAATGGTCTCTTTTGAGGCATTGTACATTAATGTTGTTTTGGAAATAGAAATTAAAATCATACGAATCAAAACTTTGATATTTAATCTATACGATTTTTGCATTTTATTTGTAATGTTAATAATTTGATTTCTCTGTGAAACAAATACAAACAATACATCTTTCTTTATCTCAACGAAAATTTAAACAAACATTTTTGAATAACCATAAATGTTGAATGTCCGATCAGAATACTTAATTTGAAATTATATTTGAAAATTTTATTTCAATTGTGGAAAATTTTTTTATTGTGAATTAATTAGATTGTTTTATGTATCTGTCATAGTCATTAGGAAGTAGTGAGTATAATTTGCACTAACATAATATTTTTTTGAAATTTTTTTCATTAGTTTTTATAGATTACATTATTAACAAAATATTTTTGTGTGGATACATTGAATGTTTTCAAAAATTTTTTTATTCAGGCCATCGAAGGAACTTACATCGATAAAAAATGCCCTTTTACTGGTAATGTATCCATCCGTGGACGTATCCTAACCGGAGTTGTACAGAAGCTCAAGATGCAAAGGACACTTGTTATCCGTCGTGATTATTTGCACTATGTCCGTAAATACAATCGTTTTGAAAAGCGACACAAGAATATGCCAGTGCACGTATCCCCCTGTTTCAGGTATGTAAAAATTCATTCAACATAATGATGTAATAAATTTATTATAAAGTAGACTATATTGTAAATTTCAGAGATATATAAAAGGACTTTATCAAAGGTTGATTGCACATGAAACTATTTTTGCTAACAAAGTATTAAATCTTTGATTCGTTGGTTTAGTAGGATTCTTCTCTTAACAATGCGTTATTCATTTCGGTAAACAATTAAATGAAGTTCGGGTTCATTTAGGAATAATGACAGGAGAAAAAATAATGAAAATGCTAATGAGTTTTTACCACATTGCTAGCTATAATTATCTTTTTGAAATGTGAATCCATTTACTATATCGACAATTATTAACTAATCCTCATGTCAGTTCAGTGTGCGATTTGATTCTTTCTATAAAGTCCACTAATAGAAACCTTGTTTCCTTTGCGTTTTTTTAAAGCTGAGATTCTGTTCTTGTAATTTTCATTTAAATCATAATGTACTTTTTGTTTCAAAATTTTGCAGAATACTTTTAAAACACGAATTCAAGCTTTGATTGTTTGGGTTATTACTTGACTAAAATTGATCTTGAAATATTTAAATTAAAAAACAATTTTGACGATAATTTTTATCGTTTTCTGATTTATTGTTTTTTGGAAATTTAATAAAATACATTAAAGACTTTGTTTCACAAAATGAGAAATCAAGGGTTTATAAGTCGATCTGTGGCAATTCCCAGTATGTGCATATTGGACAAACTGGACTTTCATTCGAAGCAATATTAATAAAAAACAAAATCAACATATGCAAAATACTCATTGAAAAAAGACATAATTTTAATGTCAATTATAAATATTACACATTGAAAATAAAAGTCTTAAATGTTATCATCTAGAAACCCTACAAATTTTAAAAAGTAAATTCTATCGAACGATCAAATAGACCTGTGCAAAATTGTTTTTTAAGTACTTTCTTCGACACCATGTGAATCACCCAATTTGCGAGATTCAACCTTATCATCTCTTTTTCTTTTTTTCAACTTGTGGAATGCTAAATTGGTCAAAAATAAAAATGGTGGTCTGTGATTGATTTCCCCACTCTCTTTTTTTCTTGTTAGGTTCAGTATTTCGGAAGGTACACACTAAACTTTGAAACTGCAGCTCTCCTAATTGTACTGATAATTTTTGTCATATAAGTAAGGTTTAACTTAAAAAAAAAATTTTTTGTTACAGGGATGTCCAAATAGGAGATATTGTTACCATAGGAGAATGCAGACCCTTATCCAAGACTGTTAGGTTTAATGTATTGAAAGTGACAAAAGGCAGTAACTCGAAAAAGAGTTTCAAGAAATTTTAAAATTTTTATAGAAATGTATAAAATATAATTACTTTTTAAAATTTATTTCATACTTTGAAAACTTTTTTTGTTTTATGATTGAATTGTAAACCTGGATTTAATTTAGTCTATATACTAACAGCACAATAAGGTACATTCAGTTGGGTTGAAAAGAAGATGAGATATCATATCAGGGCATTATCATGATTATCCTCATTAATCAGTGTTTACTCTATATGATTCCTCGAGTGGACAAATACAAAAACGCAGGATAGATCTATTAAATAAGAGTTCAATAGGGTATAGTAATGAAGTAATTTAACAATACTGAACGATTTAAATCTAATTATCCATTTAGAAAGATGCAAGAACGCTTGTGCCGATTTGTTTAATATTGAAAATATACGCGCACATAAAATAATATAGATTATTTTATTTAATTTAAATGAATTTCTATAAAGTAAGCACAGATTCAATTAAAAAATTACCCGCACAAATATTCATGTTACTAATTAGATCTAAATCGTTCCCGCTTGTTAAATTATTTTATTAATATACCCTATTCGAACCTTACTTAATAGATCTATTATATCTGTCCTATATTTGTCTACCTTTATCTTGTCTGAGTGAGCCTTTACCTTAATATGCTAGGATTATATTATACACGTAACAAAAATAATTTTCGGAATATAGGATTCACCATGAGTTTAAAAGAGGAGCTATTAAGCCAGTTACCACCAGCACAAGAATAATTTCATTCAACGTTATAAATGTTGACTAATATTCATCTGGATGGCTGTTTGACTCTTCCCTCATCCTTTCGCACTACCTAGCATTCTGCTGCAAGCTTAACTCTGACTAGATGTCGTACGAAAATGTTAGAGCATGGGTGTGCGTGTGTCTTACTGGTTGAGAGGCTGTTTACAATATTCCTTAACACGTGAGAAAATTATTTGTTGCAAGACATGCAACAAATAATTTATCTTCTGAAAAGAATTGTTTCAATTTTTATGTCACAAATGAAATTAATTCTAAAAGTCATAAGAAAACCGCTGACTTCAGAACAAAAGCTCACAAATTCAATGGATTAAGGTTTCAAATAATGCACCTTGTTGAGCTAAACAATAGCCAAATCTATTATACAGAGAAAATCTCATATCTTTGAGTAGATTTAATTCAATGTTGCCGCAAAGTTGAATAATTTTCAAGATTTGAAGCTCTGCTGAAGTTGTGTCCATAGATAGATGCTTTCAGATGTCCCCATAGAAAAAATCAATTGTGGATAGGTCTGAAGGGCCAAAAAAAAAATGACTCGGCATTGAAAGGTACATGTTTCAAGAAAGAACTATTTTCATTTTGTCTTTCCGTCATCGTCATGCACCTACGTAATCAACACTAGTCGTGGGATATGATGTTGCGCACCGGTGCAGAGCGATGAATTCTTCCCCACTCTGGGCAGTTGGAAAAAGTAGGGAAATATTCAAAGAGCAGTCCAGTACAATATTCGTCATCATTCATATCACATAATGAAGTTATTCTTTTGCTGGGAAACTCTCACTATAGGTTTATTTGTTGATGCATTGTAAATAAATTCTATATACCTGTATAGAACGCGTGATAGTTTACAGTTTACATCGCGGCGACTTTTTTAATGCAAAGCGTAGCAATAAAATATATATTTATTTCATTAGTCTTTGCTCTGTGATACTGTGGATATCACCATGCAATTAATATGTCTGCTAGCATATTGTTTTTTTCAAGCATGCAAGATTGAAGGCATAGTCCGTCTAGAAAGTATCCGGAAAAAAACAAAGGTCAATTGTATCTAATTATTTAGTATATATTTTTAATTCTTGAATTGGAATATAACGAAATATTTATCATACTTATACAACCTCTATTTAACTGTAAACACTCGACTAAACATCGAGGTATAACCGAAATTAGATCACCTCCATAATTTTCGGTGATGGTAGTCCAGTACTCTAAAACTGGCTGAATTAAATCATCTTTATTTAGTGGCGCTGCTCGTTCAACTTCAATCTTCATTAGTCCCCATATGTTTTCAATGCGACTCTTATCTGGTGAAGCTGTTGGCCATGAAATGGTTGTCACTTGGTGTTCTTGCATCCAAGCTTGAATGTAGGCCGAAGTATGTCATCTTGCCTTATCCTGCTGAAAACGCCACCCCTCTAGAGATAAAGCATGCTCCGTTTCAAAGAGAAAATCGTTTAGAATGCCATAATACTTTTCACTATTAATGGTACCATCAACTATACAGAGAGGCGTAGTACCACGCTGAGATATTGCTCCCCAAGCCATTATTTTGGTGGGAAATTTGAACGATAACAGGTTGTTCTGATAGGATTTTTAAGTGATTTCCACCAAGTTGGAAACAACTTTCAACAGATATAGACATTATTAAAATTATCTTTTTGAAAGCGTTGACAAAATTTTATCTTTTCATTCTTTTTGTATCTATTCTCCACAATATCCACATCATTGCTCAAGAATTAATATTCCTCCGACTGAGCACTAAAATTGTGGTTTCAGCTATGTTGGGAGACATAGCTTTGAAACAATTGGACGTTCTATCGTTTTCCAACAGCATAGTGAAGAAGAGATGCAATTTCAGGAAATGTTATATAGCAGCTGATTTTAAACGTTAAAGCGACCAGATTTGATGCTTTGCAATTAGATGAGAACACAGATATTATCAATGGCGCAAATTTGCTTGCATATAGTTGTTACCAACACAACATCATAAGTAAGGATTTTTTATTCTGTATGCCTCTGCATTTGCACACTAAAGTGAAGCAATATTTGAAGTATTGAATAACTTTATGTTCACTCGTGAAATAATAAGTTCATTTCGTTGTCCGGATTTCACAGCCTTGTTTCAAAGACATTTGTTGAACAGAACTGTGTTCCAAAGCCTCATATGTTTAGGTGAAGGTTAGCCATTTAACAATATGGATCGTTTATCTACTGCTGAACGTGTGAAAATTGTGAATTCTTACTACAAAACAATGATTCTGTAGTAAGTACGTTTCGTGCATTACAGGCAGATTATGGTCGACATAATCGTCCATCTGAACGTACAATTGGTAACAGTGAAAACATTCGAAGAGGCTAGATCTGGTTCTGATGTCTTAAGGCCCATACATCATCGAAATGCCCGCTCGAACGAAAATATTTCTACTGTAAGTGAGAGTGTTGAAGATCCAAATTTATCAATGCATCGGCGCGCACAAAATTTGGGCCTCTTTTACGGCACGCTATGGTGTATTTTGCATCCTTATAAGGTTTAGTTGACACAAGAACTAAAGCCAGCTGACCATAGAATGCGTAGAAAGATGCCGATTGGGTGCTTGAACAATAACGTTTAGATGACGATTTTTC
The DNA here is from genome assembly GCA_034642435.1 of Megalocaria dilatata. Classification (NCBI taxonomy): domain Eukaryota; kingdom Metazoa; phylum Arthropoda; class Insecta; order Coleoptera; family Coccinellidae; genus Megalocaria; species Megalocaria dilatata. Next base: position 40,623,313 of record CM067859.1, on the reverse strand, counting down.
TTCAGCAACGATGCAAATTTGTAGGCTATGTAGCTATGTGGCTATGTAGACAAGCAAAATTGTTGCATCTTAGGTAGTGAAAATCCTCATGGAACTGCTGAGAGACTTACATCCACAGAAAGTTAGTGTATGGTGTACAATTTGGTCCGGTGCAGTGATTGGTCTGTACTTCTTTGAAAATGAAAAGGTGTCACTCAAATCGTCAATTCTTATCGCTATAATCAAATGATTACCGATTTTTTTTGGCCTGAAATTAATGATATTGAATTCGAAGAGATCTGGTTCCAGCAAGATGGTGCAACAAGCCACACAACACGACTAATTTTGGCTTTATTGCAAGAAAAATGTCCAGGATGCGTAATTTCTCGTTTCAGTGATGTGAGTTTACCAGCAAGAGCTTGTGATTTATTGCCTGTGGTTTTTTTTTTGTGGGGTTATGCGAAGGATCGTGTTTATGCCGATGATCCTCAGACTATGGACGATCCGAAAACCAACATCCGTCAAGTTATTGGTGAGATATTGTCCGAAATGTGCCGGCGAGTCATCGAAAATTACCTCACAAGGGTCGGGTCCTGTAAGAGATCACGTGGAGGACATTTAAATGATGTTTTATTCCACACGTAATGGCAAGGTCCAAGCATTATATTGAAATAAAAATTTGATCGATATTCTAAATGACAGAGTGTTTTATTTACGTTTACTTTCGGAACCACAAAATGGATAACTCTGTAATATGGGTTTATTATGTGGCAATTAATATACGAATAGGACTTGAGACGAGCGTGAAGCTTTTATCTAGTATCATTGCTGCAGAGAGAAAGGGTTTTTCATCTAACTACTGCCACGAAAGTCGTGGAATCAGCTATCAATTTCGAAATGGTTAGATTCCTGGAAAGCAAAGGTCTCATCAGTGGCAGACAATATGGTTTTCGTAAACACGGATCAACAGGATTATAGAGAATCTAAGTCAGTTGCTCTACACATCCAAGGCATTCAATCGTGTATGGTATAAGGCTCTTCTAAGCGATCTACGTATGGTTTTCCCAGGAGTCTGTGCTATTGGACGAAGAGTGTTCACTATCAGGAGCATTCATGTGGACATGGATGGTTCAGTTCCCGTGGTTTCAACGTGAACGCTGCAGTGCTCCAAGACTCAGTTTTGTCGCCTAATCTCTTCCTGATCCATATAAACAATCTTCTTAGTACGACCGAGAACCATATTGTGAGCTGAGCCGATGATAGCAAACTGATGTCCGCTTTCACCAGTGACAAATCTATGAGCATCCTTGAGCCTCACTTCCATACATGCTAGCACATTAATTCCTTGATCAAAGATCGCAAAAAGAATGAGGAATAGGATAAATGGAATCTCGTGCAAATCAATGCCTGGAAGAACCAAACAACAACTTTTTCTCGAAAAACTCAGTTCGTTACTTCTAACTTAACGATGGAACACCAGGTGATTCAGCCAAGATATTCCATCCATCTTCTTGGCGTGACTGTAAACTTTTCGGTCTGTTGGGGGAAACTTGTGACTGAGAATGCAAAGTCTGGTGCCAATAAGCTGGAATATTTCTTCAAGGCTAGGAAATATTTCTCTACAGATCAAGTTCTTCTACTGTATAAAGCCCAGGTCAGACCAGGACTCGAATACTGCTCTCATGTTTGGAGCTCAGCACCAAAGCATTCGTTACAACTTTTGGATTCCATCCAGTACGATTGATTGACCATCCAACTATAACAGCCAGTTTGCAGTCGTTGGGACATAGAAGGAGGCTTACCGACTTGTGCTTGTTCTATAGATATTATCACGGACGATTCTCCACGCAACTGAAGGAAATGATGCAGTCTGCTGCCAGATTCGCAGGTGTAACTAGGGCTCCGCAACGAGTTTATCCCTATGCATATTAACAACTCCCAGAACTTCTGTTTATCAGAAGTCCTTTTTCTTTCGACCTGACCAGTTGTGGAACACCTATGTATAATCTTCAGCAGTTACAAACGAGAGGAAAAAAGCAGTTTTTACTGCATGCTGAATTTTCTCATGGAAAAAGTTTCACGTGTTTTTGAGCTTCATAATGAGATCAAAATGTTTTTTTTTTTGAAGAATTCTGTAGGCGTCGTCAATAAACATCCTGCTCACTTCAACGATATAGAATGACCCACAATAGCAGCATATTCAGCTGATATCTTTAGTGCCCTTAACGACCTTAATTTGGACCTACAAGGGAGATATAACATCTTCCAATCAGTGGCGGCTTATCCTATGAGGCAGATGAGGCAGTGCCGCACCAAATAAATTCTGGAAATTACACATATTGATCGAATATTTTATTAATCTATTTCATCCTAAATTTCACATCATACGGTACGGCACCGGGTCTCTGTTCCATAATATCCATGCTCAATCGCACGATTCTTGTATATTCATCTCATTTCCTCTTTAAGAAGTAAACGGTTCGAGGCATGCCTCACGCGCTTTCTTGTCTAACGCGTTATCTACATCGATGCGACGAGAAATCAAGAATATTCCAACGCCTTTGAAGGCGGCTTCTAATGATATATTTGAGGCATGTCTCGCCGAAGGGCGAACTACAATTATTTTGCACTATTCGCGTTAATCGGGCAGCGGGAAATCTGGTTAGTGTTCGCTTTGTTGTGATTTGGTGGTAGAGTTTGCTGTGTCTCGACTGTCTCGTGTAAGTTTGTCTCCGTGTTCGTGTGAACTTTTTTCGAGAAGACTTTTCATTCTGTTAATCGACTTAATTACTATCAGAAGACGAAATGGATTTAGCGGGACTGAGTCAATTGTCTTAAATTCCCAAAGTAAGTAAAAATATTCGAAATACTTGTGATTTTGTAAGTTTTTTAATAATACAGTCAAAAAAAATCGACAAATTCTAAAAAGTCTGATAGATATTACGATGCACGTATGTATGTAAGAGTTACCTTTTAGAGGGCACGTTGAATATAATGAATATTTAAATCACGGGAATTTCAAAGAATTGGTTATTCCTGTTAGTAAATTTAACACTAATTTAAAAACCCTTTTAGAAAATGATACTAACAGTAGATCAGTTTTTTCTGGCACATCTAAATCCATACAAAATGAATTAATCGATTCGGTTGGTTTTGTTGTTGTGAATAAAAAAATTGAGGACGAAATTTCAAAATATTTGTTTTTTCCTGGCAAGTTATGAAACAACTGACATAAGCTGCCATTCACAATTAACCGTCATTTTCCGTAATGTAATAAATGACCAACTTGTTGAGCGATTCATGGGATTTTATTATGTAAGTTCTGGGCGTTCTGCTGAAGATTTATTTCAATTTTTATCTGGCAAATTCGGAAAATTTGACTTGCATTTAAAATTAGTGGCTCAAACATACGTTGGGCTAGTGTAATGTCGGGAGAATAAAATGGTGTACAGGTAAAAATCAAATCTATAGCACCGCAAGCAATGTTCACTTATTGCTATGCACACGTATTCAATTTGGTTTAAAGTAATGCGTGCAGTTCAATTCAACAGGTTACAGGTTTTTTCCCAACCCTTTCAGGATTTTCATCTGTTCCGAATCAACAAAGCGTATGCAAGTGTTAGAGCAAATTGGAGTAAATCGTATACCTACAAATGTAGCAACTAGTTGGAATTTTACCTCACGTGCCGTTCTGACAGTTTTTAATAGTAGGGATAAATTACTCAAAATCTTTCAGATTTTTAATTGTTTCAGCCGTTACTATTTGGTAGTTGATCATAATTAAAACAAATGGTAAAAATTACTATGTTTTACTACCAAAAATATATACATTCTGTCAAGAAAGTACCGGGAATTATCGATTTAAATCTGGCGGGGCAATGAGGCAGGTAAAATTTTTTTTCCTAGGTTGGTACCACTGTCCTTAATTACTATGCCAAGCTTGAGCGGGATCTGTCAACTAGTGTGTTTGCAACAGCTGATTAAGTCAGTCGATGTCAGAGTGCGTGCCGATTTTTACTATGGGTGATTACGTTGAGCAAAGAATTTGTTTGAAGTTTTGTGTTGCAAATGAATTTTCGTGTGCCGATGCATTGAAAATGTTGCAAAAGGCCTTTGGTGATAATGCTCAATCGAAAACTCGTGCATATCAGTGGTACAGAGCCTTCAAGGACGGTCGTAAAGTGGTCGCCCATTGACGGCTTCGATCGAAGATAACGTCGATAAAATTAAGGAAAGGGTGCTGGAAAACCGTCGTACCAGCTTGAGAGAGATAGCACATGATCTTAAGATATCCCACGAGTCCGCACGTACGATTTTGATTGATATTTTGGGCATGAGAAAGGTGGCCGCACGACTCGTACCGAAAGACCTAAATTTTCTTCAAAAACGTCATCGCGAACAGGTTGCTTCAGACATGCTGGATCGCTGTAATTCCGATTCTACATTCATGGAACGCATTATAACTGGTGATGAGACCTGGGTCTACGAGTACGATATGCAAACAAGCCAGCAATCATCGGAATGGGTGGCAAAAAATGAGCCGAAACCGAAAAAACCACGCCAAAGCCGCTCGAAAATGAAGGTGATGCTCATTGTTTTCTTCGATATCCGTGGCGTGGTGCACTACGAATTCGTTCCAGAGGGTCAGACGGTAAACAAGGAGTATTACCTAGGCGTTATGAAACGTTTGCGTGAGCGTATCCGTAAGAAGCAGCCAAATTTGTGGGCGAACAACTCATGGATTTTGCATGACGATAACGCGCCTTCTCACCGAGCTACGATTGTGACTGACTTTCTCGCCAAAAACTCAACAAACGTGCTTCAGCAACCACCGTATTCGCCGGATTTGGCTCCCTGCGACTTTTTCCTCTTCCCAAAACTAAAATTGCCCCTTCGTGGCACCCGTTTTGAGTCGATTGAAGCCATAAAACAAAATTCGGCGCGAGAGCTAAAATCCATCCCGGAAAGCGCCTATAAAAAATGTTTCGATAATTGGAAGTGCCGTTGGTATAGATGTATTTTGAAGGCGACCCAATAAATTTTGACGATTAAATGTAAAAATGTTGTTTTAATTGAAAATTCCCGGTACTTTCTTGACAGAGTAGTATTACACATTTTCTTGTGACTCGAGTTTCGGGAAATGAACTATCTAATCATCAGACAACTGAAGACCTAACAGCGGTACAGTGGTATTTAAACAAAAGTGATAAATATTTTGAATATTTCAACAGATTCTTGGTAACACCTAATAGTGGTACAGAGGTTTACAATCGGAACGTGATAAAAACCCCGTTCCCATTGTAAACCTCTGTACCACTATTAGGTGTTACCGATAATCTGTTGAAATATTCAAAATATTTATCACTTTTGTTTCAATACCACTGTACCACTGCTAGGTCTTCAGTTGTCTGATGATGGGATAGTTCATTTCCCGAAACACGAGTCACAAGAAAATGTGTAATATATATTTTTTGGTAGTAAAACATAGTAATTTCTACAATTTGTTTTAATCAAAATCTTTCATTTTATTATCAATAGTAATAGTCGCGATTTTGATAAAAAATCAATTAGTTAGACGACTGTTAATTTTTTACAGTGGACACCTAGTTCACGAGAATTAAATTCTATCGAACATGTGTGACATATGATAGAGAGGGGACTATCCACTTTGGACCATCATCCACAGTCGCTGACACGATTAATCCACGAAATTAAGGTTACTTGCCTCTAATTTTGTGTCTTGATGCCATTTATTGGATGATGTTTGCTAAATGATCGTGGTCAATACTATCGCATATATGTGTTGATAATTCTATATTAACTATAAAAAAAAATAGTGTTTCTAAGTCCTTTAATTTAATTTAATTTAAAAAACAATTTAAAGTTATTAGATGACATTTGTAGAGGCATCGGAGAATTGATCTAGTTATTGTCTGAAGAATTATTTATTGTATACCGGGGTGTTCCCAAATTGAAGGTTACAAACGAAGAGGGGAGATTCCTTGGAATAATTTTAAGAAAAAAAATCCCCATAAACATGAAACCGCAAACGTTTCTTTTTCGAGATACAGGGTGTTGAGGTTTGACTTTTTTAAAAGTTTTTTCTCATAGTATCTGTATTTCACAGGATATTCAGCTGAAATTTCTCATAGATATTAAAATTTAGAGTTTACACCATGTGACATGCCAATTTCGATTGCAAATTTACAAGTTGATATTTTTTCTGGATCACTGTGCACTTTTTTAATCCAGAACTTTTTTTGGGGAGCCACCGCTAGTTTGAAAAATTGTAAAAAGAAGCTTTGTTGTTATACTAAACTTTATAGTCTTTTGTAGTTTTATCGTATCTGCTACCGATTTCGAAAAAAAAAATTTTGAACAATTCTTCCGAAATCCTCAGAAAAATCCAAGTCAGACAAAGCAATAATTAGACCGACTATGACTACGGAAGTGAAATTTTAATATTAAATGAGAATAAACTCAAGAATTTTGAAATCATAACTCTCAGAGACGCCTTAAATGCAGAATGGTATAAAAGAAATAAAGAGTTCAGACAGATGGCAAATCACAACAAACAAATAACACATAACTGAATTGGCAAAAAGAGCCTACGAAAGAATGGAAAGTCTTGAAAACAGAGGAATAAGAGAAAGTGTAAATTATAGCAAAAACGAAAAACGAAGAATTAAGAGACCGAAGACCTGAGAGAGAACCTGGAAGAAAAACAGATTGAAAAATTGACCGAGAATAATCTGAAATGAAATAGAAAAAACCACAGGAAAACGAAGTAGAAGACAGCAGCAAGATAACCAAGTTCTAGTCTGAAATTAAACAGACACAGGATGCAGGATGCAAGGGCGTAGATATGGGGGGTACTGGGGGTAATTACTCCCCCCCAAGGATTCCAAAATTTAAAAATTGCAGCCAAGACGGATCCAAACTAAAAAATTTCAAAATTCCAAACGATAATTTTTTCTTAATAATGAAATAATTTGGTTTTTCTTCGAAACCGACACGGCAGTAAAAAATCGGAGCCTCTTACAGTTCATGAGTTTATTGTCCCTTTCAAAATGTACTTTTACTGTGCTACGAACACGTCTACTCCCAGAGAATTATTAGTTTCCTTCATCTATTTACTTTGCCGCCCTGCATATTGCCACATGTGATTTTAGCATTCGTCATCGGTATATACTTAACTTACCCTATGTTATCAGTTTTTTGTATCATTCTCTTTGCGCAGTTTCAATACTCAATCCTCATTGTGTTGTATGATTTGATGTGCTTCATTTAAATTCCAGTTTAATTGTGAGGGCAATTTCGATTTGAATATATAAGGTAAGGACAAAAGAGTAATCAAAAAATATAATTATTTTGAGTTTTTCGGTTCAATTTTCGTTATCAAACACCCTTTTTTATAGATTATGGATATGAGCAAACGTCTGCTATATTAAAGATGAAACTGATATAGAAAATTATATCGATAAGATTAATATTTCGGAGCTCGAAAAATATATCATATTGAAGAATGCTTTTGTTCCTGGAAGGTATTTCAAATTTTCGTACTCTGTGCATCGAAAGAATAACAAGGATGCAGAAAACCCACATCCACTGATATATGCATTCCTATTGATTCCAATCACCCATATTCACAAAAAATGTCAGCCTATCAATCGATGATCCATAGAGCCTTCGCATTACCCTTATCAAAAAATGACCGCGAAGCTGAAGTCCAAACTATAAAATCAATAGCCGCGAACAACGGTTTCAACCCCAATATAATAGATAATCTAATCCGACAGAAACTATCTAAAATAGCTATGAGCCAAATTTATCCCATCATAAAAACCGAGAAAATAAAAAAATCATTTCTCTGCCGTACTTTGGTAGCATAAGTCAAAAAGTGACCAATAGTTTTTCAAAATCAGATGTCAATACTGCCTTCAAAACGCAAAACAAATTATCATCGTTATTATTTAACGCAAAGGACCCTACTCCAAACATATACAAATCAGGAGTTTATGAGTTAACTTGTTCTACGTGCGGTAATAAATATATAGGACAAACAGGACGTTCCTTCAAGACGAGGTTCAACGAACATAATATGAGTTTAATGAAAAATGAACAAAATTCTACTGTTGAAATTTTCAAATCAGTTCACAATAACAATAATGTAAAAATAATGAATGACTGTACGGAGCTGTGTAAATCGAAAATATTTGAGATATTTAAAAAGTAACATCTGTTTAAAACCTTTTTCAACGAACATAAAATGAATTTAATGAAAAGTAAACAAAAATTCAACTTTTGCCACTCATTCTTTAGAAAACAGTAATTCCTTTCGACAGAAGGAAATCTTAAGAAAAAATTCAAAAGAAAAGAAACTTGATTATTGAAATTTTCAAATTCGTTCACAATAAAAATAATGTAAGAAATATTGAATGACTGTATGGAGCTTTCTAAATCCAAATATTTGAGATATACAACAAAATAATGTAAAAATAATGAATGACTACGGAGCTATGTAACCCCTAAAAATTACTTGAGATATTTAAATGGGTACCATCTGTTTAACAATCTTCTTTGCCGATTGCCGACATTCCGATATCTGTTAGAAGGCCCCTCTTTTTTAACCCGGTTTTTTATCACGTTCCGATTGTAAACCTCTGTACGACTATTAGGTATTACCGAGAATCTGTTGAAATATTCAAAATATTTATCACTTTTGTTTAAGTACCACTGTACCACTGTTAGGTCTTCAGTTGTCTGATGATGAGATAGTTCATTTCCCGAAACTCGAGTCACAAGAAAATGTGTAATATATATTTTTTGGTAGTAAAACATAGTAATTTCTACAATTTGTTTTAATTATGATCAACTACCAAATAGTAACGGCTGAAACAATTCAGTATTTGTCTAAGATTATGGTGAAAATTGAAGCCTCAAAATATTATTGTATAATGTTCGACAAAATTACAGATATTAGCAATATTTCCCCAATGTCAATCATTATCCTCTATTTGGATGAAAAACTAGATGTGGGAGAAGATTTTGTCGGCTTCCTCGATTGTCACGCAGAAAATTATGATGACTTCACAAAAGAACCAGTCCTAACCGGCAAAAATATCAGGAAATACGGTGTTGAACTACCTAAGAAATTAGGGTTGTCGTTTGAAAATTGCGTGGGTATTGGAACCGATACCTGCAGTGTCACGCTGTTGGAACAAAAAGGAGCAGTATCGAAATTACAAAAATCGTTGAAAAATGCTGTGCAGTGTCCTTGGTACAATCCTAGTCTCAATTTATCTATTTCCAAAAGTGGTGTTCAAGATATAAGAAATTCTGTAGTTGTCATAAGAGATACTATTCATTTTTTCAAAGCGTTTCCTGAAAGAGCTAAAGTTCTTGAAATGGTCAATGATGATAAAGAGTTGATAAGTTTATGCGAAACCCGTTGGGCGGAACGACATGATTCAATCATACGTTCCAAGTTTTGTTTCGAAAACATCATTGAATGTTAGGAATTAATTGCTCAATGGAAACATAAAAAAGTTCTTCAAAGGCCCGATTAATTGTTCTACTACCACAAATTTATTGTTTCTCTATATTGCTTATCTTATTTTCTTAGTTGAACATGCAACTTGAGTAAGATTTCACTAGGCAAATCTATCGATAAACAGAGAGCACAATCTTTAGTAAATGACATTACATCTTTGTTAGAAGAAAAAAGGACCGATGTAGAGACATGTTTCAAAGCGATATTTGTAGAAGTAGAATTGCTTCATTGGTACTGGTGGATCTCAAATTCCGTTTCCATAATGATGTTTGTGATATTAATGATTTGATTCCTTCCAAAACCGTTGGATTAAAAGAGTCTTATTATTCTAGTTTTAAGCATATTTTATCCCGATTCTTGTCAAAATTCCAAGAAAATAATGATAGTACCATTTCTAGTTTGATGGAAACAGAATTAGAGTTTTGGTATAAAAAAATGCACTACTGAGACAGAAAATCTGCCAGATACAGCATTGAATGCTCTAAAATTTTGCGATAAGTCAACATATTTGAATGTTTACTTGGCACTATACTACTCTGTCAAGAAAGTACCGGGAATTTTCAATTAAAACAACATTTTTACATTTAATCGTCAAAATTTATTGCTCCAATACATCTATGCCAACGGCACTTCCAATTATCGAAACATTTTTTATATGCGCTTTCCGGGATGGACTTTAGCTCTCGCGCCGAATTTTGTTTTATGGCTTCAGTCGACTCAAAACGGGTGCCACGAAGGGGCAATTTTAGTTTTGGGAAGAGGAAAAATTCGCAGGGAGTCAAATCCGGCGAATACGGTGGTTGCTGAAGCTCGTTTGTTGAGTTTTTGGCGAGAAAGTCAGTCACAATCGTAGCTCGGTGAGAAGGCGCGTTATCGTCATGCAAAATCCATGAGTTGTTCGCCCACAAATTTGGCCGCTTCTTACGGATACGCTCACGCAAACATTTTATAACGCCTAGGTAATACTCCTTGTTTACCGTCTGACCCTCTGGAACGAATTCGTAGTGCACCACGCCACGGATATCGAAGAAAACAATGAGCATCACCTTCATTTTCGAGCGGCTTTGGCGTGGTTTTTTCGGTTTCGGCTCATTTTTTGCCACCCATTCCGATGATTGCTGGCTTGTTTGCATATCGTACTCGTAGACCCAGGTCTCATCACCAGTTATAATGCGTTCCATGAATGTAGAATCGGAATTACAGCGATCCAGCATGTCTGAAGCAACCTGTTCGCGATGACGTTTTTGAAGAAAATTCAGGTCTTTCGGTACGAGTCGTGCGGCCACCTTTCTCATGCCCAAAATATCAATCAAAATCGTACGTGTGGACTCGTGGGATATCTTAAGATCATGTGCTATCTCTCTCAAGCTGGTACGACGGTTTTCCAGCACCCTTTCCTTAATTTTATCGACGTTATCTTCGATCGAAGCCGTCGATGGGCGACCACTTCACGACCGTCCTTGAAGGCTCTGTACCACTTATATGCACGAGTTTTCGATAGAGCATTATCACCAAAGGCTTTTTGCAACATTTTCAATGCATCGGCACACGAAAATTCATTTGCAACACAAAACTTTAAACAAATTCTTTGCTCAACGTAATCACCCATAGTAAAAATCGGCACGCACTCTGACATCGACTGACTTAATCAGCTGTTGCAAACACACTAGTTGACAGATCCCGCTCAAGCTTGGCATAGTAATTAAGGACAGTGGTACCAACCTAGGAAAAAAAAATTTACCTGCCTCATTGCCCCGCCAGATTTAAATCGATAATTCCCGGTACTTTCTTGACAGAATGTACTTTATATCTGCAATGCCTGTAAGTCTGGCTAGCTCTCAGAGGAGTTTTCAACATTAAAGAGGTTAAACTTGGCTCAGATCTCAGATGGGTCAAGAAAGATTGGTAGGTTCGACCTTTTGTACGGTCATAGGGAAATTGAACTACATATTGATTCTGTGATAGACAGGTTTGCGAATATGAAGAGGAGATTCTTGGAATTGGTGTTATAGAAAACACGAAAAGACAATATATAACGAGTGAATGATTTCCATTTCATAACAATTGTTTTTGAGATATTCGTATATTATATTTATGACTATATTATTTCTGTTTGTTTTGATTACAAATTTATTTTCTTACAAGAAACATATTGTTTTGAAAAGTTAATGTTCCTTGTTATCTATGTATATTATGTTTTATTATTTTGTATTTATTTTGGATAAAAAATCGATGTATACCTGGCGATTTTTTTTCGATTAGCCCTAAGAAAAAAATTATTTATGCCCTTGGCAGAATACAGTTTGAAAATGTAGTAAACACTACGAAACTCGAGTCACTGTATATTCAGTGGATGAAAAGTGATAGAAAACTATGTAATTTCTTATTTCATTCCATTTACTAAATAAATTATTGAAATTTTCAGAGGGAAGCACTGTTGAACAATCGCATAAAAGCTTCTGTTTCACGTCAGTGCTTTTCTCTATTTTTTCAAAAGTCGTCGGTGTGTAGCTTAGTGTAAATTATGAGCTGTTAAAGGCTCATTTCACTGATAATGGCCCGCATGATGGATTAGCTCCACGCCGAATGTAAATTTTCAATTTGAAAGTGTCCCTGCTTGTACCACCGGCACCAGAGTTTTTGTCAGCCAGCGTACCATCTAGGTAAGAAATTCTGACGCCAGAGAAGGAAAGAAAACCACTCCGGTCAGACCAACAAAGACGGCGACGCAAACTTACGGAATTCAACACAACAGCTTAACTCTCGGTTACCGGAGATCGTGCACCGAGCACGTCCGACCAGCCACGGCATCCTAGATTCTTTTGTGCCTTTTAAAACTTTTCGAACGCAAAATTTGCCTAAACGACCTTTTCTGACCGTCGATACGTACAATCGAATGTCCTGTGATGAAGTGCAAACCGAAGACTTGTTTCTCGGCGTTCCTCATTCAACATTCCCATTTTAAATATGTTTGAAAACTTTTAAATGTTGTCCACTCATTGTTGGTGAAGTAAAAGTGCATACTTGGTGTTTCTTAAATTGTTATTCGGTTGTGGTAGTGGTTCTGTGACAGGAATTTTTGGATTAAATATGGATAGTGTGGCTAATAATCTTAGTAATGAGGTGAGTCTGTCTGTTAAGCTTCTTCGAACATTCAATCGAGTTTAAGATGTATAATCTCACAGGGTTGTTGAATGTTATCGTGGTTACAAAGAATACTGCAGGTGCGCCTCTCTTTTATTTAGGACATTCCTGTGCACCCCGTGATTTTCTGCTTGTTTTTAATAGTAGTGATTCATAACATCGTGGTAGAGGTTATATTTTTCTCTTGCAGATGTACAACACATCGTTTACAGGACGAAACTAGCGTCAGTACCACTTTTCATCATTATTCCAGTACGACATCTCGTAATTTTGAAAAAGTACAATGAACAAAATTATCTTACCAACAAGAATCCTGATTTATACACAATATGAGAAAAAGATAAAAACCAAAAAAGTTTCTGATAATTAAATGAAAGAAAAACTAAAAATTCTGTAGCATTCCGTTTGAACAATGTAGAACGTGTTTCTTCGTTTAATATCTACTCAAGCAATGTTTAAAATATACTATAATGTAAATAAATATTGTATAATATATGTTTGATGGTAGTATATTTGATTTGAAATTCATTTACATGTACCTACTTAAAAACCAAATATTTTCTTCTTCTACATCCACCAACGGATTTATATGGTTAATTTTTGTCCCCCGTCGCCTCACTTTATAAAATTCATATTATATTCATTTTTCAGTATATTCAACTATATCTATGATGATCACATGAGAAAAAATCTCATAATTTATATTACACTGTTAAAACAAAATTTTATAATGCCATGAAATCATTAATTACTTAGTTTTTATCACTTTTTATTAACTGAATATGCAGTGACTCGAATTTCGTAGTGTTTACTACGTTTTCAAACTGGATAAAACAAATTGTATATCAACTATTATATATTCAATAAAATAGAAAGGCCTTTTACTTGATAGAAGAAATATAACAAAATTTGAATATTAAAACAAATTAATATATGTTTATCTTCTACAATTTTAATTTAAAAAATTTTTATTCAAAAAACTTTTAGAATTAAATTAATGTCTAAAACAAGCACCGCTTATATTTAATAGACGTATATAATCTAAACTCAATATACAATGTCAAATGGAATAAATAAACCAAAAGATATACGAAAGTCCCTAAAATTAATAAATAAATATTTAAAGGAGACAAAATTTGTTTCTGGTCTTGCCTTCAAAACGCCATTTGCATCTTAAAAACATGAACATACTTAAAGGACCTCTCAAAGAATATAATTTATTTGAAATATTTAATATATTTAAATATTCGAATAAGTAAATTCAGAAATCTCTCAAAGCATGCACTATATCTTCAAAAAACAAATATAGTTCTAAGCAATTCCGTCTTCAGTCCTGAAATATATTCAAAATATCAAAATCAAAAAACTAACCCATACCAAACAACTCACCACGTGTAAATGAATAATGTTTCGAGACATAGATCATCTTTATAATTCAAGATTTATCTATGCTCTAACAGAATCAAAGAACATTGTGAGCTATTTTTAAGGCTTACTTAAATTCAAAATTCAATAAATCTCATTATGCAATGTCAATGAATTTAAGTAAGCCTTAAAAATAGCTCACACTGTTCTTTGATTCTGTTAGAGCATAGATAAATCTTGAATTATAAAGATGGTTTATTTATTCCATTTGACATTGTATATTGAGTTTAGATTATATACGTCTATTAAATATAAGCGGTGCTTGTTTTAGACATTAATTTAATTCTAAAAGTTTTTTCAATAAAAATTTTTTAAATTAAAATTGTAGAAGATAAACATATATTAATTTGTTTTAATATTCAAATTTTATTATATATTCGTTGAAGGCTTCGTTCGACTTGTGCAAAATTTCGTTAAGTGGGTTGCGCCAAAGGTCCATCTGCTCATTTAATAGTTTTATTTCTGAAACGTGCTTCTGCTTAAATATTTCTATGGATTCCATGATGTCTAGTTTTTTTCTTTCGCTTTCAGTTGTTATATTTCACGATTGTGGAATTCTTGGAAGATATAATTGGTTTCGAAAAAATGTGTCGCAAATTTCAAATATCAACTTGAATAATCTCTATGGCTTCAAGTCAATCATTAGTTTTTTCGTCTATGCTTTAAACTCTTTGTAATTTTTAAATTTTGAGGCAACTTAGTGAAAATTTTTATACACATGTGGTTGTTTTTCAATTTATTGACTGGGTTGATGTTAGAATTTCTAATTTTAGAGTTAAATTAGTGTTATATTGAAGGAATTCCATTTTTTTTTGGTGAAGCTATAACAGGCATTAAAAAATACAATCCGTCAATATTTCAATTCCCCCCAACTTTTCCAAAAATTACAAAAATTGCCTTCAACCCTGAACTTATTCCCCAAAATATGATGTTTAATTGAAACAGTCTTTATTACTTGATGAAAATCTAAAACTAAATCTAAACTGCAACCCTGAACTTATTACCCAAAATATAATGTTTAATTGAAACAGTCTTTACTTGATGAAAATCTAAATGAGGTTATTCTTATTTTTGAATAACTAAACTTGTTTCCGAAATCGCCTTCTATTTATAAAACAGTAGGTACAAAATTCCATTGAGCACTAAAACCCAAAAAGGGGGATCTCTAGCAATTTATGGTCTGGTTTGAGTATGAGGAAAGTTTTTTCTGCGTTAGTAACGTGAAAATATCGAGTATACATTTATTTACTTGAATTAACTCGCAAAGGTATGTCTTGTATGTATTTTGCATACTCTGGGTGGCGCTAGGGTATAATTAATACCTTAGTGTCTCTGTGTATAGCGAATATAGATACTTGACAGATTTGAAGTCACTAGCATACATTGGCACTGACGATAACGAATCTGTTTGAAACCTGCATGCTGCAATTTGCCTCTGTGATCAACAAAACCTTGTCGAGTTTGAGTATAGAATTGTTATGTATTTCTTATTAATGATTTTTTGGTGCAGATCAGCCGAATTAATTTCTTTGAAGTGGAGAGTTATTTAGTTCTAATTGATCGTTGAGCACTATTCCGATTTTGTTCTATTTATTTATCTCTAATGACTCTAAGGGACAACTTTTACTTTCTATATGTAAAATTTCTAAATTTTTGTTGAAAGTACGTCCCGTTTCTAAGAAATGGTTCGAATATGAGTGCCGACATCTCAGTGCTATAGCATAGGGCTCGTAACCGGAAGGTCACGGGTTCGAATCCTGTTCAGGTGGGAAAGAAATTTTCTAGTTAGACGGATGTCGGTCACCATTTCACTGTGGGGTCGAAAATCAACACTGCTGTGACCTAAAGTGGCACAATATCGCAATAACAAGGCCTACCCAGAACACAACTGAATTAATTCCTAACTCGCACAAACTGAAAAAAGCTTCCGAGGGATCTTTATAGAAGATCTAGGGGTATCAGGATAATAATATGTGGAATTACTTTTGGTATTGAGGAAACTCTTCAGGTGTTCTCCCATCTTCTGTCTGAAAGTTCTTCCTGTTTGTCTTATGTAAAGTTTTTGGCATTTACCGCAAGTTAACTTATAAACTCTCGATTTATCACTTATGTGTAATGTCCTTAATATTTTCGATTTATTTACTTAGGTTTGAATAAGTTTTGAACGAAGTTCTCAAATCATATTTTTTGAGGTATGTAGCAATTTTCTCAGAAATACCTTCAGTATATTTTAAGAAAATATTTTAGAAAATTGCTACACGCCTCAAAAATTAATATGATTTACGAATTTCTTTCAATAGTTATTCAAACAACCTCCATTAAAAATAATGGAGACATTACATATAAAGATAATAAATCGTTAGATTATAATTTAACCTGGCGTTGATTGCCAAGAAGTGTACGTGGAACTGACAAGAAGAACTTTCCGATAGAGAATTAGAGAACATTTGAAGAGTTTCCTCAATAACAAAAGTTATTCTATATATTCGAACCATTTCTTAGAAACGGGAAATATTTCCAACCATAATTTTGAATTTTTACATATAGAAAGTGAAAGTTATCCCTTAAACCTGTTAGTATCACTAGAGATGAATAAATGCAACAAAATCGGAATGTACTCAACGATTAATGATACCTAAATGACTCTCTAATCTTCAATATTTTCAGATGAAGTGGAATTTCCAGAGATCTCCTTTTTTGGGTTTTAGTTCTTAATAGAATTTTGTACCTACACTAATATGAATAGAAGCCGATTTCGAAAACAAATTTAGTAATTCAAAAATGTAAGATATACCACCTATCAATAATCAAATTAGCTCTTAGGCTTAGAAGATATTTTAATCTAGTTGGTTCGAGAAGTAGTTCTCAAACGCAAAGAACAAAGTTTGTTCATTTTGCCAAAAATACAAAGACTGTGTCAGTGTCCGGCATCTGCGCGAGTTCTAAAATTCGAGCGACTTTTGTCTTTTGTGCTATGCACTTTTGACTTTTGTCTTTGCTCAAACTTCTGTAGATTAACTTCGAAACAGAAAATTTCCAACTTGTCTCAGGGTACTTTCCCTGACCGAAGAAGACGAATTGAAGTCGAAACAAGCTTCAAACTTAACAGGTTTTCGAACCAAAGAATACTTTTGCTTCTTTGGATTCAAGACTTTTGTTTTTGAACAAAAGGGTCAAACGCGCCACAAACTTCATGGAGATTTGCGAAATCCCAAAAGTTCTTTTGCTTTTGTCAAAGAATCCGAAGTACTAAAATGGGATTCGGGTTTCACCTTACCCAATGAAAAACTTAGGGTGGATGTTGAGTTTTCGACCTTCATGGCTCATCAGCTAGGCGAAGAAGCCCAAGAGCTAATTTGATTATTGATAGTTTAATCTAGTTGGTTCAAGAAGTAGTTCTCAAACGCAAAGAAAAAAGTTTGTTCATTTTGCCAAATATACAAAGACTGGGTCAGTGTCCGGCATCTGCGCGAGTTCTACAATTCGAAGGACTTTTGTCTTTTGTGCTATGCATTTCTGACTTTTGTCTTTGCTCAAACCTATGTAGCACCTACCTAACGATACTAATGTGTTAGCGAAACGATCGTTGTATCATAATGATAATAAAATTTGTGCAAATCAGAATAAGCTTATTTAATAATATTACAAAATATAATGTGCCATATCTGATTATTGACTCGAAATTATCGTAGTAAAACACTTTCATTTACGTATTTATTTAAGATCCTGAGAGCAAAGCACATCTTATTGGGTTTTTTAATAGATATGATAATGCGTTTTATTTACAAAACAAAATGGGGCGCTGTTAATGAAAGACTCATTACATTAATTTATCTTTCTCTGATTTTATTTTTTGATGACATTTCCTTAGGGATATAAGCATTAAATATAACAACATTTGTTCTGCCCTTATTCACCACAAGATTATTCTGTGAAAACCAAGTTTCAACACTCGATATAATTAAAAAAATGTATATGGGACAGTAATTTATTTCCACAAAAATGTTTGTACTACTACAACAATTGTTTCACCACGATGTGGCTTCTTCAGGTATTACATTGTACTGTCTGATGGTATTCAATGTAACCGCGTTTAAGTACATTTTTAGGTACGTGACCAAATAATGGAAGCACAAGTCATAAAAACTCTAGGTATGCCATTAAGGAAAAATATTCAGTAATGGAGAATGATCGACATCTGTTTGTTCGTTCAAAAGGATTTTACGGGCATTATACCTGTTGATTTCAAGAAATTCTAAAAGTAGACTCCGGATTTATTTTCTTTATTTGTACGATCTTTATTGTTTTTTTCTAGGTACTAAGGTTATTAATTGTCTTAAAAGCCGCGTTATAATTGAAACAACTTTTGAAATATTTAGCAATATTTTCAGATAATCCATTGACATAAGATAACGAAAAATATTTCTGTGTATTGTCCTCTTTTATGATTGGGTACACGAGATTTAATGCCATTTTCTTTTGTTTATTGGATACCATTTTGTCTATAAGAAAGGGATTGTAACCGTTGTTTGACGCTATTTGTTTAATAATATTTAATACTTTCATAAAGTTTTCTGAATTTAAAGGGACATTCAATAATCTATGAATAAAACTATTATATGCTAACATCTTTTGGTTGGTGGGGTGGTTTGAAGTTTTATGCATTGGGATGTCTGTATGTGTTGGTTTGTGAAAAATACTAAAATCATATAAATTATTTAATCTTGTTATAGTGAGGTCAAGAAAATTAATACTTTGATTCTTTTCTTCTTCGATTGCAATTGATCTGGAATCGAAAATACACCTGAATCCTATAAGCAAATATTTTCTTTATTGGTACAAATATGTAGATGACATTTTTTGTTGCTTCAAAGGCACCGACCGACAACTACATATCTTCACGAATTTCATTAATAAACTCCACCCAAAAATCAAATTCACAATCGAAGAAGAAAAGAATCAAAGTATTAATTTTCTTGACTTCACTATAACAAGATTAAATAATTTACACGATTTTAGTATTTTTCACAAACCAACACATACAGACATCACAATACATAAAACTTCAAACCACCCCACCAACCAAAAGATGTCAGCATATAATAGTTTTATTCATATATTATTGAATGTCCCTTTAAATTCAGAAAACCTTATGAAAGAATTAAATATTATTAAACAAATAGCGTCAAACAACGGTTACAATCCCTTTCTTATAGACAAAATGGTATCCAATAAACAAAAGAAAATGGCATTAAATCTCGTGCACCCAATCATAAAAAGGACAATATACAGGAATATTTTTCGTTATCTTATGTCAATGAATTATCTGAAAATATTGCTAAATTTCAAAAGTTGTTTCAATTATAACGCGGCTTTTAAGACAATTGATAACCTTAGTACCTACATAAAAAACAATGAAGATCGTACAAATAAAGATAATAAATCCGGAGTCTACAAGTTGACTTGCAAAGATTGCCCTTTAGTATACATTGGCCAGACTGGTAGATCATTCAAGAAACGTGTCCAAGAACACCAAAGGGGTTATATATCCAGTTCTGTACATTCGACATATGCTAATCATCTTAAGGAATTCAGGCATAATTTCAACAATAATTATGAAATTATCCACGTTGAAAGCAAAAGTTCTAGATTAACACTTAGAATTTCTTGAAATCAACAGGTATAATGCCCGTAAAATCCTTTTGAACGAACAAACAGATGTCGATCATTCTCCATTACTGAATATTTTTCCTTAATGGCATTTTTAGCGGCAAACTCCAATAAACACCTAGAGTTTTTATGATTTGTGCTTCCATTATTTGGTCACGTACCTAAAAATGTATTTAAACGCGGTTACACTGAATACCATCAGACAGTACAATGTAATACCTGAAGAAGCCACATCGTGGTGAAACAATTGTAGTAGTACAAACATTTTTGTGGAAATAAATTACTGCCTCATATACATTTTTTTAATTAAAATGAGTTTCCACCAAGTAAAGACCGAATCTATCAAATACTCCATATAATTGATTGTACTTTATTCTGTGGTTATGCCTACAACGAGTATCATCACTCACCCAGAGTTTATGGTATCCTCGACGTAACTGATGATTTCGACATCTTCCATGTCTTAGGCAATAGAGTCAAGGTTATTTATTGCTGGAAGAAAAAAACAATGCTCACAGAATGCTACCCTGAAGAACTCCAAAAATTTTTTTTAACCAACTATAAAGTACAGTTTTATCATTTTTATTTATTTTGACACAATGTCAGTGGTTGGAGTAAGATGCAAACCAACTCAACGCTCTATATTTTCTTAATTTTTTAATGAAATAAAAACTATTCAGAAGAAATTTAGAAGTGAAGGCTTATATGTCTAGTAAGTAAGAATTTATCGATCCCTCGACTGGAAAAGCGATTTTATTATAGACATTTCAAAAAAGATTCCAGATTTTAATGAATTGCCAAAATGGAATTTATTACTTCATGTAGTAAACTACTCTTTCATTAAGCTTCAGTCCACTGACACCTCCTAGATTTGTTCAGATGGGTTACATTACAACAGTTTGACACAAAAGTAGTAAAAAAAATTTCATTCGCAGTCGGTAGGATTCGAACCTACGCTCCCAGAGGGAATCTGATTTCTAGTCAGACGCCTTAACCGCTCGGCCACGACTGCGTTTGTTACATCGTGCAAATTGCATGTAATCGAAGAATATACTGAAATGTAGAAAATCTAAAACTGATATTTTCCCTATATTTTTTCATTTCAGAGGATTAATTAAATTTTGCCAACTATATGAAAAAATTGATACTGGCAACAGTGACAAAAATAATGAATTAATTTAAGATTCTCCGATCGCAGCCTATACCTCTAGAAATTCTATATGTTTGGGAACTGTTTGTGCTGGTACTGGACCTTGTGGTTGTGCCAATGGTTATCGAAAGAATCCTTTCTTGAAAAAGCATGAGATGAGCAGAAATTATATTCTTGCTGTGCGAGATTTTTTCGTCCATATTCTGATGTCCATTTTGGTTCTGTTTAAGTTTTCACTGATGAAATTTCCGATCCAACTTGCTACCAAGGCGAAATATGCAACGATATCCTTGAGATTATTTATTATCATACTCGTGCCAAGGCGCTATGATTTCTTCGAAATGTTTGTCTGCATTTCTCGAATTTTGCGCTGATAATTTCGTGACATTCAAATCAGTACAGGGAAAAACTCATTGAAATTTTTTTAATATCTTGAAACAGTAGGCTCATAACATTATTTCAGAAAACACTGGAATTTGATCATTTAAAAAGCCCGCCTTAAGTTATTGTCAAAATAATTTTTGTCCCTTAGTTGACACAGCTGTCCTATATAAGCGAATTCAAACGTATTCCGTCATTGATTAAATAGTGCATTCATAATAACCGCCCCGTATAAATAATGACCAGTCGAATTGGACAAAGTGATAAACAATCATTTAGACTTCTTCATTACTCACGATGTCTAGGCATTATGAATGCTCCATTATTGTTGGGCAATTTGATAATTTGGCTGCAGGGTGCGCGGTCCTGAAAAGTCTGATTATACGCTAAACTGAAGCCATTTTATCTTTTATTTTTTAAGTTTTTCATACCATACAGTCTCTGAACTTTTAAACACGTTTATTATTTTTATTCTTTATTTTCTTCATCACAGAAGTATTCGAATAATTGATTGCAAAGGGCATTTTTAATAATGTCCTATTAATCAGAGAATGCGTAATATACGTGGTGCGATAGAAAAGTAATGAGACTGGCAAACACTGCAAGCGATGCGCAGCGTTGCCGGATTGCTGATGATAACTGATGATCGCTGGTGAAAGAGCACATGTATCAGTACTCCCCCTTCAGCTCAGTGCGAGTTTCAACTCATTAAATTTGTCGCGAGTACTTCAATTTGTTAGTTTATTTTAGGAATGTTTCGCGATTTGACAGTGGATAAATATATCGATGAAGAATCATAAATTTTGCATTTCATGCGCGGAAGCATTGTAATTGTTACCTGAGGCTGACTGTGAATCGACTTTATGAAAAATACGTGTGTACGAATGGTAAAGTGCATTCAAAATGGGCCGAGATGTGGCGAAAGATTTGCCCTGCTAAGGCCTGCTATTAACGTCTTTAAAGAACTTCACATCGCTGAAGAAGAGGATGAAGCGACTGAAAATCGTCAATTAAGTTTAAGAGAGTTGGCCGCTAAAATTTTTGTGTCTCACGGAGCCATTGGTACCATTTGAAACGCGCATTTGGAAACGGTCGAAATCACTAGTTATATAAGGTTATCATTGTCAACGAATGTCTGATTATACTAAATAAATCTTAGCGAAAAATCACCCTGATCCCCTGATATGGCTCCGGTCAAATTCTTTTCTCTTTCTAAAACTCAAATTACCACTGCGAGGCATCCGTTTTTTGTCGGAAGAATACATAATAAAATATTTGGAAGTGACTGCAGACGGACCACAACTCCAAAAGCCAACCGATGGTGGCGATTAAATCCATTTAATGAGGCACGTGTCTATTCGGCAGAGAAAAGATATATATCAAAAATTACCAACAAGATCATAGTTTGTCCCAGTGGCGCCTTCCATCGCATTGCAGCTTGACCCGCTGGGGACGCTTGTCTTGACTAAGATTCTAGTTTCATCCTGGCGAAATGGAGGATTAAGTCTTGATGCCTAAAGCAATGTCACTCGCGCCAGTCACTGGACCCGTGTGTTGGAAGTTCAAGAATGGAGCCCTAGTTTCACCGTGAAGGTGAAATGGAGTGCTGAGCCGCTTTGTTCAGCAGACAAGAATCTGTCGCAGCACAATGCTTCATCATTAAAACTAACGTACTCTATCCTATTGCAGTGAATTTCCAGATTTTTCTTTCCAATTGCCGAGTGCGCTATGTAGCATACTGCGTTACCTTGGGAGGGTGCACGCTCTCGGGAAGTATTCGTACGACCTGGCCACTCAATTGGTGTTGGACTCGAGGGGGCAGTGGTCCCTAGTCCACATGTTGGACTAGAAGGGTATTCCATCTATATGTTCGCAGAAACTCATGTTCAGGATATCTCGAGAGGTGCTTCAGGGTTTAGCGGGACTTGACGGTTCGACCGGCTTCATCCTGAACCAGGATCGATTGCGAGAAGTTTCTGCGGTTTGTGGATCTCTACAATACGATGGATCCATTGAAAGACTTCACAAGGCTTCGTGGGTCTTGACGTACAGGTAGGATTGACGGTGCTCGTACCAGGATCAATTGAGGCATCAATCTTGAGACTATCTTGGTTCATGAGACTGCGTTCGGGTGGGTGGATAAGAAGCCCCTTTGGCGTGCGAGTTGCGTCCCAAACAACTCGGGTACTGACATTGCAGAGCCAGTAGAGGTTGGATAGTGGTGCTTTGTTGTTGCCAGTCACGGTGTAGGTTTTCGGACTAAAGCCGAAACTGGAAGCTTCCTGGGCATGTTGTGGAGACTGCTGAGTAGTCACCTGATAAAAGAGCCAAGCTCATATGCTAGTAACCTAACCGGTAGAATGTCCCAGTGGATCAAGCCAGTTTTGGAGGATGGCGTAGAAAATTGGCAACAACTTCTCTCATTAAAGTTTTTTCCGTTCTGGTAGAAGAGAATGGTACGCTTGCTACTACACCAAAAGCCAAAGCCGATCTTTTCGCGCGTACATTCGCTGCCAACTGGACTATCGAAACATTTGGTCGGGAATCTTCAACAATTCCAACTATTTCGTCTAGAATGAGGAATATATACTTCAGACAATGGATCGTTGGACGAGTGCTTGGTGGAGCCAATTCTAAGAAAGCAAGTGGACCAGACGGGATTCAATTGTATTTAAAAAGTGTTCACCAGAGCCTACATCTGTTCTTTGTAAGATGTTCACTATGTCATACAGGGAAGGAATTTTCTCTGATTCATGGAAGAGTCTATACCAAAGAAGGAAAGAAAAAGTTGTCCCTCAAATTTAGCGATAATATGCAATTTTTCGGAAGTCGTGATTGATCAATCTCGGAATGGTTAGCTACCTGGAAAGCAAAGGTCTCATCAGTTACAAAAATTATTGTTTCCGCAAACACCGCTCAACAGGTGACCTCCTTAGCTATGTGATACCAATGCAGACGAGGAATATTGAGCAGAATTTAGGTCAGTTGTTCTTAACATATCCACGGTTTTCAGTGGTTTCTGGTATAAGGTTTTTCTGAATAAGCTATGTTTATATGGTTTTCCTGGGAATTTGTGCGATTGGATGAAGAGTTTCCTCACCAACAAGAGCATTTATGTTTTCGTGAATGGTGTCGGTTTCCGTTTATGTTCTGATTATACAATCCTCAGGAAATTTTGCACGAACATGGACATTATTATTCTACTTCTAAATTTCAAATCGATCGAATCTATAATTCCGAAAATATTAGGAAAAATATGGAAGAAATTCAAACGTGAATAACTACGAAACTATTGAAACAATTTTGTCCATCAACGAAACTTTTTCCCTTCGAAACTTATCATTTTCGGCTCAAAATTCGAAAACTACAGACGATGCACGCCATTTCCCGGAACTAGACATTGTAGTTTGTAATCCATAAATGATTTCGAATAATTCATGGCTGACCTTCAAAATCTTTAGGGGTACAAGGTTCAGCCTGCTCGATTTGATATGGGAAGAGGTCGTTTTACAATCCTGCATAATTTCGACAACCAGAAACAAATTAATATGCGACAGACACTTAGCACTCGCATAACATTCATATTTTCAGTATACAAGAGGTGGCAATTAGCAGATAAATATCAGTGGCGAAGTCTGCGGCACAACAAGTACAATTGTTAACTGTTCCCATGAAAACAGGAAGTCTATTCATTTTTGTTTTCGTCCAGATGATCATTAAACGCTGTCCAATCTCATTCAATTGCATTGCTGTCTACGTATTAATAGAATGTCCCGAGGGCTTAAGTGTTATCTCTGCCTATAAAAATAAACGCACTGCGTGTACATTGTCATGGGAACATCTCCCTGATGCCGACAGAGGAAGCGCGTTGTGATCTATCATATCTTTAAGACGTACTGACATGAACATTCCATCGAAAAATTCTCGTACTCCAGTAAGCAAAAAAAAATCGGAAACAAGAGCCCTACGGCAAAAAAATACCAATACATTATTAGAATTATCCTTTTGGAAACGTTGCAAAATTCTATCTTTCGTTCCTTTTGTAAAGTTGTCATTATAGGGATTTTTTTGGTTTCCTTGACATGTAGTATTGTCTTTTCAGTGACATGGTTTTTGGACATACTTTTATATTTCGTTGATTTCCAAATCTGTTAGCCAATTTGCGAAACCCAGGCGCGAATTGTGTCGTCCTATGGCCAATAAGGCGTTTAAATTGTTTCCTTTAATCTTACGCGGTCTTCCTTAAACTGGTCTATGCCTCATAACCATGCCATTTTTTTTATCCTCTTTATTGTCCCATAAACAGCATTTTTCCCAGTTCAGTCAACTGCACTAATTTTTTAACGTTTCGAAAACTCCTTCTATACAAATATTCTACCTGTTTTCTTTTTTCTAGTTGTGACATTATTTCATGAATTGTATACCTGTTGACAACCAAAAATATTTAACAAACAGTGTTGCCATGCAACTTTGGCCATAGCCGACTATCTGCACAACCTGGGTTGTATATAACAGTGTCAAACGCAAGAGATCATGAAGCAAAAAAGATGCACCGGCTCAAAGCATTTCGAAAGCTAATATCCATCAAAAAAAGGTGATGCTGTCTCTTTGGTAGGATTTCAAAGGTAAAATAATAAGAAGCGGTTTTTTTACTTGATAGAAGAATAATTACAAACTTTGAATATCGAAACAGATTTAATCTGTTGGTCTTCTACAGTTTTAATTTCAAAAATTTTCAGAAAAATTTAAAAAAACTTTTAGAATTAATTTAATGTCTTATAATAAGCACTGTTTATATTTAGTAGACGTATAAAATCGAAATTCATTATACAATATCAAATGGAATAAAAAAAAAACCCAACAAAAATAAATTGTTATTATAATTAAAATTAAAAATAAGTAATATTGAATGTTTCGTTCCAAACATGCGCATGTTTTGCCTCTAACAAACATTTGACAAAATACTGAATTGTTTCAGCCGTTACTATTTGGTAGTTGATCATAATTAAAACAAATTGTGAAAATTACTATGTTTTACTACCAATAAAAATATATTTTACACATCAGACAGTTGTCTGATGATGGGATAGTTCATTTCCCGAAACTCGAGTCACAAGAAAATGTGTAAAATATATTTTTATTGGTAGTAAAACATAGTCATTTCTACAATTTGTTTTAATTATTTGACAAAATGTTTAGTTTCTGGTCTTATATTTATGAAAACTAAATTTTTTTCAAAAATACACAACATAATTTTAAGAACTTCTCCAAAACTAATTCATTTGAAATATTTAACATGTTTAAATATTTAAATAAGTTACTTCAAAAACTCTCAAAAATATGTAGCACATCCTCAAAAACAATTAGAATTCAGATAAGCTCAGTTCAACTTGACATTTATAATATAACTTCAATTAAAAATAAATGAACTTGTAATCTTACCAAACAATTTCTGGAACTTCTGTGAATGCAATTAAAACTAGGTAGGTACATCTAATATCCAAGATAATCAGACCAAGAAATCACACAAAGTTTGTAAGGCAATTTTATGGCCTTCTTTAAACCACTGGGAACTGTATAATAAACTTGTCTAATAATAAGCACTGCGTATATTTAATAGACGTATAAAAAAATCAAAATTCACTATACTATATCAAATGGAATAAAAAACCCACCAAAAATAAATTATTGATTGAAATTAAAAATAAGTAATATATATGTTTGTTACAGGCAAAACATACCACGCCTGTCTGACGAGTTCAGGTGCGCATGTTTGGAACGAAACATTCAATATTACTTATTTTTAATTTTAATTAACAATTTATTTTTGTTGGGTTTTTTTTATTCCATTTGATGAATTTTGATCTTTTACGTCTATTAAATAAAAGCAGTGCTTATTATAAGGTATTAATTTAATTCTAAAAGTTTTAAAATATATTTTTTTTAAATTAAAATTGTAGAAGACTGTCTGTTTTGATCTTCAAAGTTTGGATTTTAAAGGAATCGTTTATTTTTGAGCTTTTACCGGATAACAGAACAAGTAATTCGGAAGTCAACTGTCATCAGCTGGTCAAACAGAATGATGCACTTCAACAGAAAAGGTGTTGTGTTCCACCGAGATAATGCGAGACCTCATACAAGTTTGGTCACGCGCCAAAGGCTTTTACAGCTTGAATGGGATACACTGCCACATCCACCATATTCTCCAGATCTGGCGTCTTCTTGAATATTATTTGTTCCGGTCATTGCAAAAGTGTTTGGACAGTAAAACCTTTACCTCAAAAGAAAAGGTCAAAATTCACCTGGATCATTTTTTTGCCAGCAGAGAACAAAATTTTTATGAGCATGGAATCATGCTACTACCAGAAAGATGGCAGTGTTGGACCAGAATGGCCAATATGAAATTCAATAACATATTTATTCATTGTACGAAAATTGTTGATTTGCCCAAAAAAACGAAATTTCTTTCTGAACAACCCAATATATGTTGATTATCTTCATCGGCTTTATTTGTTTTGTTCAATGGTCTATTTAACTTCTTAATTTTGATCATATATTCTGGTGATTACATTACAATTATATTGATTCATCTTATGGTTTTATTTGGAATTGATAATCTTATGGATTGTGAATCGATCCTCTTCAGTAAGCCTTTTTTTATTTCTCTTATGAATTTATATATTTTTTTCTTTTTAATTTCTTTGTCTTGAAATATTTTTAATAACGTTTCTTGTCTCAAAAGGATCCAACATTACCATCGGTCAACGATGCAACGAACGAAGCTTAATTCTCTTGCACTTTTATGCATTGAGACTGAAATAACAACTTCAATGCGACTATAGATGCATTCGCGTGGTCGAAGGAACTGAAGAAGAATTTTGAGTTTAATTATATTTGTAATATTTTATTGTCATTTTTTTAAACAGTACTATATTGTGAAACCAATAAAAGTTTTACCCAATTTTAGACCATTAACCATGAATTTCCAGATGTTTCGTTTCAAGGAAGGAGGCCTAGGGCGCAAATAAGAGTTAATCAAGGCCTGTTCATGGACTTGCTAAAAACACCTTGTTTGAACAAATTGAGATCGCTCACAGTTTAATCCGAACAATTCATCGCCGTAAGTAAAAGATGCACAGTAGCATTAATCAGTCGTGAAACCTATTCAAACAAAAGACAATCGTCATATTCTGTGACCTTCAAGAATCGCATCACTGACAGATGCTCGAACTAGATCGATTCCAACAGAACGACCACAGTTCAACCTTGAGGACTCACCCATCATAGCATCCCAGGTTAATTTATTAACCAATCTTGAATAATCATGCCTACACCTCCTTAGTTTCATGTCGCGAGGTACCTACTGACTGCATGGTAGGTAATTACCCCTCCCACGTTAGGATTTTATTGATTGCGATGTAATCAACGTTTTGTCCGCCATTCATGAACAGCAGGTCGTTGTTATTCTTGAAAGATTACTGCGAATAGTTAAGTTATTTTGTCGGATTCGTGAAGCAGTCTGTCTAAAGGAAAGAAGTTTTGGGTTTATTGGAAGAAAATCCATTTTTGATGTTCTTGCAGCTAGTGCACTTGTTGTCACCGGCCATTAGTCTTTTTCATGCTTAATTTTCTAACGGTCAGTTTCATAAACAACATCAAAAGGCTCCTTTATGATAAAGTCCCTTCATGCAAAAGGATCCTTTAAATGGGACCAAATGCCACTTATCAGTTCCATAAATGCAAATCTACCGTCCTTTATTTAAAGCTTCCTTTAATGCGCTGGTCATATGTTTCCGACTGTTGGCTATCCTGAGAACTAGTGATTTTACGAATATCATTGGTGATATTCTGTAAAAATTGTGAGTTATGCGTCGGAACTTGTAAAAATAAAAAGAAAAGAACCATAAATCAGTCTTTGCATAAATATTATGTGCAGAAGACAGTATATTGGAACTTATATCATTATTACGTGCAAATTGCTATATAATAAAATAGAAAGGCTTTTTACTTGATAGAAGAAATATAACAAAATTTGAATATCAAAACAAATTGAAATATGTTTATCTTCTACAATTTTAATTTCCAAAAGAATTTTTTTTATTCAAAAACTTTTAGAATTAAATTAATGTCTAAAACAAGCACCGCTTACATTTAATAGACGTATATAATCAAAACTCAATATACAATGTCAAATGAAATAAATAACCCAGCAGATATACGAAAGTAATTAAAATTAATAAATAAATATTCAAACGAGACAAAATTTTGTTTCTGGTCTTATCTTAAGAAATACTACTTGCCTTATAAAAACATGAACACACTTGAAGGACTTCCCAAAGAATATAATTTATTTGAAATATTTAATACATTTAAATATTCGAACAAATTATTTCAAAAAACTCTAAAAAATTTGCACTATATTTTCAAAAAACAAATATAATTCTAGATAATCCCTTCATCAGCCGTTTTTAATAGTCCAAATATCAAAATCAAAAACATAACCTACATCACTCACGTGTTAAAAGACTTAAGCTTCGAACTACAGATCAACTATATATTCAAGATTGATCTATGTTCTAACAAAATCAAAGAACAAAGTGAGTTATTTTAAGGTTTACCTAAATCCATTGACACCGTATAAAGAAATTTATTGAAGCCAAAATATAATTATATATTATATATAAAATAAAATAGAAAGGCTTTTTACTTGATAGAAGAAATATAACAAAATTTGAATATCAAAACAAATTGAAATATGTTTATCTTCTACAATTTTAATTTCCAAAAGAATTTTTTTTATTCAAAAACTTTTAGAATTAAATTAATGTCTAAAACAAGCACCGCTTACATTTAATAGACGTATATAATCAAAACTCAATATACAATGTCAAATGAAATAAATAACCCAGCAGATATACGAAAGTAATTAAAATTAATAAATAAATATTCAAACGAGACAAAATTTTGTTTCTGGTCTTATCTTAAGAAATACTACTTGCCTTATAAAAACATGAACACACTTGAAGGACTTCCCAAAGAATATAATTTATTTGAAATATTTAATACATTTAAATATTCGAACAAATTATTTCAAAAAACTCTAAAAAATGTGCACTATATTTTCAAAAAACAAATATAATTCTAGATAATCCCTTCATCAGCCGTTTTTAATAGTCCAAATATCAAAATCAAAAACATAACCTACATCACTCACGTGTTAAAAGACTTAAGCTTCGAACTACAGATCAACTATATATTCAAGATTGATCTATGTTCTAACAAAATCAAAGAACAAAGTGAGTTATTTTAAGGTTTACCTAAATCCATTGACACCGTATAAAGAAATTTATTGAAGCCAAAATATAATTATATATTATATATAAAATAAAATAGAAAGGCTTTTTACTTGATAGAAGAAATATAACAAAATTTGAATATCAAAACAAATTGAAATATGTTTATCTTCTACAATTTTAATTTCCAAAAGAATTTTTTTTTTTTTTTTTTTTTTTTTTTTTTTTTTTTTTTTTTATTCAAAAACTTTTAGAATTAAATTAATGTCTAAAACAAGCACCGCTTACATTTAATAGACGTATATAATCAAAACTCAATATACAATGTCAAATGAAATAAATAACCCAGCAGATATACGAAAGTAATTAAAATTAATAAATAAATATTCAAACGAGACAAAATTTTGTTTCTGGTCTTATCTTAAGAAATACTACTTGCCTTATAAAAACATGAACACACTTGAAGGACTTCCCAAAGAATATAATTTATTTGAAATATTTAATACATTTAAATATTCGAACAAATTATTTCAAAAAACTCTAAAAAATGTGCACTATATTTTCAAAAAACAAATATAATTCTAGATAATCCCTTCATCAGCCGTTTTTAATAGTCCAAATATCAAAATCAAAAACATAACCTACATCACTCACGTGTTAAAAGACTTAAGCTTCGAACTACAGATCAACTATATATTCAAGATTGATCTATGTTCTAACAAAATCAAAGAACAAAGTGAGTTATTTTAAGGTTTACCTAAATCCATTGACACCGTATAAAGAAATTTATTGAAGCCAAAATATAATTATATATTATATATAAAATAAAATAGAAAGGCTTTTTACTTGATAGAAGAAATATAACAAAATTTGAATATCAAAACAAATTGAAATATGTTTATCTTCTACAATTTTAATTTCCAAAAGAATTTTTTTTATTCAAAAACTTTTAGAATTAAATTAATGTCTAAAACAAGCACCGCTTACATTTAATAGACGTATATAATCAAAACTCAATATACAATGTCAAATGAAATAAATAACCCAGCAGATATACGAAAGTAATTAAAATTAATAAATAAATATTCAAACGAGACAAAATTTTGTTTCTGGTCTTATCTTAAGAAATACTACTTGCCTTATAAAAACATGAACACACTTGAAGGACTTCCCAAAGAATATAATTTATTTGAAATATTTAATACATTTAAATATTCGAACAAATTATTTCAAAAAACTCTAAAAAATGTGCACTATATTTTCAAAAAACAAATATAATTCTAGATAATCCCTTCATCAGCCCTTTTTAATAGTCCAAATATCAAAATCAAAAACATAACCTACATCACTCACGTGTTAAAAGACTTAAGCTTCGAACTACAGATCAACTATATATTCAAGATTGATCTATGTTCTAACAAAATCAAAGAACAAAGTGAGTTATTTTAAGGTTTACCTAAATCCATTGACACCGTATAAAGAAATTTATTGAAGCCAAAATATAATTATATATTATATATAAAATAAAATAGAAAGGCTTTTTACTTGATAGAAGAAATATAACAAAATTTGAATATCAAAACAAATTGAAATATGTTTATCTTCTACAATTTTAATTTCCAAAAGAATTTTTTTTATTCAAAAAAATTTTATAAAATTTTGTCTCGTTTGAATATTTATTTATTAATTTTAATTACTTTCGTATATCTGCTGGGTTATTTATTTCATTTGACATTGTATATTGAGTTTTGATTATATACGTCTATTAAATGTAAGCGGTGCTTGTTTTAGACATTAATTTAATTCTAAAAGTTTTTGAATAAAAAAAAATTCTTTTGGAAATTAAAATTGTAGAAGATAAACATATTTCAATTTGTTTTGATATTCAAATTTTGTTATATTTCTTCTATCAAGTAAAAAGCCTTTCTATTTTATTTTATATATAATATATAATTATATTTTGGCTTCAATAAATTTCTTTATACGGTGTCAATGGATTTAGGTAAACCTTAAAATAACTCACTTTGTTCTTTGATTTTGTTAGAACATAGATCAATCTTGAATATATAGTTGATCTGTAGTTCGAAGCTTAAGTCTTTTAACACGTGAGTGATGTAGGTTATGTTTTTGATTTTGATATTTGGACTATTAAAAAGGGCTGATGAAGGGATTATCTAGAATTATATTTGTTTTTTGAAAATATAGTGCACATTTTTTAGAGTTTTTTGAAATAATTTGTTCGAATATTTAAATGTATTAAATATTTCAAATAAATTATATTCTTTGGGAAGTCCTTCAAGTGTGTTCATGTTTTTATAAGGCAAGTAGTATTTCTTAAGATAAGACCAGAAACAAAATTTTGTCTCGTTTGAATATTTATTTATTAATTTTAATTACTTTCGTATATCTGCTGGGTTATTTATTTCATTTGACATTGTATATTGAGTTTTGATTATATACGTCTATTAAATGTAAGCGGTGCTTGTTTTAGACATTAATTTAATTCTAAAAGTTTTTGAATAAAAAAAATTCTTTTGGAAATTAAAATTGTAGAAGATAAACATATTTCAATTTGTTTTGATATTCAAAAATTGCTATATTTTAGCAAACGTGAGTTATATGAGTGAATATGGAAGAGAAGAGAAAAAAGGTATTACTTTTAAACCTGAGGAGGAACTACGTCTCTTGGAATTGACCGAAGAAGAGAATTTTAATGTCATAGGATAAAGCGTGGCAGAGAATAGCAGAGATAGCTTTCAATGCAACAGCTCTCCATTGGAGAAGTAGCTCAAATCCAAATATGACAATATAAAAACTTAAACTAGAAAGCTGCTCAACGCAGTAGTCATATTAAAGGGACTGGTGGTGGGGCTCCATTGAAATTGAAGGAGCCAATTTCCAAACAGTTGAGCCCAACTGTTACGAACCCACTTACCGAAGCGAAGATGTATTATAAAGAAAAACATCTCTAGTAGAAGTTCAGATAGTGGCTATCAAGGAACAGAATAGAAGAGAAGAAGAGGAGCATTCGAAGTTGAAAATATTATTAGATTTGTAAATTAAGGACACGGAGAGAAAGTTAAATAATAATAATTAAATTCTTTTTTTATTTTGAATGCACTCTCTGGGAAAAGCGGAATTAGAATTCTATCAGCATTGCTTCCGACTATGATATCCCCTCAAATTTGAATTAAAAACAGAAATGTCAATAACACATAAGATTTTTATTTCTTTATTCTCACTAGAAACTTTTTCAAATGTTACCTAAAGTAAAACAATGAATCAGAAATACAAACATAGAAACCTATCTAAATACATACCTTGTAAAATCTTATAAAAATTATATGAAATCTTGTCATGTTGAAAATACAATTTGAGTATGAAGAACAGTTTCACAAGTCACAAAAAAATTTATTTTCAATTATCATACAAATATAAATTATAAAGTAACAAAATGTTCATTAATAATCAACTGTATTACTTGACGAGCTGCATTAACATTAGTTCAATTTATTTGAAAGTGGGTTCGTAACAGTTGGGCTCAACTGTTTGGAAATTGGCTCCCTCAATTTCAATGGAGCTCCACTACCAGTCCCTTTAATATGACTGCGTTGAGCAACTTTCTAGTTTAAGTTTTTATATTGTCATATTTGGATTTGAGCTGATCCCCATCTCTCCAATAGAGAACTGTTGCATTGAAAACAGTTGCTATTCTCTGCCAGACTTTATCCTATAATATTAAAATCCTCTTTTTCAATCAATTCCAAGATACATAGTTCCTCCTCAGGTTTTAAAGTAATACTTTTTTTTCTCTTTTCTTCCATTTTCATTTATAAAACTCACGTTTACTAAAATATAACAATTCCCACGTAATAATGACATAAATTTCAGTACATAACCATGTTTATGCAAATACTGATTTATGCTTCTTATCTTTTTCTTTTTACAAGTTCCGGCGCATAGCTCACAATTTTTTCAGAATATCACCAACTATATTCGTAAAATCACTAATTCTCAGGATAGCCAACAGTCGGAAACATATGACCGGCGCATTAAAGGAAGCTTTAAGTAAAGTACGGTCGATGTGCGTTTATGAACCTGATGGTCACATTTAAAGGATCCTTTTTCATAAAGGGACTTTATCATAAAGGAGCCTTTTGATGTTGTTTATGAAACTCGCCGTTAGTTACAACTCGGAACACAGAAAAACATAACAGAAAATATTTACCCCAAATAATGTCCTAGAGACCGAAATAGCTATAAAATGTTGGAATTTTCGTTCAATTATTTTTATTTGATCCTTTATTTTAAAAAAATTTAGATTATTTTGGAATAGCGGTTTTGTTGTGTTTGTATGTTAATATACATACTTATACAGTTTTTTTAAATACATTTGTATTAATACGTTTCATGTCGGGATGTAAAAAAGTTTTTTCGGAGACATCGAAAAATATTTTATTTTGATTATATGTAAGGATATCATTTTGATAGTTTTTGTATTTAGTTTCAATATATACGAAGTTTGGTTTATTTATTCCATTTGACATTATATATTGAGTTTTGATTATATACGTCTATTAAATGTAAGCGGTGCTTGTTTTAGACATTAATTTAATTCTAAAAGTTTTTTGAATAAAAAAATTTTTTCGAAATTGAAATGGTACAAGATAAACATATTTTAATTTGTTTTGATATTCAAATTTTGTTATATTTCTTCTATCAAGTAAAAGGCCTTTCTATTTTATTTCATATATAATATATAATTATATTTTGGCTTCAATAAATCTCATTATGGAATGTCAATGAATTTAAATAAGCCTTAAAAATAACTCATACTCTTCTTTGATTTTGTTAGAACATAGATCAATCTTGAATTATAAAGTTGATCTGTGTTTCGAAGCATTTGTTCTTTACACGTGGTGAGTGGTTGATATAGGTTAGTTTTTTGATTTTGATATTTGGAATATTATTCAGGACCGATGAAGGAATTGCTTAGAATTATATTTGTTTTTTGAAGATATAGTGCATGTTTTTAGAGATTTCTGCATTAACTTATTCGAATATTTAAATATATTAAATATTTCAAATAAATTATATTCTTTGAGAAGTCCTTTAAGTGTGTTCATGTTTTTTCAAAGGCAATTGGTGTTCTTAAAGGTAAGACCAGAAACAAAATTTTGTCTCCTTTAAATATTTATTTATTAATTTTAATGACTTTTGTATATCTGTTGGTTTATTTATTCCATTTGACATTATATATCGAGTTTTGATTATATACGTCTATTAAATGTAAGCGGTGCTTGTTTTAGACATTAATTTAATTCTAAAAGTTTTTTGAATAAAAAATTTTTTTTGAAATTAAAATTGTAGAAGATAAACATATTTTAATTTGTTTTGATATTCAAATTTAGTTTTTTAGTTTTTAAGAAAAAAATTAAAAGCTATTTTTCGGGCGCCATCTTTAGGGGCCTGTAACTAGACAGGGGGGCTCAAAAAATTAAGTTTATATGAAAGACCCACCCTATTTTTTGACAAGGAATCACCCCCAAAATTTTTTCGCAACTATTTATATACACCTGTATATAATTCTGAATTTAAAGTAGTTATATTTTATTAATGCTGTAGTTTTTACTTGTCAAATGATGTCAAATGATGACAGCTGCCCAGATAGCGGGCTATTCAAAATGAAACCTCTTATTGAAAAACCCTTTATAATCTATAGATTCACCTAATAAAAGTGTAATATTTCTTTAAGATGTCATATTTTTTATTCAAGTTCCTAGACGTATTCGAATTAAGGTTATTAAATTTGTATAAAATAGGCTCCACCCAATCATGTGTAAGCCTATTTTATGTTAGCGCACATAAATAATATGTTGCTTTCATAATGTCTTTTCAAAATTTCGAAACGGCAGCTGACTGAAGACAATTCCAGAAAGCCAAGTTGAAACAATTGGTACAAATTTAACCTCTAACCCAGTCATAAACAATTGTCACTGGCTTAAATTAAACTTGTCGCTGTTTTAACTCATGAATACGTTTATCAGGTGGGAATTTCAATGGAATGGTATAATAGAATAATTAAGATTTCGATTTCGCTTCGGAATAACAGAAATAACCTTATACACAGCTGCTCGACAAGTTTTTGGCTAGTGTCCCATTACTAGACGATTGCGATAGGGATCAACGAACGAGATTCACTTTGTGATTCACCTATTTTCCAATAAAACAAACCGCAGTACTCCATACAGGATCGGACTTTACCCAACGTTTCTATTTGCAATTTTTTATTTTATCAATTTATATCTTTGTGTTTGTTTTTACGGACATTCTTGACTTATCCTATGCATTGTGAATGTACAGGTTGAATAAATAATAGGTGTTCCAATAAGAGCGCAAGATTTGATTGGGCGCCATGTTTGACAGTCATAATGTCACATGCTTATGACGTGACAGATCGAAAATTGACAGAAGGGAGTTAATTAACATGGAGGTTATTACACAGTAGAACAACACGTCCTGATTGTCAAAAATTATTATCAAAATGGTGAAAGTTTAATTGCCACTATTCGTAAAGTGCGTCCAATGATCGGTCGAAATAATGTGACTAATTCATCTACTGTGAAAAGAATAATCAAAAAATTCGAAAGTACTGGTTCGGTTAGTGATGTGAAACATCCGAAACGAGCTTGTAGAGGTCGTTCAGAACAAAACATCACGGTTCGCGAAAGTGTGACAGAAAGGTCAGATACTTCAATTCGCCATCGAGCACAAGAAGTGGACATTTCAACAGGCACTCTTCAGCGAATTCTCATTTGAAGATTTACAGCTGCATGCCTCCAAAATCCAACTGACTGAACAACTTCTGCCGGTAGACCATGAACAGCGAAGAGAATTCACCAATTGGATCCTTGAGCAACGTGCTGATTTTGCAAACAAAATCATTTTCAGTGACGAGGCCCATTTTCACCTCGATGGCGTTGTTAATAGGCAAAACTGTCGCATTTGGGGCTTAGAAAATCCATGAATGATTCATCAGAAAGCAATGTATCTACAACGGGTCACTGTATGGTGTGCATTATGGTCTGGGGGAATAATTGGACCGTTTTTCTTCGAAAACGAAGAAGGTAATGCGAGAATGGCGAACGTTATCGTGCTATCGTGCAGTTTCTTGTGCCTCATTTGGAAGCTATTGATTTTGGCGATATGTGGTTTCAGCAGGACGGTACCATATGTCATACCGCCCGTGAAACATAGACCATCTTGCACGAGTTTGCTCCTGGTTGTGTCATTTCCCGATTTGGTGACCACGCTCTTGGGATTTAACGCCTTTAGACTTCTGCCTGTGGGGTTATCTGAAGTCACAGGATTATGCCAATAAGCCTGCAACCATCGAAGCATTGAAAGCCGAAATAAGACGTTGTATCAATGAAATACCACATGTATTCAATAACGTTATTGAAAATTTCGTCAAAAGGGTAAGCATATGGAAGCAAGGCCTTGGCGGCTATTTACAAGATATTTTATTTCATGCATAATTCTCAAATGTATATTTTCTAAATCAATAAATATTTCAATACTTTGCTACAGAAAACCATGTTTTATTGAACACTGAAATCTTGCGCTCTTATTGAATCACCCTATATATTCATTTATTTGAACTGTTTCGGCCGTTACTGGCGATGTAGTTGATCATAATTGAAATGAGTTTCACCAAATTTTTTTTTTACTACTAAAAAAATCAAAATATACTAGGAGTACAAATTAATTTGGTATCGTTTTTTAGCTTATCAATTATTTCAAGAGATAATGAATGAACAAAGTAATCAAAATTTTTAATTGCATAGTGATCAAGTCTAGTCTCGATTGCTTCATATATGTACATTACAATAAGGAATTTAGATATCACAAGTAAGCAATAACATTTATTATCTTCAGTAGCTATTTTGTTTTGAAAAAATACTACTTTCTGTTTCCTATTCATTTTTCATTGTTTCTGTTTCCTATTCACATTCATTATTAATGAATGTCTTTTTTTAAAAAGAAATCTTTCCCCTCTATACACATACATGGTGTCATGCTATTCGACATACAAACTCTGGAGTTTAGTGCGATCAAAAAGTAGTTGGGTAGATGTCAAAAGAAGCAAAAATAAATATTTCACGAAAGAAAATTCATTAATTTATTAAAGAGTACAAGTAATTTCGTTCTTTTGGGAAAATGGAAGATAATTTTCGTATAATGAATAAATATTTTATTAAATTATATATTGGCCATTCTGGCCCAACACCCTTTGTTATCTTTCTGCTAGTAGCATGATTTCACGCTCATAAAATGTTTGGTCTTTGCTGGCAAAAAACTGATTCAGGTGATTTTTGACCTCTTCATTTGAAGTAAAGATTTAACCATCCAAAAAATTTTGCAATGACCGGAACAAATAATAATCAGAAGGTGCCAGATCTGGATAATATGTTGGTTGTGGCAATGTATCCCATTCAAGCTGTAAAAGCTTTTGGCGAGTGACCAAACTTTATTATTATTATTATTAATTATTATTAAACATAAATAAAGGCTAGGGACAGAGTCCCATGTAAGCCTAAAAACTAAAAAATACAAAAAAAAAAGCTGATACAATGCATGCAGAAAGAAACTGAAAAATAATTAATCTATGCACTAAAATTAACCAAATAAACAAACGTCTATTTTGTTTTTAAAACTATTCACCGACACAGAATTCATCACATCGCTAGGCAAGCCATTCCACGCCTCGAAAACACGATTCACCAAAAAGTTCTGTCTCTGTCTTGTAGCAAATTTCTCCCTCCTCAGTTTGAGATTGTGACCCCTCAACCGCAAATCATTGTTGAAGATAAAAAGTTCCCTCATATTAGCATAATTATACTTCGCAATACGGAAAGATATTATGAGGTCTCCTCGGAGTCGACGTTGGTCAAAAGCCATCAGTTGTGCCATTCTCAGTCTTTCGGGATAGGATGGACGCACTTCACCAAAAGTCAGACGCGTGGCCCGACGCTGAACATTCTCCAAAAGGTTCCTATCGCGCACCAGAACCGGACACCACACCGGTCCAGCGTACTCCAAAATTGGACGAACGTAGGTTTTGAACAGTTTTATGGAATTCGAATATGATAGATAGGAGAACGTTTTGCGGATGAGGTAGATCAGCGTGTTGGCGCGCTTGCATACGGAAATAATATGTTCTGACCAAGTTAGGTCAATGTTTACAGTCACTCCCAGGTCCACATGAGAGGACACCGCGCGCAACGATTGACCACCTATTGTGTACGTGTGGAGTGGATTGTTCTTTCCTTGATGAAGCACCACGCATTTATCGACGTTAAGAGGCAACAGCCAATCCCCACACCACCGACCAATCGAGTCGAGGTCTTCTTGAAGGAGTCGATGCCCAACTAAGGCATTTCCATACACCTTAGTATCATCGGCATAAAAGGACTTGCTGGACTTTATATGAAGCGCTAGATCACTTGCATAAAGAACAAAGAGGAGTGGCCCGAGGACAGACCCCTGGGGAACTCCACTTGTGACTTGTCTGTCCGTAGAAAAAGAGTGATCCACCTTGACAGTGAAAGTTCTGTCTGTCATGTAATCGCTAATCCATAGATTTAGTTGTCCTCGAATACCAAGGGTGTCGAGCTTGTGCATAAGCCTCCTCACCGGGACCCTGTCGAAGGCCTTGGCGAAGTCAAGATAAACGATATCTGTAGGTATTTTTTTATCGTAAGCTGTCGTCCAGTCGTTTATACAGTGTAGAAGATTGCTGATTGTAGATTTACCTTTGACGAAGCCATGTTGCTCCGACGGAATTATTTCGTTTTTTGTAAGAAATGTTGACATATCCTCCACAATTATTGATTCCATTAATTTAGAAGGTACGGATAGAAGGCTAATGGGTCTATAATTGATTGGGTTAAATTTATCGCCTTTTTTGTAGACAGCAGTGACAGATGCCCGCTTCCAGGCCCGTGGGATCTGAGATTTCGCGAAAGAGATAGACATGATTGTTGATAACGGTGAGCAGATGGATTCGGAAAATTTCTTGAGAAAGAAGGGTGTTATTCCATCCAAACCAGGAGATGAGTTCAATTTAATATTAGTTAAATGATTTCCTATCCTTTCCGAAGTAAAATTTACATAGTTTAGACTGTCAGGCAGTCGTTCTGCTTTGATTTCCGGTAGTAGATCATCTAGAGGCTCAACTGTGAAGGAGTCTGTGAAAGAGTCAGCCAGAACTTCTGCCGACTCATTGTCTGAAGAGCACAAGGAACCATCAGATCTTTGCAAGAGTGGGATGCCAACCCTTGTGTTCAGGTTGGATCGCATGAACTTGTACAGTTTCTTGTTGTTTCCAGAGTTTGCAATAGATTCCTCGAACTCTCGACGTGAAGATCGTATTATTGATACCAGGCGTTCTGAGAAATTTCGATGAGTTTGGTAATCTTCTGGGGCCTTTGATCTTTTGTATCTTTTCCAGAGCCTTTTTTTGTGGTGAATGAGTGACATTATTTCGGTGTTTATCCATGGTTTAAGAGGATTCTTCCGGCATATTTTGCTACGGGAGTTTCTGTCAATCGATGCAGTTACAGTGGAGTAAAATCTCTCCCAGAGGACGTCTACGTCTTCACACGCGCTCATGAGGGTGGTCCAATCAACAGCAGAAAGTTCCACAGACAGACGCTCAAAGTCGACTATCCTAAAAACCTCGCTTCTGCACTTATTTGGCACGCAAACATCGAGCTGAACAGTTCCATATATCACTGCGTGGTCCGATATTCCAACAGGGGGTAGAATTTCATGATCTGTGACAACGCCCTCATCGCTGGTAAAAATGAGGTCAAGAACAGATGGATCGTTGCCGATTCGGAATCTAGTTGGTTCGGTGATAAGCTGAAAGAGGTTTGAATCGGCAATGAAATGCATGAAATTACTCATGGCACTATTTGTATCAGGAATACTCCTGAGAGGCCAGGAGATATCGGGGTAGTTAAAGTCACCTGCAATGATGAGGTTGTCAAGGGTGGAGAGTTCCCTCAAGCAATCGATCAACTGAACATTGGATTCGTGGGGTACGTCACTAGGTCGGTAAACACAAACTATGTTTACATTAATAGTTTCCTTGCTGAGGCTGATATGCAACATCTCCACACCCTGGACCACGGCACTGTGACGCTGAATCGCAAAGTTGGCAACGATGTCATCGCACAAGTATATACACACTCCACCACCAACACGATTCGATCTGTCCGCCCTGTAAACGCTGTAGCCCCCAATGTTAACAAGTGAATCTGGGTCAGTTGGTTTAAGCCAAGTTTCAGTTAGGAGTATTATGCTAGGTTTTAGATCAGCGATGTTACATACGAGTTCATTGAATTTAGCAAATAACGAGTGTAAGTTAGAGTAAAAGAATTTCCAGCAGATATAGGGCAGTTGTTGGCTGTTGTTAGATGCTATCTTGTGTACGAAAGTTGGTGGAGGTTATCTTGGGTACACCATGAATATACTTGATAGTAAGATTTGGTTCTCCATTTGCCCTCGCGTCAAGTTCCCCGCGTAGCCTCCTGAGCCGCTGAACCTGTGAGGCAGTCTGGTCACCTATGATGGATAGTTTCGAAGTAGGACTTTTCTCGATTAAATTTTTTTTTTTTTTATTTGATTTATTTGACTTGTATGAGGTCTCGCATTATCTTGGTGGTACACTACACCTTTTCTGTTGATTAATTCTGGCCGTTTCTATTGAAGTGCATCGTTTAGTTTGTCCAGCTGATGACAGTAGAATTCCGAATTAATTGCTGTGTTATCCGGTAAAAGCTAAAAAAAAAAACGATTCCTTTAAAATCCCACCAAACAGACAGTATCACCTTTTTTTGATGGACATTGACTTTCGAAATGCTTTCAGCCGGTTCATCCTTTTTGCTCCATGATCTCTTACGTTTGACATTGTTATATAGAACCCATTTTTGTCCCCAGTAATAATGCGCTTCAAAAATGGATCATTTTCGTTTGAAAAGCGAATCATAGGCGTCAACGCGATGACACAAATTTCCCTCCGTGAGATTATGGGGAATCCATATATAGAGATTCGAGGTTAAACCCAGGCCTTTCAAGTGGTCATAAACAGTTGAATAAATACAACCTCTCACCGATCTCACATGTTGTTCTTCACCAATTTGCATCAACTAATGCCTTTATCATGACTTTACCAGCTTTAACCGGCCTTCCGGAACGCGGTGCATCTTCGACATCAAAATTGCCGGATCGAAATTTTGCAAACCAGTTCTGGACTGGCACTGGCGTACTGTCAACACATCTTCTCCATACACATCGGTTAATTTCTTTCTGACTTGAACAGGATTTTTATCTTTTCTATAGTAAAAAAGTAAAATATGACGAAAATGCTGTTTATTGCTATTCATATTTAATAGGGCACTAACCAAAAACTACTGCGTAGAATTAATTGAACTTTTTCACACACAAGACTTGCTCTCGAAGCATATAATGATTATGCGGCTTCAGTGTCGGGAAAAAACGAAATTACTTTTCGAACAACCTTATATTATGTGATATTGGTTGCCATTCACTTTGGGACGAAATACTCCTTCCGACCATCGAAACGGCAAACCACGCGAAGATGAAGCCTTTATTACCACTA
Organism: Megalocaria dilatata; assembly: GCA_034642435.1. Classification (NCBI taxonomy): domain Eukaryota; kingdom Metazoa; phylum Arthropoda; class Insecta; order Coleoptera; family Coccinellidae; genus Megalocaria; species Megalocaria dilatata. Next base: position 40,580,030 of record CM067859.1, on the reverse strand, counting down.
TAACTTTCTGCAATAACATTTTCCAGAAACTTATTTCTTGCTCAATAATTTTCGTGAGTTACAAATCAATTCTACTCAGTTTTTCTCTTTTGGTTGTCAGAGTTATGAAATGTTTTTATGAGAGTTTTCTTATTCTTTGAGCCTAGACGATACATTTTTCCAGTAACTGAATCCTTTGACAAAATTCAGATTGTATTTCTCAAAGAAAAGAGTAGCAGAAAATTGCACCTATAGTTTTATAGTATACCAAGACCTGTTTCGTTTTTGCCCATTAGCGAAATTTCCGTTGAAGTTTTTTTTATAGAAATACCGATTACGGTTTCCATATAGTGTTTATGTCTTGGAAAAATCGGCACATATATTTTGAACAAGTCTCGCAGCTTATCATTGATAATCTAGTTTGCTGGACCGGAATCGGAACAAAATTTCTGCTTTTTTGTTTTCTTCAGCTTGATTTAGACTTTCGACGTCCTTTTTATCAGAGTGAAGATAACGAATGAGCGACGTTTGGAAATATGAAAATACTCAATGTTAGCCACTTTGAATCCCTGTAGTACTTGTGGACCCCGTAGAAGGTAAATTCGAGTTAACAAAATTAGTTGTTTCTGTGAATGATATTGAAAAATCGTTGCCGTAAAGGTTCAATATTATCTTGATTATTTGAAGTGCCAGAACTTTTCCAATTGAGCCATGCTAAAGTTATTTGAATTTTATTAGAACACCATCTTCAGCGGTGAAGCTCATTTTTGGCTTAATGGCTTTGTCATTTAACAAAATATGAAAGCACTGACGTGGAGTCAGGAGCTTTTGAGCGATTGTTCAATAATTTTTCCTGAAAATTTTGAATTTGAGAATTACTTTTAATACATTCTCAAACTTATTGGAAATGTAGTAAACACTAAGAAACTAGGGTCACTACATGTTCAGTAATAAAAAGTGGTAGAAACGAAGCAATTTCCTATTTTATTTATTTCTTTTAAACTACAAAACACAATATCATCGTTATTGTTCATTACAAAAGACCCAAACTCAAACATGCAGCGGGGGTCAACAGTTGAACAATTTGCAAAGAAAACACACAGGGCATATAGAACGTTCGTGTGATTGGACCATATATTATCGTCGATGAAAATGATAGCCACGTTTTGGTCAATGGAGATCGCTGGATCGACTTGACATCAGTGATATACGTCTCCAACAAAACGGTGCCATTCTATATGTACAGCTGGCCAAAGAATTTATTGAAGGGGAAATTCGGTAGCGGTGTAATCTCGGAAAATAATCCGTGGAATGACCCTGGATCAAATTATTCTAAGAGTTGAAAATTGAGAGTTGACAGTCCAGATAATATTCGGAATATAATTTAATTCTTCATTCAAAATTTTTTACTGCAAGGCTCTTTGATAACAACAAAACAAAATAATTCAAGGAGCTCTAGCATACAACATTTTAACACAGTATCGTGAAAAAAAGTTGAGATTTCATAAGGGTTGGTGCAATTTTCTATTAAATAATGAGAAGAGGTTTTTACTTGATAGAAGGAATATTAAAAAATTTGAATATCAAAACAGATTTAATCTGTTAGTCTCCTATAATTTTAATTTCAAAAATATTTAATTCAGAAATTTTTAGAATTAAATTAATATCTTATAAGCTTATATTTAACAGACGTATAAAATCAAAACTCAATATACAATATCAAATAGAATAAATAACCCGACAAATATAAATTGTCAATTGAAATTAATAAATAGATATTTGAAAGAGACAGAATTTTGTTTCTGATCTTACAATTATGAAAACTAATTCCTTTTCAAAAATAGGAATTATAGGAGACTTAACAGATTAAATCTGGTTTGATATTAAAATTTTGTATAATAATATTTGTTCTATCAAGTAAAAACTTCTTCTTATTATTTCATTTTATACATAATTATACTATTAGGAGTACAAATAAGTTTCCGCCGTTTTTTAACACAAATTAAATATTTATTATAGAAGAACGGTATTATAGTGACTTCTAATGTTAGAGCAAGTTCTTTTTGTGTTTGAGATGAATCTTCCTCCAATAATTCCTCCAATTCTGCATCCTCGTAAATTTTTGGCCTTCCACTGCGATCTTTGTCTTCTACGTCGAAATCACCGTTTTCAAACTTTTGAAACCACTCTCGACACGTTCTCTCACTCAAAGCACCCTCACCATATGCTTCTACGAGCAATTGATGCGCCTCAGCAGCAGATTTCTTTAAATTAAAGAAGTAAACTAATATTTCCCGCAAATGACGCTTACTTGGCTCAAATTTCGACATTTTCAACTTATAAAAATTTTATTTTACCAATATAAAATCAATGATATCAATAGGTTATGTTGTTCTTGAATGTCCAAACTATTTTTTAAGCCGGTTATTATCTGCGAAAGCTAACCGAAACTCCGTGCCGCGCCATCTACAATAAAACGGCGGAAACTTATTTGTACTCCTAATATTATAGGTTTGAATAAAACTCATTATGGAATATCTAGTGGTTTAAAGAAAACCTTATAATATCTTATAGCTTTCTTTGATTTTTGTGACGAACATAGAATATCTTGTAGTTTAAAGTTTTATGTGTTCAAATGAAGGATATCAGTTTTGTCAGGTGCGATATATTTGTTGTTGTTTATTTTTATTTTTTCCAACTGTGAAGTTGGACCGATGAAAACCTTATCGGAATTCTAATTGTTTTTTGAAGATTTAATACATGTTTTGAGAGATTTTTAAAGTAACTTATTTAAATAATATATTAAATATTTCAAATAAATTATATTTTCTGAAAAATCCTTAAATTATGTTTTGTATTTTTGGAAAGAAATAATTTTTCATAATTGTTAGATCAGAAACAAAATTTTGTCTTCTTCAAGTATTTACTTATTAATTTTAATTGACAATTTGTATTTGTTGGGTTAATTATTCCATCTGATATTGTATATTGAGTTTTGATTTTATACGTTATACCAATTACAAAGGAACAATTTCAATTTAATTTATCACCATTGCTCTATCTGTGAAAGATTAGGACCCAACTAACACCATATTTTTACACTGTTCAAAATTGTACCTGTGATCTATCCTACCATTATAAATAGAATTTTAAGTTTTGTTCTCTTCAGTTTTGAAAATGGGCTAAAAACCCGAAACATATATGTCAACAGACATAAAATAAACAGTGAAACATAAACAAAGTTGTTTTTATTTACTTGATTAATATTAAATATAAGTTGTGCTTATAAGGCATTAATTTAATTCTAAAAATTTTTTAATACAATTTTTTTGAAATTAAAATTAAAGGAGATCAATAGATTAAATCTGTTTTGATATTCAAATTTTCTACTATATCGTTTCCGTATAGAAGAGTTAATTCACTTTCTAGTTGCTTTATATCAAAAATATTATATTGCGTCGTCAAGAATTTAAAAAGCTCATGAGGAACTTCTTTCTGATGAATGGAGAATTTTAAATTATTTACAGATCGAAGAAATGTAGTTTTTCAATGTCGCAAAACCTAACCCCCATTTGAGTTGTCTAGAATTTCAAAAAAAATTGTCTCAATTGTTGTGTTTTATCTACCATTTCAACTCCGACGTTTTGAGTGTAAATCTGCGATATCCAGTTTTTTATATATTGTATCAAAATATGTAATATGTCTAAATTCATGTATTTTACTGAGTGTTGTCTGTAGTAAATTGCTCTCCTCTAGAATATCTATGTTTCTATTCGGTTTGATTAAAAAATAAATTCAAATGTTCCTAAAAAAAAACATATTCTGAGGATCCTCTAAAAAAAATTTAAATCTACTGCTTCACTAATTGATTTTTGATCAAAATCTTCGAAAAGTCTTCGTTTCTGAGTTCTGTGGGAGGTCAAATTTTCGTTGGGACACCCTGCATAAACGATTTATGGTGCTTGTGACAACTATGCATCTGAAATTTTCGCATTTATTCCTAGGACCTTTTTTATGGATTGGTGTCATCCAGGCTTCTTTCAACTAAATACCCGTTTATATATCTGGTGAACAATTCTTTGAGGTGTGTTATCAGTTTTGTACTTCCATCTTTAAGCAGTTCTGCCGGCAATCCCTCTGGTCCAGGAGCTTTTTTGTTTTTCACGGATATTATGGCCTTCTTTATCATTGAATCGTTCACGTCTTTGAGTTGTCCATGGACTCGGTGTCGTCTTGGTGTCTTAGTAAATTTTTTGACGTGACAACGTCTTATAAATTGGTTTGCCGGGTGACACTTCAAGAAACTGCGTTACGCTCCGCTCACGTTATGCGCTCACAATGAGAGCGAGTGAGAGGCACGCGTCCCTTCCACTCGGGCATGGTTAGCCCGCCTAAGAGCGAGAGAGACAGACATAAAAAGTGAAAGGCACGCGTCCCTTCCACTCGAGCACAGTTAGCCCGCCTAAGAGCAAGAGAGACAGAGCGAGAGAGAGAGAGAGTGAGAGAGATAGGCATACACACCGGTTCATGTCTTGCGCTTCTATTTCGTTTAGGCGCCTGCATACAAGTTTACACGTTGCCAGTTAATTGTAAAACGATTGTGTAGTGATAATGTGAAGGTAGTTTCGTCCATCGCAACAATTCAAACAGCAAAGGTAAATAATTTCAGACTGATAATATAACATGATGAAATAAATGACTAAGACATAAGTGAATAGGTTATGTTGTAGTAATCACAATGTTGTGGTAGTTTTCAATCAAAAAAGTAGTAGAAATCGTTTCTCAACCAATAATAATTTGTTTAACTTGAAAAAATGAGCGCGACTTGCTATGTAAAAAATTGAAATAACAATGTTTAACCTCCAACCTGTCAAATCGAAACTTTCAAACATTCAAACCGAGACGACTAATCACTGCGCAAGGTCGTAAGCGCGCGATTTACAAATTCAAAGATCAAATGTGAATTAGTTTTCTCCTTTTAGAAAATACACTTTGAATTAAAATCGATTGATATTAACAATTAATGTGATTTAAATAAATGTTCTAACTTTTAAATTTAGTTTTTATATTTATAACAATGTAAAACAAGTTAAATTTATTAATAACTTATAACAACTGATTGAAAAATAAAATTTTGTTAATATGAAATTCAGTGCGAGATTCTTTGTATAAATTAATGTTTTAAATATAATTCTTTGTATAAATAAATGTTTTAAATTGTTACTATTATTTCATCCTTCTTCCTACTATACGAATGAATATTCACATTAAAATTATTTTACCACTCAAAGTCGTTGTCACGTAAAACTTTCGCCCGTATACCGACTTTACAGGCAACAAATTTTTTGTCTATGTTCAGTAAGTTCTTCAGCGCAATATTTTTGCCACTCGCCTAGCTGGATTGGATTAATATTAACTATATAATATTTGTTCTAAGGGACTTAACTAGCTTCCACTTTTAATTTCATTATGAATAATTTCCTTGTTGTTGAAATTATGTTCGAATTCTTTCAAATGACTGGGATATGTATGACGTATAACTTCCTTGCTTTGCATGAATTCTTTTCTTAAAGTATCTATTCGACCAATATACACCATAGAGCAATCATTGCAAATCAACTTATAATCTCCAGGTTTAGTGCCTTTGTTTAATCTCTATTATTTTTTCTGTGAATTCCCAAATTATTAACCATTCTAAAAGTTACGTTTGTGCCAAATATTTTGAAATTGAATTTTGGATCAGTATGAATTCTGGGGTAATACTTCTACACATGGTAGAATGATAAACTTTACAGAACTAAACATGGTGTCAATATATGTAAAAATATGAACCATTTTTTTAACTTCTTCATCAGTGGTGGCAGTACAATGGTTTTAACACATCTTTTTACAGATATGTAATCTGTAGAAGCTACTGTGTTTCATTGACACTATAGTTTCTATTTACTTTAACTACCTAATATAATACTTCATTTTGTTACAGGACAGAGGATGGGAGTACAAACAGATAAATGTAACACGTGTTCCTGGATATGGTTTTGGGATTGCTGTCTCTGGCGGAAGAGACAATCCACATTTTGCATCAGGTGATCCTAGTATAGCAGTTAGTGATGTTTTAGCGTCTGGTCCGGCAGAACGGATATTACAGTAAGTCATCTTTTTTCCTGCATCATTCTGATTTTAAATATCACTGGATTAAATATTTTAATGCACCTCATTTGGATTCAAGTCATGAGATTCCGAAATATCTTTTTAAAGCTGAATATGCACCGAGTTCCGACGAAATTTCATCATTCAGAGTCTCAACGGGAGAAGAGATCTAGCTTACAGTTACAAGTTTGAGACAGAAATTCTCGTGTAACATCGAAGCGATTTACCTAAGTGTACTCAGTCTCATGAATCGATTTCCTGTTTCAAAGCATCAATCGTTTCTCGATGGTTAGCGTATCACTTATGCTGTACCCAGCCGGATCGAATGGACCCAGCATGCTGAGGTTCTATTGAGGACCGACCTTGGCTTGTTCACAGACGGCCCACGAACGGAACAAGAGCGGGAGTCTATAGGAATAAACCGAGAATCAACATCTCATTGAGTCTCGGTCAATACTCAACCATATTCCAGGCTGAACTATTTGCTATTGAGATTGCGGCAGATCTGCTGATAAAACAGCATAATCAAAATATTTGGCAATGGTCAGTCAGCACTGAAAGCTCTGGAATCCAGCTGTTGTACATCGAAAACAGTCTGAAGTTGCCGCACGGCTCTAAACAGGCTCGGTATGCATAACAGAATCACTCTTGTTTGGATATCGAGCCACTCAAACTATTTGGTTAACGAAAAGACAGATCGGTTGGCGTTTGCTGGAGTCACGCTGTCTCGGGTAGGCCTGGAAAAATTCCTGGGAATACCACATGAGGGACAATAACAGACAGAATAAACTCAAGACTAGAGTCTTTCTGGCTGAGCCATCCTGGCCTGAGAAATTCGGAGGCGTTTCTTGGAACAGCTTCGAACCAAAGGATGGCAGACCTAGCGCTAGGTTTGGACAAGGCCAAACTCAAAATACTTGTCGGAATTATGACAGGTAACTGCAGACTGAAAGTGCATTTGCACAAAATTGGTCTGGCTGAGGACGATGAATGCAGGCTGCCTTGAGGACACTGAAACAGTGTCCTCAGTGAGCCCAGCGGTGAGTCGCATCTGATTCGAGGTCTTTGGTCAGGCTATTATAGCCCACTGCGAACTGGAAAAAATACCCCCGAATAAAAGTATTGGTTTTATCTTATCGAGAAAATATAAATTAGGGGTGAACCACAATAGTCCGCGCGGACGCAGTGGTAGCGCTCACTATAAATAATAACAATAATCACTTATCCTCAACGGATCCCCACAAAAAATAGTCCTCCGAGGTGAAAATGAGCTTCCTCGCTAAAGATGATATTTCTGGGAAAATGTTCATCTTCGGCCATGCGATCATTAGCCCATTGAGCGAAGTGGAAACGCATCTGTTGGTCACGAGATTTCACTTCTTGCACTATTTGAATTTTGTAAGTCTTCATTCCGAAGTCTTTATGCAAAATTCTCCTCGGAATAGTGCGAGAAATGTTCAGTTCTTGATCACAATGACGAGATGATGCTGATGGCTGTTCAGTCACATTCTGGACTACATCAAATAACAAATTGCTGTGAGGGCATTTCATTTCTATTGAATTTTCCATTTTAAATATTTTTCAGTTTTGTTCCAGCGTAAATCGACTCATTTCGTAAATGTCAAATATGAAACTAACTTTCTGTCAAAACGCAAATGACAGAAATGTTTCCAGACTCGAAATAACCACTGCTTCAAAATGCCAACTCTAGATGGCCCACCTTTCACAAACCCGAGAGTATCTAGCCCGAGGTTAATAAAAGAACAAAGCAGAGTTAAAATAATACCGATCAAACATACAAACATAATTCAAGGACTTCTCAAAAAATATAATTTATTTGAAATATTCAATATATTCAAATAAATTAATTCAAAAATCTCTCAAAACATGCATTATAACTTCAAAAAACAATTAGAATTCCGATAATCTCTTCATCGGCCCTAAATCATATTTAAAAATGAAAATCAACTAATGGGTTACTTCAGGAAATGTAACTGTCACAGAATCTTTTGAGAACTGCCAATTTTATGTTAATTCGACTGAATACTATCCAAAAATATTCACATAATATTAAATTTCATAATTTGTAATTTTTCAATATCAGTTATCAATAAGCAACAACGTGTATTGTCTTTATACCTATAAAATGAACAGTTATTTAGTTGGTAACTAAACAATAAAACCATTATAATAAACGAGTATGACATAAAAAAATATTTTGTATTTTCTTAATTTTTAAAAACATTGATATTTAGCTTTTTAAACCTGGAATGCTCCCCATATTTTATACTACAAAAATAGTGCTCTGGGGTAGAGGCGTACCCCAAAATAAAATGACGTTAAATATTGAATTGTATCAGTCCTTACTTGGTGAAAATCCATATTAAATAATTTGAAATAAGGTTATTCTGATTTTCACAAATTTTTATTGTTAAACTCACAACAATTGTTTCGCTATCACAGTAGCATCATCAGGTAAGATCACATTTTTGAATAACTAAACTTGTTTCCGAAATCCGTGGCTATTTATATTACAGTAACTACAATAAATTTTTATTGCGCACTAAAACCCCAAAAAAAAGGGGGTCCCTGCAAATTCCAGTTTATCTGAATATATTTAACAGAGGTGAGCTATTCAAATCTATTTGTTCGTTAAGTAATATTCCAATTTTATTATGTTTATTTATCTCTAGGGATTCTAACAGATTTAAGGCATAACTTTTGCTTTCTATATGTAGAATTTCAAAGTTATGGTTGAAAGTATGTCCTGTTTCTAACAAATGGTTGGAATATGTAGAATTGCTTTTATTACTGAGGAAACTCTTCAAATGTTCACACATCCTATGACGGAAAGTTCTTCCAGTTTGACCTATGTAAATTTTAGGGCAATCACCGCAGGTTAACTTATAAACCCCAGATTTATCATCCTTATGTGTGTAGTCTTTATTGTTTTTGATAAATTTACTCAAGTTTGAAATAGTTTTAAATGAAGTTCTCAAATTATATTTATTTTTGAGGTATGTAGCAATTTTCTCAGAAATGCCTAGTTTTTAGTTTCAGAAACAGTAATAATTTCTCTTGATGATTACCTTTACCTCTCTAGTATCGGGTGTTTTTTTTTAGAGTGATATAACTTTCGGTAGGGATAATTGTGATTTGTTAGAAGGTAGAAGCCATGTTGTTTTGACATTTCTGTTCAGTAAGCAAAAAAAAAAAAATTAAAATGACGTTATTCTGTGTAATTTTTTTCATTCCAAAATGATATTTGAAACTTAAATAGCATTACGTTTAATGTAAGAATAATAGTTACAGAAGAAATATTTCATTCACTAAACAAGTAGGACATATTTTCTTCTGGGGCCCTAAGCGCAGGAACTTTCCACATGCATTTCCCCTCGATTTTCTATCATTGGATCTAGCACATAGGGAACATCTTCCTGTTGATGGCTCCGGTTCATCAGGTGCTTCAATTTCATCATTTATTTTCAGCACACGATCTACAGTTTCACGGAGTTGGCGAAGCAGAGTTGGACTATTCAGTCGACCCAACCTACGCGGTATCATTAAAGCTTTGGCCCTTCAACAGTGATCTTATGTTCTTGAGTATTTGAATCTTTTAAAAGGACCATACAGTTGATTCCTATAGTATCTAGCAATTTGTAGAACAAGCATAGTGGCCAGCGTCTAATTTTTCTTGTGCAGTATGTGTGACCATAGTATGGACATCTCCTTTGGTTTCATTGTAGAATTGTATAATATCTGACAATTTCTTATTTTCCTTTGGTTCGACCCCTTTCTCGTGCATTTAGAAACCATAAGGACTATTTTTTTTATTCATCTTTGCTGGAGGACAGTAAGACAATATAGTGAGTTGATCGCGATATGCAAACAGAGCAAAATTTTTCTGCCTAGTTTTTAGTTTCAGAAATAGTAATAATTTCTCTTGATGATTACCTTTACCTCTCTAGTATCGGGTGTTTTTTTTAGAGTGATATAACTTTCGGTAGGGATAACTGTGATTTGTTAGAAGGTAGAAGCCATGTTGTTTTGACATTTCTGTTCAGTAAGCATTGACAGTAAGCGTTTCCAAATTGTTGAAATTTATTTTCAAAATCAGTGTTCTATTCGTTCACTTCGTGAAATTTATGGTTTACATAATCTTCCATCAGAGCAGCTTATCTTGGCGATAACATTGTTTCGAGAAATGGTCCAATTAATTGGCCTCCAAGATCATGCGACATAACTCCACTGGATCATTTTTTTTTGGGGTTATGTCAAGTCATTGATTTATGCTGATAAACCAGAAACAATAGACGCTTTGGAAGCCAACATAACTCGTGTTATTGATGAAATAAGGCCTGAATTACTCGAAAAAGTGGTCCAAAATTGGTCTGGTCGAATGCGGTTCCTCAGAGCTAGTCGTAATGGACATTATTTTTAAAACATAAAGTCATAAAATTATCTTTCAAATAAAAAAAAATTGCTTCAATTTAAAGTTCGATCACTCTAAAAAAACACCCGATATATTTCATATATTCAGGATGTTTCAAAAAAAAAAAAAATGACCCCGTCTCTAGGATAGGTAGAAGATTGTAAAATAATTGGGGTGTGTTTGGTAAAAAATTTTCGTAACGCCATCCGTATTCAAGATAAAGGGCGTTGAAGAAAAATCAAAACTTCAAATGAACTAAACATCATTCAATTTTACACCAAAAAGGTACTCTTTGTAAAACTCTGTACTGTGTACCGTTTTCGGAATATTTTGATTTGAAAATTACGAAGTAATAACCGATGCTGGTATAAAGTAATGATGAAGTTATTAATTATTATTATTAATTAGTATGCATTATGTAAATTGAAAATTTTTTGTCGCTAAATGAGACCTCATCGATAAACGGATACATGTTAAAAAATTGGGATTGAGGGCTTTCCTTTCTTGTAACGTGTGACAAAAATCCATTTTAATCTGTATATCTTTATTTTCTCTAAGTTTTCCATGGAAAACTGATGAGACCTCATCAATAAAACGGATACATGTTAAAAAATTGGGATTGAGGGATTTCCTTTCTTGTAACGTGTGACAAAAATCCATTTTAATCTGTATATCTTTATTTTCTCTAAGTTTTCCATGGAAAACTGATATTTATTGATAGTTATAACGATAAGTCAACAATAATTATATTTTTGAAACCTTGTGATCTATAAAATTAGATATTGTTGATCAAAATGTACTCAAATGTTGAATACACCGACCTTAGGTGAGTGTTAAGGAAACTCTAATGGAGCTTGTACGCGTTTTGCTGAAAAGTTTCCTTGAAGACACCAAGTTAAAATACATTTAGAGCCATTGAATGACGTTGTCGAGAAACTGGGGATGTGAGACAAAAAAAACAATTCTGGTAGGCCAAGAACAACAAGAACCGTTAATAAAGAAAATATTTTTTAAAATTTGGTTGATCAAGATCCAACAGTTAGCGTAAGGAATATTGCAAGACCAACAAATATGTCTTCTTCAAGTACTTGGAGGATACTTAAAGAGCAGCAGCTACATACTTATCATTACAGACAAGTCCAAGAGTTTTTGCCAGACGATCTACCGGTTAGAGTGGATTTTTGTCAAAATTACAGGAAAGGACAGCCCTCAATCCAATTTTTTTAAATTCAAGGACGAGGCTACCTTTACGCGACAATGCACACTACTGGTGATGAGAATCCATAAGTTAAAAGGGTATCACATTACAAACACTCATTTAAAGTTAATGTTTGGTCAGCAACTTCAGGTAACAAATTAATAGGTTATCACATTCTACCTGGAACTTTAAATGGTGATATGTACCTGGATTTTTCAAAGAAAATTCGAGGTATTAGAATATTTTACGCTAAACGAGCGAAGATCTCTGTTTTTAAGCACGATGAAGCTTCACCGCACTTTGATAGAAGGTGTCGTAATTGGTTGAGTAACCATTTTCCGAATTGATGGATTGGTAGAGGTGCAGAAGCTCGGATTCATTGGTCTCCTTGGTTATGCGATTTTAATGCTTTGGACTACACAGTCTGATCGTATTTTAAGGATGCTACAAAGGTAAATTCACGTCAAGACTTGGAAGACATAATTCAGCGTCACTTTAATGACCTCAAAACTTATCCCCAAGATAGAAGATTAATGGATTCTTTAGAAAAAAGGATGGGCTTGTGTATTCGTGAAAACAGAGTACATTTTGAACGCTTACTCTAATTGAATTTTATTTTATGTTCTCGGTCTTTATTTTAATTTTTTTTGGGATTTTTTGTTTGATCAATAACTTTATCATTACTGTATACCATCATCGGTTATAACTTCATAACTTTTAAATCAAAATATTCCGAAAACGGTACACGGTATCGAGTTTTACCTGTACCTTTGTGGTGTAAAATTGAATGATGTTTAAGTTCACTTGAAGTTTTGATTAATAAATCCAACCTTAAAAAAGTTATGTACAATACAACTCGGTACGAACCGTGTAACTAGCGCCCTCTATGAGAGTCAGATATAAAAATAAATTTGTGTATCAGCTTCCAAAACATATTCCTATAAAATTTCATTACGATGTTGCCAGTAGTTTCGGCAAAATCGTAAAGAGTGTGTACACTGTTTTTCTTCTTCAACGCCCTTTATCTTGAATACGGATGACGTACAAAAATGTTTTATTAAGCAAACCCCAATTATTTTTCAGTTTTCTACCTATCCTAGAGACGGGGCGACCTTTCTTTGAAACACTCTGTATATAGCGATTTAGCTACCCTGGGACACCTTGCGTGGAGTATTAATTCACAAACACTTGCAACCGATGCTTCTCTACAACTGACACAGTATTATATGACACTACTAGCATGGCCACGCCTGTAGCGCGCCTTTAAAGAAGAAGCGGATCTTTATTCCTTATCTGGGGTACAGGTGTATCCCGGGTAGCATTCCAGGGTTAAGAAATCTTGTGTATCTTTAGGTTAAATTTTATCCATTTGATTGCTTTCTAATCTCATATTTATTTTTCAGAGTTAACGATAGGATAATATCTGTGAATGGTATATCATTACAGAATGTTGATTATCAAACTGCAGTACAGGTACTGCGTGATTCGGGTGATACAGTTAGTTTAGTTATAAAAAGAAGAGTGCCACAACACAACCATCAACATAGTCTCAGTGCACTAAGTGCATCCTATATAGGACCATCTCCTACTGGAATCAGTGGGTTGCCCTCCAAAGTTACCCTAACGAAAAATTCAAAGAAAGAAGGTATGCAATTTTTTCTAAATGTCACAATAAGACGGATAGATGTCAGATTTTCATTTAACATCTCAAGAATGAAGTTTTTTTTGATGAAGCATGTTATTTGATCACACAATTAAGTGTGAAAGATGTTACAAAGAGCGACGCAAAATACACTTGTGTTTGAACGCACTTTTTCGTAATAGGCGTTAAGTTTTCTTATATCCTCCGGAATGATGTTGAAAAAACGAGGTACCAAGAATTTATATCCCCTCTGTCCGATAGACTTGAAATCGAATGGAGTCTGGTATCGATGAATTTCTTTTCTAGTGGGGTAAAGCTTTCATAAATCTTCAAATTCTGCTTGTCCTTGAATTCCATGACACATACAGCGAAAAAATATAATTGCCTCAGGCCAAAAAACTGAGTCTCAGAAAACAGAAAATCGGATGAATGAAGCCTAGGTTTCCCAAGCACCTATTTTATGCAAAACTTTAAGACTTTTCAGGTGCTCTCTAGGAGCTGCCCACCAACCAATAATACCATAGGAAATTCTTGATTCAACCAATGCACGGTAAATCATTATCACGTGGTCCACGCCCAAAAAACTATTTATTTCAGGTATTTAAACCTGAAAAGGACGCTTCGCAATGTGGCACACACACTCGATATATGTAAATCCCATTTAAGGTGTCCAACTATCACTCCAAGATATTTTACAGATTGACTCTCCTTTATCTGTATTCCGTCCAGTTCAATTGATTTGTAGATGGGACCGTCAGTTTTGTTGCACGAAAAGTGTATGTAAACGGTTTTCTCTAAATTGACCGTGAGCAACTTATAATCGAACCAATCCTTCAATAATTTGATATTTCTCTGGATCGCACATCTCAAATTCTCCCAATCTCGATCGACATAACTCAATATTTCGATTGAAAATATCGTTCATGAACAATATGAACAGCAATGGGCCAAGTACAGTTCCCCGTGGAACTCCATATGCTACAGTTCTCTCTGGGCCGTAACCTGTTGCTTTCTGTCCTGAAGATAATTTCTTAAAAGATCGCCAGACTTACCTTTAAAACCAATTTTTTCCATAACATCAATAATCTGAGGATGAGCAAGAGTGTCAAATGCCCTTGCAAGGTCCAGGAATACACAAATTGTCTTAGTGCCCCTATCCAGATGTTCGGTTATTTTGGAGCTCAAATTAGCAATAGCATCTTGCGTGCATTTATTCGGTTGAAGGTGTTTTACGACGACCCAAAAGTGCTGTAGTTTTGCGAACTGTGACTGCACAATTTTCACCATTTTTGTGGTGAATTTTAACAATTTCAACGCGTTGTTGAAGCGTTTATCGTTCCACTTTTAGTAATGGTGTAGTTTTCACTTGTCAAATGTCAAAAAGATGACAGCTTCAAAAGTGACAGCTGCCCAGATAGCGGGCTATTCAAAATGAAACCTCTTATTGGAGGTATTATTATATATTATAACTTTGTATGAAATCAAAGCTGTAATTCTTCAAATGAATTGCATTTTTCATTTTTCGTTCTATGTTATTTTGTTTCATGAAGGTATTCTGTTTCAGATTTCGGAATAGTATTAGGATGCAAATTATTCATTAAAGAAATATCCTCAAAAGCCAGGGAACAATTACTCAATACGAATCAAGTTCTAACAGAAGGCGATTTCGTAACAAAATTGAACAACACGAACTGCCATGATTTGATGAGCCTCAAAGAAGCGAAAAAGATCATAGATGGTTCTAAGGATAAGATACACATTACAGTGGTTAGGGATTTTGGTCAAACCATTAATGGTCTTCATCAAGCCCAAAGTTCTATTAGTACTACAGGTGCAGTAAATAATTTTTATAAAGGTAGGTGTAGTAATTGTAGCTTTAGTACCGATGTGATTCGCCTTGACTGCCAATCCTAGTATTTACTATTATACTCAGTCAGGGTCTATGGAGGATGGTACAAAGTAGACAGTCTCCCCCCAATCATATCTCATACATGGGGTGGCTATGGCGAAACATTAACGCTTGCTTCTTGACGGAAGTCCACAGTTAGACGACTAATATGAAAACGTTCGTTATCTTGCCGAAAAAAATCTTATGCAGCCATATCTAGATATGGCGATAGAGTTGTTCATTAACAGAACGTTTAGCTATCATACTACCTCGAATAAAGAGAATTAGTGATCTCCTACCATAGGCATAGCCCTTAAATCATTGTTCAAACTATCCTATACAACGCACATCAGTAGCAAACTTAATACCCTTTTACGTCCATCGTTCATACCTAGGCAGAATTGAGATCTATCGTTTAAGACAACATGATGTCATATAATGCCAATGTTGCCATTTTCGGCATTATTTCAAACGTAAACGACAGTGGTCATTGCATTAGAATGAATACGATATCCAATTTCACGATAGGACAAACCTACGCCTACGCATCGATAGGCAAGAACAGGTTATTTCACGGTGTTACGTTTCATTATAGATGTCTTTGTTAAGTTATAAAATATTTTCTCGTCTTGTGCCTCTCAGTCAGCAGGTATTTGAATTTTTCTTTATAGATATTAAGCTCTCCAAGGTATGCGGTGTTGCGAGGGAGCTTTAACCTCTTAATTCGGGAGGCGGCATTTCGTTCTTAGCATGCGCACCTGAACTCATCAAACAGACGGGGTGCGCATGTCTGCATGTGACGCCAGTGACCTTATGTTCCACGTCGGATCGGTCGTCGAACGCTGAGTGCCTTGCCCTATTTGAACTCAGCGGGGACGGTCAGTCAGGTATTCTTTAAGACTAGTCATGTCCTCTATATGATACTCCGACAAGCTGCAGCAGAGCAAAACAGAATTCTGGACGAGGAGCGAAGAAGATGGTCGCTACACACTCCCCCTTCAGTGATCGTCGATAGGGTCACGAAAGAAGGGGTTGGAATGTGGCATAAAAAAGTCCGCCGCTGGGTTGGACGCGGTGCCCTCTCCAGGGGTTACTGTGGAACGAAAGGAAAGGTTGTCTCGAAATGATAGATGAGGCAATTAGGGCCAGATCACGTCGGGGTCACCAATAAATCTCTGAAGGAAATGCAAGTGTCATGAGGGATCTTCCACCCCTTTATTTGGGAGGCGGCCTTTCGTTCCGAGCATACGCATCTGAACTCTTCAGACAGGCGTGGTGCGCATGTCTCCCTGTGACGCCAGTGATCTTGTGTTCCACGTCGGAAAGGTCATCGAACGCTGTATGCCTTGACCTTCTTGAACTCGGCGAGTCAGGTATTTTACGACTAGTCATGTCCTACATATTATACGGCGGCAAGCTGCAGCATAGCAAAGCAGAATTCTGGAGGAGGAGCGAAGAAGGTGGTCGCTTCAGAAATAATAATATTTTTGAATTGTTTATCTTGAAACTCTTGTTCGAATTTCGATAATTTATTGCTTTGGATACTCAGCGTATCTTTAACTGCATGTGCAAATAAATCTTTTTGAGAACGTCTGAGGGACGTTAACTGTCAGAACGCTAGGCTTAAAACGGGATAAACATAACAACGTTCGTCCTCCGCTTCTGCTATTAGCGGAGCTCAAAATTTTAGTGTAATAATTATACCTTTCAACTTTAAATGAAATGATATTAAATGGGTGGATATTTAAACATGGTAAATAGGAATTTTTTCGCATTGAAACAGTGCAACATACACCTGTATGAATATCCCTGTCAAAGTCTTACATTAAGGATTTTGTTACGCCTAAAACTAGTAGACTGAGACGCAAAAATTTAAAATACAGGGTTATCCATTTTGTGCTTACGAAAGTGAAAGCGAATAAAACAATATTGATCAAATTTTTATTTCAGTATAATGCTTGGACCTTGCCATTATGTGTGGAATACATCATGCGCGTGATCTCTTACAGGACTCTATCTTAGTGAGGTAATTTTCGATGACTCGCCGGCACATTTCGGGCAATATCTCACCAATAACTTGACGGATGTTGGTTTTCAGATCGTCAATAATCTGCGGATTATCGGCATAAACACGATCCTTCGCATAACCTCACAAAAAAAATTCCAAAGGCGATAAATCACAAGATCTTGGTGGCCAATTCACATGGCCGAAACGAGAAATTACACGTCCTGGCAATTTTTCTTGCATTAAAGCCAAAACGGGTCGTGTTGTTTGGCTTGTTGCACCATCTTGCCGGAACCACATCTTTTCCAATTTCATATAATTAATTTCAGGCCAAAAAAATGGGTAATCATTTGGATATAGCGATGAAAATTGACGGTTTGAGTGACCCCATCTTCATTTTCAAAGAGGTATGGGTCAATCTCTCCACCAGACCAAATTGCACACCAGTTACTTTTTGTGGATGTAATGGTCTCTCAGCAGTTACATGAAGATTTACACCGCCTCAGATGCGACAATTTTGCTTGACTACATAGCCACCGAGTGAAAAATGTGCTTCACTGCTGAAGAAAATTCGATGCGAAATATCGGCATCCAAACGTTGTTGTTCAAGCATCCAATCGGCATATGTTCTACGCATTCTATGGTGAGCTGGCTTTAGTTCTTGTGTCAACTGAAGGAATAAGGATGGAGATGCAAAATACACCATAGCGTGCAGTAAGAGAGGTCCAAATGTTGTGCGCGCCAATGAATTGATAAATTTCGATCTTCTTCAGTACTTTCACTTACAGTAGAAATATTTTCAGTCGAGCGTGCATTTCAATGATATATGGGTCTTAAGACATCATTAACAGATATAGCCTCTTCGAATTTTCTCAGTTTGTTACTAATTGTACGCTCGGATGGACGATCATGTCGGCCGTAATCTGTCTGTAATGCACGAAACGTACTTACTACAGAATCATTTTTTTTGTAATAAGTTTTCACAATTTTCACACGTTCAGCAGTAGATAAACGATCCATATTGTTAAATGGCTAACCTTCAACTAGATATGTGAGGCTTCGGATCACAGTTCTATTCGAAATATGTCATTGATACAGGGCTGTAAAATCCGGACCACGAAATGGATAACCCGTTATAACCGTAGTGAGTTCTCATAGTTTTTAAACTTTCACTCGAAATTCCTTTCCGCAAGAACGGAATCTGTTAAAACTGTTAACCGACCAGCATTGGTAATAAATATTATTTGAGTTAATTATGTACGTAAATAACATTAATTGTTTATGCATGTGAAAAAATGCCTGTTTTACAAGCTAGAGTAGATTTCCACATTTTAATCAGCGTTTATCAAAGCATTCATTATGGCGTTTTGGAGGCTCTCCCTTTCCTGCAGAATTATTAATTATGCGATTATTTTATTATGAGAAACAGAGAAGTGCGCCAGACCAACTGATCTCATCCACGCGACTCCATTGGCATTATAGCTTGACAAGCGCTGGGGGCGCTAGTCTTGACTACGACCCTAGTTTCATCCCGGTGAAATGGGGAGTTAAGTCTCGATGCCTAAAGTAATGCCATTAACGCCAGTCACTGGACCCGTGTGATGAAAGATAGAACGAATGAGGCCCTAGTTTCACCGTAAAGGTGAAATGGATGGCTGAGCCGTGTTGTTCACCTCAAGGTTGTTTGTCGCAGCACAGGGCTTCACCCTTAAAACTAACGTACTCTGCCCTATTGCAGTAAATCTCCGGTTCTTCTATCAAATGGCCGAGTGCGTTATGTAGCATACTGCGTTACCAGGATCGATTGCGAGACGTTTCTGGGATTTGTGGATCTCGACGACCGTTGGTGCTTTAAGCCAGGATCAATTGAAAGACTTCACAAGGGTTCGTTGATTTTGACGTACAGGTAGGATTGACGGTGCTCGTAATCAATTGAGGCATTAAATCCTTGGTTCATGGGACTGCGTTCGGGTGGGTGGATAAAAAGCACCTTCGGCGTGTGTGTTGCGTTACAAAAAACTCGGATACTGACACTGCAGAGCCAGTAGAGGTTGGATAGTGCTTGGCTGCTACCAGTCACGGTGTAGGTTCTCGGACTGAAGCCGAAACTGGAAGCTTGGTAGGTTAAACTCTTCGGAGTGGTTCTCGGTAATGCGCGATGATAAGGCGTATCCTTATCACACTTTCTGCTTTCTGGGCAGATTGTGGAGACTGCTGAGTAGTCACCTGGTGAAAGAGCCATGCTCACATGCCAGTAACCTAACCGGTAGAATTCATGATGATCTCAGCCACGGAGATTGTTTATTTACTATGGTGTTTATTTATTGTAGCATTTTTTAACAGTTTTAAAACATTTGCGCAATGCTGGATTAAAAAAAAAGTTTGATGTTTTGGTGCCACGCCAATTAACATCAAAAAATAACCACGAACCAAATTATTAAATCAATAGCCGCGCACAACGGTTTCAACCCCAATTTAATAGATAATCTAATTCGACAGAAACAATCTAAAATAGCTACAAACCAAATTCCATAATAAAAACTAAAGAAAACAAAAAATTCATTTCTTCATCCTACTTCCGTAGCAAAAGTCGAAAAGTGGCCAATAGTTTTTCAAAATTAGATGTTAATATTGCTTTCAAAGCACAAAATAAATTATCATACGTATTATTTAATGCAAAGGACTTAAAACATACATAAATCGGAAGTTTATGAGTTATCCTGTTCGACGTGCAGTAATAAATAAATAGGACAGACAGGACGTTCTTTCAAGTCGAGGTTCAACGAACATAAAATGAATTTCATGAAAAATAAACAAACTTCTACTTTTGCCACTCATTGTTTAGAAAACGGCCATTCTTTTCCGACAATAGCTAAACTTAAAATTTTACATGTAGATTCAAAGAAAAAGAAACTTGATTATTTAGAATCTGTTGAAATGTTCAAATTAGTTCACAATGAAAATAATGTAAAAATAATTAATGACTGTACGGATCTATGTAATTCCAAATTTTTTGAAATATTTAAATAAGTAAAATCTGCTTACCAATCTTCTTTGACTTGCCGACATTCTAATAGTTGTTAGGCGTCGTCTCATTTGAAACCTTTTTTAACCTGTTTTTATTACCTCTTCTACCTCTGTATATGCATAAATAGCCTGTTCTGTTTGATAAGTCTTCAGTTGTCTGAAGATGGGATAGTTAATTCCTGAAACTCGAGTCACAATTAAATGTGTAAAATATCAATTTATTGGTGGTAAAACATAGTAATTTCTACAATTTGTTTTAATTGCTTCATTTTATGTTTATTCAATGGCACTGATAGACAATTTTCTTTGTTTGTGAACTTCATAAGTAAATTGTCTCCAATCATACAATTAATTCACTTATGTATTAGAACAAAACGATAGTATTGGAGCTTTCGAAGGAATGCGGTGTTGTGTTCCACCTTTTAATTTGGGAGACGGCGTTTCGTTCGGAGTCTGCCCATCTGAAACTCTTCAGACAGCTCTAACTGTGACGCCAGTGACCATGTGTTCCGCTTGGAACGGTGGTCGTCAAACGCTGTATGCCTTGCCCTATTTGAACTCGGCGGGGACGGTTACTCGTGAATCTTTAGACTGGTTGGGTCCTCTATTGATACGCCGGTCAAGCTGCTACAGAGCAAGGCAGGTTTCTGGACGAGGAGCGAAGAAGTTTTTGGACTTAACCATCACAAAAATTGACAACAAACATGATTTTTCAATATACCGTAAACCAATCCATACTGACAAAATAATTCATTTCGGTTCAAATCACCTATCTTCCCAAAAATTAGCAGTATATAATAGTATGTTATACAGATAAGCCAACATACCTATGACACATGAGAATTTTGACAAAGGGTACAGTATTATTAAACAGATTGCGTTTAACAACGGTTTCAATGTTGCAATTATAGAAAATCTTTTTGTAAAAATACAATAAAAACTAGCTTTGTAATTAATATACCCCAAAAGCAATAATTCAATAGAAAATAAATATATTTCATTAACATACTTAGGATCAAAAACAGAAAAGGTAACTAGATATTTAAAGATGAATCATAACTTCGACATCTCTTATAAAACCAATGATTAATTAGAAAAAATAGTAAACATAAAATATTTAAGAACAAGAAATCAGGTGTTTATAAGCTAACTTGCGATACTTTCCAGTTTGTATATGTTGGTCAAACAGGAAGATCCTTCCTACGTAAAGGAACATGAAAAATAATATTGCAAAAACAAAAATGATTCAACTTATGCTGAACAAATATTGGACACAGTACATATTTTTTATAGTAATTTTAAAATTTTACACGTTGAAAACAAAAGTCTGAGACTAATCCTATTAGAAACGTTAGAAATTGATAGGTATCATAAAAAACAAATTTTATTAAATGGCCAAACGGAATTAAGCAAATCGCCCCTATTGAATCTTTTTTGAAATATTTCGGAATTCCCGAAGAAATTTAAAACTTCCTTCATCCCCTCTATTTTTTGTTATGAAACCTGTACTATATATAGATATATTCGAGCATTGTATAATCAGTGTCTAATGGTATTCACCCGATGAAGTCATGGTATGACGAATCGATTGTAGTGAAATAAAATATACATTCTGTCAAGAAAGCACCGGGAATTATCGATTTAAATCTGGCGGGGCAATGAGGCAGGTAAAATTTTTTTCCTAGGTTGGTACCACTGTCCTTAATTACTATGCCAAGCTTGAGCGGGATCTGTCAACTAGTGTCAGAGTGCGTGCCGATTTTTACTATGGGTGATTACGTTGAGCAAACAATTTGTTTAAAGTTTTGTGTTGCAAATGAATTTTCGTATGCCGATGCATTGAAAATGTTGCAAACGGCCTTTGGTGATAATGCTCTATCGAAAACTCGTGCATATCAGTGGTACAGAGCCTTCAAGGATGGTCGTGAAGTGATCGCCCATCGACGGCTTCGATCGAAGATAACGTCGATAAAATTAAGGAAAGGGTGCTGGAAAACCGTCGTACCAGCTTGAGAGAGATAGCACATGGTCTTAAGATATCCCACGAGTCCGCACGTACGATTTTGATTGATATTTTGGGCATGAGAAAGGTGGCCGCACGACTCGTACCGAAAGACCTGAATTTTCTTCAAAAACGTCATCGCGAACAGGTTGCTTCAGACATGCTGGATCGCTGTAATTCCGATTCTACATTCATGGAACGCATTATAACTGGTGATGAGACCTGGGTCTACGAGTACGATATGCAAACAAGCCAGCAATCATCGGAATGGGTGGCAAAAAATGAGCCGAAACCGAAAAAACCACGCCAAAGCCGCTCGAAAATGAAGGTGATGCTGATTGTTTTCTTCGACATCCGTGGCGTGGTGCACTACGAATTCGTTCCAGAGGGTCAGACGGTAAACAAGGAGTATTACCTAGGCGTTATGAAACGTTTGCGTGAGCGTATCCGTAAGAAGCGGCCAAATTTGTGGGCGAACAACTCATGGATTTTGCATGACGATAACGCGCCTTCTCACCGAGCTACGATTGTGACTGACTTTCTCGCCAAAAACTCAACAAACGTGCTTCAGCAACCACCGTATTCGCCGGATTTGGCTCCCTGCGACTTTTTCCTCTTCCCAAAACTAAAATTGCCCCTTCGTGGCACCCGTTTTGAGTCGATTGAAGCCATAAAACAAAATTCGGCGCGAGAGCTAAAGTCCATCCCGGAAAGCGCCTATAAAAAATGTTTCGATAATTGGAAGTGCCGTTGGCATAGATGTATTGGGGCAAATGGAGCCTATTTTGAAGGCGACCCAATAAATTTTGACGATTAAATGTAAAAATATTGTTTTAATTGAAAATTCCCGGTACTTTCTTGACAGAGTAGTAAGCTGAAATAGAATATTGCTTTTTATTCATAATTTCAAGATGAATTTCCGTCAAGTAAAGAAGCAATCTTAGACAAGTTGAAGACATTCATTTTGGCTGTAACAGTCCTAATGTCTCTAAATATAATTATTACGGTTCTCTACCTCTGAAACTCAAATTACCACATTTATTTTGGACATTGGGTACCTAGAATCCTATGAGGCTTTAAATTCAATAAGAGAAATATAAATCGAAAACGTTTCAGTACCGCTGTTCCAACACTTCAATAATTGCATTGCAAACGGATTGAAGAAATTGCGATACACCTGTATATTTATCACTCTGGGTATATTTTAATTAAATGGTTAACTGGTCGTGTCCACGAGTCTAATTAGATGATAATGAAAAAGGAAAATATGTGTTTGTGTTAACAGAATGCAACCAGCGGTAAATGTTTCTTTCGGTATTCTACTTTCACTTTATAATAAGATGGATTTCGTTGATTCAAAACGGTAATTTGTTATTACGTCAATATTTAATTATTAATTTTATCCGAAGTCTTTATAGCCTGGTTGTTTATTCGAGGTGCAAGTTTTTTTGCACGCTCGTATATATTTTGAGAATTTTGAGCTTAAAGTGATTTCAAAGCATTACAGATGAAAAATTTGCGATCAAATTCAATTGTCCGTCCGTATAGATGCAGGAAGTCCATTTACAAGAACGAATCACTTAAGCATTCCAGAAATTTTAAATCGCACAGATCTGGTTATTAAAATTATAACATCCAGTATAGTTGGAATTGAAATTCTTCAGGAAGCAGCGTTTTGAGGGAGTTCACACACCTTTTATTTGTGTGAGGTAAACGTTTCGGCCCGGCTACACTCATAGAATCATCAGTTCGGCTATGCAGGGTGTCCCAGAAGTCGACGACAAGCAGAAATCGGATAACAGGCTGTCGTAGTAGTCATCAGAAAAATATTTTAAAAAATCGTCGTGTACTTTTCCTCGCGATCCCGATATTATTCAGGGGCGGGGGCAGACAATGCGGAAATTGGCCGCCCGGAATAACGTGGACTTTCGGAACTCAGCCAATAAAGGATTCCTGTCTCCGATTCGGATGACTGAAGAGATCGTGGAATCAGGAGATAAGAATTCGACCGGCATGTTCTCTGGGGCTAGGGCTGATGAGAGCTCCTGATTGCAGCGGCGATAATCTTGTTTTCGGCTTGATGACAGTGGCTAGAGACCGAGGATGAAGAGTTGACGGTGTCGATTTCCCTTAGTACTTCGATTTGTTGCCCTTGGAAAGATGGCGCTGATGAGATGAAAGATTGCACGCGGCACTTGTGATGCCTACATATTGTATATCTCCTCAGAGCATTTTTCCTGCTAGGATGACCTATTTATGTTTCCCATCGTTATTAAAATGGCCTTTTCAAAAAACACAGGAAAAGAGTCATTATTGTTCTAGTAATAATCAACTTTGTCGATTGTGCTTACGGCACGTAATTATTGCATTTTTTATTATTCGAGAAAATGCATACCCTGTGATAATTCTCAAATTTCTGTAAAAACCACACTTTGACATATCTATGTGTGGACGAATGTTTATGATGATTGTTTAATTGAAGGTATATCCCCTTTGCTCTGCATAAGATGCAATTTGATCAGTTGCCTTGTGCTACCTAATTTTTTCTTTATAGGCCTATATCCTTAAGCCACAGAAAGGTTTTGTCCGTATCTTTCTGGTTAGTTTTCTTGTTTATTCTCATTTTCGTGTTCACGGCAAGATCAAGATAATATTATTCTTGCCCTTCTCATCAGCCTGACACAGACAATCTTTTAATTGATAACGCTTAGGTTTACATGCAGGAAGTAGTGAGACCCTTCCTTAAGAACGTTCCTTTGAACAAAATGGAGCCAACTTGTTACAATGTCAACCTCCATCTCTCCGTTTGCGACATTGTAGGTATAGACTTTAGTGGACCATCGTCATAAGGTATAGTTAATCGTATTATACTATATACCTCTGGAAGAAATCATTACCACATTGAAGTATGCCTAGATGTGTGCATAAAGCATCATGAAGGTCAAACAAAATCAGGGTGGAATTAATTTTTCTTGGATTTTTGATTATTCATTCATCTAAAAAATATCTATATCCGAAATTATGGAATATGGAAGAAGTGGCCAAACTTCAGGAGTGTATTGTAGAAATGAAAATAATGAAAAAAGAATACTGAAACAATTTATCCGATTTTCATTACTTTTCTCATTTTTTAATTTTACTGGATAAAAATATTTATTAGTTACAAGAAACTTTCTTCGTATCAACAAATCAATTGTAGGAAAAAATAAAATTATTAATTGCTTGGTATATGATATATCTATGACTAACATTTCATGATTTTTATTTTGATTTACTCTGCAATTGATCGCGAGGAACCAAAAAATACTTTACAAAAGCTTATAAGCAATACAAAAACTTTCAAATTACTTATACAGTTATAACGTAATTCGCTCGGATTGGTGTTCAACTTTACTTGGTGTATTCTTGATCAACAAATACTTTTCAATAATCTCTCAGTCCTATTTTAGTTTTTCTTTTGTTTCTGTCATCACGATTATTCTTTAATTATTCGTTGGTTAGTTAATAGAACTGAATGTAAACAATAATAAAATTATAAATAATTAAACTCATTTACTTTCCAGGAGATGACTTCCTTACTTCTAGTCAGAGCTATTCAAATCAAAACCTCTACGTCCAACCGCCCACAAGAAATCCAAACATCAATCCCGTTGGCTACGAAGACAAATTGGAACCAAACAATAGCGGACCCAACTCCTTATTGGACGATAAGAGTAATTTGGCACCCAGGGATAGATCGAGAGGTCCATTGACTGAACAAAACCTGAATCATTTGGAAAATAGGAGCTACGGGCGTTCAAAAATGAGAGAAGAGCCACCCAGACCTCCTCCCCCTAGAAATGAAGGTAAAACCAATGTCTATTAGTGATTTCATAATAAAACAAAATTTGACAACTAATGAAAGTAATATAGTGAAAAGTATGCTATAACTAATCGAATGATAGTTTTGTACGAAATGCAGCATGTCTAATTTTCAATCTTCATCATTATTTTTCCAGATTATTATGGTGGAACCAGAAGACAAATGTACGATAGTGATCCCATCATTCAAAAAATTAAACAACCCATGTAAGTGCAATTCCATTAAATTCTTTTCTAGTTACGTCTGGAATAGACAATTTTTTTGTTTCAAAAAAGAATTGTTAACCCATAATTGAACCGTTCCTTCTATACCCTGAGTTGTCTTATTTTTACTGAAGAATTAGCTTTTGAAGTCAACTTCAGAGAAATTAAAAAAAACATATGTTAATTTATGCTAAATGACATTAAAATAAGAATACTCAGTTGTAATTATAATATTTTAATATTTTTCAGTATACTGTTTTCTAATGGCAAGATAAGTAATAAACGGTCTGATCCTGTGCTGTATTGGCACAATGCCATTTTTTAAATCTTATCAACAAAATAGCCTTTTATAATAAAACTAACATCTTGTCTGCAAAGGACTGGTCCTCTTGAGTACGTAAAAAAATCCGTTTTAGCTGTTCGTTATTCTTGAAGGGAGAAGACAAATACATTTTCATCAACTTAGGAAGTTTGATAAACTTTTTGTCCTTCAGATAAATTGCTACTAGAACAAAGAGAATTTTGAATACTGTAATGGGAGCTTTCGAGCATGTGCACCACACAGTTATGGTGTTGGGAGGCAAATGCTTACAGAAATAGGCGTTCTTTGCCTTTTATAAGAGGCAGTATGACCGCACTGATGTAACACTGAAATAGTTTTGTGGATGAATAATGATCGGCCAAGTGTGGAAAGACGATATGTTGAAAGACTTCCTATCCTTAATTTTCTGAGAAAAAGCATGTGCACCACACAGTTATGGTGTTGGGAGGCAAATGCTTACGGAAATAGGCGTTCTTTGCCTTTTATAAGAGGCAGTATGACCGCCCAGCAACATGTAGGGTTTTCCAATTTACTCCTTCCTCCATAAACTTTAACTGTTCCCAGCTCTAACCACTGAGCTTTCGACACACATTAATATTCAAAAACAAAACATATGAGGATAATGGTTTTTAGGTGTTATGGTGGGAGACTATTTTTCAAAATAACAACAACTACCGATAGCAAACTGATTTAACATCTATGTTAAAAAGAAAATATTTTTAAAATAGATCCAAATTATGAGATTATCCTAATTTTATACTTGGAATACTTTGTGTGTACAGAATATCCAAAAAGTGATATAAGTAATTTAAAATGAAATTATATTGAATTTTCAGTCCAGATGCACGGTTCATCACATTCCACAAAGAAGGTTCAGTCGGTATTAGATTGACTGGTGGCAATGCTGTTGGTATTTTTGTTACTGCAGTACAACCTGGCAGTCCTGCATCCCTCCAGGGTTTACAGCCAGGGGATAAAATTCTGAAGGTAATATTTTATATTGAATATACAGGATTCC
The DNA here is from genome assembly GCA_034642435.1 of Megalocaria dilatata. Classification (NCBI taxonomy): domain Eukaryota; kingdom Metazoa; phylum Arthropoda; class Insecta; order Coleoptera; family Coccinellidae; genus Megalocaria; species Megalocaria dilatata. Next base: position 40,552,302 of record CM067859.1, on the reverse strand, counting down.
TATAAATAGCGGGCAGACTCCAGATTGATAACCTTGATTGAAGACCTATCTAAATAATAAAAAGTGTTCTATTCTATACTTTGTCTATAATCAATTAACTGAGGCTATTTTTGAGATAAGAGTTTAATACAGTTTTGTGCTTACGAAAGTAAACATAAATAATAATAATAGCAGGTATATTTCTTAAAAAATGTTGAGTACAAAGTGAGCTACAACAGTAAAGAAATAATGTCAACAAAAGGAAATAATAATACATAACATAATTAATAAAAGTATAATAATGATTAAACATGATAATGATACTTGCAATATTGACAACGTATAAATGTAATTACAGTAATTATTTATAATTAAGGTACTCATGTGTTGTATGAGGTTCTATTTCAATCAAATGACTTTTAAATAAAACACTCTTTCATTTAGAATGTCGATCAAATTTTTATTTCGGTATAATGCTTGGACCTTGCCATTATGTGTGGAATACAAGATCATTTAAATGTCCTCCACAAAATCTCTTACAGGACTCGATCCTTGTGAGGTAATTTTCAATAACTAGTCGGCACATTTCGGGCAATATCTGATCAACTTGACGGATGGATGGTGGTTTTCTCTCAGAAGTTACATGAAGATTTACATTGCCCCAGATGCGACAATTTTGCTTGTTTATATACATAACCACCATGTGAAAAATGTGCTTCGTCGCTGAAGAAAATTTGATGCAAAAAATCGCCATCCAAACGTTTTTTTTTTCAAGCACCCATATGTTATATGCATTCTATAGTCAGCTGGCTTTAGTTCTTGTGTCAACTGAACCTTATAAGGATGGAGATGCAAATCCAGATTCAACATATGCCATAGCGTGCCGTAAGAGAGGCTTTTAAAATGCCTTGATAGATTACACATAATTTTTTGACGTTTTGTTTTTGGTTCATACTGTTAGGATATTTTTTAATTTCTTATAATTATTTTGTTTGCCTAAAATAGCGACATCATTAAAAACGAAATCCTCAGCTAATGGTATCTTATTTTTTGGATTGATAATGTTAGTCGGTCTTATGCTTCGTTTGTGCTCAGAAATTCTCTTCTTAAAATATTTTCGGGTTTGACCTATGTATAGTCATTACATTTATTACACGGTATTTTGTATATAACATTGCTTTCTATGTCTTGTGGTGTTTTTACTTTTTGCTTTGTAAACAGGTTCTTGATTTCATTTTCATTTTTAAAAGCAACTTTCATATTTACATTCTTGAGTTGTGCGGCTATTCTTCCCGAGAGAGATGTATGGAATCTTAAAATATTTCGTTTCTTGATTCTGGACTGGAACTGATATTTTAGGGGAAGGGAAGAATATAAGTTTGTTGACAAGTTTAAGGGGTAGTTGTTTTTCACGAAGTAAGTCTTTATCTTGTTAAACGCCGCATGCTCGCTGGCGTCGCCAGAAAATACGCGCACCCTAAAATTCGGAAAAACAGTGTTCTTTGGAGTCAGTCTAATAGAGTGAGCATGTATATCCTTACTCTTGTATCTAATAAAAAATTTTAAACTGAAAGCTCATAGTATTTGTACATATTTCTCAATAACCACCTTTAAATAATTTGGTATCTGATTTTTTGCAGGTTAATGACATGGACATGACTGGAGTGACAAGGGAAGAAGCTGTGCTCTTCCTGCTCAGTCTTCAGGATAGAATAGAGTTAATAGTGCAATTTTGTAAAGAAGAATATGATAGTATTGTTGCCTCCCAAAAAGGTGACAGTTTTTATATAAAAACACATTATCATTATGATGATCCCGCTAAAGGTGAAATGTCGTTTAGGAGTGGAGATATATTCCATGTGATAGATACATTATACAACGGAGTAGTTGGTTGTTGGCAAGTCTTCAAAATAGGTGAGTATAGGGAATATCCGTTGTTGAATGAGTTCATATGCAGATAAAATTTTTTTCCTTCATTTTGCTTGTACTTCCATACATAAAATCATGTCAACAAGTTCAATACTTGAATACGTACTTCTTTATCTTTCAGCAAATTCAGGAAAGTAAAAAAGTCACATTAACTAACACTGACTGCACCGTTGATTTTGTACGTTTAAGTTTTTACTTAAATCTAATATGAATTCAGTTTGAATTATTATTAGTATTAAGTGGCCCTTGCTTCAATGTGAATCGCCTGAAACGACTCGAAAATTTACGGCATTGAATTCAATTTGAAGAACCACATTTTTTATAATGTAGCAGGGGATAGTTATACTAACGTGTACCTTCCAAATACTTTCAATTGAAAATGTGTAGTATAACACGATTCCCATGTGATCATGGCATTGTTTGCAAATTTATTTGTACTGTTTTTACTTCTATTAGAAACGCTATTGTAACAAATATGTACTTTTCCATTTAGTTCAGTCAAATAAAAACCGTTATTGATATCTTAAACTTCAATCTTCAGGAAGAAACAATCAGGAAGTACAAAAAGGCATAATACCAAATAAGTCTAGGGCAGAAGAACTAGCTACAGCTCAATTCAATGCCACTAAGAAGGAGATGTCAACAAACGAATCCAGAGGCAGCTTTTTCAAACGGAGAAGAAGTTCCAATAGGCGTTCGAAAAGTCTTGGGAAAGAACATTGGGATGATATTTTATTTTCGGATACAGTTTCCAAGTTTCCAGCTTATGAAAGGGTGCTCCTAAAACACCCTGGTTTTACGAGACCTGTGATAATGTTTGGACCAATAGCTGATGTGGCAAGAGAAAAACTTCTGAAGGATTTTCCAGACAAATTTGTATCTCCCCGTAAGTATGGCACTTAATTATACCCCTGAGAGATAGACGTGTTTTTTTATAATATTCCTGTTTTTATCCGGAGCTTGTAATTGAAATGCTAATTTTCTAATGTGTTTTTGCAGAACAAGATACAAACATTGAGGACCACAAATCCCAAAAAAATTCATCTAACATTATTCGATTGTCAGCCATTAGAGAAGTTATATCAACTGGAAAACATGCTTTATTAGATATAACACCAAATGCAGTAGAAAGGTTAAACTATGCTCAAATGTATCCAATTGTAGTTTTCTTCAAAGCTGAAACTAAATTGGTTATAAAACAGTTACGGCAAGGTTTACCAAAGTAAGTATTTCAAACATTGAATACCTTTGTATAAAAAGATTATTAACTTGAGATACCAATGATCACATATTCATTGAATATTTCTCGGCTCTCTTTTTGTAATACTTCAAAATCCGAATTACACAGGGTTTCCAGATATAAGATGAATTTAAAATAAAATATAATAAATTTTAGCAAATATATTGCAAAACCCTTTTATCAAATTAGAAATTTTATGCCATTTAGGATTACAAAATTAGGTTCTGCAAGGCTGACTTTAAATTCACCAAGATTTAGATTTGTTGGCATAAACCATTAAACACAATGTAGGGTACATTGTAGTTTTGTACTGTCCGAATTAATGTTGGAAGGATAGATTTGATTTTTTTAATTATCTCATACATTTTAAAATTTTCAAATCTTATATATTTTTTATGATTATATAATTTGGATGAAATTGTAACAGAACATGCATCTTTTAGTGCATTTAGCCTAAAATAGTAATGACATGCTTTCATTAATTTTCCCACCCCTTATATTGTGACTATTAAATCATATACAGTAGGTAGCATACAATTTAGTGGAGTATAATATTGAATAATTAAAACAAATTATTATCCCTTTTCAGATCTGCTCATAAAAGTTCTAAGAAACTTCTTGAACAATGCCAAAAATTAGACAAAGTGTGGACCTACGTTTTTAGTAGTACAATAACGTTAAATGATAACACAGATAATTGGTATCGTAAAGTCAGAGATGTTATTGATAAGCAACAGAGTGGAGCTTTGTGGATGAGCGAAAATAAGGTAATGTCTTTTAGATTTCTATCCATTTATTTTTTACATAGAGGAGGAATTTTCGAAAATACAAATATTATTTAATAAAATAAAATAAAAAGGCTTTTTACTTGATAGAAGAAATATAACAAAATTTGAATATCAAAACAAATTATATATTTGTTTTTTGAAGATATTGTGCACATTTTTTAGAGATTTTTTAAATAATTTGTTCGAATATTTAAATATATTAAATATTTCAAATAAATTATATTCTTTGGGAAGTCCTTTAAGTGTGTTCATGTTTTTATAAGGCAAGTAGTATTTTTTAAAGATAAAACCAGAAACAAAATTTTGTCTCCTTTGAATATTTATTTATTAATTTTAATTACTTTCGTATATCTGTTGGGTTATTTATTTCATTTGACATTGTATATTGAGTTTTGATTATAAACGTCTATTAAATGTGAGCGGTGCTTGTTTTAGACATTAATTTAATTCTAAAAGTTTTTTGAATAAAAAATTCTTTTGGAAATTAAAATTGTAGAAGATAAACATATTTCAATTTGTTTTGATATTCAAACAAATATTATTATTCATCGATTTCGCAAACTGAAGATGTAGAAGATATTTACTTATTTTGATGTAAATCATGATTACTAGTGGAAAACAATTATATTTTCACTCCAAAAACTCAGTTGAGATCTGTTCTATTGGCTCTGATATTCAGTATGGACTAATACATGAAAAGCCTCAATTCTATATTACAGGTATAGAGATGGCAATCCAAAAATAGTTCCAAATTATTTGGTAGCGAGAAAATAATTGTGGAAAATTTTCTTGTTTTCTTAAATTTAACTGTAATAACCTCAGAAGTAGCTGACCTGACAAAGAGAACAGAAGTTCTTTGTTTTTAAGTTTTTAAAAAGCAAACTTTCTGAAATACTGAATCTGGCAAATAAGGCAAAAAGGAATTCTAAATTCAGTACATTGATTTCAGCCATCACACAATAGTGGTGCATTGTTTTGGTGAAACAATATTCTTCTTGCACTGTTTGCGCCTGCTTTTCCGTTTTTCACTTGAATGTTTCACTAAGCTTCTTCTCTCAAGATAATCAGTGAAATTTACAGCAAGTGAATCCAATAAACCTACATCATGATATTGTACTCGGGAGAAACTTATTTTGTTTTCTCTTGGCTCTTTCAGTCGTTTCTTTATCTTGGTTGTGAAGTGAGAAACTGAGGAACCTGTGTTTCATCAATGGCTATTAATAATAATTTCAATAAAGACACCCGACATTTTAATGTAAATGAAAAAGAAGATTTTCTGGTATTAAGTAAGGAATGTAACATCCTCAAATGTCCGCTTCAGCTTTACATGGTTGCTTGTAGACAGGTGGTTCAATTTTTCACAAATTTGACGAACAGCTTCTGTTATGATGATTTTGAAGGTATAAATTGTTTGCGGTTTACTCCCATAGTCCTATGCTTCAAGATAAATGTGAAATCGCTCATTTCATCGCCAGTTTTAGTTCCCCTGTTTAAAATAACCATGGCCTCAAATCGTTTGAGTAGAATGTCTATTGTGGCATGACTATATGGCACGGTTAGTAGCACAGATAAAATCCACACCAAATAGTGACTTTCTCATGATGAATTTGATGTTGGTTATCTGTGTCGGTTGATATTGTTCCAAAGCCAATAATTTTATTTGTACACAGATCCATTTATCCAATGACTTCTCAATAGATGCGATCATGTTGCCAATGGTGAAACTTCATAGTTAAGCTTTATGAGGTTGATACTTTCTAGCATACCTAGTCAATCATGATTTTCAAATAATATCCGCCATCTATATGTCAGATTGGATACTTCTGAGATTATACTCCTATCATGATACACGAGCATTGGTATATCTCATATAATGATATTGCTGTAATGCAAAATGGATTTTTCAGTACAGCATCCCTCTAATATAATATAAAAACACAGTTTGAAAATATACCTATCCAATAAAAAGGTGATAGTAAACAATGTTATCTTACTCCAGTTGAAATAAACTATCATAAAGTAACGATCTACTCTATCCAATATTTCAAATAACCTATTTTTAACGAGAAAAACGTGCAATCATTATAGGTGAAAAAATCAGTGAATGAATGTAATTGTATTTGCAGTTTCCAATGGAATTCTTTGATGACTTGTTGATAGCAATAACTCCGATACCATACGTCTTCGCCAGAACATCGAATTCTCTACCCTCATATTACAATCAAAAATGCAGGCAGAAAAGAAGAGCGCCACATTCCATGTACAGTACTCCCCAATTCATGCACAGTTACTACTATGGTAACAGCTACGGTTATCCCATAACCTCCGTTCATCGATATTCCCAAAGCACGTTGGGAAGTTGTGACTATCAAAATTTGCCACACTATGCAAGTAGTTTTCAACGTCAGTATTTCGATATTAACGAAACTAACAATGCAATGTGTTTTACTGATGATGTTGCATATTCGCCTGCGAACAATAGCTTGGTCCATTCTTTCAATAATAAGGAGGATTATAGTGACGATCACTATGAACAGCTACGAGATAATTTTTCGCATAATAATATCATTGTACGGGACAGGTTGAGTTTTAAGAAGAGTTGTACTACTATTGCAGAAGAAGAAAGCCTAGGTGATATATAACATGTGTTTCTAGTTCACCATCTAGTATATCTGTCCTCCACAATCGCAAGCTTAATTTGTGGAATCTGATGATATATTATTAGAGATTTCAGGATCATTATTTTAAATTTTTTAACTGAACAGTTATCATGTCTAGTCTCAATTGCTCTCTATATGTACATTACAATAAGGAATTTTGGTATAATAAGTAAGCAATAAAATTTATGATTTTCAGTAGGTATTTTGTTTTAAAAAAAAAAACTAGTTTCTATTTACTATCATTATTAATGAATGTCTTTTTAAGTGAAATCTTTTCCCTCTATACACATGGTGTATTCGACAAACAAACTCTACTTTTTTCAAGTAAGTACTTGGGTAGATATTGAAAGAAGCAAAGAATTATTATTTCATGATAGAAAATTTATCCATTAAAGAGTTTCACTTTTGTAGTAGCCTAAAAAGTAATTATTTATTAGAAGTACAAATTGATTCGGTCCGTTTTTAAACGCAGAAAATGCATTTATTTCAAAAGATAACAAATTAATAAAAATATTGTCAATCACTGCTTACTACTTTCCTCACCTTTTCGCCAATTTCCGAATCCCATCTCGGAAAAACTTCTTGTCTTTTGAGAAGATCCAATTTTGAAGGCAATTTTCGATTTTTTTGAAAGAAGTGAAGCAGTGACTTGCCAGATCGTGTTGCATCTGTCAGCAGCCACTAATCAGAAGGAGCAATGTCTGGAGAATATGGCAGATGCCAAGATATCCCATTTGATCGTTCCTAAATATTTTTTAACAACTTTTGCGATGTGAGGCTGAACGATAATGGAATCATCAGGTTATAGCAGCTCGTAGTACAAAATTCCGAATCAGGAATGTTCGGTTTTTGTGTTGATGTTGAGGTCGATGGCAATGATTGGCCGAGCAAAGCGTAGTACAAAATATAAATGTCGTTGTTATAAGTGTTCGAGTTTTACTTCAATTCCTCATTGTCGTTGTGGTTTATTATTATTAGATAAACGAAGTTGGGAACAACTACATACAAAGTGTTTTTTGAAGTTAAAATCTGCTTTGTTTTTTGGTCATAGTTTCATCTCTAGTAGCAATACCGTTTAAGAAGTCTTTTTCAAATCCAGCACAATTCAAATGGATGATTCTGGTTCAGACTTTCGAAGATCCATTTCGTAGTAATTTTTTCATATTCAAATTTACATAAATTATATGATGGATGCGATCGTATGGAATATTAAGGGCCAATTCGACAGCGTGATGTCATGTCATGAACTGCATTAATATTTTCGGAGACAGACACAGAAACTGGTCTTTCCTATCGGTTCTCATCTTCAGTGGAAAATTAACTTTTTTTGAAACTTTTTCAGCGTCCAATAGGAAGGGTATTTACCGCTAATCTTCGTAAATCAGCTTGGCTTTTAATCCCTTCAAGTACACCTACTTGATGATACATTACCTATTTTTCAGTTGAAAATTTTTTCTTGAATTTCATTGTGGAGGTATGATTTGACGTTGGATGTGAAACTTCACTTCTAATCATTTATTGTTTGTTGAGAGGGATATTTTTTCTTTATCCTGGTTTAGACTAACTAGATATCAATACATCTTCATAGTTAGAAGTTTGATCCTTTGTAGAGAAACTAGTTCTTTTTATTTTATTTTTGACAATTACATTCATAATAAAAGTGTTGAAAAAATGATTCATATGTAACACTCTATTAGAGTTTCGCTTCAAATTGGGTTTCATTGACATTCAAAGAATAACTCATAATTTACACACTGTCAAAGTGTATCTGAGTTTCTCAATATTCATAAACCTTCCTCATTCGAATGAATCATATCTATATATCTTATTCCTGCAGATAGAGGCTATTTCTTACCTATTTCGACAATATAATGAATACGTTTTATATAGCACACCGATAATTAACAATAATTGTTATCATGTGTCTTCAGAACATTTTAATTAATTTAAAATGTTTATTCGCATGCATGTGTGCTTCATTCCGAGCATGCTTGATCAAGTTTTTTTACATTGTTATCTTCCTTTGAATATCCTACCAAACTATGACAAAGGCGTTTCTGAGAATCGGTAAGTTTTGTGTACAAGTAAAAAAAATGAAAAGTTCGACTACATTCTGTACATATCCCTCTTCATATATCCACTTGCTTATCAGATTTGCAAAGAAATTTTATTCTGCTATGTGCAAGGCATTTTTGAAGAGTATGACTTAACTAACTAATAAAAAACTAAACATCGAAGAAATACCACTAATTTGAAGTATGCTTGTTGAAATTTTTGTACAAATTTCTCATCACTAAATCTTGTTTTATAATATTTTTTTATAATGAAAGTAGTTCAAACTTTCAGTATTAACACTTCTGTGAATAATTATTTCAGCCTGAAGAATCGCTATCTGACGATTTCCTGTTCCCCATGTCATCATTACGGTTATCATATGCCAGTTCTCCAGAAAGTGATCTTGAACACAGCCCAGGTCCTCCGGGAAATAATCCTGGAACTGGAGGTACAAATACCGTCACACCAGGAAGACTGACAAAAGCTAGTTCTGATCCGAGTGTTGTAATGGCAGATAATAGCACAACTGACGTTCTGCCTCCATATCAGGTTAGTATTAGTTCTCAATAAGTCTGAGGCATTATATGTGTATGATTTGCTATTTTAACACCATTATGTTTCACAGAGCAATAGCAGCTTTGCTTGTGTTAGATTGATATGTTTACTGAACACAATACTTCTTGAATATAATTTACAACAGGATACTCTTGTGAAATATTACAGTTTTTAGTAAATGTTAGTATTCATATAATTAGTTTATTGTGTTAGATTTGTTGGGTTTCAGTATCTTGCAACTAGGGATATTAAATTTGAAATTATGAAACAATTAATCGTTGGATTAATACATGCTAATGGTATGTTAGTACCATGAAAATAAAGTAAAAATAGAAACGTGTCAATAATAGTGTCAATAACTTTAGTTAGGTAATTACTAGTAGTTGCTATAATTGTAGACTGAAATATGAAATTTCACATCTTTCCTTTTGAGTTTGCTCTGGTATTTAATGAATCTTGATTATGTTAAGAATCCTTCTATTCATTAATAAAGTGTGCCAACTATGAAATAAATGAGTCTTCATGAACATAATCATAGTAACTAATAAGTACATAATGCACTTGCCAGTAACACTGATTTTGAGCGAAATAAATGCTGAAAAGAAGAATATAAAGTGAAATGAATCAAAATTTTAATGTATTCATTCTTTTGCCATGTTTGATCTTAATTATGGAAACAGGAAGTAAAACTTGACCTATTTAAACAAATCGCATATATAGGATCTTTACACAGCTTAGTCTTTATTTTGAAATGAAGCAGAATCCTTTTGAATAAACCATTTATCCAAGACATTTATATTAAAGGTATATGATGAAAAAAACATGACCACTTAATATTGCCTTCAATTTCAATTCCAACTTAAAAATTTGAATTGTGGTTTTATATAGTAATGTATGACTATACTTAATGTACAATGGTTCAGAAGAAACTTTTATATTTACAGAGAAATTGATTTGGTCTTGTGAAATTTGCAATAGGTAAATTTAGTATACCTTCCAGCATGATCCTAGTTGTTATCCCTTCAAATTTCTTGACGATTTTACAACATATCAACGAACATTGCCGAAACTGTTGAAAAAATTTGGAGAAAAGTCAATAAAAACTAAAACTATAAACAATGCAGACTTATTGCTAACGCATTTACTATAAGTTTATGCCAACTCCTAATTAAAATAATAATAAAAACTCCGTTATTTTGGAATCTTTATTTTGACGATTTTTGATGCTTATTATATTCTTTTCAAAAATGCTTTATATTTGAAAACATCTTGTATAATAAAAGAAAGAAAAATTCTAATCAGTTTTACTGCTATTACAGCCAAGTTATGATAGCAGATATGGCTTCAGTAACCAGAACCACATCACAGAACCGGAAACTCCAACCAGTAAAGATCCAACTTACAGTATTTCAACTCAAGATATACCATCCACAGTTGACCAAAACGCTTACAATAAATCTGGGGTATACTCTGGGCAACCTACTCAGGAATATGAGAAAGGAGAATATCCGAAACAGGAATCTAGAAATGAGTACAGTACTGAACGAATGGCTGAACTGAGGGATGAATTTGACGAAAACGGAAAAATAGCCGATTTCAATATAAGACACAGAAGACAGCAGAGTGCCATGATGAGCCCTCAGTTAAGCACTTATCAGGGTAAAGAATCAGGCGATTCGACTCCAACCAGAACTCCTTCGAAAGAAGGATTATATGGACATATTCCTGATTTGCCACCTAGGGTAGATAGAGGTGCTAAACCTATTGGTGGTATACTTTCATCACCTAGTAAAATAACAAATGGGTAAGTTTGAGTGAATTTTAAATATTTACTTTATTTGTGAAAGAAAAAAAATGGTTGTTTGATGGTGATCTCCATGGTGTTACAGAAAGAGATTACTGGATAGGTCTAGATGTGGATATCGAGGAAATACCACAATAGAGATCTTGTTAAAGAATCTATTATAATGTAACTTACTAGCATATAGCTCTTTTTACTGGAGATTTGAAAATGATTAGTTTCTGACAGGGAAACGACATATTTTCTTGAATTTTTCAACTTACATATTTTTAAAACAACTATTTGTATGCCTTCCATCTACAGACTGGGGCAAAACAGAAGAGCGTTCTTCAAATGACAGTAATCTGCTATTTTTCAACAGGTGAGAGTGAAATTGTGTTTTGAAAATAAAGTTAGGCAGATATGACCATTTTCTGCAATGCACTGGTGTAGTCATTCCTCCAAGTTTCACATTAAATCGATGTAAATTGCCCTAACTTGTGCTGTGATTGCTTCTTTCAACTCTTTTATGTACATGAGTGCCGATAACTTAATGGTTAAAGTATTGGGCTGGGAATCGAAACGTCCATGACTCAAATCCTGTTTAAGTAGGAACGAAATTTTCTAGTCGGATGGATTTCAGTCACCATTTCACTGTTGGGTGGAAAATTAACAGTACTGTGACCTGAAGTGCCGTAAGGTTGCAGTAACAAAGCGTAATCAGAACACAACTCAACTCCTAACTCGCATAAGCTGAAAAAACTTCTGAGGGATCTTCACAGAAGATCTAGGAGTATCAGGATTATATATGCATTGTAGTTTTCGAGGTTTATTGACCTTTAGGTGTCCTGATAAAAAATAATGGTTAATTTTCACCAGCAATAATCATTTACGTTCTTTCAGCGAATAGCTGGCATTGTGCAAAATCTCTTTTATTCATTTTCTGGACAACTATAAGCTTATTGGAGTGAAAACTAAGGTCTAGGTGTAAAATTCTTCGAAGAGTTCGATTACTTATTCGGAGAGCTGCTGCCCAGTTTCGTCCACAGAGTGCTGTGAACTTGAATTACTGCTTGTCACAAGATTCTATGGAAGCTGGTATCCTGGTACTTCGGAGGCACCCTTCGGGTTCTGAAGTCATTGCTGACGCCGTCGTCCTAAAATTCTGTACCCATCTGTGTCACGGTTCAGAACTGAAACATTACGACCAATATATAATCAATACAACCTTCTCAAAACTGCGATCAAGAAATTATGTGGATTTTATTTTTGATATATAAAATCTTTGCCGAAGTTATGATTAACCTTTGTATAAAATTTACAACATGTTTCATATTGATTTTTTTGCAGACGATCTGCTCACGAAAGACTTTTTGGTACAAAAGCCAATCCATCAAAGGAAACAGGAGACCAAGTTTCGACAGATCCAAATTTCAATTCCAAACTAGGATCTTTAGAACGAAGTCAAAATTCAAAATCAGTGAGTAATTGATGAATTCAATATTGTTATATTCAAATACAATAATTTCTCAGTTTAATTCAAATGTAAAATTACAAAATAGGCAATTGTCATTTCTTTGAAGGTAAAAATATTTACAATTTCCCTCTTTAGGATTCTCTTTCAAGCTATGATTCCTTCAACAAACCGTCAAATACTCGAATAGGACCAAATGCACATGATGATCTGAAAACCACATTGTCAAAGATAGACCACACTCCTGTTACTGTCCCAAACAGTTCATCAAAGTATAATTCTCCATCTGGTCAGCAGAGATGGGATCAAAGTCCTCATCGTTACGGGTCCAAAATGGATCTCAAGTATGGATTACCTATCTCTAATGACCAGGTGATAGATAATAGTCCCCGCACATCAAGAGAAATCGACAAAGATGGCAATCCCATTGATATAATGAACTTGAGAGGATCTGCAGAGAAAGATATGTACAGGTGAAACTCTTATTTATTAATACCATTGTGCATTTTTAATGCTGGTTCATCGATTTTAATACAAGATATGTCAAAACTCGACCTTCTTTTAAAACTGTTTACGAATAACTCAATTAAATACATAGTTGCAAAATAATTGAGATACTGTCACTCAGAGTTGATCTCAATTTTAATTCTGAACTTGCATTCTATCATTGAAGCTGAACAACCTGATTAAATTCTTTATATGGAGATTTACATGAGTTATCTGTTTTTATTATTATTAGGAAATATGCAGCAAACGCTTTTTAATAAATTTATCAAGCAAGCAGAATTTTTGACAAGGTGCTATGATGAAGTCTCAAAAACATTTAGGGGAAACTAGAACCAATAATTCAGAATGAAATTCTAAAAATGGCCTGATAGGCAAACAAGAAAAACAGTTATTTTACTGATCGTGTTATAAAAAAGATCACATTTACTTTTCAAATTCAATCTCTTAAGCATAATAATATTATATTTATTGATCCTTTAAGATATATTCATATAGATACAGGTATAGGACAGGTCAGAAAAAATAGAAAAAAAATTATAATAAACTCAAATTGAAAACAAGTCACTCAGGATAATAATCGGCAATAGTATAAAAACATTCTGTAATTAATTTGGCCTTATATTTCAGATATTCCAGAGCTATTGCAAAACAGCCTCTATCACCCCGAAGTCACATGGAAACAAAAACAGACTATGGTAGATATAGGTGAGTTGAATAAATAATGTAAATGATTAAAAATGTCTGTTATGCAATTGAAACCTTATAATATAAAATATATTAAAAGTTTTGTTCCTAAAAAAATTAATGTTTAGTACTAGTAGCAACTAACTAAACAAGCTTATATCTGAGGATTTCCTGAAAACGAATCTTATTAGATTAGAGAGGATCGTTTAGCCTCATATAATGAAAGTAATAAAATCTTTTGTCATTTATTTAAAAAAATCATAATCATCTAAGGAATTTATTTAGGATATTTTATATGAATTAAACACATGCTTTACAGAAGTTCTCAACAAGACCTTTCTCAATCCCATTTGAGCATCTTACCGTCAAATCATCATGCATCACCAGCCAAAGCTGTCCCTGTAGCAAACGGATATGATCAGCAGTCCAGGCATGGAGGGAGCCAACAGCATCCAACAGCTTATAAACCAGTACCGCCACCTAAACCTAGGAATTACAAAGCACCCTACAACGGAGTAAATATGGAAGGAATGGTGCAACCACCTCCCAATTCTTCATATCAACACGGAAAAAGCCACAGTAATCCTATAGTGAGTATATCATTTTATGTGAAAATAGACCTAATATCTCCTAGTATCTACATTTATTAATTTTGTCGCTTTATTAAGCACTTACTCTGGAAAATAGTTGGATAGATATTCATTATTTGTTTGTGTAAAATCCCAAATATATTATATATGTTAGGTATGAGGAATAAGAAACTAATATGATTGTTAATGGAATGAAATAAGGAATTACTTTGTTTTCTATCACTTTTTATTATAACTGATATACAGTGACTCGAGTTTCGTAGTGTTTACTACATTTTCAAACTGAATGAACAAATTAGATCTCAACTATTATATATGGGGATTGTAGGCTTCGGCAGAGCTTCGAAGAGAGGGGTTTTCCAAAGTTCCGTCTGTTCGTTAAGTAGTTTTATTATTGGTACGTGCTTTTTATATTTTTCAATTTCTATGGATTCCAGGATGTCAAGTTTTTTCCCTTTCGCTTCCACGTGCAAGATAACAAGGTTGTTCAATTCTGGGAACGTGTGATCTGTAGTGAAGAAATGGTTCGCAAAATTGGAATTATTCTTCCGGTTCCTAAAAGCAGATTGGTGCTCTTTGTACCTTTTATGGAAAGGTCGGCCCGTTTGTCCTATATACACACTATTACACTCTTGACAACTTAATTTATAGACTCCAGAATTATTCAGTCGGTTCTCTTTGTCTTTCGGATTAAAAAAGAGATTAGAAATTTTATGGGAGGGTGTGAAAGCTGTTACTATGTTAATTTTTGATAAAATTTGAGCTATTTTTTGTGAAATTGGTCCAAAATATGTTAGTTTTATGAATTTATTGTTATTATGATCTGATTTGGAGATGGGGTAAATTTGTTTACGAATTAGTTGCTTTTGTTTTTTGTTTATGATGGAATTTATAGTTTTGGTTTCGAACTGATTTTTTGTGGCTATTTGTCTGATTGTATTCAATTCCCTCTTTAACGTAATATTATCTAAAGGAATTGAAAATGCTCTATGTACCATTGATCTATAAGCAGCTAGTTTATGATTGATCGGATGGTTTGAAAAATTTGGTATTGTTGTATCAGTTGATGTGGGTTTTCTATATATATCAAAGGAAATTTTATTATTACTGTTAATTAAAGTTATGTCTAGAAAATTTATTTTATTATCAAATTGTGTTTCCATGGTGAATTTAACCTTATTGTGCAAACTATTAAGATATTCTAATGCTTCATTTAATTCTGAATGTGTTCCGCAGAAGCAAGCCAATATATCGTCTACATACCTGTACCAAAAAGTGATATGCTTTGCGTGTGTGGATTTTAGAATTTTTCTTTCAAAACGGGACATAAAGATTTCAGCGAGTAATGGGCTGAAGAACTTTGGAAAACCCCTCTCTTCGAAGCTCTGCCGAAGCCTACAATCCCCATATATAATAGTTGAGATCTAATTTGTTCATTCGGTTTGAAAATGTAGTAAACACTACGAAACTCGAGTCACTGTATATCAGTTATAATAAAAAGTGATAGAAAACAAAGTAACTCCTTATTTCATTCCATTAAAATGAACTATCACAAAGTAACGGACTACTCCATCCAATAATATGATTGTTCTTTGCGAAGAAATGAAGCAAAGAAGAAACAATTACGATTATTATCACTTAAATGAATAGAGTATGTGGTTGGCTCTAAGTGAAACATTATAACAATTTTATTTGAAAAATTCACACAGTTTTTATGTTTCACAGTTTATTCAGAATTCTGACATGTGTTTCGGTCTTCCAACCATCTTCAAAGGAGTACAAAAAGTAACTAAACAGATAATTGAAAAAAGGTTCTTTTATTACACTTAGGACATCTGTGTATCTTTATGGCGCATGAAAAAACAGCTTCCAATATAGGGATGTTCCCAAAGAGTATTTGGGAATTTGTTAAATTCTCCTTTTTCTCAATGGCTTTTTTGATTGAAATAATCTCCAAATAGTCCATCGATTTACCCTTATTAACATTATATAATAAAGTGACATCTTTCTCATTAAAAAAATGATAATTTTCTATACAATGTTCTGCAAAACCAATTGATTTTTGGTTTTTCAAGGGGAAAATTTAAATATAACCAAATGTTTGATTCATCATAGAATACCAATTTCAGTTTTTACGCGCTTGTTGCAGCGTGCTATCGTTTCACCCAAATGTCTGTAATTTTCGAGTTTTGCACCGAAAATAGTCTCAAACGACTAGGTTGAACTCACTGATTAAGAATCTGAAGTGAAGTGTAATTCTGCTTGGTTTTACAAAGGGTTATCGTGTATGCCTACAGTTGCGAATGCTGTTAAGAATAGCGCCTCTATACCGATAAATGCGTAGCAAGCATTTCCTAGTACTTTGACTTTTAATACTTCACGTTTAATCAAAGTTATCATTGAAATAAATTTCGTTTTCCAGGAACGAGGTCAGAGCCTTCCCCCAGGTCACAACTATTATTATAATGTTTCTTCTAACTCTACCTCCAATAACAATTCTTGGCAAGGACCACCAAGTGAAGGAATGAGATATAGTCATGGTCATTATGACATGACTCCACCATATGATACCAGGAGGCACCCAGGAATATCTTATGCATCAAGAAGTGAAATTCAACCAATCTCTGCGATGGAGAATTCCCATCAGTTATATGGGGAGGAACCGCCTTCTAATCGACCCATGGACAGACCCATAGTAGACCTTCAGGGCTCTAGGGAACAGAGGGGATCTGCATTCGAATTGTACCGAAAACCAGTCCATCATAATTTACGGTAATGGTCTTATCTTCTTATTATTTGTATTGTGAATTATATGTTCCTAAATGTGGCAGTTATATAACATTAACAATTACCCATCATAACAAATTTGTTAATTCAGTGTAATTGAGTGCTGATAATTATGAAAAATAAATAATCTTTTATTTCAGTTTTGCAATGTGTTACTAATTCTCAATATTTTAATGTTCATTGATAACACTTTTTTTTTTGATTAATCACAATAGTATCAGGTTTCCCAATAAGAGCGACCAGATTTAAAATTGAAATTCAATAGTAAATTTTGAATAATACCAAGTGTAAAGTATGAAACCAGAATTTTTTTGTGAAAATTACGCGTCTGTGTTTGAAAATGATGAAAAATATTGTATTCAAAATAATCTCAATTGCTATTTATACATTTTTCCCACCTTTTCCACAGTTTATGAATGCCATGCCAAAAGAACAATCCTACTTGTGAATCAGTTATCAGGCCATTATATAAATTGAAGCATTGTTCAGCGTATTTCATTGATCTGAATAGATGATAATTGGACAAAGCCAAGCTTAGAGAATAAGCAAGATCTGCTTATATTTCACAACTGAACGCCTTGATAGTTTTCCTGGCTCGTTTTGCTGTGTGAAGGAGGCGTTATCAAAATGCTCCATTTAAATCCATCAATTGCTGTTGGTAGCAATCAGTGTTAACTGTTCCACCAGATTTTAGCAGCTGATCCTACCAAACATAGAGTATTTCCTCTTTCCAAAGCGATTTCGTCTTACAGTGGATGTCGATGGTTCCCTTGGATTTACCCAAGATTTACGATGCTTAGGATTCTCAAAATATATCCATTTTTCGTCACCTGTTACGATTTAATGGAGAAATGACTTTATTTTGTGTCTGTTCAGCAGGATTTTACAAGTGGTTTTTCGATTTTCTTGCTCCTTTTCACTAAGTTCATGGGAAATCCATTTTTCCACTTTCTGAATCTTTCCCATAGCTTCCAAACGAATGGAGACTGTTTTCTGCATCATATTCAATTGATCTGCGAGTTCTTGTTTGATTTGAGTATCATCTTCATCCAATAAGCTTGAAATTTGTTGTCTGCGAACATTTTGGTGGTTTTCCACGCTCTTCATTTCTCATATCAAAATCAGCACTTTAGAATTTTTTAACCACTTAACACTGTATTTTACCCAGAACATGTTCAAGCACTCGATGCGTACTGCAGCAGTTATGTTCAAATGATAACAGAAAACCAATGCTGTCTGCAAATTATAGTTTGTAGGCAGAAAATTTGACTTGTTTAAGGTTATAGAAAAATATACCGGTGTATGAAACTTGGGATGCTGTGTGTTAAAAATCTTTGTCAGTTGTTAGAGGGTGTTAGATGATGGCGCTGCAGAAGCGGCCTTACGGTCCCTAAACTGATGGCTAGTACCATCTATAGAGAAGTTCCTGCTCCCTACTTCTGACTTTAGTATATTGTCTAAATGATCTCACCTGTTTTTTTGCATGTTCATATCAATTTTCAATGACTCTGTGGTTATGGTGCTGCCCATGTTGGTATTTTGAATTTATGAAGATTTTATATTACATAAACCGTTGATTTTAGTAAAGCCACACAGAATATAATCTAATGGTGTTAAATTCAATGAATCCATCATAATGCTAGTCCTGTGGCAAACTACACCGTCTTATTCAAAACAAATATTGTCATTATCGATTTCTTGAGTTTGTTTCATTATGTCATTGCCCATCTTTCAAGAAATATGGTTAGGATAGTATCACACTAGGCAGTGAGTTTTTCCGGATGTAATTGACCTTCAATAGTTTTCAACTTTGCCAAACACTCAATTGGAATATCCTCACGACACTGTTTTTATTTCTATAAAATTCCACACATTTTAAAGGTTTAGTTTTGCAGAACAAAACATATCTTTATATTTAAGTAATAATTTCTTTAAGAATTGAATATAAAATAAGTTTTATATCTTCAGTCTTAAAAAGTTATGTTTGTCATTAAGGAAATGTCTTCCTGGTTAGTTTGAATGTGGATTATATGATTCTGTATTATAAATCCCTATTGTGGTGTCAATGTATCCTTGACAAAATATCCTTTAACATCCATCCATCCATTCTCTAACTATCATCGATTTTGACAACACAGTATTTTTGAGAATATGCTTATTATTATTATCATCCTGATACTCCTAGACCTTCTGTGAAGATCCTTCAGAAGCTTCTTCAACTTGTGTGAGTTAGGAGTTCAGTTGTGTTCTGGGTAGGCTTTGTTACTGCGATCTTGCGCCACTTTAGGTCACAGCACTGTTAATTTCTGACCTAACAGTGAAATGGTGGCCGACACCTGTCCAACTAGAAAATTTTTTCCTGAACAGGATTCGAACCCGAACTTTCTGGTCACAAGCCCTATCCTCTACCACTGAGCTGTCAGCGCTAAAGTTCTGCCTGCAAATGCGCTATAGAATTGATTCTTAAATTTTGTCAATATGGTTATAAAATAACCTTCATAGATATGGCATGAGTATTCATAAGTATCTTCCATTTATACATATTAAAAGTTGAGAATTTTCCTGAGTGATATTGTATTAGTGAAAAGGGAAAACGATACACTAGAAAATTATCAAAAATATATATGATGCATTAGTGGGAGTGAATTATACACATATGCTAAATATTAAAACATGCTTTCAACAAAATGTAATTTGCCATTTTTTATCAAATCGTTCAGTAACGGAGTTATTTCCTGTAAGTCCCTTCTCACAAAAAGGTGACTTAACTTTCCATCATGCAGTCCAAATCTAAGCCATTTGGACTCCAAAAGGAGAACCTCGAAGTGAAAATATACAAAAATATGCCAAGCTCATTAATTACACAAAAGAAAAACATCAAAGTAGAAATGATATCAGTATGACAAGTTTTTTTCATTATGCACTTGGGAAATCTACACTTAAGTAATGAAAGATATAATTCCATCAGAAGAAGTGAAATTCCTGTAAACAATAACTGGTGCTACCTTAAGAAATCCATTAAGGAAAAAATAATCAAATTAACAGGAGACACAATGGAATCAACAATCAGAAACAATGCCCAATATAGGATTTCAGGTTTACATATACAGAGTGGATAACTGGAAGAAATATGAAATGATACAAGAAATCAACAGGTTCAACAGTATAAGAATGGACATGATAACGTATTTTTCATGCAGCTAAAGAGCATAAACCCCATTATTAAAATATCAAGCAAGTTATTTATTCTTACCACACACTGCAGATATAAGCAGCATGTGGTAGCAAATGAATCTCAATAAAAATCCCCTTACAGCGTCTTGGGGTCAAATTAATCTCTATATAAGTAAGGGTATATAATTATTAAGCAGTATCCTACGAGTTACTTGAGACTCTTTTTGTGGCTATGGTGACTTGTTGGTCTGGAGCTGGGATAGTTTTCCGTATGCCCCTTAATCCTTAACTGTTTTCCATGGAGTCAGTTTCATTCAACTTATTTCCAAACCATTAGGCCATCCTGTAATATTTAGATGGACTGGTTTGCATCAGCAATTTATAATTTACATCTATGCATTATTACAAAAGCATAGAAATCTTCCTGAAATATCAAACTGCAAACGAAATAAAAATTAAGATTTAATAGATGATGCATTACAAAAAAAAAACGGACACTAATACCATATTAGTATTTTTTATCAGCTTATCACCCTTTTTTTACCTGACAAACCATCTTCCATAATATCTTAAACAAATATTTAAAGCAAATTAACGGGATATCTTGTGGATCAGTTTATATACAAATATACTTGGCAGAGGAAATACATTATATGTAAGACAATCAAACCTATATGGAATCGCCCAATATTTTACTGGTAGAAAATAATGAAAATACTGTTAGATATCAAAATATAGTTAATTTCAACATTTAATTGTAAAAATGAGTAAAAACAATAAAATTCCTTGTTTAATATCAGAAGAAAACTAATATGTTTAATGTTCTTGGGAATTTTAAAAATGTATATTTGCACCTCTTGTCCCAATATAAGCCCAATTTCTCCACTCTCCGAGACCAGTTAAACTTTATTGAACGATGATTAAGGAAGTCACTTCTTGCAGCGTAGTGCTGTCTCAAAACATCCTACTTTATCTTTTAGGCAGCTTGACTTGTCTTCCATAGTCTCTTAAAACACGCATCTGATCATCAGATGTAGGAACATTTTGGATTTATCCAAAAATAAAAAAGTTTAGCCATTCTTCTTTCATCTGGTTTTGCTGCTTTGAATTAAGTTATTAATTTATTGATTTTGTTTTTGTGGAACTAATTGTTTCCTAATGATATGCGTATTTCTTTCATTTGTAGAAATTGTCTTTGAAGTTCTGGGTGATTTATCATTGGATTTATTCTAGCTACTAGCGCCTAGTATTAACCATTCAGCAACTTTTTCATAGGTCTTTTAAATATCTTAACTCTTTTGAATCTTGAATATGTTTTTAAAACTATTTGTGATACAATTTTAGTGCTCTACCTCTACCTGCTCTACTAAATATATTACTGATAGTCTCACAAAAGGAATTTTCTTCAAATTATTTGAAAATATAGCAGTGAAGGTCCAATATGTTACTTTATAAAATCAACACTTAAGCAAATATTGGTATTATGTATTATGAACCAAACAATTTTTATCACTTAAAAAACATTATTTTATGAATAGTGAATTTTTTTAGTCAAAAAATGTTTTTGTATAATACTGGGTGATTCTATATAAGTTTGGTAAGAATGAGATAATCCTTGCATGAGACAATATACTTAAGTGACTTTGGGTGAATGGACAACTAATAGACTAATACAGGTGCTTTTTCTCAGGTTTAATTCAATTATGTATTTATTTCAATGACATAATTCATCTAAATATAAATTAAACGATAACTATCACAAGGAAGGCTTTTTGAATAAAACTTTGACGTTTTCAAATATATTTTAAAGGCTGCGCAAGTAGGTTTTTTTTTTTTTTTTATTTTTTATTATTATTATCCTGATACTCCTAGATCTTCTATGAAAATCCCTCAGAAGCTTTTTCAGCTTGTGCGAGTTAGGAGTTCAGTTGTGTTCTGTGTAGGCTTTGTTACTGCGATCTTGCGCCACTTTAGGTCACAGCACTGTTAATTTTTGACCCAACAGTGAAATGGTGGCAGATACCCGTCCAACTAGAAAATTTCTTTTCTACCTGAACAGGATTCGAACCTGGACCTCCCGGTCACGAGTCCGATGCTCTCCCGCTGAGCTATCCACACTCATAAAGAGAAATATCAACTGGAACTTACCCGAAATATGAAAAATATATTTTTTTATTACATGGAGGATGACATCTACAGTTTTATCACTCACTTCCCAATATTATCACTTGTTTCGTTATTTTTTTTTTATCTTCAAGATTTATAGATTCATCATTTAGCAGGGTGGTACTACATTTTAACTCTTCAGAGGAGCCGTTAAAGCTGTGAAAGATACACACATCGTCAAAAGTCTTGGCCCCCCCTATCAACTCTCAACTTGTTGAATTTAACATGACAATTTTTTGTGTGTGAAATCTTCACTATCTTATCACTTAAATGAAATCAAAACCAGCAAAAAATGTTTTTTTTTCGAGAGAATACAGATGTATTCGAAGTTAATCAGTTTACAGCGAATAACGAGAGTTGTTATATTGAGAATATTCCGTGGAAAATACCGGGACATCCAATTTCTCAGTTTGACCGGGCAAGAATAGTTGCCCTACATCAAGAAGCTTTGTCGAACCAACAGATTGCGTGACGTTTGAATATTCCACGGACTGCAGTAAGGCGCATAGTGGCCCTTTTCCTGGAAACCGACAGCGTTGCCCGGAGGCCGATGCCTTGTCGACCCAGAGTAACATCTGCAAGGAAAGACCATTATATCGCAAATTTTACTCGAAGGAATAGAACGGTATCTGTAACAGTCCTTCGAAGTCATTTTTTGAGGACCTAGAGACGGGTAGTCTCAACCAGTAGCATAAGGAGACGGTTGCATTCCTTAAATTTAAGGCAAGAAGACCTTTAAGAATACCTCCTCTATCACCTGGATATAGAGCTACCCATTCGCAATGAGCAGATCACCACCAAGACTGGCTTTTATCACAATGGCGCAACGTACTTTTTTCGGACGAGTCACGATTCGGTTTACAAAATGATAGTCGACGAGAAAGGGTTTGGAGAGGTCCAGGAAGACTAGAGCGACTCAATTTCGCTCGGGAAGTTGTTCCCTTTCAAGGCGGATCAATAATGTGCTGGAGGGGTATAATGTTCGGTCGCCGTACACCTCTTATTATCGTTGAACAAACAATGATTGGTGCCATCTACGTAGAAAACATCATTGTTCCTCTGCGCAACGAATTTGGGGATAATTTCATTTGTCAGGATGATAACGCCCCACCACACCGCACACGAAGGGTTTAAAACATTCTTCAATAGGACAATATCCAGAGAATGAACTGGCCAACAAACTCACCAGACATGAATCTATTAGAGCATGTATGGGATTAATTAGGGAGAGCAACATCCAATCGCCAAAATCCACTCTCAATTTTACAGGAATTGAGTTTAGCCCTTGGAAGAATGAAACGATATGCATGAAAATTTCATAAATATCTTGATTTGTGGGATGCCTAGGCGTATTGGGCAGTTGATTGAAAGAAGAGGTGGTGATACGGACTATTGAATTTGGATTCAGTTGTGGAATAACTATAAATAATCAAAAATAAATATTCGATAAATTTAGATTTTTTCTCATTTTTCCCATTTTGTCTCATCCTGCATAAAGCAAAGAGTAACAAACAAAGAATTTCTATCAAATATATTGCAGTTTGAATAGAGGAAAATATTCATCTCATTTCCAGAACATAGATTGTTTATTTCTTGAGAAACCTAGTGGGCCAAGACTTTTGACGATGTGTGTATATTTCAATAGAATCTTTCTCCATTTTTTATTACATAAACTCTATTTGGTGATGCACTTGGTGGGGTTATCTTGGCGGAATCATCATTTGTAGACAGTAACATGAGAATCTAGGGTTAGCATTTTTAAGTAGTGGTTACAACCACTTCTGTCATTCGTGTTTTGACAGAAAGTTAATTTAATATTTGGCATTAACGAAATGGGTCGATCTACTCTTGGAGAAAACTGGGAAATATTAAAAGCTCATTTCCAAAGTGGTGAATCTTCTATTTAAACTGTTAGAAATTTGTGTGGAAAATTCAATAGAAATAAAATGCCGTTAAGCAATTTGTGTATCAATTTGTTCTTGAAAACTGGATCTTTATTCCATAAAAAACCCGTTCATGTTCTCATTCAGTGAGCACACCTGATAACATTGCTGCTGTACACTTCTCTGAGGAGAATTTTGCATAAAGACCTATGAATGCTTACAAAGTTCAACTAGTACAAGAAGTGAAGCCATCCGATGCGTTTCCATTTCACTCAATGAGCTGATGGTCGCATGGCCGAAGATGAGAATTTTCCCAGAAAAATAATCTTTGGTGATGAAGCTCATCGGAAAACTATTTTTTGTGGGGATTGGTTAAGGATAAGTGTTACGCTAACCATCCAGAAACGATTGATGCCTGAAAATATGAAATCGAAGTTGCCATTCATGAGATTGAGCCCCAAACAATCGAAAATGTTCTGAAAAATTGTGCTGATCGGATGTACTGTAGCCAGTCGTGGCGGTCGTTTGAATGATATGGTTTTTCATTCGTAAATGTCAAGGTTCTTTTCAGTAAACTCATAACATTGAAAAAAATTTTGATTAGTTTTTCATTTATAGCCGATCAAAAAATATTAAAATCAGGCTATGATGAAGATATGAAAGTATCATTTTTCATAACTTTGGTGAGAACAAAATTTAATTTCTTAGTTTTTTGTGAGTGAAGCAGTTTATAAGCTGACTAGTACAGATATTTATTGCGCCTCTGTAAACTACAGTTAAGTCTAATGTCTTGAGTTCGAAGACGTTAAAATTATTATCCAGTTAGCGATTTTAGCAAGGGGAGAATTGTTGTCTATCGACATGTTGATTTGTCCTATCGAGAAAATAGCCGCCGTGTTAATTGTACTACAATGACGATATGGCGTGTGTGTACAGAGAGACATACCAGAGACTATAGGCGCATCAGATGATTAGCTACTATCAAATCGCTGACCAATGGTTTGAAAAAGAAAGTAGGCCTGATATTATGCGTACGTTACATAGCCGAATTTGAGCCTACGGACCACTGTTGAGTTGATTTTGAGTTTGTTGTTAAGGGACATCTAGGCAAAAGTGCTCTCTTTCATATAAGTTCCGACTAGATTTCTTCATAGAGTTCTTCACCTTGCGTTCCGTTTCAAGGAATTTATTCTTCCAAATGGTATCTCTTAGACATCAAGATATTTGTACTTCCTTCATAAACTATTGTATAACCCCTCTGTTTTTCGATGATTGTTTCGGCCTTTACTTGGTGGGAATTCATCTTGAAATGATGAATAAAAAACAATATTCTATTTCCTCTAATATTTTATTTCACAACAATTGTTTCGTCATGAAATGACTTCATCAGGTGGTTACTAGTAGATACTAATATTTAAATAAGGTTATTCTGATTTTCACAATTTTTATTGTTATATAATAAAACATTCACAATAAAAATTCTGAAAATCACAATAACCTTATTTAAATGTTATTTAATATGGGTATTCACCAAGTAAGGACTGATTCAATTCAATACTACTAGATACAGATTATACAATGCTCGAAAATGTCTATATATAGTACAGATTGCATAACAGAAAATAGAGGGGATGAAGGAAGTTTTATAATTCTTTGGCAAACCCGAAAATATTAAAAAAAAAATAGGGGGATCTGCTTAATTCCTTTTGTTAATTCAATAAAATTGGTTTTTTATGATACCTATTAATTTTTAATGTTTCTAAAAGGTTTAGTCTGGGACTTTTGTTTGCAACGTGTAACATTTCAAAATTACTATCAAGAATATGTCCTGGGCCCAATATGTGTTCTCCATAAGTTGAATTTCTTTTGTTGTTGCAATCACATTTTTCATGTTCCCTTAGTCTTGTCTGGAAAGATCTTCCTGTTTGACCAACATATACAATCTGGCAAGTATCGCAAGTTAGCTTATAAAAACCTGATTTATTGTTCTTAAATATTTTATTTTTATTATTCTTTATTAATTTTCCTAATGAATCATTGGATTTGTAAGAGATGTTGAAGTTATGATTCATTTTTAATGTTTTTGATCCTAAGTATGTTAATGAAGTTTATTTATTTTCTATTGAATTATTGGTTTTGGGGTATACTAATGACACAACTAGTTTTAATTGTTTTTTCACAGAAAGATTTTCGATAATTAGAACATTAAACCGTTGTTCAATGTAATCTGTTCAATACTATCACTTTGTCAAAATTCTCATGTGCCATAGTCAATAATTAGCAGCATATATTAGTATGTTATATAGATTAGCCAACATACTTCATAAACAAATTGTCCCCAACCATACATTTAATTTATGAATTAGAACAAAACAATAGTATCAATTTTTTGGACTTAACCATCACAAAAATTGATAATAAACATGATTTTTCAATGTACCGGAAACCAACCCATGCTGACAGCACAATTCATTTCACTTCAAATGACCAATTTCCCCAAAAATTAGCAGCATATAATAATATATGTATGTTATGACACATAAGAATTTTGACACATGAGAATTTTGACAAGCAGTACAATAATATTAAACAGATTGTGTAGAACAACGGTTTCAATATTCTAATTATCGAAGATCTTTTTTTAAAAGTACAGTCAAAACTAGCTTTGTCATTAGTATACCCCAAAAATAATAAATTTATAGAAAAAAAAAAATATATATATATATTTTTTTTTATAATGACAAAGCTAGTTTTGACTGCTAGTTTCTGACTATATTGCATTAACATACTTAGAATCAAAAACAGAAAAGGTAGCTATCATATATTTAAAGATGAATCGTAACTTCAGCATCTCTTACAAAATCATTAGGAAAATTAATAAAGATAAAATATCTAAGCACCAGAAATCAGGTATTTATAAGCTAACTTGCGGTACTTGTCAGTTTGTATATGTATCTTTCCAGACAAGATTAAGGGAACGTGAAAAATGTTATTGCAACAACAAAAAAAATTCAACTTATGCAGAACGCATATTGGACACAGGACATATTTTTAATAATAATTTCGAAATTTTACACGTTGAAAACAAAATTCTCAGACTAAACCTATTAGAAACATTAGAAATTAATAGGTATCATAAAAAATAAATTTTATTGAATGACCAAATGGAATTAAGCAGATCCTTCCTATTGAATCTTTTTTGAAATATTTTCATAATTCCCAAAGAATTGTAAGACTTACTTCATCCCCTCTGTTGTCCGTTATGCAACCTGTACTATATATAGACATTTTCGAGCATTTTATAATCAGTATCTAGAAGTACTTACCTGATGAAGTCATGGAATCACCAAACAAAAATAAAATATAAGCGGAATTAGAATATTCTTTTTTATTCATAATCCCTCTGTAGTAGCAATTACTACATATTTCTATGCTGGAATGTGCTAATATGCTCTATCATTTTACTGCTAGCTTGCACGTGACAGGGTTCTTTGACACAACCAAAAAAATCGAAAATTGCGTTAAAAAAACATTTAACATTCAAACAAATGAAACAACACGCGCCTATTCACATCGCTGCTATTCTGTCTTCACGCACCTAATAGCAAACATTTATGAGATCAGTCAATTTTTGTCATTGGTTCAGATCTTTAGTACGGATTTTATGACAAGGGGGCGGTATTTTCCAGAAATAGTAAAACCTCCAGCAGCCAAATTTTTGCCGATAAGTTAGAAAGTGTCTACTTTCAAACAAAAATCAGAACTAAAAAACAATAAAAAATATTATTGGGAAGATCCATTTACTAACATCAATGAATTGAACCTAAGAAGAAAGCACCCAAATACTGACATCCAATTAACACAATTTTTGTCATTTTTAAGGGGTATGGAAGACTCGTCCTTGTTTGGATCGCAGCCTAATATCGCACAAAAACTAACAAACTCACCAAAAGTAACGCCTAAACTAACCAAAGCACAATCTTTTAAACAACCAAAGTCGGAAAGCTTTGGACCCAAACTCTTAAGGAAACTCTCATTCAGAAGCAGAAATAAAGAATCCACACCAAAAGTTACCAAAAAACTAAGCACACGTCAACCTGCTATAAACGAAGATTCGAGAATAACGGAGGATTTTAATCGGAACCCTGACTTCAGTCGGCCTAGTAAAAGAGACATATCTAGTGCAAAAATGGATCACAGAGGAGGAACACTGGTTAATGAATATTGGGGCGTCATATTAGAAGTTCCCGATGGTGCAATCGCCAAGGGAGAGAAGAAAGAAATCTACTTCGTTGTTTCCGATCCTAGACTTTGCGATAACATCCCTCCATTGGATTTGGATAATGGTAAAGGCTTTATTTCAACGTGTTGATTGTGTGTTTTTGTACTGGATGTGTCCGAGATTTTACTAATGTTCATTCATAATTCTGACAATATGTCTCAACAATTTTATTTATGAGCATACTTTTGCTCTTCCATGTAGCTGTGTGTGGAACTGAGAAATTTTTTTTTCATGCACGTCACCTAAAAAATTAAAAACAAATTAGAATATATACAAATACCTTCTTAGCTCCTTTTCCTTTATATTGATGAGGAATGAGAGAGAATTAGTATACGCAAAAAAATTACATATTTTTTACAATTACTGAATGTTATTGAATAAATAAAATAAATAATTCAAATCAATTTATTTCAACATAGCGCGTATTTGGAATGGACTGAAATGCATGAGTTGATTTCTTATAGCTATTCCTTCCCCAAAACTTGGACTAAGATATTCTGTTTCGGCCGTTACTGGTTGACAGTTTATCGTAATTAAAACAAGTTTTCAGGTATTACTAAGTTTTACTACCAAAAGATTAAAAAGAGTACACTTGAGTTTCGAGGTATAACCCCCTGAAAACAACAGGTACCTAAAAGCAAAAACAATCTGTACCTACCTGTTTAAATTTTCAGTTGTCCGGATGTAATGAAATACCTCGAAACAGCAGTCACAAAAATGTGTAAATTTTTGGTGGTAAAACAAAAAAAAATTGTTTTAATTGTGCGTAAGAATTTTTAATAGAAGAAAATAATTGTAAGATTTAAAATGAGGAATCAGTTAACTGAATTTCATAGTTTTTTCGTGTTCTTGTATTATTATCTGGAATTATCTTCTTTAGCCAACATGAATATACTTGTTAATTTAACAACTCCTGATGTTTTGATTTGAGAAGTTATGTCTTTACTGTTTGTAATAATTTCACTGAAGATTTTCGTTTCTCTTTGAATATCTACCAACCTTTCAATTTTTTCTTCTGTGTAAGTTTGGGAAACATTTTTTATTTCATATGAGTTCATTATTTTATGATATTCTAACGCTATTGCCTGCTTGTAGTCAATTTTTCCCAATAGATTTTCTGCGTTTGAAGGTTTGAAGTTCTTATTTGATTATATTTCATTCTTTGTCAAAATGTTTCACATGGATGCTATTTTGAATGAGATAAAATAAACTTGGAAGAAGATTAACACAATTTAATTTTTTTTTACAATTTCTGGGTACTTTTTGATCATAGTGTCAGAAAAACTGATAAGGATGCTAGATATTTAAAGAGATACAAAAATTATAATATTGTGCAAAGAAAAAGTTCATCAGGAAAATTTCGAAAAACCCTAAATTCTTATTTTTACTGATATATTTGCCCATATCTATCTATATAGGTTGTCCAAACTGGAAGATCATTTCAGACAAGAATAAAGAAAAAAAAATTATATTAGGAGTACAAATAAGTTTCCGCCGTTTTTTAACACAAATTAAATATTTATTATAGAAGAATGATTTTAAACGATGTGAGACTGCTTGCTGAGTGACTTCCAATCTTATAGCAAATTCTTTTTGTGTTTAAGATGAATCTTCCTCCAATAATTCCTCCAATTCTGCATCCTCGTAAATTTTTGCCCTTCCACTGCGATCTTTGTCTTCTACGTCGAAATCACCGTTTTTAAACTTTTGAAACCACTCTCGACACGTTCTCTCACTCAAAGCACCCTCACCATATGCTTCTACGAGCAATTGATGCGCCTCAGCAGTAGATTTCTTTAAATAAAAGAAGTAAACTAATATTTCCCGCAAATGACACTTACTTTTTTGACATATTCAACTTATAAAAATTATATTTTACCAATATAAAATCAATGATATTAATAGGTTATGTTGTTCTTGAATTTCCAAACTATTTTTTAAGCCGGTTATCATCTGCGAAAGCTAACCGAAACTCCATGCCGCGCCATCTACAAAAAACGGCGGAAACTTATTTGTACTCCTAATATTAATAACAAATAAAATTTAATTCATTATACAGAAGCTTTTTTGATGTATTAGATGATTTTCAATCGAGAATGATATTTTGATTCTTGTATTCTTTTAAAAATGATTGCATAACCAAATTACACCCACGTGGATGTAAGCTCCCCAGTTTATTCACAAACTTTTGATAAGTGAACCATTACTTTGGTTGATTTATATAAGTGGCTAAAACTCCTTTTTCTGCATGTTTTGTATTTCAGAATTGTGTATAAAATACGTTTGTCATTCAATATTTTTTCTAATCTGCATGACTAAGTGTATTTTTTTTCGTTTCCTTTTATTTAATTGCCTTTTTCTTTCCAGGTGAAACAATGCTGTCACCATTAGTCATGTGTGGACCTCAAGGTAAGATGCTATAATATGAAATGAAATAAAATGTCTTGACTTACACATTTCATTAGTGTTGTGCTTAATCAGATTTTAATAACTCTGTTGCTCATTTACTCGTTCAGTAGCTATTTCATATCAAATCAGGGAACATTTGGTTGAAAACTTCTGTAAATGCTGTAATTTGAAGAAGTCACTGTCTCCAGCAAATGTGTCACAGTGTTCAGTATAGTTAAAATCAATGTATTCTGCTTTACTCTATATTATATGGTTTTATATAATTATCAGAATTAAAAAATAGTTTCTCTCAAAAAATCAAGAGAATCGATAGTTTTAAATTTGTCTCACGATTGGACTATGAACTATGAACTACGGAAGAAAGTTTAGACTTTTGAAAATGTTTGAAATGATCTTGAATCTTCTGATTGACTTCATTAAGTTTTCATTGATCTTGATGCTCAATTAGTTAATATTGAACTTACCGTCAAAATTGGATGTTGAACAAACATTTAAACCGCCCAAACTCAAGAACCTAAGAGTTTTGAAGAATCCAAAAGTGTTGGCGCGAAGTTGCATGGGCATATATCGTTAACTTTCCTTCAAAGTGGAATACACTCAAATTGTGAACCGATACCGGGTCATCAAGAATTCATACAATGCCGTTGCATCCAAAAATAATTTTCAAGTTCTGTATTTGGGAGAAAGAATTTTTATTGACGACATTGTTCCGAAAAGGCCACAAAATTTTGGATGTTAATAGGTTAATTCTTAATTATGATTGAACGGTTTATATATTTTTTCTGTTTTTCAATAAAAAAACTGAGCAATAGGTATAAAAAAAACTGGTATAATTTTTCTACAATAACCAGAATGGCTTATTCTGTGGCTCTAATAATTTGATCACCCACTGTATATGATTAATACCTTGGTGTTCCTGTACAGGGCTAATATAGGAGCGTGACAGATTTGTAGTCATGGACATAGTTCATACTTCTTATTAATGATATTTGGTACAGATCATCTGAATTAATTTATCTGAGGATGGTAACAACACCCAACATATTTTGAATAGAGAGATGTTGGATGTGGTTTAGTTAAGGAGTTTTTTCTGTTTTCTAAACATCACAGTTGAAATTTTCAAATTTGTTTATTTAATGGCAGAACAATTTCAGTTTTCCAAAGTTTTTACTTTAAAAACTTTCGACTTTCTTATCGTTGATGAAAAAATGTGTGAAACGCATGAAATTCATTACAATCTATATTATTTTTTGAAGATTCTTCTTAAATGTGTTCCAGTCTTTCATTTCTGCATCATAATTAGATTTGAGACTTATTTACGTGTGCGAAAATGGTCTAGTCTATGGAAGAAAGAATAGATATTCTCAAATTGTACTATCGGAATGACGAAAATTCTAGATTAACTGCAAGATAACAATCATCCAGAAAGAAATGTAAGTCACCAATATGTTAAGCATTTGATGAATAAATTGGAAGCTACTGGTTACATTCAGAATAAGAAACACGAAGTTGAGCGTCCAGTCCAAAATGAAGCTGTTGAAATAGCAGTATTGGGACATTTACAGATGGATAATTGGCAATGTATGAGAACTTTAGCACGAGCATATAATCTTTCGAAATCTAGCGTTAGTAGTCATATAAGGCCGTTCCTGGCTCACAAGTGAACTGTCTCAAATCGTGTAAGCCGTTTCTAGATCGTAAGTGACGTCACAAGGCGTAGACGTGTAGGCAGTTAGAATTCCAGGAATTGAGAGTCGGTGAGAATTCCAGGAAATATGTATTAGATATGCGAGTTCTGGGAAGTCGTCGATTGCGGTCGGGGGTTTTTCCGGAAATGTGGTGGCTCCATGGCGTAGGGGCCGGGGGCAGGGGGTCCGGATCGTGTCTGGACAGGAAAAAAAAGCATGCACGCCGTTGCTAGGTCAGCAGGCCGTAAACGTGTCTGGACAGGAAAGCATGACATGCCACTGCGGGGGACTGGAAAGGCCGTAGTGACCTAATCAGGGCGTTGTCAGAGGTATGACATCATCGGAGACAAGTCTGAACGGCGTACGCTCCGACGACGGAGTAACGCCAGGGGTGAGGTGTCCGGCGCCAGGGCGTCAGGAGCCAAGCGCCTCATTTAGTTAATGAGAAAGCTTCTAGATGTCAGCTGTAGAGAGTTCTACATTGTAGTTCATGAGAAAGCTTCTAGATGTCGGTAAAATAGATCACGAAATCAGACTATTCTCTGCTTTTAGATGGTAAAATAAAAAAAATAAATATTTTATGATTTAATTTATTCAGGAGGTAAATGTTCATTATAACATAGTAAGTCATTATATATTATATAAAAATAACTGAATACTGGATAATTATTAACAATAGAAAAAGGTAATTGTTGTACAATTTTGGATAAAGCTGAATATTTTAGAGAAGGAGGACTGTATACAAATTTACCCATTTTCTGCATTTTCAATTTTCTATGATGAAACATAAATCTATCAGGACTAAAGTTTATATCTATAAGGGTATTTGAATGTATATGAAGTGCCTTTTTAATAATATTACATTCCATAATTAAATCTATAAAACAAAAATAATCAATAAGCATATTATTAGTTTTTATAGGACATAAATTAACGAGGATAACCCTTAATTTTGAGTTATTAAATTCAAAAACATCAAATGATGGATACTGAATAGTCTTAAAAATCCAGTTTGGGTTATTGGTAAAGTATTCCTTTACATAATCTAAATTATGAAGAATATGAATATAGATATATCCGAATGATTTAATAATTCCAAGTAGGTGAGAAACGAATTCTCCGGTGATCATCCATGATGTTATTGGTATCTTCATAGATTCCTCATATTCATTAGGATATTCATCTTTAAATTTTTCCATAAGATCTGATCGATGTGAAAAATGATCTATAATCGCTCCTTCTCCTATTGCTGATATAAATGGTAGGTTTAACTAAAAAACATTATTTAATACTATAATGCCCCCATGGTAATGTATAATGATTATTTGGAATTATGTAACGTTTATCATCTTTATAACATAATGCAATTTTCTCTTGTTCAACTGAGAAGATATTATGACATTCTGAAACAATATTCCGTTGCTTCATGATCTTAATATTATGATTTAGTAAACAGTCTAAAAAATCTTGAAATGATAGACTCTTCACAACATTTTTTTAAATTCCCTTAATTTTTTTACTTTCTTTTGAATCAACCCTAAAAGAATACATCTTTGATCGTAAACCAACAAAATCAGTCATTACCAAACCATTATTTTCATCTTCCATAAGTCCTAATACTTTTTTATTCACTCTAGGAATATTATATTGATTTTCAACAGGGTAGTCAGATGTATCAAAATGAGTATAACAGTCACGTCTGATGAGCTCATATGGATCTTGATAACATATTTCATATGTTAAACTATCTGTATCTACATAATTTAATTTACAATCTGTAAATTTAGGTAGGAAATAATCGTAGTGAAACTCATATAAACATACCTTAGAGATATCAAGAATGGACATTCCTACATATATAGGTTTATCAAAAATCAACCATCGTTTTTCCATTTCAATTACAACTAAATCATGATCTAGTATCCTTCTATTTTTGAAATGTGAACTAGCAATTAAATTTTTAGCGCCCCATCTACCATCCCATTGCTTAAGTAGTCTAACAGTTCGATATTTTCTAATATTCTCAATTGTCTTACCAAATACTGCATTATTCATCAATTTAAAAAGGTTTTTTTCAAATTCATTTCGAGCATTCTGTCTCAAACATGTATTTTTATCAATATAAACTTTCAACCAAGCAGATTGTTTGAATTTGAGTACTTTATGAACTTTTTTGAGTAAAAGACCATGTTTTAGCGCTTGTTTCAAATTTCTATAGTGAATAACATAATTTTTTTTTGGAAATAAAGTAGTTAACAATTTTGTTTGTTTTGAGCCAGGAGGTATACGTGTTTTAGCACAAAATGGTAGATCTTTATGCATATCATGCAATTCTCTAGGATAATCCAAATCAACTTGTAAGATATAACCTTCAGGAGCATCATCAGGTATCTCAGTAATATCAATATTTACATCAACCCACTCAAATCCTCCATAGGGAAGAAATTGACTCATCGCCCAACCATACAAATTGTTTACATCTAAGTATAGTAGAAATTTGTCTTCTTCATTTTTATCATATTTTGATCCCATATATTTATTATTAGCATGACTCACCCTCTTCGAACAATGATTTAACCCTCCTCTATTTCCATCTTCTATAAAAAGCAAAATTCAGATTTCATTACTGACCACAAGAAAATGAATTGCATCATCTTATCTGGTCATCTGAACGTTCAGGAATTCCAAACTGATTATACAAAATTATATCTGAATTGCATCGTAATAATCTGAATCTGAATAAAATTCAGATTTCATTGCTGACCACAAGACAATGAATTGCATCATCTTATCTGGTGATCTGAACGTTTCATGAATTCCAAACTGATTATAAATAAAATTATATCGGAATTGCATCGTAATAATCTGAATCTGAATAAAATTCAGATTTCATTACTGATCACAAGAAAATGATATATCGGAAATCGGAATTGCATCATCTTATATGGTGGTCCGAAAGTTCAGGATTTTCAAACATATTCGGTTTCAATTTCTCTATCGGTGCTATTTTTCGAATGAGGCCCTTGGCTCCTGACCCCCTGGCGCCGGACACCTCACCCCTGGCGTTACTCCGTCGTCGGAGCGTACGCCGTTCAGACTTGTCTCCGATGATGTCATACCTCTGACAACGCCCTGATTAGGTCACTACGGCCTTTCCAGCCCCCCCGCAGCGGCATGTCATGCTTTCCTGTCCAGACACGTTTACGGCCTGCTGACCTAGCAACGGCGTGCATGCTTTTTTTTCCTGTCCAGGCACGATCCGGACCCCCTGCCCCCTGGCCTCTACGCCATGGACCCACCACATTTCCGGAAAAACCCCCGACCGCAATGGACGACTTCCCAGAACTCGCATACCTAATACATATTTCCTGGAATTCTCACCAACTCTCAATTCCTGGAATTCTAACTGCCTACACGTCTACGCCTTGTGACGTCACTTACGATCTAGAAACGGCTTACACGATTTGAGACAGTTCACTTGTGAGCCAGGAACGGCCTTATATGACTACTAGCGTTCATCGAATTTTGAAAGTTCATAAATTTCATCCCTACAAGATAAGGCTGGTGCAACAGTTTAATGAAGATGATCCTGACCGTAGGATTCAGTTTTGTGAACAATTTAGAGAGTTGCTGAATAATAACCCACACTGACTCTACAATGCAATCTTTTCTGACGAGTGTACGATAGTAGTCCTCATTTATTCATGGAGACATATACACAATTTCCCCAAAAATTAAATGTTTGAGTAGGAATATTAGGAAATAATATTACTGGACCAATTTTTATCGGTTGGAATCTTGACGGAATAACTTAGTTGAATTTACTAGACGACATTATTGATTTAATGATTACTGACATTCTGGAAAACGACGAAAACCTATTAGAAAATGAACTCACATTTCAGCAGGATGGTGCACCGCCACATTTCCATATCCTTTCGACAATTTTTGAACGAACGTTATCTAAGACGTTGGATTGGCAGGAGGGGTTCTATAGAGTGGCCAGAAAGATCATCCGATCTACCGCCATTCGATTTTTTTTGGTGGGGACTTTTGAAATCCAAAGTTGGGTTTCTGTATGAGTTACCCTTCTGATATTGTTCAATATCAAATTGTTTAAAAAAATCACCTAATTTGAAAATTTCAACTAGGATGTTTAGAAACAAAAATACCTTTTCAACTAAAACACATCCGCCATCTATTTCCTATTAAATAATTGTTGCCACCTCAGGTATTTTTTTCGGAACAGTGTCATCATAGAAATTCTTTCTTCCTAATACAGAACTTCAAAATTATTTTTGGATTCTTCAAAACTCTTAGGTTCTTGAGTTTAGGCAGTCCAACTGTTTGTTCCACATAACCTTTTGACTGTAAGTTCAATAACATTGTTTCGATTTTGAAAATTTTAACTGGGTTGTACACAGAACATAAATAACTTTCAAACTAACCAACACTCGACATCTCTTCCCTATTCAAAAAATGTTGGGGATCGATGCCATCTTCATGGGTATGATTTTTTCGGAACGTACTCATGATTTAAATTCGTGCCCCTTCAAAACAAAAGTTGATCTTTTTTTTAATCTGAAAATTTTCGTTTCTGAGTTCTAGGGGGGGGTCGAATTTTCGTTGGGACACCCTGTATATATCAATATTCATCTCACCCATTTATATTTCCAAACCTAAAAATTCTTCATTCCAGTCCTTGAGGTTTTCTTGCACATATATTTTAAACAATGTTGGTGACATGCTGCTGTTTAAGTCCTTTCGTTATTCTTATTCTATCTGTTATCTGTGCGTAATTTTTCACAACGCATCCGGCATTTCTATACATTTTGCAAATACACCATTGATGCCAATTGATGTCAACACTTCAAATAGTTTGTTCGAAGAAACCGAGTCATAAGCTTTTTCCAAGTCAACGAAAACAATGTCCATGTTCTATGCCATTCTCTTCTCGATAACCTGTTTTACTTTAAAAGTATTTTCTAAAACACGATCTTCCACTTCGAAAGCAAATTTTTTCTTCATTATCCACGATGTATTATTCAATTCCAGTTTTTATTATCCGACCATGCTACCTAAAATAAATACATAATAAACTATTCCTACCAAGCAACGTCCAAAGCAATCCAATTTCATGAGCCAATTTTAAAAGTTCTATAAATTTTCGATATTTCATAAATTAAATATATATAATTCGCCAATTCAATGGGCAATGAAATTCCAAAAGACCTTTTGCTAATTTGTTATAAATTGGATAGTTTCGAGATTTATGAAAAAATCTAATAGATTAGTGTTTACTTATTCTTTTCTTTGTATTGGATGTCTAGGAATACAGTTTGAAAGTAAAATGAGAAAAAATTGTTCAAAAAGACTTTTGTTCCTATATTCCACATACAGTTAATGTAAAATTATTTATTAAATATTATATACTATCTAAATTGCGCCCGTTAGGCTCCTGGTTCTCTTTTAATCTTGACCGAAAATTTCTCAATACGCACTGACTAAAATCTTTAACTAAGCTATATACAGGGTGAATTATAACTATTGGGACATTGATTAAGGATAGGTTCTTTTCACCAAAATATGGCAATTGGACCAAATAAAATATTGCTAAAAAATACAGGGCGATAAAGTTGATCTGTTTTTTCGTATTATACTAAAATTTCAATGTTTATTTCTCAATTGTTCTCAAAATCGGCACACGGGCATTCCTTTGGATGATAATTATTATATATATAATTTCGCTCTTTGTTATAGTGGTAACTTTTTTTGACGAAACTTGATTTTGATTAGAAAATATTATGTAAAAATAATTTTTACATAACTTTGATACACTTGTTTGAATTTCACTCATTTTTGAGAACAACGCAATTGAAGAGTTCATTGTCTCAGAAGGGGATTTCAAATAATAGACAATAAAGAAACTTGTTGTTGCATTGAAATCGAAAAACCTTTAAAAAAATTCAACAATAATCTAAAAACTCACAGTAAAAATAATTCACTAAGAAGCAATTAGCTGGTTAATACCAGCAACATTTTTATTAGAGTTCAAAGCATACATTTTTATAAATGAAATATTGTAAATCCCCTTCTGAGACGATGAACTCTTTCTCGAAAAAGGGTGAAATTATCATGTTTAAACAAGAATAAAAATGATTTTCACATCGTATTTTCTGAGATCACTATCAAGTTTCGCCTAAAAAAGCTACCAATTATAATGTTGTTCGGAAAGTAATTTCGTTTTTTCCCAACAGAGGATTTAATTTTTTTTTCGAACTCTACTTAAGCCGCATAATCATTATATTGTTTGAAAGCTTATATAGCAAGGCTTGTGTGTGAAAAAGTTTAATTAATTCTACGGAGTAGTTTTTAGTTGGCGTTCTCTCAAATATGAAGTGCAGTAAGCAACATTTTCGTCATATTTTACTCTTTTACTATAGAAAAGGTAGAAAAATGCTGTTCAAATCAGAAACAAATTAACCGATGTGTATGGAGAAGATGTGTTGACAGTACGTCAGTGCCAAAACTGGTTTGCAAAATTTCGTTCCGGCAATTTTGATGTCGAATATGCACCACGTATTGGAAGGCCGGTTGATGCTGATAAAGACATTAGTTGATGCAAATTGGCGAATAACAACACGTGAGATCGGTGAGAGCTTAAATTTATCGAACTCTACTGTTTATTAACTCTTGAAAGGCCTCGGTTTAACCTTGAAGCTCCATGTTCTCACGGAGAGAAATTTGTGTCGTGCGTTGACGTCGGTAATTCGCTTCTCAAACGTCACGAAAATGATTAATTTTTGAAGGGCATCATTACTGGGGACGAAAAATGAGTTGTATAAAACAGAGATCAATAAGCAAAAAAAAGGACCGCCTCAAAGCATTTCGAAATCCAATATCCATCAGAAAATGTGATGCTGTCTGTTTGGTGGTATTTTAAAGGAATTGTTTTTTTCTGAGCTTTTACCGGATAACACAATAATCAATACGGAACTCTATACTGTCATCAACTGGACAAACTGAATGATGCACTCCGAAAGAAAAGACCAGAATAAATCAACAGAAATGGTGTAGTGTCCCACCAAAATAATGCGAGACCTCATTCAAGTTTGGTCACTTGCCAAAAGCTTTTGCAGCTTGAATGGGATACGCTGTCACACCCACCATATTCTCCAGATCTGGCGCCTTCGGATTATCATTTGTTGCTGTCATTGGAAAATTTTTTAGACGGTAAAACCTTAACTTCAAATGAAGAGGTAAAAAATCACCTGGATCAGTTTTTTATCAGCAAAGACCAAAAGTTTTACGAGCGTTGCATCATGCTACTACCAGAAAGATGGCAAAAGGTGATGGACCAGAATGGCCAACATATAATTTGATAAAATATTTATTCATTTTACGAAAATTGTCTTTCATTTTCCCCAAAAAAAAAAACGAAATTACTTTCCGAACAATTCAATACCACTTAACAATTATGCGTATCAATATTTACCAGTAAGAGTTTTTAAAAATACTCGTTTTATATGTTCAGCTGTTTGACTACTACGATTATTGGGCACTAAAAGTTTGTGATAGATTGGGCCGTTGCTTGGTAGAAATCAGTTGTAATTGTCATTATAAAATAAAACACTTGTTTTATTTTATAATGACTAAAAGTTTGATTGTAGAAGCAGTTCGTAGCAGAAGAAATATTTAACAAATATTTAACAGTTATTTCTGATAACATAGGAGTAACATGTCTACTATCGATCCAAAATTTTAGTGCATCTGATGACCTTGAAATATTTGGCTGATCTAAGTACTGTTTTAATTCAGCAGGCATTGTACCAAAACTTTTGCCAAAAACTTCATTGGCGTTAGACAATTTTTTTTCAAGTCCTGTCTGTCCTATAACTTTTTTTTTATTTATATTTTTCTGATACTTCTAGATCTTCTGGGAAGATCTCTCTATACAGAGTATTTATGAATAGTTGCTAAAAAAATTAGGGGGTGATTCCTTGTCAAAAAATAGGGTGGGTCTTACATATAAACTTTATTTTTTTGAGTCCCCCATGCATAGTTACAGCCCCCTAAAGATGGCGGCCGGAAAACATTTTTTAATTTTTTCCTTGAAAATTAAAAAACTGACAATAATTGTACCTGAATCAAAGTTAATCAAAACTAGTCAGCTTTTATAACAAAATGACATCCGCTAAATAGGTAAATTCTTGTTCGGATATAATTCCAGCCTCTACGACGCTATTATGTTGATAAATTATTTTTTTTCTCAAAAACCTCGAAATTTAGCAAGAAATTATAAGAGACCTTATTTGTTAATAATGGATCAAGCTATCCAAAATTAATTTTTTTATTGTAAAATGGGAATATGGAAAAAAGTTTCTTGCAAAAGAAGGTTTAGGGGTGGCTTTTTCTACCCCTTGCAATCATAGGGGAACACTACCAAAAATTTTTTTCAGTGGCTTCTCGCCCGCATTAAATGTCTGCTTGATTTTATTCTTGTCAGTTTTTGGTTTCTAAGAAAAAAATAAAAACTGTTTTTCGGGCGCTATCCTAATGGGGGGTGTAACTAAGCAAGGGGGACTCAAAAGAATAAAGTTTATATGAAGGACCCACCCTATTTTTTGACAAGGAATCACCTCCTAAGTTTTTTCGCAACTATTCATATACACCCTTTAATGATGAAGTTGTTTCTTTTTCTCCACGTGAAGAAGCATCTACCGTAGGTGATTTCCTCTTATTATGTTTTCTGCAATTATTCCTTTTGATAGATCTAGTATTGCATTAGCAGCCAATGCTGACATGAAATGTAACTTTTTGAAGCGGGGATCTAATATCTTCGGCCAACAAAATGTTTTCTTGTAAAGTCACTAATCTATCTTCAATACCTTTCAATAAATCATTTTGTACTGACACTCCAATAGCCGTTTATGTTTTAGTTTGTTATTTATTGTTTTAATAAATTTGGTATCAGAATAATAGTTGGAATTAATTCTCCAGAACCTCTACATATATTATAATGTTTATATGTCTATAAAGTGATACAGTGTATTTAGGACATGTTTTAAAATTTAATTCTAAATGTTTTCATGAGATTTATTTAGATTAAAATTAGTAGAGGTTCCGGTGAATCAATGCCAGCTGTTATTCTGTAATATGCAAATACTTCTTCATAGTAATTTTTAATTTATATACTTCAATAACTGACTTTCTTAATATTTGTTCTTCTTTATAGGTAGTTGGGTAAATGCATAGGATGTTTACTTTTTAAGTGGCTTGCTGAATTAGTATTATCGCTGCTTTCGTAATTTTTTCCGCATAAGTTGCTTTGTAATTTCTTAAAATACGTCCACACAATAGAAGAATTTTTCGAAGGCGACATATTTTGGCTCTTCACTATTTCTATGTAACTAGATTTGAAATAAATTAATCTGAATAAACACGTGTTTCTCCGTTATAATATATGATGTTATGAAATTCATTACCTCTCTTTTTAAGTTCGCTCGTTGTTAATCACATACAGACTAAGTAGAGAAAGAGATGCTAAAGCAGTGAAAAGTGATAAGTGAAA
Source organism: Megalocaria dilatata (assembly GCA_034642435.1). NCBI lineage: Eukaryota > Metazoa > Arthropoda > Insecta > Coleoptera > Coccinellidae > Megalocaria > Megalocaria dilatata. The sequence goes on along the minus strand of CM067859.1, from coordinate 40,510,101 downwards.
AATAAAAACTTATTTTAAAAACATTGACCGTCGATATCTATATTTCAATATCGATATATCGTCCAAGTATTAGTAATAAATATCGATATTTCTAAATAATAATATCGATATTTCGATATATCAATATTTTATCAACAGTCCTATTTAACATTTTTAGAATCTTTGGAAATCAACAGGTACAGTGCCTGCAAAATCCTTTTGAAGGAACAAACAGATGTTGACAGATACCCAATACTGAATATCTTTTCATTTACATGCATACATACTGTCCTGATAAACCTCAACATCAGATAAGCATTTAATTAATACTCTTCAATTTTAGGTACCGAATTCTTGAAACCTGTGATTCTTCATATTCCTCATTATGCAAATACACTTCCCAGCCTGGGTATCAGTCTTAAGGCCACGGATTCAGAACAGGATATGTGCACTGACTGGGATAATATATTGCTCCCAAGTAACCATGCAGCGAATAGTGTTGCTGTTAAGGTTGATCATTTTTGACCTATTTTCAATCGAAATTCTGATACATTTACAACTTTGTCCGCCATTTTAATTTACAGTAGATTAACTAGAGAAATGCTTGAATGGAAGATGATAGATTTTTTTATTGTGTTAGTAGTTATTTTGCATTCAAACTTGAAATTTTTTAATATGAGACCCCTAGTTGCAAGTTTCGAATGATAAACCAAAATTTGTAATTTTTTCAATAATAAGTGCAATGAAATGTTGTTAAAATGGTTTTTACCGTTTAGAGTTAATCGAATATAATTGCTCAAATTACTTAATATCTCTCTATATAGGTTTTTATAATGTTTTATAATATTTTTTTGGACTGAAAAAATGTTCATTTGAGTGATTATTATCTTCAAATCAAAATATAATTATTAGTTTGTAATATATTGATAAGAAATATTTTTGATAGTTGAATATGAAATAAAATGTACAATTTGTAATAATAAATATCTGACTTTGATTAATTGTAGTTATTTTATTTCCAGTATATCAAAATCCAATTCTGAACATTTTCAATATGATTTTGTGATGTCAGTATTGTATTTATAAGGTTGTGTGAATAATAAAAGCAAGCAAGTGTGAATAATAAAAGCAAGGAAGTGTGAATAATAAAAGCAACCAGTAGTGGGATCCGGGATTTAAGAATCCTGTGGCAAGGGGCAAAGTTTGGTGATGGGAGGTGTAAAATTTCCATCGCGCTTTCGAATTTTTACAGCTCTAACCTTATCATCGGAGCCGGGAAAAATTTCGACTATTCTAGCGCTGGAACGATTGAGAGGAAGGCCGTTATCTTCCTTAAATAGGATCAGATCAATGACTTTTAGGTTTTTTTGATATGTTCTGTAATGAGTTAAGATACTCAACTGATCATCTTTTCCAAAATGATTGCTGAATTCTATAACATATATAAATAAAAATATAAATTCAACCTATTTTCAGGGACACGGGCTACTTCTGATTACGGATATGCAGTAGGACTGGTTCCAATAAGAAAGTTTCCAGGGGTAAATAGTTCAGATCGGTTGGGTCAATAGACAAGGACCAAAAGGGGCGAGAGTTTAAAATGCCTTCGGTTTGAGTTAACACGGTATTGAGTTCCTCAAATTTGAGATGTGCATCACCTATGTTTCTTTTCAGGTGGTTATAGTGTAATAAAGGGCCTATGTTTTACTTAGAAATAGGGAAATAAATTTTGATCCAAAGAATTCTATTATAATAAAGCTCGAGGACCGATGAGCGGTGTTAATTATTTGAGATAGAAATGTAGCCTAAACAACGGGCGATAATTCTAAAAGCAACAATGTATTAATCAATAGATCGATTCATTTAAATTTCAACGAGGAGGTCTTGGGAACGGAAGTTAGCGATTATGATTTTAGTGCAGACGACATAAAGGACTTCAAGGCTAAGATTGGGAATTCTCAGTAAAGTCGAGATAAGAAATCGACAAGTCAAAAGATCTGGATGGTTTAGACGTGTGTAGGCGTTGAAACGATGGGAACTTAGAAAAAGCCGACTCAGAAAAACTTCAGTAGGAGGATAGAAGCCATCGTTTTGGAAGTTCGAAAAAAAAGAGGAGTCGTCGTCATTAGGCATTGGTGATAGACAGTCACTAATCGGTTCGTGGTCGGGATAGTTTAGTTTAATTCAGGTTGAAAAATAAAGGGCTAAATTAAAGTGTTTGTTCTTGAAGGGGTGTTGTGCCTTTGGGCTGAGGCCAACACCCCCGTGTAGAGGGTTCAGCTATTGAACATGGTATCGGGTTTTATGGATCGGTGTCCAGAAAAAGGTAGGATTTTTTTGTAACGTCACTAACATCTGTTTATTGGTTTTCAATATAAATTTTTTATAAGCGAGAATGAAAATATGACTTATTAAAATTGACAATCCAGGGTCCTGAAGTCTTCTAAAAAATTGATTTAAACAATTACTATGATCTGATTTTAGAATATCACTTTACATCAATTGCTTTTCAAAAGACTGAAAAATTGTAACTATTGAAATTTCTATTAATTGACACCATAATAGTTCATTATGTGTGATATCTCATTTAAATGTGTTATTTTTGCTCTATCCATCTCCTGAGAAAATACTTTTAAAACAAAAGACTTGTCCTTCGTGCGATGAGCACGAACCCAAATTCTTTCCAAAAAGAGAGTTCAGTAAAGTAAGTATATTTTGATATATTTTCGAGTTGGGAACTAGATTCAGGAATTATGAGTAGAATGTAGAGAGTAAATGGTGACAGTGGTAAGGGTTGATAGTCAGAAAAAGGTTTGTTTACATTAGGTATTATTTTATTTTTTGCTTGTTTCATTATTCTGAAATTGGAATTAATTTTATTTTTATTGAAAGTAAGAAATATTAAAAGTTTCACACATATTACCGTTTTTATGAAAAGATAAACACACTTATATATTAAGGGAAACGACCCTGAGTGGATTAAAGATGAAGGGGTGTATTACAATAGGTGCTTTTGGGACCAGCTTCCCAAATTCTACCTCAGTTTGGGGAGAGTGGAGGAATAAATTTCTAAGTGATTTTATTTTCAGCTGCAAATATTTTAATGCAATCTGTTACCTCAGCATTTTTGAAATACTCATACAATGCACGAAGCTGATTGCGGGACTCAGAGAAGTTCGTGGCATTGTCACAGTAAATGACAGAAAGATTTCCCCGGCGTAAAATGAATCGTTTGAATGTTAACAAAAACGCATCTGTGGAGAGGGCTGTGACAAGTTCTAGGTGTATGGCTTTACTGGCCATGCAAACAAATTGAGCAATGTAGCACTTTTGTTGCGACGTTTTCTCAATTTGAAGGATTTGATTTGAAAGGGGCCTTCAAAATCTACTCCAACCTTTTTAAAAGGCATTGTGACTGTGATTCACCAATCAATGAGCTTTTTCACCTTTGCTCACTTTCACTGAGTTCTCTTTTACTGAGTTCACTGTATGGTTTTCTTTTCGGTTCACTTTACACAATTACTATCTAATTATAAACAAATAATGTAGATAATACATTCACTTCCAGGTCTTTTAATGCGTTATGGGTTATTAAGAGAGGGTGTTCCTTGGAAGGTTAAAGTGAATGCGAATATAAACTTATTCAAGAGCAGAGAGAGAGAGAGAGGGAGAGTCCACCTATTGGCAAAATACATTAAAATGTGTTTATAATATAAATAATAATAATCAAGTACTAACTTACTGATTAATTTTTGCGAATTTATATTAGTCACTCTTGTTACCTTCTTTGTAATGCATGTACTTCTTCTTTTTTTCAACAGGACTGCATACCGTGTTGTCTGCCTTGTGTGGGCTTGGTCTGCAGCTTCTTATGACACTGAACTCCAGCTCTTCTTCCAGCGTTTTGGTGCCCAGTGGTCCACCAGGTTCCAGGTTTCTGTGTTTCTACCCACTTAGCCAGTCTTTCAGTGATCATTCTTTCCACGTGGTTTCTCCAAAACCTCCTGCGTACGGTAGTCTATCTGACCACATCCTGTAACTCTATTTCTTCTCTAATTTCTGATGTCTCTGAGTGTTACCCCTTTAATAGATCTAATGACTAGCATTTGAGTTATTCTCGCTATCCTTTTTGTTTTAGATGTTTCCGCTCTTGTTTCAGCAGCATATGTGAGCACTGGTCTCAGATATGATTTACAGATCTTTGTCTTGGCAGCGTTGCCATGGCGATATTGTTCCAAACAATATCACTTAGACATCCTGCAATCTTCACTGCTTTGTTTGCTTGTGCTCGAGCTTCTTCCACGATCCTTCGATAACTAGAAGTTATTGCACCCAGGTAATTGAATCTCGACGGCAATTGAAGCTCCATAATCTGATCCTCTACCACCAGCTTGCATCGGATGGGATCTTTAGCGATAACCATGTCCTTTGATTTTTCACAGCAAATGCACATATTAAATTTTTTGGCGGCTCTTTTGAAGACAACGAAATAGTGGTTAGATAAAAAAAATAATATTTGGTCCTGGCAGATGGGCTCACGCAACTGAGTCTATGTGTGAGTGAGAGTGGCGCTTGAGGAAAGAGTCAGGAAGAAAACCTCAACCCCTTAACCTCCAACACATTGCAAATCTAGTTTCAGAGTATCCCAACCAATTAGGCCCAGTAGCCTAATTTCTGTAGAAGTTTTTTTATTGAAACACCACAATTTACATACAGTCTTTTTGTCTTGGAAAAATCAGCATGTTCATTTTGAACCAGTTCTCTGGAACTTGATTTTGACTTTTCACGCTAGTAAAAGACATACAGGCATGAAAAACACAGTCGAAAACGTAAGAAATTCAGTGGTAATCTAGGAGAGCATGAATGTCCGTCCAGTGGAGCAGTGGAAAAATCAAAACCTCGGCGTGATGCGATGACGAATAAACGATTGTTCTCTCTCAATGGCAGTGGCTAGTGGGGAGGATGCTTCGATCGAAACGAGACTCTGCACTGCTTCCAGTTCGGCAATCAGAATCATTCGCACTTCAAACGGGGGATTTGTTTGTCCATATCGGTTGAAAATGAAGTAAATCGAAATGTACAGTGTAGAAGAAAAAATTCAGATCATAAAATGGTACTTTGGCGGTTAATTAATTTAAGAGACAATAAATTTATTTATTGTTGCCTTTGAAGGATTCCTTTAAGTTTGGCTATTTCTAATATAATTAAAAAATCGAGAAATGTGAGTGTTAATGAACATGCAGGCATTGCAAGATTGATAAACCACCAAAAACCATTAGTGAAAATCGTCTGCCAAAAGGAGTAGATGTGTGTGCTACTGTTGAAACTAGTGGACCTTGTTCGAGTAAACAAATTGCCGAACAAGTAGATATGAGCGACAGAAGTGTTCGGATTATTTTGAAAAGGATTGGTTACCGATGTTACAAGGTTCAAACAAACCATGAAATTTTTCCAGAAGACCATATCAAACTAATGGAATTTTGTGGAACTATGATGGAAACTAAATGACTAATGAGTCATCCTTTTTCTTGAATAGAAAAAATAACCCATTAGTAGTAAGAGATTGGTCTAGGAAGAATATGCATCTGAGTATTCCTGTGCGTATCCATATCCCCAAAAACTTAATGTTTGGACAGGAATACTGGGAAATTACCATCATAGGACCTTATTTTATCGATGGAATCCTAAACGCTGCCAAATATCTCGAGCTTTTAGAGAATGATGACAGCTGACAGCTACCAATTAATTTCGATAATGTCTGGTTTCAACAGGATGGCTGTCCAAATCACAACGTAACAGTAGTCACACAATATCTCAAGACGACTTTTTCGAACCATGTCATTTAATCAGGTACTTTCTCTGGAGAACGAACTATATATTCTTTAAAAAAAGAAAATAAAAAAGGCCTTTTTGAATTATATGTTGAACATTTTTTGGTGATTGAACTTGAGATTCTTTAACATCCAATCGGAATATGTATGTATAAGGGGATGTCTAAATAATTTGGTTATTATTTTACTTCTGTCAAGAAAGTACCGGGAATTATCGATTTAAATCTGGCGGGGCAATGAGGCAGGTAAAATTTTTTTTTCCTAGATTGGTACCACTGTCCTTAATTACTATGCCAAGCTTGAGCGGGATCTGTCAACAAGTGTGTTTCCAACAGCTGATTAAGTCAGTCGATGTCAGAGTGCGTGCCGATTTTTACTATGGGTGATTACGTTGAGCAAAGAATTTGTTTAAAGTTTTGTGTTGCAAATGAATTTTCGTGTGCCGATGCATTGAAAATGTTGCAAAAGGCCTTTGGTGATAATGCTCTATCGAAAACTCGTGCATATTAGTGGTACAGAGCCTTCAAGGACGGTCGTGAAGTGGACGCCCATCGACGGCTTCGATCGGAGATAACGTCGATAAAATTAAGGAAAGGGTGCTGGAAAACCATTGTACCAGCTTGAGAGAGATAGCACATGATCTTAAGATATCCCACGAGTCCGCACGTACGATTTTGATTGATATTTTGGGCATGAGAAAGGTAGCCGCACGACTCATACCGAAAGACCTGAATTTTCTTCGAAAACGTCATCGCGAACAGGTTGCTTCAGACATGCTGGATCGCTGTAATTCCGATTCTACATTCATGGAACGCATTATAACTGGTGATGAGACCTGGGTCTACGAGTACGATATGCAAACAAGCCAGCAATCATCGGAATGGGTGGCAAAAAATGAGACGAAACCGAAAAAACCACGCCAAAGCCGCTCGAAAATGAAGGTGATGCTCATTGTTTTCTTCGATATCCGTGGCGTGGTGCACTACGAATTCGTTCCAGAGGGTCAGACAGTAAACAAGGAGTATTACCTAGGGGTTATGAAACGTTTGCGTGAGCGTATCCGTAAGAAGCGGCCAAATTTGTGGGCGAACAACTCATGGATTTTGCATGACGATAACGCACCTTCTCACCGAGCTACGATTGTGACTGACTTTCTCGCCAAACACTCAACAAACGTGCTTCAGCAACCACCGTATTCGCCGGATTTGGCTCCCTGCGACTTTTTCCTCTTCCCAAAACTAAAATTGCCCCTTCCTGGCACCCGTTTTGAGTCGATTGAAGCCATAAAACAAAATTCGGCGCGAGGGCTAAAGTCCATCCCGGAAAGCGCCTATAAAAAATTTTTCGATAATTGGAAGTGCCGTTGGCATAGATGTATTGGAGCAAATGGAGCCTATTTTGAAGGCGACCCAATAAATTTTGACGATTAAATGTAAAAATGTTGTTTTAATTGAAAATTCCCGGTACTTTCTTGACAGAGTAGTATATTTCTTTTGATTCTTTATCAGCTAATTTCCACCACATGTGATGATACTATATATGTCTATAAAGTGATATATTGTATCTAGGACATGTTTTAAAATTTAATTCTAAATGTTTTCATGAGATTTATTTAGATTGAAATCTGTAGAGGTTCTGGAGAAATAATTCCAGCTTTTACCTGTTTATCGACTTCATTAGTAAACGTTTGTGAAGTTGGTGAAAAATGCAAGAAAATAATTCCGTTCTTGATATAATCCACAAGGAAGCTGAAGAAGCCAGTTATTGCCTTCCAAGTATAGTGCCCGTCGCAGTTTGTGGTAAATCAGAATCAATGGATGTTTCCTCTTGTAATGAACGTTTAGTATCAGAAGAACCTTGGATTTTTCTTGCTATATCAAGCTCATCACAAATACAATCTTCGATATAACCTTCTGCTACATTAGAACTTCTCCATCCACCATGTCGTTTAATTGTGGTTAGATTAGCATTTTTATTTGTAATAACCCACCTCTTTGTGGGAGGTGGTTGGGTGGAAAATATTAGTAGATTGACTTATTTACGAATGGGGTGCGAACCATTCCTAGTCGAGTCCTAGGAAGGGTACGACCTTCGCGAAAATGGAAGGTCTTTGATGTTTAAAAATTTTCTCTGTGATAATGAAAATGGTAATGAAACTCAATTATGGATTTAAAGAAGTATAATGATAAAGTGTGCCAAAATACAATCGTTTCATCAATCTCAAACTCATTAAAATTTAAATAAAGATGACACACTGAATAATTAAGGAGAGGGCGATGCGGATCCCTGAAGCATTATCATTTATATGATTCTTAACTCTGTTTAAGTTCTTCAAACATAATAATTATGAAGAGATATGTCAACTTTCTTCTTAATTTCTGACTCTTTTTTAATTAGACAATTTCAATCTGAATAACATATCAAAATTTTTAGATACTTCTTACCTCTAGACTCCAAGACCATAGATCCAAAACAAAACTGGACACACGCGACTTATTTATTACCAACAATAAACGATAACGAACGACTGCCAGTATTCGTTATTTCCTTGGTCCCTGAACTTACTACTCTGTCAAGAAAGTACCGGGAATTTTCAATTAAAACAACATTTTTACATTTAATCGTCAAAATTTATTGGGTCGCCTTCAAAATAGGCTCCATTTGCTCCAATACATCTATGCCAACGGCACTTCCAATTATCGAAAAATTTTTTATAGGCGCTTTCCGGGATGGACTTTAGCCCTCGCGCCGAATTTTGTTTTATGGCTTCAATCGACTCAAAACGGGTGCCAGGAAGGGGCAATTTTAGTTTTGGGAAGAGGAAAAAGTCGCAGGGAGCCAAATCCGGCGAATACGGTGGTTGCTGAAGCACGTTTGTTGAGTGTTTGGCGAGAAAGTCAGTCACAATCGTAGCTCGGTGAGAAGGTGCGTTATCGTCATGCAAAATCCATGAGTTGTTCGCCCACAAATTTGGCCGCTTCTTACGGATACGCTCACGCAAACGTTTCATAACGCCTAGGTAATACTCCTTGTTTACCGTCTGACCCTCTGGAACGAATTCGTAGTGCACCACGCCACGGATATCGAATAAAACAATGAGCATCACCTTCATTTTCGAGCGGCTTTGGCGTGGTTTTTTCGGTTTCGGCTCATTTTTTGCCACCCATTCCGATGATTGCTGGTTTGTTTGCATATCGTACTCGTAGACCCAGGTCTCATCACCAGCTATAATGCGTTCCATGAATGTAGAATCGGAATTACAGCGATCCAGCATGTCTGAAGCAACCTGTTCGCGATGACGTTTTTGAAGAAAATTCAGGTCTTTCGGTACGAGTCGTGCGGCCACCTTTCTCATGCCCAAAATATCAATCAAAATCGTACCTGCGGACTCGTCGGATATCTTAAGATCATGTGCTATCTCTCTCAAGCTGGTACGACGGTTTTCCAGCACCCTTTCCTTAATTTTATCGACGTTATCTTCGATCGAAGCCGTCGATGGGCGACCACTTCACGACCGTCCTTGAAGACTCTGTACCACTGATATGCACGAGTTTTCGATAGAGCATTATCACCAAAGGCCTTTTGCAACATTTTCAATGCATCGGCACACGAAAATTCATTTGCAACACAAAACTTTAAACAAATTCTTTGCTCAACGTAATCACCCATAGTAAAAATCGGCACGCACTCTGACATCGACTGACTTAATCAGCTGTTGCAAACACACTAGTTGACAGATCCCGCTCAAGCTTGGCATAGTAATTAAGGACAGTGGTACCAACCTAGGAAGAAAAATTTACCTGCCTCATTGCCCGCCAGATTTAAATCGATAATTCCCGGTACTTTCTTGACAGAATGTATATTCACTATATTCAATTTCTCTAATTCTTCTGACTCAATTCTTAAATATAAAAAAAATTACTAATATCACTCAATAATGAAGGAATATTTTAACGTTTCGTACAATCAGCTGTTATGAACTTTTTTAATGTGTAGTTTGTTATATTATTTTAATAATATATAGGCCAGAGTAAAATAATTTCCTTTCTTGAAGCCGCCGTACGTGCGTGCCTCGAAAGCGAATTCCTAAGTTTAACATTAAGTGGTCTGGAGATTAGAATAAACAAATTAATTCTGGGGAATTGAACCTCGCGTTGAATTTACTTTTATCCAATGAATTAATCCCTGTATCATTACATCCCTTTCATGAATTCTAAACCTTGTTGGTTCACCACATATTAACCAATAATGTTAATTTTAAAAATTAATAAGTACAATGTAATTGATTCAAGATTGTGTTTTTCATTATTCCACTAGTGTAATGAAGTAGTTTCATTATTTCACTAGTGGATAAAGTGGAACTTTATAGGTCATAAGTGCTGATTAAAGTTCGATTATAATGTGATTGTGGATAAAATATATTTATTTCATTACTCATTGCTTTGTGATGAAGACAGGCTTATTACCATGCAATTAACACGTCGGTGTTAGTAGATTTTTTTTTCAGAACTACGGTATTGTGGGTATTAGCCCACATAAACTAGGATATTCAACATTTCCCGTGATTTACGCCTCCCTGGGTTTGCGCTGTATGCATTGGTTTAGGTTAGCCTTATGGGTAATTCGGATTTATTTGTATACAGAGTGTTTACTTCTGAAAGGGACAAACTTCAAGGGCACATCATACAAGTTATTAGCAACAAAAAATGTTATATAACACATGGTCGAAATGTTAATGGTTATTCTTCAATTTAACATTTCTCGATTTCATGAAACACTTCAAGTTTTTCCTTTAAATCAATTACACTTCAGAAAATAATGAATAGGGGTTTTTTTACCTGATAGAAAGATAATTACAAAATTTAAATATCAAAACAAATTTATTCTGTTTGCCTAATTTTGTCTCCTTCAAGTATTTATTTAATAATTTCAATTGATAAATTATATTTCGTTGGGTTTTTTTCATCCCATTCAATATTATATAATGAGTGTTGATTTTTTAGGTCTACTAAATTGAATCAGTGCTTATAAGACATTAATTTGATTCAAAAAGTTTTTGAAATTAAAATTTGTAGGAGGCTAACAAAATAAATGTATTTTGATATTTTTATTTTTTAATTATACTTCAGTTATCCTTGTTGCATCATTAAATTTGACCACATATCTGGAAACGGCATTAAATTTTGTACAAGATAAGAATTTCTGTGTGCCAAAAAATTCTTATTGCGGGCGTGGTCAGGAGATGAATATCACGATTCCTTCAATGGTTTTATCGATGAAAAATTATTAGTTATTGACAAAAAAATACCTCATTTGCGTGCTTTCGAATGTCATATCAACTTTTGTACCAGCTACTTGTCCTCTGCCATAATATCATGGCTAAGAAGATAACGAAAAGTTGAAATATTCCAAACCTAAATTTGCTCTATCTTGAAGCTCTTTATGATTGGATATTAAAGTAATTCTCATGAAAAACATGAATTCATATGTCGAATGAAAATATTTCAAACGAATAAACTAAATTTTAATAATACAGATTATATAAAAAATATAAATAAAATAGACTACCAGTACTAATAACAATTTTTTGAAATGTCCACCGCTTTGTTCAAAACATTTCACACATCGTTTTCGCACTGAATCTACAACACTGCGAAGTGCACAACGTTCCTGACACCATTTCATTCTTTCGATCAGATCCTCTCGAATCTGAACGAGAATTTAATATACTTTTTCTTTCAAGATGTTCCAGACATAAACATCCAAAGGCATAAGGTCACGGCTCCTTGGTAGCCATCTTACCGAACCGTACCTTCCAATCCATTGCACCCTAAAATATTCATTCATTAAGTCCCGTACATTCCGGCTATTATGAGCTGGACATCCATCCATTTGAAACCACACATTTTGTCTGTTAGCGAGGGGAATTTCATCCAATATGTCCTTTAAGCTGCTTTGGATGAATGTAGTGAATTCTCCAGCGGTGAGGCGATCGGGAAGTATTACTGGTCCGAAATGTTCACCTCTCATGACTCCCAACCACATGTTGAGCCTTAACTCATGTTGGAAATGGGAAACAATAGTCGCATGGGGATTTTCTCTTTTCCATACATGGATATTTCGCAAATTTATCATAACCGATTTCGTGAAATTGGTCTCACTTATTATAAATTGAGTTAATTCGTTATATTCAAGAAAACGTGCTAATACCCAAAATTATTGTCAGATGTTAAATTCAATGCTTACTTTGGTATTCAATCACAAGGAGCTTCAAGATAGAGCAAATTATTTCAATTTTTCGTGGTTATCTTCTTAGCCATAATATTATGGCAGAGGACAAGCAGCTAGCACAAAAGTTGATATGTAATTCGAAAGCACATTAAATGAGGTATTTTTTGCTGAAAAAAAACATGTCCATAATTAATAATTTTTCATCGAAAAAACTATTGAAAAACTTTGACTGATTTTGTTCACTTCAGAATTGTGATATTCATTTCCTTACCACGACCGCAATAAGAATATTTTGGCACACAGAACGTCTTATCTTGTAGCAAATTTAATGCTGTTTCCAGATATGTCGTCATTTGATGAGGCTACGAGGGTAACTGAAGTATAATTGATTTTATGGAAAAACTCGAAATATTTCGTGAAATCAATAGATGTTAAATTGAGGAATAACCATCAATATTTCGAACATGTGTTATTTAACATTGTTTGTTGCAAATAACTTCTATGATTTCCTCTTGAAGTTTGGCCCTTTTAAAATAGGACACCCCGTATGGACCGCGTTCAGATTTTTATTGCCAAATAAATAATTGATCATTACTTTTTCCTTTTAAATGAAAGAAAATCAATTTAATTGCTAGTATCTTAGATTAAACAGAGGCCTTTTCATCTGTTTAAAGATTTTCCATGTAAGGAGTGAAAGACCGGAATAAGGAGTTCCAACTTCGTATAAAATCTGCAAATGGAGTCAGAGCACACATTCAAATGAAGTTTGATAATGGAAGATATGTCTACGGAAAGAAACAAAGAAAAATATGAAACGGTAAATTTTCTTATGCTTATAAACAACTGGATGGACTGTGAGATGTGAAAATATGAGCCACTTTTTATTACTATTTATTGCAGCCAATACAAAGCTGGCAGTATCAAGTTTTTTCAAAGATAAGGTATTGGCTGGTTTAATTGAACGTATAACTCATCAAATTAACTATTTATACGAAATCGTTTATCTAAACTTCTATGGCAAACACTCATTTATATGCAAATAATTTAAAAAAAATCTCGAAGCGGAAAACATTTCCATGATAAGTTGGTAAGTTTATATATTCGCCATCAATGCCGTTATCGCAATTGCCCTTGTGTTCGTAAGTGTAATTAAACTATAAAACGACAAATTGCATTCTGTGTGTTTGAATAATAAGGTATTAGTTAGGTATTTGAGCTGAAAAGATGTTTGAGATTGAAGGTAAAGTTGCACTTGTGACAGGCGGTGCTTCCGGTATAGGACTCAGCGTTAGCAGAAAACTGCTGGAAAATGGTGCAAAAGTAAGTATTCGTCATCTTTATGTTATTGATTTCGTTTAATCAAAATACTAAAAAAGTGATGTTGTGCAGTTAATGTGGAAAAAAAATTATTTCATGACTTTGGAAGACATTTCCAAAGGCGACTGAAAGAAAAACAAAAAGAAAAATGGATTGACATAAGAAATTGCTTCGTTTTCTACCACTTCACATACGATGAATAGTTGCAAAAAAATTTAGTGGGTAATTCCTTGTCAAAAAATAGGGTGGCTCTTTCAAATAAACTTTATTTTTTTGAGCCCCCTCTGCTTAGTTATAGGCCCCTAAAGATGACGCCCGAAAAACTGTATTTAATCCTTTTCTTAAAAACCAAAAACTGACAATAAATGTAACTGCATTTAAGTTGATCAAAACTATTTCATTTGTCATAACAAAATGACATCCACCTACTAGATGAATTCTAGTTCGGAAATAATTCCAGCCTCTACGACTCACGCTATTATGTTGATAAATTATTTTTTTTCACAAAAACCTTGAATTTTAGCAAGAAATTATTAGAGACCTTATTTTTAAGAATGGATCAAACTTTTCAAAATTAATTTTCTTATTGTAAAATAGGATTACGGAAAAAAATTTCTTGAAATGTTTAGGATGGCTTTTTCGACTCATTGCAATCATAGCACTAAAAAGTTTTTTGAATTACTTCTCGGCCACATAAAATGTTTGCTTAATTTTATTCTTTTCAGTTTTTTGATTTCAAGAAAAAAATTAAAAACTGTTTTTCGGGCGCCATCTTTAGGAGGCTATAACTAAGCAGAGGGGGCTCAAAAAAATAAAGTTTATATGAAACACCTACCCAATTTTTTGGCAAGGAATCAGGCCCTAAATTTTTTCGCAACTATTCGTATACACCCTGCATAGTGGTCTGAGTTTCGTAGGGTTTATTACATTTTCTAACTAAATAAAACAAATTGTATCTCAACGATTATATATTCGTTGACGGCTTCGGATGTGCAAAACTTTGAGAAGTAGGGTGTGCTCATTCAATAGTTTTTTTTAAAACGTGTTTGAGCTAAAAAATAAAATTCAATTGATTTCAGGAAGTCTAGTTTTTCCTTCCGCTTCCAGATTCATGTTGCTAATCGAAATATATTATTACGTTCATTTTTATTCACGATAATAATCACTGTGTCAACTCAATGAACTCTTTATAGACTCTAGTGACAGTTTTATTCTTGTCCAAAAAAATCTCCCAGTTTCTGAACCCCAGAATTATTCAGCCGGTTATATTTGTCTTCAAGCATTAAAAAGAAGTTGGAAATTTAATGTTAGGGTAGGAAAGCTGTTTTTATGTTAATTTTGGAAAATAGTTGAGCCATTTTCTGCGAGATTGATCCAAAATATGTTAGTTTTACGAATTTTTTACCATTGTTTTGTCACATACAGTTTTAGAGTTTCAGTATCACCTGCTACCTAGTTACAAATGGGCGCTACCTTCTTTAAGCAGGATGTCAAGGTGATATACTGAACTCAGGGTGTGAAAGATTTATAATTTAAAGAAGGAAATATAGCCGCTTGAATGATTTATTAATTTGTTAGAAACTGTATGATCAATGATTGTGTGCTTTTTGGAGTAGGTTGACTATCGCAGGCTAGTCTATAATATAGGTTCATATTTCACTACTTCAAATCAGACGATCTATTAAAAATATAGAGTAAGCAAATAATTAAAAAAAGACCTCAGATATCTGTTCAATAAATATGCACTGTAATTAAGAATTAAATCAATTATCCTATAGCTGGTGCATATTGTCCAATGTACTGCTCTACAATCGAAATACACTGACCTTATGATGTCCTTGAAATTAAATAGTCAAATGATCAAGCCTCAAATACAACCTTTTACTGTTTGAATTATGCGAATCCTGATAATCTACTTATGAAAGATGTGTTCGGATCCTTGCCTTCGTTCAAAGCACGTCGTGAAATGAATATCAGTTTCCAATTTATTCAATGAATGTGTTACGAA
Organism: Megalocaria dilatata; assembly: GCA_034642435.1. NCBI lineage: Eukaryota > Metazoa > Arthropoda > Insecta > Coleoptera > Coccinellidae > Megalocaria > Megalocaria dilatata. The sequence continues at coordinate 40,494,735 of CM067859.1, read as the reverse complement.
TTATGTTTTCAAACTATGATTGTAGATCGGATAATAACTTATTTGATGCGAAATTTTGGCTTCAAATAAAGAAATAAAAGAAGATGGCTTACTGGTTAATCAGAAAATATCAACTTTATTGGCCCAATTCAACTCCAAAAACTAAAATTAAAGGCACCAATAATTTCTCCAGGTTAACACAATCATCCTAATAATACAAATTAATATTGTATTCTTCGGGAGAAAGTCCGACAATCTAACTTTTATCTAGCTCAATTCTACCAAGTCATCAATCAGTCCGACTAAACTAAGATGTTCAAAATGGAAAAAACCTAATAACCTATTATAATAAAACGTAAAATCAAAATAATAGAAAGCAAACTTGTTATTTTTGGTTGTCCAATATTTCAAGATTTTCTAACTCATTCAAGACATAATGAAAAATATTATCTTAATTTTAGGGAGTAACAATTGCTGATATTAACTCAGATTTCGGGGAACAGGCAGCTGAAAAATTGAGGAAGCAATTTGGGGAAAAAAGAATAATATTCAGGAAAACTGATGTCTCAAACAAAAATTCTTTGGAAGGTAAGTACAAGAGTAGAGAAAATGAACTCGAGCGGTAACATCCGAATTTTTCACATGAGCACACACAATATCTGCAAAAGAATTATGAATATCAAAACAGATTTAATCTGTTAGTCTTCTACAATTTTAATTTCAAAAAATTTTTCATTCAAAAATTTTTTAGAATTAAATTAATGTCTACAATAAGCACCGCTTATATTTAATAGACGTATATATTTAAAACTCAATATACAATGTCAAATGGAATAAATAAACCAACCAATATAAAAAAGGGCATTTAAAATTAATAAATAAATATTTGAAGGAGACAAAATTTTGTTTCTGATCTTACCATAGTGAAACCAATTACTTTTCAAAAACATAAAACACAACTTCAGGATTTCTCAAAAAATATAATTTATTTGAAATATTTGATATATTTAAATAAGTTAACTCAAAAATCCCTCAAAACATGCAATATATCTTCAAAAAAACAATTAGAATACGGATAATCTCTTCATCGGCCCTAGATAACATTTAAATATCAAAATCAACTAACCATCAGTATATCATACCTTAGAATGTAACACGGGACTTGTTTGAAACAGACTAGCTTTAAAAATCCAGGTAGTCAGTTCGTCACAAAATCACAGAAAACTGGTGTGAAGAAAACCATAGAATGCCTTACTTACAAAATTTTGTCTCCTTCAAATATTTATTTATTAATTTTAATTGCCCTTTTTTATATTGGTTGGTTTATTTATTCCATTTGACATTGTATATTGAGTTTTGAATATATACGTCTATTAAATATAAGCGGTGCTTATTGTAGACATTAATTTAATTCTAAAAGTTTTTTGAATAAACATTTTTTTGAAATTAAAATTGTACAAGACTAACAGATTAAATCTGTTTTGATATTCCCAATTTGTTATATTTCTTCTATCAAGTAAAAAGCCTTTTTCTATTTTATCTGCTAAGGTTTCGTTTGATAATTTCATCACGTTTTAACATAATTGTAACTCTATTTCGCAAATAACACCTTTTGTGTTATCTTTCAGTGCTAGAGTATTAGCATAGACCTTATTTTTTACAACCCTTTTAGATAAAAAATTAAATAGTATTAAATCGTAAAATCTTGATGGCCAGTTCATGTTTCCATGTCGAGAAATTCCACGTCCAGGAAGGACATTTTTCACTCAATTTCACGAGGCATGTTGCGCTATCCTGCTGAAAATAAACGATGTTTATATCCATGGCATAAAATTCCAACAATAATTGGTCAAAATCGTTCGATAACGCAAAAATTCGAAGAAGCTGGATCTGCTACTAATTCGTTGAGGCCCATACATCATCGACATGCACGCACGACCGAAAATATTTCTACTGTAAGTGAAAGTGTCGAAGATCAAAATTTATCAATTCATCAGCGCGCATAAAATTCGGATGCTATGGCGTCTTTTGCATCTGACCACAGAATGTGTAGAACATATGCCGATTGGGAACATACACAACAAAGTTTGGATGACGATTTTTCGCATCAAATTTTCTTCAGCGACGAAGCACATTTTCCAATTGGTGGAAGCGTAATTTCTTGTTTCGGCGATTTGAATTGGCCACCAAGATCCTGTGATTTATAGCCTTTGAATTTTTTTGTGGAGTAATGCATGTTGTATTCCATACATAATGGCAAGGTCTAAGCATTATATTGAAAGAAAAATTTGATCGATATTCTGAATGAAAGAGTGTTTTATTTAGGTTAACTTTCCGAAAGGCAAAATGAAATTTTCAAATATCAATCCCTTTTTCATAACCTTACAAAATCTACTTGTCACACACAATATCCCTGTCAGTTTTCTATTGACATTTAAAAATGGCGCCAAATTCAAAATGAAACATCTTGTTGTTGAAAAACCTGATACAATAACAAAATATAATTGAACTTCAATTATTTCAGAATCTTTCAAAGAAACATTGGTTACCTTCAATCATATAGATATTTTAGTGAACAATGCTGGAATTGTCGATGATAAAAATTACGACAGAGAAATTGATATAAATTTGGTGAGTTGCTATTTGTAGAATTCATACTAATATATATGTTTTTGATGTTTGTATATTCGGTTATTTGTTACCTTTTCTCTGCTAAATTGTTCAATCGATTGATTTGAAATTCTGTCCTAAAGCAGCTTATAATAATATCAAATTTATTAGCTAATTTTTAATCCAATCAAACCTAATGAAAGGGCATACAGAAACTGCGAATATTCATTAGTTAGAAGAAACTGACACACAAAGGGTCCAGTAAAATGAACTCCTATGTTTCAAAAGGCAGATATAAAAAAGCCCACCATTCGTGAATAACAAAAACTATAACTTACTGTAAATGATTTCAAACATTATATTTGATATTGGGAATCCTACATCGTCCAATCATTGACAAAGGTTTTGTAAATCTGAATTTTTGAAAATTTTCTTGATAACAGATTTTCCTATCTGAATTATCGAAGGTTTACATTCTATGTACAACATCATATTTCTCATGGTAAAATCAGAGATCAGAGCCAGTGAACTCGGTGGAGTGGGTTCAATTGAAGATAGTTAAAGGATTCCAAGAAATTCATCTTCTGATATCTAAATTGTTAGCTTGCTCTAAGAGATCGTTAACTCAAAGAAGCAAAGACGTAATAATACGCAGTCCTTTATTTTGATGTTTTCAAATATTTTATCACAAACTTCTCAAAAAGTAGAATCAGTTACATGTTTATGAATGTTTAATAGCTAATTAAATGTAAACTAATAGACTTCGGTAATTTAATTCATTTATCTCTGTTCCGCCTCATAAGATATGGCCGCGACTAATTTCGATATAATTCATACTTTTCTTATCTCAATTTAAATGATTTTATCTTGATAATTTCAGTCTAGCAGTTTTGAACTCTCATTCGAACTGTGAAGTGTTATTCGACACTTCAGCTTATTTGTTTTCTAATAAGTATAAATGGCCTTAGAAAAGTCTTTAGAGCATTTTGATAAATTAATTGCTTATTAATTCACGACGCAGTATTCGGAATTGTAAACTATTCCATTCTATCATTGCCGACTAGCATTGGTCTCATAATTTTTCTATAACCAATGAGAAGGTTTATTTCATTCATTCGGTCCACCAAGAAACAGTCCTTCCAATCAATTTCGTTAATTTCCCTCTTTTTGTTAGAAGGGATGCATTGAGACACTTAACATGCAGTCTTTGAACAGACTGTAAAATCATTATCTTTTCAGTAATCAAACGCTTCGCTTGTGGCATTTCGGTCCAAGCTATCGCATCATTATTCGTTCGTTAATCAAACGTGTTGCTTGTGACATTTCGTTCCAAGCATCATTACTCGAGTAGTAATCACCCTGTCGTTTTTGACTTCGACTTAATTATTGCATTATATACATATAAACATAGTAATCCACATACTCATCAAATATTGGATGGAGTAGTCCGTTTCTTTTTGATAGTTCATTTTAATTGGGACATTCCACATACTCATCTCTTTAGGAATCATATACAGTGATACTAAAATATAATTGTTGTTGTTATAGGTATTCAAATGTTTTACTTCAATTCCTTATCATCTTTGTTGGTTTATTTTATAAGATGAACAAAATACAGTCCACTAAACCTTTCGTAATTAATCATTGCGATTAATTGATTTGCAATTATTCCTTATTGTTTCAGAGTACTGAAATAATAAGCAATCTACTGCGGTTCATGAGCTTAATATATTATCACGATGAGTTATGAAACAGGTCTTAATTAACCCACTTGGGACTGAGCTTTTAGATGTTTCAGAATATGAATATGAAAGCTTTCTTTCTAATTGAATGAACACTATAAACAGAAGAAAGTTAAAAGAAATTTTTGTGTAACTATTCGTCATTTTGAAAATATGGCCCGTTCCCATATGGAATACTAGTCTTCTACGGTGTGGAAAAGTTTATGAAATGGTGAAGTTATTTTGGTTCAAAATAATATGAATTTGTACAAACTTGTGATTTTATTTGGTATGAAAATGTACAAATTATTCGATACATAAACCTACGTCATATTTTTGACATTTTGTATGCGAACAGAGCTTCTCTTGTGGTTCTGGATACAGTTCTGAATTATCTTCACAATGCAAAAATCTCTTTATTCCGATAAATCTGTGAGTCTTATTGGCTTATACACAGCAATTCCTAAAATTCTCGCCACAGTCCTAATACCTTTTTTTCGATGGGGTTTTATCTTATCTTGAGACTATGATTATAGCCAGAAAACATCCAGTTTCATTGTCAGTTATATATGATGAGAGATCAGACAGTTTTTCATTAATGCATATTTGTTACTCTCTTCTGATAGAAAGTTAACAATGTCATCTGTAAGAAACAAGTTGATTGACGACATATTTATATATTTAGGAGCAACATATTCTGGAAAAACATCGAGGTACTAGTTGTTAAAGGGATCTTAACTTCCTGATCATCATCATCTGCCGCACGATAATTTCCCATTTGAACCATTTTCCGAAACCATTACAGCTTTTGCACCAAGTCGATTTCCTAACAGATTATCCAATAAACCACCTGAATCTTCTTCCACATCTGACAAGCTGGTATTATTTGGTCGATACACAGCTTGAACATTATCATTGGGTTCAAAATCCTCCTGAAACTCTCCAATAGATCTGCTATTTGCTGAACTTGCAACCTGAAAATAATGCAATGCAATTCATATTGTCCTAACGGACTGATGCTCCGTATATGGAACACGTTATAAAACACCAAATCTAATCAGAAAAAAAGCGTTTATACCATTCTTTATCACATGAATAAGGTGCTGTTGATACTCTCACTTGGCGTTTTGAGATTGAGCTGAGGTAGCAAGTACTATTCAAGCTGAAATTCTATTTCAAGAAGGAATTCAGGAAATGAAAATATTTCTGGAGTTACTTTTAACAGGTGTTGTTTGATGTTCATTTTATGAAACGCTTATGTCTAATGGCTTAAGATATGGACGGTCTTCAGATAGTCGACGTGTTTGGGTAGGGATTTATCGTCTGTAAGAAGTTCCTCTGCTCGAAGGTGGTACAGTTGGTGTTTGGGATGATATTTGTTCAAATGGACGTACAGAACTGTTGGTACTCTATGAGAACATGAACTCGCATGTTTACATCGACCAACTCATGAACAATGTTGTATTTCTGCTTCATACCGCTATTGGACCAATTTTCCTTTTTTGGAGGCTGAACTAGAACGAGAGCGTGACGAAAAAGGCATTCATCACCATTTGAAACCACTCAGGGTAGAAACATTGTAAAATTTTCCTTGAAAAAAAAAGACGTTTTTTGGCTACACAAGTTTTCAGAGACGCAATAAGGTCCTTCCAAAACACCAGGGGTACACGGAATCTTTTCAGCCCTACTTTAAAAGGGCATGAATGTGTTCATTCCGCATCTGCTAAAATTATTTAGAACAAGTCTGGCTTAGGGAGTTATCCCTACAAGCTGGAAATTAACTAAAGTGGTCTACATACCAAAGGTGGGACGAACAGAATCGGACCCCTGATTGTTCAGATCAATAAGTTTGACATCGTTCTTGCTGAAGAGTCAGGAAAAGGTGATTGATGTCCATATCAGGGGAAAGGTAGGTACTAATTGACAGTCCTCATAGCCCTTGCATCACACAACTTGGTCAGAAAATTAAATCAATTCCTCGATAATCGAGAGAGAGCATTAACAGCGTTTCTCGACATTGAAGCTGCTTTTAACAAAACTCTGTCGGCTTCTCTTGCTGAGGCTATCTCTGCGAGAGGAATCGATCCTCTGATTTGTAGGTGGATACAAGCAATACTATGGAGCAGGGTTATAACGACCTCATACCAGGATGAGGTCTTCGAATTCAAGGCTGCGAAGGGTTGCTCGCAGGGAGGTAATATCTCACCCTTACTGTGGATCCTTCTCGTCGATGACCTACTAGCGATCATCTCACTGTGGGGAGTCGATGTTCAAGCATTTGCTGATTATCTGGCAATCATAGTGGAAGGTAAATCGGAGGTGACGATATCAGCCGCCCTTCAAGAGGTACTGGACACTATCGACAAATGGTGCATAAGGAAAGATATGTCTCTTAATCCAGAAAAGGTAGTTATATTAGATACCATTCACCACGAAACGGCAGCTGGATGGATTAGAACCGCCGACAATCCGTGGTGAAACAAAACAATTCTCTAATGAGGCAAAACCTGGAAATAATACTGGACAAAGCTCTTTGTTGGAATGCACACCTAGACAAATTGTGTTATAAAGCCAGAATGGCATAAGGATACATTTTGTTGGTTTTTATAAATATTTTCAATATGTATTGTGGAAGTCAAAATATATAATTCTGAATTTAAAGTAAAGGGTATTAAGTTCATTCATCTGAAAGAACGCTCTAATTTTTCTGAGGTCATGGTCATGATTTTTACTTGGTTAATGAGTTAATATTATATTGAAGTATATAGTTATAATTTACAGAAAGGAGTAGTGCATGGAACCACCCTAGGCATCCAAAAATATTTAACTAATTATAAATCAGGACCCGAAGGCGTTATTGTGAATGTTGCATCAGTAGCTGGCACAGCAGTTCATCCGGCTTTGCCAATTTATAGCGCTACAAAAAGTGCAGTAGTAAGGCTCACAATGACGATGGGAAATGAAGTTAATTATGAACGAACAAAGGTGAGGGTTGTTGCTATAGCACCCGGATATACAGAAAGCAATATATTTGTGAATATGCCATTGAAGGAAATGGGCTTGGATAATGGCTTTGGTGAAATGCTAGAAGACTTAGTTGCTCAAATGATACCTCAGTCGTGAGTATACATTTTTGATCCCTAGTAAGTTAAATTTCAACGATTGAAACTTTAAAAAAAATTGTGAAACGAAATTGTTTGATTGATGTTCACTAAAAATATTGAAAAAAATTTGAATATTAAAACAAATTGAAATATGTTTATCTTCTACAATTTTAATTTCAAAAAAATTTTTTATTCAAAAAACTTTTAGAATTAAATTAATGTCTAAAACAAGCACCGCTTACATTTAATAGACGTATATAATCAAAACTCAATATATAATGTCAAATGAAATACATAAACCAACAGATATACGAAAGTCATTAAAATTAATAAATAAATATTTAAAGGAGACAAAATTTTGTTCCTGGTCTTACCTTTAAGAACACCAATTGCCTTTTAAAAACATGAACACACTTAAAGGACTTCTCAAAGGATATAATTTATTTGAAATATTTAATATACTATGTATTTAAATATTCGAATAAGTTAATTCAGAAATCTCTAAAAACATGCACTATATCTTCAAAAAACATATATAATTCTAAGCAATTCCTTCTTCAGTCCTCAATAATATTCCAAATATCAAAATAAAAAAACTAACCTGTATCCCTCAACACGTGTAAAAGGACAAATGCTTCGAAACACAGATCAACTTTATAATTCAAGATTCATCTATGTTCTAACAAAATCAAAGAACAATGTGAGTTATTTTTAAGGTTTATTTAAATTCATTGACATTCCATAATGAGGTTTATTGAAGCCAAAATATAATTATATATTATATATAAAATAGAATAGAAATGCCTTTTACTTGATAGAAGAAATATAACAAAATTTGAATATTAAAACAAATTGAAATATGTTTATCTTCTACAATTTTAATTTCAAAAAAACCCATTCACTTCAGAGCTTCAGCTTAAATGGGGTACCCCCAAAATGAGATATTCGGGCTTAGTTAACGTTTCTAAGTAAGAAAGGCGTGGAAAGAAATAATCTCAAGAATATACATAATACATTACCAGTTGTTCTTATATAATGTCAAATATTTCTCATGTTCAATAGAGATAATTTTTTCAGATCTGAAATTGTTGGAGAAAACGTCATGAAGATCATCAAAGAAAAACCATCAGGATCTGTTTGGATATCTGAGGACTCAAAGGAGATATTCGAATATAGACTGTCACAAACAACATAGTAATTGAATCAAACAATTAAGTTTGTATAACACTAGTCGAATGTATATCTTTTCCTGTAGGAATAAAATAAGATAAGCAATAATCAAGTTTTACGATTGGTCACTACGGCCATCCCATTTCAAGATAGTTCTTGTTACGTCTGTCTTTAAGTCTGTGACAGGACCCAGCCATTCAATTACAGACCAATATCTGTCTTATCGCTGTTCACAACAGCCCTTGAAAAAATTTCGTAAGAAAGCATTATGAAATTTTTAGAAAAGTACAAACTTTTGTCATGTAAGCAATATGGATTCATAAACGGAAAATTTACGGAAGATGCAATGGCTAACCTTATAGGAAGGATCTATGAAGCGTTGGATGGTAGGGTTCCGGCACTTTGCATATTTATTGATTTGTGTAAGGCGTTCAATACCGTTTCCCATTCACTTCTTTTGGAGGCTCTTGAAAATAGAAGTTTCAGAGGAAGATCTTATGAATTATTGAAAAATTACTTAAGCAACAGAAACAAGATCGTCGTGGTGGACGGTGTTCGGGGACCAGAAAGTAAAGTTCAAATCGGAGTGCCACATGGCAATGTGCTTAGTCCTATATTATTCATTCTATATACCAATAATCTTTTCAACTTAATATAAGGACTCATCGTGACACTCACTATGTGTAGAGAATGTAGATTTGCAAAAGGAATGCCTTGCAACAGCGCATTCTGAAGTGTCAATGTTGTTTGGAAGATGTCTTACTTATCCTACTGATCAGCTGTTTACGGAAGGCAATTTGTTCGACATGCGACAGCCGTATTTTAAGAGGATGCTGGACCATTTTTGTAATAGAGCCCATGGAAATTTGATTAACCATAAATACTTCACTAGGTACTCTGCTTTTAGTTATCGGTTTGCTAAAACTAGGTAAAAGGTGGGCCAGAGGAGTATCATATATTTGGCAACCCAAACGTTCAATCCTGTTCCCCTGGAAACTAAGTCTGTTCACATGTTGGGAGCTTTTCTGTCTTAAGTAATAAAGTGGATTTCCTCGAAACCACGTTCATTTATAGCAGTTATAATAGATTTGAAAAATGATCCAGCTGTCTAAATGTAATAAAGGGCCTATGTTTCACTTAGAAATAGGGAAATATATTTTGATCCAAAGAATTCTATTATAATAAAGCTCGAGGACCGAGGACCGACAAGCGATGTTAATTATTTGAGATAAAAATGTAGCCTAAACAACGGGCTTTAATTCTAAAAGCAACAATGTATTAATCAATAGATCGATTCATTTAAATTTCAACGAGGAGGTCTTGGGAACGGAAGTTCGCGATTATGATTTTAGTGCGGACGACACAAAGGACTTCAAGGCTAAGATTGGGCATTCTCAGTAAAGTCGAGATAAAAAATCGACAGGTCAAAAGATCTGGATGGTCTAGACGTGTGTAGGCGTTGAAACGATGGGAACTTAGAGAAAGCCGACTCAGAAAAACTTCGGTAGGAGGATAGAAGCCAACGTTTTGGAAGTTCGAAAAAAAAGAGGGAGTCGTCGTTAGGCATTGGTGACAGACAGTCACTAATCGGTTCGTGGTCGGGATAGTTTAGTTTAATTTAGGTTGAAAAATAAAGGGCTAAATTATAGTGTTTGTTCTTGAAGGGGTGTTGTGCCTTTGGACTGAGGCAAACACCCCCGTGTAGAGGATTCAGCTATTGAACATGGTATCGGGTTTTGTGGATCGATGTCCCGAAAAAGGTAGGATTTATTTTTGTAACTTCACGAAAATCTCTTTATTGGTTTTGAATATAAATTGTTCATAAGCGAGAACGATAGCATGACTTATTAAAATTGACAGTCCAGGGTCCTGAAGTCTTCCACAAAATTGATTCAAACAATTACTATTATATGATATGATTTTAGAATCGTTTTACATCAATTACTTTTCAAAAGACTTAAAATTTGTAAATTTTGAAATTTCTATAGATTAACACCATAATAGTTCATTATATGTGATATCTCATTTAAATGTGTTATTTTTGCTCTATCCATCTCCTCAGAAAATACTTTTAAAACAAAAGACTTGTCCTTCGTGCGACGAGCACGAACCCAAATTCTTTCCAAAAAGAGAGTTCAGTAAAGTAAGTATATTTTTATATATTTTCGAGTTGGGAACTAGATTCAGGAATTATGAGTAGAATGTAGATAGTAAATGGTGACAGTGGTAAGCGTTAATAGTCAGAAAAAGGTTTATATTAGGTATTATTTCGTTTTTTTTCCTTGATTCATTATTCAAAAATTGGAATTAACTTTATTTTTTTTGAAAGTAGGAAATAAAAAAGTTTCAAAAAGTTACCCTTTTTATAATGAGATAAACACACTTATATATTAAGGGAAACAACCCTGGGTGGGTTATAGATAAAGTGATGTATTACATAAATAACCTCAGTCTGCTCCTTCCCTCTTAGATAAAACCATTTTGGTTTTGCTGTTTTGTGTATAATTTTGTTACTGTAATATTTTGGCACTGAAATCCATATTTAATTTTATAAAGACAAGCACAAGGTTAACCTTCTCTCATGGCTTTTCATTCCGTGTATTTGAGCCATCGAAATTATTGTCAAATTTTTCTTCTTCCTAAGTGTTTTTTCCTTTGTAGCTAATTATTGAATGTTTATACATGAATGAAGGAAAATGAAGTAATTAGAGTAAAATAAATAAAGAAAACCAAGATTTGAGTCTAACTGCGAGGACCAACGTTCCCCATCTACAGATGGTTTTTAGAATGCAAATCTGGACCTGAATAACACCCGTGACAAAACGAGTTCAAGTTTAAATTTGGTTCAAATTTAAACATTAATAGAAGTCAGTAGTCAATTCAAAGAAATGGCCAATATCAAAGATCACTAAGATTTGGTTCCTACTACGGCGGTTAATGCTTCTCATCTACAAATGGTTCACCATACACGCCCAACAACATTTTGCTGGTTGAAAGTGGTCAACATCTCCACATACAAGTACTCTACCTCTCTCAGTACTGAATTGGAGACGATATCAAGTGATAGTGGATGTTTCACTGACTTTTCTAGTGACTAAAAAGGTACGAATAAAAATTTTCCGTCCTGAGCAACCAGTCGAATGGAGGAAATAATTAAAGAAAACCAAGATTTGGGCCCAACTGCGAGGACCAAAGTTCCTCATCTGAAAATGATTCTGAGAATGCAAATGTGGATTTGAAAACTACCCGTTACAATTCGCGTTCAAGGAATAACTGGAAAAACTCTAGGTATCACAAACAACCAGTCAAATGAAGGAAATAATCAAAGAAAACTAAGATTTGGGCTCAGCAACGAGGACCAAGGTTCCTCATCCAGAAATGATTCTACAAATCATACACATGCAGGCACTGCAAGATTGATAAACCACCAAAAGCTATTATTGGGAATCGTCTGCAAAAAGGAGTAGATATGTGTGCTACTGTTGAAACCAGTTCACCTTGCTCGAGTAAACAAATTGCCGAACAAGTCGATATGAGCGACAGAAGTGTTCGGAATATTTTGAAAAGGAATGGTTTCCGATGTTATGAGGTTCAAACACCAAGAAATTTTTCCAGAAGACCATATCAAACTAATGGAATTTTGTAGAACTATGATGGAAAAAGCAAATGAAAATAGTTCAGTAACAATACCTTATTCACTAATGAGTAGTAAGATATCGGTCTAGGAAGAATAAGCATCTGAGTATATTCCTGTGCGTATCCATGTTCCCAAAAACTAAATGTTTGGACAGGAATACTGGAGAATTACATCATAGGACCATATTTTATCCCCAAAATGTTAATGTTTGGACAGGAATACTGAGAAAATTACATCATAGGGCCATTTTTTATCGATGGTAACTTCAACGCTGCCAAATATCTCGAGCTTTTAGAGTCAAATTATTCTGATAGTTCGACAGGGACCAATTAATTTCGATGATGTTTGGTTTCAACAGGATGGCTGTCCAAATCACAACGTAACAGTAGTCACACAATATCTCAAGACGATTTTTTCGAACCGTGTCATTTCAACAGCTTCTTTCTCTGGAGAACGTACTATATATTCTTTAAAAAAAGAAAATAAAAAAATGCCTTTTTGAATTATATGTTGAAAATTTCTTGGTGATGGAGCTTGAGATTTTTTAACATCCAATCGAAACATATATTTGGTGATGTCTAAATAATTTGGTTATTATTTTATATTTCTTTTGATGATTTATTAGTTAATTTTCGCCACATGTGTTGATACTATACTACTCTGTCAAGAAAGTACCGGGAATTTTCAATTAAAACAAAATTTTTACAATTAATCGTCAAAATTTATTGGGTCGCCTTCAAAATAGGCTCCATTTGCTCCAATACATCTATGCCAACGGCACTTCCAATTATCGAAACATTTTTTATAGGCGCTTTCCGGGATGGACTTTAGCTCTCGCGCCGAATTTTGTTTTATGGCTTCAATCGACTCAAAACGGGTGCCACGAAGGGGCAATTTTAGTTTTGGTAAGAGGAAAAAGTCGCAGGGAGCCAAATCCGGCGAATACGGTGGTTGCTGAAGCACGTTTGTTGAGTTTTTGGCGAGAAAGTCAGTCACAATCGTAGCTCGGTGAGAAGGCGCGTTATCGTCATGCAAAATGCATGTGTTGTTCGCCCACAAATTTGGCCGCTTCTTACGGATACGCTCACGCAAACGTTTCATAACGCCTAGGTAATACTCCTTGTTTACCGTCTGACCCTCTGGAACGAATTCGTAGTGCACCACGCCACGGATATCGAAGAAAACAATGAGCATCACCTTCATTTTCGAGCGGCTTTGGCGTGGTTTTTTCGGTTTCGGCTCATTTTTTGCCACCCATTCCGATGATTGCTGGCTTGTTTGCATATCGTACTCGTAGACCCAGGTTTCATCACCAGTTATAATGCGTTCCATGAATGTAGAATCGGAATTACAGCGATCCAGCATGTCTGAAGCAACCTGTTCGCGATAACGTTTTTGAAGAAAATTCAGGTCTTTCGGTACGAGTCGTGCGGCCATCTTTCTCATGCCCAAAATATCAATCAAAATCGTACGTGCGGACTCGTGGGATATCTTAAGATCATGTGCTATCTCTCTCAAGCTGGTACGACGGTTTTCCAGCACCCTTTCTTTAATTCCGAGAACGAGAACGAGGCAAGCCTTCGACCACTTCACGACCGTCCTTGAAGGCTCTGTACCACTGATATGCACGAGTTTTCGATAGAGCATTATCACCAAAGGCCTTTTGCAACATTTTCAATGCATCGGCACACGAAAATTCATTTGCAACACAAAACTTTAAACAAATTCTTTGCTCAACGTAATCACCCATAGTAAAAATCGGCACGCACTCTGACATCGACTGACTTAATCAGCTGTTGCAAACACACTAGTTGACAGATCCCGCTCAAGCTTGGCATAGTAATTAAGGACAGTGGTACCAACCTAGGAAAAAAAATGTTTACCTGCCTCATTGCGCCGCCAGATTTAAATCGATAATTCCCGGTACTTTCTTGACAGAATGTATATAATCCACAAGGAAACTGAAGCAGCTAATTATTGCCTTCAAAGTATAGTGCCCGTCGAAGTTTGTGGTAAATCAGAGTCAATGTCTTCTCTTATAATAAACGTTCAGTACCAGAAGAACCTGGGATTTTTTTTGCTATATCAAGCTTATTACGAATACAATCTTCGATATAACCTTCTGCTACAGTAGAACTTCTCCATCCACCATGTCGTTTAATTTTGGTTAGTTCGGAACCTTTTTAATTATATAATAATATTAATTTCAAAAATTAATAAGTATAATGTAATTGATTCAAGATTGTGTTTTTCATTATTCACTAGTGTTATGAAGTAGTTTGTTTAATTATTCCACTAGTGGATAAAGTGGAACTTTGTATGTCATAAGTGCTGATTGAAGTTCGATTATAATGTGATTGTGGATAAAATATATTTATTTCATTACTCATTGCTCTGTGATGAAGACAGGCTTATTACCATGCAATTAACACGTCGGTGTTAGCAGATTTTTTTTTCAGATCTATGGGATTGTAGCCCACATAAATTAGGACATTTAACATTTCCCGTGATTTACGCCTCTCTGGGTTTGTGCTGTATGCAATGGTCTAGGTAAGCCTAATGGGTAATCCGGATTTATTTGTATACAGGGTGTGTACTTTTGAAAGGGCCAAACTCCAAGGGCAGATCATACAAGTTATCTGCAACAAAAAATGTCCTATAACACATGGTCGAAATGTTGATGGTTATTCTTCAATGAATTTGACCACATATCTGGAAACGGCATTAAATTTTCTACAAGATTAGAAGTTCTGTGTGCCAAAAAATTCTTATTGCGGAAGTGGTCAGGAGATGATTCCTTCAATGGTTTTATCGATGAAAAATTATTAGTTATGGACATGTTTTCTTTTCAGCAAAAAATTCCTCATTTAGCGAGCTTTCGATTGACATATCAACTTTTGTACTAGCTGCTTGTCCACTGCCATAATATCATGCCTAAATTTGCTCTATCTTGAAGCTCTTTATGATTGAATATTAAAGTAATTCTCATGAAAAACATGAATTCATATGTCGAATGAAAATATTTCAAACGAATAAACTAAATTTTATTAATACAGATTATATAAAAAATGTAAATAAAACAGACTACCACTACTTATAACAATTTTTTGAAATGTCCACCGCTTTGTTCAATACATTTCACACATCGTTTTCGCACTGAATCTACAGCACTGCGAAGTGCACAACGTTTCTGACACAATTTCATTCTTTCGATCAGATTCTCTGGAGTCTGAACGAGAATTTAATATACTTGTTCTTTCAAGATGTTACAGACATAAACTTCCAAAGGCATAAGCTCACGGCTCCTTGGTAGCCATCTTACCGAACCGTATATTTTAGGGTGCAATGGATTGGGAGCCATTGCACCCTAAAATATCTATTCATTAAGTCCCGTACGTTCCGGCTATTATGAGCTGGACGGCTATCCATTTGAAACCACACATTTTGTCTGTTAGCGAGGGGAATTTCATCCAATATGTCCTTTAAGCTGCTTTGGATTAATGTAGTGAATTCTTCAGCGTTGAGGTGATCGGGAAGTTTTACTGGTCCGAAATTTTCACCTCTCATGACTCCCAACCTCACGTTGAGCCTTAACTCATGTTGGAAATGAGAAACAATAGTCTCATAGGGGTTTTCTCTTTTCCATACATGGCTATTTCGCAAATTTACCATACCCGATTTCGTGAAAGTGGTATCACTTATTATAAATTGAGTTAATTCGTTAGATTCATGAAAACGTACTAATACCTATTATTATTTATCGACAGAAACTGTCAGATGTTAAATCTAATTCTTACTTTGGTATTCCATCACAAGGAACTTCAAGGTAGAGCAAATTTAAGTTTGGAATATTCAAACTTTTCGTGGTTATCTTCTTAGCCAAGCAGCTAGCACAAAAGATGATATGTAATTCAAGAGCACATTAAATGAGGTATTTTTTGCTGAGAAGAAATCATGTCCATAATTAATAATTTTTCATCGATAAAACCATTGGAAACCTATGACTGATTTAGTTCACTTCAGAATTGTGATATTCATTTCCTTACCACGACTGTAATAAGAATGTTTTGGCACGCAGAACTTCTTATCTTGTAGCAAATTTAATGCCGTTTCCGGATATGTGATCAAATTTGATGAGGCTGCAAGGATATCTGAAGTATAATTGATTTTATGGAAAAACTCGAAATATTTCGTTAAATCAAGAAATGTTAAATTGAGGAATAGCCATCAACATTCCGAACATGTGTTATTTGATATATTTTGTTGAAAATAACTTCTATGATCTCCTCTTGAAGTTTGGCTCTTTTAAAAGTAGACACCGTGTTCAGATTTTTATTTCCCAAATGAATAATTGATCGTTACTTTTTCTTTTTAAATCGAAAAAAATCCATTTAATCGCTAGCATCTTAGATTAAACAGAGGCCTTTTCAACTTTTTGAAGGCTTCTACATAAGGAGTGAAAGACCGGAATAGGGAGTTGCAACCTCGTATAAAATCTGTAAATGCAGCCAGAGCACACATTCAAATGGAGTTTGATAATGGAAGATACGTCTACGGAAAGAAACAAAGAAAAATATGAAACGTCAAATTTTCTTATGCTTATAAACAACTGGATGGACTGTGAGATGTGTAAATATGAGCCACTTTTTATTACTATTTATTGCAGCCAATACAAAGCTGACAGTATCAGGTTTTTCCAAGGATAAGGTATTGGCTGGTTTAATTGAATGTATAACTCATCAAATTAAATGTTTATACGAAATCGTTTATCTAACTTCCATAGCAAACACTTATTTATATGCAAATAATTTGGAAAAAAAAAACTGGAAGCGGAAAACATTTCCATGATAAGTTAGTATGTTTATATATTTGCCATCAATGACGTTATCCTAATTGACCTTGTGTCCGTAAGCGTAATAAAGCAATACAACGACAAATTGCATTTTGTGTTTTTGATTATTATTTAGTTATCAGTTAGGTATTCGAGCTGAACAGATGTTTGAGATTGAAGGAAAAGTTGCACTTGTGACAGGCGGTGCTTCCGGTATAGGACTCAGCGTTAGCAGAAAACTCCTGGAAAATGGTGCAAAAGTAAGTATTCATCATCTTTATGTTATATTGATTTCGATTTCGTTTAATCAAAATATTAAGAAAAAGACGTTGTCCAGTTAATGTGGAAACAAATTAGTTCGTGACTTTGGAAGACATTTCCAAAGGCGACTGAAAGAAAAACAAAAGGAAAAATGGATTGACTTAAGAAATTGCTTCGTTTTCTACCACTGTCCATACAGTATATGATTAGTGGGTGATTGCTTCTCAAAAATAAAGTGGGTCTTTCATATAAACTTCATTTTTTGAGCCCCCTCTGCTTAGTTACAGCCCCCTAAAGAAAACTTTTGAAGAAAAACAAATGTTAACTTCCGCTATTTTATTGATTTTCACAACAGTTGTTTCGTCATACCATGACTTCATCAGGTGAGTATTTAAACTGAGGTATACAATGCAAAACATTACCTTAAATACACAGCTCTGGTACAAAAAATAGAGGGGTGGAAAGAGAGGTATAGAATTAATGTAAAATATTAAGTAGGGGGGAACTATTTAAATCTACTTGATCATTCAATAAAATTTGTCTTTTATTATATCTATTGAAGTCTAAAGTTTCTAACAGATTTAGTTTCTGGCTTTTGTTTTCAATATGTAATATTTCATAGTCGATATTAAAATTATGGCCAGTCTCTAACCAATGGTTGGCATAAGTTGAATTCGATTCATTATTAATGTAACATTTTTCATGTTCTCGTATCCTTGTCTGGAATGAACGGCCTGTCTGTCCCACATATACACATGGACAATCACTACATGTTAACTTGTAAACTCCTGATTTTTTGTTTTTAGGAATGACGTCTTTATTATTTTTTATTAAGCTGCCTAAAGAATTAATAGTTTTAAAAGAGATGTTATATTTTTCTTTTTTCTTTAAATATTTAGCAATCTTTTCGGATTTTTGGCCTATGTAAGTTAATGAAATAAATTTGGTTTCGTTTGAATTTTGAAATGTTGGATATACAAGTGATATTGCTTTCTTGTAATTTATTTTATCAAGTAAATTGTCTACAATTAACGGATTAAAATCATTATTGAAAGCTATCTGTTTAATCGTTTTATACTCTTTGTCAAAATTTTCTTTCGTCATGGGTATGTTAACCAATCTATAAAGCATACCCATGACGAAAGAAAATTTTGACAAAGAGTATAAAACGATTAAACAAATAGCTTTCAATAATGATTTTAATCCGTTAATTGTAGACAATTTACTTGATAAAATAAATTACAAGAAAGCAATATCACTTGTATATCCAACATTTCAAAATTCAAACGAAACCAAATTTATTTCATTAACTTACATAGGCCAAAAATCTGAAAAGATTGCTAAATATTTAAAGAAAAAAGAAAAATATAACATCTCTTTTAAAACTATTAATTCTTTAGGCAGCTTAATAAAAAATAATAAAGACGTCATTCCTAAAAACAAAAAATCAGGAGTTTACAAGTTAAAATGTAGTGATTGCCCATGTGTATATTTGGAACAGACAGGCCGTTCATTCCAGACAAGGATACGAGAACATGAAAAATGTTACATTAATAATAAACCGAATTCAACTTATGCCAACCATTTGTTAGAGACTGGCCACAATTTTAATATGGACTGTGAAATATTACATATTGAAAACAAAAGCCAGAAACAAAATCTTCTATAAACTTTAGAAATCAATAGATATAATAAAAGACAAATTTTATTCAATGATCAGATAGATTTAAATAGATCCCCCCTACTTAATATTTTTCATTAATTGTATGCCTCTCTTTCCACCCCTCTATTTTTTGTACCAGAGCTGTGTATTTAAGGTCATGTTTTGCATTGTATACCTCAGTTTAAATATTCACCTGACGAAGTCATGGTATGACGAAACAATTGTTATGAAAATCAATAAAATAGCGGAAGTTAACATTTGTTTTTCTTATATTGTTCATTATTTCAAGATTTTCTTACTCATTCAAGACTTAATGAAAAATATTAATTTAATTTTAGGGAGTAACAATTGCTGATATTAACCCAGATTTCGGGGAACAGGCAGCTGAACAATTGAGGAAGCAATTTGGAGAAAAAAGAGTAATATTCAGGAAAACTGATGTTTCAAACAAGAATTCTTTGGAAGGTAAGTACAACAGTAGAGAAAATGAACTCGAGCGATAACATCCGATTTTTTCACATGAGCACACACAATATCTTCTAAGGTTTCTTTTGATAATTTCATCACGTTTTAACATAATTGTAGCTCTATTTTGCAAATAACCCCTTTTCCGTTAGCATAGACCTTATTTTTTATAAGGCTTTAAGATAAAAAAACAAATAGTATTAAATCGTAGAATCTTGATGGCCGGTTCATGTTTCCATGTCGAGAAATTCCACATCCAGGAATTTTTCAATCAATTTCACGATTCAGTATGGCATGTTGCGCTATCCTGCTGAAATACGCTATCCTGCTCAAAGCTGGATCTGCTACTGATGCGTTGAGGCCCATACATCATCGACATGCACGCTCAACCGAAAAAAAAAGTGTTGAAGAAGATCAAAATTTATCAATTCATCGTCGCGCACAACATTTGCGCCTCTCTTATGGCACGTTACGGCATATTTTGCATCTCCATCTTTACAAGATTCAGTTGATACAATAACTAGAGCCAGCTGACCATAGAATACGTAGAACATATGGCGATTGGGAGCTTACACAGCAAAGTTTGGATGACGATTTTCGCATAAAATTTTCTTCAGCGACGAAGCACATTTTTCACTTGTTGGACACGTAATTTCTTGTTTTGGCGATTTGAATTGGCCACCAAGATCCTGTGATTTATCGCCTTTGGATTTTTTTGTGGAGTTATGCAAAGGATTGTGTTTATGCCGATAATCGCCAGACTATTTACGATCTTAAACCAACATTCGTCAAATTATTGGTGAGGTATTGCCCGAAATGTGCCGTAGAGTCATCGAAAATTACCTCACAAAGATAGAGTCCTGTAAGAGATTACGCGCAGGACATTAAAATGATGTTGTATTCCACACATAATGACAAGGTCCAAGCATTATATTGAAAGAAAAATTTTATCGATATTCTGAATGAAAGAGTGTTTTATTCAGGTTTACTTTGCGAAACACAAAATGGATAACTCTGTATTAGCAAAATTTTCAAATATTAATCCCTTTTTCATAACCTCACAAAATCTACTTGTCACACACAATATCCCTGTCAGTTTCATATTGCCATTTAAAAATGGCACCAAATTCAAAATGAAAACTCTTGTTGTTGAAAAGCCTGATACAATAACAAAATATAATTGAACTTCAATTATTTCAGACTCTTTCAAAGAAACACTGGTTTCCTTCAATCATATAGATATTCTAGTGAATAATGCTGGAATTGTCGATGATAAAAATTACGAGAGAGAAATTGATATAAATTTGGTAAGTTGCTATTTGTAGAATTCATACTAATATATATATACTATAATATATATATATATATATATATATATATATATATATATATATATATATACTAATAATAATACTATGTTTCAAAAAGCAGATATAAAAAAGCCCACCATGCGTGAATAATAAGAACTATAATTTACAGTGCATGATTTCAAACATTATATTCGATATTGGGAATCCTACATAATCCAATCATTTTGTAAATCTTTCGTAATTAATTGATTTGCAATTATTCCTTATTGCTTCAGAGTACTGAAATAATAAGCAATCTACTGCGGTAAACTAACCGTAGTACGATACAATACCTTTATGCGTGATTTCGAAGGTCATCTGTCGCTACCGAAAAATTAAAAACGCCTAGAAGTGAATACCCAAGACTGCACAATCTCGATGTCAGACAGTGCCTACGCGTAAGTATCGGGTGTTTTTTTAGAGTGATAGAACTTTCGATAGGGATAACTGTGATTTGACAGAAGGTAGAAGCCATGTTTTTTTGACATTTCTTTTCAGTAAGTATTGACAGATTATCATGGAAATACTCACGCCTCAACAACGTTTACAAATTTTTGAAATTTATTTTCAAAAGCAGTGTTCTTTCTATTCGCCAAACTTATAGAGCACTTCGTGAAATTTATGTTTTACATGATCGTCCATGAGAGCAGCTTATTCTTCGAACTATCAATAAATTTCGGACAACATTTTCTCTACTCGATGCAACTACAACAAGACAAAGAACTGTACGTACAGAAGAAAATATCGCTACTGTAAGTCATAGTGTTAATGATGATCCGGATTTGTCTATTCGTCGGCGTTCACAATAAATTGGACTCTGTGAATCCACCACATGGAAAATTTTGCGTAAAGATCTTGGTCTACACTCATACAAGATCCAACTGGTTCAAGAACTAAAGCCACTTGACCATAATAAGCGTCGTTTGTTTCCTGATTGGGCCCTAGAACAGCTTGAAATTGATCCACTTTTTTATCGTAAAATTGTGTTTAGTGATGAAGCTCATTTCTGGTTGAACGACTATGTAAACAAAATGTAAGCAAAATTGCCGTATAAGAGTAAAAACAATCCTCAAGAAGTTCTGCAGGTTCCATTGTATCCTGAAAAATGCACTGTATGGTGTGTTTTACACGCTTGGAGGCATCATCGGTCCATATTTCTTTAAAAACGATGCTGAATCTAATGTTACAGTGAATGGTGCTCGTTATAGATCGATGATCAATGATTATTTGTTCCAAAATTTGAATGGTATCGATCCAGAAGTGTATTGGTTCCAACAAGATGGTGCTACACCTCATGCTGCTACCGTAACAATTGATTTATAGAAAGAAAGATTTGGCGATAACATTATTCCGAGAAATGGTCCAATTAATTGGCCTCCAAGATCATGCGACATAGCTCCACTGGATTATTTTCTTTGGGGTTATGTCAAGTCATTGGTTTATGCTGATAAACCAGAAACAATAGACGCTTTGGAAGCCAACATAACTCGTGTTATTGATGAAATAAGGCCTGAATACTCGAAAAAGTGGTCCAAAATTGGTCTGGTCGAATGCGGTTCCTCAGAGCTAGTCGTGGTGGACATATGCCTGAAATTATTTTCAAAACATAAATGTCATGAAATTATCTTTCAAATAAAAAAAAATTTGGCTTCAATCTTAATTTAAATGTGTTTTATCTCAATTTGAAGTTCAGTCACTCTGAAAAAAATCCCGATATCTGCCTGATCGTCCAATAGCGGATTAGGCAATTTCTAGTGCTGCTGTTTGCGTTGAAGCACCGTATGGAAAACTTCATGAGCTTAATCTATTGTCACGATGAGTTATAAAACAAGTCCTAATTAACCCATTTGGGACTGAGCTTTTAGATATTTCAGAATATGAATATGAAAGCTTTCTTTCTAATTGAATGAATACCGTAAACAGAAGGAAGTTAAAAGAAATTTTTGTGTAACTATTCGTCATTTTGAAAATAGGGCCCGTTTCATATATGGAATACTAGTCTTCTAAGGTGTGAAAAAGTTTATGAAATGGTGAAGTTATTTTGGTTCAAAATAATATGAATTTGTAGAAACTTGTGATTTTATTTGGTATGAAAATGTACAAATTAGTCGATACATAAACCTACGTCACATTTTTGATACCGTATGCGAACAGAGCTCCTCTTGTGGTTCTAGATACAGTCCTGAATTATCTGCACAATGCAAAAATCTCTTCATTGCGATAAATCTGTGAGTCTTATTGCTTTATACTCAGTAATTTCTAAAATTCTCGCCACAGTCCTAATAGCTTTTTTTCGATGTGTTTTTATCTTAACTTGAGACTTTGAGTATAGCCAGAAAACATCCAGTCTCATTGTCAATTATATATGATGAGAGATCAGACAGTTTTTCATTGATGCATATTTGTTCCTCTCTTCTGATAGAAAGTTTACAATGTCATCTGTAAGAAACAAGTTGATTGAGGACATATTTATATATTTAGGAGCAACATATTCTGGAAAAACATCGATCTACTAGTTGTTGAAAGGATCTTAACTTCCTGATCATCATCATCTGCCGCACGAAAATTTCCCATTTGAACCATTTTCTGAAACCATTACAGCTTTTGCATCAAGTTGATTTCCTAACAGATTATCCAATAAACCACCCGAATCTTCTTCCACATCTGACAAGCTGGTATTATTTGGTCGATACACAGCTTGAACAATATCATTGGATTCAAAATCCTCCTGAAACTCTCCAATAGATCTGCTATTTGCTGAACTGGTAACCTGAAAATAATGCAATGCAATTCATATTGATTAAAAAAATGTATATGATACAGTAATTTATTTCCACAAAAATGTTTGTACTACTAGAACAATTGTTTCACCACGATGTGGCTTCTTCAGGTATTATATTGTACTGTCTGCCGCATCGTGGTGAAACAATTGTTGTAGTAGTACAAACAATTTTGTGGAAATAAATTACTGTCTCATATACATTTTTTTAATTAAAATGAGTTTCCACCAAGTAAAGACCGAATCAATCAAATATATAGCAATTCATATTGTCCTAACGGACTAATGCTCCGTATATCAGAAAAAAAGCATTCATACCATTCTTTATCACATGAAAAAGGAGCTGATACTCCTACTTGACGTTTTGAAATTGAGCTGAGGTAGCAAGTACTATTCAAGCTGAAATTCCATTTCAAGAAGGAATTCAGGAAATGAAAATATTTCTGGAATTACTTTTAACAGGTGTTGTTTGATGTTCATTTTATGAAACGCTAATGTCTAATGGCTTAAGATATGGACGGTCTTCAGATAGTCGACGTGTTTGGGTAGGGATTTTTCGTCTGTAGGAAGTTCCTCTGCTCGAAGGTGGTACAGTTGGTGTTTGGGATGATATTTGTTCATGGACGTACAGAACTGTTGGTACTTTATGAGAACATGAACTCGCACGTTTACATCGACCAAGTCATGAACAATGTTGTATTTCTGTTTCATACCGCCATTGGACCAATTTTCCTTTTTTGGAGGCTGAACTAGAACGAGAGCGTGACGAAAAAGGCATTCATCACCATTTGAAACCACTTAGGGTAGAAACATTGTAAAATTTTCCTTGAAAAAAAAGACGTTTTTTGGCTACAAAAGAGGGAAAAGGGGACAACTGGCGAACATCCAAAAACACAGCCAAGACACAATTTTTCAGAGACGCAATAAGGTCTTTCCAAAACACCAGGGGTAGACGGAATCTTTCCAGCCCTACTTTAAAAGGTCATGAATGTGTTCATTACGCTTCTGCTAAAATTATTTAGAACAAGTCTGGCTTAGGGAGTTATCCCTACAAGCTGAAAATTAACTAAAGTGGTCTACACACCAAAGGTGGGAAAAACAGAACCGGACCCCTGACTAATAAGTTTGTCATCGTTCTTGTTGAAGAGTCTGGAAATGGTGATTGATGTCTATATCAGGGGGAAGGTAGGTACTAATTGACAGTCCTTCTAGCCCTCCTAGTCGATTACCAGGCCAGGAAATCAGTGAAGCTTGCATCACACAACTTGGTCAGAAAATTAAATCAATTCCTCGATAATCCAGAGATAGCATTAACACCGTTTCTCGACATTGAAGGTGCTTTTAACAAAACCCTGTCGGCTTTTCTCGATGAGGCTATCTCTGCGAGAGGAATCGATCCGCCGATTTGTAGGTGGATACAAGCAATACTATGCAGCAGGGTTATAACGACCTCATACCAGGATGAGGTCTTCGAATTCAAGGCTGCGGAGGGTTGCCCGCTGGGAGGTAATATCTCACTCTTACTGTGGACCCTTCTCGTCGATGATCTGCTAGCGATCATCTCACTGTAGGGAGTCGATGTTCAAGCATTTGCTGATTATCTGGCAATCATAGTGAAAGGTAAATCGGAGGTGACGATATCAGCCCTCCTTCAAGAGGTACTGGACACTATCAACAAATGGTGCATAAGGAAACATATGTCTCTTAACCAACAAAAGGTAGTTATATTAGATACCATTCACCAAGAAACGGCAGCTGGATGGATTCGAATCACCGAAAATCCGTGGTGAAACAATACAATTGTTTAATGAGGCAGAATACCTGGGAATAGTCCTGGACAAAACTATCAGTTGGAATGCACACCTAGACAAAGTATGTCAAAAAGCCAGAATGGGATTCTGGACCTGCAGGCGAATCTGCGGTAAAACCTGGGCTTTAAAGCCTAGGTAGATGTATTAACTATTACACTATGGTAATAAGATCACAGACAACGTATGGCGCTGTAGCATGGTGCAAGAAGGGTCAACAAACGATTGGCCAACATAAGCTCACTCGACTACACAGACATGCTTGCCTCGCAAAAACAGGAGCGTTTGGCACCACACCCATGGTAGTCATGGAGGTCCTACAAAATCTACCACCTCTGCACCTGTTCGTGCAGAGGGCGGCGGAACGGATCAGATACTAACTACATTAACTGGCGATCGATGGGCCAGAGGCAATAGTGATGGGAGGCTCAGGACTGCTGGACGAGCATCTAACGAACAGTAACCTATCGATGCCGTCGATAATAATGTAATTCTGAATTTAAAGAACATGAGATTTAGTTCATTCATCTGAACGAACGCTATAATTTTTCTGAGGTCATGATCATGATTTTCACTCACCTAATGAGTTAATATTATATTAAAGCATATAGTTATAATTTACAGAAAGGAGTTGTGCATGGAACCACCCTAGGCATCCAAAAATATTTAACCAATTATAAATCAGGACCCGAAGGCGTTATTGTAAATGTTGCATCAGTAGCTGGCACAGCAGTTCATCCGGCTTTGCCAATTTATAGCGCTACAAAAAGTGCAGTCGTAAGCCTCACAATGACGATGGGAAATGAAGTTCATTATGAACGAACAAAGGTGAAGGTTGTGGCTATAGCACCCGGATATACAGAAAGCAATATATTTGTAAATATGCCATTGAAGGAATTGGGCTTGGATAATAGCTTTGGTAAAATGTTAGAAGACTTAGTTTCTCAAATTATACCTCAGTCGTGAGTATACACTTTTTATACTAGTAAGTTAAATTTCAATGATCACAACTTAAAAAAAAATTTCGTCCCAACCTTGTAAAATTAAATTGTTTAACAATTTTATAAAAAAAAATCACACAGTTTTTATGTTTCCCAGTTTATCCAGTATCCTTATAGGTGTTTCGGTCTTTCGACCATCTTTAAGGAAGTACAATAAGTAACTAAACTTAAAATTGAAAGGGTTCTTTCATTACACTTAGGATATCTTTGTATTTTTATGGCATAACATAAATAGAGGTTAATACTTGATAGAAGGTATATAGAATTATTTAAATATTTTAATATTAGCCTTCTACATATTTAATTTCAAAAAATTATATTTAATAATTATAACTTCAGTGCATGTTTTGAGAGATTTCTGAATTAACTTATTCGAATATTTAAATATATTAAATATTTCAAATAAATTATATTCTTTGAGAAGTCCTTGAACTGTGTTCATGTTTTTAAGAGGCAATTTGTGTTCTTAAAGGTAAGACCAGAAACAAAATTTTGTCTCCTTTAAATATTTATTTATTAATTTTAATGACTTTCGTATATCTGTTGGTTTATTTATTCCATTTGATATTATATATTGAGTTTTGATTATATACGTCTATTAAATGTAAGCGGTGCTTGTTTTAGACATTAATTTAATTCTAAAAGTTTTTTGAATAAAAATTTTTTTCAAATTAAAATTATAGAAGGTAAACATATTTTAATTTGTTTTAATATTCAAATTTTGTTATATTTCTTCTATCAAGTAAAAGGCCTTTCTATTTTACTTCTTAAGATTATGTTAAATCATTTTTGAAAGATATTTTTTTTCATAAGATAGATCAGCAGAAACAAAATTTTGTCTACACAAAATATTTAACTTATAGTATTTTGGTTAACAATTTTTATTTATTGGATTTTGTTGTATCATTTGGATGTCTTATGATGAATGTTTATTTTATATGTCGTTCGATATAAGTGGTACTTATATAACATTAATTTAATTCAATTCCTGAAGTTATAATTATTAAATATAATTCTTTGAAATTAAATATCTAGAAGGCCAATATTAAAATATTCAAATGATAATATTTTTATGGCGCATGGAAATAGCAGCACCCAATATAGGGGTGTTGCCAAAGAGTATTTGGGAATTTGTTAAATTCTCCTTTTTCTCGATGGCTTTTTTGATTGAAAAAGTCTCCAAATAGTCAGTCCATTTACCATTTTCAACATTATCTAGTAAAATGACATCTTATTATTATATATGATTATTTTCTATACAATGTTCTGCAAAACCGGTTGATTTCTGGTTTTTCAAAATAGACATCCTATGTTTTTTGATTCTATGTTGTAAACATCGACCTGTCTTTCCTATATATGTAGCATTACAATCATCATATGTAATTTGATAAATCCCCGATTCGGAAAAGTTGGGGTTCTTTCCTTTATTATCACCATTATCTCAGCTAAATTATTTCTATTTACTGCTAAAGAATTAATTCATATTTTATGAAGACCATAAGAGATCCCACTGCTGAAACCTTTTATACAAGCCATTGAAAAACATGTTTTTTTTCTTCATAAGGATCATTTATATTGATATAACATTTTTTTAAATATTGTGTTAAGTTTTCTCTTTAATCATTTTGTCATTTCAGTTCTATAGCCATTGTTCCCCGCCAATTTTTAATTAAATTGACTTCTTTTCGGTGATGATTTCGTTCAACGAGATGTTCAAAAGTCTATGAATGAAACTATGGAATGTTGGTATTTTAATTCGCCATGACTGATTGGATTTTGAATTGATTATGGTATCAGTAGTGGAAGGTTTTCTAAAAATGTCGAATTCGAACATATTATTACTGTAGCGAACAACGTCTTCGCTCCTCGTCCAGAAACCTGCCTTGCTCTGTTTCAGCTTGACCGGCGTATCAATAGAGGACACGACCTGTCTAGAGATTTCTGACTAACCGTCCCCACCGAGTTCAAATAAGGCAAGGCACACAGCGTTTGACGACGACCGTTCCAAGCGGAACACATGGTCACCGGCGTCACAGGCAGAGCTGAGCATCACCCCTGTCTGATGAGTTTCAGATGCGCAGACTCCGAACGAAACACCGTCTCCCGAATTAAGAGGTGCGAGCTCCCTCACAACATCGCATTACCTACGAGAGCTTCATTACTATGCCTTATATTAACATCTAAGAAGTTGATTGAAGACTTTTTTTCTGTTTATATTGTGAATTTAATATTTTCATTTCTGCTATTCAGATAATTCTAAAATTGCGATAACACCCTGTTAGTTCTAGTTCAAATGCAAAATACGTCATCTACATATCTAGCCCAAATGTGAACGAGTTTTACATACCAACTCATCATTTATAGTGTTGGCCAATAATAGTTTTTCAGAGTAAGATATAAATAATTCAGCTAACAGTGGATTCTTTGGACTTTCCATTGGTAAGCAAGCCATTGATTTTAGCTGAATTATTTATGTATTTCTTTGAAAAATTATTCATCATATAAATTATCCTTATGAATAAAAGAAAATACGGTTTTCAATGGCTTATAGAAAAGGTTTCAGCAGTATGATTTCTAATGGTTTTCATAAAATCTTCAGCAGTAAACAGAAAAAATAATTTAGCTAAGATGTTGGTGAACAATAAAGGAACCTCAATTTTTCCGAATCGAGGATTTATCAAATTAAATGTGATGATTGTATTGATACATATATAGGACAGACAGGCCGTTATTCACAAAAAAAAATAAAGAGCATAGGATGTCTATTTTGAAAAACCCGGAATCAACCGGTTTTGCGGAACATTGTATAGAAAATAATAATTTTTTTAATGTGAAAGGAGTCTTTTTACAATATAATATTGGAAAGGGTAAATTGATGGACTGTTTGGAGATTCTTTCAAACAAAAGAGCCATTGACAAATAGGAAAATTTAACAAATTTTCAAATACTCCTTGAGGACACTTTATTGGATGCTCTTATTTCCATGAGCTATAAAAATACACAGATGTCCCAAGCGTTAAAATTTTTTTTTTCAATTTAGTTACTTTTTGTACTCCTTTGAAGATGGTTAAAAGACCGAAACACGTGTCAGGATACTTAATGAACTGTGAAACATAAAAGCATTTTTGTTTTGTTTTAAATAAAATTTAATAGACGTATATAATCAAAACTCAATATATAATGTCAAATGGAATAAATAACCCAACAGATATACGAAAGTAATTAAAATTAATAAATAAATATTTAAAGGAGACAAAATTTTAAATATATATAATATATATAAATCTCATTATAGAATGTCAATGAATTTAAATAAACCTTAAAATAAATCACACTGTTCTTTGATTTTGTTAGAACATAGATCAATCTTGAATTATATAGTTGATCTGTATTTCGAAGCAAAAGTCTTTTAACACGTGAGAGATATAGGTTAGGTTTTTGATTTTGATATTTGGAATATTAAATGAGGACTGAAGACGGGATTGTCTAGAATTATATTTGTTTTTTGAAGATATAGTGCACATTTTTTAGAGATTTTTGAAATAATTTATTCGAATATTTAAATATATTAAATATTTCAAATAAATTATATTCTTTGAGAAGTCCTTTAAGTGTGTTCATGTTTTTGAAAGGCAATTGGTGTTCTTAAAGGTAAGACCAGAAACAAAATTTTGTCTCCTTTGAATATTTATTTATTAATTTTAATTACTTTCGTATATCTGTTGGGTTATTTATTCCATTTGACATTATATATTGAGTTTTGATTATATACGTCTATTAAATGTAAGCGGTGCTTGTGTAGACATAAATTTATTTCTAAAAGTTTTTTGAATAAAAATTTTTTTGAAATTAAAACTGTAGAAGATAAACATATTTCAATTTGTTTTAATATTCAAATTTTTTTAAATAAAATTGTTATAATTTTTCACCTAGAGCCAACCGAATACTCCATTTCTTTAAGAAATTTGTTAGTTGATGTTTACTAAAAATATTGAATTGGTCATTGGGCGTTTTTTTGTTGAGAGGCGCGAAAAGTTGACTTTTCTTGGGAATTTGAAAGATTATAGAAGCCTTCTCGCTTAGTTCTGGAAGTTAGACTATTATTAAATTTTTGCAAAGCGCGGGCGTTCTGACTTCTGACGTGGAACAAGATTACTGCCGTCATAGTCAGGCTAGCGCACCACGCCCATCTGATGAGTTCGGAACGAAACGCCGCCTCTTCATAAGAAACGCATTCACTTAAGAGCTTCAGCTTGAATGGGGTACGCCCAAAAGGAAATATTCGGGCTAAGTTACCGTTCTTAAGTAAGAAAGATGTGGGCGGAAGTAATCATAAGAATATGAAAGTATCCGGAAAGAACAAAGCTCAATTGTAATTATTTAGTATATATTTTTAATTCATGAATTAGAAAATTATAACAAAATATTCATCTTATTTACTTATACATCCTCCATTTAACTGTACACACTTGACTAAACGTCGAGGTACATCCGAAACTAGATCACCTCCATAATTTTCGGTGATGGTAGTCCAGAACTGTAAAACCGACTGAATTAAATCATCTTCATTTCGTGGCGCTGCTCGTACAACTTCAATCTTCATTAATCCCCATATGTTTTCAATGGGACTAAGATCTGGTGAAGCTTCTGGCCATGAAATGGTTATCACTTGGTGTTCTTGCATCGAAGCATGAGTATAGGCCGAAGTATGGCATTTTGCATTATCCTGCTGAAAACGCCACCCCTCCAGATATAAAGCATGCGCCGTTTCAAGGAGAAAATCGTTTAGAATGCCACAATACTTTTCACTATTAATGGAACCATCAACTATACAGGGTGACAAGAAAAACTTGGGACAAAATTTACTGTGTTCTGGAGGAAAACTATTTTAGTGTAGCCAAATAATTTTTTTTTCTATTAGGTTCTCTATACTTTCTTGTACTAATATGTGAATTTTCAGTTTGATATTACTTTATTTTGCAGAGTGTTAGAATGTCAAACAAACGTAGTGAAATTTGAACGGTAACAGGTTGTTTCGATAGGATTTTTAAGTGATTTACACCAAGTTGGAAACAACATTCATAAGGTATAAAGACATCGTTATTATTCTTGAAAACGTTGACAAAATTCTATCCTTCGTTCCTTGTGAAGGTGTCAATATAGGGATTTTTTTTGTTTCTTTGATATGTAGTCTTGTCTTTTCAGTGATATGCGGACGGTTTCTGGACATACTTTTATATTTCGTTGATTTCCAAATCTGTAAGTCAATTTACAAGAATTGTCTTCCTATGGCCAATAAAGCATTTAAATTGTTTGCGCGGTCTTCCTGAATCTAGTCTATGCCTCATATCCATGCCTATTGTTATCCTCTTTATTGTCTCATATAAAGCAGTTCAGTCAATTGCACTAATTTTTTAACGTTTCGAAAACTTTTTCTATACAAATATTCTACTACCTGTTTTCTTTTTTCTAGTTGCGACGTTATTTAATGTATTGTATTTGTATGTTTACAATCAACAATATTTGACAAATAGTATTGCCATGCAACTTTGGCCATAGCCGACTATCTGTACAACATATTTTATACATTACTTTTGTCTTAGAATGTTAAAAAAATATATATGAAAAATAATAAATTGCGGATACTTTCTAGACGGACTATCAATACTATATCAGCTGTTGTTCGTATACAATGTCAAATATTTTTCATGTTCGATAGAGATTATTTTTTCAGATCAGAAATTGTTGGAGAAAACGTCATGAAGATCATCAAAGAAAAACCATCAGGATCTGTTTGGATATCTGAGGACTCAAAGGAAATATTCGAATATACACTCTCACAAACAACATAGAAACTTGAATAAAAAATTAAGTTTGAATAATACTAGCCGAATGTACATCTTTTCATTAAAAAAATTTAGGAGACAGTACTTTATTTTCACAATGAGGTTTGTACTAATACAACAATTATTTCACCACGATGTGGCTTCTTCAGGTATTACATTGTACTAGCTGAAGAAGCCACATTGTGGTGAAATAATTGCTGTAGTAGTACAAACATTTTTGTTGAAATAAAATACTGTCTTCTATATGTTTTTTGATCAAAATGAGTTTCTACCAATCAATCAAAAATGTATATCTTTTCCTTAAGGAATAAAATAAGATAAGCAATAATCAAGTTTCACGATTGGATTGTAATACATGTAAATTTCCTAAAGTACATATATCATTTTATGTTTGCATAAGAAAGTGAATGATTTTGCTCAATAAGTAGAAACTTTCTCAACTTTCTCTGATCAACTTTCCAAAGATTCTCAGGTTAATACTTTGTGACTTTGTTAGAACTAATGATGAACGTAATATTTTTAACCTAATTCGAAATTTATAGAATAAAGACAATTTTAATTTTAGGTAATTATTTTATTGTTTTCACAACAATTGTTTACTCATGCTATGACTTCATTAGTTGAGTATTCAAACTATGGGAATGTTCTTAAATAGTAAATCCTGTTCAAAAAATATGGAAGGGCGGAAAAAGATTCTTTTCTCCTTACTCACTTTGTAGAAATAATGATATTTGATAATATTGAAGCTCTGAAGTGAATGGGGTTCTTGTGAGGAAGCTTCAACCTTTTAATTCAGGAGGTGGCGTTTCGTTCCAATTTGATACCCCTGAACTCATCAGATAGGCATGGGGTGCACGTCTGTTCATCACGCCAGTGACCTTGTTCCACAATGGTTAATCCACGGGTTTTTTCGTAGCAAACTGGATACAGACAGTAGTCCAAGGAATTTGTGGAGAAATATCAGATATATAATGGGAGGTGGCGGTGGGAAGGCAGGTATCGATTCTATCGCAGATGAAGGTAACAGAATACTAGAGCACAAAGAGAACATTTCCCATGTCCTCACAAAGTTCCTCGCTGTTTCAATTCGAAGACATATCGCTCGGACAGAAGTATTAATTCGTTTGGTCTAGAAAAAAACAGTACGGTCGAAGTTCAATCCGTGATGGGAGCATTAAAAAGTTGAGTGTCACTGCGTGTGGATGCTGTGACTGCTGAGATTCTTAAAAGAGGGGAGGGGCATTGTTTCTGAACCATTCTTAAACATTTTCAATATGTGTATTGAAAACGGCCATTTTCTATCCCATTTTAAGATAGCTTAGTTACTCCTGTCTTTAAGTCTGGTGGCAGGACCCAGCCATTCAATTATAGACCAATATCTGTCTTATCGGTGTTCACAAGAATTCTTGAAAAAATTTCGAATTTCGAAAGAAAGCATTATGAAATTTTTAGAAAAGTACTAACTTTTGTCATGTAGCAATACGGATTCAGAAACGGAAAATCTACGGAAGATACAATGGCTAACTTTATAGGAAGGATCTATGAAGCGTTGGATGGTAGGGTTCTGGCACTTTGCATATTTATTGATTTGTCTAAGGCGTTCGACACCGTTTCCCATTCACTTCTTTTGTAGGCTCTTGAAAATAGAGGTTTCCGAGGAAGATCTTATGAATTATTGAAAAATTACTTAAGTAACAGAAACAAGATTGTCGTGGTGGACGGTGTTCGGGGACCAGAAAGTAAAGTTCAAATTGGAGTTCCACATGGAAATGTTCTTGGTCCTAAATTATTCATTCTATATATCAATGATCTTTTCAACTTGACAATTTGTGGATAACTTGTCTTTCGCTGACGATACAGCTATATTTTATAAGGACTCATCGTGGCACTCACTATGTGTAGAGAATGTATGGTTGCAAAAGGTGAATATCTTGCAATAGCGCATTTTGAAGTGTCAATGTTGTTTGGGAGATGCCTTACTTATCCTATTGATCAGCTGTTTACGAAATGCAATTTATTCGATATGCGTATTGTAACAGGATGCTGAACTACCATTTTTGTAATAGAGCCCATGGAAGTTTGATTAACCATAATTACTCAACTAGGTACTCTGCTTATAGCTATCTAGCTGCTTGCTAAAACCAGGTGAAAGGTGGGCCAGAGGAGTACCATATATTTGGCAGCCCAAACGTTCAATCATGTTTCCCTGGAAAGCAAGTCTGTTCATGTTTTGGA
Organism: Megalocaria dilatata; assembly: GCA_034642435.1. Lineage (NCBI taxonomy): Eukaryota > Metazoa > Arthropoda > Insecta > Coleoptera > Coccinellidae > Megalocaria > Megalocaria dilatata. The sequence goes on along the minus strand of CM067859.1, from coordinate 40,460,276 downwards.
AGCTTTGGTGTCTTAAGTAATAAAGTGGATTTCCTCGAAACCACGTTCATTTATAGCTGATATAATAGATTTGAAAAATAATCCAGCTGTCTGAACGAACTCAGTCTCATCCTTCCCTCTTAGATAAAATCAGTTTGGATTTGCTGTTTTGTGTATAATTTTATTACTGTAATATTTTGGCACTTAAATCCATATTTGATATTTTATTAATTATGTGTTCTTATTTTGATCAATATTCAATCCGTCAAACTACGGATCCGATTGACTTAAAATTTCGGTTTTTTGAAGGAGGCCCTGTCGTTCGAAATTATTTTGTCATCGATACTTAGGTCTCTTACGTTGATGTTTCAATCTAGCAGTTTTGAGAATTGTTGTTCGAACTATTTATACTTCTGATTATTTGTTTTCTAATGTTTATATATGGTTTATGATAGATTGGGCAGTTGCTTGGTAGAAATCAGTTGTAATTGTCATTATAAAATAAAACACTTGTTTACATTTTCTACTTTATTTTTGGTATTGACGTACGTTTCGTCTTTGCTAGAAAGACTTCATCAGAATACGAAGTAACAGTTGTTGTACAATGAATTTATAAGATTTTTTACAGAAGGTGTACATGTGTTTTTAATTGTTCGTCGGGTTGGTTTTCTCAAAGAATATTCCCTTCAGAATCGTGTTCACTCGATCCCTTGTAAATATTGAATAGAGGGGTGTAATAAAAATCTATTTGTTCATTTACTAGGTTATTGCTGTTTTTATGTTTATTTATTTCGTAAATTTCCCATAAGTTCAATTTTAGACCTCTATTTTCAACATGTAGAATTTCTATTTCTTTTGTGAAAGAATGGTTATTTTCAAGAAGGTGTTTAGCATAATGTGAATCTTTTTTATTTTTATCGAAACTTCTTTTATGTTCGGTTAGGCGTGTACCGAAATTTCTACCTGTTCTACCAATATAAATCTTTGGGCAATCTGGGCAAGTGAGTTTGAATACACCTGATAATTGAAGTTTATCCATACTGTTTTTATTGTTTTTGATGTATTTGCTAATAGGATTGTTTAATTATCAGGTGTATACAAACTCACTTGCTCAGATTGCCCAAAGATTTATATTGGTAGAACGGGTAGAAATTTCGGTACACGCCTAACCGAACATAAAAGAAGTTTCGATAAAAATAAAAAAGAAACACATTATGCTAAACACCTTCTTGAAAATAACCATTCTTTCACAAAAGAAATAGAAATTCTACATGTTGAAAATAGAGGTCTAAAATTGAACTTATGGGAAATTTACGAAATAAATAAACATAAAAACAGCAATAACCTAGTAAATGAACAAATAGATTTTTATTACACCCCTCTATTCAATATTTACAAGGGATCGAGTGAACACGATTCTGAAGGGAATATTCTTTGAGAAAACCAACCCGACGAACAATTAAAAACACATGTACACCTTCTGTAAAAAATCTTATAAATTCATTGTACAACAACTGTTACTTCGTATTCTGATGAAGTCTTTCTAGCAAAGACGAAACGTACGTCAATACCAAAAATAAAGTAGAAAATGTAAACAAGTGTTTTATTTTATAATGACGATTATATATGGCATTAGAAAACATGGAAAGTCATTTGGACATTTTGATATATTTATTACTATGGGAATTTCGACGTCAGCATTAAGAATTATAAACTGATTCTATGCTTCTTAACTTGTATTAATCTCGTAATCAGTTCACGTCCAAATGGACCTTCCAATCAATTATGTTAATTTCCCTCTTTTTGTTAGAAGGGATGCATCGAGCTCCTGTAGCGTTCTGTCTTTAAAACGACTGTAAAATCATTATTATTCCAGTAATAGTAAAACTTGTCGCATGTAACCTTTACTACATCATGCACACATTCGGATAGTCAAATTTGTTGTACGTAGCTTGTGACATTTCGGTCCAAGCTATCGCGGTAATTATTGTTAATATAGTAATCCAGTCGATTGCCAAAGTATTGGCAAATTCATTACATTTGTTTTTAGTGTAATAATCATATCTTTTAACTTGGTTTATATACAGAAAACCAAGAATTATAGTTCGTTATTATCATAGTATATTGCGAGTGTTTTACTTTAATTCCTTACAGTCTCCGTTGTTTTATCTTATTGGATAAATAAAGCTAGTTCATCATCGAGTGCCCTTGAAGTAAAACTCTTCGCCAATTACGCCAAAAATACAGTCCACTAAACCTTTCGTGATTAATCATCGAGATTTATTAATTAGCAATTATTCATTATTTCAAAATACTGAAATTAATAGGCAAAATACTGCGGTAAAATAATCGTGGTACGAAACAGAGGTTTTTATTAAAATGGTTCATTATTTATTTTGGTGAGGTTCTACCTTCTGTTTAAAATGTGAGAAAACATCCTGTATAAATGAAAAATATTCCTAACGCTAATATAGACTGGACATGAAAAATTATTTCTATAAAAAGTTGGTCAACATTACTCATATAAGATATTTGCTATCAGTATAGTTATCACTGACATTGACCCTTCGTCCGTATAGATGTGCAGTAAAAATTTCAAAACTAAAAATAAGAAAGTTTCATTCTATATTATTTAATCAGTTTTGAATCATCTCAGTGAGGAAGATGTTTGATATAGAAGGAAAAGTAGCACTAGTGACAGGAGGAGCTTCTGGTATAGGACTGTCAGTTACCAGGAAACTTCTGGAAAATGGTGCAAAAGTAGGCTTATCATTTTTATTTCAATTATTTATATCATATTTAATTCATTATTCGAAGCAAATTATTTTAGTTTTCGCTATTAGTTAGGTAGGTTCTGTACAGTTAAATAAGTAAAAGGGGTTTTATTACTCGGTAGATGGTTTTCCTCAATATCTCAGATTAATTCTACAAATTTCAATTTTTGAGAAATTCTCGAAAATCTCAAGAATTAAACTAAACTAAAATGTCTTAGAAACACCGTTTCTATTTAGTCGACATAAAGAATTAACAAACATCGTACAGTATAAAAAGCAGATAAAAAGAATCTGAAAAAAGAAAATTTGTTGCCTGTAAAGTCGGTAAACGGGCGAAAGTTTTACGTGACAACGACTTTGAGTTGTAAAATAATTTTAATGTGAATATTCATTCGTATAGTAGGAAGAAGGATGAAATAATAGTAACAATTTAAAACATTTATTTATACAAAGAATTATATTTAAAACATTAATTTATACAAAGAATCTCGCACTGAATTTCATATTAACAAAATTTTATTTATCAATTAGTTGTTATAAGTTATTAATAAATTTAACTTGTTTTACATTGTTATAAATATAAAAACTAAATTTAAAAGTTAGAACATTTATTTAAATCACATTAATTGTTAATATCAATCGATTTTAATTCAAAGTGTATTTACCTAAAAGGAGAAAACTAATTCACATTTGATCTTTGAATTTGTAAATCGCGCGCTTACGACCTTGCGCAGTGATTAGTCGTCTCGGTTTGAATGTTTGAAAGTTTCGATTTGACAGGTTGGAGGTTAAACATTGTTATTTCAATTTTTTACATAGCAAGTCGCGCTCATTTTTTCAAGTTAAACAAATTATTATTGGTTGAGAAACGATTTCTACTACTTTTTTGATTGAAAACTACCACAACATTGTGATTACTACAACATAACCTATTCACTTATGTCTTAGTCATTTATTTCATCATGTTATATTATCACTCTGAAATTATTTACCTTTGCTGTTTGAATTGTTGCGATGGACGAAACTACCTTCACATTATCACTACACAATCGTTTTACAATTAACTGGCAACGTGTAAACTTGTATGCAGGCGCCTAAGCGAAATAGAAGCGCAAGACATGAACCGGTGTGTATGCCTATCTCTCTCACTCTCTCTCTCTCTCGCTCTGTCTCTCTTGCTCTTAGGCGGGCTAACTGTGCTCGAGTGGAAGGGACGCGTGCTTTTCACTTTTTATGTCTGTCTCTCTCGCTCTTAGGCGGGCTAACCATGCCCGAGTGGAAGGGACGCGTGCCTCTCACTCGCTCTCATTGTGAGCGCATAACGTGAGCGGAGCGTAACGCAGTTTCTTGAAGTGTCACCCGGCAAACCAATTTATAAGACGTTGTCACGTCAAAAATATAGAATACTGGCCAGAATTACCCAGCAGACTTTTGCCGATACAATTGTTTCATAACGACATTATGAAAATCAGTTTCTCTATCGAAAATGTCCACCGTTAACATAAAAAATCTTTCAAAAAATATGCAGCACATCTCTAGAATAGTGCTTGAAAATAATCAATTTTTCAAAACGCATGTTAAGGAGATAATGTGTATTTACATCGCTCTTTACGAATTGTTGTTTTATTTTAGTATTTTGTTACTTTTTAAAAGTGAGTTTTATATCAAACCATTCCAAAAGTGTCGGGTAATATTTTTCGCGACTCTGTTTTTGTATTTGAGAAGTTTATCGGCTGATTTCTGTCAACATTTTGATCCCGATTCCCGTGAGAAATTTCCGCCTTGAGGTGGAGAGACGGCACGCAGTTCAAATCTGGAGCGCCCTGGTGTTTAGTGAGGTGGACTGTACGGGAGCATCATGGTGATATGTAACGTCTGCACCGCAGGCTTGACAAGCAGGACTCCAGGGTTGAAATGTGCAGGTTCTTGCTCATTATTTTACCATGGAAAATGTGTTGGCATGAGTAAGCAGTCTGTGGTGGATCTCCAGCTTCCTGGTGCGTCATGGCTGTGTCCTGAATGCAGATTGGTCGAAAACAAAGATCGATCGTCCGTTGTGGTTTCTCCTGGTGTGAAGGAGGATATGGATCCACCTACATCGGCGCTCACCTTGAAAATTGTTCAGAAAACCCAAGATGATATATCAAATTTGAATAAGAAACAGCGGGAAATTATTCATTCCGTCTCCTTTTGCAGTGATCAAATATCATCTTTTCAGATGATTATCAATAAGGTCAATGATAAATTGGATATAATCGAAAGATTAACACAGGAAAATATTAGTCTGAAGAAGGAGGTAATTAATTTAACTAATAGAGTTGAATCATTGGAACAACAGTTGAAGTCAAGTAACTTGGAAATTCTGGGTGTGCCAGAGAAGTCGAATGAGAAATTACCGGTTATTTTGCAGAAGATCTCCGAAAATATTGAGTTTCCCATATCTTCAGGTGATGTTGATGCTTTGTTCAGATCAAACACTAGCATCATTGGTAAGTCTAGGCCAATCATCGTCAAGTTCAATCGAAAAGTCGCTAAAGATGAATTCTTGTCCGCTGCCAGAATGAAGCGCAAATCAAATAGAACGTCGTCTCCCGGACTCAAGATTGATAACATTTCTGATCAGCTGTTCATAAACGAACATCTCACAAGATACAATAAAATTTTATTGAATAAGGCGAAGGAGTATGCACGAAAAAATAACTACAAATATATATGGATCAGAGAGGGCACTATTTATGCAAGGAAAGATGATAAAGCCAAAGTCTTTAGAATATTCACTGAATCTGACTTGGAAAGACTAAATTAATTTACTTCTTGCTCCACTTAAAAGTTTAATTGCAGTGTTTTATGATGATACTGTCTATTCTGTATCAGAATGTACGGGGATTGAGATCAAAATTGTCCAACATTTACAATAGTTCTTTGGCTTGCAGTTGTGATATTGTGTGCCTTGCAGAGACGTGGCTTACTGATTCAATAGTCGACAAAAAACAATCAATAGTCAACAAAAAATGTTATAAACATATTACTGATGATCGGGATCGAGTTATGAGGGAGTTAGGGTTAACTACTTCGGCTGACCAGAGAATGTTGAGGGACGCAAAGTTTATTTACAAGATTATTAATTCTCTCGATTCCACTGAAATTGTGAATATGCTCAGTTTCAATGTACCTAAATATTGCACAAGAAATAAGTTTTTGTTCCAAATAGATCAAAGTTCTTCCAATTATCACCTGAATTCACCATTGATGAGATGCTGCAAAACTTATAATACACTATCTAATCTCGCTGCCGTTGACGTTTTTTCTGATCCTTGATTGGCCTTCTCTTGCACTTTGTAACGATTTCTGGGAAATTACTGAATTTTGTTTCATATTTGTATTTTTTTTCTTTTAATTTATGGTTCAAATGAATTTACTGTTTTCGTTGTTATTGGTTTTTAAGTAACATTGTGATTGGATTATTAGTGAATACATAATTTTGGGTTCGTCCCGTCTTGTATTCCTTTAAATAAATAAATAAATAAATAAATAAATAAATCAGTCCACTTTACTGAAAAACAAACCAAACCAATCAATGAAAAATATATATCCTTATCTGGCAACCTAACCTTTACTCAAGCAAACCAAGAATACAAATGACAGTTTTGGATTCGAAATCAATCATTCAATTCATTTTATGTACGGTTTTTTGTAGATCTTTGACTCAGTATGAAATTAATCCATGATATACCAAAATAATCAGTTTATGTGGGTGGATACTTGATAGAAGTAATTCAATAACTTCAAATTCAGAATTATATCTGGAAACTTCTACAACACATATTCAAAATTATATATTGAAATATCAAAATAAAAATATATACAGTGTGGTCCAACGAAAACTTAACACCTCGATTTTTCGGCTTTAAAATGAAAATGTAGAAAATCGCTCGGTCCAGTCAATTTCTGATTCGAGGGGAAACAAGTTTCCCGCTCTTCGCATCCCCGTAACTGCAACCCACTACGGGGTGAGTACAACCCCTTGATTTTGAAAAGAGATGAGGGGTGTAGCAATACCTCATTTTGAAGATCTTATCGAGTACTATCTGATTCTGAAATTTCTCTTCAGAATTTCCATCGATAACGAAATGACAGGTAAAATAGTGGAAAAGTACTTACTTTTGTGATTAGTTTATTCAATGCTGCAAATGAGCACCATTCACTTCCATGCAGTAACGTAAGTTTTGATGAAAACGTTCACGTTCGTTACTCAAGATTTCTGGTTTAATTACACGGCATTCATTAATGATCCGAGTTCGCAAATCATCCAGTGAATCAGGCTGGGTAGCGTAAATCTTAGATTTCAGGTGACCCGATAGAAAAAAGTCCAGTGGAGCCAGATCAGGTGATTTGGGCTCAATATGTCGTCTTCTTCCAATCCAGGCGTGAGGAAAATTTTCATCTAAGAACTGACGCAACGGTTGAAAAAAAACAGGTGGTGCGCCTTTTTGTTGGAAAATGATCGTTTGATGGTCTTGCATTCTCCAATACTAGTACTAGGGCAGGATAAATAGCGTTCTTCACTAGATCTAAATAAATTTGTCCAGTGAGATTACCGGGTATAAAAAAAGGGCCAATTATGTGATTTCCATAAATACCCGGCCAACATGTAGTTTTGATTACCGTTGATTATTTCACTGACCACTTCACAGAACTGCAGTCTGCGATCGGGATCATCCTTATTCAGTTCCTGAACCAATCATATCTTATAAGGATGGAATTTATGTTGTTTCAGAATTCCAGGATATCGTTCGTTAAATAAAGCCGTTGTAGTTCACATAGAGTCTCTATTTCCTAGAAATAATTTTACCATTTCCACCCTTTCTTCTACGGAATACACCATTTTAATTATACCAAAAATTTACAATCACTTTGACACACTTCTAACGTTCTTAAAAATTCACGATAGACTCAGGTAAATCATAAACATGATCCATCTACTTTTTGGACAAGAAATTAATACTTTTTTGGATATTGAATTAACAACATAACTACTAAATACCTTTGAAATGTGTCCGATACGAATAATATTCTCGTGACAAATTCCACATTGCCTCTTTCACTATTTTCGCTGTTATTTCCTTATCGATGTATATTTTGAAGCGAAATTTTAGGGTCAGATAGTACTCGATACGATCTTCAAAATTAGTTATCGCAACACTCTTTGTCAAAATCAAGGGGTTGTACTCACTCCCGTTAGGGAGTTGAAGTTACGGGGATGAAAACAGAAAATCAGAAATTGACGGTCCCGAGCGATTTTCATTTTAAAGTCGGAAAATCGAGGTGTTAACTTTTCGTTGGACCACTCTGTATAATATATAGTCCGTCTAGAAAGTATCCGGAATTTATTATTTTTCATAATTCTTATATACTTCTTTCTTGTAACATTCTTAGACAAAAACAATGTATAAAATAGCTTGTGCAGATAGTCGCATGGCAACACTATTTTTCAAATATTGTTGATTGTCAGCAGGTATACAATTTATGAAATAATGTCGCAACTAGAAAAGAGATTGTGTGGTTTTATGAAACCACGGTAAAAGTGAAAGTTTTTTTCACATTATAGACATTTAACTAAAAATTTTTGGAATAATATTCCATTAAGGGTATAAAAATCGCTTTATCAATCTTAATTTTACACTTGGAAAATTGGAATGATAATGGGAAATGATAAAAGTAGACTAAATCTCCAACTAATATTTTTTATTGAACTCTGTGCCTTAGAGTACGACATACATAATACTTAACAATTATTCAGATTATATACACATATTAAACAACTGAAAACAATATTTTATTATCGTTGAGTCATTTTGAACCATTTTTCAATTAGTTTCAATCATTCTATTCATCAATTTCATCTTCATAATGAGTTTCACAGTTTATAAATGTAACCAATATTTTATGGTAACTAAAATACGTGAACAGTGACTTACATTCGATTTTTTCAATGTATCTAGTGAAAACTGCATTGATCGTTGTGCCATATCTCGTGATGGGTATATTTCTATCATTTATCATTTCAAGATTAAATACTTCTCTCAAGTATTCAATGAGTGGAGCAGATTCTTGTTTCTTGAAGTCTGTATTAAAATCACTGGACAAAATAACAGGCATCCGTGAATATATTTCTCGAGAACGGAAGATTTGTGCCGGTGACGTAGCAGATGGAGCTAGATGAAAACCTAGAAAATCCATTACATCTTCTATTTTTTAATTTACTTTAATATATATTGACGCAATTACGAGTTTTCTGTTCTCATCAAGTTGACAAATAGCTGCACAAAAATCTCCCACAGCAGATTCGGAAGCAGTTGCTAGACTTACACTCATGGTATTGATGTATGCTCGCATTTCAGAATGAACCCTTATGTTTTAGTATAGCTACTCCACCATATCGAGAAGTACTCGATATTTATTTGCTCGTTATTTATTTGCTCGTTATTTCTCAAATTAGTTTCACATAAAATAAGAGTGTTGATTGATTTTGTCAGACTTGCAGAAATATCTTCCGAATGAGTTCGTAAGCTTTGTACATTGAATGATATCATGGAAAAACCCCGTCGACTCATAATGAAATTCGAGATTTCATCGGTGATAGTAATCAGTGGATTCAACGAAAGTCGTTCTAATTCTATTCTCAAGTCTTGTGGTTGTTTAGTAACTCGACAACCAGTGTGATAAAATTTTTTGTTGCCATCTTCTGACACGATGTGAAGACCGTTTAAACCAGTGACGCGGCTAAGAGCTAGGTAAACTAAATCTTGAGCATGACTTTTTTCGTAATGATAAACAACTTCACTGTACGTTCCTCCTTGCGCTTTATGAATCGTTGATGCGTTGAAAGCTGATAATGGAAAATGTATTCGTTTTATTACAGTATTACGTTGACGACCGTTGATTGGTGATGAAGTTGTTAATAACTTGATTGGCACGGAGTATCTATTAATATTTAATTCCTCGATGCGAAGAGCAAATTTTTGTCGGATATTTTCCCCACATTCTTGTCTGGAAACAGTAACCATACTCTGATTTAATTTAGTATCGTCAAATTCTAAATGTATCAATTTCCCTACATTACCGTTAGCGATTCCGTCTGAAACGTCAATATTTTTTGTTATGACGTACGGTAAATCATTAACAATAATTATTTTATCTAAATATCTAAATATTTTTGAGCAAGTACCGGGTCATCACAATTCATGATTATGTCTTCAGTAATTGACTCGTATTTTGTATCATACGTCGATAGGATCGAATTGTTGTAATTTTCAACTTTCTTAACTTGAAACAATAATCGAATTCCTGATGGACACATTTGTTTAGCTTCGTCTTCAGTGAACATTCTTGATTCGATAATATTTTTTTCCTCTAAACTTAATTTAGGCTGCTCTGGCGAGCGCCTTTCACTTTATCCCTACTCCGCGGCCTACCGTCACGCGACATGCAACACACAGACCAAAAAGTTTGAGAAGATCTGATAAAAGTTTCACTTTAAAAAGAAAAAAAGTAGAATATTTGTATAGAAAAGTTTTTCCAAACGTAAAAAAAATTAGTTCAATTGACTGAACTGTGAAATGTTATGAGACAATAAAAAGGATAAAAAATGGCATGGACATGAGGCATAGAGCAGTTTCAGGAAGACTCCGTAAGATTAAAGGAAACAATTTGAACGCTTTTTTGGCCTTAGGACGACATAATCGAACCTGGGGTTCCGCAAATTGGCTAACAGATTTGGAAATCAACGAAATATAAATGTATGTCCAGAAACAGTCCGTATGTCACTGAAATGACAAGGCTAGATATCAAGGAAACCAAAAAAATCCCTATAATGACACCTTCACAAAAGGAACAAAGGATAGATTTTTTTTACCAATTGAAGATTGTGCGAGAATAGTGACACTTATTGAAAATGGGCTGAGCCAGAGATCTGTTGCTAGAAAAATGAATGTTATCCTAACTACAGTCCACAGAATATTGACAAGGCATCAGGAGACGGGCAGGATCTGGAAGAGGTCGGTGCACATCGTTGTGGGATAACAGATTCATGGTTTCCACAAGTCTTCGAAATAGCCATCTTACTGCTGTTGTAGTTCGAAATCGATTGAAGGAGGTACGTCAGGTAAACGTAAGTGAATAGACCGTGAGACGACGTCTTTCAGAATCGAATTTATAACTATAAAGACCTGCGACAGGTCCAGAACTTCTCAAAAAGGATCGAATTGCGCGTCTTCAATTTGCACGAGATCACATAAACTGGTTAGAAGTTCAGTGGGCCCAGGTTCTTTTCTCTGATGGATCCAGATTCAGTCTTCGAGGAGCTGGTGGTAGTAGACGCGTTTATAGACGTCCAGGAGAAAGATACGTCGATGCCTGTACAGAGGAGCGAGTTCCATTCGGTGGAGATCTGTTATGGTCTGTGGAGGTGTGTCATTAGAAGGCCGCTCAGAGTTCGTTTTTATAAATGGATATTCAACAGCAGTAAGGTACATATAGGAAATTCTTATGGACCATGTTGTACCTTATATACCATTTCTAGGAGAGCAGGGAATTTTTATGCATAACAATGAACGCCCAAATACTGCTCGAATAGTGATAGTGGACTTGAATGAGTTTGGAATTTCAAGGTTTAATTGACCAGACTTGAATTCCATCGAACATCTACGGGACCAACTGGAAAGGCGAGTCAGAACTATGGTTCCATCGACCAACAATTTATAAAAACTCCGTTAAGTTGTTCGTCATGAATGGGAGGAAATATTCCACAAGAGAATTTTCGAAGGATCATCAGGAGCATGCGAAGACGTTTGGAAGCTGTAATCAGAGCTGGGGAGGTCACACGTCATACTGATACTGAAATTTTCAGTTACGATACTTTTTTCAATTTCAAAGTTTTTGATTTTACAAAAAAAAGCTCATTATATGTTCACAATTGGAATAAAAACTTTCATTTTTCTTTGGGCAATTCTCTTTTCCCTACCATTTCAGAAATTTAATGATTCTCGTAAAAATTTTAACTAAGAAACGTATTTGAACAGTAATGATCAAGTGACCCGTTTTTTCCGGTTCGCCAGTGTGTTAGTTAGTGAAAAATCAGAAATTCTTTTGAAAATTTTAAATAGAACCCAAGGGGAGTATTCGCTTCACAATTATTGAATGTTTATGACTGCTAATGTTCTTAGAAATTGAAGTTATTTGAATTTGGATATCTATTCTGAAATGAGTAAAGTAAACGATAACAAGAAATTTTATTACCATGAAACCTATATTAACTTTAATGAAATTATTGAAAATAAGCAAGCTAAATCACATCTGACTCATAAAAGCTATGTGAATTTTCCAAAAAATTACGAAATTCAATGAATTATGGAAATAAAGTGTCTATGTCAGAAAACTTGAAAATTTTTATGCAAGGAATATAATCTAGGATGCTTTAAGCATGGGTAAAGTTGTAATCAGGCCCCTCTTCCCCAGTGGGCACTATGGGCACGTGCCCAGGGCCCCGCGATCGAATGGGGCCCCCTAGTTCCTGCCAGATTACCAAATGATAACCGATATTTAGGTATTACCGAAGGGTACCTTTGCAATCAACATAGAATTAATCTAAGGATTTTAAGTTAAGCGAGACAGCGAGTTACTTTAGTAGATTATTTTTTATATTTCCTATTTTTTTATAGTTAGTAATTAAATAAAAATAAATTTAGAACCTTGTTTGTCTTTCTTTATCTATTGTAACTAAATAGTGTTTTCTCAAGGTCATAGGGGCCCCATGATCCTAATGTGCCCAGGGCCTCAAATAGTTTAAAGACGGCCCTGGTTGTAATAGCTTATGAGCTGAATAAATGTAAAGAATTTCATAGGTAATTGTGAATAATTATTAAGTAAGGAGCATTCGAAGTTAAAACTTCGTAAATTTATGACATTTAGAATAATTTTTTCATTATTGTAAATATTAGACAAGATAATTCTGTGAACTTAACTGGGGAATCTATTCACATCTCTTTGCTCATTGAGAAGAATTCTTAGAGCCTTGTACCTGTTGATTTCTACTGCTGCCCATAGTTTGAGTCTGGTACTTTTAATTTCATTATGGATAATTTCGTAGATGTTATCAAATTGTATGAATTTTTTCGAATGACTGGCATATGTTGAAATAAGATATCTGACGTGTAACTCCCCTTGTGTTCATGAATTCTTTTCTTGAAAGATGTACCCGTTTGACCAATATATACCATAGAACAATCATTATTGTCAACTTCTACAACAAAATCTGAAATTTATTGTGTTTTTTATTTTATTTTTGTTGTATTCGATGTGAATTCCAAAATTATGAAGCATTCTAAAAGCCACATTATAGTCACGTTTCTTTAAAATATTTGGGAATAATATACAATATTCTATTTATGTAAGAAATGAAAATGTAGTTTTTAATCAAATATTTCATAACATATTCAATTCAATTGTTGAATGTGAAATGAATAGTGATATTGATATACGTGGGTTTGAAAAAAACCACTGATGTCACACAAATTATTCTTTTTCAAAATTTAAAGATCAAGAAATTTTTTTTCTCGAATGCGAATTTAATGTTTAAGTGTATTTCATCCATTGAGAGCCTCGAAATTCTCCTCATTAAGAAAGAAGATGTGAACAGATCTCCCTATTTGAATAATTTTGCCTAGTTAGGTATTTTCAGTAGTCGACCCCAACATTTTTTACGGTTATTTGTATCCTTTTTTGCATATTTTCAACTATCTGTATTTCAGAAAATTGACTGTTATTTGTACACACCTATTCTTACGTTTTACCCAAATTATATCTATATAATTGTATGTGATGTGAAGTTGTAATTTTTAAAGTTGGTTCAGATGAAAATCTTATGAAGCTACAGAACAATTTGAATATCAAAATAGATTTAATCTGTTAGTCTTCTACAATTTTTGTTTCAGAAAAATTTTTATTCAAAAAACTTTCAGAATTAAATTAATGTCTACAATAAGCACCGCTTATATTTAATAGACGTATATATTCAAATGTCAAGGGTGTGAAGAAGACCATAGAATGCCTCACAGTTTTCTGTGATTTTGTGACGAACTGACTACCTGGTTTTTTAAAGTTAGTCTCTTTCGAACAATTCACGTGTTAAGTTCTAAGGTATGATATAGTGATGGTTAGTTGATTTTGATATTTAAATGTTATCTAGGGCCGATGAAGAGATTATCCGTATTCTAATTGTTTTTTGAAGATATATTACACGTTTTGAGAGATTTTTGAATTAACTTATTTGAATATTTAAATATATTAAATATTTCAAATAAATTATATTTTTTGAGAAATCCTTAAGTTGTGTTTTATGTTTTTGAAAAGGGATTGGTTTCACTATGGTAAGATCAGAAACAAAATTTTGTCTCCTTCAAATATTTATTTATTAATTTTAATTGCCTTTTTTATATTGGTTGGTTTATTTATTCCATTTGACATTGTATATTGAGTTTTGAATATATACATCTATTAAATATAAGCGGTGCTTATTGTAGACATTAATTCAATTCTAAAAGTTTTTTGAATAAAAATTTTTCTGAAATTAAAATTGTAGAAGATTAACAGATTAAATCTGTTTTGATATTCAAATTTTGTTATATTTCTTCTATCAAGTAAAAAGCCTCTTTGTATTTTATTTTATACATAATATTTATATTTAATATTTTATACATTATATTTAGGCTTGAATAATTCTCATTATTGAATGTTAATGGTGTGAAGAAGACCATAGAATGCCTTACAGTTTTCTGTTCAAATTTTGTTATATTTTATATTTTGTTATATCAAGTAAAAAGCCTTTTTCTATTTTACAGAACAATTGTTGTAAATTCTTTATTATTTTACTTAAGAAAAATGAATTTTCATCAAGTAGGGGAAGATTAAATTGAAAAATATACCGATATGTTATTTGAGTAACTTACGAATATTCAAGTGCAGTTTGGATTCAACGAATTTATTCATTTTTTAGGGAGTAACAATTGCTGATATAAATGTCGAAATGGGAGAAAAAATAACTGAAGAATTAAAAAAGAAATTTGGAGAGAACAGAGTAATATTCAAGAGGACTGATGTCTCGGACAAAAATTCTTTGGAAGGTAAGTATTAGGGGGAGGAAAATTCAGGTGATAATTCCTTATTTTCACACATGCCTGGAATCCAACATTGACCCATAAAAAATTATGTAATATAACTAAATAATATTGCGAATCAATAATAATCAAAAAAATTATGGAAGTTCTCAAATTCACAAATTATAAAATATAATTCAATAAGATTTATATTTCACTCTATATGGAATTATTTTAAATACATACAAACTAATCAAAATTTGAAAGAAATGTTTCTGCTACAGAAGAGAACTCTACGAGCAATTTATAATCTGAAGTTTGGGGAGACATGTAGGAATTCGTTCAATCAAAACAATATATTCACAATGTACAGTTTATATACTTATGAATGTGTTGTATTTCTTCATAGGAACAAAGATTAATTTATTGGACATAACAATAGTAATAAGTATAATACAAGAAAGTAAAATTTAAACTTTCCATCACACAAATTAAACTTTAATCACAAATTTCTCTTTGTGTCAACTCTCGAGTTATAATCACACATTTCTCTCTCTCTCTGCTCTTGAATAAGTTTATATTCGCACTCACTTTAATCTTCCAAGGAACAATAACTCATAATAACACAGCCACTCAACAAAAGGCTTGGAAGTAAACGTATTATCTACACAATTTGTTTATAATTAGATAGTAATTGTGTAAAGTGAATCGAAACGTGAAGCCAGTAAAAGTGAACTCAGTGAAAATGAACAACGGTGAGAAAGCTCATCGATATAATCCTCTACGAGCAATATAGTGTTTTCACCGCAATTATAGTTCAAACCACATAGAAACAATTACCTCAACCTTTGGGTAAAATACTCCCAAAATTATACATTTGTAACATATGTACTTAGGCCGCAAGTAAACTAATAAAGTGTAATATACATCCCTCTCTTACATCTCATTTTGAAGTATACTTATCCTGGAATTTGCAGACTGATTGATTTTTTTTTTGAATATTAAAACAGATTTAATCTGTCAGTCTTCTACAATTTTAATTTAAAAAAACTTTTAGAATTAAATGAATGTCTCATGAGAACCGCTTATATTTAATAGACGTATACAATCAAAACTCAATATGCAATATCAAATGGAATAAATAAACCATCAAATATAAATTGTCAATTAAAACTGATGAAAAAATATTTGAAGGAGATAAAATTGTGTTTCTGATCTTGCCATTATGAACGACAATTCCTTTTCAAAAACATAAAACACAATTCAAGGACCCCTCAAAAAATATAATTTATTTGAAATATTCAAAATATTTAAATATTCAAATAAATGAATTCAAAAATCTCTCAACACATGCACTATATCTTCAAAAAACAATTAGACTTCCGATAATCTCTTCATCGGCCCTAAATCATATTTAAAAAATCAAAATTAACTAACAAACAGTATATCTTACCTCAGTAGATTATCGGAAGTCTAATTGTTTTTTGAAGATATAGTGCATATTTTGAGAGATTTTTGAATTAACTTATTTGAATATTCAAATATATTTAATATTTCAAATAAATTAAATTTTTTGAGAAGTCCTTAAATTGTGTTTTATGTTTTTAAAAAGGAATTGGTGTTCATAATGGTAAGATCAGAAACAAAATTTTGTCTCCTTTAAATATTCAGTTATTAATTTCAATTGACAATTTATATTTGTTGATTTATTTATTACATTTGATACTGTATTTTGAGTTTTGATTGTATACGTCTATTAAATATGAGCGGTGCTCATTAGAAATTAATTTAATTCTAAATGTTTTTTGAATAAAAATTTTTTGAAATTAAATTGTAGAAGACTGACTGATCAAATTTCTTTTGATATTAAAATTTTGTTATATCCTTCTATAAAGTGAAAAGCCTTTTTCAATTTTATACTAATTTATTCACGTGAATCAATTACTAGGAAGAATTCATAAAGGTATCTCTACATACCAAGCAATTCTTTCGAAAGCTACCTTGGAAAAACACAAACCTTCTTTTCAAGATGAGTTAGAGGCTCTCATTATAACTGCTATTTTCCTATCACTTTTAAATGTGTTTTACGAAGTTGTTTCTTTGCTAAAGGTCTTCTACATCATTTTTACTCTAAAATAGTCTTTTTGCAAGCTAAATTTGTGATTTGTTTACTTAATAGGATCGATGAAATGAATAAATAATGATCGTGTAACCCTGCAGCCTGGACATATTGTCAAGGAACCCTGTATAAATGTCATGATGTAAAAGTACTAGAAAACTGCAAAAGAATCAGTATAGTGTTATGAACTCTATTATTCTTATAATTGTAGAAATTATCCTATCTTCTGCTTCCAACACATCAGATTTCATAGGTAATTTCATTTCAGACGCTTTGAAACAAACACTCGTTGCATTCAACAACATAGATATCTTAGTGAACAATGCTGGAATTTTCGATGATAACAACTACGAGAGGGAAATCAATGTAAATTTAGTGAGTAACAATACTTTTTATTTGTAGGATTATATATAAAGGGCCTTCCATTAACAGCGCCCTATTTTGTCTTGTAAATAAAACACATTATTTATTTGAAGATTATTGAAATTTTTATTTCACTAAAAGGTACAATGGATAATATTAGTTATGAAACAAAACATCATTTATATATCCACTACGGAAACGCTGACAGGAATTATGTCCTTGAACCCAATTTCCCATGACTCTCTCATACAAATCAGGATGTATGTGAGCAATTACTCGTTCAATATTGTTCTGTAAATCGTCTAAATTTGCTGGATGATTGGTGTCAATCAATGACTTAAGATAACCCCAAAGAAAGATGTTAAATCGCAGGGATGAGGCTGATGAGTTATGGGTTCATTTCTTGAAATAAGCGAATCACCGAATTTGTTTTCAATAAAGTTATTGTGTCATTGGCAGTATGACAAATAGCACCGTCCTGTGCAAACCGCATTTTCTGCAAATCAAGGCGAATTATTTCTTGCCATAAAAAATCAGCCAACATTGAACGATTACGATTTCCATTGACAGTTACCGCCTCATGAGCTTCGAAAAAAAACGAGGTCCAATGACTCCTCCAGCATAAAATCCGCACCAAACAGTAAGTTTTTCAGAATGTAATGGCTGTTCTTGATATTCTTCAGGTTTATAACTACTCCAGATACGGCAAATCTGCTTGTTTACTACTCTGTCAAGAAAGTACCGGGAATTTTCAATTAAAACAACATTTTTACATTTAATCGTCAAAATTTATTGGGTCGCCTTCAAAATAGGCTCCATTTGCTCCAATACATCTATGCCAACGGCACTTCCAATTATCGAAACATTTTTTATAGGCGCTTTCCGGGATGGACTTTAGCTCTCGCGCCGAATTTTGTTTTATGGCTTCAATCGACTCAAAACGGGTGCCACGAAGGGGCAATTTTAGTTTTGGGAAGAGGAAAAAGTCGCAGGGAGCCAAATCCGGCGAATACGGTGGTTGCTGAAGCACGTTTGTTGAGTTTTTGGCGAGAAAGTCAGTCACAATCGTAGCTCGGTGAGAAGGCGCGTTATCGTCATGCAAAATCCATGAGTTGTTCGCCCACAAATTTGGCGGCTTCTTACGGATACGCTCACGCAAACGTTTCATAACGCCTAGGTAATACTCCTTGTTTACCGTCTGACCCTCTGGAACGAATTCGTAGTGCACCACGCCACGGATATCGAAGAAAACAATGAGCATCACCTTCATTTTCGAGCGGCTTTGGAGTGGTTTTTTCGGTTTCGGCTCATTTTTTGCCACCCATTCCGATGATTGCTGGCTTGTTTGCATATCGTACTCGTAGACCCAGGTCTCATCACCAGTTATAATGCGTTCCATGAATGTAGAATCGGAATTACAGCGATCCAGCATGTCTGAAGCAACCTGTTCGCGATGACGTTTTTGAAGAAAATTTAGGTCTTTCGGTACGAGTCGTGCGGCCACCTTTCTCATGCCCAAAATATCAATCAAAATCGTATGTGCGGACTCGTGGGATATCTTAAGATCATGTGCTATCTCTCTCAAGCTGGTACGACGGTTTTCCAGCACTTTCCTTAATTTTATCGACGTTATCTTCGATCGAAGCCGTCGATGGGCGACCACTTCACGACCGTCCTTGAAGGCTCTGTACCACTGATATGCACTAGTTTTCGATAGAGCATTATCACTAAAGGCCTTTTGCAACATTTTCAAAGCATCGGCACACGAAAATTCATTTGCAACACAAAACTTTAAACAAATTCTTTGCTCAACGTAATCACCCATAGTAAAAATCGGCACGCACTCTGACATCGACTGACTTAATCAGCTGTTGCAAACACACTAGTTGACAGATCCCGCTCAAGCTTGGCACAGTAATTGAGGAGAGTGGTACCAACCTAGGAAAAAAAAATTTTACCTGCCTCATTGCCCCGCCAGATTTAAATCGATAATTCCCGGTACTTTCTTGACAGAATGTACATAACCGTTTAACCAGAAATGAGCCTCATCGCTGAGAATGATTTTCTTATGAAAATCTGCATCATTTCCGATTTTTCTAAGCACCAATTACTGAATACACAGCGCTTTAAATGATCTGTTGGTTTGAGTTCTTGGGTTAAAACAATTTTGTAGGGATGTGAACCAAGGTCTTTTCGTAAAATTCACCACCAAGATGCCTAGGAGATGCTTAGTTCCTTTGAACGTCGACAAATTGATAGATTTTGATTTACATGAACACTTTCACGTACGGCAGCAATATTCTCTTCACTTCTTGCATTTCTTTGTCTCACTGGCACTGTAACATCATGAAGTGTCATATTTGTTTCAAATTTCTTCAACTGACAACTAACAGATCGCGATTTTCCATAATAAATTTGGATTATTTATAAACGTTATTGGAGTGTGTACCCTTCCATTTTTAAATGGTAGACATTGACAAATACAATTGTCAATGTCACAAATAAACAATGGCTGCCATGCGTAAGTAATGTTAATTTAAAAATGGACCTTTTCCATTGAAAGACCTTTTATAATATTGCTCTTTTGATTGAATCGATTTTATGAGATGGAGTTGAGAAAAGTTGATAAATTTCTGTATCAATAATCGCTGCACTCTTAAATGAGGCATCTTTTTCGGAAAACTACTGTTATTGTTTTACTGGAATTCCTTTCATTTGTGAAATCTTCCAACTAGTAATTTCTGGTAACCTAATCTTCGAAATTTCGTTTTTCTGGATTATAATAAGATCTCAACATTTGGGAGAGTACAGGAGAAAATATTAAGGGTAGAAATGAGTTCGTGCGGTTTTGTTTACAGATTTCGCTGCTAGTTTATTCTTCAATTTTTTTTCATCTGGCAACAGCATAATTTTTGTGTGCACTGAAAATGTCAACTTCAATGCCGAATAATATGTTTTTGCGAGGAGTTTGACTCCATTTCTTCTATATGAAGAAAAAATATGCCGAAAGTTTATGTTTATTGTGATCATGCTCTAGCTGAACGGACGTGTCAGAAGTGGATTGCGCGATTTAAAAGTGGCAATTTTGATTTGGAAGACGAAGAATGACCCGGAGCGCCACCAAAGTAAAGATACATCAAAAACGCTAGAGGAACTCGCAAAAGCACTTGAAGTCACCCAATCAGCCATTTGCCACCGTTAAAAAGTAATGGAAATGATCCGAAAAGCAGGAAATTGGTTGCCGTGTGAATTGAAGCCAAGAGAACGCCGTTTTTCACGTGTGAACACCTGCTCCAACGGCAAAAATGAAAGAGTTTTCTGCATCGAATTGTGACTGGCGATGAACAGTGGGTCCATTACGATAATCCAATTCGTCGGATAAAGTAT
Organism: Megalocaria dilatata; assembly: GCA_034642435.1. NCBI lineage: Eukaryota > Metazoa > Arthropoda > Insecta > Coleoptera > Coccinellidae > Megalocaria > Megalocaria dilatata. The sequence continues at coordinate 40,439,502 of CM067859.1, read as the reverse complement.
GGATGCCTCATCATCAACTGTCAAGCCGAGCATTCATGGCGAGCAGATTATTATGCTGTGTATTTCGTGGGACCAGCTAGGTGTGGTGTATTATGAGCTGCTACAATCAAGCGAAAGGATCAGAGGAGAGGTTTACCGATGATAATTGATAAGTTCGAGCCGAGCATTGCGAGAAAATTGACATCAAATCGCTAATCCACCACAGCGAAGGCTATGATAAAAATATGAAAGGAAGTGAAACTAAAACGCTCTAGCTTGCGCTTGCGATTTTTTCCGTCCACACATGAAACATCCTACTTCGTGAAATGCCTTATAGTGCCCCAAGGAAAAGATAAATAATACTTGTCTTTCCCGAATGAATCCCAAATTGTCAATCTGATATTGAAAATGCAAACTCTTACTCCTTTTCCATTTATTTCAACTTCAAATTTAAAATAGTTTCTCTTATTTACAATATAATACAGTTTTAGAGTTAGTTTGAGATCCGAGATTTACATAAGAACTTCTCCTCGAGAATATTATAACAAAAGTTACTATTCTGCATATAATCAGTAGGTCTTCAGTTTCAAATTGTTCCAAATGACCAGTAGAGCGTCCGGAACTAAGATGGTTTGGTAATAGGATACTCTGAATCCAACAGAAGGAAGATTGTCTGGTTTAAGATGATCCAAGAAAAAAGGCACTCCAGCAAGATTGTTCAATTCTAAAATCATTGGGTACTATGATCATCCGGTACTAAGACTGTAAATTTCAAATCTATAAGATAGTGCCTGCAACACTTGATCTCACTTCCAGTGACTCTAGATATTATTGAAATTATTTACAAGGTAACAAACATGAGATGAAATATCCAAAACACAGGAATAAGGGCACGTTATTTGATCATGAGCATGAGAAGGGAAATTAAATGCATAATATTACTTAAAACAACATGTTAACCTGTGTAACCTGCAGAGAATGAAATTAATCAAAAATAATAATTGACATTCACAAAAGCAGAAATATTGATTAGGGATCTAAGTAGTACGTACCGCCTCCTGATTAGACGTCTTATAAGAAACAATAAAAATTCAATATTCCACGATTTTCATGGATTAGGTACGTTAATTCGATAAAAATACCAAAAGGTGTCTCTTTGTGCAAGCCTCACAGTACGAAAAGAAAGAAATCTGTGAAATTTTACACTTCTTGAAAACAACGCAACTCTACAGCGCATGCGGTAAAAACGTTCATTGGCCAAACCTTTTTGGCTTGAAATCCTCCTCAGCACCTGGCCCAGATGGAATATCCGCGTTTCAGTTAAGGAGGTGTTCGGAGGCGATTGCAATGCCCTTGTCTATTATATTTCGTCAATCGTTTTCTTCTTCTAAGCTGTCATCAGCTTGGCTGTCTGCCTCTGTTACGCCTGTGTTCAAGCTTGACGTCATCTACTTGCAAAGTAACGGAGAGAGTTATATGTGAGCCTATCTTAACCTTTGCAGTCACTAACAAAATTCTGCCTGAACAATAGCATGGTTTCTTACCTAGGCGCTCCATTTACATACATTATTGGAAAAAAGCTTGGGACTCTGACATACTGGTAGATGTTATCTATTTGGACTCAGCAAGGGCATTCGATTATGTTCCCCATCGTCGACTCCTTAATAAGCTGGAACATCTGGGTATTAGAGGTGATTGTTTGTTGTGGATAAACTCATTTTTACACGACAGAACGGATAAGAATTGGAGATAGCACATCCTCAGATGATGCCCAAGTGACCAGTGTTATACCTCAGGGTACGGTCATCAACCCCATTTTGTTCCTCTTGTTTACATCAGATCTTAGTCTTCGTGCAAAATAGCGCTGTGCATTATTCGCCGATGACATCAAACTTTATAATTTTCTTCTTATGTGCGCTAAGATTCTACAAGATGACCTAAATACATTGAGTCGACGGTGTGAAGAATGAATGTTGCCCCTTAATATCGATAAATGCTATGTGCTTCACACAGATCCATCATTTCATTGAAAAGTGTTGACAAACATTGTGATTTGGGAGTTACAGTTACCTCAAATTTATCCTGGTCCTGCCATATTGCAAATATATGCAGTAGAGTTAAGAAATTATGCTATTTGATATAGATCGTTTCATGGATGGAGTTTAAAAACATGCAAGCTGTTGTACACTACGTATGTTTGTTCGATAATGGAATTTGGCGGTCCAGCTTGGTAGTCTTCTCTCAGGAGTGATACGGAAGCACTGGAGGCTTTTCAACGCACTTATACTCGACTGCCATATGGTCACAACCGCCCCGATTATGACTCTCGACTCCAACTTTTGAGCATCTCTAGATTTGCACGTAAGCGTGGTGACCTTGTTATAAACCTACCGGGCACTCCATGGATGTGCTGATGGTTGTCTACAATCTTTGTTCACTAGGAACCGGAATCATTTAAGAGGTCAAGGAAAAATTCAGAACTTTAGTTCGTCAAAATTTCCTACCCAATAGGATATTTGAGCGTTGGAACCGATTACCGCCTGATATAGTTGGTGCACCTTCTGTTAATAGGTTCAAGAATCGCTTTGACAATTGGTTTTTAACACATTAGCACATTAACCAAATGAAGTTTACTGTTTGCATTTGTTTCCTTTTTTGTTTATGAGTTTTTACGTTCATGCCCCGATTATTGTCTATATTTAAATAAATAAATACCAAGAAGACGTCAGTTTTTGGTTGCTAGGAGAACTTCACGCCGGTGCAAAAATTCCATTGCAGCGGTTAGAGTTTTAAACATTCCTCAAAATATGCATGAAGAAGAAAGTTATAAAAATTTTTTCAGCTTTTACCGGTTTGTCATTAATTCAGTTCTGATATACTACTAAAATATAGGCGATGTAACTACTGGTTCTTCACACAATTTTTGGTTTCTGTTCATTAGTCTTTAAATTTCCTTTTACTCGAAATTATACTTTTCAGAATGGTGTTTTGCATGGAATCGCCCTTGGAATTCAAAAATATTTACCCCTTTACAAATCAGGATCTGAAGCAGTTATTGTTAATACATCTTCAATAACTGGCACACGTGTTTTTCCATCTATGCCAATTTATGGTGCTATAAAAAGCGCAATCGTATCACTAACGATGGCAGTGGGAAATGAAGTTCATTACGAAAGGACAAAAGTGAGGGTAGTTTCTATAGCACCCGGATTTACAGCAACGAATTTGGGTTTAAGTATTTCATTGAAGAAGATGTCTTTCGATGAAGGATTTGGTGAAGTCTTAGAAGAACAGAATCCCTATTATATAGAACAGTCGTGAGTATATTTTCTTTATCTACTCATACTAAGAAATAGGTACGTCCAAATTAACCCTCGAAAACTAGTTAATTAAGTTTCATGAAGCACAATTGGATATATCGCTTTGCATCAGAATTTCAAAGCAAGGAAAAGCACTATGGGTATCTAATTTCAACTCAAGAGTAACCGAATTGATCACTAATGTTCAAGCATTTCGGCTTGTTATTTACTAATGACAATCAGGATTATCCATTTTGTGCTTCCGAAAGTACACGTAAATAAAACACTCTTTCATTTAGAATATCGATCAAATTTATAATTCAATATAATGCTTAGACCTTACCATTATGTGTGGAATACAAAATCTTTTAAATGTCCTCCGTGTGATTCCTTAAAGGACTCGATCCCTGTGAGGTAATTTTCGATGACTCGCCGGCACATTTCGGGCAATATCTAACCAATAACTTGACGGATGTTAGTTTTCAGATCGTTAATAGTCTGAGAATTCGTGAATTCTATCAGTTAGTTTATTGGCATGCGAGCATAGCTCTTTCATAGTGACTATTCAGCAGTCTCCACAATCTGCCCCAAGAAGCAGAAAGTGTGATGAAGGATTACGCCTTATCATCGCGCATGGCAAGAACTACTCCGAAGAGTTGAACCCAATAGCGTCCAGTTTCAGCTTCAGTTCGAAAACCTACATCGTGACTTGTAGCAGCGCAGCACTGTCCAACCTCTATTGGCTCTGCATGGTCAGTACCTGAGTTGGGAAGCCACTCACACGCCGAAGGGGCTTCTTATCCAACTACCCGAACGCAATCCCAGGAACCAAGATAGTTTCAAGTTTGATGCCTCAATTGATCATGGTACGAACCCTTAAGAAGTCTTTCAATTGATCCTGGCTTCAAGCCTACATCGTGACTTGTAGCAGCGTAGCACTGTCCAACCTCTATTGGCTCTGCATGGTCAGTACCTGAGTTGGGAAGGCACTCACACGCCGAAAGGGCTTCTTATCCAACTACCCGAACGTAATCCCAGGAACCAAGATAGTCTCAAGTTTGATGCCTCAATTGATCATGGTACGAACCTTTGAGAAGTCTTTCAATTGATCCTGGCTTGAAGCACCAACGGTATAGCCGTATCATTCAGATCCACAAACCCCAGAAACGTCTCGCAATCGATTCTGGTTCAGGATGAGGCTGGTCGAATCGTCAAGTCCCGCTAAACCCTGGGTCATTTCATGAGAATATCCCGAACATAGGGGTCTGCGAACAGATAAATGAAATACCTCCCTAGTCCAGCATGCGGACTTTCAACCACTGCACCCTCTAACACCAATTGGGTGACCAGGTGGTACAAGTAACACCTGTGGGCATCCACCCTCCCGAGGTAACGCAGTATGCTACATAACGCACTCGGCCATTGGACAGAAAAATCCAGAGGATTACTGCAATAGGGTAGAGTACGCTAGTTTTTAGGGAGAAGCCCTGTGGTGCGACAGACTCCCTGTCACTGAGTTAGTCAACCGGCTCAGCCCTCCATTCCACCAGAACGGCAAAACTAGGGCCCCATTCGGAGATCTTCCATCACACAGGTCCAGTGACTGGCGCGGATGGCATTACTTTAGGCATCGAGACTTAACCCTCCATGTCGCCGAAACGAAACTAGGATCCTAGTCAAGACAAGCGCCCCCATAACGCCAAGATTTACTGCCAGGGGGGAACGAGTCTGAGGATTATCGGTATAAACACGATCCTTCGCATAATCCCACAAAAAATCCAAAGGCTTATCGCCACAAGATCTTGATGGCCAATTCACATCGCCGAAACGAGAAATTACGCGTTCTGAGAATTTTTCTTGCAAAAAGCCATAACGGGTCGTGTTGATTGGCTTGTTGCACCATTTTGCTGGAACCACATCTATTCCAATTCCATATCATTAATTTCAGGCGAAAAAGAATCGGTAATCATTCGGCTATAGCGAAAAGAATTGACGATTTGAGTGATTTCATCATTTACAAAGAAGTATGGCCAATCATTCCACCAGACCAAATTGCACAACATACAGTGACTTTTTGTGGTTGTAATGGTCTCTCAGCAGTTACATGAGGATTTTCACTGCCCCAGATGCGACAATTTTGCTTGTTTACATAGCCACCAAGTGAAAAATTTGCCTCGTCGCTGAAGAAAATTCGATGCGAAAAATCGTTATCCAAACGTTGTTCAAGCACCCAATCGGTATATATTCTACGCATTCTATGATCAGCTGGAGCTAGTTCTTGTATCAACTAAACCTTGTAAGGATCCAGCTGCAAATCCAGATGCAAAACACGCCATAGCGCCCAAATATTGTGCGCGCCGATGAATTGATAAATTTGGATCTTCTTCAACACTTTTACTTACAGTAGAAATATTTTCGGTCGAGCGTGCACTTCAATGATGTATGAGCCTTGAGACATCAGCACCAGATTCAGCCTCATCGAATTTTTTTATTTTGTTACCAATTGTACGCTAAGATAGACGATTATGTCAACCATAATAAACGAAACGTACCTACTACAGAATAATGGTTTTTGTAGTAAGTTTTCACAATTTTCACACATTCAGTAATATATAAACGATCCATATTGTTAAATGGTTAAACTAAACATATAAGGCTTCGGATCACAGATCTGTTTGACATATGTCATTGAAACAGGGCTGTGAATAATCTTTCAAACGTCTCTGCATTTATACTCAATGGATAATGACTCAGAAAACGAATCGCTTTCTGAGTCATTATTTATTGAATGCAATGTCATATATTTAATATCATGTATTATTTTTTCAGACCTGATATTGTTGGAGAAAACATCTTGAAAATCATCAGGGAAAAACCATCGGGAACTGTTTGGATATCTGAGGACTCAAAGGACATTTTTGAATACATACCATCAATACCAACGTACAAACCCACGTGAATAATTATATTCTTTACTTAAAACATGAGAAAACTATATGTTTCATATCGAATTAAATTGAGAAAACAAATAAAAATAATAATAATAACGTTTATTGTGGTTAAAAAATTAATTTTATACATAGATACATTAATCAAGTAGCTACAGGATATTATTTATTATTTTTGTTCTAATGGAAGATAATTTGTCACGAATTTTGCCCGAAGTATTTTACGGAAAATTTTATTCATCTGATTCGCGTAAGAATGATTTTTTCGAATGGACCGGCATTCTTAATTGACAACCCAAAAATTGCAATGTTTGTGACCATACCCTTGAATTTTAGTCAGAAATTTCATTTTTGATTGGGTTCGAACTTAAATAGCAGAGTAGGTAAGTAATCTTTACATTTCCAAATGAATTAAGTTGATCCGAAGTACCAGCGTATAATCTCATAAGAGGTTGATAAATTGGACGGCCACGATCGTACATAGAGAGAATTCGTATAGAACAGAAACACTAAATTCCTTGGTTAAGAAAATCGATCAATACAGATACTTGCAGAGAGCATGCTATCATTTTGCCCAATATTAGTAATTATATAATAGTTTTGGAGCCAAAAATGAGTCTCGGTAAAGGATAAATACTTCAGAATTAGAGCTATGCTAGCTGTTGGGGAAGTCAACGCTTGAGGTATCGGAACTCCATGCTGGCTTCCTGCCAGCGACCGTTACAATTCTTGATTCCGTTTCTTCGGTACTAATAGAAGTATGTGGAGGGAGCCCCATCACATGAGTGTTACTGTTGCCCTCTCATGGGGACGTCCTTGGGGGGGCAATGGCTTCAATGCTAGATAGAACCTCTGGGTGACAGCTGAAGATGCAGGATTTCTGAGTGTTGTAGTCATCCTTATAGCTGGGAAGGAGCGTACCATTCATCATTTGAGGTGTCGGAGGATAACGATGTACCCGATGTATCCGTGGTGGCATCCCCTTTAGACCTTGCTGAAATGGAAACTTTCTGCCTTTGAGGAGTCGGGGTATACACACCCCGACTGGAATGCTGTACGCACACGCGTACAGTATTCTAGTATCCAATTAGGGCATCTCGGAGATGTTTAGATGACGATCTAGAGGTCCATGAAGTGTTTCTGCGCGTAACAGTACTGGCAGATGTGTGAAAGCTCCGGCAGTCTACCTACTACAACTGTACAGTAGGCATCCCCTAGGTAAAGGGTAAACCAGGATCGACCCCAAGGACCTATCAAGGACAATGCGGGATAAAGTGGTTTGAAGGCTTGCTCATGTGTTTAGGCTGGAGGGCGTAATCCGTCCACAACCATGCTTCACCGGCGAGTATACAGGCCTAGCAGCCCCAGCAGCAACTGCTCGTGTAACATACCAGGAAAGGAACGGTGTATTGTTTGTGTTGGATATCGCCATTGTCATGGATTTTATATAATGAAATCCTTTACACCAGATATTATGACTGGACATGAAAAACTAGTGCTACATAGATCACTGAAATGTTAAGGAAAAGTCCTACTCATGTGTACAGTGTACTTTTAAAAAGAAAAAACTTCAAGGAGAGATAACTCAAGTTATTTGCAACAAAAAATATCATATAATACATGGTCGAAATGTTGATGGTTATTTTTCAATTCAACATTTATTGATTTCACGAAATATTTCAAGTTTTTCCATAAAATCAATTATACTTCAGTTATCGCTGTAGCCTCATCAAATTTGACCACATATCTGGAAACGGAATTATATTTTCCACAAGATTAGAAGTTCTGTGTGCCAAAAAATTCTTATTGCGGGCGTGGTAAGGAGATGAATATCACGATTCTGAAGTGCATGAAATCAATCATATTTCTCCACTGCTTTTATCGAAAATAGTATATTGTGCAACTAGTGCGAGAAGTTGTCGATTGCCCACGAGAGTGAAGTTGAGCGCACGAGCAAAGCGAGTGCGTTCATTCGCTCGAGTGCACATACTATTTTTTATTACGAATGCGGGGATAATATTTTTATTTAAATGCCAACCTTACTTATTTAGTATTGACAGTTCGACTGTCTTATTTTAATTTTGTCAATTTGCGTGTGCCAATGGAAATTTGCGTGCGAGAAGTTTACTTGTCGCACTCAAATCGACATTAAATTTACTCAAAACTCGTGTGGTAATTGTGAAGTGGGTAATTAGCGTCTTTTCGACCCCAAAAGCAAGCGCAAAGATAGTACTTGCCCTGCATGAGTAATAAAAATTATTAATTATGCACGTGTTTTCTTTTCAGCGAAAAATACCCCATTTTGTGTGCTCTGTCTTGAAGATCTTCATGATTGAATATTAAAGTAATTCAATGGAAATCATGAATTTATCTGTCGAATCCAAATAATCAAAACTAATGAACTAAATTTTAATAATACAGATTTTATGAAAAAACGTGAGGAGAACAGACTAGTACCACTTAAAATAATTTTTCAAAATGTTTACCGCCTTGTTCAATACATTTCACACATCATTTTCGCACTGAATCTATAACACTGAGCAGTTCACAACGTTTCTGACGTATTTCTGCACAACACAATTTCATTCTTTCGATCAGAACCGCTCGAGTCTGAACGCGAATTTGATATACTTTTTCTTTCAAGGTGTTCCAGACATAAAATCCAAAGGCGTAAGTTCGGGGATCCTTGGTGGCTACTTTACCGGATCGTACCTTCCAATCCATTGCACCCCAAAATATTCATTCATTAAGTCCCGTACATTCCGGCTTTTATGAGCTGATAACATAAATAGAGGTTAATCTCTAATTATGTTATTTTATTCATAATATATAATTATTTGGTTTCCTTAACATTCTTTATACAGATAGTCCCTGTGCTATAACAGAGGTCGTTAAATTGTCTTTCTATCTTTTAGATCAAGGGTAAACCACAGAATTATTTATTTGTTGCTAACATTACACTCCGTTAAAATTTTTCAATATTCATTTACCAGAAGTTTTCTAAATTGTTGAAGGGTGAGTAAATATTTGTCGTTGATTGATGTTATATTTTATTGAATATGAATTATTTGAGTACTGACAAAGCAAAGTCTCTCTTAGAACTTGTTTTTCAGTAATGTTTTTACATATCTTGAGATTTTATAGAAAGTAACTCAGTTAGATATCCAATAATATTGAATATTCTAAGTAAGATAGTTTTATGATGGAATTCTTAAGATTATGTCAATTATTTTTGAAAGATATTTGTTTTCATAAGATTAATCAGCAGAAACAAAATTTTGTCTACTCAAAATATTTAATTTATAGGATTTTGGTTAACAATTTTTATTTATTGGATTTGTTATATCATTTGGATGTCTTATAATGAATGTTCATTTTATATGTCGTTTGATATAAGTGGTACTTATATGACATTAGTTCAATTCAATTCCTGAAGTTATAATTATTGAATACAATTTTTTGAAATTAAATATGTAGAAGGCTAATATCAAAATATAATATATAAATAATTTTATATACCTTCTATCAAGTATTAACCTCTATTTAAAAAATTTAAAAAAAAAAGTGCTGATAACAAATTGGACATTCGCTTGCCTGTTTTGAAGATTTAGCACCGAGACCCGCTGTGGATGGATCTGACCGCTTGGATGTTTCTCTCTTTGTTTTTTTTTCATTTTCTTTGTTGATTGTTTCTCTCATAGGGGATTTTTAGAATTATTATTAATTTAATATTGCGTACAGGTTATAATTTCATTATATACCTCAGCGATGTATTCAGTTTATTTAGCCAAATAAACTTTATTATTATTATTATTATTATTATTATTTATGTTATTCATCGAAATGTTCACCGTCTTGTTCAATACATTTCACACATCATTTTCGCACTGAATCTACAACACTGTGAAGTTCACAACGTTTCTGACGCATTTCTGCACAACACAATTTCATTCTTTCGATCAGAACCGGTCGAGTCTGAACGCGAATTTGATATACTTTTTCTTTCAAGGTGTTCCAGACATAAAATCCAAAGGCGTAAGGTCGCGGATCCTTGGTGGCCACTTCACCGGACCGTACCTTCCAATCCATTGCACCCCAAAATATTCATTCATTAAGTTCCCTACATTCCGGCTATTATGAGCTGAGCAGCCATCCATTTGAAACTAGACTTTATGTCTGTTAGCCAGGAGCATTTCATCCAATATGTCTGTTAAGCTGCTTTGGATTGATATAATGAATTCTTCAGCGTTGAGGTGATCGAGAAGTACTACTAGTCTGAAAAGTTCACCTCTCATGACTCCCAACGTTGATCCTTAACTCATGTTGGAAATGAGAAACAATAGTCGCATGGGGCTTCCTTTCCAGATGGCTATTTCCCAAAATTTGTGACGTCATTTCATTTTTTCATGTATATTCTGTTTGTGAAATCTGAAATAAAGGAGATTATTTACTTACATACTGGGGCGCTTGGTGTTCACTTAATGAATGTCTCGTGAACTCGGTACCTTTATCTGATAGAAATATTGAAGATCTTCTTCTAACCTGCATTACCTCCATTAATTAAGTTAGGTGCGATGTGTCTGAAGGCTTGATAATGCTAGTGGCTTGTGAGAGTCCTCCTTTTCTTCGTACCAACGCAATATCACACTAGTCCTTCATGCTACACTTGGAGACAGACGTGCGACAATGAGCGGGCGCCCGGAGGGAATATAAATTCGAGTTAGAGCGATCACAGAAAAATGCGGTGTAGTGTTTTTGATGTAGCTAATTTTACTTGTTCAGTGGTGAACTGCTCGATTAATTCACATATGCGGGTAATCAAACAATTATTCTGCTGTCACAAATTTAAGAAGGGACAAGGGACACCGGAAGAATTATTAGGGCAGACCTGCATATTCCTGCATTCAATTTTGGTTATAATTTTTTAAGCGGCTCTAGATAATTTTCGGCATCTTCTAGATGTTTCGGTTGAAGTTATTGCCTTTTTTCCATCAAAGACCTTCCTTTTATTAGGATACGAGGAACGTGAATTGGAACTTGGGAGTTGGAAAGAGAATGCGCAGTCGAAGCGCACCTTTAGCCAGTCGTTTTTTTGATGTGGTTGCTGGAGCTTTGAGCTTTCCAGTCACCAGATATATTTTCCATCGAGCTTTTGAGCTTTTTGTGCCTCGTAATTTTAGCCCCTAAACAATTGAACTTTTCCTCATTGTAATTAGCCGGCTCTTCCTTTTATTATGTTTTACATTTCAAATCTTTGAAATATAAAATTTAGTGCTCATAATAATATATAGTAAGTCCTTTTGATCTAGAACTATCATTCCTGATCCCCCTATCTGTATAAGCCACTAAGATCGTCGTCATTTACCATCTTGCGTACTTTTCACTAGCAGTTCTGTTGACTGTTCCTTCTGATGATACCACCGCATGTGTTCAGGGAACTCGACACCTAATTGTTTTGAACTATATTTAGATTATTATAATATTTCCCTGCTCACAAGCTGTTTTTTATAACAGAGTCAGTGTGCACTTCCGGTGAGAAGTGAGGGTGTCCAATCAGAGAACCGAGATAAATAACACCAGTTACCAGCATGTGAGTATGGCTTAACCATCAGGTGAGTACTACGCAGTCTCCACAAACACCCGAACGCAGGTTGTGTGATAAGGATACGCCTTATTATAGCGCAAAGCGAGAACCCCTTCAACGACCGTCGTTGCCAGTTCCGGCTTCAGTTCGAAAATCTACACCTTGACTGGTAGCAGAGAAGCATGCACTATCTAATTGCTACTGACTCTGCAAACAACCCGAGTTATTTGGAATGCAACCCACACGCCGAAGGAGCTACCTACTTCTACCCAGCCAGTTTAAAACTGAAGAAACAAGAAAAATCTCGAGAATCGATGCTTCAATCGATCCTGGTACGAGTACTGAGAACCAATCGTAACGCCAAGACCCACGAACCCTTGTGAAGTCCTACAATCGATCCTAGTTCGAGCACCAACGGTTCAAAATCGAATCATCAAGACCCAAAAAACCCCATAAATATCTCGCAAACAATCCTGGACTTCTTGTACAATAGAAATATTAACCTCATCCCATAAGATGATCAAGATCTGGAAAGTCTGGCGCCAGATTACGATTTCCTCGATTCTGCTTAGGATGATTAACCGGATCATCGCACGAAGGCTTTCAGAGAAGATCCAGTTAGAAGAGTATCAAAAAGTATCAAAAGTTGTATGAGTGTTGCTGGCTGTTTTGCAAACAATGTAATTCTTCAGTTAATCATCAAGCAGAGGCAAAAGGAGGACAGGCCGGTTACAGTTCTGACTCTGTACCAAAAGAAAGCTTTCGATTACATCTAAAATTGCGAAGAGTCCTTAAGAGATTTTAAGTTGTCCTACTTTGAAGACTCATGGACAACTATCCTTTGCGAGGGAAAGGAGATCGCTGAGTTTGAAATCAGCAAAGGGGTCAAAGAGTAAGACCTTCTAGCTACAATTATGGTCAATATTCCGAAGAAAAAGAATAATGTACTTGTTCACCTTAGAATTTGGGACACATAATTCGATCACATCATATAAAATATCGTTAAGAACCTGAACATTTAAATCATCATGATCTAACCATTGAGACCATGAAATTCGAGTTAGTGATTCTTGCATCAACTCATAATCAGCACCTTTATATCTGAGTAAGTTACAAATATCATTTAAGTTAAGTGTTTTGAATTTTCAACGTCTAACCGAAATTCAAGCCTTAGGTGGTATTAATCTTCGGAGACATTAGGCGAGTCACATTTATAAACATTGTTTACTTTATGTGTATTACACAAGATCAGATCAAGAATTCTGTGATTAGGTAATAAGCCACCTTTGTGGCAGGTGGTTGGATGGAAAATATTACTAGATTGACTTAATTTACGAATGGGGTGCGAACCAATCCTACTCGAACGGTCCTAGAAAGGGTACAGCCTTCGCGAAAATGGAAGGTCTTTGATGTTAATAAATTTTCTCTGTGATAATGAAAATGCTAATGAAACTCAATTATGGATTTTAAGAAATATAATGATAAAGTGTGGCAAAATACAATAGTTTTATCAATCCTTAACTCAATAAAATTTAAATAAAAATGACACACTGAATAATTAAGGAGAGGGCGATGCGGATCCCTCAAGCACTAGGAATCATAAATATAATTCTTAATTCTATTTAAATTCTTCAAACATAATAATTACAAACCTACTTCTTAATTTCTGACTCTACTTTAATCAGATAATTTTAACCTGTATAAAATTTTTAGATAATTCTTACCCCTAGACTCCAAGACCATAGATTCAAAACAAAACTGAGCACACGCGATTTTCTACAGGAAACGACCTATTTATCACGAACACTGAACAATAAACGATGAAGAACGACTACCGGTACCCTTTAATTCCTTGGTCCCGGAACTTAGCACTATATTCAATTGCTCTAATTCTTCTGACTCAAATCTCAGACTTTCAAAAATAATTACTAATATCACTCAATATAATTATAATAATGCTAAATTCTGAGACCAATTCGAGCCTCGCACCACGATCTTTATCGACAATCTTACTGGTTTTTCCGACGTGTCAAGACTCCCTAACAAACTCTCATTTGGCCCTTTTAATACCTCGTACGCGTCTGTTTTCTCCTTCCAAATTTTTTGAATCGTTCACCCGCTCAAAACTGCACTTCTCAAAATTTCAGTTCTTTGTCGAGCCACACGTGTTCATTTCGACGTCAGCGTGTTTTTTTGTAAAATTTCCGTTCCTAAACTCATCTCAAGGAATAAGTTTACGTTTCGTATAATTAGCTCTTATAAACTTTTTAATGTGTAGTTTGTTATAATATATAGATCAGAGTTAAATAATTTCCTTTAGAAGCCGCCGTTCGGGCGTGCCTCGACAGCGAATTTCCAAGTTTACCATTAAGTGGTCTGGAGATTAGAATAAACAACTTAATTCTGGGGAATTGAACCTAGCGTTAAATTTGCTTTTATCCAACGAATTAATCCCTGTATCATTACAGCCCTTTCATGAATTCTAAACCTTGTTGGTTTACCACAATAATAATTCTTAATTAAATTGAATTGTGCTAACCCTTGAAAAAACAGAGTATCCAAGAGTTCTTCACTTCATAACTAACAAATAGTATTGGCTAAACTTGTCCATTGTTTTGAAATTTATGTTTATTTTCTAGTTATTCAGAGTTCACCAAGTTATTTGCTTAGAGTTTCATTATTTCCCATTTGAAACTCCCGTGAACTCTCGAACAAAATCCTGAATATTAATAATAATAACTGTCCTTTAATGACCACAGTCAAAGACCATCGACCGAAGTCCTTCAGCTCCCCGAATATTATTATTTTAGACATTTACAATAGATTCCAAAAATTGATCCTCGAAGCGTACGAAAATATTCGTAAAATTTCGAAATATTTGCAAAAAGTACTGCCCCGATTTAAAATGAAGTTCAACCAAATATTTAAATATAATCATGAATTAATATGAAGGTATTCTCATTTTTGTGGTCCGTTGGAGGGAACGGGAGACTACGACGTTCCGACCGGGGTGAGATCTCGGAAGATTCGCTCTGCTCGCCCCCAACTCTGGCCCCACTTTTTGATCCTAAAACCCATCCTCTTCGATGCTTCGGAGCCTCGCTTTTAGCAGTCAAACAGCAATAGCGGTCCTTAAGGGGTTGGGGATCCATGCTGGGAAGAGGTGTTATGTGTTTTTTGTTGCTTCAATCTTTCACAACCATAGAGACACTCTGCTCAAATGACTGAGTGTTGGGATCGACACGGCGATCCATTTTTGGAGGAGGGAGGTGACTTGTAGTTGTGCTGGCGCAAAGTTCTCTATAATCTGTCTCCAAAATACCTATCTTTCTCTTTCAGCTTATCGGGGGTCTGCTGGAGTGTCAAAACTTGAGCAGAAACCCGGGACAGCAATGCTGACAGTGGTATTTTAACGTGGGTGAAAATCTCTACTCTTATGCCGACATGTACCATTCTGAGTATGTACCTCCCCCTGCCCCCCCATTAGAGCTTGGCGTGCTAGGGTCGCTTGTCAAGACTAGAACCCTAATGTCATACCGGTGAAATGGAGGGCTAACGTAATGCCACTTTGCGCCACTCAATGGACCCGTGTGGTGGAAGATCTTCCGAATGGGGCCCTAGTTTTGCCGTTATGGTGGAATGGAGGGCTGAACCGATTGATTAACTCAGTGGCAGGGAGTACGTGGCAGCACCTGGCCTCTCTTTTAAAACGAGCGTACTCTTCCCTATTGCAGTAAATTTTCGGATATTTCTGTCCAATGGTCGAGTGCGTTAAGTAGCATACTGCGTTATCTCGGGAGGGTGAATGCCCACAGGTGGTACTTGTACCACCTGGCCACCCGATTGGTGTTGGATTCGAGGGGTAGTGGTTGAAAGTCCACATGCTTGACTAGGGAGGTATTTCATTTATCTGTTCGCAGACCCCCATTTTCGGGATATTCTCATGAAATGACTCAGGGTTTAGCGGGACTTGACGGTTCGACTGGCCTCGTCCTGAACCTGGATCTATTGCGTAACTTTTCAGGGTTTGTGGATCTCGACGAAACGGCTAGTCCGTTGCTGCTTGATGCCAGGATCAATCGAAAGACTTAACACGGGTTCGTGAGTCTTGACGTACAGGCCGTGTTGACGATGCTCGTACCAGATTCAATTGAGGCATCAATCTTGGGATTATCTTAGTTCATGAGAGCCCAAACTGAAAGCTGGTAGGGTCGGAGGGGTTCTCGCTTCGCCCGATGACATGGCGTAATCCTTATCACACTTTCTGCCTCTGGGGGCAGACTGTGGAGATTGCTGAGTAGTCACTTGGTGAAAGGCCCACGCTCACATGCCAATTCAACTATGATGATAGAATTCACCTGTACCTACCCTAAAATGTATGGTTATGTACCTAAGATCTCTGGAATTTCGATATTGTTTCTTTGAATATTGCTGAAAGAAAACACTTTAATGGTTGTGCGAATGTTCAAAGAGCATTTGTGAACTGAACGAGATAAAGGTTTTAGTGATTTCAAAGTGAAGTGTCTTGAAGATGGAACATTTCTAGAACCTGGGGGCCTATACCTTCTAAACTGAAGCCCTTACACATACCACTTTTCAATAACTCAATAAGACCATTTTACATTAGCAAGTAGTCAATTTCACAGAAATAATTATTTATGTGATTTTATCGGCCCTTTCTACGACGGTCCTGCTTATGCGAGGTACATCTTTAAGATCAAAAATACCTGACCGGAATTGAAGTTAAAATTGCACATTATAAGCTGTTAACACCATTCACAATTTTAGCCTCCTGGCTTATATTTTCGTCTTCATCAACGAAAAATTGTAGAATGTACCGAATTTTCAATTTCAACTTTTTCGTTTTCAATACCCTGTAAAACTCATAACGGAATGGTCCAAATAAAAAACAGCAAAAAAAAATTTCTCCCTATACTTTTATCTGTATCGGTGAAAATGAAACACCCATTTGGATCACCATGTATGTATATTTTGTAACATGTATATATACGCACAACGATTTGTCAGTACTTGAATGATTTACTTTTTTTCAACCTTTCTGTCATCCTGGAATCACTAATAGAAGAAAAATATATATTATTTTCTCTTAGCCTAAGAGTCCTACAATTTCTGATCAATGTGTCGTATCCTGGAGGTTCGTTTTGCCTTTCACATGATTCTCTTACACCAGCACTTTCTTCCATCGGTCTATATCTTTGGACATCTTCTTTGGAATTGAGGAAAACATTTTTTTGCAATTTTGGTAAAGTAGACGTCCAATTTTTTTCCTGCGAGTGACGAGTTCGTGACTCCTGTAGCTCCTGTATAATTTCGGTAATATTATTTCTTTCTTCTTCTGAGAGTGACGACGTTATTTCTTGGAAAATCTGAATTTGAATAAATAATTTCAGTCAAGAACGTTGAAAATATTCAGAAAGAGAATTTACAATTACTTAATCGATCTGTCATAGCAATATTCATTAATAATTGATACTAATAAGTACAAAAGGTGTGATATTAGCGATTGTTGAAAAGTAAAAAACATCTACCAACTATATAAATAGAAGTGCACTCAAAAATCCATTTATAGATCATAAAACTTAAAATGAATGGAAATATACTCAGTGAGGTCAACAAACATTATAATGCTCTTCATTTCAAAATCATGAAACTTCACGAAGTAAACATCAATGAAAAGAAAGACGTAAAGAAAAAAGCACTAAAAGAAACTAAAATTTAAGAACTCATCGATTTATTATTGTTCCAATACTTTCAGAAGTGAATGGGTCCATTTTGAATTTTCTCAAATTTTATTCTCTCCTAAATGTTATAGGCGATTTGTTAAAGTATGTTACAGATCAAATTGCAGATTAAGTCAGTCCAATAGGACACTTAAAAGTAAATATTTAATTGAATCAGTCTTTATTTGATGGAAATCCATATTTAATAAGGTTATTCTGATTTTTACGAATTTTTATTGTTATTTAATAGAACAATTGTTTCGTTATCACAGTAGCATCATCCGGTAACAATTGATGTATTAAATAACAATAAAAATTTGTGAAAATCAGAATAGCCTTATTTTATATTACTTGAAAGTAACAGATGCCGTTAGCTTCGATAGTCATACAAATTTTATATGTTAAGATTCATAATTCCTGTTTCTAGAGCTTCATTCTAAGTTTTGGGCAGAATATTTCCAATGCTCGACGAGTATTGTAGGTTCTTTGTTGGGAATTGATGAAGTGCTCCCTTTTTTTGTGAACATTTAATTCCTGATTCATATTCATCCTTGAATATGAATCAGGATTCCATTTGGCTTGAATTTTGGATTATTCAGTTGACTTTATCTTGAGCATAGGCCTTAATATTGTCTTCTGCATCACTAACTCTCTCTAATGTTTCATAAAACATAATCCCATAATGCTTCTTGATTCAAAAATTACATTGTATGAAGTTTTTATTGGTAATAAATCCAGGTATAGGGAAAATACTCCCATGGAAGAGCATACAGACGTCAAGGATCTGTATAACTCTTTGATTGATTCGGTCTTTACTTGGTGGAAACTCATTTTAAATAAAAAAATGTATACGAGACAGTAATTTATTTCCACGAACATTTTTGTGGAAATAAATTACTGTTACATTTGTGTTAAATTACTGTTACATTTTTTTAATCTGCATAACTCGTCTATCTGCTCAGCTCAGTTTAAGGTATCGTCCAAGAGAATTCCAAGGAACTTTGTGCATCAGCAGAACTTCATGGTGGTCACTTCTATGTTGATTGATTCAGGTGTAGTGAAACCAGACTAACTCGACTTGAATAGAACAGCTACTGTTTACCCTTTGTTCTGGCACATAACCGAATTTGTTTAAGAAACAGCATTTGGATTTGGTTCGATTTCAATAGTAACATGTTTGTAATTAGTATATTTGACAATTACTTCTCTTTATTTATTTTTCTTGATGTCATCAATGAACAGAATGAAGAGTATTGGTCCTAACATACTACAATAAAATAATAGGAAGCGGTTTTTTACTTGATAGAAGGATTATTACAAACTTTGAATATCGAAACAGATTCAATCTGTTTTAATTTTAATTTAAAAAAATTTTATTCAAAAACTTTTAGAATCAAATTCATGTCTTATAATATATTTAACGCCACTCATTTAAATATTCATTTATTTTTTTATTTGGTCGGATATATTGGTGTTTCGAAAGCATAAGAACATGAAAATTCCAAATATTATTGCAAAAGTAGTCTTGGACCAAACCGAACCCCGAAAATTCGAAAACGTCGTTGATTAGTTCTTCAAGAACATGATCATACCCTTACAAGATTACCACGCTATTATTGTATTTTCTAACCAATATAAGAAAATTTAACCAATCACTGACGAAAGATTCTGAAGTAATCGAGAGAAAAAGGAGGGTTTTTGACGATTTAGGCAGTGACGTTCAGCAAAATTTTGTCTCAAGTTATGGAAATGAAGATGGATATTTTGCAATGAAAATTGGTTGTCTAAATCAGTAATGGTAACTCAAGTTTGGGTGATAAAGATTTCGAATCCCAAGGAATAAGTGAGACAAAAAAAGGATAGAAATATTTCAGAATGCATCAAAAACACTTTCGTGAACATATAATTAATGGACAATCCTTAATCAAAGGGAAACGTTGAATGCGTGTATTTATTATTTTATTCATTTTGTTATTATCTACTATTTCTACACTTCTTTACGTTTGCAATATGAGCCTGCGATCTGGAATTTACCCCAATTTTATGAAGATTGTAAAAGTTATCCCTTTGTACAAAGGATGTGCGGAACATGTGCCTTCTACCTTTCGGCCAATATCAATGCTAACATTGTAACATTCTTGGACATAGCAAAAGCATTCGATTCGATAGAGAGAACACACTACTCGGTGATCTTAGAGAGGTCGGGGTTGGTAATATGGCATTGAAGTGGTCCACTAGCTTCCTTATGTAAATACAAGCAGAGCAATCAATTATGGTGTTATTCAGGGTTCCACATTAGGGCCGCTGCTCTTACTGGTGAAAATGAACCAGATTCTTCATCTACGTTTACCGGCTAGATTGTATCTTTTTGCGGATGATGCTGTTATTGTCGTATAAGAAAAAAACTGGCATAATTTGTTCATTGAGGCTGAACTCGCTTTAAATCTCGTTAATGTCTGGCTTAAAGATAACACTTCAACACTCGACACTTCAGATTATTGGTTTTTTAATTATTACATATTTGGATATATTTATGTTAATTTCACACGACGCAGCATTCGGAATTACAAACTGACTCTATCCTTCTTTACTTGCATTATTCTTATGATTTTTCTGTAACCAATAAGAAGATTTGATTTGTTCATTCAGTCCACCTCCAAATGGACCTTCCAATCAATTACGTTAATTTCCCTCTTTTTGTTAGTGCATCGAGCACCTCTAACGTTCAGTCTTTGAGAAGACTGTAAAATCATTATTATTCGTGATAATCGAAGTGTTCGCATGTAGCCCTTGCTACATCATGCATTATTATTCGAGTAATAGTCAAAATTGTCGCATGTAGCCGTAGCTACATTATGCATTATTCTCCGAATAGTCAAGTTGTTCGTTTGTAATTGTACAAGATTAACGCGATTGCTGTAAACTTAGCAATCCACCTTACACTTGTTTGTGGTGTAATTGTCATCACATTAGCTTGGTATCATATACAGTGATACCAAAATATATTAGTTTGTTCTGTTATAAGTGTTTTACTTCAGTTCCTCATCATAGTTGTGGTTTATCATTGTTAGATAAAGGAAGCTGTAGACCACCGCACGAAGAGTGTTCTTTGAAGTCAAAATCACCGCTAATAATCAAAAATACACTCCACTAGAACCCATTGGAATTAATCATCGAGATTAATTAATTTGCAATTGTCTATTATTTTAAAATACTGAAATAATAGGCAAATACTACGGTAAACTAACCGTGGTACGAAACACAGACTAACTTTAAAATTCAAGATAGTCTACGTTCTTAACAAAATCACAGAAAAGTGTAAGGTGTTATAAGGTTATGTTTAAATCATTGACTTTCCATAATGAGATTTATTAAAGCCTAAATATAATTATATATTATATATAAAATAAAAAAGAAAAAGGCTTCTTACTTGATAAAAGAAATATAACAAAATTTGAATCTCGAAACAGATTTAATCTGTTAGTCTTCTACAATTTCAATTTCAAGAATATTTTTATTCAAAAAACTTTTAGAATTAAATTAATGTCAACAATAAGCACCGCTTATATTTAATAGACGTATATAATCAAAACTCAATATATAATGTCAAATGGAATAAATAAACCAACAGATATAAAAAAGTCATTAAAATTAATAAATAAATATTTAAAGGAGACAAAATTTTTGTTTCTGATCTTACCATAAAGAACACCAATTGCCTTTCAAAAACATATTGATATTCAAATTTTGTTATATTTCTTCTATCAAGTAAAAAGCCTTTTTTTATTTTATTTCAATATTCTTCATAATAAAACATTAAATTATACGAATTTGTAGATTAAGGAATAAACACCTCTGTCATTCATTTTACAGGTCGCTAAATAAGTATGATTAAATTGAAATACACTAAAATTAAACATTATGAGGATATTATCAATGTGAGTGATATAACAACAGAAGATACTCAATATTTGTTTGATGCGGTCTTTACTTGGTGGAAACTCATTTTAATTAAAAAATATATATGAGAGAGTATTTTATTTCCACAAAAATGTTTGTACTACTACAACAATTGTTTCACCACGATGTGGCTTCTTCAGGTATCACATTGTACTGGGTGATTGTATTCAGTGTAACCGATTTTAAATACATTATTAAGTACGTGACTAAATGATGGTAGTACAAGTCATAACAACTCAAGGTTTTATTGGAGTTTGCCGCTAAAAATGCCATTAAGGAAAGATATTCAGTAATGGAGACTTATCAACATCTATTTGTTTATTCAGAAGGATTTTACAGGCATTGTACCTGTTGATTTCAAGAAATTCTAAAAGTGTTAATCTAGAACTTTTGCTTTCAACGTGGATAATGTATACTAAAGGGCAATCTTTGCAAGTCAACTTGTAGGCTCCGGATTCATTTTCATTATTCGTTCGATCTTTAGTTTTTTTTATGTAGGTACTAAGGTTATTAATGGTCTTACAAGCTGCGTTATAATTGAAACAATTTTTGAAATATTTAGCAATATTTTCAGATAATCCATTGACATAAGATAACGAAAAATATTTCTGTATATTGTCCTCTTTTATGATTGGTTACACGATATTTAATGCCATTTTCTTTTGTTTATTGGATATCATTTTGTCTATAAGAAAGGGGTTGTAACCGTTGTTTGACGCTATTTGTTTAATTTTAATAAATTTGAAAGAATTAAATATAATTAAACAAATTGCGTCAAACAACGGTTACAACCCATTTCTTATAGACAAAATGGTATCCAATAAACAAAAGAAAATGGCATTAAATCTCACAGAAATATTTTTCGTTATCTTAAGTCAATGGATTATCTGAAAATATTGCTATAATAAATATTTCAAAAATTGTTTCAATTATAACGCGGCTTGTAAGACCATTAATAACCTTAGTATCTACGTAAAAAACAATAAAGATCGAACAAATAAAGAAAATAAATCCGGAGTCTACAAGTTGACTTGCAAAGATTGCCCTCTAATATACATTGGCCAGACTGGTAGATCATTCAAGAAACGTGTCTAAGAAAACCGAAGGAATTATATCCGATTCTGTACATTCGACACATGCTAATCATCTTAAGGAATTCAGGCATAATTTCAACAATAATTATGAAATTATCCACGTTGAAAGCAAAAGTTCTAGTTTAACATTTTTAGAATCTCTTGAAATCAACAGGTACAATGCCCGTAAAATCCTTTTGAATGAACAAACAGATGTTGATAAGTCTCCATTACTGAAAATATTTCCTTAATGGCATTTTTAGCAGCAAACTCCAATAACCTTGAGTTTTTATGACTTGTGCTTCCATTATTTGGTCAAGTACCTAACAATGTATTTAAACTCGGTTACACTGAATACCATCAGCCAGTACAATGTAATACCTGAAGAAGCCAGATCGTGGTGAAACAATTGTTGTAGTAGTACAAACATTTTTGTGGAAATAAAATACTGTCTCATATATTTTTTAAGAAGATACATTGCGAATTATCTGAAAGAATCTACAGTAGAAATTGACGAATTCACGTCAGTATTATTTTCAATTGTAGTACTTTAATGCGTATTTGTACACCCATGGAAGCGACAAAATATCAGAAAACAACTGCGTTGAAGTTTTTATGACTTTGTCAAGTAAGCTGTATAGATTTAACAGCTAGTCAAATCGGGACAACGCACCCTTGTAACAGTTTAGAAATCAAACGTTCTCGAATAGATATCATTGATCGTCGGGACAATCATGTTTCGAAGCTTATTATCACTCGTTGGGCATTAGAGCTGGCACTGATGATCAAGCCAAAAAGCTTCAAAATATTTATATCTGCTGTTTATGTTTCCATGATCAACGATATCTATTCGAGTAGGTTTGAGTTTTGAATTGTTTGTTACCATAACTTCTACTTCTCTCATTTATGTGTTTAATCCTTTTATAAATTAATTTAAATACAATCAAACTTTTGCACCTACACAGTAAAACCAAGAAAATACTTACGCCCGATTTTCGCATATGGACTAAAGACATAAATATATCTCCACAACCCCTATGTTCTCCTCTTCTATGAATTTTGCTTAATATTGAAGTCAGCGGACTTTTAATTTTCAAGAGTTCGTGTTCAGGTAAGTCCTCTTCGTTGAACTCGATGAAGTCTGAAAACAATTTTGAATAATTTGTTACACATTTTGTTTCAATGCAGTTTGTATTGAGTTGAAGAGCAAGCAGGTTTTAGATAGAGATCACTATCGGAACTCCTTTACACTCATCAGGTAAACTAATGTTATGACCATATTTCCTTTTGCTCTAGATTTTAATGAAATGTTTGGAACCCCGTGTTGTCTCACTAACATAAAATTACTTTAGACTGAACCGAGAGAAATCGGCAAATGTATGGTTAACTATTACGAAATTTTGATGAAGAATTGCAATGAAGCACATTTATAATTTTAGTTTAAATTTTATTTCAGTATATTGATGGACGTTGACGTTGAATGGTTTATATCCTCGAGGGAGTCCTTATAGGTCATGATTGTGTTACGGTAAGTTTTGATGACTTTTCGTCGCGTAATTGATGAAAAGTCGACCAGAATTTAAGGTTTAAATAGATGCTAAGTGTATACCTAGAATATGAATAATATCTTATGCATAGCACCACAAGAAATTCCATCAGCTACATATCCCATGACCTTGATAGCTAGTTAACATTATATGAATAATAAAACCTAAACGGGTTGTATTGTGTGAGATGAACAACTTTTTATTGAAATGAACGTCAACAATTCTTTTCAGCAAAAACATTTTGTTAGCCCTATATAAGACAAGATCCAACTTTGATTCAAGTTGAATCTTCAAGTGAAAATTTTTTCACTGTGCCCAAAACTAGCTGTTTCCGTGAATCATACCATTTATGTTAAAAAATCTAGTTTCTCAGTTGGAGCATGAAATATTAAAACAATTACATTTGCTATTTCAGAAAATGGCCATATAGGTATTACAAAAAAAATAAAGGTTGAAATTTGGTTCACTGAAAAATAGTAAGATTTTTATTTGACGAAAATACGTTGTTGTTGAGTCAATTAGGATTATGAATCGGATATGCAGATTTTTTTTAATATTTGACATCCCGAGGAAAAGTGACACCCAGTTAGTGCCCCAAACAGACAGATGTGTTCTGTTCACTCTCGACTTGAATTTATTCATTTCTTTTTTTAATGGCCAAAGAGGACATCAACCGGCATAAGCTCAAAATGACATCCACGGCAGAAAATAAAAATTTTTACAATATGTGCAGATATCCAAATCTACACATCCCACCAATTCAAGAAAATTTCACACTTATAATCTGTAAGAAACTTAACAGAAATTTAACATTATTTAAATATTTTAATATTAGCCTTCTAACATATTTAATTTCAAAAAATTATATTTAATAATTATAACTTCTGGAATTTAATTGAAATAATGTCATATATGTACCACTTATATCAAACGACATATAAAATAAACATTCATTATAAGACATCCAAATGATATAACAAAAACCAATAAATAAAGTTAACCAAAATTCTATAAATTAAATATTTTGAATAGACAAAATTTTGTTTCTGCTGATCAATCTTATGAAAACAAATATCTTTCAAAAATGTTTAACATAATCTTAAGAATTTCATCATAAAACTATCTTACTTAGATTATTCAATATTATTGGATATCTAACTAGGTTACTTTGTATAAAATCTCAAGATATGTAAAAACATTACTGAAAAACAAGTTTTAACAGAGACTTTGCTTCGTCAGTATTCAAATAATTCATATTCAATAAAATATAACATCAATCAACAACAAATATCTACTCACCCTTCAACAACGGCCTCTGTTATAGCAATGTCTTTCAATCTTTTAGATCAAGGGTAAACCACAGAGTTATTTATTTACTTGTAAGATAACCTTATATTACATTTAAATTTCTCAACAGCTCATTTACCAGAAGTTTCTAAATTGTCGAAGGGTGAGTAAATATTTGTTGTTGATTGATATTATATTTTATTGAATATGAATTATTTGAATACTAACAAGCAAAGTCTCTCTTAAAAATTGTTTTAAGAGAGAGTTCTATCAGGGGAAACTGACAAATGCACAAATTTTCCCTGTGATCTAGCTTTCCTGGACCAGCGCAGAATTGTAGGGATATACTCTGAGGGTAATAAACGAACCCTAATAGGACGCGTTCGTTGTTCCTTCGTAGAGTCGAATTTTCCAAGCCTAAATGGCCTAACATCCTGACCACTGATGTTACATTCCTTCAGCAGAGCCTGAACCAAAACTATATCCTCGGAAGCACAAAATGGATAACCTTGTATTATATTACATCAGGGCTTCTATGCATCTTGGTATAATTTAGTTCATTATTCAAATGTCACTCATCATTCACATGTAAAAATCAAAAATGTCATAGTCATCCAAAATTCTTGTTAAATGAATGGAGCCATCGGTAGAACACCTGAAACATGTCTACAGTTGCCTTGCAGTATCCATTTTGACAGCAACAGTAGCAGTATTTTCCTTTGGAATTTTCATAGTCAATGTTCTCTGGATAGCCATCATATCAAGTGGAGGAAGCTCGTTGTTTTTCCTAATATTGCTCATATTGCCTGATGTTCCTGAAAAGAATCGGGTATTGAGGTTTTGCCTCTTACTCATCTTTGCTGGCTTTTCAGGAATTGGTCTAACCAACATATTCAGGGACGTCTTAAAGGAAGATCCTATGTTGATTATCACGGCACTCCTTGAAACATGCTTGATATTCTGTTCGTTATCGACGTGTGCGATTTTTTCAGAAAATGGTCGATGGCTCTTCCTCGGAATACCACTTACAGTATTATTGTTCACCTTGATAATCATATCGTATGCTAACGTTGTAGAAGAATCGAGAACTGTTTCAAGGGCGGTAGTCTATCTCAGCCTTTTTGCCATGTGCGGACTTGTGCTTTATGATACCCAAGTTATTGTGGACAGGTTCAGAAATGATGATAAAGATTTCATAGGGCAAACCATGAACGTATTCACTGATTTTATCGGAATATATCGCAGACTTCTTATTCTCGGTGTAGACAATCATCTACAGCAAATGCATACATCCGAGGAGGGACCAGAGGACGATGGTTATTTTTATGGATTTCTTTCAGCCGAGACTTCTCCTGCAATAAATGCTCTATTGTGAATTGAGTTTTATTCGTTGGAAAAAAATCGGGAAAAGCACTGACATGAAGTCAGGAGCTTTTACGCGCTTGTTCAATATAAGCTGAATATCATGCATAAAAACACAGAACTCTATGTGATCTGTCATCCAAAAGTCAAATAAAGAATCTTGTGAAATCTTGTGAAATTAAAAAAATTAATGGTTGAAAGGCTCCCTCTTATCTCCATCGTTAATGGAGCTAATAAATATTGTTGAAAACATAAAAAATAAGAAGTACTGTGGTTTTGGTGATATACCTATATATCTAATAAAAAAATCTATTCATATTATTGCTGGACCTTTAATGCATATCATTAACCGAGCATTTACTGAAGGTAGATTTCCATCGGACCTTAAATTAGCTCTGATTAAGCCAATTTAGAAGAAAGGAGATTTTGATGACATTAAGAACTATCGTCGTCCGATAAGCCTGCTCACTTAATTTTCAAAAATTTTCTAAAGAATTTTGGTGGACAGACTGCTCAACTTCTTCCACAAATTTGGAGTATTTTCGAAAAACCAACATGGGTACCTGAGAGGCAAGAACACCAGCACTGCTCTTTATGAATTGACTTCTGGAATTCTGGAAGCACTCTAACGTAGATAAGTACTTGTTGGACTGTTTTTGGACCTGTCTAAGGCATTCGACAGTGTGAACCATGAAAGACAAATTAAATACATATGGTATTCGAGACTCTCAACTGGAATTGTTGAGCAATTACCTGAAGATTAGAATACAGAGTTTCTATTGAAACTGGAGGATGGAATCACTTGTCCAAGGATTAAACGTTAGTTATGGGTGTACCTCGGGGTAGTATTCTGGGACCTCTGCTGTTTGTGATATACATAAAAGATTTACCTGAGTCTTTGTTTTCTTCCATCTCAAAAAGGATAAAAATGCTTTTGTTTGCTGATGACGCAAACGCTTTAGTGCGTAATGGAGATTTAAAATCCAGCATGGAGCAAACTCAGATAGTTTTCGACTGGATAAGTGTCTGGTGTGCTCAAAATAGACTCCTTCTAAATGTTGATAAAACGGAGTGTATTATTTTCAGGACTACTCAGTTCAAGGAAAGTATTCCAGCAACTGACCTCAACGATACAGAAGTCGGCATAGCAGAATCAACCAAGTTTTGGGCAATTTATCTAGACTGCTTTTTAAACTGGCACCAATACATATTTGAGCCGAGTAAAACACTAAATAAAGTTCTATATATGATGAGAGTATTGTCTCGCCGAGTAGATAGGGAGCTCTTAAGATCAGTTTACTTCGCAAATTCCGATTCTTTGATGAGATATGGTATTATTCTTTGGGGTGGCACCTCTAGAGTCGAAAGGATATTCATTCTTCAGAAATCTGCTGTGAGGTCGAAGTATGGGCTTAATTATCGAGCATCACGTAGGGGAGCTTTCGACAAAATAAAATTCCGACATTTATTGGGATATACATCATAGAGTGAGCTCTATTTTTGAGAAAAAATCCACATTACGTCGAAGATCTGCGTAAAACGAATAAAACGAGACGGACAGTTCCTTACCATTTTCCTAAACATGGCCTTACATTAACAGAAAAAAACACCAAGTATATGTGTATCAAAATTTATAATATATTACCAAATTCAATTAGAGATATTACAAATCATAAAAAGTTCAAACAACAAATTACCAATTCAATTATAGATATTGAACCACATTCTATTTTAAAAATTTTGAAACATTGTCTTGGAATTTCCAGAATGTAGTTCTTTTTCTATATATGTATTTTCTTTTGACAATTTTTTAATTCCTTGTGAACAATGATTCTGAGAATAAAGTATTCATTGTTTATTGTTTGTTGTTACATATTTGCCAGAGAGAATGGAAACAACACATAGAAAAGTTTTTCATTTTTTCAAATCGATTTCACAAAATGGAAGGGTGAACAAGATATTGAGTGCAACTTCTTTTTTTCAAATGGATCACCCTGTATGTTTTCTCATTTGTGCCTAGCTCTTTTACTTTTAATTACGGATATATATGCATGTGTCAGTCTATATCTCTTATTTTGAGAACTACAGATCCTCAAATTCGAAGAACCTCCTGGCAGGCTCTGTAATCGTGTTATTGATGTCTACAACATAGAATCAAAGAACATAGGATGTCCATTTTGAAAAAACACAGATCAACCGGTTTTGCAGAATATTTTATAGAAAATAATAATTTTTTTAATGAGAAAGACGTCAAGTTACTATATAATGTTAAAAAGGGTAAATTGATGGACTATTTGGAGATTCTTTCAATCAAAAAAGCCATTGAGAAAAAGGAAAATTCAACATATTTCGAAATACTCTTTGGGGACACCACTATATTCGATGCTGTTATTTCCATGCGTCATGAAAATTTACAGAAATCCTAAGTGTAATAAAAGAACCTTTTCAATTTTAAGTTTAGTTCCTTCTTTTACTCCTTTGAAGATGATCGAAAGATCGAAAAACGTGTCAGTATTCTGAATAAACTGTGAAACATAAAAACTGTATGAATTTTTTCGATAAAATTATTATAATGTTTCACCAAGAGCGAACCACATACTCCATTCTATACCATTACATCGGGTGTTTTTTTTAGATTGATAGAACTTTAAATTGGAATAAAACACATTTAAATTAAGATTGAAGCCATTTTTTTTATTTGTAAGTCAATTTTATGACATTTATGTTTTAAAAATAATTTCCGGCATTTGTCCACCACGACTAGCTCTGAGGAACCGCATTCGACCAGACCAATTTTGGACCACTTTTTTGAGTAATTCAAGCCTTATTTCATCAATAACGCAAGTTATATTGGCTTCTAAAGCGTCTATTGTTTCTGGTTTATCAACAAAATCTAATGACTTGAAAAATAATCAAAACAAAGAAAATAATCCAGTGGAGTTATATCGCATGATCTTGGAGGCCAATTAATTGGACCATTTCTCGTAATAATGTTATCGCCAAATCTTTCCTCTAATTGTTACGGTGGTAGCATGAGGTGTAGCACCATCTTGTTGGAACCAAAACACTTGTGGGTCGATACCATTCAAATTTTGAAAGAAATAATCATTGATCATCGATCTGCAACGAGCACCATTCACTGTAACATTAGCTCCAGCATTGAAGAAATATGGACCGATGATGTCTCCAGCGTGTAAAGCATATAGTGCATATTTCAGGATGCAATGGAACCTGAAGAACTTCTTGAGGATTGTTTCACTTCATATACGGCAATTTTGCTTATTTACATAGCTGTTCAACTAGAAATGAGCTTCATCACTTAACATAATTTTACGATAAAAAAGTGGATCAACTTCAAGCTGTTCTAGGGCCCAATCAACAAACAAAAGACGCAAATTATGGTCAAGTGGCTTTAGTTCTTGAACCCGTTGGATCTCGTATGGGTGTAGACCATGATCTTTATGCAACATTTTCCATGTGGTGGATGCACAGAGTCCAACTTGTTGTGAACGTCGACGAATAGACAAGTCTGGATCATCGTTAACACTATGACTTACAGCAGCGATAATTTCTTCTGTACGTACAGTTCTTTGTCTTGTTGCTGCATCGAGTAAAGACAATGTTGTCCGAAATCTATCGATAGTTCGACGAATAAGCTGCTCTGATGGACGATTATGCGAACCTTAAATTTCACGAAATGCTCTATAAGTTTGGCGAATAGAATACTGATTTTGAAAATAAATTTCATCAATTTGTAAACGTTGTAACGGCGTGAGTCTTTCGACTGTAATTTGTCATTGCTTACTGAACAAAAATGTCAAAACAACATGGCTTCTACCTTCTGTCAAATCACAGTTATCCATATCGAAAGTTCTATCACTCTAAAACAAACACCCGATACATAGGGATCATAAATGATTTATCAAAACCATGCCCTAATAATTATAAGTCTTATTTATTTTAACTCCGTGAATCATTCATCACAACTAGATATAAAAAATCAATTATTTCGCCAAAAAGTTGGAAAAGTTTGCCAATGAGGCAGTTGGTAGATTTGTCCTGCTACATATATTTATTATTATTATTATTGAATTACAATAAGAGTAGAGGTTACAAAAATGTATGATGATATTGGTTGTGGTCGAGTGTGGACGAATGCTCTGTGATTTCTACATAAAATTGTTAAATTGATGAAAACTTCAGAATTGGAGCTTAGTTAAAATACGAGGGGTGTTCAATGTATTTTCGGTATCGGAGTGATTTGCTAATAATGTGATTAATGTAATTATCTCGTTTACTAATGACAGTGTCTGAGGGTATAAATATAAAATTTCACCAATTCACAATCATTAGTTTTCTAAGTATCCTCAGTGAAAGACGACCAGAATGACTGACGCCGCAATGATGAATAAAATTGAGCATCGCTTCGTTATAAAGTTCCTCACCAAGCAGGGAAAAAATGAAAAAATGATTCAAGACTGTGTCCCATCGTTATCCACCGTTCAAAAGTGGTCAAGTGAATTCAAAACTGGAGGAAATGTGAAAACAGTGGAAAAACTGGTACTTGAAGATGCCAGAATGAAAATCAAGATGTTAGCAGAGATGACAAACCTATCCATAGGTTCCATAAATGCTATCCTTCATGACCATCTCAACAAAGGTCAGTGCAAGATGGGTATCGAGAATGCTCACCGCACCTTAGAAGCAAGTGCGAGTCGAGTGCTGTAAGGAGTTTTTAGTGCTCTGTGGAGAAGACTCATCGACTATTTTCAACCGTCTGGTTGCTGGGGATGAGACGAGAAAACTGTCAGAGGGGGCTTGATGCTTAACGACAACACGCCGGTTCACAAGGCCCGTAGGGCGAAGGCTGCTGTGCGGGAATGTGGCTTAGAAGAACGTATTATGTGGTACCTGCTCAAAAACGTATATCCGACAAACCGAAAGACCTTTTCATACTAAAATAAAGGAACACCGCCATTCCTACCTCAACAACAAGTTGGGCTCTACCGCTCTACGTATTGCTTTTCTGTGTTCCGAGTACAAATAGTTATAGGTTATACGTAACAATGCGTTGATCATTTCTATTTTATTTTGGATGCTTTAAAGTTTACTTCAAGTTTCGTTCCATGTTTTATCTTATTTTGGTAAGTTGAATTTTGATCTTGTTATATATTTGAATCTGAATTCAATACATTTCTGATGAGGCCATATAGGCCGAAATAGCTATCAGATGTTCGAGTTCTCGTTCCATTATTTTTATTTGATCCTTTATTTTGATAATTTTAGAGAATTTTGGAATAGTGGATTTTCTTGTATTTGTATGTTAATATACATACGTATATAGTTTTTGTTAATACATTTGTATTAATACATTTCAAGTCAGGATGTAAAAAGGTTTTTTTCCGAGACCTTGAAAAATATTTTATATTGATTATATATAAGGATATTAATTTGATAGTTTTTGTATATAATGTAGAAGTAAGAATATATAATTCTGAATTCAAAGTCAGAAAATAAGGGTTCAAAATTGAACCTGTTAGAAAGTTTGGAAATGAACCGTTTTAAATATTCGGGGAATCTTTCGAATGACGAAACATAGTTATCCAATTCACCTTTATTGGATCTATTCAACTAAGGACCCAGTGGTTTTACCAAAGTAGTCGAAACTTTGTATTGTACCCTCATCTCAAAATAGGAAATATTTAAATAGAGTATGTTACCAAATTTCAGACTAGTTGTTTACAAGCATTTGAGGAAGTTACTATGTAAAACGAAACGCGTCATGTCAGCAACTCACAATAATACATATAAATCAACATTCATATACTACTCTGTCAAGAAAGTACCGGGAATTTTCAATTAAAACAACATTTTTACATTTAATCGTCAAAATTTATTGGGTCCCCTTCAAAATAGGCTCCATTTGCTCCAATACATCTATGCCAACGGCACTTGCAATTATCGAAACATTTTTTATAGGCGCTTTCCGGGATGGACTTTAGCTCTCGCGCCGAATTTTGTTTTATGGCTTCAATCGACTCAAAACGGGTGCCACGAAGGGGCAATTTTAGTTTTGGGAAGAGGAAAAAGTCGAAGGGAGCCAAATCCGGCGAATACGGTGGTTGCTGAAGCACGTTTGTTGAGTTTTTGGCGAGAAAGTCAGTCACAATCGTAGCTCGGTGAGAAGGCGCGTTATCGTCATGCAAAATCCATGAGTTGTTCGCCCACAAATTTGGCCGCTTCTTACGGATACGCTCACGCAAACGATTCATAACGCCTAGGTAATACTCCTTGTTTACCGTCTGACCCTCTGGAACGAATTCGTAGTGCACCACGCCACGGATATCGAAGAAAACAATGAGCATCACCTCCATTTTCGAGCGGCTTTGGCGTGGTTTTTTCGGTTTCGGCTCATTTTTTGCCACCCATTACGATGATTGCTGGCTTGTTTGCATATCGTACTCGTAGACCCAGGTCTCATCACCAGTTATAATGCGTTCCATGAATGTAGAATCGGAATTACAGCGATCCAGCATGTCTGAAGCAACCTGTTCGCGATGACGTTTTCGAAGAAAATTCAGGTCTTTCGGTACGAGTCGTGCGGCCACCTTTCTCATGCCCAAAATATCAATCAAAATCGTACGTGCGGACTCGTGGAATATCTTAAGATCATGTGCTATCTCTCTCAAGAGGGTACGACGGTTTTCCAGCACCCTTTCCTTAATTTTATCGACGTTATCTTCGATCGAAGCCGTCGATGGGCGACCACTTCACGACCGTCCTTGAAGGCTCTGTACCACTGATATGTACGAGTTTTCGATAGAGCATTATCACCAAAGGCCTTTTGCAACATTTTCAATGCATCGGCACACGAAAATTCATTTGCAATACAAAACTTTAAACAAATTCTTTGCTCAACGTAATCACCCATAGTAAAAATCGGCACGCACTCTGACATCGACTGACTTAATCAGCTGTTGCAAACACACTAGTTGACAGATCCCGCTCAAGCTTGGCATAGTAATTAAGGACAGTGGTACCAACCTAGGAAAAAAAAATTTTACCTGCCTCATTGCCCCGCCAGATTTAAATCGATAATTCCCGGTACTTTCTTGACAGAATGTATGTATCATTTAAACTAAAATTGCTTATTTTTCAGAGAAAACTGATATTCTTCATCTTTGGGATTCATAGGCGACATTCCTGTAGAGGCTACTTAAAAAAAACAAAATCTTGGCGACTGTTCCCTGTATTTGTATATACAGTGTGGTCCAACGAAAACTTAACACCTCGATTTTCCGGTTTTGAAATGAAAATGTGGAAAATCACTCGAACCTGTCAATTTCTGATTCGAAGGGGAACAACTTTTCCGCTCTTCGCGTAACTATAACCCCCTTACGGGGGTGAGTAAATCCCCTTAATTTTGAAAAGGGATGCGATACATCATTTTGAAGATCTTATCGAGTTCAAAATTTCCATCGATAACGAAATGACAGGTTAAATAGTAGAAGAGTACTTCCTTTTGTTATAAGTTTATTAAATGCTGGAAATCTGCACCATTCACTTCCATGCAGTAACGTAAGTTTTGTTGAAAATGTTCTCGTACGTTACTCAAGAATTTTGGTGTAATTTGATGGCATTCATTAATGATCCGAGTTCGCAAATCATCCAGTGACTCAGACTGGGTAGCGTAAATCTTGGATTTCAGGTGACTCCATAGAAAAAAGTTCAGTGGAGCCAGATCAGGTGATCTGGATAGCCACTCAATATGTCGCCTTCTTCCAATCCAGATGTTCGGAAAATTTTCATCTAAGAACTGACGCACTGGTTGAACGAAATGGGGTGGTGCGCCATCTTGTTGGAAAATGATCGTTTGATGATCTTCTGCATTCTCCAATACTTGCACGAGGGCTGGATAAATAGCATTCTCCAATAGTTCTAAAAAATTTGGCCAGTGAGATTACCGGGTATAAAAAAGAGCCGATTATGTGTATTCCATAAATACCCGCCCAAACATTTAATTTCTAGGGACGCTGAGTATGCACCTCACGAAATAATCTTGGATTTTCATTTGACCAATACCGTCAGTTATGCTCGTTTACAATGCCGTTGAGATAAAATGAACACTCGTACGAAAAACAGATATCGAACATGTAGTTTCGATAACTGTCAATCATTTCACTGACCACTTCACAGAACTGGAGTCGGGATCATCCTCATTCAATTCCTGAACCAATCGAATCTTATAATGATGGAATTTATGTTGTTTCAGGATTCTCATGATGTTGTGCGTGAAACGCCAGATACATCGGACAATTTCCTAGTATTCAAGATCGGATCCATTGCTACATTACCTAAGATAGAAACGTCACTCTCTTCGCCTCTTTCATGCACCCTCTTTTTGTTTCCGACTGAACCTGAACCAGAAGTGTCTAATTTGGCAACGAGCTGCACAACGTAAGCAGCGGATATATTTTTTCCAGGATGTCGTTCGTTAAATAAAGCCGATGTTGTTCGCGCAGAGTCGTTATTTATAAAAAATAATTTTATCATTTTCACCCTTTCTTCTACGGAATACACTTTAATTCTACTAGAAATTTACAATCGCTTTGACACACTTGTAACGTTCTTAAAAATTCACGATAGACTGAGGTAAATCAAAAACATGGTCCGTCTACTTTTTTGGACAAGAAATTAATACTTTTTTGGACGAAAAATTAACAA
The DNA here is from genome assembly GCA_034642435.1 of Megalocaria dilatata. Taxonomy (NCBI): domain Eukaryota; kingdom Metazoa; phylum Arthropoda; class Insecta; order Coleoptera; family Coccinellidae; genus Megalocaria; species Megalocaria dilatata. The sequence continues at coordinate 40,403,998 of CM067859.1, read as the reverse complement.
CATAACTACTAAATACCTTTGAAATGTGTCGGATACGAATAATAATATTCTCGAGATAAATTCCACAATGCCTCTTTCACTATTTTCGCTGTTATTTCATTATCGATCGATATTTTGAAGCGAAATTTTAGAGTCAGATAGTACTCGATACGATCTTTAAAATTAGTTATCGCAACACCAGCATCCCTATTCAAAATCAAGGGGTTGTAATCACCAACGTCAGGTGGTTGAAGTTACGGGGATGAAAAAAGCGGAAAAAAGTTGTTCCCTCTCGAATCAGAAATTGATGGGTTCGAGTGATTTTCCACATTTTCATTTTAAAGTCGGAAAATCGAGGTGTTAAGTTTTCGTTCGACCACCCTGTATAAAACTATTCCTTCGTGAAAAATAATTTCAAAGACTTCGTTAAAAGTGCTAACAACCATAACTACAAGAAAATGAATGGTAATCTTCTTCGAATATCGCCTCATCGATCAACTTTCTATGAAAAGAGTTCATCTTATACTGGTATCCAGTTGTTCTCTCTATCTCTATAAGACAAATCCAAAATCAGAACGTATTCAAAAAATCTCTCATGATCTCTGTTACAATACTCATTCTATAGTCTCAGTGAATATATGGAATGCAGCTTTTGTATCTTTTTATGTGTTAACTCATGTGGTATATGCATTTTGTTTATTCTATTTTCTTTAGTGACTTTTCCAATATCATATAAATGGTCTCAATGAAATATAATATAATAGTCTTACACAAAAACAATGCAAAATGGATATCTGATGATTGCACTTACCTCTGGTTCTGATAGTATTGAAATAATTTCTCCCATATATTGGTCCTTTCCTTTTCGGTAAACTTCTAACGTTTGGAGTACCTTTAGTATTTTCATTAGGGTAAACAACATAGTGATTAACCTGATCTCTGTCAGGTATAAGAACAATTCGTAGACTTTGGGTATATGTCATTTCCATCATATCTCTCGCCCAAGTCCAATTTTTATTTGAAGCATCTAATAATCCTTGTGCTGGCGTTATCTCTCCAGAATTCACAAGTTTACAGAAACATCCTAACGACTTCAGCTCATCATTATTCAATCTTTCTTTTATAGCGTCCAAATGCCAGGATATTGCAAACGTGATCTCGAACAAATCTCTCAAGTATGGTTGCAAAATGCGGCAAAGGTATTTTTCGTTAAAATCCGCAGCTTTGTGAAGCATATTGATAATTGTTTCCACCATTATAATATCTTCCTCTAGATTCGAAAGTTTAATACTTCCGTTTTCCCTGATGAATTCTACGAATTTAGACGTCCAATATGTGTACTCGCTTCCGATTTTTGATAGCTTCTTGTCAAGCTTTCCATATTTATTCAAAAAGTTATCCCTAGCTTGATCCATCAGGAGAATTGTAAGGTATATAACGTCTTCCACAGACACTTCAGTTTCGTCAATACCTATGTTATGATAATTGAGTTCTTCAGACTGTAAATAAAATTTTAATACTCAGTGATATTGAAATGAGAACATATAGTCATGGAATAAAAAAATCACTTTTTATTAAATAGGTATACAGTCAGTCGAATTTCATAGTTTTACATTTTCAAACTGTGCATTACAAGTTGAAGGCTTTATATGGAGATGTCGAAAAAATTTCAATTTTATTATACAAGAGTTTCCTAAGGTTACTCTCTTCGTATCAGGGGGTATAACCCGTCAGAAAAAAAAATTCAGAAAAAATCACCTGATGAGAGCTACAAGCATTGTATAATCAATTCCTCATAAAATGTTACAAATACAAACTGAGAAAGATTGATTATTCAAATTTGCTAATAATTTTGATTCAAAACCAGAAATCGAATAAGTCAATATTCTGAACCACATAGCGGATTAAAGTACAATGAAATAAGTGATAAGTGAAATTTATTGTCTGATTTTAGTGGGCACATGTGTAGGATCATACTATTTCCCTGTATTTAAATGAACAAGCGGCAGTTTTGGACAAATTAACGAAAGTAACAAACTCACAAGTCCGTTGAATGTTTACATCGAAATTTTAATATCGGTTCGTCGTTTGAATTGACACATGCTCTTAATCCATGCACATGCTTGTTGGTAGGGGTGTGGTAGATTGACCCCCAAGTGGTGCACCCTTGGCAACGTTATACGGTAACAGCGAACAATCTACACATCTATTCAGCAGTAGTGTCGTGGCCAAGGCACAGGGGAAACGATGCTAGCTGAATATATCAACTGTTATACCGCTGATCGGGTATTGTTAGTTGTCATGTCTAGCGGACACCCCTTCGGTGGGGATCTTGGCTTAATTGCCCGGATCAAATGCTTGGAAAACACAATAAAATTTCCCCCAAGACAAGGTCTAAGGGGCCTCGCCTATGCCGAGGTCTGCATGGCTGATGGGTAGATCAGTCTTTTATAGGCGAAATCCAGATACCGGGCGACCTCTGGTTTCATTCGCCTTACCCCACCACCGCGGGGCTCTACTGGGGTGGACATCTTATATCCCTAGATAGACATTGCACTAATCCAGTTAGCATTCTCAGGTAAGGTAAGTAGACTCAGAGGAATTCTAGGAACTATTATAACTGGGGTTTCAGGTGCGAGGTTGTATAGTTGTAAGGAAGAAGATAGACTATTTCTTTCTTTCAGAGTTCTGTGCAGGGGACATGAAATCCATTATGTCCGCTGCCAGGAGGTAAGGAATGCGATGGGGTTAATCGTCTGTTCTGTAGTCTGTTCACTGTAGGAAGGAAAACATCCAACTGATAATTAGATGTGATGCCAATGCTCAACACGCAGTGTGGGGCAGCACAGACATTAACCATAGATGTGAGTCACTTATAGATTACTTACTGCAAGAGGCTTTCAGTAGTAAACAAAGGTAACAAACCAACTTTTGTTACCCTTTTAGACATGAGGTTTTAGATCTCACTATAAGTACTAACTTCATTAGATTTCCATTTGGGCGCTATCTACTGAACCACCGTGTTCAAAACACAGGCATATACTATTTAGTATAAGAGCAGTTCCTAGACCATTAGAATACTACAGAACTACAGGGAATAGACTGGATTGGTTAGGTAGAAACCCTGCGGGCTAACCTTAGCACGTGTATATCTGAAATATTTAAACAGAATCACTTGGAGATCCTAGCGGAGTGAATCAAAATCACCATGGTTTCTGCTTATGATGAAAACTACCCACTAAGATTTAAAAAAGATAACCGAAATTCATATTGGTGGAATAACAAGCCGAATAAAGAGAGAAAGGAGGTTCGGAGATTATTCAACCGCGCCAAAGCAACCGGCCAATGGGACAAATACAAGGAAGCTCTTCTCCTCTACAATAAAAGCATTAGGAAGGTCAAAAGGGACTTGTGGGGCAAGTTCTCCGAGGGTATAAATGTTGCCCCCGGAACTGCCAGAATACACAAGATTTTCTTAAGAGAGCTAGTGAGAACAACGGCTTAGCTTAAACGACTGGAGGGTGGTTTCAATGGTACCAGAAAAGAAACATTGGAGCTCTTTACGAACAAACACTTCCCTGGATGTCAATCCTTGGCATATACAAACGTCAGATCCAACCCTGACCATTCAATCTGGCCCGGGAGGGGCAACTGGCGAATGTCCAAAAACATAGTCACGGCACAAGTGGTCAGAGACGCAATAAGGTCCTTCAAACCTTTCAAAACACTGGGGGTACACGGAATCTTTCCCGTCTTACTTCAAAAGGGCATGGATGTGTTGATTCCGCATCTGCTAAAATTATTCAAAACAAGTCTGACTGAGGGGGTTATCCCTACAAGCTGGACATTAGCTAAAGTGGTCAATATACCAAAGTCGAAGATGCACCACGTTCCGGAAGGCGGGTTGAAGCTGATAAAGACACGATAAAGGCCCAAGTTTATGCAAATCGGCGAATAACAATACGTGAGATCGCTGAGAGTTTAAATTTATAGAATTCAACTGTGTATGACCACTTGAAAGGCCTGGCTTTAACCTCGAAGCTCGAAATATGGGTTCCCCATATAAGGTGAAATTTGTATCGTCGCGTTGACGTCTGTGATTCGCTTCTCAATCTTGACGAAAATGATCCATTTTTGAGGCGCATCATTACTAGGGACGAAAAATGGGTTTGTATATAACAATGTTAAATCAAGAGAACATGGAGCAAAAAAGAAGAACCGGTTCAAAGCATTTCGGAAATCAATATCCATCAAAAAAAGCTCATGCTGTCTGTAAATAAAAAATTTACAGGAATCTTCTCTTTGAGCTTTCATCGGATAACACAACAATTAATTCGGAAGCCTATTGTCATCAACTGGACAAACTAAAGGATGCATTTCAGCAGAAAAGGCCAGAATTAATCAACAGTAAAGGTGTAGTATTCCTCCAAGATAATGGGAGACCTCATCCAAGTTTTGTCACTCGCCAAAAGCTTTACAGCTTGAATGAGATACACTGCCACACCCACCATACTCTCCGGATCTGGCGCCTTCGGATAATTATTTGTTCCGGTCATAGCAAAATAACCTTTACTTCAGATGAAGAGGTCAAACATCACCTATATCAGTTTTTTGTCAGCGAAGATCAAAAATTTTATGAGTGTGGAATCATGCTACTAAAGATAGCAAAAGGTGTTGGACCAGAATGACTAATGTATAATTTAATAAAATATTTATTAATTTCACGAAAATTGTCTCTCATTTTCCAAAGAGAAAACCAAATTACTTCCCGAACAACCCAATAGTTTATTTTGTTGAAAATAATCTTTACTTTGAAATCTTTCTGAATATTATAACTATTACATCATACATTTAATTTTCAATATTATCCTGATATTCCTAGATTTTCTCCGAAGATCCTTCAGAAGCTTGTGTCAGTTAAGTGTTCAGATATGTTCTAGTAAGGCATAGCTGCTTAGCCACCTTGAGCATACCACTGTTAATTTTTGACCCAAAAATGGTGACCGAAATATCGGACTAGAAAATTTCTCTTCTACCCAGGCGGGATCTAAACTTCGGTTCCTAGTACACCGCTTTATCACTGAGCTATCGGCACTTCATATATAACATAGTACGAGGGTGGTTCAATTATGATCGAGAAAAATACACTAACACGTTTATTTATTATAGAAAAATTTATAAAAAATCACATTTTTTCTAGGTAATTCCCCTCACTATTTACACATTTGGTCCACCTTTCCGGAACCCCTCTACCTCGTCGTCCTCAGGAAGCTTTCGAAGAATGTGTGTTGACCATCTAAACCTTTCTATTTATGCTATGTTGAAAGTTTTTTTTCAACGTACGTATTCACGAAAAGAAAAGATCATTCATCCAAAGTAATTATACTGATAATCATTGAATCGTATGCATTTCAGAGAAACTGAATTCTCTCTTTTGGTGAAACAACGTATTTTCTAGATAATTTATTTTTATATACAAATATTCGGCTAAATTCAGCGGCCACAAGTGACGAATTTGATTATTAAAGCCATAATTGTGAGGTAATGCCCTTCACTATTTATACATTTTGTCCACCTTTCCGGAAGTTTTTTATGTCGGTATCGAAAAATTCCATGGGCAACTCGGACAGCCATGTGCGCTCGAACCCCTCTACCTCGTCGTCGGTGTTGAACTTTTGACCTCTGAGGGCCTCTTTCACTGGTCCAAACGTGTGGTAGTCGCAGGGCGATAAATCCGGACTGCAGGGGGGTGTTCTAGTACATTCCACCCCAATTTCAATATTGTATCGAGCGTGAGACGCGTGGTATGAGGGCGCGCGTTATCCTGGAGGAGATTCGCACTTCATGCTGGAATGCCCCTCCGTTTCGAGCGATAAGCGGGTTCCACGTGTGTTTTCAGAAGGTTAGAGTAGTATGCAGCATTGATGGTACGTTGAGTGCGCAGTAAATCGACGTACAGCACGCCCTGCCGGTCCTAGAACACAGTACACATCACCTTACCCGAGGACCAGGTTGTCTTCGCTTTGACTGGCGCCCTTTCCTCCTTCTTCCTCCACTCTTTACTCGACACCTTGGTTTCGGGAGTTTAATAGTGTACCCATGTTTCGTCCGTAGTGAAGATTCGCGTTATAAAACTGTCCCCCTCCGCCTCGTAACGCGTCAGTAAGTGGCGACAAACTTACAACCGCGTTAAGTTTTGCACAAAGTTTAGGAACCAATCGCGCCCTTATTTTGCGATGTTAAAGGTGTTCGTGGATGATAGACTCTACACTACCAATACTGATGCCGACTTCAGCTGAAATGTCTCGAACATTCATCCTACGGTCCTCGAAAATGAGTTCTTCCACGCCGCGAATGTTGTCTGGTGTGACGCTGGTTCGCGGTCGACGATCATGCGGCTCATTCTCCATGGTTTCGCGGCCATCCTTGAATGCTTTGGCCCATTTAAACAAGGCCCTCCAACGAAAACAAATGCTCCACTGTTCGTAAGAGACCCAAGCCACGACCTTCGAAACATACATGCGCGCTATCTACAGAGTTTGTCTCGATCATATTTGAATTACCCTCGTATAAATATTAGGGGAATTCGGGCGTTTTATTCGGATACAAATTGAAGCAGTCCGTTTTCAAAAGAAGCTCTAAAAGCATATAATTTTCAAATAGTAACAGTTGATTGACGCGATTTTATATTAATCGGACATCTGTCGATAACATTCAGTTTGAATTATTTTGGGTTTCATACAAAATGTTTTTTGCTACGCCCTTGAAAATGTCTGATTTTTCGATAGCTAAACAGCATTTTTGAGAAGTTTAAAAATTAATTGGGAAAAGTGCAGCTGAAGCTCATCGTATGCTCATGGAAGTTTATAACTTTTTTATACCCCTCCAAGGCTCATGTCTGGGTACGCCACTGTCATATACAACACTTTTTTCCTGTTCAGTGAACTGCACTAATTTTTTAACGTTTCGTAAACCTTTTCTATACAAATATTCCACCTGTTTTTATTCTAGTTGCGACATTATTTCATAAATTGTATACCTGTTGACAATCAACAATATTTGACAAATAGTGTTGCCATGCAACCTTGGCCATAGCTGACATCTGCACAATCTGTTTTATACATCACTTTTGTCTTAGAATGATCCAGAAAAGAGGTATATTAAAATTATAAAAAAAAAAAAAATTCCGCTTCTATTTTAGACAGACTATAATAATAATTATTTCTTACCTTCAATATCTTATTCCGCACCTTCAAGATACTTCTTAAAACCATACTGATATATTCCAACTGGTACTTTGTATAGTAAAGAGGTTCGAAATTTTTCTTTTTCTGAGACTTTATTAAACAAAATCCATTTTTCCTGATATGGAACTCTGGTAACATGCCATCGATTAGATCAGACCATTTAATAAGTAAATTAATTTCATTCTCTTGTGTTCTGGTCATCTTTTTGAATTCTTGATCACCTTGCAAATGAATTATTTCAGTTGAATTATTTTAGAAATTTCCAATATCCATACTGACATACTGACAAACGTTAATTTATGTATGGAGACGAAACATAGTTTTGGGTTTTAAATTTTCGATTTCATCAAATTTTTCAAATTGAAAAGAATATAAATTACTACAAAATATATTCTCTCATTGACATTATACACAAGACAACATAACAAAATATTCTTCATGGAAAGATTCTGTGGAGAAGGGTGTTTGATATCATTTTAAAATAAAAAATTCGAAGGAATTTTTTCAATATTAGAGATAATAGCTTTAAATTTAATTCTAAGTTTTCAAGAAATTTTTTAGATTGAATGTATAGAGGTTTCGGAGAATTTAGTAAGCTAAAAATATATAAAAGACAGTATTTTCATTTCCACAAAAATTTTTACAATACAATAATTGTTTCAACAAGATGTGGCTTCTTCAGGTATCTACATTCTACTGACTGATGGTGCATAGTGTAACAGAGTTTAATTACAGTTAAGTACGTGATAAAATAATGGTGGAAACAAGTTATACCAACTAAGGGTGTTTATTTGAGTTTGTCGCTATAAAATACCATTAGGAAGAGATATTCAGTAATGGCGATCTGTCAGCATCTGTTTGTTCATTCAAAAGGATTTTACGGGCATTGTACTGGTTGATCTCAAACGTTTCTAAAAGTGTTAATCTAGAATTTTTTTCATTCAAAATGTTATTTCAAATAGGGTTATTCTAATATTCACATATTTATCATGAATATAACAATATAATCATTTGACCTCTAATCACTGAGAACTGTTCAGATATTCAGGCTCATCTAAATAATACCTGAGAACTTTTTATCTCCCTGATATTAGTATTTTGCCAAGTATATAATCTAGATGCTCCATCCAAAACCGAATTTTTTATGCGTACCTACCTATTCGTTTTCTCTACGATTAATTCCAATACATCCTCACTCAAAGGTAATTTGTACATTTTGATTCGTGTTATAACGACAATTTTTTTTTTCATTTTCCATCCTGTCCAACAAAAGCGAACTTGGAATGATTTGACTCGTAAGTATGACACTGTGCTTGACTACTCACACAATGTGGTTCATTATTTTCGGATATTGCGTCATTAGGATCTGATGTACTAGGTGTGGCAGAAAAGTAATGAGACTGGCAACACTGCAACGATGCGCTGCTGTCCTTGATACAGCACGTGTATCAGTACCCTCCCATAGCACAGTGAGAGTTTCAACTCCTTCCGTTAACTAACTGATTTTTATGTCTGCTATTAGTGAAGTTGTGTTTCGATTGTGCTTCATGCAAAATGGAACAGCGGAATTTAGAACAAAGTTGTGCCATTAAATTTTTTGTTAAGCTTGAAGAATCGGCATTGAATTTGAATAGATTTACCGTTCAACAAATGTTGAGTGAACAATTGCACATGTGGAAGGTCTATGTCAAAATGTTGCTGGAAAAACTCACAATTGAGTGAAAGAACATCAAAAAAATAAGTGTCTTGATCTTCTATAGATAGAATCGCGAATAAGTAAGATTTATTTAGTCGTGTGTCATAGATGATTATGTCCTCTTCATAACCCAGTACAATAAAGGAAATGATTGCCGTATACTTAGATATACATGTTGTCTACTTTTAAAAGGGCACAACTTTAGGGTGAGATCGTACAAGTTATTTGCAACAAAAATATCATATAACACATGGTCGAAATGTTTATGATGATTTCACGAAATATGTCAAGTTTTTCCATAAAGTCAATTATACTTCCGTTATCATTCTAGGCTCATCAAATTTTGACCACCTATCTGGAAACGGCATTAAATTTGGTACAAGATAAGAAGTTCTGTGTGCCAAAAAATTCTTATTGCGGGCGTGGTGAGAAGATGAATATCACGATTTTGAAGTGAACATAATCATTCATATTTCTCCAATAGTTTCATCGATGAAAAATTATTAACTATAGACATTTTTTTTATTCAGCAAAACATACCTTATTTAGTGTGCTTTCGAACGACATTTCAAGTTTTCTGCTAGGTGCTTTTCCTCTGCTATAATATCATGGCTAAGAAAATAACAACGAAAAATGAAATATTCCAAACCTAAATTTGCTTTATCTTGAAGCTCTTTATGATTGAATATTAAAATATTTCTCATGGAAATCATGAATTTATCTGTCGAATCAAAATAATTCAAACGAATAAACTAAATTTCAATTATGCAGATTTCATGAAAAATCATAACATTGATTTTGTTGACAGGTTGAAGGTCAGTTTATGGTAATAAAAAACCACCCCTTAAAAAAAACTCCGACATGTTTCGATTCTAAAATCTTCTTCAGGGCTCTAAAATGAAATACAGAAATTGTACTACATCTAATATAAACAGGGAGAATTATAAAATTTCAATATCAAAACAGATTTAATCTGTAAGTCTTCCACAATTTTAAATTCAAAAAATTTATTTTATTCAAAAAAACTTTTAGAATTAAATTAATGCCTTATAAGCACTGCTTTTATTTAATAGACGTATAAAATCGAAACTCATTATATAATATCGAATGGATATTTGATAGTTCGAATGGAATTAAAAAAACGCAACAAATATAAATTGTCAATTAAAACTGATAGATAAGTAGAAGTTTCTTTGTTTCGTTCGAAGCAGGCGCACTGAACTCATCAGACAAGCGTACGCAATACTCTGCCTATTAAATTTATTTATTTGAAATATTTAATATATTTAAAAAAGTTACTTCGAAAAGAATTATGATTACATTACAACAACAAAATTGAAAGCGAAAAAACAGCTAATAATAAAAGGCCACATTATGAAAAAAAAACAAAACAAAGCACACACATCAACAGTGTCATTAAATGTACTCTTAAGAGAATTACTTATAGTTTTTTTGTGGTTTTGAAGTCAGAACAAGTAAAATCCCAAAGAATTACACATGTAAAACGATCAGAAGAAATGGACAGACTAATTCAACATTTCTATTACAAATATTCTTTACATATATAAGACTCCATAAATATTTACCTGTCATAGTCGTTAGATCTTAAACTAATTCAAGTTTTGTCTTTGATTTTATTGATAAGATAATAATGAGCTGTATTTAAGTTTGCAATATCAGTCCTTTTATTGATAGATTTTTCATTATGTTTTATTGAAACCATTTCTAAGACCAAACGTTTACTCAAAATTTTTTGATGTCCTAATATTTTCATTGAATCGGTGTTGAAATTGAATGATTGAAGCGTATTTGATACATCTTCTGCTAGAGCGGTGTTGTATTCCTTTTTTTTTCAGAATATTGAGTATATTGAGGGCCTCTCTTTTATGTTCGGAGGCTCTGTCTTTAAGATATCTATCGGGTGTTGTTTTTTTCAGAGTGATATAACTTTCGATAGGGATAACTGTGATTTGACAGAAGGTAGAGGCCATGTTGTTTTGACATTTCTGTTCAGTAAGCATTGACAAATTATCATGCGAAGACTCACGCTGTAACAATGTTTAAAAAATTGTTGAAATTTATTTTCAAAATCTGTGTTCTATTCGCCAAACTTATAGAGCACTTCGTGAAATGTATGGTTTACATAATCGTCCATCAGAGCAGCTTATTCGTCGAACCATCGTAAGATTTCAGAAAACATTTTCCCTACTCGATTCAACAACGAGACAAAGAACTGTACAGAAGAAAATATCGCTGCTGTAAGTCATAGTGTTAAGGATGATCCAGATTTGTCTATTCGTCGACGTTCACAACAAGTTGGATTCTGTGCATCCACCACATGGAAAATTTTGTGTAAAGATCTTGGTCTACACCCATACAAGATCCAACTTGGTCAATAACTACAGCCACTTGACCATAATAAGCGTCGATTGATTGGGCTGATTGGGCCCTAGAACAGCTTGAAGTTGATCCACTTTTTTTATCGTAAAATTGTGTTTAGTGATCAAGCTCAATTCTGGTTGAACGGCTATGTAAACAAGCAAAATTGCCGTATATGGAGTGAAAACATTCCCATGATCATGCGACATAACTCCAGTGGATTATTTTCTTTGGGGTTATGTCTAGTCATTGGTTTATGCTGATGAACCAGAAACAATAGACGCTTTGGAAGTCAACATGACTCGTATTATTGATGAAATAAAGCCTGAATTACTCGAAAAAGTGGTCCAAAATTGGTCTGGTCGAATGCGGTTCCTTAGAGCTAGTCGTCGTGGACATATGCCGGAAATTATTTTTAAAACATAAATTTCATAAAAGTATCTTTCGAATAAAAAAAATTGGCTTCAATCTTAATTTAACTGTCTTATTTCAATTTAAAGATCTATTACTCAAAAAAAAACTCCCTATAGGTATAAGCAGTTCATTTCTACTGTTTCGTAGCTCGATTGGTTTACCGTAGTATTTTGCGGATTATTTCAGTAATTTGAAACAACATGCAATTGCAAATTAATTAATCTCGATGATTAATTTCGATGGGTAAGTTGATAAGAAATTGAAGTCAAACACTTTTAAAAAACAACAATTATAATTCTTGTTTTACTGTATATAAACCAAGACAGAAGGTATCATCATTACACTTAAAGCAAATGTAATTAATTTGCCGATAATAATAATACTATATTAACAATAATAACCGCGATAGCTAGGACGGAAATATCACAAGCGACGAGTTTGCCTATCCGGAGACAGTGCTTAATATAGCAAAGGCTACATGCGACACGTTTGACTATCCGAATGATTTTACAGTCTGTTCAAAGACTGAACGTTAGAAGTGCTCGATGTATCCCTTCACACCAAAAACAAGGAAATCATCGAAATTGATTGGAAATACTATTTCTGGATAGGCCGAATTAATAAAATAAACCTTCTTATTGGTTATCAAAAAATTATGAGTTCAATACTAGCAGATAAGGACAGAAATTATAATTTATAATTCCGAATGCTGCATGGTCGGAGTTTTCAAGCTATATATATATATATATATATATATATATATATATATATATATATATACAGTCGACTCTCGTTAATTCAAACCTGCGATAATTCGAACCTCTCTATAATTCAAAGTTATCACGAGTTCCCTACTAAATCTCTTTATATTTCGAACTAAATCAATACATTTTCATACACTTGGTAATTCGAACGAAAAAATCATTGCTGTTTATCAAAACGACGCGTTAATTCGAACTCATCGGCGTCCAACACTCGACAATTCAAAGTTGCAGAGAGAAGAGGCGGAAAGATTGTAAGTACATTTTGCGACAAGTTCAAACTTGTATCAAGATACACGAGCCTTTGTTTTTGTTATGATTAGTTTGACTATTTGACGCACACACTTCTTACGAATTGGTTTGTTTAGTTATTGAGTTACTGTTACTCTTTCGTTGGTATGCATATTAAAAGTTAGTGTTAGTTATGAGCCCTAAAAAGTATAGATGTTTGACGATTGCTGAAAAGAAAAAGTTAATCGAAAAAGTAGAAGAAGGTGTGAAGAAGAGTGATGTTGCAAAAGAATTTAAGATTCCTCTGAGTACTCTCTCAACAATAATAAAGCACAAGGAGAAAATTAATGCTGCTCAAACTGCTGGAGTACGGAAAAGAACTACTAAACGTGAATTTCCTCGTCTCGAAGAAAGCCTGGTCATTAGGATAGTGTAGAGGACAAAAAGTGAACTTGTTGAAGGAAAAAGCAAAAGAGTTCGCGTCTACTCTAGTGGATGAAAATGTTGCTGTCTCAGGTTCACTAACCGATGGCGAAATTGTATCTGCGACAGATACGCAAAGTAACGATGAAGATGAGGACGATACATCGGAACCTTTGGCAGAGGTGTCAGTTAAGGAAGCAAGATCCTCATTTGATACCTTACAAAGCTTCTGTCTACAAAACGAAAGTGATGAAAAAGCATTTCAGGCACTTTTTCTCTTAAAAAAAGTTATTGAGCAGTGTGAGCAGCAGAATTGTGCTTTAAAGCAAACCAGTATAACAAAGTTCTTTCGAAAGATTAATTAATTCACATTACGAATACATGTATGTACACGAATGTACCTCTTAGTTCTTGTCATTTTTATATTAATAAATAAAAATTAACCAACACTTAATAATTCGAAGTTTTATTTATTTTCTCTCACAAATTTCAAACCATTTGATATTTCAAACACTGGATAATTCGTAATATTTCAAGAGTCCCTCGCGTTTCGAATTAACGAGAGTCGACTGTATATATATATATATATATATATATCAGAATGCCCTAAAGACTATCCGTGTTTTATAGGCCCTATTTGATCATTAGAAAAAACGCTGAAGGGTGAAATAACACTTCAAGTTCGAATGACAAACTCACATCTATTGGACTGAAATTGTCAACATGGTTACCTGAGTTGCAATGAGAAAGAATGAATTATGTCGAACGTCTCTAATGAGACGGAACAAGGAGAATGAATTATATCGAACGTAGACAGGGCCGTCTCTAATGAGACGAGATATCTACGTTAACTAGATGTTGCAGGATATGTCTTGCTTCGTAGCAGTATTTTGCATCCAACAGATGGCTTAGACAATGTCAGTAATAATGACAGACATGGCAGCCAAAGTGATACAACGAAAGGTAGGGCGAAATAGCCAAGATATGTAATTAAAATAGAGAACTGTCAAGATTAATTAGTAGTCTCTTATAAATTAATAAGATTCGTCAGTACTCATATTGATATTTCAAGATATTTTGTATTGCACTCTTTATTCATTACGATAAATGAGAATTAATATGTTATAATAGTCAAAATGAAGTATAACCTTACTAGTCATTTTCACTGGGTACTCACCTGAAAAATTTTGCAAAGACTCATCGAACAGTTTCAAAATAAACATTCTAACATTATTGGCCTCCATGATGTAATCTTCTTCACATAAATGTCCGGGGTTGACCATCAGATTTGCTTGTTTGAAGAAATAATTGGAAATCCTCTGTTGAGTTAAATTATACAACAGTTTGTCCAATATGACTAGAACAATCTTCGACAAATATACAGAGGACCAAGTGATAGCATCACTCAAAGGTTTTCTAGAGTTACTTTCTAGTTCTTCGAAGAGTGCAGTGAGAAATATATGTTTATTTAGAATTTTGTATGACAACTGAAATATTGATCAACGTATTCGATATTTACCTCAAACTAAAGAAGCAAACGTCTCACCTGATACTGCTTCAGACTTCTGGGTATATCAATTTCTTCTTCCAAAATTTTCAAAATATCTAAGATTGTTCTTATTATGCTTGTTTTTCCATAGTGGTTTAATATAGTATATTCAGCAGCTGGTACTCTCATCTGCCACGCAGATGATTGAACTCCAAAACCGACTAAATACATTCCCTAAAATTTCACATGAAATAGCAGAATTGATTCATCAAGCCTAATTTATCCTCCTGAATGTAATTATTTTAAATACAGATAATAGCTGGATTAATTTTCCGAAACTTCTACAAATTCAATCTGAAAAATTTCCTTAAAATTTTTTAAACTTAATTTAAATAAAATGCTTTAGAAACACTGTTTCACTTCATATACATGTGGAATCATCAATACATTTTTACAAAATTTGAATATCAAAACATATTCAATCTGTTAGTCTCCTATAATTTTAATTGAAAAAAATTTTATTCAAAAATCTTTAGAATTAAATGAAGTTATTCCATTTGATATTATATAATGAGTTTTGATTTTATTTGTCTATTAAATATAAGCTGTGCTCATAAGACATTAATTTAATTCTAAAAATTTTTGAATAAATAGTTTCTTGGAATTAAAATTATAGGAGACTAACAGATTAAATCTGTTTTGATATTCAAATTTTGTAGTAATACTTTTATCAAGTAAAAAACCTCTTCTTATTATTTAATTTTACATATAATATATATATATATATATATATATATTATATGTAATATATATTATATAAATATATATATTTATGATAAATTGGGCCGTTGCTTGGTAGAAATCAGTTGTAATTGTCATTATAAAATAAAACACTTGTTTACATTTTCTACTTTATTTTTGGTATTGACGTACGTTTCGTCTTTGCTAGAAAGACTTCATCAGAATACAGGTATTCTGATGAAGTCTTTCTAGCAAAGACGAAACGTACGTCAATACCAAAAATAAAGTAGAAAATGTAAACAAGTGTTTTATTTTATAATGACAAATATATATATATATATATATATACATATATATATATATATATATATAGCAGATTTGGAAAAATCTCATTATACAAATATCAGGTGGTTCAACTAAAGACCATAATATTAATATAACCTTACAAGCTTTGTGTGATTTTTGTGACGAACATAGAATATCTTGGATTTTAAAGTTAGTGTGTTCAAACAAGGATACCATGAGGTCTTAGAGGTGAGTTATACTACTCTGTCAAGAAAGTACCGGGAATTTTCAATTAAAACAACATTTTTACATACATTTAATCGTCAAAATTTATTGGGTCGCCTTCAAAATAGGCTCCATTTGCTCTAATACATCTATGCCAACGGCACTTCCAATTATCGAAACATTTTTTATAGGCGCTTTCCGGGATGAACTTTAGCTCTCGCGCCGAATTTTGTTTTATGGCTTCAATCGACTCAAAACGGGTGCCACGAAGGGGCAATTTTAGTTTTGGGAAGAGGAAAGAGTCGCAGGGAGCCAAATCCGGCGAATACCGTGGTCGCTGAAGCACGTTTGTTGAGTTTTTGGCGAGAAAGTCAGTCACAATCGTAGCTCGGTGAGAAGGCGCGTTATCGTCATACAAAATCCATGAGTTGCTCGCCCACAAATTTGGTCGCTTCTTACGGATACGCTCACGCAAACGTTTCATAACGCCTAGGTAATACTTCTTGTTTACCGTCTGACCCTCTGGAACGAATTCGTAGTGCACCACGCCATGGATATCGAAGAAAACAATGAGCATCACCTTCATTTTCGAGCGGCTTTGGCGTGGTTTTTTCGGTTTCGGCTCATTTTTTGCCACCCATTCCGATGATTGCTGGCTTGTTTGCATATCGTACTCGTAGACCCAGGTCTCATCACCAGTTATAATGCGTTCCATGAATGTAGAATCGGAATTCAGCGATCCAGCATGTCTGAAGCAACCTGTTCGCGATGACGTTTTTGAAGAAAATTCAGGTCTTTCGGTACGAGTCGTGCGGCCACCTTTCGCATGCCCAAAATATGAATCAAAATCGTACGTGCGGACTCGTGGGATATCTTAAGATCATGTGCTATCTCTCTCAAGCTGGTACGACGGTTTTCCAGCACCCTTTCCTTAATTTTATCGACGTTATTTTCGATCGAAGCCGTCGATGGGCGATCACTTCACGACCGTCCTTGAAGGCTCTGTACCACTGATATGCACGAGTTTTCGATAGAGCATTATCACCAAAGGCCTATTGCAACATTTTCAATGCATCGGCACACGAAAATTCATTTGCAACACAAAACTTTAAACAAATTCTTACTCAACGTAATCACCCATAGTAAAAATCGGCACGCACTCTGACATCGACTGACTTAATCAGCTGTTGCAAACACACTAGTTGACAGATCCCGCTCAAGCTTGGCATAGTAATTAAGGACAGTGGTACCAACCTATGAAAAAATATTTTTACCTGCCTCATTGCCCCGCCAGATTTAAATCGGTAATTCCCGGTACTTTCTTGACAGAATGTATATTGTTAATTAATTTTATTTTTAAATGTGAACTAGGACCGATGAAGACCTAATCTGAATTTTAATTTTTTTTTGCGGATGTGATATATGTTTTGAGAGAATTTTGAAATAACTTATTCAAATATAATAAATATTTCAAGTAAATTATTTTTTGAGAAATTCTCAGAATTATGTTTTGTATTTTTGAAAAGGAATTAGTTTTCATAATTGTTAGATCAGAAACAAAATTTTGTATCCTTCAAATATTTATTTATTGATTTTAATTGACAATTTATATTCGTTAGGTTATTTATTCCATTTGATATTATATAATGAATTTTGATTTTATTTGTCTATTAAATATAAGCTGTGCATATAAGACATTAATTTAAATCTAAAAGTTTTTGAACGAAATTATTGTGAAATTAAAATTATAGGACACAGATTAAAGCTGTTTTGATATTCACATTTTGTGATAATTCTTCTATCAAGTAAAAACCTCTTCTTATTATTTAATTTAATATATATTATTATATCAGGTTTAAAAAATTCTCATTATACAATTATCATGTGGTTTAACTAAAGACCATAATATAGCCTTACAAGCTTTGTGTAATTTTTGTGACGAACATAGAATATCTTGGATTTTAAAGTTAGTGTGTTCAAACGAGAATACCATGAGGTCTTAGAGGTGAGTTATATATTGTTGAATGATTTTATTTTTGAATGTGAAGTAGGATCGATGAAGACCTTATCATTAATTCTAATTGTTTTTTGCGGATGTGATACATGTTCTGAGGGATTTTTGAATTACCTTATTGAAATATATTAAATATTTCAAACGAATTATTCTTTTGAGAAGCTCTCAAAATTATGTTTCGTTTTTGTGAGAAGGATTTAGTTTTCATAATTGTAAGATCAGAAACAAAATTTTCTATTCTTCAAATATGTATTTATTAATTTTAATTGACAATTTATATTTGTTGGGTCATTTATTCCATTTGATATTATATAATGAGTTTTGATTTTATTTGTCTATTAAATATAAGCTGTGCTTATCATTAATTTGAATTTAAAAGTTTTTGAATAAATTTTTTTTTAAATTGAAATTATAGGATATTGAATTGAATTAGTCCTTACTTGGTGAAAATCTATATTAATTAATATTTAAATAAGTTCATTTTGATTCTCACAAATTTTTATTGTTAGGTTTACAACAATTGTTTCGCTATCACAGTAGCATCATCAGGCAAGTTTACATTTTGAATAACTAAGCTTGTTACCGAAATCCGTTGTTATTTTACTGTATTATAAATATCAACAATTTAAATATTATTTAAAATTAGAGGAAACTAACAGATTAAATCTGTTTTGATATTCAAATTCCGAATATCCAATGGAAACAAGCTTTCCTTGGATGCTGACACTGAATGATTGAGATCAGTAGTTCGTGTTTTATTTTGCCATTTTATTGGTTGACCGTTGACAGTGTTTCTCAGGAATTTTATTCAATTGAATTCTAAAAAGTTTTTGAGGACTTTTTCAGATCAAACTTGCATATATATGCATATATATATATATATATATATATATATATATATATATATATATATATATATATATATATATATATCAGTTATCATATTGAGGAGTGAAGAGTTGAGAAGTAGTAAATGATTCATTTCTAATTAGTTGAACAGTGTTTGAAGTTCGAGATCTGAATGAACTTTGTTTATTTCCAAGCATTCTTTTAATAAATTAATTTTTAACCCGATATATTTGGAGGATCTTGAGGAGCTTGTTGCTATCTAAATCGTGATTGACAGCTTAAATATTCTCGAAGATGGCTAAACTTTTATCTTTAATCAGATGCTCCTTCAGTCTATTTCAAATTTCCTAACTGTTTCACCCTCGTAAATTGTCTTGTAATTATTGTGATTGATTCTGTAGACTCCCAAACCTTTCAAATTATTTTGATTTTCGTTGAATGTAATTGTTTCTTAGATTAGGATAACGTAAGAAGGCCATTTAAAAGTTGAATTGAAATATTATGTTGAATTTCTGAATTAATAATGTGAGAAGCTTGAAATTAGTTTCATTCGGTAGAAAAAATATGTTCCCAACCATTTATAGAAATGAATGAATACCTTTTAGAAGAAAATAACTACCATACACAATATACCTGAAGGAGAAGAAACAGGTTTTTCATTGTGGAGCCTGATAGTAGATGAGAAAAAGAGAGACACCTCATAGGTTAATGGAGCTTGGTTAAGAATGCAATTATAGCAATAAATATTGATGAATTGAAGTATACAAGCAATAATTATGAATAAAAGTATACCACTTACCGTCTCAGAGGCCATATGATAGAGTAAACAGTCTGGATGAATCAATGGTATTCTTTTAGGAAAATTTGAAGAAGATGGCCAGGCATCTACACCAATTGTAACGAGCAACCTCATGTTGAGGGACATGTTATCAAAAGTTGGTGATAGGAACTCTAAACGTACCATTATGCCTTCAGGTTCATCAACTATAGCAATCCGGAAATCTGACGGATCTGGAAATCTATGTGTTTTTCCGCCTAAAAGTGAAAGGTTTATGGTTAAATCTGCAAACGTATCTATTTTGCTTTTGGCAATACTAAACTCATTTCGTGTATGGATTTGGATATCAAATTCAGTCAGTAATATAGCAAAAATTTAACGAATGTATGGATTTAACAACTTTAACTAGTCTCACATTTTTCCAAAGTAAGTTAAATTTTTCATCGATTTCAGATAGAGAAGGAGAAATTTATTGGAAAAACTTACAACAGGCCGTTCAGCACTTGTTTCATTTTGTATTATGTTACAATATTTCAAATTATTATAGATTTGTAATTAGAATATTTTATTGTAATTCGAGCACATTTAATAAGCCTCCTGGTTTATTTCCCATAAGGTGGAAACAGAGAACTTTGCCATGATTCTTGTTTTTGATCTCCTAATGCAGTATGGTTTTATTAGGTTTCTGTTAACAGCTTTGAAATGGAACTTTTTTATTAGCGTGTTTCTCCTGTCGTGGAATGGTTGAATACATTTGGTGATATAAGGAAGTGTGTTGAAATGGTTGTGCAGGGAATCGTTGGGGTGTCTCATCTTTGTGATCTTTCTGAGAGATGTTGTTTATGCCACTTTCAGATTTTTTATAGCTGGATTTCTGCTGTTGCTAAGTAATGCCATCATACTGGATCATTGGTCTGCATTTCATCCTGTATATGTATCATTTTGTTGTTGTTGAAATACCCTTCGGTTTATGAGTAAGAGAGCGGAAGTTGCTGGCTCGACGGGTGCATGCAGCCTTGGTGTTCGATGTATGCATATTGAAGTGCAGTTTGTAATACCAAGGTATTTCGTATGTGATTCTGGTAAAATTATTTGACCACAAAGGGATTGAGAGAGATGCGCCGCTTATTCGCTGGTTGAATATAATGAGATGGCTTGTCTGGGTTTAATTCAAGTCTTTACTTGTTTAACCAAAATGTTGTTTTGTCTACTGCATCCTGAAAGAATTCCATTGTGTTATCTAGATTTAAGGCATGGTTAGCGATGGCGGTGTCGTCAGCGAACTGCAGTAGATATTGCTCTTAGTTAAATTTTTCGGGGTTGTTACTGTATATGTCCGAGCAGTAGAGGTTGAATAATGCTAGCGAGAGTGGTAAGCCTTATTCCACAGTAAACAGGGATGAGGTCTGTTATTGTATTCTCACTTGAAATTTTCTGTTTTGAAGCATATTCATGATAATACGTATTATATACTTATGACAGCCCAGGCTGTTGAGTTTGAAAATGAGTCCTCCATGCCATACACTGTCAGAAACCTTGCTAATGTCCAGAAAAATAGCGGCACTCCACCGTCCGTCGATCTTGCTGGTTTTTAAGTTGTTGGCCAGGATGGTGAGCAGATGTATGGCAGAGGTTTTGCTTATGAATCCCAATTGGTAGCCTAAGATTCTACAGCCAACTATCAGCCTGTTAGGATATTTTTTCCAGATTTTTCCCTAGATTTGAAAAGAGATCATGGGATTGTAATTCGAAACACTTGATTGGTCGTTACCTTTTTTAAGGAATTTTAACTACCGTATCAACCTTCCATAATTCTTGAAAATTCCCCTTACTCAAGCAAAATTCATATATTTTGATCGAATGCAGGTGTCGTTCTTCTCCTAATTTTTTAAGTATGTCTCCTATGATGCAGTCATATCATGGTGCCATGTTTTTTCCTTTATTGATTATTTGGTAGTACTGTTCAGGATCTAAGATTTCCCTGCATGTTAGTGGGTTCCCATTTTGAAAATCTTCCAGCCATCTTTCGACCTCCAAAAGTGGAATTTATATTTTGTTCAAGTTTATATGCCTTTTCGTAGTGTAGAATTTCAATATTTCTAAAGTTGTTTTATATCGAATCCCATTCCCCGTGATACTTGGCTTTTTACTTGGTTTGCTTTTGTACTTGTTAATTTTTTTCATTTCAGTCCAGAAATTTTCCCTTCATTTAATTGATTCTGTTACAAGCTGTCATCAAGGTATGCTATCTGAATTCTTGGTTCATTCTATAAAGATCTTTGTTATTTGGTTGAAGTCACTCTTTATATAAGGGTCTCCAGTTCGTGTGAATTCCCTGTACATTTTCTTTTTTTTTTATTTGGGCTATGATGAATTCTGGGAGTTCTTGTGTAGCATATTTTTTTTGTTGTGGATGAATTCTTCATCACTGCTCCCTAGAATATTTGACTGAATTTGACGATTTTTGCTGAGTTTATTGGCATTGGCTCTTTTAAATTCCACCAGCTTTTTGCTTACTTCATCCATGTTGCACTTGTATTTTAAAGGACGTTCAAATTGCAAGGGAGGTGTCCCGAGGTCAAAAATTACAGCGATTGCAAGGTTATCGGATCCATAATCAGGTGTAAGTTCTATTTTGTAAAAGTTTTCAAAGATGTTTTTAATGCCTAGTATAATATCAGGAGTTCTGTCTGGGCTGTTTTCCATTGAGAAAGTGAGAGGCGTTTCAAGGCTAGGCTCAAATAAAAACTAATGTTAAAAAGCGCTTGGCATTACCCGTAGATCAGTAACGATGATTCAATCCGATTACTTGGCCATTCAAGTGGAAATTCGGTTAGTTACCAAATAGCCAAACTAAGAGGAGATTGAAGATTCATAATGAGCACAGAACAATTCATGTGTAGTAACGATTGTCTAAGCTCTTTGATATTATGCTTGAGGTCGAAAGCTCGGTGTTCACCGGTTAATGATTCCATCAATTTCCACCGAGTTTATTATTATTGCAACCTTACTATCTGTCCATCACTTCGTAAGTTTCGAAAGAAATAGCATTCACCCTTTGTTTATTCCATTTTTAATTTTGCTTGGTACATAAATTCTAATTACATGAATGGAGTTTGCGGTTGGTTCTTGGTGAAACATTATAACAGTTTTATTTCAAATAATTCACACAGTTTTTATGTTTCACAATTTATTCATTATCCTTACACGTGTTTCGGTCTTTCGACCACCTTCAAAGGAAAAAAGAAACTGAACTTATAATTGAAAAAGGGTCTTTCAATATACTTAGAACATCTGCGTAACTTTATGGCGCATGGAAATAACAGCATTATAGGGGAATAGTATTTGGGAATTTGTTAAATTCTCCTTTTTCTCAACGGCTTTTTTGATCGAAAGAATCTTCAAATAGTTCATCAATTCACCCTCATTAACATTATGTGGAAAAGTGACATCTTTCTCATTAAAAAAATTACTATTTTCTATACAGTGTTCTGCAAAAGCGGTTGATTTATGGTTATTCAAAAAAGACATCCTATGTTCTTTGATTCTATGCTGTAAACATTGGCCTGTCTGTCCTATATGCGTAGCATTACAATCATCACAATTAATTTGATAAATTCGGAAAAGTTGGGGTTCCTTTATTTATTTTTCAGCAAAATCTCAGCTAAATTATTTCTGTTTACTGCTAAAGAATTAATTCCCATTTTATGAAGATCATTACAGATCCTACTGCTGAAACATTTCATATAAACTATTGAAAACCATATTTTTTTTTCTTCCTAAGGATCATTTATATTGATATAATTTTTTTTTAAATATTGTGGTAAGTTTTCTCATTAAACATTTCGTCAATGATTTCAGTTCTATAGCCATTGTTCACCACTATAGTTTTAATTATATTGACTTCTTTTCGGAAATTGACTTCGTTCAACAGGATGCTCAAGTCTATGAATGAAACTATGGAATGTTGAAATTTTAATTGCCATGACTGATTGGATTTTGAATGGATTATGGTATCAGTAGTGGTATGGATTATGGTATCAGTAGTTCTAAAAATGTCGAATTCGAACATATTACTATGACATATTAAGATCTAAGAAGTTAATTGATTTTTTTTTCCATTTCTATTGTGAATTAGATATTTTCATTTATGCTATTCAGATCCACTACTGATACCATAATCAATTCAAAATACAATCAGTCATGGCAAATTAAAATGTCAACATTCCACAGTTTTATTCATAGACTCTTGGGCATCCCGTTGAACGTAGTCAATTTCCAGAAAGAAGTCAATATAATTAAAACTATAGCGGTAACAATGGCTAAAGAACTGAAATCATTGACAAAATGATCAATAAGAAGACTTACCACAATATTTAAAAAGAAATTTATATCAAGATAAATGATCCTTATGAAGAAAAGATATTATAATAATATATTATATATATATATATATATATATAATATATATATATATATATATATATATATATATATATATATATATATATATATATATATATATATATAGGACAGACAGGCCGGTGTTCACAACATAGAATCATTAAACATAGGATGTCTATTTTGAAAAACCATAAATCAATCGGTTTTGCAGAGCATTGTATAAAAAATAGCCAAGTTTTTAATGAGAAAGATGTCATTTAACTATATAATGTTAATGAGGCTAAATTGATGGACTATGTGGAAATTCTTTCAATCAAAAAAGCCGTTGAAAAAAAGGGAATTCAACAAAATCCTAAATACTATTCGGCAACACCCTTACATTGGATGCTGCTATTTCCATGCGCCATGAAAATACACAGATGTCCTAAGTGTAATAAAAGAACCTTTTTCAATTTTAAGTTTAGTTTATTTTTGTACTCCTTTGAAGATGGTCGAAAGACCGAAACACGTGTCAGGATTCTAAATAAATTGTGAAACATAAAAACTCTGTGAATTATTTTGAATAAAACATAAATTCTTGTCCAATTTCCGTATATTCCCCCCCAAAAAAAACCACGATATCACAAAAGTAAATGAAACTGTTGTAACTGCTGACCTTTTCCAAAAAGAGACCAAAGGTTTGAAATTTGATCCAAGAATGCACAAATCTTGGTTTGAAACAAATTGAAGGTATTTTGGTTTACCTGATCCGCAGTATATTTGCTCGAACGAAGGAACTTTCAATATATGGTGTAATGTAACTGCATCTATTATCTTTCCAGGAATGCCACAAAGAGTAGATTCATCAACGTTTTGTGGCAACATTGGTTTATCATTTCCTGCTGCCTCTGCTAATAATTTCACTAACCGTGTTTGAACTCTGTCCCTGTAAAAACATGCGATGATTAGATGAAAATACAAATCTAAACCGAGCAAGGAATTTCTAGTTATCACAGCGAAAAATGGAACTCGAAAAATCATCAATTCTATCAGGATCTTCTGAGTTGAACATTCATTGAGAATCATCAAGAACTTTTTATTATAATAACTCAACAACAGTATTTTTATAAATAATACATTAACCACTAAATCATAGTAGAGTGTGGATAGCTCAGTGGGAGAGCATCGGGCTCGTAACCGGGAGGTCCGGTTCGAATCCTGTTCATGTGGAAAAGAAATTTTCTAGTTGGACGGGTGTCTGCCACCATTTCACTGTTGGGTCAAAAATTAACATTGCAGGGACTTGAAGTGGCGCAAGGTCGCAATAACGAAGCCTACCCAGAACACAACTGAACTCGCACAAGCTGAAAAAGCTTCTGTGGGATCTTCACAGAAGATCTAGGAGTACCAGGATAATATTAGGAGTACAAATAAGTTTCCGCCGTTTTATTGTAGATGGCGCGGCACGGAGTTTCGGTTAGCTTTCACAGATGATAACCGGCTTAAAAAATAGTTTGGACATTCAAGAACAACATAACCTATTAACATCATTGATTTTATATTGGTAAAATATAATTTTTATAAGTTGAAAATGTCAAAATTCGAGCCAAGTAAGGGTCATTTGCGTGAAATATTAGTTTACTTCTTTAATTTAAAGAAATCTGCTGCTGAGGCGCATCAATTGCTCGTAGAAGCATATGGTGAGGGTGCTTTGAGTGAGAGAACGTGTCGAGAGTGGTTTCAAAAGTTTAAAAACGGTGATTTCGACGTAGAAGACAAAGATCGCAGTGGAAGGCCAAAAATTTACGAGGATGCAGAATTGGAGGAATTATTGGAGGAAGATTCATCTCAAACACAAAAAGAACTTGCTCTAACATTAGAAGTCACTCAGCACGCAGTCTCACATCGTTAAAATCATTCTTCTTTAATAAATATTTAATTTGTGTTAAAAAACGGCGGAAACTTATTTGTACTCCTAATAATAAGAAATAAAAATAAATTATAGAAAAAATCATGACTGTACAAGGTGACAGGACGACTGCAAACTTTTGAGGTTTTAGCACACGCCCTTAGCTCCAAACTCAACCACACGCTGTAGTCTATTGGGTTGAGATTCAGCGAATAGGGCGGCCATTTTGCAGATGCGATGAAACCCAGAAAATGGGTCTTACACCATTCTTGGGTCATTTTCGCTTAGTGAGCCGGAGCGGAGTCCTGTTGAAAGGTCCAATGCGTGTCGCCGAAGTGCTGCTGGGCACACGGAAGTACAACGGCCTCGAGAATGTCGCAGCGGTAGACTTCTTGATTGATTTTGAGCCCTTGATCCACGAAAAGTAAGGGTGTTTTGCCGCTGGCGCAAATTCCGCTCCAGACCATGACGAATTGCGGATTTTGACGATGTTCGACGATGGCCGAAGTACCGGGAGCCTCTGTAGACCAGACTAAGTCGTTTTGGTGGTTATGGTATTGTTTTACGGTAAAAAGCTTCTCGTCTGTAAAGAGAATGTGCTCCCATTGCTGACTGGCGGCGAGACGAAGGAGTTGGCGGTACCTTTGGAGTCGTAAGCGCCTGTTTTTATCCGTGAGGAGTTGACCTTTTTGGTGTTTGTATGGCTTGAGGTTGAGCTCCTTTTTGGACATTTGACGAACGGATTCACGGTTGATACCGGTCTCACGGGCTATTTTCCTCATGGAGACCCTCGGATGTCGATTGACTCGTTTATTGACGATGTTGCGATTGGTAGGCGTATTGACAGTGTGTTTTCTTCCACTTTCTGTTCGGCGACCATCATGGCCAAGCTCCTTGAAACGGCAAATTGCATCGGAAACGGTTCGTCGAGGCACATTGAGCAAACGAACAATTTCGCATTGACGCTTACCACAACGAAACAGCTCCAAAATTGCATTTCGTTTATTTGACATTCTATCATTCTTGAAAAACAAAGTAATATCACAATGAAAATTCACATTTTAGTACAAAAAAGTGTAGAAAATTTAATAGAATAAAAATTATTTGACTGCGCTAAAATACTTTTCTTCCAGAATACAGTAAAATTTGTCACCCTGTAAACATAAACTTTTGTATTTTCTTTGAATTTGAGGCATTCTACAGAATGTCTTGAATGAAACTCATGGGCGATAAATATATTGAAAGCTCAAGTTTTCTAAGGGCCTTATATCCATGTGAGAACAAATAAGCTGAAGTGGCAAATGGCAGTAAAATTAAAATATCGAACGATGCAGCTGAAAAACTGCTAGGTTGAAAATATCAACATAGAAAGACTTACGTATCGATCCAGCGTTAAGAAATCAATGAATTATGTCTAACGTAGGCAGGAACGTCTCCAAATAAGACCGAACAGAGATATAGCAACGAATCACGAAAGATACGCCAAAAAACTTGATGCCTAATAATTAAATTAACACTAACTTCGAAAACTTCAAAACTACTTCTTTGTTTCCGTGGTGCTTTAATAGTTCATGGTTTACCATCATTAATTTTTCCAATTGAAAAAAATTCAGTTTCTGAAAGACGCATGTAAATGTTGGAAAATACCAAATAATCAGGGACCACTATATTCGGACGGCATTCCATATAGAGACACTTAGTTCCTCTTGCATTTCCATTGGCAAGGTTATAAATGAAATGAATATCATCATTTCAGGATTTTCATTGGTATCAAAACCGCTTTTGAAAACACTGCTGCTATAATTTACGCTAGAATAAATGAAATATTTCATACAATTTAGATTATAATGCTGATCGTTTCGTCCTGTGACGTGATATCATATTAGGTTTCAACTGGTTAGATTATTTTCACGATTAATTCCATATGATCGGATTTTCTATCATGACAAAAAATATCTAGGAATATATTGAATGTCCATACATATTCGAATCTGTTGGGTTACTCATAAATGAGACGTTATATAGTAGGATACAACCAATTATCTTCATAAATGTAGAATTTTCATCAATTGTCTAGGGGTTAATTGATTGTCAAACGCCTAACTCTTCTTTTTAACTCTCACTTACACCAATTGAAATACTTGATGTGTTCCAAACAGGTGTATTTATTTACATGTATTCACACAAATATCAAAAGTACCTCTCAAGTGGAAATCTGTGGTGTGGTTACTGAATTTCAAGAACGTTACTTTCGGAAACTTCATCTATAACGTCGCGTCTTTTTCGTCTTTAAGGTTTAAGTTTCGTTTTTCGTCTTTCAAGTTTCTTCTATTCGGTCATACGTCGATCACGTCTATATACCCGTTGTGTGTTCCTCACGTCTGTAGACTGATCTATTTCCAACCCTCTACAAAAGGCCGAGATTTCCACCCCACTTTTATCTAGGGTTATAATACCTCGTCTAACGTCTTATTTGACAAGAAATAGTAATTCAGGATCCAATAATGATATACTATCAAGTATTTAAAATTATCTGAAATTCTCAAAGACATATGTTTTCAATAGACCCCAATAAAAAACAATTTCTTCTGATGAGCGTCTTTCAAACTGTCAACCAAAAAGAAGTGTGACAAGACTGAAACCAGATATTCGACATCTGATGTGAACATGTAGAACTAAACGATACTTGAATGTGTATAGACTTTCAGGATTTATAGCCTCTTATTCCTTTTGTGAACCTTCTTTTTCGAAGGATTCAATCCACAAACTGTTTCGTTTTATACTAGAAATTAAAAATTAAGAAATTAAATTCCCACATGACTACTATTGAAGTATTAGACATAAATATATGAAACTAGATATTTAAATCGGATGCTATCCAATAATGACTTTCCAGGCTGTTTATCCTTATTATCCCAGAACACCCTTCACCTTCTGAAATTTTTCTCGGAAATTATTACACAGAAATTCTGGAAATTCGAGACAAATTAGGATGTAGTCCAACAATTGTTCAGCAGACTTTTCGAACAAATCATTTTAACATAATTTAAAATTGAAGATTGCAATTTGAAATAATTATACTACTCTGTCAAGAAAGTACCGGGAATTTTCATGGCTTCAATCGACTCAAAACGGGTGCCACGAAGGGGCAATTTTAGTTTTGGGAAGAGGAAAAAGTCGCAGGGAGCCAAATCCGGCGAATACGGTGGTTGCTGAAGCACGTTTGTTGAGTTTTTGGCGAGAAAGTCAGTCACAATCGTAGCTCGGTGAGAAGGCGCGTTATCGTCATGCAAAATCCATGAGTTGTTCGCCCACAAATTTGGCCGCTTCTTACGGATACGCTCACGCAAACGTTTCATAACGCCTAGGTAATACTCCTTGTTTACCGTCTGACCCTCTGGAACGAATTCGTAGTGCACCACGCCACGGATATCGAAGAAAACAATGAGCATCACCTTCATTTTCGAGCGGCTTTGGCGTGGTTTTTTCGGTTTCGGCTCATTTTTTGCCACCCATTCCGATGATTGCTGGCTTGTTTGCATATCGTACTCGTAGACCCAGGTCTCATCACCAGTTATAATGCGTTCCATGAATGTAGAATCGGAATTACAGCGATCCAGCATGTCTGAAGCAACCTGTTCGCGATGACGTTTTTGAAGAAAATTCAGGTCTTTCGGTACGAGTCGTGCGGCCACCTTTCTCATGCCCAAAATATCAATCAAAATCGTACGTGCGGACTCGTGGGATATCTTAAGATCATGTGCTATCTCTCTCAAGCTGGTACGACGGTTTTCCAGCACCCTTTCCTTAATTTTATCGACGTTATCTTCGATCGGAGCCGCCGATGGGCGACCACTTCACGACCGTCCTTGACGGCTGTGTACCACTGATATGCACGAGTTTTCGATAGAGCATTATCACCAAAGGCCTTTTGCAACATTTTCAATGCATCGGCACACGAAAATTCATTTGCAACACAAAACTTTAAACAAATTCTTTGCTCAACGTAATCACCCATAGTAAAAATCGGCACGCACTCTGACATCGACTGACTTAATCAGCTGTTGCAAACACACTAGTTGACAGATCCCGCTCAAGCTTGGCATAGTAATTAAGGACAGTGGTACCAACCTAGGAAAAAAAAATTTTACCTGCCTCATTGCCCCGCCAGATTTAAATCGATAATTCCCGGTACTTTCTTGGCAGTGTGACAATGTACACTCAATTGAAAATACACATATATGTTGAGGACAAGTTGATTATAAATATTTGAAGCAGTTACTTTGTAACGAAACGCATCATGTCTCAAAAATGAATAAAAATAGAAATATATATGTATTATATATAATTAAGGGTTGAATGTATTTCTACAAAGTTAAAGTCAATGATTGTTATTTAAGATATTGAAAAAACCGTCTAGCAAGCAATAAACCACGTTAAATTATTTTATTCTGTATAAATGAATTACACTAACACTACACATGCGCGCAATTTTTCTTGGGTATAACTGAATCTTGAACCTGCTTTTGTCAATCTATGCTTATAGACTATAGACGAACATTTTATCGAAAGAGGTTTTTCGAGGGATTTTTAAGTTTATGTTGGCCATTTTCAGAATAGAATGTAACAGCTGTATTGTCTGAAGTTGCTTAGTGATTGTTGTCAATATTTTATATTGGGTGTTTTTAGAGTATTGGAACTTTAAATTGAAATAAAACACATTTAAATTAAGATTGAAGTCAATTTTTTTTATTTGAAAGATAATTTATGACATTTATGTTTTAAAAATAATTTCTGGCATATGTCCACCACGACTAGCTCTGAGGAACCGCATTCGACCAGACCAATGTTTGACAACTTTTTCGAGTAATTCAAGTCTTAGTTAATCAACAACACAAGTTATGTTGGCTTCTAAAGCGTCTATTATTTCTGGTTTATCAGCATAAACCAATGACTTGACATAACCCCAAAGAAAATAATCCAGTAGAGTTATGTCGCATGATCTTGGAGGCCAATTAGTTCGAGCATTTCTCGAAATAATGTTATCGACAAAATCTTTCTTTCAATAAATCAATTGTTAGGGTAGCAGCATGAGGTGTAACACCATCTTGTTTAAACCAAAACACTTCTGGGTCGATACCATTCAAATTTTGAAACAAATAATCATTGATCATCGATATGTAACGAGCACCATTCACTGTAACATTATTTCCAGCATCGTTTATGAAGAAATATGGACCGACGATGCCTCCAGCGTGTAAAGCGCACCAAACAGTGGATTTTTCAGGATGCAATGGAACCTGCAGAACTTGTTAATGATTGTTTTCACTCCATATACGGCAATTTTGCTTGTTCACATAGCCGTTCAACCAGAAATGAGCGTATTCACTAAACAAAATTTTATGATCTATAAGTTTAACGAATAGAACACTGATTTTGAAAATGAATTTCAACAATTTGTTGCGGCGTGAGTCTTTCCATGATAATTTTTCAATTCCTAATGCGCAGAAATGTCAAAACAACATGGCTTGTACCTTCTGTCAAATCACAGTTACCCCTATCGAATGTTCTATCACTCTAAAAAAGCACCCGATTTTTTCTTCAGATGGTTCCATAAGTCTATCAAAAAAAGACATTTTATTGAATTTAATTTAAAGAAATTTTCTGAAATTAAAATCTGTAGAGAGGTGTGACTGAAGAATTACTCTACTTGATATTTATTATATTGAAAATAACTCTCTACCAAGTAATAAACCACTTTTAATTATTTTATTTAAATTATTGCTCAAAAACTTATTGTTGATATAATTCATTGTGAAAAATTGAATACTCATTTAAAATTTGCAATGCTTCTCATACATAAAACTGATACTCACCTTCGCAAAAATCCATTCGGATTAATGAACTCATTCCATGTCTTCGTTTTAGAAGGAGGAATTCGGATCCTACAATATGAGTGTGGACAATCCGAATCATTTTCAATAATTTCCAGTTTGGATACGTTATCTAGTTCGTAAAGGGCTGGTGTTGATAATTCATCCAATCGTACCAAATAAGACAGAGTGGAGGAATTCTAAAAAGTTGAATTGGGGAAATAAAAAAAAATCTGCAACTAATCTGAAATTTGAATATTCATGAAAAATTGAGCATTATGCATTATACAATTATAATAATGACTTATTCCTATTTATATAACTAAACTATACAGAGTGGCAAACGAAAAGTTTTCACCTGGATTTTCCTACGATCACAACAACAAAAAAATCAGAATAAGTACATTTTTCGGTCAAGGGGGACACAAAATCGACATAAATTCAGCAAAATAAATCCTTTCTGTAGGTTCATGCTCAGTTACTGCCCCCTAAAGAAGGCGACCGAAAAATAGTTTTTAATTGTTTTCTTAAAAACCAAAAAAACTGACAATAATTGTACCTGAACAAGAGTTAATCAAAACTAGTTGTCATAACAAAATGACATCCGCTAACTAGATAAATTCGTGTTTGGAAATAATTCCAGCCTCTACGACTCATGTTGATAAATTATTTTTTTTCTCAAAAACCTCGATATTTAGCATGAAATAGACCTTATTTGTTGAGAATGGATCAAGATATCCAAATTAATTTTTTTGTTGTAAAATAGGAATATGTAGAAAAGTTTCTTGCTAAAGAAGGTTTTCGGGTAGCTTTTTCTACTCCTTGCAATCATAGAGGAACACGACCAGAAAATTTTTTGAGAGCCTTCTTGCCCGCATAAAATGTCTGCTTGATTTTATTATTGTCGGTATTTTGGTTCTTGACAAAAATATTCAAAACTGTTTTTAGGGCGCCATCTTTAGGGGGCTGTGGCTAAGCAAGGGGGGCTCGAAGTAATAAAGTTTATATGAAAGACCCAGCCTATTTTAGACAAGGAATCACCCCCTATATTTTTTCGCAACTATTCTTATACACCCTTTATATTATCAGCACATGTGGTGAAATTAACTAATAAAGAATGAAAGGAAACATCAATCGACAAAAAATGTTCCTCATGAAATTCAGAAAGATCTTTTTTATTTTCCTTTCTGAAAAACAGATGGCATCTTTTCCAGAAAAAGAACCTGTGAAATTTTAACCCACGTCTCTTCAGTTAGGAGTTATTTGGATAAAAATAAAATAATCAATTAAAAATATACATACCATCTTACATTAAACATTCAGCCGAAAGGACTCATTTTTAGATAATGCATGGTTCATGCAAAAATTAGGTTATTCCACAGAAATATATAATGGAAGAAGATATAGACTCAGCATTATAAAACCGTCACGCGCATGTGTGACAATACAAAAAGTTTCTCAAATAATATATATTGAGTCCTTTTCGTTGAATGTTTAATGGAACATGGTATGTGTATGTTTTATTGATTATTTTATTTTTATTCAAATAACTCCTAATTGAAGAGACGTAGGTTAAAATTTTTTGAAAAAGTAAAATAAAAAAGACCGTTTTGAATTATGTGTGGAACTTTTCTGGCGGTTGAACTTGTTATTCCTTAATATTCACTGGAAACAATTATATTAGGTGATGAATTTAACTAATTTGGTCAATACTTCATGTTTTCTTTGGTTCTTCTTCAGTTAATTTCCACTACATGCGTTAATAACATTTATAAATATATTGATTTCTAGCAAACCACTTGATGAAACATTTTGGGTATCAATAAGGTAAATAAATCACTTGGCTTAACTTTCACAAAGGTTTAATTTTATGTTGTTGACATATATGTTTTGGATGGAGTAGTCCGTTACTTTGTGATAGTTCATTTTTAATGGACACAAAAAATAGCTCAAATTTTGTCAACAATTAACATAGTAACAGCTTTCACACCCTCCCATAAAATTTCTAATCTCTTTTTTAATCCGAAAGACAAAGAGAACCGACTGAATAATTCTGGAGTCTATAAATTAAGTTGTCAAGAGTGTAATAGTGTGTATATAGGACAAACGGGCTGACCTTTCCATAAAAGGTACAAAGAGCATCAATCTGCTTTTAGGAACCGGAAGAATAATTCCAATTTTGCTAACCATTTCTTCAATACAGATCACACGTTCCCAGAATTGACCAACCTTTTTATCTTGCACGTGGAAGCGAAAGGAATAAAAGTTGACATCCTGGAATCCATAGAAATTGAAAAATATAAGAGGCACGTACCAATAATAAACCTACTTAACGAACAGACGGAACTTTGGGAAACCCCTCTCTTCGAAGCTCTGCCGAAGCCTACAATCAGCATATATAATAGTTGAAATCTAATTTGTTCATTTAGTTTGAAAATGTAGTAAACACTACGAAACTCGAGTCACTATATATCAGTTATAATTAAAAGTGATAGAAAACAAAGTAATTTCTTATTTCATTCCATATATGTTTTGGACTTCAACCCCAAGAATTGGAGCAAATACTTTGGCAACAGGACGGAGCACTCCCGCATAGAGTTTTGGAAGTTCGAGAACATTTGGGTGATCGATTTAATCTCTGGATCGGTTATGGTGCACATATGTCATTGGCCATCGAGAAGTCCGGATTTAACACCGTTGGACACGTTTTTATCACCGTTCCTCTGATAATAATGAAAATGTTGAGATCATCAGAAACAAAATTGAAGCATTAATTCAAAAACTCTATCAGAACCATAATAATGCTATCCCAAATAGTCTAGCCAACTTGGGAAAACGATATGAACTATGAATTTTAAATAATGGGCATTTTGAGCAAATCCTTTAGCTGTAACTGTTCATTTCATACCACTATAAATACTCAGAATGTCGAGTTATTGATTTTTATTCCGTAAGACGCTACGCCTCTTTCTCTTAAAACTTTAAACATCTTTTACATGGTTGTAAGTATCAATAAATATATTTTCACTTGAAATTGATGAAAATAATCTGGATGTAACGCTAAATATTCTGTCCTTTTAGCTGTCTTTTTTATTGTTCTCGGCATAAAATATAGGATAGAGAGAGATATTTTATTAGTAATGATATCTTTGTATGTAATTAATTTGTTGAAATCTATTTAATTTGATTTAGATTTTTTTCGCTTCTGTATAATGCATGTTTCAGAAATAATTTTATTGAATAAAATAGAAAAGCCTTTTACTTGATAGAAGAAATATAACAAAATTTGAATATTAAAACAAATTGAAATATGTTTATCTTCTACAATTTTAATTATTCAATAATAATTTAAATTTTAAATTATTTAATAATAATTGATTATATACGTCTATTGAATGTAAGCGGTGCTTGTTAGACATAAATTTATTTCTAAAAGTTTCTTGAAAAAAAATTTTTTTGAAATTAAAATTGTAGAAGATAAACATATTTCAATTTGTTTTAATATTCAAATTTCATTGAATATCCACGTGTGCCTATTGAATAATATTTAAATAAGGTTATTCTGATTTTCACAAACTTTTATTGTTATGTTTACAACAATCGTTTCGCTATCACAGTAGCATCATCAGGCAAGTTTGTGTGTTTGTGTTACGTTTGTTGATTTATCACAGCCTACTTGACAACTGATTACTGAGCCTGCCAGGTGGTTCCTCGAATTTGAGACTCTGAAGTTCCCAATACAACATAGATAGACCGAAACATGCATATATATTCGTGATCAGGAAAGAAAAAGCTACCCAAAACTAATAAAATATACAGCGTGCTTCATTTGAAAAAATGAAACGGCACTTGATATATTGTCCATTCTGTATATATTCCATTTTGTGAAATTATTTTTCAAAAATTCAGTTGATTTCGTACAACTTTTTTGGATAATTTTTTTTGCAGCTCTATTTGTTACAAAGTAAAAGGAGGAGTCAAATTAAAGTGAAAAACCCGGTACTCCAATGGATCCTCATTTTGATTGAAAAATATTTTTCACGAATGAAGCCTGTTTTTCAGGAACCGCAATGATCAATTACCACAATGAACACATATAGATATGGGCTGAAAAGAATCCACATGAAATTGTAGAAGCTCATTTCCAAGAGCAGTTTTCATTGAATGGCTGAGGCGATAATATTGGCCTTTAATTGATTACTTTCTTATTGCCCGGACAACAAATTGGTCACTCATATGGATATTTCTTGGAAAACGATTAGCCCTTGTTATTCCAAGATTTACCTTTTTTGCTGTGTTCAGCCCATTTTTCCGTTTTTACTCGTGAGATTTTGAACGAAAACTATGAAAACAGATGAATCGGATGTGGTGAACCGTAATCATGGCACGCCAGATACCCAGAATTAAATAATTTGGATTTCTTTTTATGGGGCATCCAACATCCAGTGTACATAAAACCAGTGAATTTTGTAAACGAACTGGGAAATCATGCAATAGGGACAATTGAAACATAGATACTTCGGGAGTGCTCGAAAGAGTTCGGTCATCTATGAAAAAAAACAACAAAGGCTTCTAGTCGAGTTGAAGAAGGACATTTCCAACATTTGTTGCATCGGGTGTTTTTTTTAGAGTGATAAAACTTTCGATAAGGATAACTGTGATTTGACAGAAGGTAGAGCAATGTTGTTTTGACATTTCTGTTCAGTAAGCTTTGACAAATTATCGTGGAAAGACAACTTTCGCCGCAACAACGATTACAAATTGTTGAAATTTATTTTCAAAATCAGTGTTCTATTCGCCAAACTTATGGAGCACTTCGTGAAATTTATGGTTTACATAATCGTCCATCAGAGCAGCTTATTCGTCGAACTATCGATAGATTTCGGACAACAGTTTTCTCTACTCGATGCAACAACAACGATACACGTACAGAAGAAAATATCGCTGCTATAAGTCATAGTGTTAAAGATGATCCAGATTTGTCTATTCGTCGACGTTCACAACAAGTTGGACTCTGTGCATCCACCACATGAAAAATTTTTCATGAAGATCTTGGACTACACCGATAGAAGATCCAACTAGTTCAAGTACTAAAGCCACTTGAGCATAATAGGCGTTGCTTGTTAGCTTGAAGTTGATCCACTTTTTTATCGTAAAATTTTGTTCAGTGATGAAGCTCATTTCTGGTTGAACAGCTATGTAAACAAGCAAAATTGCCGTATATGGAGTGAAAAACAATCCTCAAGAAAATCTGCAGGTTCTATTGCATCCTGAAATATGGTGTGTTTCACACGATGGATACATCATCGGTCCATATTTCTTTAAAAACGATGCTGGAGCTAATGTTACAGTGAATGGTGCTCGTTACAGATCGATGATCAATGATTATTCGTTTCAAAATTTTAATGGTATCGACCCAGACGTGTTTTAGTTCCAACTAGATGGTGCTACACCTCATGCTACTACCGTAACAATTGATTTATTGAAAGAAAGAATTGGCGAAATCATTATTTCGAGAAATGGTCCAATTAATTGGCCTTCAAGATGATGCGACATAACTCCACTGGATTATTTTCTTTGAAGTGATGTCAAGTCATTGGTTTATGCTGATAAACCAGAAACAATAGACACTTTGGAAGCCAACATAACTCGTGTTATTGATGAAATAAGGCCTGAATTACTCGAAAAAGTGGTCCAAAATTGGTCTGGTCGAATGCTGTTCCTCAGAGGTAGTCGTGGTGGACATATGCCGGAAATTATTTTTAAAACATAAATGTCATAAAATTATCTTTCAAATAATTAAAAATTTGTTTTCAATCTTAATTCAAATGTGTTTTATTTCAATTTAAAGTTCTATCACTCTAAAAAAAACACCCGATAGTGATTTTGAAATACGTTTTCCGTTGTAATTTAGTCCCTATGTAATGGTTATTTTTCGATCTTTTCTTTTTTCAAGTATAAAATCTTTATTTACCTAAACATAATCGAAAAACTGATTGATGGAACCGTGAGATTATCCAAATATACCAAACTCTACTGAATTGTTTTGAAAGTTCTGATTTTCCTGACGACATGGAGAGAATTATTTCACATTTTTTTTCTCGAAAACGGTTGCGCATGCGGAAGAACTGCAGGGTATCAAAAAGTTTTTTAATGAGACAAGGATTCTTTCTATATGTTGAATATTATGAGTGGCGCACCACAAAAAGTTCCGAAGGGAAAAGTGGACTCTGCGCCAAAAAAAATCACTCTATAAATTTTCACAGACATCATATGATGTAAAACTCAAGGAATAATATCTTTGCGTAATTTCAGTTGAATATCTCAAGAATTGCAGATAATATTAGAAAAACGAAACGTTTGCTGACGTATGTTTATGAGCCTATTACTCTTATTCAAATA
Source organism: Megalocaria dilatata (assembly GCA_034642435.1). NCBI lineage: Eukaryota > Metazoa > Arthropoda > Insecta > Coleoptera > Coccinellidae > Megalocaria > Megalocaria dilatata. Next base: position 40,365,920 of record CM067859.1, on the reverse strand, counting down.
ATCGTTCTTGTCCATTTGTACCAACAATTTGGGAACACCATGTATAATTACAACCTTAACAAATTTTACATGCTATGTAAATCATCTCAATTCAATTATTCTCAAGATTAAATATTTCCTTGAGGTATTACTCATTCTGATTCCATAATTATCAAACTTATATAGGTAATAAAACTTTTATTATCCATCATTTTGCTAATTTTCTGCTATTCTCAAACGATCCAATTCACCATGGCGTTCACTGCTGCAGAGAATTGAAATTGTCCCCCTTCATTTCAAAAACTTTGAAAGTGTTCGATTAACTGCGAAATTTTTATTATGTACAAATCTCAGTTATTCAAAGGTATCAATATAACTCCTAAATCCATGGAAAGAATTGAACGATTAAAAACAGAAAACGTGAAAAACAACAAGACTGCACAATCAACAAATCTCTATATATTTGAATGGATCCAAAATTTTAACGTTGCTTGGTGAAAATTGTTTTTACATTATAAATGAAGCTCTTCCACTATACAGTGTGGAAACCACTTATGGAATAAAATTCTTTGTGGCCTTACATAAGGCCAGTGTTTTTCATATCTTTATAACATTATAAAGATATAAAAAACACTGGGACACGTCAAGTTTCAAATTCAATGGTTTGCCTTCTAGCATAAATTTAAACATTCAGGAAAATTCCAGCACAGTTCGTCCTCTTTATTTCAAATGGAACACCATGTATATTTTTACATTTTTCAAAGCTCCTTAACAACCTGATTTCAACCAATGCATGGATATTATTTTTAACAATGGGTGAAATAATAATAATAAATTAATAATTTATCAGGCGTTAAATAATGGTATTTTTCGAATAACCTTAATGCAGGCTTACGAAATTTCTGAACTATCAACAAAGTTGGGAAAATTTCTGAAATCAATTCTTGAAACGCTCATGGATCTTGGTTTTGTTAACATTTTTTGTCATTAATACCTGATAATTTATCTACTGAAGCTCTCGAAGGAAATACGGTGTTATGTGGGAGTTTCCACCTCTTAATTCGGGAGATGGAGTTTCGTTCGGAGTCTGCGTACCTGAAACTCTTCAGACAGGCGTAGTGCGCATCTCTGTCTGGGACGCCAGTGACCTTATGTTCCGCTTTGGAACGGTCGTTGAACGCTGTGTGCCTTGCCCTATTTGAACTCGGCGAGGACGGTCAGTCGGCAATTTTTAGACTAGTCGTGTCCTCTATATGATACGCCGGTCAAGCTGCAACAGAGCAAGGCAGGATTCTGGACGAGGGCGAAAGAGGTTGTTGCTACACTACATATACCGATAAATGAAAAAAATCTGCAAATAATTGTTATCAGTCATATACTGCGGTATTGAGATTCACGTTGAAATAGTAAATTCCTAATTGAAAATGTATTTCTTGTAAAAGTATTAATGAAATATTCAACTGAGACTCTCCAAATTGAGATTTTAATGATGATCGGTTAAGAATGTAATTTCAAAAGCCAAGTTGAAGTGGCAAACTTATTCAATCAGAGGTATCCTCAGTTGCCTAATATTTCACAAGGCACTGTTGGTCATTTCCAACCCTTAAAAAGAAAACTGTAATTCGTTCAAGATACTGTGAAATTAGATTCTTTGTTAGGTGTTGCAGAGGATGCAATGACAAGTACACGTCAAATTGCACGTGAAAATAACGTAAGTCATACAACTGTCATGAAGTGTCTTCGCAAATGGAAACTTCATCCATATAGAATTACTTTTGTGCAGGAATAACAGAAGACGACCCAGATCGTAGAATGTATTTCTGTGAAATAATGATGAATAAACTGAACAGAAATGAAATAGCTGTTGGTACAATCCTTTTTCCTAATGAATTATAATTTATATTGAACGGGGAGGTGAAACGACAAAATTGTATATGGTAGTCAGCAGAGAATTTTAATTGGTTGCGTGAGACATATACGCAGTATCCTCAAAAGGTGAATGTTTGAGCATATATATTTATAGATGGGTTTTTGACTGCCGAAAAATATTTGAGTTTGATTAGAGACGAAGTTGCTTTTGAGTCAGTCAACTTATTCATTAATGTAATAGATCCAACTGAATGAAAATATCTGGTTCCAGCAGAATGGAGCCCCCCCATTATGCTTCATAGATCAGAACTTACTCAATCTTTTCCAATGAATGGATTGAATGAAGAGATACTATTGAGTGGCCAGCAAAGATCGCTGTTCAATTTTTCTGTGGGGTTATTTCAAAAACAAAGTTTATGCAACGCAACCAACGAACATTGTGGACCTTGACATTTCAATTAATATCGGGTGTTTTTTTTAGAGTGATAAGTTTTAAATTGAAATAAAACACATTTCAATTAAGATTGAAGCCAAATTCTTTTTGATTTTGAAGATAATTTTATGACATTCATGTTTAAGAAATAATTTTCGGCATATGTCCACCACGACTAGCTCTGAGGAACCGCATTCGACCAGACCAACTTGGACCACTTTTTCGAGTAATCCAGGCCTTACTTTATCAATAACACGAGTTATGCTGGATTCCAAAGCGTTTATTGTTTCTGTTTTATCAGCATAAAACAATGACTTGACATAATCCCAAACAAAATAATACAGTGGAGTTATGTCGCGTTATCTTGGAGGCCAATTAATTGGACCATTTCTTGTTATGCTATTATCGCCAAATCAATTCAATAAATAAAGTGTTACGGTAGCAGGATGAGGTGTAGCACCATCTTGTTGGAACCAAAACACTTCTGGGTTGATACCATTCAAATTTTGAAACTAATAATCATTGATCATCGATCTGTAACGAGCACCATTCACTGTAACATTAGCTCCAGCATCGTTTTTGAAGAAATATGGACCGATGATGGCTCCAGCGTGTAAAGCACACCATACAGTGCATTTTTGAGGATGCAATGGAACCTGCAGAACTTGTTGAGGATTGTTTTCACTCCATATACGGCAATTTTGCTTGTTTACATAGCCGTTCAACCAGAAATGAGCTTCATTACTAAACACAATTTTACGATAAAAAAATGGATCAACTTCAAGCTGATCTAGGGCCCAATCAGCAAACAAACGACGCCTATTATGGTCAAGTGGCTTTAGTTCTTGAACCAGTTGGATCTTGTACTGGTGTAGACCAAGATCTTTAGGCAAAATTTTCCATGTGGTGGATTGACAGAGTCCAACTTGTTGTGAACGTCGGCCAATAGAGAAATCTAAATGATCATTAATACTACGACTTACAGCAGCGATATTTTCTTCTGTGCGTACTGTTCTTTGTTTTGTTGTTTTTGTTGCATCGAGCAGAGAAAATGTTGTCCGAAATCTATCGATAGTTCGACGAACAGGCTGCTCTGATGGATGATTACGTAAATAATAAATTTCACGAAGTGCTCTATAAGTTTGGCGAATAGAACACTGAACTTGAAAATAATTTTTAACATTTTGTATACGTTGTTGTGGCGTGAGTCTTTCCATGATAATTTGTCAATGCTTGCTGAACAGAAATGTCTAAACAACATGGCTTCTAACTTCTGTCAAATCACAGTTATCCCTGACGAAAGTTCTATCACTCTAAAAAAAAAAAACACCCGATATAATAAAATCAATTTCATCATGTATATTTAGTATTCAGTTTCTTGAAACCAATTATAAATACTTTCGAAATTTCATCCGGTATTATTTATAATAGATCATCCTGATATGGTTATTAAGGAGCTTTAAAAGTATACAATGTACAGGATATTCCATTTAAAATAATGAGGAGGGACTATGCTGGACTTGTGCGAAGACGTATATAAATTTATTCTGCTGTACTGCTGCATAAAATATTGAATTATTGTTCAAATAGAGCAGTATCTAACGTAAAAGTTGATGTGTCAAAGTGTTCTTTATAATTTGCCAATATAAGTACACAAATAATTTTATTCCATGAGTGGTTTTCACACTGTATTCGTTATTATTGATATAGAGGTACGCTTCGTCCAGAGTAGTACAAGTTATGCAGTTGGAAGAATTTAATTTATGGTTTTCGAAAAAAAAGATGTTCCAATAATTATTTCATTAATTATCAAGTGAGAATCAATTCCGAACTAATCACCTAAAATGCTGAATACGGGTGTGTAATAAAGTTCATGCTTTCAAGAATTTAATTTTCTTTTGAGAACATGGCTTTGATATTTTGAATTCTTCCACATTTTTATCCATATATAAATATAACAATCATTTGGCTACACAGTAGTACAGTCATATATTCCAGATACTACTCAATTATCCAGAATGTAAAATAACAAAGTTATGACTTTGATTACGAAACAATTGTTATGTTTATAATCAATATGTGTAAATTGCAACAACCTTATTTAAAATATCACACTAAAATAACCTCATTTGAAATACCAAATTAAAATCACCTTTGAAACATAAATGATCAAATTTCTATTAAGTAAAGACTGATTCACTTGAATAAATGTCAATTGATTTCTTAAAATTCCCATGTATTCAAGTTCAGACGATTAATGAAATTTAATTTTATCTGAAAAAGAATGATTTTTGTCTAGAAGATGATTCGCATGATGGCAGTGAGTTTCATTTATATCAAATCTCAAAGCTTTTTTCTCAAATAGAACTTTTCGAGTGAGAGTGGCAGACTTTCATTCATCTGCGGATAATTTCGTATCCAGTGGCTTCCCTCAGGGGTCAGTCCTGGGTCCCATTATCTTCTTGTTTTCTTGTCTGATCTGCCTCGACTACTGAAATCTCCATGCACTTTTTTTCGCACGCGACACGAAAATATATAAGCATGCATCGAATGCGAGTAACCTTCAGGACGATTTGTGGGCTGTGGAGGATTGGTGTCGAAAACGGTTGTAGCCACTAAATACCAGCAAATGCCACGTTTTACACCTAGGCAGAAATTTCCCTGAGTCGATGCAGTCGATGGTCACTGCTTGACCCCCGTTGACCACTATAATGATCTGGGCATCGTAGTATCCTATGATTTGAGGTGGTCTCACCACGTATCGACTGTGGTAATAAAGGCCAGGCAGATGACCTACATGATTCAGAGATCGTTTAGGGGCTGTAGCCTGGCAACGTGTCGAACAAATTTATTTAAATGAATTACTTCAAAAACTCTTAAAACATGTAGCACATCTTCAAAAAATGATTAGAATTCAGTTAAGACGAGTTCAACTTCACATTTAAAGAATAAAATCAATTAACAGTCAATAAACTCACTTAATACGATCTCTAGGAATATGTGTTTGTTGAACATTAAACTAGGTGGTACATCTAATATCCAAGGTACTCTATGTTATATGCTCACAATAAAATCACACAAAGTTTATAAGGCACTTCAGTGGTCTAAGTTGAAACATTCAACACTGCATAATACATTTCTTCATTTGAAAACCTAATATAGTTAAAAAATCAGATTTAATCTATTAGTCTTCTATAATTTTAATTTGAAAAAAAAAATTTTTCATTCAAAACACTTTTAGAATTAAATTAATGTCTAAAATAAGCACCGCTCATATTTAATAGACGTATATAATCAAAACTCAATATATAATGTCAAATGAAATAAATAAACCAACAGATATAAAAAAGTCATTAAAATTAATAAATAAATATTTAAAGGAGACAAAATTTTGTTTCTTATCTTACTTTTAAGGACACCAATTGCATTTTAAAAACATGAACACCACTTAAGGACGTCTCAAAGAATATAATTTATTTGAAATATTTAATATATTTAAATATTCGAATGAGTTAATTCAGAAATCTCTCAAAACATGCACTATATCTTCAAAAACCAAATATAATTCTAGGTAATCTCTTCCTCGGTCCAAAATAATATTCCAAATATCAAAATCAAATAACTATCACTATATCACAACTTACACGTGTTAAGGATGAATGCTTCAAACAGACTAACTTTAAAATTCAAGATGGTCTATGTTCTAACAAAATCACAGAACAGTGTAAGTTATTTTTAAGGTTATATTTGAAATCATTGAAATTCCATAATGAGATTTATTGAAGCCTAAATATAATTATATATTATATATAAAATAAAATAGAAAAAGGCTTTTTTCTTGATAGAAGAAATATAACAAAATTTGAATATCAAAACAGATTTAATCTGTTAGTCTTCTTGTAGATGTCAATGATTTTAAATATAACCTTAAAATTAACTTACACTGTTCTGTGATTTTGTTAGAACATAGACCATCTTAAATTTTAAAGTTAGTCTGTTTGAAGCATTCATCCTTAACACGTGTAAGTTGTGATATAGTGATAGTTATTTGATTTTGATATTTGGAATATTATTTTGGACCGAGGAAGAGATTACCTAGAATTATATTTGTTTTTTGAAGGTATGGTGCATGTTTTGAGAGATTTCTGAATTAACTTATTCGAATATTCAAATATATTAAATATTTCAAATAAATTATATTCTTTGAGAAGTCCTTAAGATGTGTTCATGTTTTTTGAAAGGCAATGGGTGTTCTTAAAGGTAAGATCAGAAACAAAATTTTGTCTGCCTTAAATATTTATTTATTAATTTCAATGACTTTTTTATAACTGTTGGTTTATTTATTCCATTTGACATTATATATTGAGTTTTGATTATATACGTCTATTAAATATTAGTGGTGCTTATTGTAATTTAATTCTAAAAGATTTTTGAATAAAATTTTTTTTTTAATTAAAATTGTAGAATACTAACAGATTAAATCTGTTTTAATATTCATATTTGGTTATATTTCTTCTATCGAGTAAAAAGCCTTTTTCTATTTTATCTAATATAGTTATATATTATATATAATTGAAAACCGTTCTTATTATTTTATTTTATAATATATATATAATTATATTAGGTTTTCGAATAAAGGAATTTATTATTAACTAAGACCATTAAAGTGCCTTATAAACTTTGTGTGATTTTGTTGTGAGCATAGATCATAGAGTACCTTGGATATTAGATGTACCCAGTTGAATGTTCAACAAACAGATATTCCTAGAGTTCGTATTAGGTAAGTTTATTTATTGTTAATTGATTTTATCTTTTAAATGTGAAGTTGAACTGGTCTTATCTGAACTCCAATTATTTTTTGAAGATGTGGTACATGTTTTGAGAATTTTTGGAGTAATTTATTTAAATATATAAAGTATTTCAAATGAATTGGGTTTTGAAAAGTTCTTGAAATTATATTGTATATTTTTGAGAAAAATTTAGTTTTCATAAATATAAGATCAGAAAACAAAAAATTTTGTTTCAAGCAGAGCTCGTACGCTTGTCTGATGAGTTCAGTATGCAAACAAAAAACATTTATTCATTAATTTTAATTGACAATATGTATTCGTTGGTTTTTTTTTAATTCCATTTGATATTTTATAATGAGTTTCGATTTTATACGTCTATTAAATATAAGCAGTGCTACTAAAGACATTAATTTAATTCTTAAAGTTTCTTGAATAAAAATTTTTTGAAATTAAATTGTAGAAGACTAACATATTAAATCTGTTTCGATGTTCAAATTTTGTAATAATCGTTCTATCAAGTAAAAAAACGCTTCTTTTTATTTTATTTGATGACCAAATTATCAAGACATCACCTTATACATACATGTTTCGATCGGACGTTGAATAATCACAAGTTCCTTCACCAAAAAATGTTCAAAATAATTCAAAAACGCCTTTTTTTATTTTCCTTTTCTTAAAATATAAAAATTGCTTAATTGTTGGAGAAATGTCCAGTGAAAATGGGTATTTTTATATATTTTTTAAAGATTATTTTGTTTATTCAAATAACTCCTTACTGAAGAGATTTGGGTCCGAATTTATCAAGTTCTTTCTCTGGAGAACGTGCTATATATTCTTTAAAAAAGAAAAACAAAGGCCTTTTTGAATTAATGTTGACCATTTTTTGGTGATGGATGGTTATTTTTGTAAATCCAATCGATACATATATGTATAAGGTGATGTCTAAATAATTTGGTCATTATTTTGTCTTTCTTTTGATTCTTTATTAGTTAATTTCCATCACATGTGATGATAATTTATATGTCTATAAAGTGTATATAGTATAGTATATATAGGACATTTTTTAAGATTTTATTCTGAATGTTTACATGAGATTTATTTAGATTTAAATCAGTAGAGGTTCTGGAGAATTAATTGCGGCTATTATCTGTAATACAAAGTATAGTTTACTGATGTTTCCAATCATTCGTTTCTCACAGAATTTTGCACTCTCACGTGTTAAAAGACTTAAGCTTCGAAATACAGATCAACTATATAATTCAAGATTGATCTACGTTCTAACAAAATCAAAGAACAGTGTGAGTTATTTTAAGGCTTTTCTATTTTATTTTATATATAATATATAATTATATTTTGTCTTTAATAAATCTCATTATAGAATGTCAATGAATTTAAATATACCTTAAAATAACTCACACTGTTCTTTGATTTTGTTAGAACATAGATCAATCTTGAATTATATAGTTGATCTGTATTTCGAAGCTTAAGTCTTTTAACACGTGAGAGATATAGGTTAGGTTTTTGATTTTGATATTTGGAATATTAAATGAGGACTGAAGACGGGATTCTCTAGAATTATATTTGTTTTTTGAAGATATAGTGCACATTTTTTAGAGATTTTTGAAATAATTTATTCGAATATTTAAATATATTAAATATTTCAAATAAATTATATTCTTTGAGAAGTCCTTTAAGTGTATTCATGTTTTTTAAAAGGCAATTGGTGTTCTTAAAGGTAAGACCAGAAACAAAATTTTGTCTCCTTTAAATATTTATTTATTAATTTTAATTACTTTCGTATATCTGTTGGGTTATTTATTCCATTTGACATTATATATTGAGTTTTGATTATATACGTCTATTAAATGTAAGCGGTGCTTGTGTAGACATAAATTTATTTCTAAAAGTTTTTTGAATAAAAATTTTTTTGAAATTAAAATTGTAGAAGATAAACATATTTCAATTTGTTTCAATATTCAAATTTTGTTATATTTCTTCTATCAAGTAAAAGGCCTTTCTATTTTAAAATCAATAAGGTTGATGTGAAATAAGTAACTGAGTGATATAAAAAACAATGTTCAATAAATCTTCATAATCGTTTATTATATTCCTCCAATTTTATGTATTCACTCGGATGCTCTTCCAAAAAATCATGTCTTTTAACAAGAGGTAATATTTTTTCTATAATTTTGTTTTGTACTGTTTACTGCATTAAAATAATAAACTCCGCCTGGGGTTAGTTGCTGGGTGGATTGAGTAGCCTAGTAATTGCCCCTGCCGGTCCCAAGCCCGAATAAAGGAGCAGGGTTCTCAGGTCAGGTTAGCTACCCGCCTGAAGTAAAAAACCAAAAATGCTCACAGAACCGCAACTTTGCCTCGGAACAGGACTGATCTAACGGTAACGACCCATGCAAGGAAAAGGATTAGAAAATGGAAAAAAACTAGTCATTTTACGCTGCGCTACCTGGAACATAAGATCACTCAGTGGAAGAGAACAAGAACTAATGATCGAACTGCAACAGAACAAAGTTGATATATGTGCTCTGCAGGAAATTAAGAAAAAGGGAAGAGGTCAAAAGCAGTACGGTGACTACATTTTAGTGTACAGTGGTGTGAACAATGAACAGCGTGCCAAAGAAGGAGTGGCAATTGCACTGCACAAGAAATATAAGAACTGCCTCAAGGAATGCCAATACATTTCTTCAAGAATAATAGTTATTAGAATACACACCGAATCACAAGAATTGTACATTATTTCCGCGTATGCACCCGAAGAAAACAGACCTTAACATGACAGAGTACAGTTTTATGATCAACTCCAAAGCACTATCGAATTGATCCCTCAAAATAAACCGATGATATTACTTGGAGATCTGAATGCTCGCGTCGGTACTGAAACCTTACCTGGAATCAAACAGCGATTCAATGAAGATGCACTAAACAATAACGGAGAACTGCTAATAAACCTATGTGCAATGAATGAACTCAGAATTAATAACACCTTCTTTGACCATAAACCGCAATATAAGTATACATTCAGTAACACTCGGGGACAACAAACTGTTATTGACTATGTGATGACCAACAGACACCTACATCCTTCCCAAATACTGGACATAAGCCTACTTGAAGTACAGAAGTACTCAAACTTCCGAAGACTACCAGGAGTACAAAAGAGTACGGAATATTACCAACAACCTCGTCAGACAAATAAAAGGCAGGCATTGGGAAGTCTTTTCTAAAAGAATGGAAAGCGACTTCTACGGACTACAGAAACAGATATGGCGGCTAATCAGGAAACAAAGACGGTAGTTTTTTTATTTTATTTTATTTAGCACTGTAATATACAGGTATAACGGGAAACCCCCAATAAACAAGATAATACATAAAAATATTAGAGTATAAATTTCCTCGAATATACAATCACAATTAAGTCAACCACAATAATCAGCATAAGTAAATCTCTCTCAACCGTGAAAGGGTCCGGCTCCTAAACCGTCTCAGTGAAACAGAAAAGAAATCGAATTCACCACATCCATTATCAAAATCGAGAATACGCGACGGAAACATGTGCCTACCATAATTTGTTCTGTGCGCTATGTTACGGAACAAACGAACAGTTCTGGTAAATCTCGGACGAATGCTGAAACCGATACGCTCCAAAATTCTAGGAGAGTCAACTGTCCCATTAAGGAGCTTAAACAGCAAGCAAAAATCTGCCAACCACCGGCGGACCTCAAGAGTGTCCAAACCTGAGCCCCTACGAACCATATCCACGTCACAGTCATACACGCCGTCAGTCCTGAAGCTGAAATAGCGCAAGAACCTTCTCTGAATTCTCTCCACAGCACGTATATGGCAGCTGTAAAATGGTGACCAAACAACTGATCCGTACTCCAAAATGGGCCTAACCAATGAAACATATAACATTTTCAAAACATGTGGAGAGAACTCAGCGCTGTTACGCATAATAAAACCCAGAGTGCGGTAAGCTCTGCTAGTTATATCAACAATATGATTCCTAAAATCGAGTCCACTATCCAATTTAATGCCCAAATCGTCGATCAGCTCCACTCTGGACAATAAACAGCCATTGATGTTGTAATAATAAGTGAAAGACCGAGTGCCGCGATGAAAACTAATAATCTTACACTTTGAGACATTCAAATGCAAGCAATTTCTTACCGTCCACGAATGAAATATTTCAAGTTCCTGCTGCAACTGTAATGCACTCTCAAGATTCTTGATCGGAGAATACATCTTGAGGTCATCAGCGAATAACAGAAACCTCACATCCAGAATCGTATTCAGATCATTTATGAATAACATAAATAAAATTGGTCCCAAGTGGGATCCCTGAGGCACGCCTGAAGTCACCATGAATTCCCTTGACATGAAGCCTCTATATCTTACCAGCTGGGTACGCCCGCACAAAAATGATCGAAACCATTGCAGCAGAGAACCTGACAAACCGAGTGCACCCAACTTAGCGATTAAGAGGTTATGATTTACTTTGTCGAACGCTTTCGAGAAATCCGTATAAATCGCGTCCACCTGAGTACCAGCCTCAAAATATTCAACAATGTCATTAACATAAAGTACCAAATTTGACACCGTCGATCTGCCCCTCCGGAAGCCATGCTGCTGATCAATTAAAATACTATTACAATTCCACGATAAAAAACTACTGAGTAAACTATCCAAAAGTTTGGGAATTGCTGATTGAATCGATACACCGCGATAGTTCTCCACGTCCATTCTAGAGCCCGACTTGAAAATGGGCACAATAAAACTCTTCTTCCACATTTCCGGAAACACCCCACGTTCGAGAGACATATTGAACAACGCACAAAGAGGCAAAGTCAAAGTATTGACGCATTTCTTCAAAACAAAGTTAGGTATCCCATCAGGACCACTAGAAAATTTCGACTTTACATTACTTATGATCCCGTAAATCTCTCCGGCAGTAAAACTACATGAGCTAAGGTTAATCTCATGTTTCGAATCCATATCCGGCGGAACAACAACCTCGCCATTGTAAACTTCGCAAAAAAAATCAGCAAATCGTTCCACTACATCCTTGCCGCTAGAAACCAACTTATCGCGAAATTTCATCTGCTCAGGCAGACCAGAACATGTCTTTTTAGAATTTAAATAAGACCAAAAATACCGCGGATTCGAACATATGTTGTTCTCGACCCTTTCTAAATACCGATCATAAAGAGATTTACTAAGTGACTTACAATTTTGTCTCAAACCAGAAAAGTCATCATAATCTCTAGAGTCCTTGGACCTCAAAAATCTTCTATGAGCTCTCTTCTTCGCTGTTATCATTCTAATAAGTCGGGCGCTGAACCAAAGTGGATATCTTGAGCATCTTCTGGGTTTCAGTGGTATAAAATGTCGAAGACCAGCATACAATATGTTATAAAACTCACCAACAGCAACATCGACATCGCCTCCACCAAAATTCCACTCTACCGAGGCCAAGAAGTCGTTCAGACCAACGTAGTTTCCCTTGGCGAAATCAAATTCCTCTCCACCACAAATAATCGACCTATCGGGATCAACTCTCACTGGAACCAAAAACTGCAAGCCAGTATGATGCACACCAGCACTCTGCAACGGATCCGACGCTACCACTACCTCCGTTGACTGCTCATTTGTGAACACAAGGTCTAGGTATGTGTTGCGGCTATTGGGTACCCTGCAAACCTGAGACAGATTGGCGAATTGCATAGAGTTTTTCATGATCAAATACTTTTCATTCACATCTCCAAGAGAAAAGTGATCACCACTGAATCCAGCACCAGTCACGTTGTAGTCGCCACAGATGAACATCCTTGAATCAGGATACAGCATTGAAACCTCTTCGACAGCTTGTCCGTGGGCAGCATAGTCTTGTTCACTCGAATTTGGTGGTAAATATACTCCACCAACTATCACGTCATGGCTACCTTTAATTAATACGAACAGCTGCTCAACACTATTGAATGAATGTTCGATCATACTGCCACCAAGCTTAGACCTAACCAAAACGACAACGCCGCCACCTCTAGATTTGGAACTTGTTTCACTAATTCTGTCCATTCGAAAAACACTATAACTATCCGGGCATATTTCCGAGTCCAAAATGTCAGCGCCAAGCCAACTTTCCGTAAGAACCACCAAATCATAAGAAGAATGTTGTAGCGAAGCATAAATGTCTCTCAATTTGGTGCGTATACCACCCATGTTGTGATAATAAACAACAAGATCTTTTGGGGGGAAACCTAGTTTTTCGATTTAGTGGAAACTATGGTTGGATTGCCTCTTATAAACTTCATTAATATCTCAGTCTCACCAGCTCCCCTTCGGCGGTCAAGCTCCTCACGAATCGAAGCTAGCTGTCGACGCTGCATGTCCGTTTGGTCACTCCTGATCTTAACTGTACCACCACACTCCTTCGAAATGGCCGAGGAACCTTTCAGAACGGCCATTGCAATAGACGGCTCAGAAAACACTACCTTGGTTGGTCTAGCTGCCTTTCCCTTCTTTCCCAATCGAACCACCTTGAGGACTTTCTCTTCAGTAATACCCAGAGAACTGACAATACCAGTGATCTTCTCCCTATCATATGCAATCCGCTCCTCCAAGGTTGAACTAGGAGATTCCACCAGATTAAAAACCATGACATTATTGGCTCGTGACATTCGATCATTGATTTCCCCCATTATCTCCTCCTGTCCCGGGCCACTCTGGCTTTTCAAGACCGCCACCTCAGAACTCAACACGTTCACCTGTTCTTTTAGACATTTATTTTCCTCAACAACAGTCTCAAACTTCAACACCATATCCGAATATTTCTTCTCCATGCTTTCAAGCTTAACCATGATGTCCTCAAGGGTGACCCCTCTCCTGTTGCTCCTTGTACCAGAACTAGCCATATCCGAATGTGCAGGAGGATCCTCGCGTGTGTATAATACTCTACCCGAAAACGGATTCGATTACATGAGTTACATGAGTTGATTAATAGGAACCGTATATCAAAGGAAACTTGGGTGAATTACTTGAAAAACCTATATAAACAACAGCAGACCCGAAGTGATCCTAATAACCCCGAGATCGTAACAGACGACAATATAGTTATTGGAGAGGAAGATGTTAAAGTGGCTCTCAAAAAACTTAAGAATAGAAAAAGTCCTGGAATTGATGGAATAACCAACGAGTTGCTTAAGTACGGAGGTGATAGCATCATAGAACAACTCCTGATAAATAAGATCCTGCAAAACCACAAAATACCTGATGAATGGAGAATCAGCAAGACAATACTCCTCTTCAAAAAAGGCGACAAACAAATACCATCCAACTATAGAGGAATCAATCTACTTCCAACTGCACTCAAGCTAACCACGAGAATCCTTACCAACAAAATCAATGAACATATTGCACTTAGGGACGAACAGCAGGGATTTCGATCAGGAAGATCATGCACAGACGCCGTATTTGTTATAACTGAGAAATCTATAGAATATAACCGACCGGCTTTTCTGTGTTTCATAGATCTGGAGAAAGCATTTGATCGCGTACAGTTGGAAGATGTCATACACTTGCTTCATGACAGACAAATACCCTACAACTTTGTGAAAACCATCGAAAATATATACAAGGCTAACAAGATTCAAGCAGAAATTAATGGTGAAATAACAGAAGGAATAGACGTTGATATTAGCATCCGACAGGGTGATTCCCTGAGTCCTCTTCTCTTCAACATCATCATGGACGAAATAATTAAACACATAATCAAACTAAGAGGATACAAGTTTTGGAACAAGGAAATTAGAATACTTTGCTACGCCGAGGATGCAGTATTGATCGCGGAGAACGAAGACGATCTTCAAAGACTCCTGCATCAGTTCAACATAATAGCAAAAAAGGAATGATTATATCGACATCAAAAACTAAATGCATGACCACATCAAAGATGCCTCTTAGATGTAAGCTGGAAATTGATAACCAGGTTGTACAACAGGAGATGAGGTTCAAATATCTTGGCGTCGAGATATCTGGATTTGGTGATGTCGAGGCGGAAGTGAGAGGACAAGCTATGAAGGCAACAAGAACAGCCGCATGTCTCAACAACATCGTGTGGAATAATAAGCACATTGGAATTGAAGTTAAGTCTAGAATCTACAGATCGACGATTAGACCAATTCTCACGTACACTGCAGAGACCTCGAGAACGAGCCAAATATTGGAGGCTGCTGAAATGAAAGTGGTGCGCAAGATGGCAGGAAAAAAACTCACTGATCGGGTGAGGAGTGAGAACATGAGAGAAATGTGTGGAATCGATAATATCAATGATTGGGTACTGAAAAGGAAACAGCAATGGAATGAGCATATCGACCGCATGGATGAAAACAGAATTGTAAAGATGGCAAGAGACAAGTCACCAGTTGGTCGTAGGAGTGTAGGAAGACCACGCAAACGGTGGAGTGATAACTTACATACTTGAACGAACACAGGCAAAGAAGCAAAAAAAACAAGCAATATTGCTTAATGATTAGAAAGAAGAAGAAGAAGACTGCATTAAAATGAGATTTTTTTGCTAGTTATACGTTTTTTGGATATTCTAACATTCTTACTGTGTTTAACTCTTTAGTGTCCAATTTGCAATTCTGAAGAAAATTGTTCTCTGCTATGTCTACTAATAAGAAAATTATTTGATTTAAAATGTTAGATATGATCATATTCAAGATTTTTACAGTTCTACTCACAGTATATATAACCTCAGGATTATTATCCACCAAAAATTTTGAAGCAAATCTTTGGTCAACTGAGCCTGCTGAACATAATAGTCTCTGAATTAATCGTTCTGCAACACTCTTGGCTTGGAGGAACAATTTATCTGAAATGATGATTTCATTTAGAAGAGAAGTCCTCATGTCAATGTGAAGAAATTCAACCAACGTTTTTATTTCTTCCTAATGAATAATGAAATAAACACATAGGTAAAATCTCTTTCAATGTGAATGATAGCTTTATAAATATTAATTAATTAGTTTCTCACTTTCTAATAAATATCTTCTTATCTCTAGTATATTCAGTATAGTATGCAGTTTCATGAACTCTCGATCGTTTGGCAATAATGAAAAATATTACCACGAAACGTTTTTTCACTCGCACACTGTTTAAGTAAAGTATTAAAATCAGATGAGTTAACTTTTCATTATGTGAGTAAGTACGTGAGTGCCGATAGCTCAGTTGTCAGAGCCTTGGACGAAAAAGATAATGTATTTATGCATCATTATAAAGTACAAGCAAGGTTACAGGTAAGAAAACTGTCAAAATATAAAAAAGATGGCATAACTATAGGGATGTTATATAGCTTCCCATAAACATAGACTCTTCAGGTCAGTTTTATAAGTCATAAACAATAGTATACTCAGAGTGAAAATCCTATCATACTATTCTCACGCACCCTGATAAACTTTCCGTACATAAAATACCATTCCTCTCGGCAGTTGTTGCCAGAGGTAGCGATACCAAGAGCTTTTTTTAAAAAAAAAAAACATTTGAGTGTAATCACATCAGGGGAAAGGTACTAATTGACCGTACTCCTGACCCTCATATTTCCTCCCCCCCTGTCTCTGTACCTTGTCGCGGTGGGGGAGCTTGTCATACGAGTGTCTCAGTTTCATTTATGAAATCGGTATGGTTATGATGCCTAAAGCAGATGACTCGCAATCCAAACTTCCTTACTTTCTTTCTTTCTTGCATACCATTCCATCATGCTGTCCCACTCCATCCTTTTCCTACCACAAGGCAATCGTACAGAGGAGTTGTGGCTTTGACCTGTGACAGAGTCACGTGACTCTGCGATCGATTAGAATTTTGTAATCCTTTGATTGGCGAAGGCGATACCCTGCTGAATCTCAGCGTGGGTTTTCCAACCTTCGTCCTCTTATTAGCTGAAGGATCTTAAATGGTTGCTGAAGAAAAAAGGGAGACTACGACGTTTCGAACAAGTTGGTTAGGCTTGGGAGATTCGCTCTGCTCACTCCCAAATTTGGCTCCATTTTTAGATCCTGAAGCTCCTGCTGCGGGGTCCTGATTGGTCCGTTGGAGGACAAAGGGAGACTACGATGTTTTGAACAAGTTGGTGGCCTTGGGAAATTCGCTCTGTTCGCCCCTAACTTCGGCCCCATTCGTGGATCTTTAAGCGTATCTTATCCGCTGTGAGTGGTTCGTTGGAGGAAAAAGGAAGACTACGACGTTTCGACCGGGAATAGGGGACCGGAAGACTCGCTCTGCTCGCCCCCAACTCTGGCCCCATTTTTGATCCTAAAGCCCATCCTTTTCGATACTTCGGAGCCTCGCTTTTAGCAATCGAACAGCAATAGCGGTCCTTTGAGCCAGGGGGTCCATGCTGGGAAGCTGTTATTTGTGTTGATTCGTTGCTTCAATCTTTCATAACCATAGGGACACTCTGATCAAACGACTGTGTATTGGAATCGACACGGCGATCCTCCTTTTGGGAGGGGGGAGGTGACTTGTGGAGGTCCCTCACCTCGTGGAGGTCCCTCACTCTCACCTAGTTGTACTGGCGCAAAGTTCTCTATAAACTTCCTTCAAAATTCCTATCTTTCTCTTTCAGCTTATCAAAGGTCTGCTGAAGTGTCAAAACTTGAGCAGAAACCCGGGATAACGGTGATGACAATGGTACTTTAATGTTATTCGAGAGCTCTGCTCAAACGTTAACTTGTACAATTTTGAGTATGACTCTCATGAATACGCTTACCAGGCCAGAAAATCAGCGGAACTTACATTATAAAATTTGGTCGGGAAATTAAATCAGTCTCTTGATAATCGAGAGATAGCACTCACAGCGTTTCTCGACATTGAAGGTGCTTTTAACACAATACAATACAGCTTCTCTCGCTGAGGCTATCTCTGCGAGAGGAATGGACCGCTGTTTTGTAGGTGGATACAGGAAATGCTATGCAGCAGACTTATAAGAACCTAATACCAGGGTGAGGTCTTCGAGTTCAAGGCTGCGAAGGGTTGTCCGCAGGGGGTATTCTCTCACCCTCACTGTGATTATGACCTGCCAATCATAGTGATAGGTAAATCGGAGATGACGATATGGGCCGTCCTTCAAGAGATGCTGGACACTATCGACAAATGGTGCATAAGGAAAGATATGTCTCCCAACCGAAAAAATGTAGTTATAGTACTATTCACCAAAAAACGAAAGCTGGATGGATGAGAACAGCCGACAATCTGTGGTGAAACAATACAATTCTTTAATGAGGCAAAATACCAGGAAATAGTCCTGGACAAAATTCTCAGTTGGAATGCACACCTAGACAAAATGTGTCATGAAGCCAGAATGAGATTATAGACCTGCAGGCGAATCAGCGGTAAAACCTGGGGTTTAAAGCCTAGGCAGATGTACTGGCTATTACACTATGGTAATTACACCAAAGATAACGTATGGCGCTGTAGGGTGGTGAAAGAAGGACCAACAAACAACTGGCCAACATAAGCTTACACGACTACAAAGACAGCATTGCCTCGTAAATTACAGGTGCATTTCGCACCACACCTACTGCATCCATGGAGATCTTATTAAATCTACCATCCCTGCACCTGTTCGTACAGAGGGAGGCGGAACAGACCGCATACAAAATACATCAACTGGTGATAGATTGACCAGAGGAAACAGTGATGGGAGGCTCAGGATTGCTGGACGAGTTTCTTATGAGCAGCATTCTATCAACTTCCTC
The DNA here is from genome assembly GCA_034642435.1 of Megalocaria dilatata. Taxonomy (NCBI): domain Eukaryota; kingdom Metazoa; phylum Arthropoda; class Insecta; order Coleoptera; family Coccinellidae; genus Megalocaria; species Megalocaria dilatata. The sequence continues at coordinate 40,347,081 of CM067859.1, read as the reverse complement.
GGATCTAATGTCAAAAGTCACGATCCAAGAAAGGAATATCAATGTAATTATCCACAGCCAAGACTAATGAACCCAGCATGCTGAGGTTCTATTGAGAACCTTCGCTTGTTCACAGACGGCTCGTGAACGACGAACGAAACGAAAGCGGGAGTAAACCGAGAGTCAGCATCTCATAGAGTCTCGGTCAATACGCAAGCATATTTTAGGCAGAACTATTTGCCATTGAGACGCGAAGAATCTGCTGATAAAACGGCAAATCCACCACGCTAAAATCAAGATATTTAGCAATAGTCAATCAGCACTAAAATCTCTTGTACATCGAGAACAATCTGGAGTTACCTCTAAATCTCTAAACAGGCTCTAACAGCGTCACTCTTGTTCAGATACTGAGCCACTCAAACTATTTGGGTAACGAAGAGGTAGATCGGTTGGCGTTTGCTGGAGCCACGTTGCCTCTGGCAGGCCCGGAACCCTTCCTGTGAATACCACATGACGTGGCTAAGCGGACAATAACAGACAGAATGAACTCTAGACTAGAGTCTTTCTGACCGAGCCATCCAGGCCTGAAATATCCGAAAGCGTTCCTTGAAACTGCTTCGAACCAAAAGAAGGCAGACCTAGCGCTAGGTCGGGACAAAACTGAACTCAGAATTCTTCTCCGGGTTATGACAAATGACTGCAAGCGGAAAGTACATTTGCACAAAATCGGTCTGGCTGAAGATGATGAATGGAGGCTGTGTCTTGAGGACACTGAAACAGCCATGCACAACGTCTCAGAGTGCCTAGCGGTGAGTAGCATCAGATTCGAGGTCTTTGTTCAGGCTATTCTAGCTCACTGCGAACTGGAAATAATACCCCCGAATAAGATTATCGATTTGATCCAAAAACTGGATCTCATTAGGGAAATATAGATTAGGAGTGAACCACAAAAGTGCACTCGGACACAGTGATAGGGTGGACGGACACCTGTTCACTATAAATAATAATAAAAAGAATAAGTGTAATCAAGGCTCTTGTGTGTTAATAAATCAAGTCAAGTATAGAGGAAACAATTTTTTAAGGTCAGTACAAAATTGAGTACTTCCTATATATGGGATATTAGGCAGAAGCACTGCTGTTTATAATTTATATTCCGTTTGAAAGAGACTGGAGCATTTAACATGTCCATCAACATAACATTTTGAGCATCTTGATCATCTTTCATGACAATATCCACAGCTTCTCTATTTGGCTGGTATGAAGACAAGGTTGACCCATTTTGTGGAAGAAGATGATGGCAATCTGTCTCCTGAATTTCAACTGATCTAAGGCTTTCTACTCCTTTTTTATGTAATTGCCATGCAATTCGGATGCACATGCAGTATGTTATTAGAGAAAAATAACATTTTACCCCCTCAGCTAAGCACGATATAAACACACATTCCGAACGATTAACTCCTTCCGTATTAGAGTAATAGTACATATTTTTAAGATGCGGTTACAGCACTTAAGAAATATATATTCCAATGTATCAATGATGATGAGAAAAACTTTGAAAGTTCAACCTGATTTTTTTTCTAAAGTACCTCTTGACAGCTTGAAGAGATTCTTCCTCTGCATAATTTGCACAAACAATTACAATGTTGTTGTCATTCCACTTCCTTCCTATATAGTATTCTGATTCGAAATGTTCTTATGATCAAATGTTCTTTGCTCCTCTTTGGAATTCATGAGAGTATTTCCTTGCAGTCTGTTTTCTCCCACCTTACCAATTGCAATAAATTTTTATGGGTGAGCTCCTCGAGAAGCGAAATGGACGTGAAGAATGAAAATATTGATGTTAGATGTATAGATTGTTATAAGGTAATTTCTTTCGCAAGAGCTGTTCATATTCCAATACTACTTCCGCACCTACTCCAAAGTCTGTATATCATTCACTCATTCATTCATTGAAGCACCTTGATAGTACTCGAACCAATTCAAGTACCCAAGTCTAGTACTTGCAATACAAACTATCTTATTTATTTTCTATTAATGTATTGCTTACAATCATGTCGCTCATAATGAGGTACTATGGGTTCATCAGTTCAGCATAGCTTTAGTAAGAGTTCTTCAAACATCTTCTACTCAATAAATTGAGAAGAAGCATCTCTTTTCCGAATTTGGTCATAGCGATATGTATTAAGATTATCTGAATCATTACCAATACATAATCCTCCTTGGAATTTGCACATATCCACCGAGTAACATACACCTATCAGTGCCCTCAATTGTAAAAGCTATATTGAGTGGCGATTAACGAAGAGTTCAGCTGTTTTTTCCTCTAGGAATATCAAGAAGTGATCTATCGGACTACTCCCCAATTAATATCAGAATAAAATAGAAAGGCCTTTTACTTGATAGAAGAAATATAACAAAATTTGAATATTAAAACAAATTAAAATATGTTTATCTTCCACAATTTTAATTTAAAAAAAAAATTTTTATTCAAAAAACTTTTAGAAATAAATTTATGTCTAACAAGCACCGCTTACATTTAATAGACGTATATAATCAAAACTCAATATATAATGTCAAATGGAATAAATAACCCAACAGATATACGAAAGTAATTAAAATTAATAAATAAATAATTAAAGGAGACAAAATTTTGTTTCTGGTCTTACCGTTAAGAACACCAATTGTCTTTTAAAAAACATGAACACACTTAAAGACATCTCAAAGAATATAATTTATTTGAAATATTTAATATATTTAAATATTCGAATAAATTATTTCAAAAATCTCTAAAAAAATGTGCACTATATCTTAAAAAAACAAAAATAATTCTAGACAATCCCGTCTTCAGTCCTCTTTCAACATTCCAAATATCAAAATCAAAAACATAACCTATATCACTCACGTGTTAAAAGACTTAAGCTTCGAAATATAGAATATCAATGAATTTAAATAAACCTTAAAATAACTCACACTGTTCTTTGATTTTGTTAGAACATAGATCAATCTTGAATTATATAGTTGATCTGTATTTCGAAGCTTAAGTCTTTTAACACGTGAGTGATATAGGTTATGTTTTTGATTTTGATATTTGGAATGTTAAAAGAGGACCGAAGACGGGATTGTCTAGAATTATATTTGTTTTTTGAAGATAAAGTGCACATTTTTTTAGAGATTTTTGAAATAATTTATTCGAATATTTAAATATATTAAATATTTCAAATAAATTATATTCTTTGAGAAGTCCTTTAAGTGTGTTCATGTTTTTTAAAAGGCAATTGGTGTTCTTAACGGTAAGACCAGAAACAAAATTTTGTCTCCTTTAAATATTTATTTATTAATTTTAATTACTTTCGTATATCTGTTGGGTTATTTATTCCATTTGACATTATATATTGAGTTTTGATTATATACGTCTATTAAATGTAAGCGGTGCTTGTTAGACATAAATTTATTTCTAAAAGTTTTTCGAATAAAAATTTTTTTTTTAAATTAAAATTGTAGAAGATAAACATATTTCAATTTGTTTTAATATTCAAATTTTGTAATATCAGAATGTTTTGGATCTATTATTCATGAGTGCGCTGGTGTTGTCCCTTCAAATACCTTTTTCTTTGTTTATCTCCTAATAATAACCATATTCTGCCTATTTATAATAAAGGCAGATAGTCTTCTGATGAAAAATAGTAATTTTCGTAAATGAAAAATTATACTAATTAAAAAATAATTAGTATAATTTTTCATGAACTTCTCTTTTATTTTATGTAGAAACATCAAACACTCAAACAAATAGAGAATATATATTGTAAATATATGGTTCTCTGTCTGAATAGATTCTACAGGATTCTCTTCATTTCATGATGAAAATTATCCAGAATGTTCTTTTTTGGATCATGAACATTTCATCTAAATTTTGTGGGGTGCCCAAAAAAATTATTTCATATCTGAGTGATGATTCGAAATTTGCATGGTATAATATTCTGATTGATTTCATATTCAGGTATTTTTTTTAATTCTAATGGAATGACTTACTTTATTTACTTTCTGACTGGGATATTCAATTTTCTGAAATTAAAATAGAATCCAGAAACACCTCCAGAAATTTTGTATTTTCTGTGACACAAAGGATGTCATCATTTAGTCCGATTTTTTTCAGGTTTTATTTTGTTACATCCGGCTGTACTAAATATGATAAGGTTTGTTTTTCCGGTGTTCAATAGCAATTGATTTGAATCAAACCAGATTTTAGCTCTACTAAAAAATCAGAACCTGTCCTAATCAAATCCTCTTCCTCTTCAGCTCCTGAGAGTAAGTTTGTATCATCCACGAAGTTGACCAACCATTCATTTTCATCCTCCACACAATATCTTCCACATCGTTCAGAAACACCAGACAGAACAGAGGTCCCAAGACGTTTCTTTTGTATCGGGTGTTTTTTTAGAGTGATAGAACTTTAAATTGAAATAAAACACATTTAAATTCAGAATGAAGCCAATTTTTTTTTATTTGAGAGATAATTTTATGACATTTATGTTTTAAAAATAATTTCTGGCATATGTTCACCACTACTAGCTCTGAGGAACCGCATTTGACCAGACCAATTTTGGACCACTTTTTCGAGTAATTAAGGCCTTATTTAATCAATAACATGAGTTATGTTGGCTTCCAAAGCGTCTATTGTTTCTGGTTCATCAGCATAAACCAATGACTTGACATAACCCCAAAGAAAATAATCCAGTGGAGTTATGTCGCATGATCTTGGAGGCTAATTAATTGGACCATTTCTCGGAATAATGTTGTCGCCAAATCTTTCTTTCAATAAATCTATTATTACGGTAGCAGCATGATATGTAGCATCATCTTGTTGGAACCAAAACACTACTGGGTCAATACCATTCAAATTTTGAAACAAATAATCATTGATCATCGATCTGTAATGAGCACCATTCATGGTAACATTAGCTTCAGCATCGTTTTTAAAGAAATATGAACCGATGATGCCTCCACCGTGCAAAGCACACCATACAGTGCATTTTTCAGGATGCAATGGAACCTGCAGAACTTCTTGAGGATTGTTTTCACTCCATATATGGCAATCTTGCTTGTTTACATAGCCGTTCAACCAGAAATGAGATTCATTACCAAACACAATTTTACGATAAAAAAGTGGATCAACTTTAAGCTGTTCTAGGGCCTAATCAGCAAACAAACGATGCTTATTATGTTCAAGTGGCTTTAGTTCTTGAACCAGTTGGATCTTGTATGCGTGTAGACCAAGATCTTTACGCAAAATTTTCTATGTGGTGGATGCACAGAGTCCATCTTATTGTGAACGTCGAGGAATAGAAAAATCTGGATCATCATTAACACTATGACTTACAGCAGCGATATTTTCTTCTGTACGTCAGTTCTTTGTCTTGTTGTTGGTGTTGCATCGAGTAGAGAAAATGCTGTCCGAAATCTATCGATAGTTCGACGAATAAGTTGTTCTGATGGACGATTATGTAAACCATAAATTTCACGAAGTGCTCTATAAGTTTGGCGAATAGAACACTCATTTTGAAAATTAATTTTAACAATTTTAAAACGTTGTAATATACTAAATACAAGTATGGAAAAGATAGTTGGAAAGATACGAAATTCAATGTTAATCAAGACGATGACCAGGGTCCAGTGGAGCAGTAGAAAAATCAGAACCTCAGCGCGATGCGACTACTGTTCTCTCTCAATGACAGTGGAGAGTCGGGGTGGGTTCGATGGAAAGGCTCTGCAGTCTGCTTTCATTCACTTCAAGCGTATTCCATTTTACACGGGGAATTTATTTGCCACGATTAATGACACGAATAATTTCCTCTGTGAAAATAAGTACTTCTTTTTCGCCATAACTGGCTCGAAAGTGAAATAAGTTCTATGAAAATAGGAAATTTTTTTGGCTTCCTTGATATGTAACCTTGTCTTCTCAGTGACATACGGTTTCTGGACATACTTTTAAATTTGCTTGATTACCAAATCCGTAAGGCCGATAAAGCATTTAAATTGTTTCCCTTAATCTTACGCAGTCTTCCTGAAACTGGTCTATGCCTCATATCCATGCTATTTTTTATACTCTTTATTGTCTCATATACAGCACTTTTTTCCAGTTCAATCAATTATACTAAATTTTTAACGTTTCGAAAACCTTTTCTATACAAATATTTTATCTGTTTTCTTGCTTCTAGTTGCGACATTATTTCATGTCAACTATCTGCATAATTGCCATAGTCAACTATCTGCACAACCTATTTTATATATTACTTGTGTCTTAGAATGTTACAAAAGAGAAGTATATTAAAATTATGAAAAATAATAAATACTGGATACTTTCTAGACGGACTATATATTATCCCAGTGATTCTGGTCCTTATCTCAGGTCCTTGAGCCCATACTAGTCGAATGTTGCGAATGTCTGGGTTTAGAAGCTTTTGTTAACTGAATTGACCTCACTTAATCCCTGTAGATGGTATGTCGCGAAGCACGCACATTATGAACCCTAAGCAACGAACTAAGGGGTGGGCCATTTATTATTTGCAAAAAATAAAGAACTAATGAATATTTTTTCAAAGTTATGAGTTCGATTTCGATAGGATTCGCCAATTTGTAAATAAGTTTTTAATATTTAATATTTTTTTCCGAGTGTACATCGATCCATTTCATTAATGTCAAATATGCCATATGAGAATGATAAGAAAATTCTGCTCAAACTCAAAATATTTGAGACAAAAAGAAACCACATCAGCTTTCATGTAGAATGATTCATTTCGAACAACATAACTAATTTCTGTTTAAGGAGATCTATAGCCAAACTAAAATTCAATTAAGATCTGAAATCTATAAAATATACAGGCACTCTTCATGAAGTGAATGAGATCAGAATCATTAAGGTGTAACCTCCTTTTATTTCGAATTTCATCATCCTAGTATCGAGTGTTTTTTGGTGATAGAACTTTAAATTGAAATGAAAATTGAGAGGTGTCAAGGGACACCCGGATGGAACGAAGTTCCTTTCGGTTAATTAGTGTAATAAGTGTAATAAAATTTTATTTTTTTAAAGTTATAATAATATTTTTTATTATTAACAAATATAATGTAATATAAACTTAATTAGTAGGCTCAATTTTAGTAATAATTGGCTTGTGGTAACTGAAGTAGGAAACATATGTTTGGGATTCTATTTTATTTAAATGTCTTGAAAAAACTGCACCGATTGTAGTATTATATTTTGTTGTTGATTCTACTGGATTATTGTTTATTCATAAATCAAATTCTTTCTCTAGAAACTGTAGCAATGGTTTTAACTTTTCATTACTGAAGTTGGTGTTAAAATCACCAGCCAAAATGAGTGGACGTTTATCTAAATTTCTGTTGTATCTGCTAAGCGTTTGATATACGTCTTTAGAATACTTTAGCAGTGCTCGATGAATGAACTCCTGAATATCTATTAATTTGTTATTTGGTGAGACATATATGACTGCCATGATTAAAGTAACGCCATTTTCCATTGCACAGTCTGAGGCACATAAATCTGCAACACTTGTACATCTTACGTGCAAGTCCTGAATATTGTTCATAATGACCGACATATTTGGTGTTACAAGATTGGTCGTATCATTCGTGTTGTGATAAATCGCAACTCTACAAATCTCAACTATACAATTAAAATTCGGTATATCACATTCTTCTTGATTGTCCAACCATGTCTCTGATAATACAAAATGTTCGTTTTTTCTGTAACAGATCGATTTAATCAACTGAATGTTTACGAAGGCTTTGGAAGTTGAACGTACACAATGAAATGTCTTTATCTCTAGTAATGAAATCAATGACTGATGTTGCCTTCGTTTCAAGCTTATTTAATGACAATCTCTGATTTATTGTACAAGAGATATTGTTGATGAAGCTTGTACTCGATTATGATGAAATCGAAATTTAGTTTCATCATCATCAAATGTAACGATAAATAAACCTAATACACTCAAAAAAAAAATCGTCACGACACCACACTGTTTAATGCGAAATAGAAAGACGAAGCGAAAATAACTGGATTGCTTTCTATGAGAGAGAGAGAGGGACAGACAGAGAATCGCGTGCACGCCGCACGGCTTGAAACTATAGCAAAAAGTGTCATTAAAACTTTTGGTCTTAATTCTTTCCGTCTAGCCCCCTTCCGCAACGCGCGATAAGAAACTTAGTTCCAAAACACATTTAAATTAAGATTGAAGTCGAACTTTTCTTTTATTTGAAAGATAATTTCATGACATTTATATTTGAAAAATAATTTCCGGCACTGTCTACCACTACTAGCTCTGAGGAACCGAATTCGACCAGACCAATTTTGAACCACTTTTTCGAGTAATTCAGGCCTTCTTTCAACACGAGTTATGTTGGTTTCCAAAGCGTCTTTTGTTTCTGGTTTATCAGCATAAACCAATGACTTGACATAACTCCAAAAAAAAAATAATCCAGTGAAGTTATGTCCCATGATCTTGGAGGCCAATAAATTGGACCATTTCTCGAAATAATGCTATCGCCAAATCTTTTTTTCAATAAATCAATTGTTACGGTAGCAGCATGAGGTGTAGCACCATCTTGTTGGAACCAAAACACTTCTGAGTCGATACCTTTCAAATTTTGAAACAAATAATAATTGATCAGCGACCTGTAACGAGCACCAATCACGGTAACATTAGCTTCAGCATCGTTTTTAAAGAATATGAACCGATGATGCCTCCACCGAGCAAAGCACATCATACCGTGCATTTTTCAGGATGCAATGGAAGCTGCAGAACTTCTTGAGGATTGTTTTCACTCCATATACGGCAATTTTGCTTATTTACATAGCCGTTCAACCAGAAATGAGCTTCATCACTAAACACGATTTTACGATAAAAAAAGTGGATCAACTTCAAGCTGTTCTAGGGCCCAATCAGCAAACAAACGACGCTTATTATGGTCAAGTGGCTTTAGTTCTTGAACCAGTTGGATCTTGTATGGGTGTAGACCAAGATCTTTACGCAAAATTTTCCATGTGGTGGATGCACAGGGTCGAATTTGTTGTGAACGTCTACGAATAGATAAATCTGGATCATTATTAACACTATGACTTAGAGCAGCGATATTTTTTCCGTACGTACAGTTCCTTGTCTTGTTTTTGTTGTTGCATCGAGTAGAGAAAATGGTGTCCTAAATATATCGATAGTTCGACGAACAAGGTGCTCTGATGGACGATTATGTAAACCATAAATTTCACGAAGTGCTCTATAAGTTACTTATTATGAAAATGAATTTCAACCATTTGTAAACGTTGTTGCGGCGTGAGTCTTTCCATAATAATTTGTCAATGCCTACTGAACAGAAATTTCAAAACAACATGCTTCTACCTTCTGTCAAATCACAGTTATCCCTATCGAAAGTTCTATCACTCTAAAAAAACACACGATACTTTTAATTTAATTTTTGCAGAAAAAAATTTTGTTCATCAATTTTAATTTCGTACAGGAATATGGAACAAAGTTGTTGAGAAAATAATGCAATGTGAAATGCTTTAACATACAGACCGATCCATTTGAAAAAATTGTAACTGCATCCTGTTAAAAATAGGTTCAGTATTTTGAATGAGTAGATTGCGCGCTTTCATGCTATTAAATTTTCAGATTCTTTCGTTTTCTGGTTCGCCAAAAATGTGTACTATATTGTCATTAGAAGAAGTTCTGTGGGTTTTGTGAATCTTATAATACTGAGTTTCGCAACATGATTTCAAAAGTTATCATTAGAAATAATAGAGCAATAGAGATAAAACTCACAATAAATGGAACATATATTACCTGAATGACTCTGTTTATATTGCAGCTTTTTATTGAATATAAAATTCAAATTCTGCAGTTGTTCCTGCGAGAATTTTATCCTAGAATTGTATAAAGTCAAGGATTCCAATTTGCCATCAGTTTTTTCGGCCCGATCTTGATTTCTCTTCTTTCGAAACATCTGTCTTGTCAAACAAAGCACTAAATACTCGTTATCTTGTTAAAACTTGAGGTCTGAAATTCAATGAATTAATAATAGGTTGCAATTGCGATCGAAGTTAATTTCAGATGACTGAGAAATTTAGATACTGGAACGTATTTTATTAACATTCAATGATGTATCGTGGGTTTCCGTTGGATTTAATTGGTGGACAGGGACGTACGATGGATTTGTGGCCAGCTAATTATCATCAATCTAAAAACGCTGGTCATTTTGTACTAGAATTCATTATTTTCTTCTGGAAATATGCCGATTAAACCACCTGTACTTATTTCTCTATTTTTGTGTCAGAATTGTTTAATTTTCATCAATTCATTCTTAAATAATAATAAGTTTATTTGATGAGGTACATAATGGTCAAAACTTTCATAGATTTTTATTTCATGTGTTATCTGTCTGTATCAGAATCTACATTATTATGTAGATTGGCCATTTCGTTTGTATTTGTCAAATATCATTCAGTGATGCCAATCATTATTTTAAACATGAATCACTGATACAACTAAGAAAAATATCAGTTCAAATTAAATTTTACTGGAATATAGGAAATAACATCTAATACGTGAACAGAAGATTCGTTTTTTGACACTTTCATTCAAAAAAATGTAGCTCGTTTTCGAAATAAAGTCCCACTTTTATCACAATATACAGGCTCTGTCAAATGAAGTGCTACAGCTTGGTATTGTATTTATAAAGTAAATAAAAACAACTTGGCTAACTGTTTATTTTATGTCTGTTGACATATATGTTTCGGGTTTTTTTCAAAACCGAGAGTCGTTGGGCTCTTGCCCAACGACTAAAACGGAAACGATTCGAAAGGTCGGTCGGCTTCAGTTCTTGCACTAATTGAATTTTGTAAGCTTTTAAAGAAAGATTCTTACGTAAAATACGCAAAGTTGTTGAATATGACAAGCCAAGGTGTTGAGAACGGCGACGAATCGATATTTCACGGTCTTCGCGTACACTCTCCGTTACCGCCCCTATATTTTCTTCACTACATACATGGGTGTGGTCTATTTCGTCGAGTATTAACCAATAATGAAAATTGGGTCCCAAACTTACGGATGACAGAGCTAAGTGTGCGTTCGGTAGGCCGATTATGTAGACTATAAGTTGCTCTAAGCACCCGATACACATTCCTCGTAGAATGCACATTTTCGTAATAAAGATGAACAATTTGTAGACGCTGTGCCGGGCTAAGTCTTTCCATTATGAATTGTCAAACGCTACTGAACAGAAATGGCCATTCAGTTAACACGAGACATGCGCAATCTGCAACTAAATCCCCACCACAAAAAGTACCTCTAAATGAATCACCCTATATAAACTCTGAAAGGAGACATTTTTATTTCATGAGGGTGTAATACGGTTATTATGTATTAATGAATCTGTGCACGTGGATTTTCTAAATATGTCAAACTCAAGGGAATTAACATTTCTTGTGGTTTGAATATCCATTAAATTTATTGATTTTTGGGAATTTTCGATCTTAATAATGGATTTGACCGAATTTAAAAATGGATTTAAGAAATTCAAAAACATTTTAAATTGTCTTTATAAAACCTAACCAAATGCAAAATTCATCATCGACATATCTTTTCCAATAAAGAACTTTCTTTATCAAATTATCTTGTGAAGAAAAGATTTTATTTTCAAGATGGATATGGCTTCAATTGATGCTCGAGGAAATCATGAATCCTATTAATGTTATTTTTCAAGATTTCAAACAAAAATTAAATTTAGCTGAATACACAAGAAATTGAATTTTGGTTACAACTTATAGATATTTAGAAGAAGAAGGGATGGAGACAAATGAAGCCCTTACATGATATAGTTTTTTTCATACATGAACACTAGATGATCAAAAATCGGCAACTTTTGAAAGCAATCTCAAAAATTTGTAAAATTCTCAATTTTTATGGATCAGGTTATATTTCCATACATATTCATAAGTGTCTTGCAAATGAACTATGGAGACGTGCCCGGTCCTTGTCCCGAATTCCGCTCTGACTTGCTACAGCTTTACGGCGTATCACATAGAGTATGCGACTGCCTTCGGATACTTAGTTAACTCGAGTTACTTAGTCCTCGAGGGCTTCAAGTAGAGCAAAGTTCAAGAGTTCGACAACCGACGTTCCAAGTGAAACAAGGTCACAGGCGTCATTGGTAGGATTACCTCCTATTGCCAATATGATGAGTTCAGGGGCTTGCAAGTTGTAACGAAACGCTTTACCTCCCGAAACTAAGAGGTTTGAAGCTCCCTCATAACACCGCACCCCAAAGAGCTTCACAACTAAATAATATCAGACGAATGAACATATACATAATTCGCTCAGCAATTAAATAAGATATTAATGAAATATAATATTAGTGATTAATAATAAATAACCTTCATTGATTATTGATGATGAAATGCAGTAAAAGAATCTTATTTTCATTCGTTAGGTATCTGTAATGGATAAATTTAAAAAATAAATGAATGAGTTAGAATTCATATAGAATTTTAACATTACAACCACAACACTGCGAGACATGAGCAAGTTAACTGACTGAAAAAGTTAATTGTTTCTTCCGCCTTCGAGACACCCAAGCAACAAATACGTGACGCTCTGCTTCAGAGTGACAGCTTTGTGGATATCTCGAATCAAGTGGTTCAATATCATATAAAAGATAATGTATAGATGATCATTGAATCATCAAGATATTTCATTGCTAGTCTGTCGAGTATCATGACAGAGTAGAAAAGTCCAACCCATAGCGTCCTTCGGAATAGACTCTGGTACGGATTCAATGTATAGTCTTTCAGAATGTATAGTCCTTGAGAACGGTAACACTATTAAGTTTAAGTTTTTTACATAAAAAATATTTTCTGTGTTCTCTTAATTATGTAATATTTATTTATCAAACCACTACAAGCAGTGTATACCTTATTTCAAACATGAAACATTGATTTCAAGGTAAGTAATCTCTGGCCGAACGAATCTTATAAGTTATCATCTGCAACCTTCTGTGAAGTTGCATGCAGTGCACATCTCAAATAACTATAACTGCCAAGTACTAAAAAAATTTTGTACGCCTTATCTCTACGTCATGGGAAATAATTAGTTCAACACCAGGCGAAATTGACAGACAACTTGTCTTCAATGTATTTATTCAGAGCAGATTTAAATCGAAATTTTCAATACTTTGCCATCTATACGTATAGTGAGTAAGTCATTCACATAAAGAATGTGACAGAAGAGGACCAAGGACAGTTTCCTCTATCAATTGAAGTTCACTGACAACTGTATGTATCATGATTTTTTGGATTCTATTCCGTGAATAACTCATCAATAGTTCGAAGATATTTACTTTCACACCAATGTCAAACAGTATATTGAGTAAAATTTCATGGCAAATAATATGGAGCGCCTTTCACAAGTCGATAAACACGCAGTTAATTTTGTCAACGTTATCGATAGCTTTATATAATTATATTATATATTATATAATTTTTATCAAAGTATTGATCTAGTTAAGAGTTGAACACACCCCTGAAATTGAATTGATTTTTAGACATGATCTCAATTTTATCAAAATATTAAGAGTGTCTTAACGTATGAGTGACGATGGATTCATTTTTTGGCGCATTGACTTTTTTCGGCATGTTCTTTTTGCTTCCATATAGTTGTTCTTGTCTTCCGTCTTTCTTGAGCTCATCTTCTATTTCATATAAAGTTTCTTCCTTTCATCCCCTGCCTCATTCACCCCTTCATTCCACCAGACTTTCGCACTTTCATTCTTTTTTGTCAACCCCAGAGTTTCCTTGGCTGTTTCACGTAATATCAATAATGTTTTTATACGTCTGTTTTATCGTTTCCAGGTTTTCATCTAGTTTTCTGTCCAATCTCGTTTTGAAAAGATACTGAACACTTTCATGTATAAAACTTTCCAAATTGTATGTTCCCAAGTTTAGGCTTTCCATATTTATCTCTGACTGTTCGTCAGCAGTATGGATGGAATATGGAATGAATGGCATGAGGATTTTTTATTACTATCGGTCTATTGTAATAAGGAATGCATTAGGCACAAACTCAACTCCCAAACAATAATTGAACAGATCGATAAGGTGTGGAATTATTTAGGGTGGAATTTAGGCATTTCATCATGTCACCAACAATCATATCGTCTCCAGGTACTTTGAACTCTTTCAAGAAAGTTATCAAGTTAATGTGCAGCAACCGTCTACAAAAGGTAAAGTATTTATTCATTACATCACCATTGTAGTTCTGACATGTGAGAATTACTCTACACCGAGAGACCATTAAGTAGTCTCAATAATTTTCAAGAGAGGTCGTGTGCTAAGGATACGCCTTATCATCACGCAAAGCGTGAACCATTCACTAGAAAAGAACCCACCCCGCTTCTAGTTTTCGGCTTCAGTTCGAAAACCTACAACGTGACTGGTAGCAGCTTAGCATTACCTGACCACTATTGGTTCTACAGGCCAATATCCGAGTTGTTTGAGAAGCAGCTCCTATCGTCAGGAGTCACTAAATCACTTCTCGAGTAATCCTAAAACGAGCATTACGCGCGACCAGATCAGTGAAATAAAATTCTAACCCAGCATGCAGGATTTAAACCATTGCACCCTCGGGTTCAACGCCAACGGAATGCAATGAAAACTCCGAGAAGTCAGCTAATGATTTCAACTACTACTTCAGCAAACTAGCCCCAAATTTAATTGATGGACTCAAAACAACAGCTGCAAATTCCGATAAAAGCGCAACGAAAAATCGTTTTACATGTTTCCTGTCACAGAACAAGAGATTATGCGTACAGTGAATGAAATATTTCCATGTTTATAATCAAAAGGTGTAACGTGCACATAACAAAACCATTCAGCTATATTGTGAAATGGTCTTTTCTCCATGGTATATTTCTCGATGCGATCAAATTGGCAATTATCAAGCCCATATTCAAAAATGGTGACCCTGCGGAAATAAGTAATTACCGCCCTCGAAAAAATATTAGCTGAACGCCTTATGAACTTCTTTCTAAAATTCCAAATCTTATCTGATAGTCAGCACGGGTTTATTAAGGATAAAACACAGATACAGCGATATTCTAACTAACGCAGTCCATGATGCTCTAGAGAAGGGTCCTATGGGATTATTTTTAGATATCTAAGACCTTCGACTGTACTGACCACGACGCCTCGGGGCTTTAGATCTTGACGAGATGGGGGCGCTTGTCAGGACTAGGATCCTAGTTTCGTCTCGGCAAAATGGAGGATTAAGTCTTGGTGCCTAACGTAATGCTATTCGTGCCAGTCACTGAACCTGTATGGTGGAAGATCTCCGAATGGAGCCCTAGTTTTGCCGTTCTGGTGAAGTGGAGGGCTGTGCCGTTTGATTAACTCAGTGACAAGGAGTCTGTCACAGCACAGGGCTTTTCCCTTAAAACTGGCTTACTTATCCTATCGCAGTATAAATCTCCGGATTCTGTGTAATGGCCAAGTGCGTTATGTAGCATACTGCGTTACCTCGGGGGGATGGATTGCCCTCAGGTGTTACTTGGATCACCTGGCCACTCCATTGGTGTTGGACCCGAGGGGGCAGTGGTGGAAAGTCCGTTTGCTGGCTAGGGAGGTATTTCATTTATCTGTTCGCAGACCCCCCATGTTCGGAATATTCTCATGAAATGACTCGGGGTTTAATGGGACTTGACGGTTCGACCGGCTTGTCTTGGCCTCGGATCAATGCGTAACAATTTAGGGTTTGTGGATCTCGACGCAATGGCTTAGCCATAAGTGCTTGACGCCAGGATCAATCAAATGACTTCACGTGGATTCGGTGGGTCAGGACGTACAGGCCGTTAGACAGTGCTCATACCAGGATCAATAGAAGTCATCAATCTTGAGATTATCTTAGTTCATCGGACTGCGTTCGGGTACTTGAATAAGAATTCCTTCCGGCGGGGTGGACTGTGGAGACTGCTAAGTCACTTGCTGAAAGAGCAATGCTCGTCATGCCAATACGAAAACCTCATAGAATTAACGTGTACTGACCACAGACATTGCTGCAGAAACTAGAATTCTATGGAATAAGAGGCAGACAGCTTCATATTATCAAAAGCATCATAGTGTCGATAGCTCAGTGGTAAGAACTTTGGATCCATAACCGAAAGGTCGCAGGTTCAAATCGTATTCAGGTGAGAAATGAATTTTCCAGTTGGAAGGGTTTCGGCCATCATTTAACCGTTGGGTCGAAAATTAACAGTGATGTGACCTAAAGTGGCGTAAGATCGCAGTAACAAAGCCTACCCTACCACTGAACTCCTTACTCACACAAGCTGAAAAAGCTTTTGATAGATCTTCACAGAAGATCTAGGAGTATCAGGATAATATAAATGAATAATAAAAAATAAATTAAAAAAGGAGACAACGGGTACATCTCAGGACAGCCAAGGCTAACTTCGACTCCTCAGAATGCCTTGTAAATATTAGTGTGATACTGGGCGGAAGCCTAAAGCCGATACTTGTTATGATAATTATAAATGATCTTCCCAAAAAAGCCATGAAAAATAAACAAAAAGTCATAATATATGTAGATGACATTGACATTTCAATTTTTTTCAGCAAACGCAGAAGATCTTCGAGATAAACTGATCTCAGCATTTGAGAGAATTCAAAACTGGTATCGAAATAACCGCCTGATATCGAACAGTACTAAGACCGAATGCGTAATATTCTCAAAAAACAAAAGTCGTCTAATATACCAAGCAAAAATCGAGAGTGTGATAAGGGTTACCCCTTATCATTGCGAATTAGCGGAAACCACTCCGAAGAGTTGAACCCATCAAGCTTCCAGTTTAGGTTTCAGTACGAGAACCTACACCGTTACTGGTAGTACTACTGCTGGCTCTGCAGTGTAAGTACCAGAGTTGTTTTGTGACACAACTCACTCGCCGGAGAGGCTTCTTATCCAACCACCCGAACACAGTCTCATGATAGTCTCAAGATCAAGTTAATCCGGCCTAAACTTCAAGACCCACGAACACTTGTGAAGTCTTTCAATTGATCCTAGCTTTAAGTACCAACGGTCTAGCCTTATCGTCGAGATCCTCAAACCCCAGAAACGTCTCGGAATCGATCCTGGTTCAGGACGAGGCCGGTCGAACCGTCAAGTCCCACTAAACCCTGAAGGATTTCTCGAGATATCCTTAACATGAGTTGCTGCGAACAGATAGATGGAATACCCTTCTAGTCAAGCCTGCGGCCTTTCAACCACTACCACGAGTCCAACATCAATTGGGGGCCAGGTGGTACGAATACTTCTCGAGGGCTTCCACCCTCCCAAGGTAACGCATTATGCTACATAACGCACTCGGCCATTGGGCAGAAAAATCCGGAAATTTATTGCAATAGGGTTAAGTACGTTAGTTTTAAGGGTAAAGCCCTGTGCTGCGACAGACACCCTTGTCACTGAGTTGATCAACGCGGCTCAGCACTCCATTCCACCTTTACGGTGAAACTAGGTACCCATTCGATCGATCTTCCACCACACGTGTCCAGTGACAGGCGCGAGTGGCATTACTTTAGGTATCAGGACTTAATCCTCCATTTCACCGGGATGAAAATAGGATCCTTGTCAAGACAAGCACCCCCAGTGCGTCAAGCTACAATGTCATGGGGGGCGTGGCAAAGGGATCAGTAACATTTATTCGTAGAATGACACAAGAGTATCTGAGGCCACCAAACCTTTGAAATATTTACAGGCCAAATTCCACAAGGTGATTCTACAAGCAACTTGCAATCCAAAATATTGCAGAGTTTAAATAATTTGAAATAAGGTTATTCTGATTTTCACAAATTTTTATTGTTAAACTCACAACAATTGTTTCGCTATCACAGTAGCATCATCAGGTAAGATCACATTTTCAATAACTAAACTTGTTTCCGAAATCCGTGGCTATTTATATTACTGTAAGTACAATAAATTTTTATTAGGCACTAAAACCCAAAGAAGGGTCCCTGCAAATTCCAGCTTATCTGAATATATTGAACAGAGGTGAGCTATTTAAATCTATTTGTACATTAAGTAATATTCCAATTTTATTATGTTTATTTATCTCAAGGGATTCTAACAGATTTAAGGCATAACTTTTGCTTTCTATATGTAGAATTTCAAAGTTATGGTTGAAATTATGTCCTGTTTCTAACAAATGGTTGGAATATGTGGAATTGCTTTTATTGTTGAGGAAACTCTTCAAATGTTCACACATCCTATGACGGAACGTTCTTCCAGTTTGACCTATGTAAATTTTAGGGCAATCACCGCAGGTTAACTTATAAGTTAACCTGCGGTGATTGCCCTAAATCTATTTGTTCGTTAAGTAATATTCCAATTTTATTATGTTTATTTATCTCAAGGGATTCTAACAGATTTAAGGCATAACTTTTGCTTTCTATATGTAGAATTTCAAAGTTATGGTTGAAATTATGTCCTGTTTCTAACAAATGGTTGGAATATGTGGAATTGCTTTTATTGTTGAGGAAACTCTTCAAATGTTCACACATCCTATGACGGAACGTTAACAGGTTAACTTATAAGTTAACCTGCGGTGATTGCCCTAAAATTTACATAGGTCAAACTGGAAGAACGTTCCGTCATAGGATGTGTGAACATTTGAAGAGTTTCCTCAACAATAAAAGCAATTCCACATATTCCAACCATTTGTTAGAAACAGGACATAATTTCAACCATAACTTTGAAATTCTACATATAGAAAGCAAAAGTTATGCCTTAAATCTGTTAGAATCCCTTGAGATAAATAAACATAATAAAATTGGAATATTACTTAATGTACAAATAGATTTAAATAGCTCACCTCTGTTCAATATATTCAGATAAGCTGGAATTTGCAGGGACCCTTCTTTGGGTTTTAGTGCCTAATAAAAATTTATTGTAGTTACTGTAATATAAATAGCCACGGATTTCGGAAACAAGCTTAGTTATTCAAAATGTGATCTTACCTGATGATGCTACTGTGATAGCGAAACAATTGTTGTGAGTTTAACAATAAAAATTTGTGAAAATCAGAATAACCTTATTTCAAATTATTTAATATGGATTTTCACCAAGTAAGGACTGATACAATTCAATATTGCAGAGTTTAGTCCAATTATGTTTCTCTGTAAAATTATTCAAGATCCTCCTATTTCGAAACGTTTCACAATTTTTCCACTAAAAACATAGCATAATTTGAAAACCATCATTTATATAGAAATTCGGTGTACATCATTGGAAAGAGCGGAAAATTGTCTTCCTTCTCCTCACAGTTTCTGCTAAACCTTTTCCCATCAAACGTTTCCTGAGGTGACAATGACAGTTAGTAAGCCAGTGAAGAGGTGAATTTTACTAAGGTCCAGGTACTTTTTAGATCTTGTAGTATCGAAGTTCCCAAGAAACTTTTTGGAGCCCTTGAAGACTCTTTCTTAAAGGTGTGTTTTCCCTATACCACAGAAGAGTTCCGGGTCCGTGTGATTGAGTTGGATCCCAGACTGAGGAGACTCCATTGTTTTTGCCTACTTCATTAAGTTTTTTTCACCATTTCCATATCAGTTTTGAATCAATGATAATTTTATTTCTAGATTCATTTCCACAGATCTTTTAAGTATTTCTACTTGGAAGACGCTCGAGCTTGAGCCTTAGATAGAAAGTTTTTGTGCCTGGCCCAGACACTGCAGCACCATCACCTGTGTGGTTATTGAACCATCTGTGTACTATTTGATGCTATATGTCCTGAGAATTTGGGTGGTGGATTCCCTTTCCTATCCTTCCCTTTTGCTCAGCATCGTAGTAAAATTTTTTTCAATGCTTTTTTCTTTATCATTGCGTCATAGGGAAGATGCTAGCCGGCTGAAGCTGATAAAGACACGATAAAGGCATTTGTCGATGCAAATCGGCGAATAAAAATTCGTGAGATCGGTGAGAGTTTCAATTCATCAAATTCAACTGTTTATGACCACTTGAAAGGTCTTGTTTGAACCTCGAAGCTCGATATATGGATTCCCCATGTTCTCACGGAGAGGAATTTGTACCGTCGCGTTGACGTCTGTGATTCGCTTCTCAAACGTCACGAAAATGATCCATTTTCGAAGCGCATCATTACTGGGGATGAAAAATGGATTGTATATAACAAAATAAATTGCAAGAGATCATGGAGTAAGAAGGTTGAACCGGCTCAATATCCATTCAAAAAAAGGTGATGCCATCTGTTTGGTGGGATTTTAAAAAAATCGTTGTTTTTTGAGCCTTTACCGACTAACAATCAATTCGGAACTTTACTGTCATCAAATGGACAAACTGAATGATGCACTTCAACAGAAAAGGTGTAGTGTTCCACCCACCATATTCTCCAGATCTGGCGCCTTCGGATTTTTATTTGTTTCGGTCATTGCAAAATTTTTTGGGCGGTAAAACCTTTACTTCAAATGAAGAGGTCAAAAATCACCTGGATCAGTTTTTTGCACCAAAGACCAAAAATTTTATGATCCTGGAATCATGCTACTACCAGAAAAATGGAAAAAGGTATTGGATCAGAATGGCCAATATATAATTTAATAAAATATTCATTCATTATACGAAAATTGTCTTTGAATTTTCCCAAAAAAAAAACGAAATTACTTTCCGAACAACCCAATATTTATCACTAGATGGAGAGGTGTGAGGTCAGTGATGACTTTTAATGCCCTAGTTGGTCATGTCGTCATAGCTTCAGTGATGCACACACAAGCCAGTTTTCGTACTTTGTCGAGGGTTTTTCTCATACTTGCTTCAGTATCTCAAACTGTTGACTATATTTAATTATAGGTCGCATAATCATGACCTACATCCATCGCAATATATTAGGGTTACAGCCCGAAGTTTACTATCAAGAGTTATCTTAGACAATTATGAGATTTCAGGGCTGGAAATTTCCTTTTCTAGGTAAGTGGATTTACTGTGGTCTTTCTCGCGTTGATCTTCAGCATCACTGACAAGTACTACTGATTAATAATTCTAAGGCCCTCCTGAAGTAATTCACATCGAATGTCTTCGATTTTGTCTTTTACTATAAGGACTATGTCGTCAACATAGCCTATATATTCGAAACTAACCTCAGACAGCCTTTATAGCAGTTGATCAACCACTAGGCTCCAAAGAAGTAGTGATATCACTCACCCTTGAGGTGTCCCGCGAGTGGCTTTAACATATGTTAAAGCGTCGTCAACAGTTTATGCATACATTCATAAATGGTATTGTCGAATCCTTGTCACTTAATGGTGCTTCTGACACATGAGGGTTCTTCCCTAATATTCGAAAAATAAAATTTCAAATGAGAATGAAGCGGGAACCATTAAGTCGATTCTGTCCATTTTTGAATTCATATTCCAAAGACACTCTGAAAATTTCAAATCTCTAGTTCTTCTGCTCAAAAAAATAGCATTTTCATCTCCACATACGCCCGTCCTTTTTGTTAATTATTTTTATTTTTGAAATATGAAGTGGGACAGGAGTTTTCCGTTATGGGATTTCTAAATTGCTTTTTAAAGCTGTACTGCATGTTTAAGGAATTTTTTTTTGAAAGACCTTATTGCAAGTAAGTTATTTTTGAAACAGTTCTTGAGGTTTTGTTTTGCATTTTTGAGAAGGGATTTGGTTTTCATAATACAAGATAAAAAACAAAATTTTGTATCCTTCAAGTATTTATTTAGATTTTTCAATCTAATGAAAACAATAATTGTTGATTTACACTTTTTTATGGGTAACTGATAACGCGTTCTATTTACATTGTAACTTCTTCAGATCATTCAGACTAATGAAGAAGTTGGAATGTAAACGAAACGCGTCATCTACTCAATAAAAAAGTGTAAATCAACAATAATTTTTTTCATTTCATTTCATATGGGTTTACATCAAATAAAAGCCAATAACATTCAATTTTTAGTGTTTTTAATTGATAATCTATATTTCTTGAATTCTTTCATTCCTTTCGGTAATGTGTTAGGAGTGTTAATTCTATGTCTATTAAATTAAAACTGTGTTCTGAAACATTTATTTCATTTAATTCTACAGAATTTTTGAATAAAAATTTTTTGAAATTAAAATTTGTAGGAGCTTAACAGAATGAATCTGTATGATATTTAAAATTTTGTAATAATCCTTCTATCAAGTAAAAACCTCTTCTCATTATTTTATTTAACATATATATATATATATATATATATATATATATATATATATATAAAATAAAATAAAAATAATGAGAAGAGGTTTTATCTATATACTACTCTGTCAAGAAAGTACCGGGAATTTTCATTCAAATTTATTGGGTCGCCTTCAAAATAGGCTCCATTTGCTCCAATACATCTATGCCAACGGCACTTTCAATTATCGAAACATTTTTTATAGGCGCTTTCCGGGATGGACTTTAGCTCTCGCGCCGAATTTTGTTTTATGGCTTCAATCGACTCAAAACGGGTGCCACGAAGGGGCAATTTTAGTTTTGGGAAGAGGAAAAAGTCGCAGGGAGCCAAATCCGACGAATACGGTGGTTGCTGAAGCACGTTTGTTGAGTTTTTGGCGAGAAAGTCAGTCACAATCGTAGCTCGGTGAGAAGGCGCGTTATCGTCATGCAAAATCCATGAGTTGTTCGCCCACAAATTTGGCCGCTTCTTACGGATACGCTCACGCAAACGTTTCATAACGCCTAGGTAATACTCCTTGTTTACCGTCTGACCCTCTGGAACGAATTCGTAGTGCACCACGCCACGGATATCGAAGAAAACAATGAGCATCACCTTCATTTTCGAGCGGCTTTGGCGTGGTTTTTTCGGTTTCGGCTCATTTTTGCCACCCATTCCGATGATTGCTGGCTTGTTTGCATATCGTACTCGTAGACCCAGGTCTCATCACCAGTTATAATGCGTTCCATGAATGTAGAATCGGAATTACAGCGATCCAGCATGTCTGAAGCAACCTGTTCGCGATGACGTTTTTGAAGAAAATTCAGGTCTTTCGGTACGAGTCGTGCGGCCACCTTTCTCATGCCCAAAATATCAATCAAAATCGTACGTGCGGACTCGTGGGATATCTTAAGATCATGTGCTATCTCTCTCAAGCTGGTACGATGGTTTTCCAGCACCCTTTCCTTAATTTTATCGACGTTATCTTCGATTGAAGCCGTCGATGGACGACCACTTCACGACCGTCCTTGAAGGCTCTGTACCACTGATATGCACGAGTTTTCGATAGAGCATTATCACCAAAGGCCACCAAGCCACCAAGCAACATTTTCAATGCACGGCACACGAAAATTCATTTGCAACACAAAACTTTAAACAAATTCTTTGCTCAACGTAATCACCCATAGTAAAAATCGGCACGCACTCTGAAATCGACTGACTTAATCAGCTGTTGCAAACACACTAGTTGACAGATCCCGCTCAAGCTTGGCATAGTAATTAAGGACAGTGGTACCAACCTAGGAAAAAAAAATTTTACCTGCCTCATTGACCCGCCAGATTTAAATCGATAATTCCCGGTACTTTCTTGACAGAATGTATATATATATATATATATATATATATATATATATATATATATATATATATATATATATATAATAATATGAGTTTATAACTGAGGCATATCATCATTTGGATTTAACTGAGTCCGTATAATACCTTGCAAGCTTTATGTGAATTCTGTGACGAACACAGAACACTTGGGTTTTTTAAAGTTTCACTTTATTCTGGTGTTCGTTCAGAGAAGGACGTTTGGCTGGGTTGGTAAGATATTTTTTGTTAATTATTTTTATTATTGAAATATGAAGTGGGGCTGAGGAGTTTTTCGATGTTGGAATTCTAAATTGCTTTTTGAAGATGTACTGCATGTTTTAGGAAATTTTTTTGAAGGAACCTATTAAAAGTAAGTTATTTTTATGAAGTTTTTGACGTTATGTTTTGCATTTTTGAAAAGTGATTTGGTTTTCATAATACAAGATACGAAACAAAATTTTGTATTCTTCAAGTGTTTATTCAGTATTTTCAATTAATAATTTATATTTCTTGAACTCTCTTATTCCTTTTGGTACTATGTAATGAGTGTTTATTTTATATGTCTACTAAAATGAAACTGTGTTTCTCAAAACCTTCATTTTATTTAATTCTAAAAAATTTTTGAATAAAAAATTTTTTGAAATTAAAATTTGTAGGTTTACAGAATAAATTTCTATGATATTTAAGATTTTGTAATAATCCTTTCATCAAGTAAAAAAAAATTTTTATCATTTATTATATATATTATAATTATATTTTGGTTTATAACTCATACATATTATCATTTGGATTTAACTGAGTACATGAAATACCTTGCAAGCTTTATGTAATTTCTGTGACGAACATAGAATACGTAGGATTTTTTAAATGTTCACTTTTTTTTGGTGTTTGTTTAGAGAAGGACATTAGGCAGGTCTGGTTAGATATTTTTTGTAAATTATTTTTATTTCTGAAATATGAAGTGAGATTGAGGAGTTTGTCGTTGTTGGAATTTTAAATTGCTTTTTGAGGATATACTGCATGTTTTAGGAATATTTATGAAAGAACTTATTAAAAGTTAGTTATTTTTGAAGGTTATCTTCTGCATTTTTGAGAGGAGATTTTGTTTTCATAATAAAGGATACGAAACAAAATTTTGTATCCTTCAAGTGTTTATTCAGTATTTTTAAGGAATAATGTTAATTCTATATGTCTACCAAATTCAAACAGTGTTTTCCAGGACATTTACTCAATTTAATTCTAAATAAATTTTTTTTTAAATTAAAATTTTTAGGAGGTTACCAGAATAAATCTGTATGTTATTTAAAATTTTGTAAAAATCCTTCTATCAAGTAGAAACCTCTTTTTATTATAATTTTTTATTAGTTTACGATGAAGTAAATGAACTACACCGATCCTGTGCACGAAAAGCTGACTTCCTGCCTATTTGAATGAAAGAATTGTTCATTTGATTGCTCACCCGTTGGTTGTTGGCCGATGAGTATTCTTTTTCAATAGCTTATTGTTTCCAATATTGAATGTAGAGCTCTATATAATACATAAAATTCATTTCGTCCAACTTCAATCGGGAGTTTCAAATAAAATGTCATTTCCCTTATCTACAAGTGACTAATCCAATTCTCGGATAAAATGTTGATTAAGTGAAACACTGGATTTCAGCTAATATTGTATGTTTCACTTCAATCGATATTCCCCTACAAGCAATCTCATTTTTTAGTTCATTCTTAGCAGACAGAAATGTTTCCACTATGAATAATAAATTCCATTTCAAAAAATGCTCTAAATGAATTTTAGAAAAGGCAAAACGCACTAACGTTAAGTCAAAACCTTTACGCGCTGGTTTATATCACCCATGATCCTCATAAAATTTTGCACGAACATGTGCCTTATTTTTCTACTTCTGTATGCTGAATTACAAATCGTTCCGAAAATATTGTGATTAATATGAGAAATGTTCAAACGTGAATAACTGAAAATTTTTGAACCGTTTTCGCCTATTAACTCATTCGCGACGTCTAGAGCTGCGGGTATTTATACTCCAAACGTTCCCTGAAAATTTCAAGGCTCTAGCTCATTCTGTTTGAAAGAGGGCGTGTTTACAGCCGACCGGAAATATTTATTTTGAATTCGGATTTTTCATGAGTGAGTTCAATCTAGTTGTTCAAGACCATTTTTGGCCCAAAATTCCTAATTTACAGACATTTTGGCGAAACTAGCGCGCAAAAATAAAGCATATTCTCCAGAACAGCGTTTGCAACTCTCGTCCACAATCGTCGACTCTTTTGAATGATAAATAAAAACAATCAATAAAAATATATTACATAACTTATTTTTAAAAGATCTCGGAGATAAAAGTCAAGTTATAAGACAGAATGTTTCAGTTTAATTTCTAAATACAACCACAGAAATATAAAACCAAAGCATGGTTCGAATCCAAATAGGTGTTGTACATAATTGTTTATAAAATAAAATAAATTCGAATATTTCTGGGAAGTAAAGTTATAAAGTTTAATATTTAATTAAATAATACACATGTTGATTTCCATTTATTATTGTGAGTTGCTTACATGGTGCGTTTCGTTTACATAGTAACTTCTTGATATGCTTAAAAACATCTGGTCTAAAATTTGGTAACATACTGTATTTGAACAGCTTCTCTTTTGAGATACGGATACAAAAAAGTTTTTTTTTTTAATATTAAAAAAAATTGAAATATGTTTATCTTCTACAATTTTAATTTAAAAAAAAATTTTTATTCAAAAAACTTTTAGAATTGAATTTATGTCTACACAAGTACCACTTACATTTAATAGACGTGTATAATCAAAACTCAATATATAATGTCAAATGGAATAAATAACCCAACAGATATACGAAAGTAATTAAAATTAATAAATGAATATTTAAAGGAGACAAAATTTTGTTTCTGTTCTTACCTTTAAGAACACCAATTGCTTTTTAAAAACATGAACACATGAAGGACTTCTCAAAGAATATAATTTATTTGAAATATTTAATATATTTAAATATTCGAATAAATTATTTCAAAAATCTCTCAAAAATGTGCACTATATCTTCAAAAAACAAATATAATTCTAGACAATCCCGTCTTCAGTCCTCATTTAATATTCCAAATATCAAAATCAAAAAACTAACCTATATCTCTCACGTGTTAAAAGACTAAAGCTTCGAAATACAGATCAACTATATAATTCAAGATTGATCTATGTTCTAACAAAATCAAAGAACAGTGTGAGTTATTTTAAGGTTTATTTAAATTCATTGACATTCCATAATGAGATTTATTGAAGCCAAAATATAATTATATATTATATATAAAATGAAATAGAAAGGCCTTTTACTTGATAGAAAAAATATAACAAAATTTGAATATTAAAACAAATTGAAATATGTTTATCTTCTACAATTTTAATTTCGAAAAAAAAATTTTTATTCAAAAAAATTTTAGAATTAAATTTATGTCTACACAAGCACCGCTTACATTTAATAGACGTATATAATCAAAACTCAATATATAATGTCAAATGGAATAAATAACCCAACAGATATACGAAAGTAAGGTAAGACCAGAAACAAAATTTTGTCTCCTTTAAATATTTATTTATTAATTTTAATTACTTTCGTATATCTGTTGGGTTATTTATTCCATTCGACATTATATATTGAGTTTTGATTATATACGTATATTAAATGTAAGCGGTGCTTGTTTAGACATAAATTTAATTCTAAAAGTTTTTTGAATAAAAATTTTTTTGAAATTAAAATTGTAGAAGATAAACATATTTCAATATGTTTTAATATTCAAATTTTGTTATATTTCTTCTATCAAGGAAAAGGCCTTTCTATTTTATTTTATATTAAAAAAGCTTTTTATTACTTTTGTTGAAACCACCGGGTTCCTGGGAGAATTGGTCCAATAGGGGTGAAGATAAGTCATTTTCTTCGTTCAATAAATTTCCCGAATTTTTTAATAGGTTTATCTCTAAAATTTCCAACAATTTCTGCTTCAGACCCTCATTCTATTTATGCCAATTCTTGAAAGGCTCATCAAAATCTATGTGTCCTGCTACGATATTCTGATTATTTATATTGGATTGGATGAAACGAATTGTTATATAAGCATGAAAAGATTTTTTTTATGAATATTTGATAGATTCGGTCTTTACTTGGTGGAAACTCATTTTAATTAAAAAAATTTATATAAGACAGTAATTTATTTCCACAAAAATGTTTGTACTAATACAACAATTGTCAACTTCTTACTTCTCAACAGAAGCTTGAAATACCATAAGACCAAAAAGCTGGTTTCAGCTTTTAATAAATTTTTGATAGATTCGGTCTTTACTTGGTGGAAACTCATTTTAATTGAAAAAATGTATATAAGACAGTAATTTATTTCCACAAAAATGTTTGTACTAATACAACAATTGTGTGACAGTACAATGTAATACCTGAAGAAGCCACATCGTGGTGAAACAATTGTTGTATTAGTACAAACATTTTTGTGGAAATAAATTACTGTCTTATATACAATTTTCAAATTTTTTTTATGTTTGTGTTATTGTTAACTACAAAATGTATTTCAAATAATTTAATGATTTTTCAGTTTCTACTTCCATTGTATACTCAATACTTTTATGTAAAGAATTCAAGTAATGGAGAAAAACTTCGAGTTGTCTATGGTTAAACTTTAAAGCATATAATGATGCCAAGCTTGAGCGGGATCTGTCAACTAGTGTGTTTGCAACAGCTGATTAAGTCAGTCGATGTCAGAGTGCGTGCCGATTTTTACTATGGGTGATTACGTTGAGCAAAGAATTTGTTTAAAGTTTTGTGTTGCAAATGAATTTTCGTGTGCCGATGCATTGAAAATGTTGCAAAAGGCCTTTGGTGATAACGCCTTTGGTGATAATGCTCTATCGAAAACTCGTGCATATCAGTGGTACAGAGCCTTCAAGAACGGTCGTGAAGTGGTCGCCCATCGACGGCTTCGATCGAAGATAACGTCGATAAAATTAAGGAAAGGGTGCTGGAAAACCGTCGTACCAGCTTGAGAGAGATAGCACATGATCTTAAGATATCCCACGAGTCCGCACGTACGATTTTGATTGATATTTTGGGCATGAGAAAGGTGGCCGCACGACTCGTACCGAAAGACCTGAATTTTCTTCAAAAACGTCATCGCGAACAGGTTGCTTCAGACATGCTGGATCGCTGTAATTCCGATTCTACATTCATGGAACGCATTATAACTGGTGATGAGACCTGGGTCTACGAGTACGATATGCAAACAAGCCAGCAATCATCGGAATGGGTAGCAAAAAATGAGCCGAAACCGAAAAAACCACGCCAAAGCCGCTCGAAAATGAAGGTGATGCTCATTGTTTTCTTCGATATCCGTGGCGTGGTGCACTACGAATTCATTCCAGAGGGTCAGACGGTAAACAAGGAGTACTACCTAGGCGTTATGAAACGTTTGCGTGAGCGTATCCGTAAGAAGCGGCCAAATTTGTGGGCGAACAACACATGCATTTTGCATGACGATAACGCGCCTTCTCACCGAGCTACTGACCGAGTGACTGACTTTCTCGCCAAAAACTCAACAAACGTGCTTCAGCAACCACCGTATTCGCCGGATTTGGCTCCCTGCGACTTTTTCCTCTTCCCAAAACTAAAATTGCCCCTTCGTGGCACCCGTTTTGAGTCGATTGAAGCCATGAAACAAAATTCGGCGCGAGAGCTAAAGTCCATCCCGGAAAGCGCCTATAAAAATGTTTCGATAATTGGAAGTGCCGTTGGCATAGATGTATTGGAGCAAATGGAGCCTATTTTGAAGGCGACCCAATAAATTTTGACGATTAAATGTAAAAATGTTGTTTTAATTGAAAATTTCCGGTACTTTCTTGACAGAGTAGTATTTCGGGTTTCAACCCATTTTTAAAACTGAGGAAAAATTACTTAACATTACAATTTATATATTTCGGACAACAGAGGGAATTGACAGGGTTTTCTTATTTGAGGTTGTTAACAGTAAATTATACCTGTTGGCGATATTTACCTATTTTTAAAAGGAACTTGTAATTAACAGATTCCAGTAATAGGGTTCCAACTGCTCGTTTGTTATCGCAAAATGTTAAAAATGTTAATAGTTCATTAACACTCATTGACAAAATTAAAAGCATGTTGTAAATTTGTATTCTGATGAACTACCTGAAGATGTAATAACCCTTACTGAATAAATGCTATTCCAAAAAAAGAGAATTGGGTAATAATATCAGATACCATTCATTTAATAAAAAATTGCTTAAATGAGAATTATTTCAGTTTTAATGGTGAAATCTCATGATTCTCATGAATAGTTTGGAAAAAGCTATGCATGGAAATAAAAACAAAACTAGAGTAAATGACGAACTTAATTTTTCTAGTTTTCATAAACCTTCTAATACAGATTAACAATTCTCAAAAACTCGTTTCATCCAATCCAACATAAATTATCAGGATAGCATAACATAGATTATCAACAATTTCTTTATCCTGGAGTAATGTTAATCAAGAATTGAAATTAATTGAACAAATAGCAACTAATAACGGTCATAAATCATCAATAATAGATAGTATTGTAGCCAGAAAACAATACGAAAATGCTATATACGAAATATACTCCCTAAGTTGAAAACCAACAGAATATACAAGTCTCTTACCTACTATAGTAAATTATCTCCATAAATAAATTAACTCCTCAATAATACAGACATAAACAAATCTTTCAGAGGGAATAATTCATTAGGAATTATTTTAAAAAACTCTAAACCTGCCAAGAAACTTATATTGGAGAGACCAAAAGATCTCTTGACACTATAATGAAAGAATACCCACTCTTTCCTCAAAATGAGTTGAATTCTAAGTATTCAGATTATCTGATAAAAGAGAAACATAGTTTTGATGAGCGTTTCAAGGTTATGCATAAAGAAAATAAAGGTTTGAAGCTGAACATTTTAGAAATAAACCAAATAAGAAATTCGGGCGAATGAATAAACGGAGTTATCTAATTCACTCCTATTGGATCTATTCTCCTAGGGACCCGGTGTTTTTATCAAAAGTAATAAAAAACTTTATTGTATCCGTTCCCAAAAGTTAAAACATTTAAATACAGTATGTTACCAACTTTACCAGTTGTTTATAAGCATTCGAAAAACGTACTATGTAAATAAAACGCATCAAGTAAGCATCTCACAATAATAAATAGAAAGCTCTTCAGTTAGTGGTCTTGAAGGATTATTCTTAATTTTTAATATAAAAATTCCACAAAGGCGCTGATATGAAGTCGCACTTGCTCAAATCACTCACGATTCTCAAGAAATTTTGCATTAGGCTTCTTGTCTTTATTTAACATTTACCTGCTAAATTTTAACCGGTCACTGGACTGTTAGTATGGTTCGGATAGCTGCCCTGCTAACATTTCTTTTTCTCAGAATCTGAATAGCATGAATAGTAAAAACGGAAAGGCTTAACACCGCAAGACTCCCAGGAAGATCTTCAAAACGCGGAAGCTGGACCTCCACATCTCAAGAATGAGGAACATTGTAGGAGACACAGGACTAACGAAGGAAGAAGGAGAAAAATCTTTTGATCATACAATTCTCACGAAATTTTGCAAGAATATTCGCGCTATTATTATTTCTCTAAACGCCAAATTTTATTGGGAAAAATAAACAAATTTTCAACTTTAAATAATTGCGGATTCACTCGACCTATTTTGCCTCCTAATAAGCACTTTACATTAAACTTAGGCCCCAAACTCATCCTGTATGTTTCAATTCTCCAGCTCTTTCCATTCGGAAGTTCAGGGTCGGACCGGTCAGACAGAATAAGTTTTAACCTCAGATTCTTCATCAATTAATCCAAACTAATCGTTTTAGATTATTTTCGGGTCACAATTCGAAAATAAAATAGCACGCTCTTTCATGGAACAAGCGCATAAAAATTATACGACGATTTTGTAATTCAAATGCAATGGTAACATTAAATAGCTATTGAATAAATTTTAAAAAAATTTCGAATTTGCCGCACATGATTCTCACCACCATAGTGATGTTTAAATATACTATTCGTATGCTCAGCACAGAATACAGAATTCTGTGATTATTATAATACATTCCTTGTCCTTTTTCAAGGTCATTGAAATTGGCTACATTGATAATAGTGGAAATATCGAAGATTGTTGTTGCTTCTATATTATTTATCTATTCTGTGATTATGCTTTGATTGATCGAAATTAAGCGCAAACAACTCCTTCATATTAATTTTCCGTATTATTTAGTACAACTTGATGTGCAGATCAATTCTTTTGATCAGAAACAGTACAATAACTCAGTTCCAGCGTTAGTAACTGCAGCATAGAAATGCATTTTTTTGAATCGCAGGATCCCCACGAAAATTCTCATGAACATGTGTGTTGTATTCTATTTCTAAATACCAAATTTCAAATTAATCAAATATCAAATAATATGGAACTCTGTACTTAATCTAAAATTTTGAAAACAATCGATAATGATGATATTGGTAAAGTCTGATTATGGTTTGGATGAAAACATATGTGTGGTAACAAAGAATATTACTCATATAATCGAGAAAACATATAATTCTTAAACTCATTTCGATCCAGAAGCTGATCACGTGAAATTGCTCAATTATATTCCTATTTACAAAATAACCATATGTTCTGAAATATTCATGGAAGTTTGATGTTTAAATAATAGTTTTCATCCTTCTCCATGTTCGCGTGTGTTCTTTAAGATGCACGTAAATAGAACTACAGAACATCATTTTTCACTATATTGAAATAGTGTTGACTCCTATTTAGTACTTTTTGTCAAGAAAAATGTTTAAGGAATTAGGTTATTATATTGTTCACATAATTAATATCAGTCATTTAATTAATCGTTTTCAGGTTACCTTAAAGCTATTAAAAAGACATCCTGGGTATGGTTTGAATCGAAGATATCAATATACGTTGCACGACTGGCCTTTTTGACCATTCATGTCTATATAGTATTATTATTTAATGAAATTTATAGAAATGGTATTGGTTTATATTTCGTTTTATCATATGGAGCGAATATTTTCTCATACGTATTTGTAAGTATGCTGTATATCAACTAAATGATCATTTGTTGATAAATGTTCAAATATTAGATTGATTGCTTAACACAAAAATGAAATACAATACAAGGACAAAAAATTCTGGCTTATTCATATAGCAAGAACTGGTCCTAATTGTGAATATCGGGAAATATATTCTTAAGTTTTTTATTTTTTATGTTTGACATAGCGGAAATCTATATCAATAAGATGGTGCCACGAGCAGAAAATTGTGCCCGGTTTACTCTCGTCTTGAATTGTTGAAGGTTATACACCGATGGAAACATATCAGCTGGAAGCGTGTTGCACAAATGGCCAGTTCGATGTAAGAAGGACTTCTAATAAACAGAAGTTCTCAGATTTGTTAATTCAACTGCAAAGGGATGTGCTTTAGCACAGTTCTAGTTTTACGTGCGAATCTGGCGGAAGCTGGCCTAATTTCTTTTGGCTGCGTGGAGTATCGACTGCGGTAATATCTGTAGAACAAGCACAAGTTGGCAACACCCCTATTGTTTCAAGGAAATTGCAGTTAATTCTTTCAGATTTTTTTGTCCAAAAGTCAAGTGCGTTATACATTCTGTCAAGAAAGTACCGGGAATTATCGATTAAAATCTGGCGGGGCAATGAGGCAGGTAAATTTTTTTTCCTAGGTTGGTACCACTGTCCTTAATTACTATGCCAAGCTTGAGCGGGATCTGTCAACTAGTGTGTTTGCAACAGCTGATTTAGTCAGTCGATGTCAGAGTGCGTGCCGATTTTTACTATGGGTGATTACGTTGAGCAAAGAATTTGTTTGAAGTTTTGTGTTGCAAATGAATTTTCGTGTGCCGATGCATTGAAAATGTTGCAAAAGGCGTTTGGTGATAATGCTCTATCGAAAACTCGTGCATATCAGTGGTACAGAGCCTTCAAGGACGGTCGTGAAGTGGTCGCCCATCGACGGCTTCGATCGAAGATAACGTCGATAAAATTAAGGAAAGGGTGCTGGAAAACCGTCGTACCAGCTTGAGAGAGATGATCTTAAGATATCCCACAAGTCCGCACGTACGATTTTGATTGATATGTTGGGCATGAGAAAGGTGGCCGCACGACTCGTACCAAAAGACCTGAATTTTCTTCAAAAACGTCATCGCGAACAGGTTGCTTCAGACATGCTGGATCGCTGTAATTCCGATTCTACATTCATGGAACGCATTATAACTGGTGATGAGACCTGGGTCTACGAGTACGATATGCAAACAAGCCAGCAATCATCGGAATGGGTGGCAAAAAATGAGCCGAAACCGAAAAAAACACGCCAAAGCCGCTCGAAAATGAAGGTGATGCTCATTGTTTTCTTCGATATCCGTGGCGTGGTGCACTACGAATTCGTTCCAGAGGGTCAGACGGTAAACAAGGAGTATTACCTAGGCGTTATGAAACGTTTGCGTGAGCGTATCCGTGAGAAGCGGCCAAATTTGTGGGCGAACAGCTCATGGATTTTGCATGACGATAACGCGCCTTCTCACCGAGCTACGATTGTGACTGACTTTCTCGCCAAAAACTCAACAAACGTGCTTCAGCAACCACCGTATTCGCCGGATTTGGCTCCCTGCGACTTTTTCCTCTTCCCAAAACTAAAATTGTCCCTTCGTGGCACCCGTTTTGAGTCGATTGAAGCCATAAAACAAAATTCGGCGCGAGAGCTAAAGTCCATCCCGGAAAGCGCCTATAAAAAATGTTTCGATAATTGGAAGTGCCATTGGCATAGATTTATTGAAGCAAATGGAGCCTATTTTGAAGGCGACCCAATAAATTTTGACGATTAAATGTAAAAATGTTGTTTTAATTGAAAATTCCCGGTACTTTCTTGACAGAGTAGTATATTCTACTGTATTACTTTGAGAGGGTGGATGCTCATGAGAGTATTCGTATTTCTGTCTGTTTGAAGGGTCTTGACGATACGACCGATGTTGTCTTAACCCAGCATCGTTCGAGAGACATTTCTGGGGTTCTCCGGTTGAAGACCGTTGATGCTCGAACCAAAATCGATTGAAGCATCTGTTCTTGAGATACAGCTGGGTAGTAGAAATGGAACATCTAAATTGCATTCCAAACAACTCGGATAGAGTGGGCAGAGCCAGTAGTATTTGAGTAGTGCTTCGCTGCTACCAATCAATTAAAAAGGCGTGTGACTTCTGCGATAAAGGTGATAATGTCAAATATGACAGCCTCGGTAACTTTGTTGTTCAGTTGGAGTAAAACAGATCCTAAGGGATGTCGCGATGCTGGGCAACCTAGGGTAAATAAACAGAAATTCGGGGTAAGTGGTGGAAATGGCAGTGCCACACCCCATAGATCTATTGCTGATGGAGGAGTGAGCCAGATGACGCAGACGAGTCCCTGCTATCTGGTCATCAAGAGGAAGGATGGGTCTGACTTTACAGCTGTCAGTCAATTCAAAATCACGAAGTTCTTATGCAATATTGCTGGTGAAGTGAGAGAAGTGAGAAAAAAAAGATAGACTTCTCATTTAAAGGTCTACAAGAAGACAATCGATAGTTTTATCTACGCTAAGAAAGTTTTATGAATACGAGGTTGATGTCAGTCCTCAAAGTCAGTTGAAATAGAATTGAGGCGTGATCTATTGCTGTAACCCACTCAACTGTACTGTAGAAGAAATTAAACAAGAACTAGCAGTTCTTCAGATGAGAACACTTAAAACTAAAAGGAATAGGCAAATCATGTACACTCCAGGACATATATTAACACTTAATTTTTCAAATTTACCAAATAAAATAGATAAAGCATTCCATAAAAGAATTTAAGTACGTCCGTATATTCCATCAGTGAAAAAATATTTTAGATGCCAGAAATTTGGTCATGTGGCCTCAAGATGCATAAATGATGAAGTATTCTTTTGCGGTTTGTCGAAACATGCAGAATCCAATTGTTTTCAGTCATATAAATATCCTTATTGTGGAGGAAATCAATCGGCAGATGAAATGTCGCAAATAAGTATTTAAAAAGTGTCCGGTTCTACTTTTTAAATAATTATAATAGAACAGAAGTGAATGAGTGGATCCTGGGGAGAAAGCGAAAATGGAATGCGCACATAGGCCGAATGGATCATGAGAGGATGGTAAGAAACGCACGTGATAAATTACCAGGAGAAATATGGGAAGACCGCGGAAGACGTGGAGCGATAACCTGACTACCGACTGAAAACCGGACAAGTTACGAAGAAGGAACAGGCAAACATGCCGTTAATGAAGAAGGAAAAAGAAGGAAAAGAATTATTCAAAAAATCAGTTCAAGAGATCGAAACTCTGGAGAAATTACCATTCTCCGAAGCAAGAAGAGAGGCAATAATAAAATTGCCAAATCATAGAGTGACTTATTCGCAAATACTAAAAAATAAATTCGTGAAAAAAATTATTAAACTTACAAAATTATTCCGGAACTAAGGAAAACTGTTTAAGCTATAGTGGAACGCTACATAATCTCATCTAATCTAGGTTCAGATATCGAATCACAAGAAAAACAAATTTAGAATAACACTGAACAACCTGCTCAATCAATACAAGGGGATAACTCAATGTCAAAAATGTTATATCACCGTCTAACTTGAAGTTGGATATTACTCAGAGGTATAATAAGCGAAAAGGGGACAAAAAATCTCCCTTGTTGATGATGCAAATGAATCTGACGCAAGTGAAATTTCACAGAATGCGAAGAAAATTGTGAAAAAATAAAAAGTTCACCAAAGTCCAGACCAAAGAAAAATTCAGCATCTGATAGTGTTAAAGAACAAAGAGAAAATACTTGAAATGTAACAAAGATCACATTGAAATCTAACGTTGTCTTCATTATTATTGATATTGATATTGTATTTAGCTAGTAATTTGTTTAAAGTGAACCCAACAGTATAACACATAAAAGTGAATTCGATGAAAGTGAACGACGGTCAAAAAGCTCAAAGAAGAACTATTCCATGAACAAGATGTTTTCACCGAAATTAGAGTTGAAACTACACCACTCTCAATTTGGGTAAAAAAATCCAACTTATAAACTTGTAATCTATGTATTGAGGCTATTAATAGACCATTAAAGCTAATCATACATCCATATCTCAGCCCCATTTGAAGTATGCTTAACCAAGAATTTGGATACAAATTTGTTAACCTCCAATCAATTACAAGAAAGATTTCAAAAAGGTATCTCTACATACCAAGCAATTCTTTACAACGTTCTTTTGTGGTTCTACTAATATGGATTAGAGTTATCAACAAAAGTCCAATTAACTTGTATGGAACACAAAATTATACAATGGAACTGTAATGTAATAAAACAGCACTATGTTGATTTGAAATTGCTAATAATTGAAAATAATCCATTCTGTATTTGCCTTCAAGAAACTCACCTGAAGCCACAGGAAGAATTCAATCTAAGAGGTTTATTGTTTCGAAAGGATCGCAAATTTTGTCAGACCTCCAAGTGGTTGCAATTATACCCATGTTTTTTTGTCTTCCCATAACAACAGTCTACCCATATAGGTTTTCCCCCACCTCCAACACTCCTGTCCTGCACACATCAGTTCGCTAGAGCTAGTGGAAACACTGTGATCTACGAGACTACTGGATGAGACCTGAGGAGAAGGCAGATCGAGGCCCCTTCGTTGAATCTCTAAATTCAACGATTGTTCTTGATAATGGCTCCAAAATCGAAACCGAAACGTCGAAAACTTATAGATTCTAGACGCGGCGCAATCCAGAATCTTCATATTCCTAATATTACCAGCCGCAGAAACTTATCCGAACATATTTCACGCATCTACGGGGAGGATATTTTGAAATCATCGAAGATATATTCTTCATATCTAATACGGAAATCTAAACTGCTCTATTATCTTTCCAAACCTTTCCAAAGGAATGCAGAGACAGCGAGATTACTCCCAAATCCTTTGTATTAAAACATCACGACAAATCTCCTTCAACAGGACATTACCTTGAAACGTGTAGTATGGCGCTAATTCAAACAGGATTCAAGTATACGACGCAATCTTGATATCACTAATTCGTCATTCTATGACCAATTTGGGCGGTTATCCCTTCCTAAAATCTATCCCAATATATCGGAATCATTCCTCAGGATATCGGTAGAAAGGCAGATCGTATTTATGCCAAGAAAAACGAAATCGAAAGCAAGAAACTGTTATCACTACTAAAACCCATAGCGCCATCCAGCCCGTCGTC
Organism: Megalocaria dilatata; assembly: GCA_034642435.1. Taxonomy (NCBI): domain Eukaryota; kingdom Metazoa; phylum Arthropoda; class Insecta; order Coleoptera; family Coccinellidae; genus Megalocaria; species Megalocaria dilatata. The sequence continues at coordinate 40,309,065 of CM067859.1, read as the reverse complement.
GAAAAATAAGACACTTGTGGATAATTTTTCTGACACTCCAATTGATCAAAGAACTCAAAATATTTTGTCCAAAGGTTTCAATTTCTCAATCACTTCCAGCAGAATACCCACGGAGTCTATCATAACTCAAGTGGAAACTGCTTTATCCCATCTTTCCAAAAATCAAGCCAAAGAAACACGGCAAGATATCACAACCACCTTGTGAAGAATGAAACCTTCCCCTCCCAACATTACACTTTCTGAAAGAGCATGTCTCATGAATCTCCGCAATAATCCTGATACTACTGATCTTCCGATAGATCAAGGAAATGCCACAGTTATACTAAACATGCGAGACTATATAGACAAAATGACAACATTAATAAATTGCCCTAAATACAAACCATCACCACGAGACACAACTGCCTACCTAGAAAAGAGAACCCTCATAAACTCCTCAAATCTCCCTCCTGATGTCAAAAATTCAATTACTCTAAGAGAATAATCATCTTGGAATCCTCGAATATACACAAACCCAATATATCTCTTCGCCCCATTGTATTGGAAATTCAGAAGAGACCAAACTATCTCAACTAACGCGATGACAGCCCACGCTTGCCCGACACATGGAAACCTTTGATTTGTCGTCTTCCCTGTCCCATCTCCAACACGTACAAATACTCGTACTCATTCCTGTACAAATCAGTTCGCTAGAGCGAGTGGAAACACTGTGATCTACGTACCTGGGGAGTAGGCAGATTGAGGCCCCGACGATGAATCACTAAATTCAACTGTTGTTCTTGATAATGGCTCGTGTTATATATTTCGCCCAGATTGATATAATATCTAGAAGTCGTCCACTAAGCAGATGTCGGGTTTGAGACGGAAGCGGCCATTTTAAGGGCAGTCGGGAAGAAGCAGTCAGTTAGACAAAAACAGTTCGTGGAGAAGGCAGTTTGCAGAGTGTTCAGTTCGCGAAAAGAATAAAGAGAAAGACATTCAGACAAGGGCTAGAAATAACACTTAGTCGAGATAGAGAATAAAACCGGAGAAGTTAATTCTAAGCTCAGTAACTGCTTCTGCGTTAAGTGTTGTTTGTGTTGAATTTCTAAGATGTTCAAGTGTAATTCCAATCTTCAAACTTTATATAATACAGTCTGCGTTTTCTTTCGACTAAAGAGGATAATCCAAGATATACATAATCAATTGTTACGGTAGCAGCATGAGGTATAGCACCATCTTGTTGGAACCAAAACATTTCTGGGTTACCGATCTGTAACGAGCACCATTCACTGTTACATAAACTTCAGCATAGTATTTAAAGATACTACTCTGTCAAGAAATTACCTGGAATTTTCAATTAAAACAACATTTTTACATTTAATCGTCAAAATTTATTGGGTCGCCTTCAAAATAGGCTCCATTTGCTCCAATACATCTATGCCAACGGCACTTCCAATTATCGAAACATTTTTTATAGGCGCTTTCCGGGATGGACTTTAGCTCTCGCGCCGAATTTTGTTTTATGGCTTCAATCGACTCAAAACGGGTGCCACGAAGGGGCAATTTTAGTTTTGGGAAGAGTAAAAAGTCGCAGGGAGCCAAATCTGGCGAATACGGTGGTTGCTGAAGCACGTTTGTTGAGTTTTTGGCGAGAAAGTCAGTCACAATCGTAGCTCGGTGAGAAGGCGCGTTATCGTCATGCAAAATCCATGAGTTGTTCGCCCACAAATTTGGCCGCTTCTTACGGATACGCTCACGCAAACGTTTCATAACGCCTAGGTAATACTCCTTGTTTACCGTCTGACCCTCTGGAACCTCTGACCGTGGCACCACGCCACGGATATCGAAGAAAACAATGAGCATCACCTTCATTTTCGAGCGGCTTTGGCGTGGTTTTTTCGGTTTCGGCTCATTTTTTGCCACCCATTCCGATGATTGCTGGCTTGTTTGCATATCGTACTCGTAGACCCAGGTCTCATCACCAGTTATAATGCGTTCCATGAATGTAGAATCGGAATTACAGCGATCCAGCATGTCTGAAGCAACCTGTTCGCGATGACGTTTTTGAAGAAAATTCAGGTCTTTCGGTACGAGTCGTGCGGCCACCTTTCTCATGCCCAAAATATCAATCAAAATCGTACGTGCGGACTCGTGGGATATCTTAAGATCATGTGCTATCTCTCTCAAGCTGGTACGACGGTTTTCCAGCACCCTTTCCTTAATTTTATCGACGTTATCTTCGATCGAAGCCGTCGATGGGCGACCACTTCACGACCGTTCTTGAAGGCTCTGTACCACTGATATGCACGAGTTTTCGATGGAGCATTATCACCAAAGGCCTTTTGCAACATTTTCAATGCATCGGCACACGAAAATTCATTTGCAACACAAAACTTTAAACAAATTCTTTGCTCAACGTAATCACCCATAGTAAAAATCGGCACGCACTCTGACATCGACTGACTTAATCAGCTGTTGCAAACACACTAGTTGACAGATCCCGCTCAAGCTTGGCATAGTAATTAAGGACAGTGGTTCCAACCTAGGAAAAAAAATTTTTACCTGCCTCATTGCCCCGCCAGATTTAAATCGATAATTCCCGGTACTTTCTTGACAGAATGTATATTAACACTTAGTTTTTCAAATTTACCAAATAAAATAGATATAGCATTCCATAAAAGAATTAAAGTACGTCTGTATATTCCATCAGTGAAGAAATATTTTAGATGCCAAAAATTTGGTCATGTAGCCTCAAGATGCATAAATGATGATGTATTCTTATGCGGTTTGTCAAAACATGGAGAATCCAATTGTGTTCAGTCATATAAATATCCTTGTTGTGGAGGAAATCATTCAGCAGATGATGAAAATTGTCGTAAATAAGTATTTAAAAAGTGTCCGGTTCTACTTTTCAAAAAATTATAACCGGACAGAAGTGACGAGTGGATCCTGGGGAGAAAGCGAAAATGGAATGCGCACATAGGTCGAATGGATCATGAGAGGATACTAAGACGTGACCTGACTCCCGACTGAAAACCGGACAAGTTACGAAGAAGGAACAGGCAAACATGCCGTTAATGAAGAAGGAAAAAGAAGGAGAAGAATTATTTAAAAAATCAGTTCAAGAGATCGAAACTCTAGAGAAATTACCATTCTCCGAAGCAAGAAGAGAAGCAATAATAAAATTGCCAAATCATAGAGTGACTTATTCGCAAATACTAAAAAATAAATTCGTGAAACAAATAAATAAACTAACAAAATTATTCCAGAACTAGGGAAAACTGTTGAAGCCATAGTGGAACGCTACATGATCTCATCTAATCTAGGTTCAGATATCAAATGACAAGAAAAACAAATTCAGAATAACACTGAACAACCTGCTCAATTAATACAAGAGGATAACTCAATGTCAAAAATGTTATGTCACCGTCTAACTTGAAGTTGGATATTACTCAGAGGTATAATAAGCGAAAAGGGGACAAAAAATCTCCCTTGTTGATGATGCAAATGAATCTGACGCAAGTGAAATTTCACAGAATGCGAAGAAAATTGTGAAAAAATAAAAAGTTCACCAAAGTCCAGACCAAAGAAAAATTCAGCATCTGATAGTGTTAAAGAACAAAGAGAAAATACTTGAAATGTAACAAAGATCACATTGAAATCTAACGTTATCTTCATTATTATTGATATTGATATTGTATTTAGCTAGTAATTTGTTTAAAGTGAACCCAACAGTATAACACATAAAAGTGAATTCGATGAAAGTGAACGACGGTCAAAAAGCTCAAAGAAGAACTATTCCATGAACAAGATGTTTTCACCGAAATTAGAGTTGAAACTACACCACTCTCAATTTGGGTAAAAAAATCCAACTCATAAACTTGTAATCTATGTATTGAGGCTATTAATAGACCATTAAAGCTAATCATACATCCATATCTCAGCCCCATTTGAAGTATGCTTAACCAAGAATTTGGATACAAATTTGTTAACCTCCAATCAATTACAAGAAAGATTTCAAAAAGGTATCTCTACATACCAAGCAATTCTTTACAACGTTCTTTTGTGGTTCTACTAATATGGATTAGAGTTATCAACAAAAGTCCAATTAACTTGTATGGAACACAAAATTATACAATGGAACTGTAATGTAATAAAACAGCACTATGTTGATTTGAAATTGCTAATAATTGAAAAAAATCCATTCTGTATTTGCCTTCAAGAAACTCACCTGAAGCCACAGGAAGAATTCAATCTAAGAGGTTTATTGTTTCGAAAGGATCGCAAATTTTGTCAGACCTCCAAGTGGTTGCAATTATACCCATGTTTTTTTGTCTTCCCATAACAACAGTCTACCCATATAGGTTTTCCCCCACCTCCAACACTCCTGTCCTGCACACATCAGTTCGCTAGAGCTAGTGGAAACACTGTGATCTACGAGACTACTGGATGAGACCTGAGGAGAAGGCAGATCGAGGCCCCTTCGTTGAATCTCTAAATTCAACGATTGTTCTTGATAATGGCTCCAAAATCGAAACCGAAACGTCGAAAACTTATAGATTCTAGACGCGGCGCAATCCAGAATCTTCATATTCCTAATATTACCAGCCGCAGAAACTTATCCGAACATATTTCACGCATCTACGGGGAGGATATTTTGAAATCATCGAAGATATATTCTTCATATCTAATACGGAAATCTAAACTGCTCTATTATCTTTCCAAACCTTTCCAAAGGAATGCAGAGACAACGAGATTACTCCCAAATCCTTTGTATTAAAACATCACGACAAATCTCCTTCAACAGGACATTACCTTGAAACGTGTAGTATGGCGCTAATTCAAACAGGATTCAAGTATACGACGCAATCTTGATATCACTAATTCGTCATTCTATGACCAATTTGGGCGGTTATCCCTTCCTAAAATCTATTCCAATATATCGGAATCATTCCTCAGGATATCGGTAGAAAGGCAGATCGTATTTATGCCAAGAAAAACGAAATCGAAAGCAAGAAACTGTTATCACTACTAAAACCCATAGCGCCATCCAGCCCGTCGTCGAAAAATAAGACACTTGTGGATAATTTTTCTGACACTCCAATTGATCAAAGAACTCAAAATATTTTGTCCAAAGGTTTCAATTTCTCAATCACTCCCAGCAGAATACCCACGGAGTCTATCATAACTCAAGTGGAAACTGCTTTATCCCATCTTCCCAAAAATCAAGCCAAAGAAACACGGCAAGATATCACAACCACCTTGTGAAGAGTGAAACCTTCCCCTCCCAACATTACACTTTCTGAAAGAGCATGTCTCATGAATCTCCGCAATAATCCTGATACTACTGATCTTCCGATAGATCAAGGAAATGCCACAGTTATACTAAACATGCGAGACTATATAGACAAAATGACAACATTAATAAATTGCCCTAAATACAAACCATCACCACGAGACACAACTGCCTACCTAGAAAAGAGAACCCTCATAAACTCCTCAAATCTCCCTCCTGATGTCAAAAATTCAATTACTCTAAGAGAATAATCATCTTGGAATCCTCGAATATACACAAACCCAATATATCTCTTCGCCCCATTGTATTGGAAATTCAGAAGAGACCAAACTATCTCAACTAACGCGATGACAGCCCACGCTTGCCCGACACATGGAAACCTTTGATTTGTCGTCTTCCCTGTCCCATCTCCAACACGTACAAATACTCGTACTCATTCCTGTACAAATCAGTTCGCTAGAGCGAGTGGAAACACTGTGATCTACGTACCTGGGGAGTAGGCAGATTGAGGCCCCGACGATGAATCACTAAATTCAACTGTTGTTCTTGATAATGGCTCGTGTTATATATTTCGCCCAGATTGATATAATATCTAGAAGTCGTCCACTAAGCAGATGTCGGGTTTGAGACGGAAGCGGCCATTTTAAGGGCAGTCGGGAAGAAGCAGTCAGTTAGACAAAAACAGTTCGTGGAGAAGGCAGTTTGCAGAGTGTTCAGTTCGCGAAAAGAATAAAGAGAGAGACATTCAGACAAGGGCTAGAAATAACACTTAGTCGAGATAGAGAATAAAACCGGAGAAGTTAATTCTAAGCTCAGTAACTGCTTCTGCGTTAAGTGTTGTTTGTGTTGAATTTCTAAGATGTTCAAATGTAATTCCAATCTTCAAACTTTATATAATACAGTCTGCGTTTTCTTTCGACTAAAGAGGATAATCCAAGATATATATAATCAATTGTTACGGTAGCAGCATGAGGTATAGCACCATCTTGTTGGAACCAAAACATTTCTGGGTTACCGATCTGTAACGAGCACCATTCACTGTTACATAAACTCCAGCATAGTATTTAAAGATACTACTCTGTCAAGAAATTACCGGGAATTTTCAATTAAAACAACATTTTTACATTTAATCGTCAAAATTTATTGGGTCGCCTTCAAAATAGGCTCCATTTGCTCCAATACATCTATGCCAATGGCACTTCCAATTATCGAAACATTTTTTATAGGCGCTTTCCGGGATGGACTTTAGCTCTCGCGCCGAATTTTGTTTTATGGCTTCAATCGACTCAAAACGGGTGCCACGAAGGGGCAATTTTAGTTTTGGGAAGAGTAAAAAGTCGCAGGGAGCCAAATCTGGCGAATACGGTGGTTGCTGAAGCACGTTTGTTGAGTTTTTGGCGAGAAAGTCAGTCACAATCGTAGCTCGGTGAGAAGGCGCGTTATCGTCATGCAAAATCCATGAGTTGTTTGCCCACAAATTTGGCCGCTTCTTACGGATACGCTCACGCAAACGTTTCATAACGCCTAGGTAATACTCCTTGTTTACCGTCTGACCCTCTGGAACCTCTGACCGTGGCACCACGCCACGGATATCGAAGAAAACAATGAGCATCACCTTCATTTTCGAGCGGCTTTGGCGTGGTTTTTTCGGTTTCGGCTCATTTTTTGCCACCCATTCCGATGATTGCTGGCTTGTTTGCATATCGTACTCGTAGACCCAGGTCTCATCACCAGTTATAATGCGTTCCATGAATGTAGAATCGGAATTACAGCGATCTAGCATGTCTGAAGCAACCTGTTCGCGATGACGTTTTTGAAGAAAATTCAGGTCTTTCGGTACGAGTAGTGCGGCCACCTTTCTCATGCCCAAAATATCAATCAAAATCGTACGTGCGGACTCGTGGGATATCTTAAGATCATGTGCTATCTCTCTCAAGCTGGTACGACGGTTTTCCAGCACCCTTTCCTTAATTTTATCGACGTTATCTTCGATCGAAGCCGTCGATGGGCGACCACTTCACGACCGTTCTTGAAGGCTCTGTACCACTGATATGCACGAGTTTTCGATGGAGCATTATCACCAAAGGCCTTTTGCAACATTTTCAATGCATCGGCACACGAAAATTCATTTGCAACACAAAACTTTAAACAAATTCTTTGCTCAACGTAATCACCCATAGTAAAAATCGGCACGCACTCTGACATCGACTGACTTAATCAGCTGTTGCAAACACACTAGTTGACAGATCCCGCTCAAGCTTGGCATAGTAATTAAGGACAGTGGTTCCAACCTAGGAAAAAAAATTTTTACCTGCCTCATTGCCCCGCCAGATTTAAATCGATAATTCCCGGTACTTTCTTGACAGAATGTATATTAACACTTAGTTTTTCAAATTTACCAAATAAAATAGATATAGCATTCCATAAAAGAATTAAAGTACGTCTGTATATTCCATCAGTGAAGAAATATTTTAGATGCCAAAAATTTGGTCATGTAGCCTCAAGATGCATAAATGATGATGTATTCTTATGCGGTTTGTCAAAACATGGAGAATCCAATTGTGTTCAGTCATATAAATATCCTTGTTGTGGAGGAAATCATTCAGCAGATGATGAAAATTGTCGTAAATAAGTATTTAAAAAGTGTCCGGTTCTACTTTTCAAATAATTATAACCGGACAGAAGTGACGAGTGGATCTTGGGGAGAAAGCGAAAATGGAATGCGCACATAAGTCGAATGGATCATGAGAGGATACTAAGACGTGACCTGACTCCCGACTGAAAACCGGACAAGTTACGAAGAAGGAACAGGCAAACATGCCGTTAATGAAGAAGGAAAAAGAAGGAGAAGAATTATTTAAAAAATCAGTTCAAGAGATCGAAACTCTGGAGAAATTACCATTCTCCGAAGCAAGAAGAGAAGCAATAATAAAATTGCCAAATCATAGAGTGACTTATTCGCAAATACTAAAAAATAAATTCGTGAAACAAATAAATAAACTAACAAAATTATTCCAGAACTAGGGAAAACTGTTGAAGCCATAGTGGAACGCTACATGATCTCATCTAATCTAGGTTCAGATATCAAATGACAAGAAAAACAAATTCAGAATAACACTGAACAACCTGCTCAATCAATACAAGAGGATAACTCAATGTCAAAAATGTTATGGCACCGTCTAACTTGAAGTTGAATATTACTCAGAGGTATAATAAGCGAAAAGGGGACAAAAAAATCTCCCTTGTTGATGATGCAAATGAATCTGACGCAAGTGAAATTTCACAGAATGCGAAGAAAATTGTGAAAAAATAAAAAGTTCACCAAAGTCCAGACCAAAGAAAAATTCAGCATCTGATAGTGTTAAAGAACAAAGAGAAAATACTTGAAATGTAACAAAGATCACATTGAAATCTAACGTTATCTTCATTATTATTGATATTGATATTGTATTTAGCTAGTAATTTGTTTAAAGTGAACCCAACAGTATAACACATAAAAGTGAATTCGATGAAAGTGAACGACGGTCAAAAAGCTCAAAGAAGAACTATTCCATGAACAAGATGTTTTCACCGAAATTAGAGTTGAAACTACACCACTCTCAATTTGGGTAAAAAAATCCAACTCATAAACTTGTAATCTATGTATTGAGGCTATTAATAGACCATTAAAGCTAATCATACATCCATATCTCAGCCCCATTTGAAGTATGCTTAACCAAGAATTTGGATACAAATTTGTTAACCTCCAATCAATTACAAGAAAGATTTCAAAAAGGTATCTCTACATACCAAGCAATTCTTTACAACGTTCTTTTGTGGTTCTACTAATATGGATTAGAGTTATCAACAAAAGTCCAATTAACTTGTATGGAACACAAAATTATACAATGGAACTGTAATGTAATAAAACAGCACTATGTTGATTTGAAATTGCTAATAATTGAAAATAATCCATTCTGTATTTGCCTTCAAGAAACTCACCTGAAGCCACAGGAAGAATTCAATCTAAGAGGTTTATTGTTTCGAAAGGATCGCAAATTTTGTCAGACCTCCAAGTGGTTGCAATTATACCCATGTTTTTTTGTCTTCCCATAACAACAGTCTACCCATATAGGTTTTCCCCCACCTCCAACACTCCTGTCCTGCACACATCAGTTCGCTAGAGCTAGTGGAAACACTGTGATCTACGAGACTACTGGATGAGACCTGAGGAGAAGGCAGATCGAGGCCCCTTCGTTGAATCTCTAAATTCAACGATTGTTCTTGATAATGGCTCCAAAATCGAAACCGAAACGTCGAAAACTTATAGATTCTAGACGCGGCGCAATCCAGAATCTTCATATTCCTAATATTACCAGCCGCAGAAACTTATCCGAACATATTTCACGCATCTACGGGGAGGATATTTTGAAATCATCGAAGATATATTCTTCATATCTAATACGGAAATCTAAACTGCTCTATTATCTTTCCAAACCTTTCCAAAGGAATGCAGAGACAACGAGATTACTCCCAAATCCTTTGTATTAAAACATCACGACAAATCTCCTTCAACAGGACATTACCTTGAAACGTGTAGTATGGCGCTAATTCAAACAGGATTCAAGTATACGACGCAATCTTGATATCACTAATTCGTCATTCTATGACCAATTTGGGCGGTTATCCCTTCCTAAAATCTATTCCAATATATCGGAATCATTCCTCAGGATATCGGTAGAAAGGCAGATCGTATTTATGCCAAGAAAAACGAAATCGAAAGCAAGAAACTGTTATCACTACTAAAACCCATAGCGCCATCCAGCCCGTCGTCGAAAAATAAGACACTTGTGGATAATTTTTCTGACACTCCAATTGATCAAAGAACTCAAAATATTTTGTCCAAAGGTTTCAATTTCTCAATCACTCCCAGCAGAATACCCACGGAGTCTATCATAACTCAAGTGGAAACTGCTTTATCCCATCTTCCCAAAAATCAAGCCAAAGAAACACGGCAAGATATCACAACCACCTTGTGATGAGTGAAACCTTCCCCTCCCAACATTACACTTTCTGAAAGAGCATGTCTCATGAATCTCCGCAATAATCCTGATACTACTGATCTTCCGATAGATCAAGGAAATGCCACAGTTATACTAAACATGCGAGACTATATAGACAAAATGACAACATTAATAAATTGCCCTAAATACAAACCATCACCACGAGACACAACTACCTACCTAGAAAAGAGAATCCTCATAAACTCCTCAAATCTCCCTCCTGATGTCAAAAATTCAATTACTCTAAGAGAATAATCACTTGGAATCCTCGAATATACACAAACCCAATATATCTCTTCGTCCCATTGTATTGGAAATTCAGAAGAGACTAAACTATCTCAACTAACGCGATGACAGCCCACGCCTGACCGACACATGGAAACCTTTGATTTGTCGTCTTCCCTGTCCCATCTCCAACACGTACAAATACTCGTACTCATTCCTGTACAAATCAGTTCGCTAGAGCGAGTGGAAACACTGTAATCTACGTACCTGGGGAGTAGGCAGATTGAGGCCCCGACGATGAATCACTAAATTCAACTGTTGTTCTTGAGAATGGCTCGTGTTATATATCTCGCCCAGATTGATATTTTATTTATTTATTTATTTAGCACTGTAATATACAGGTATAACGGGAAACCCCCAATAAACAAGATAATACATAAAAATATTAGAGTATAAATTTCCTCGAATATACAATCACAATTAAGTCAACCACAATAATCAGCATAAGTAAATCTCTCTCAATCGTGAAAGGGTCCGGCTCCTAAACCGTCTCAGTGAAACAGGAAAGAAATCGAATTCACCACATCCATTATCAAAATCGAGAATACGCGACGGAAACATGTGCCTACCATAATTTGTTCTGTGCGCTATGTTACGGAACAAACGAACAGTTCTGGTAAATCTCGGACGAATGCTGAAACCGATACGCTCCAAAATTCTAGGAGAGTCAACTGTCCCATTAAGGAGCTTAAACAGCAAGCAAAAATCTGCCAACCACCGGCGGACCTCAAGAGTGTCCAAACCTGAGCCCCTACGAACCATATCCACGTCACATTCATACACGCCGTCAGTCCTGAAGCTGAAATAGCGCAAGAACCTTCTCTGAATTCTCTCCACAGCACGTATATGGCAGCTGTAAAATGGTGACCAAACAACTGATCCGTACTCCAAAATGGGCCTAACCAATGAAACATATAACATTTTCAAAACATGTGGAGAGAACTCAGCGCTGTTACGCATAATAAAACCCAGAGTGCGGTAAGCTCTGCTAGTTATATCAACAATATGATTCCTAAAATCGAGTCCACTATCCAATTTAATGCCCAAATCGTCGATCAGCTCCACTCTGGACAATAAACAGCCATTGATGTTGTAATAATAAGTGAAAGACCGAGTGCCGCGATGAAAACTAATAATCTTACACTTTGAGACATTCAAATGCAAGCAATTTCTTACCGTCCACGAATGAAATATTTCAAGTTCCTGCTGCAACTGTAATGCACTCTCAAGATTCTTGATCGGAGAATACATCTTGAGGTCATCAGCGAATAACAGAAACCTCACATCCAGAATCGTATTCAGATCATTTATGAATAACATAAATAAAATTGGTCCCAAGTGGGATCCCCGAGGCACGCCTGAAGTCACCATGAATTCCCTTGACATGAAGCTTCTGTATCTTACCAGCTGGGTACGCCCGCACAAAAATGATCGAAACCATTGCAGCAGAGAACCTGACAAACCGAGTGCACCCAACTTAGCGATTAAGAGGTTATGATTTACTTTGTCGAACGCTTTCGAGAAATCCGTATAAATCGCGTCCACCTGAGTACCAGCCTCAAAATATTCAACAATGTCATTAACATAAAGTACCAAATTTGACACCGTCGATCTGCCCCTCCGGAAGCCATGCTGCTGATCAATTAAAATACTATTACAATTCCACGATAAAAAACTACTGAGTAAACTATCCAAAAGTTTGGGAATTGCTGATTGAATCGATACACCGCGATAGTTCTCCACGTCCATTCTAGAGCCCGACTTGAAAATGGGCACAATAAAACTCTTCTTCCACATTTCCGGAAACACCCCACGTTCGAGAGACATATTGAACAACGCACAAAGAGGCAAAGTCAAAGTATTGACGCATTTCTTCAAAACAAAGTTAGGTATCCCATCAGGACCACTAGAAAATTTCGACTTTACATTACCTATGATCTCGTAAATCTCTCCGGCAGTAAAACTACATGAGCTAAGGTTAATCTCATGTTTCGAATCCATATCCGGCGGAACAACAACCTCGCCATTGTAAACTTCGCAAAAAAAATCAGCAAATCGTTCCACTACATCCTTGCCGCTAGAAACCAACTTATCGCGAAATTTCATCTGCTCAGGCAGACCAGAACATGTCTTTTTAGAATTTAAATAAGACCAAAAATACCGCGGATTCGAACATATGTTGTTCTCGACCCTTTCTAAATACCGATCATAAAGAGATTTACTAAGTGACTTACAATTTTGTCTCAAACCAGAAAAGTCATCATAATCTCTAGAGTCCTTGGACCTCAAAAATCTTCTATGAGCTCTCTTCTTCGCTGTTATCATTCTAATAAGTCGGGCGCTGAACCAAAGTGGATATCTTGAGCATCTTCTGGGTTTCAGTGGTATAAAATGTCGAAGACCAGCATACAATATGTTATAAAACTCACCAACAGCAACATCGACATCGCCTCCACCAAAATTCCACTCTACCGAGGCCAAGAAGTCGTTCAGACCAACGTAGTTTCCCTTGGCGAAATCAAATTCCTCTCCACCACAAATAATCGACCTATCGGGATCAACTCTCACTGGAACCAAAAACTGCAAGCCAGTATGATGCACACCAGCACTCTGCAACGGATCCGACGCTACCACTACCTCCGTTGACTGCTCATTTGTGAACACAAGGTCTAGGTATGTGTTGCGGCTATTAGGTACCCTGCAAACCTGAGACAGATTGGCGAATTGCATAGAGTTTTCCATGATCAAATACTTTTCATTCGCATCTCCAAGAGAAAAGTGATCACCACTGAATCCAGCACCAGTCACGTTGTAGTCGCCACAGATGAACATCCTTGAATCAGGATACAGCATTGAAACCTCTTCAACAGCTTGTCCGTGGGCAGCATAGTCTTGTTCACTCGAGTTTGGTGGTAAATATACTCCACCAATATCTAGAAGTCGTCCACTAAGCAGATGTCGGGTTTGAGACGGAAGCGGCCATTTTAAGGGCAGTCGGGAAGAAGCAGTCAGTTAGACAAAAACAGTTCGTGGAGAAGGCAGTTTGCAGAGTGTTCAGTTCGCGAAAAGAATAAAGAGAGAGACATTCAGACGAGGGCTAGAAATAATACTTAGTCGGGATAGAGAATAAAACCGGAGAAGTTAATTCTAAGCTCAGTAACTGCTTCTGCGTTAAGTGTTGTTTGTGTTGAATTTCTAAGACGTTCAAGTGTAATTCCAATCTTCAAACTTTATATAATACAGTCTGCGTTTTCTTTCGACTAAAGAAGATAATCCAAGATATAAATAATCAATTGTTACAGTAGCAGCATCTGTAACGAGCACCATTCACTGTTACATAAGATCCAGCATAGTATTTAAAGATATATGGACCGATGATGCCCCCAGCGTGTAAAGCACACCATGCCGTGCATTTTTCAGGATGCAATGAAACCTACAGAACTTCGTGAGGATATTTTTCACTCCATATACGGCAATTTTGCATGTTCACATAGCCGTTCAACCAGAAATGGGCTTCATCACTAAACACAATTTTGCGATAAAAAAGTGGATCAACTTCAAGCTTTTCTGGGGCCCAATCAGCAAACAAAAGACGCTTATTATGGTCAAGTGGCTTTAGTTCTTGAACCAGTTGGATCTGTATGGGTGTAGACTAAGATCTTTATTTTTATACAATGGTTTGATAAATCTGGCTTTGGTTCCTTATAGTGGTTCTATCATTCATGGCGTTTTGTTCTTCTTTATATATATATATATATATATATATATATATGTCCTTCATGTTTTTTTGTCGCTATCAGTTTCGTATGCAAGAATCTTTATATTTTTGAAGTCTGGATTGTGATTGTCTGTTATTATAATATTATATATGTTTATTTAGTACTGTACTCGAGTTTTTCATATATTTGTGCCCATTTAATTTGTTGTTTAAGAGTTGTGATTTCATACCTATATTCAATACTGAAGATATTTTTTTAACCATTGGAAAGTGAAATACCACCTATGAAAAAATCAAACTTAATATACAGTATACCATTCAACGATTGTAAGAAGGTATATATAGGAATGACATCACAACTCTTAAACTTTAAAATTAAATGGGCACAAATACATGAAAAAATCGAGCACAGCACTGAATAAACATATTATAACAGATAACCACAATCCAAACTTCAGAAATACGAAGATTCTTGCATACGAAACTAATAGCGACAAAAGAAACAAGGAGATGGTATATATAAACAAAAACGCCATGAATGATAAAACAGAAATAAGGAACCTAAACCAGCTATATCACACCATTATATAAAGATATATTCTCAAAATTGATACAAAACCAAACAACATTACAAGAAATTTTTATTATCACTTATTGTATTCACGACCATCCTATACCTGCAAATGATTTCTTTTGAAAGATATACGGAGATATCTTACTGACTGCGTCATTCCTGCAAAACAACTAACTCATAGACGATACTGCATACCAGTGAAAAATAAATCATTGTTTTAATATTTGACTTCGAAATAATAATAATTTTCGGCTTAGGTATATCACTTCTTAATTCTATTTTATATCTTTATTATTGTAATATTTTACTACAGATTCGTCAAGTGACTGGAAAGTTTGAATTTGTTTGCTAATCAAATTGAAAGTGTCCTCAACCGAGGACGAAACTTCTTTTTAATATACATAGTATTAAACTTTTCTGTTTTTGTTTGTGCAATCCAATAGCCTAAGAAAATCCAACATTATATATTGTTATGAAATTTACAGTTTAAAATAAATAATTATACGTATATATTGAGGAAAAGACTCACCGTTGTAAATAAGTTGAATCGTTAGACTGTAATCAACCAAAATTAATTAAATAAGATCCATTCAGATAGAAATATCAATAATTTGATTCATAAAAATACTCACAAGCCATAACATACATTACCACCAGTAGAGTGAAAATTCTTTGAATGGTGATCAAAAAACAGTAATTTTGTTGAAATTTTTTTTTCAGAATTCATAGGGAATACTCAATTCACAATTATTCAATGTAAAGACTGCCAAAGTTGTAATAAATAGAAGTAATTTGAATTTAGATATCTAATTCGAAATTGGTGAAGAAATTGTTGAAAAGATTTATTACTATCATGAATCAAATATTAACTTTAGTGAAATTATTGACAAAGAACAAGCTAAATAAAATTTAACTCACCAAAATAGTGTATATAAGGTATAATTAATCAAAAATCAATTAATTCAATGAAAGATAGTGTCCACGTCAGAAATTTTCAAAATAAGTATGTAGGAAATATCCTTGAAGACGTTTAGGCATCAATAAACTTGTAATAGTATATAAGCTGAAGAAAGGTAATCAATTTCATAGATAATTTTAAGTAATTTATAAGCCATAAGTATTAGAAGTTAAACTTTGGTAAAATTTGATTTGAAATACTTTACGGATGAAAAACAAGACTTTTTCTGTTTAACAAGAAAATATCTAGATGAAAATTCAATTCAATTATTTGGAGTAATTTCAAAGCAAGAAATATTGAAAATTCTGTAAAATCAATGAAAGCGTCATTTTTTCAATAATTTTGACAGAAGCTAGTAAGCTTTGAAATTCAATTGTTCGTGAAAACTATAAAAGGAGGCGGTACGGAAGAAGTATATCAATACTGAAATACTCGGAAGCACATACTCGTCTCTGTGATTAAAGACTTTTCATCCTTCAATGATCCAGTTCCAAAATCCTAAAAAGAAATTAACATTATTATTATTGTGAATGGAAATATGATCAATAAATATGTTACCTAAGTGTTGTGAATGGAAATATCCCACATATAAATTAAGTATAAAACGAATTGGATGTTAAGAAGAAATCAACCAAATTGGCTGTTATCTTGAAACATTCCAGAAATATCATTCTCCAGTCAAACACATTCCTAAAACGGAGGTAGGACATAACAAGAAACATAGATAAATCGATGACCAAACATATTTCTGTAAAATTTTCCAATTTAACTTCAAAACATTTCTTGTTCATGTTTGAATTACGATAAATAGAGTTAAGGTTAGGTTAGCATAGAACATAGAGCTTAGTCATTACATTTTGTTTAATTATTATAACACAAATTGTAGAAATTACTATGTTTTACTACCAATAAAAAGATATATTACACATTTTCTTGTGACTCGAGTTTCGGGAAATGAACTATCCCATCATCAGACAACTGAAGGCCTAACAGTTAAACAAAAGTGATAAATATTTTGAATATTTCAATAGATTCTAGGTAACACCTAATAGTGGTACAGAGGTTTACAAGCGGAACGTGATAAAAAACCGGGTTAAAAAAGAGGGGCCTTCTAACAGATATCGGAATGTCGGCAATCGACAAAGAAGGTTGTTAAACAGATGGTACCCATTTAAATATCTCAAATAATTTTTGGGGTTACATAGCTCTGTACAGTCATTCATTATTTTTACTTTATTTCGTTGTATATCTCAAATATTTGGATTTACAGAGCTTCGTACAGTCATTCAGTATTTTTTACATAATTTTTATTATGAAATTTTCAAATTCGTTCACAATAAGAATAATGTAAAAAATAATGAATGACTGTACGGAGCTATGTAACCCCAAAAATTATTCGAGGTATTTAAATGGGTACCATCTGTTTAACAACCTTCTTTGTCGATTGCCGACATTCCGATATCTGTTAGAAGGCCCCTGTTTTTAACCCGGTTTTTTATCACGTTCTGCTTGTAAACCTCTGTACCACTATTAGGTGTTACCTAGAATCTATTGAAATATTTCAAATATTTATCACTTTTGTTTAAATACCCCTGTACCACTGTTAGGTCTTCAGTTGTCTGATGATGGGATAGTTCATTTCCCGAAACTCGAGTCACAAGAAAATGTGTAATATATTTTTTTAAATGCTAGTATAACATAGTAATTTCTGCAATTTGTTTCAATTATAATCAACTACCAAATAGTAACGGCTGAAACAATTCAGTATCTGAAACATTACATTTTGTAGTTGTCACAGATTTATATTTCAAATTACTTTGATTCAATATATATTTTAAAAATTACATTTTAAAATTCAAATTGAACCTCCCCTATTGAAACTATAAATAATGATATTTAAATTTCAATTATTCAATTACAAAATTACAATTTTAAGAGTTAGTTGGCACACAGACAAATCATTCACTTAGATATAAGGGTGATTCAACAAGTATTCATACTGAAAACTTATAAAAGTAAATTTCCTAATTAAATTGACCCATTCAAAAGTAAACTTTTCTAATTAATTCTTAATATATAATTAATAATAATAAAAATCACTTATTTATTTCATAATATATATGTATATTTTTGATTGTCTCGGTCTTTACTTGACGGAAATTCATCTTCAATATAAGAAAAACAAATGTTAACTTCCGCTATTTTATTGATTTACACGACAATTGTTTCGTCGTACGAAATTCATATCTGATGAAGTCATGATATGACGAAACAATTGTCGTGTATACTACTCTGTCAAGAAAGTACCGGGAATTTTCAATTAAAACAACATTTTTACATTTAATCGTCAAAATTTATTGGGTCGCCTTCAAAATAGGCTCCATTTGCTCCAATACATCTATGCCAACGGCACTTCCAATTATCGAAACATTTTTTATAGGTGCTTTCCGGGATGGACTTTAGCTCTCGCGCCGAATTTTGTTTTATGGCTTCAATCGACTCAAAACGGGTGCCACGAAGGCGCAATTTTAGTTTTGGGAAGAGGAAAAAGTTGCAGGGAGACAAATCCGGCGAATACGGTGGTTGCTGAAGCACGTTTGTTGAGTTTTTGGCGAGAAAGTCAGTCACAATCGTAGCTCGGTGAGAAGGCGCGTTATCGTCATGCAAAATCCATGAGTTGTTCGCCCACAAATTTGGCCGCTTCTTACGGATACGCTCAAGCAAACGTTTCATAACGCCTAGGTAATACTCCTTGTTTACCGTCTGACCCTCTGGAACGAATTCGTAGTGCACCACGCCACGGATATCGAAGAAAACAATGAGCATCACCTTCATTTTCGAGCGGCTTTGGCGTGGTTTTTTCGGTTTCGGCTCATTTTTTGCCACCCATTCCGATGATTGCTGGCTTGTTTGCATATCGTACTCGTAGACCCAGGTCTCATCACCAGTTATAATGCGTTCCATGAATGTAGAATCGGAATTACAGCGATCCAGCATGTCTGAAGCAACCTGTTCGCGATGACGTTTTTGATGAAAATTCAGGTCTTTCGGTACGAGTCGTGCGGCCACCTTTCTCATGCCCAAAATATCAATCAAAATCGTACGTGCGGACTCGTGGGATATCTTAAGATCATGTGCTATCTCTCTCAAGCTGGTACGACGGTTTTCCAGCCCCCTTTCCTTAATTTTATCGACGTTATCTTCGATCGAAGCCGTCGATGGACGACCACTTCACGACCGTCCTTGAAGGCTCTGTACCACTGATATGCACGAGTTTTCGATAGAGCATTATCACCAAAGGCCTTTTGCAACATTTTCAATGCATGGGCGACCACTTCACGACCGTCCTTGAAGGCTCTGTACCACTGATATGCACTAGTTTTCGATAGAGCATTATCACCAAAGGCCTTTTGCAACATTTTTAATGCATCGGCACACGAAAATTCATTTGCAACACAAAACTTTAAACAAATTCTTTGCTCAACGTAATCACCCATAGTAAAAATCGGCACGCACTCTGACATCGACTGACTTAATCAGCTGTTGCAAACACACTAGTTGACAGATCCCGCTCAAGCTTGGCATAGTAATTAAGGACAGTGGTACCAACCTAGGAAAAAAAATTTTTACCTGCCTCATTGCCCCGCCAGATTTAAATCGATAATTCCCGGTACTTTCTTGACAGAATGTATACATATATATATATATATACATATATATATATATATATATATATATATATATATAAGAGAAACGCTATTTTATTGATTTACATCACAATTGTTTCGTCATATCATGACTGATGTATATTGTTGTGCTTAACCTGAAAGAGATCAAATTATAAAGTTCTTATATTTTCTAAAAGTTTGAAAATTGTTTACTGTGTTCCATGTACTTCAACCATTTAGAATACAACTCTAAATATTTTTCAGTTTATGATTATTTCATTCACCTACATAATTCAAGAGAAAAAGATGAAATTCATGGAAAACTACATGCAACAACACTTTCAACCCTTTTCTTCGAAGGGGAAAAATATCGAGAGGCTCATAAGGAAGAAAATGAAACTAGGAAAATTAGTTGCTTATGTACAACTAGTTTTCACCATCTTCAGTTTGATATCCCTATTTCCAATAAATTCGGATAGATCTGGTATTTTATACATGATTATGATAATAAAGAAAGCGAACGTATCACATGCCATTAAGGTTTTTCACTCGATGATTTTCTATTTGATTCATCTTAGTGCATTTCAGACCGTCTATTGCTATGCGAATGTTATGCTGTACTTTGTTCTT
Source organism: Megalocaria dilatata (assembly GCA_034642435.1). Lineage (NCBI taxonomy): Eukaryota > Metazoa > Arthropoda > Insecta > Coleoptera > Coccinellidae > Megalocaria > Megalocaria dilatata. The sequence continues at coordinate 40,288,912 of CM067859.1, read as the reverse complement.
CACCTACATTTTCAATATATCTTAGTAATGGAGGATTGCAGGCGATTGGAAAGTGGCTTGCATTCAATGAGCTCTTTGGATCAAGAAAAAAGTGAATATCATCGTATCATAGCGACGAGACTTGCTTCCATGATAAATCGCTATCAAGTTATCGATAGGTTAGTAACCAATATTGAATCTAATACCAGTATCAAGAAAGTATCGCAAACGGTCAATGAAACACAAAACGTTTATTATTCATCCAAATTTATTTTATGGTGTCCAAAGTAGACTGCTTTTCGAATAGTCAACTCACGCCAACGAATAATCCATTTAAACATAAACGCATTTTCAGGAATCGACTTCACCACTCACCGCAATTAACGTATATAAAAGGTTTTCCAGTAAGAGGTTTCATTTTGAATAGCCCACTATTTGGGCAACTGTCACTTTCGAAGCTGTCATCTTTTGACATCTGACAAGAAAAACTACGCCATTACTAAAAATGGAACGATAAAAGCTTCAACTACTCATTGAAATTGTTAAAATTCACTACAAAAATGGTGAAAATTTTGCAGTAGCAGTTCGAAAAACTAAAGTACTTTTAATCGTCGTGAAGAAACTTCTCGGCCAAAAATTGGTGGGAAAATTCGAACTATTGGGACAAGTTAGTGATATGAAGAATCAAAACCGTGTGCGTCGCTCAAGAACAACTGACAATATTGTTGCTGTAGCCCGCAGCGTTGACAAAAACTCAAGTAAATCGGAAACCCAAAAAAATATTGATTGGAACACCTTCATCAAATCTGTCAGAATGGACGAAGATTTCTATTATAAGGACCTTCTCATTAAAGAAAAAGATAAACTCATAGAAGAACTACAGGATGAAATTCGCATCCTTAAAAAGCATGTCTCCTTGATAAAGTTGGATCTTTTGGGACAAGAATAATAACTCTCACTAGAGTCTATAAAGAGTTTATTGAGTTAATACTGTAATTATTATCGTGAATAAAAATGAACGTTTAGATTAGCAACATAACTTAACTGGCTTAGGACCGACTTGTTGTTGTTGTTGTACATTCTGTCAAGAAAGTACCGGGAATTATCGATTTAAATCTGGCGGGGCAATAAAGCAGGTGAAAATTTTTTTTCCTAGGTTGGTACCACTGTCCTTAATTACTATGCCAAGCTTGAGCGGGATCTGTCAACTAGTGTGTTTGCAACAGCTGATTAAGTCAGTCGATGTCAGAGTGCGTGCCGATTTTTACTATGGGTGATTACGTTGAGCAAAGAATTTGTTTAAAGTTTTGTGTTGCAAATGAATTTTCGTGTGCCGATGCATTGAAAATGTTGCAAAAGGCCTTTGGTGATAATGCTCTATCGAAAACTCGTGCATATCAGTGGTACAGAGCCTTCAAGGACGGTCGTGAAGTGGTCGAAGACTTGCCTCGTTCTCGTTCTCGGAATTAAGGAAAGGGTGCTGGAAAACCGTCGTGCCAGCTTGAGAGAGATAGCACATGATCTTAAGATATCCCACGAGTCCGCACGTACGATTTTGATTCATATTTTGGGCATGAGAAAGGTGGCCGCACGACTCGTACCGAAAGACCTGAATTTTCTTCAAAAACGTCATCGCGAACAGGTTGCTTCAGACATGCTGGATCGCTGTAATTCCGATTCTACATTCATGGAACGCATTATAACTGATGATGAGACCTGGGTCTACGAGTACGATATGCAAACAAGCCAGCAATCATCGGAATGGGTGGCAAAAAATGAGCCGAAACCAAAAAAACCACGCCAAAGCCGCTCGAAAATGAAGGTGATGCTCATTGTTTTCTTCGATATCCGTGGCGTGGTGCACTACGAATTCGTTCCAGAGGGTCAGACGGTAAACAAGGAGTATTACCTAGGCGTTATGAAACGTTTGCGTGAGCGTATCCGTAAGAAGCGGCCAAATTTGTGGGCGAACAACTCATGGATTTTGCATGACGATAACGCGCCTTCTCACCGAGCTACGATCATGACTGACTTTCTCGCCAAAAACTCAACAAACGTGCTTCAGCAACCACCGTATTCGCCGGATTTGGCTCCCTGCGACTTTTTCCTCTTCCCAAAACTAAAATTGCCCCTTCGTGGCACCCGTTTTGACTCGATTGAAGCCATAAAACAAAATTCGGCGCGAGAGCTAAAGTCCATCCCGGAAAGCGCCTATAAAAAATGTTTCGATAATTGGAAGTGCCGTTGGCATAGATGTATTGGAGCAAATGGAGCCTATTTTGAAGGCGACCCAATAAATTTTGACGATTAAATGTAAAAATGTTGTTTTAATTGAAAATTCCCGGTACTTTCTTGACAGAGTAGTATGTTGGCTTCCAAAGCGTCTATTGTTTCTGGTTTATCAGCATAAACCAATGACTTGACATAACCCCAAAGAAAATAATCCAGTGGAGTTATGTCGCATGATCTTAGAGGCCAATTAATTGGACCATTTCTCGAAATAATGTTTTCGCCAACTCTTTCTTTTGATAAATCAATTGTTACGGTAGCAGCATGAGGTGTAGCACCATCTTGTTGGAAGCAAAACACTTCTGGGTCGATACCATTAAAATTTTGAAACAAATAATCATTGATCATCGATCTGTAACGAGCACCATTCACTATTACATTCGCTCCAGAATTGCTTTTAAATAAATATGGACCGATGATGCCTCCAGCGTAAAGCACACCATAAAGTGCATTTTTCAGAATGCAATGGAACTTCTTGAGGATTCTTGAGGATTGATAAGCAATTTTGCTTGCTTAAATAGCCGTTCAACTAGAAATGAGCTTCATCACTAAACACAATTTTACGATAAAAAAGTGGATCAACTTCAAGTCCAATCAGCAAACAAACAATGCTTATTATGGTCAAGTGGCTCCAGTTCTTGAACCAGTTGGATCTTGTATGGGTATAAACCAAGATCTTTACGCAAAATTTTCCATGTAGTGGGTGCACATTTGTTGTGAACGTCGACGAATAGACAAATCTGGATCATCATTAACACTATGACTTATAGCAACGATATTTTCTTCTGTACTTACAGTTCTTTGTCTTATTGTTGTTGTTGCATCGAGTAGAGAAAATGTTGTTCGAAATCTATCGATAGTTTGAATGCTCTGACGGACGATTATGTAAACCATAAATTTCACGGAGTGCTCTATAAGCTTGGCGAATAGAACACTGATTTTGAAAATAAAATCCAACAATTTGTAAACGTTTTTGCGGCGTGAGTCTTTCCATGATAATTTGTCACTACTTACTGAACAGAAATGTCAAAACAGCATGCCTTCTTCCTTCTGTCAAATCGCAGTTATCCCTATTGAAAGTTCTATTGCTTTAAAAACACACCCGATATATAACTTTCAAACTAATCAACACTAGACATCTCTTTACCATTCAGTAAATGTTAGGGGTTGATGCCACCTTCATGGGGGAATTACGTTCCCCTCAAAACAGAAGTTGACCTGTTTTTTAAAATCTTCGAAAATTGTTCGTTTTTGAGTTCCCCTATACCCTGTATAGTCTTCTTCAATAACAGTACCATCATTTCAGCCCTTTCAGTTTCGTCCCATGATCAGTTCACCATGGATTAATCTTGACTATTAACCAGGGAAAATTTAATTAGATAGCAGAATCGGTCCAATGGTTCCGCAGATATTAAAGTTTGAGGTTTTTTCTAATTTTCCTCAATAATTTTGAAACCACAGGTCCGATCGATATGAAATTTGCTGTTTAGAAGTGAACAAATAATGCGCACGATTTTGCTCAATAACGTGAGAATCGTTTAACCAGAAAATCTCAATAAAACAATTTGTTAACGGAGCTACGTTGGGCACTACCGGAAGTATAGTAATTGTCCTAATACACATATTTAATTGAGCATGAAGATATAACAAGAAGACTAATGTAAAATATCTTGAGGATCGTGGGTCCTATGAACAAGCGCGCAAAAACTCCTGAATTAACGTCATTGTTTTTCTAGAATTATTAATATCAAATTTTCTTGGAAAATAGACTGTTGAAAATACATGCAAACAAAATTGCTAACTTCAAGTCATTGCTTTTGACTATTTTTTGTAGGTTTTCATGGGCCAAAGTAAATTCTTTCAACTACAGTTTATGGTCATACTTTAAGTGTTTCTTTAGCTCGAGAATGAATTAATCAATTAAGTTTTTATTTATTTTTCAGGTATCAGATTTTAGTGCAGAATCTGTTAAGGCGTCCACTTTTTTTAGTGATTTGGTTTGGTCTTATTGATTTCATGTTTGTGAGTTTTTTATTGCTAAAGGTAGGTAAAGAAGTATTCATTTTATTTATTTAGTCCCATTTTGGAGCATCCAGAAGGTAAAACTCGTCAAAAAACACCATTTGATAAAAATTGCCAGCAAAAAATGTTCAAGGGAATAAAGTGTCAATTATTTGAATATTTTAATATTAGCCTTCTATATATTTAATTTCAAAAGGTTATATTTAATAATTATAACTTCAGGAATATAATTAAATTAATTTCATATAAGTACTACTTATATCGAACGACATATAAAATAAACATACATCATAAGACATCCAAATGATTGAATTGTATCAGTCCTTACTTGGTGAAAATCCATATTAAATAATTTGAAGTAAGGTTATTCTGATTTTCACAAATTTTATTGTTAAACTCACAACAATTGTTTCGCTATCACAGTAGCATCATCAGGCAAGATCACATTTTCAATAACTAAACTTGTTTCCGAAATCCGTGGCTATTTATATTACTGTAAGTACAATAAATTTTTATTGAGCACTAAAACCCAAAAAAGGGTCCCTGCAAATTCCAGCTTATCTGAATATATTTAACAGAGGTGAGCTATTCAAATCTATTTGTTCCTTAAGTAATATTCCAATTTTATTATGTTTATTTATCTCTAGGGATTCTAACAGATTTAAGGCATAACTTTTACTTTCTATATGTAGAATTTCAAAGTTATGGTTGAAAGTATGTCTCCTCAATAATAAAAGCAATTCTACATATTCCAACCATTTGTTAGAAACAGGACATACTTTCAACTATAACTTTGAAATTCTACATATAGAAAGTAAAAGTTATGCCTTAAATCTGTTAGAATCCCTAGAGATAAATAAACATAATAAAATTGGAATATTACTTAACGAACAAATAGATTTGAATAGCTCACCTTTGTTAAATATATTCAAATAAGCTGGAATTTGCAGGGACCCTTTTTTGGGTTTTAGTGCTCAATAAAAATTTATTGTACTTACAGTAATATAAATAGCCACGGATTTCGGAAACAAGTTTAGTTATTCAAAATGTGATCTTGCCTGATGATGCTACTGTGATAGCGAAACAATTGTTGTGAGTTTAACAATAAAATTTGTGAAAATCAGAATAACCTTATTTCAAATTACATCCAAATGATAACAAAATCCAATAAATAAAAATTGTTAACCAAAATCCTATAAATTAAATATTTTGAGTAGACAAAACTTGTTTCTGCTTATCAATCTTATGAAAACAGATATCTTTCAAAAATGCTTAACATAATCTTAAGTATTTCATCATGAAACTACTACTTACTTAGAATATTCAATATTATTGGATATCTAACCGAGTCACTTTCTATAAAATCTCAAGATATGTAAAAACATTACTAAAAAACAAGTTTTAAAAGAGACTTTGCTTCGTCAGTACTCAATTAATTCATATTCAATAAAATATAACATCAATCAACAACAAATATTTAGTCACCTTTTAACAATTTAGAAAGCTTCTGAACTGAGGCCGTTAAATTGCCTTTCAATTTTTTAGCTCAATAGTAAATCACAGAATTATTTATTTGAGTTAACATTACACTCCATTTAAATTTTTCAGTATTCATTTACCAGAAGCTTTCTGAATTGTTCAACATCACCCTTTGACGGTAAGTTCAAATTATATTATTTCGTGAATGGTGAACCGATTTTGAACATTTTAACTGGGTTGTGCACAGAATATAAATAACTTTCAAAGCAATCAACACTAGACATTTGTTCTCTATTCAAAAAATATTGGGGGTTGATGCCAACTTCATAGGGATGGCTTTATCGGAACTAACTCATGATGGAAATTCGTCCCCCCCAAAACAGAAGGTGATCCGTTTTTTTTGTAATCTTCGAAAATTCTTCGTTTCCGAGTTCTGGGGGGCAAATTTTCGTTGGGACACTCTGTATAGCATTATTTATAAAACAAAGCCCGTCATCTTTTACATAGAAGCTGATGAAAAAAGTTTCGATGTAGTTGGCTGAATTTCGTATTTTTCCTTCATGTTTTGGAATTTTTTTCACAAAGGAGACAGAATGACGATGATGGATTCGTGGGATTTTCGATAAATTCGTATTTAATATATTCCATACAATACGGCCGCCTCTTCACCTACCAACTACTGAAACACTATTCGCAATAGCTCGCGCTTATGCTTATGAAAATAAAATGAACATTCAGTGCCTTTATGCGTCATTAAACATGAAGCTACAGGAATAAGATGCAAACAAGGAGCGAATGGTAGGGGTAGACGCCGCGCGGGAGCAAAGACGACGCGATAGCAAAATGCTGGTTCAAACTTGTCAGCGCATGTGAGTATGTCGTTTGCCGACTCCTGAATGCTTCGAAGATACTGACGATCAAAAATGGTATTATAATTCATTCAATTTCATTTCTAAATAATAAATAAATCGCAAAAAGTACTGACGTGGAGTCATGAAATTTTGTATAAACCTCAAAAACGCTGACTGTCCCGGAAGAACGGACCCCTGAATCCAAATGAGCAATACTAAAAACGATAACATATATTAAAATAAGAAGTACCCAAACCGAAATTGAAGTACAATGTTTGAGATAATATAAATTCATATGAAATTAATACCTATCAAAACACAAAGTATAACGGCTTATATTTTGTGTTTTATCAATTCAATCGAATTCAAATTAAAGGGCCTATGTCTATGGCCCCTTGAATATTTTGAAGCTCTTGAGGAACATGGTGTTATGAGGGAACTTCTGATCTCTTAATTTCGGGAGGTAGACATTTCGTTCCAATTTGCAGCCACTGAACTCTTCAGATCGGCGTGGGGTGCAAGTCTGCCAATGACGTGTGTGATCTTGTTCTACATCGGAAAGTCGGTTGTCGGAAAGCTGAGCGTCCTCTATGGGATACGCCGGAAAGCTGAGCGTCCTCTATGGGATACGCCGGAAAGCTGTAGCAGAGCAAAGAGGAATTCTTGGCAAGGACGAGACACGTCGGCAGCGAGCGTCGATAGGGTCACGGTATGGGGCGTTGAGATTTGCATGAAACATTACGGCGCCATCTCAAGCGAGGGATACTGCGGGACCAAAAGGAAAGTTACCTCGGAAATTTTGATGGGATAGTCGGGGTCACCAATGAAGCTCTTTAGGATGGCGTGAGATGCAAATCTGCCAATGACGCCTGTGACCAGGTTGGAACACTCGCACTTTGTTCTACTTGAAGCTGGCAAGAACGGTGAGCTAGTTATCGGAAAACGAAATTATGGGCAACGACGGGGCACGTCCCAATAATTTTATATCGGCATTTTGTGTCGAAATAGTTTACTTTGATGAGTTCTACCTTCTGTTGGAAAAAAGACTCTGCTTTGAAAACAACCTGCATAGGACTAGTGTACTAGAATTACAATGTTATGACCGAGTGTGTCATTCTATAATTTTCATGAGAGCAATTATTGGCGAAAATTTTCAATCAATGAATTCCATAACATTGAGAAAAGTACACTTGGAAGCATCCTGAATAACTTAAAACGATCGTTCATTCAACAGGTCTCAAATATACCAAATATAAGTTAATGTTTCGTTCCAGGTTGATCTGGGACCTGATATTCAACTGGTGTTCATGGTTTGGTTATCAATAATAGAAATAGCTGTCCATATGATGATTTATGGTCAAATTCATGCTGATCAAGTAAGTATATTTCTAAACTTACATGTTTTGCAGATGTATAGCCCAAACGCTCAAAAATTAGCATAGCATTAATTAGTAGTAGATTAGTCAATAACCTATTATGTAAAAGAAGATCTGCCTGTGACCAGAGGGATACCCGTCTTCAGGAAAAAGTTTGGTCGTGTGCACAAGTAAGTCAGACAGCAACCTCAACTCAGGAAGACGTTGAAGCTAATCGATCATTAACGATACCTTTTGTATCCGATACGATACGAATACGAAACTTTTCCAGAAGCAGCCGAGCTATCAAGACATATGGTCAGCTCTATTGAATTTAATGAAAGAGCTAATGAAGTACCAAGTCAAGAAATTGAGTGTATCAAAGTTAGGGTGTAGGTTGGATCAACTCAACTGGAGAATTGTCCGTAATATGCTTGAAGTTATAATATTTTTCAGGGAAACAGGTTGCAGATTCTAATATGCAGTTATAATCCACGAAGAGTCCTTAACCGAAAAAAAAACTGTTAGCTACTTCTATCAGCGAGGAAATTGCAGAAACGCAGACTCCTGTAGATTTAGCCACCGTACCAAATATTTTCAGGGGCTGGGCAGCCTTGGAAGAGGACAGTGTAACGATCAAGCCCTTTGCGCCACTAGATTTCTATTGAATATTATATAACTCAATATCTTAATAACATTATCACATTACAGAGAGAAAATTTGTGGAGCATTCTTATGGACTGCCAATGGTTCAATTGGGACACGAAAAACAAAAGGACTTATCAAATGTTACTTGCTCACGTTCATCAAAAGAGGATGATAAGACCTGGAGAACTCATGGATTTCGATTTAACATTTCTCGTTTGGGTAAATTGACAATAATAAAATATTAGCGTTTGTCTTTATGGTTCGAAAACTATTATCAATATATATTTGATAGATTCGGTCTTTACTTGGTGGAAACTCATTTTAATTAAAAAACTGTATATGAGAAAGTAATTTATTTCCACAAAAATGTTGCTGAAATATTCATGGACAATCTGAAATCAAAAATACACCTGAATCCTATAAGCAAATATTTTCTTTATTGGTACAGATATGTAGATGACATTTTTTGTTGTTTCAAAGGCACCGACCGACAACTACATATCTTCACGAATTTCATTAATAAACTCCACCCAAAAATCAAATTCACAATCGAAGAAGAAAAAAATCAAAGTATTAATTTTCTTGACCTCACTATAACAAGATTAAATAATTTACATGATTTTAGTATTTTTCACAAACCAACACATACAAACATCACAATACATAAAACTTCAAACCACCCCACCAACCAAAAGATATCAGCATATAATAGTTTTATTCATAGATTATTGAATGTCCCTTTAAATTCAGAAAACTTTATGAGAGAATTAAATATTATTAAACAAATAGCGTCAAACAACGGTAACAATCCCTTTCTTATAGACAAAATGGTATCCAGTAAACAAAAGAAAATGGTATAAAATCTCGTGTACCCAATCATAAAAGAGGAAAAGACACAGAAACATTTTTCTTATGTCAATGGATTATCTGAAAATATTGCTAAATATTTCAAAAGTTGTTTCAATTATAACGCGGCTTTAAGGCAATTAATAACCTTAGTATCTACATAAAAAACAATAAAGATCGTACAAATAAAGAAAATAAATCCGGAGTCTACAAGTTGACTTGCAAAGATTGCCCTTTAGTATACATTGGCCAGACTGGTAGATCATTCAAGAAACGTGTCCAAGATCACCAAACGGGTTATATATCCAATTCTGTACATTGGACATATGCTAATCATCTTAAGGAATTCAGGCATAATTTCAACAATAATGATGAAATTATACACGTTGAAAGCAAAAGATCTAGATTAACACTTTTAGAATTTCTTGAAATCAATAGGTATAATGCACGTAAATTCCTTTTGAATGAACAAACAGATGTTGATCATTCTCCATTACTGAATATTTTTCCTTAATGGCATTTTTAGCGGCAAACTCCAATAAACACCTAGAGTTTTTATGACTTGTGCTTCCATTATTTGGTCACGTACCTAAAATGTATTTAAACTCGGTTACACTGAATACCATCAGACAGTACAATGTAATACCTGAAGAAGCCACACCGTGGTGAAACAATTATTGTAGTAGTACAAACATTTTTGTGGAAATAAATTACTGTCTCATATACATTTTTTTAATTATTATCAATATCTTAAAGAGCATTAATTATAATATTATTCATTTCATATCATCAATCGGGCAGAAATAAAAACAACCCATTATGAATGCAGTAGTGTAAGATAGACCTCGGCTTCTTAGAGGTTCCTTATAGTCGTCTTTATGATCGAACTTCTGTTTTGAGATTTTTTCATATTTGTTCTATAGGACTGAAATCACGACTATGCGCTGGCCATGCTAAAGTTCGAATTATCGATGACTATTCTGGAGACATGACAATGTGTCTCATCGTACATGAACATTTTTGCCAATAAAAGGCGGAATAACTTGAATATTATCTTGGAGAACTCCTTTTACGTTTCTCCGTGTAGTCAATTTTCCTCTATTAAAGACAGTGCCAAACTCGTAATTGATGCCTTCTCATAACATTATCGATTCTTCATAATAGCCCACAGTTTCGACAATGTCACATGACACGCTTGATGCGTCTAGCGGAGAGCATAGAGGGAGATCAATTTGCATGATTTCATCATCCAGAGTCTTTACATTCGCTATGAAGTGCTGTTCAATACGTTTTTTGTATAGACTGAGGATTCTTTGTGTTGGAAAGTCTTCTAGTACACAAACCTTGGCAAGGGGTGAATCTAAATGTTCAGCTTTTGAAGAGACTGCTGAAGAGTGAGCAAGGACTGATAGAGTTTGTTCATTTGATTTTTGCAGTAGTTTGCAGGTGATGTTGGGAAGCACTACACCTATCGGGTCAAATGAGGAATTTTTTGGGACTTTTAAACAGATAATAAATTTTACCATTTCGTTGGACGAGAGCGAATCATTTGCCAGAGATTTCCGTAGCGAATACCACTTCAGTATTTTCTGGAGAAAGAGTAGAACTTCTGAAAGGGGTGATAAGATCTGAGCTCTGAGGGGGCAGTGATGCTTGGTCACTTTATCTAGGTGAATTGTGGAGGATCGAGGGTTGCTGGGTTCATGGACCTTGATCCTGAGTATTATTTTCATTCGTTTTGTTGTTTTCAAATGTTTTATTGTCAGTTTCGTTAAATTTTAACCTTGAGCGTTCGCTTGGAAGTAAGTGATAGATAATTTAGATAAAGATAAAAAAATATGTTATGTTCTTTTATTTCTGAATCAATATCAAATCCTTGTTTTTCCATATCGTTTCAGATTTCAAATTGGGGGGTTTCATACTTTTCGTATGTCTCAGCGAGTAATTTTTTGTGAGCAGTTATTATGATTTCTTCTGAGAAAGTTTCCAAATTTTCATCTAGCCATGAAGTGGTTTGAGTGAGTATGGACTTGTTGTTTCTTTCAACTATGAAACCTTCCATTGTGAGATTTTAGATACAAATAAAAAAAATTTGTGATCAACTAAAATTGATAGATAAGTTTGGATTAAAATAAAACCAATGAGTAATGATTTCTAAAACAACTATGTTAGAGAGATGTAAATTTTGAGTGAATATATATAAAACCGGATATAAATTCAACAGTTGTGTTTCAGAAAATAAGTGAAATGAGGATATAAACATATAGAGATATAATTATGAGATATAAAGATATTATGAAATCATATTGTCAGTAGAGCTAAATAATAAAAATATGATAATCGATAATAATACAGTTTTTAAATATGCAGTAAGTGAAGTAATTGATTAACGTCACCCAATAAGCATTGAAATTTTAGGAACTGAACTGTGGGAACGTAGTTGTAATGTACCTGCCTAGAAAAAATTAGAAATTCCTTGTTCGATGTAGAATTTATTTATTTATTTATTTAGCACTGTAATATACAGGTATAACGGGAAACCCCCAATAAACAAGATAATACATAAAAATATTAAAGAATTCGAAAAACCATTAAATTTTGTTGGTGCTATGTCATAGAAAAAGTCTACGCAAACGCTTCTGCACGATTCAAGTGCTGAAAGACAATGAAAGAGCTGTTATTTTTCCACAAAAATGTTTTTACTACTACAACAATTGTTTCACCACGATGCGGCTTCTTCAGGTATTACATTGTACTGTGTACAGTACAATGTAATACCTGAAGAAGCCACATCGTGGTGAAACAATTGTTGTAGTAGTACAAACATTTTTGTGGAAATAAATTACTGTCTCATATACATTTTTTTTTTTTAATGAATTTCCACCAAGTAAAGACCGAATCTATCAAATATCTGTTATTTTTCAGATACTGCCGTTACTATTTGGTAGTTGATCATAATTAAAACAAATTGTAGAAATTACTTTGTTTTATCACCAATAAAAATATATTTTACACATTTTCTTGTGACTCGAGTTTCGGGAAATGAACTATCCCATCATCAGACAACTGAAGACATAACAGTGGTACAGAGGTATTTAAACCAACGTGATAAATATTTTGAATATTTCAATAGATTCTAACACCTAATAGTGGTACAGAGGTTTACAAGCAGAACGTGATAAAAACCCCGTTAAAAAAGAGAGGCCTTCTAACAGATATCATAACATAAAATGAGTTTCATAAAAAATAAACAAAATTCTACTTTTGCCACTCATTGTCTAGAAAACGGTCATGCCTTTCCCACAATAGATAATCTTAAAATATTACATGTAGAATCAAAAGGGAAGAAACTCGATTATCTAGAAGCTGTTGAAATTTTCAAATTAGTTCACAATAACAATAATGTAAAAATAATGAATGACTGTACGGAGCTATGTAAATCGAAAATCTTTGTGATATTCAAAAAGTAACATCTGGTTAAAACCTTTTTCAACGAACATAAAATGAATTTAATGAAGAGTAAACAAAAATTCAACTTTTGCCACTCATTCTTTAGAAAACAGTAATTCCTTTCGACAAAAGAAAATCTTAAGAAAATTTTACATGTAGATTCAAATGAAAAGAAACTTGATTATTGAAATTTTCAAATTCGTTCACAATAAAAATAATTTAAAAAATAATGAATGACTGTATGGAGCTATGTATATCCAAATATTTGAGATGTACAACAAAATAACGTAAAAATAATGAATGACTGTATGGAGCAATGTAACCCCAAAAATTATTTGAGATATTTAAATGGGTACCATCTGTTTAATAACCTTCTTTGTCGATTGCCGACATTCCGATATCTGTTAGAAGGCCCCTCTTTTTTAACGGGGTTTTTATCACGTTCCGCTTGTAAACCTCTGTACCACTATTAGGTGTTAGAATCTATTGAAATATTCAAAATATTTATCACGTTTGTTTAAATACCTCTGTACCACTGTTAGGTCTTCAGTTGTCTGATGATGGGATAGTTCATTTCCCGAAAGTCGAGTCACAAGAAAATGTGTAAAATATATTTTTATTGGTAGTAAAACATAGTAATTTCTACAATTTGTTTTAGGCTGTTATTCGCTAAATAGATCCACAATTATGCGAAATCGTGATAAAAATTTCATCGAAGGAATAAGCATTCATAATAACGGCCCTGGCCGATATTTGACAGATATTGTGTGCCATAATGAAATTTGTGCTTTAAACTAAACTCGAAGCGTTTCTCTCTTAGTTTAAAATGAAAACTCTTGCCAGAAAACCTTTCATTAGACACTGCAAGTTTCGAAATAGACAGCCGATATGTATATTCTTGAAACCATTGGAGCTCCTGGATATGATAAAGGAATTGAAAGATCCGAAATGTCCTCGAGTCGCCGGCATCAGATCGGAAAACCTGTGCTTGATCGGTCAAGAAACCTTTGATATTGTTCAGGAATAGAATCTTAAAAAATGGCAAAATCCCCAATAAGTTTAAAAAGCTATTATAATACGGTTGTTTCTAAAGGGCGTCTAGGATATCTCAAATTATTATTTCAAATTTCATTGATGTGTGCTATTTCTAAAGATGTTGAGAAAGTGATCACAAACGACTAGTGGAGTTTTTGACTAATGGAGTTTTTGGAGAAAAATGGTCTTGTTTTACCGGAGCAATTCGCATTTAGATAACTGAGAAGGCGATTGTTTTCCTTACAAACAATATCTATTGAGTACTGGATGAGGAAGAATGCTCTACAGGTGTAATTTTGGGCATGGCCAAGACATTCGACACAATCCATCACCAGAAACTTCTAAATGTTTTGGAGAGCCTTAGCAGTTGCTTATCACATGTTCAGGTCATACCTAGGGGACAGACAAAAATATTTGCTTCAAAAGTGACCCTCAGAAAGTTGACTGGTATACCACAGGAAACAGTTTTGGGTCCAGTGCTATATTTGATGTATGTGAATGGCCTCCTACCTCTTTTTCATCTGTCTTCAGGGAGAACGATTCAATTCATCTGCTTGAACGTGTGGAATCGTTGACGTATCTCGCAGTTGAACTTTGATATGCATTCAAGATTTAACTCCCACGCCATGAAAATATAACAATAGGAAAAAGCAAAAACCATGTTTTATTTTTTCAGGTATCTTAAGAAATATCTCACTATGGGAAAATTTATAATTATGTGTCATGTACTCGTTGCGTCCAATATAAAATATGAAATAACCTTTTGGAAAGGGGCGTAAAGCTTTCCTACAGAGAAGCTCAAATCTATGCAAAAATATTTTTTGAAGATATACAATACAATATAAAATGAAAACCCTTTATTTCGTTTAGTGCAGTTTCATGCTGCTGTGTTTGACTCCTCTCGATCGATTAGAAAGAATACAAAAATATTACCAAAATGCAACCTTAATGGGCACACAACGTTCATTCACTCGAGAATTGGGTCGACGTTATCGGTTCTCTGCGTAGGTTATACGACGCATTTGGAACGCGATCCTGATTTTGGTCAAAAAATTATTTTCTCAAATAAGGTACGTTTGTGGTTAAATGGTTTCGTTAATAAGCAGAAATGCCGTTTTTTGTACGAGGATAATACAGAATTCCGTTGCATTTAAAAAGACTCACTGTATGGTGCGGCTTTTGGCAGGGCGGCATTATCGGACTTTATTTCTTTCGAAATGAAGATGAAATAGCCTAACCGAAAATGGCCATCGCTTTCGACCCATGCAACTGGAATTTCTATAATCAGAACTTGAGAGCATTAGTATTGAAGAGAGGTAGTTCCAATAAGATGGCGCTATATGCTATACAGCTGATACTACGCTCGTTTTGTTGAGGGAGAAGTTTGACTATAGGATCATCTCACGCCGAGAATTTGTGCACTGGCCGCCAAGATCATGTGATTCTACATCTCTGAGTTATTTTTGAAGGTTGGGTGAAAGCCCAAGTATATGCCAACAAACCACAGACTTGGGATGATTTGGAAGAAAATATTCGTTAAGTTAGAAAAAAATGAAGAGAACGGGTGCATCAATATCAACGAAGCCATGCTCAAGTGTTGACATTTGAACGATTCCTTAATGCATAACTGCAATAAAATAATGAGAACAAGTTTTTTCTTGATAGAAGGATTATTAAAAAATTTTATATATCATACAGTTTTATTCTGTTAACCTTCTACAAATTTTAATTTCTAAAAAATTTATATTGATAATCTTTTGGAATTAAATTGAATAAATGTCTTAGAACACACTGGAATAAAAGAATTCAAAGTAATATAAAATGTCAATTAAAATTACTAAATGAATACTTGAAGGGTACAAAATTTTTTTTCGTATCTTGTTTTATGAATACCAAATTCCTTTCTAAAACATAACCTCAAGAACTCATTCAAAAACAACTTGCTCAAAATAAGTTAAAAAAATTTCTAAAACATGCAGAACATCTGCAAAAAGCTATTTATTTTTCTCACAACGGAAACTCATGCTTTTTGAAGATGTGCATGATTTAGGAGTTTTTTTGAAGGAACTTATTTTGAGCAAGTTGTTTTTGAAGAAGTTCTTGAGGTTATGTTCCGCGTTTTTAGAAAGAAATTTAATTTTCATAGAACAAGGTACGAAACAAAATTTTGTACTCTTCAAGTATTCATTTAGTAATTTCAACTGACAATTTGTACTACTTTGAATTCTTTTATTCCCTCTGGTACTGTGTAATAAGTGTTAATTCTATTTGTCTACTAAATTGACACAGGGTGTTCTAAGACATTTATTTTATTTTATTCTAAAAGTTTTTGAATAAATTTTTTTTTAAATTAAAATTTGTAGGAGGTTAACAGAATAAATCTGTATGATTTTTAAAATTTTATAACTGCATTGTTCAAACTTCAAACTAAAGTAAGAATTAAGTTGAAATGTCAAAATACTATCATTCCCAATGAAACATCCTTTACATAATGATGATTAGATCGAATAAAATTTATTATTATTATATTCGAAGCAAAATATCTTGTTAATATACGTATCTCCATTTTTAGTTTGGGAGGAAAACTGTATCTGCAGTGGCTTTCTTGTCGACCATAGAGGAGATAAATGGTTCAAAGTAAATTAGTCGAAAACCTGTGAATCTGATTTTTAAAGAAAATGGAGTATATATATTCATTATTCATGCACTTTGAATGAACAAACGTTCATTTAGATTTGCACCACTACCTATAACAAGTATTTGACATGTGCATTTATTTGATGAATTTAAGATGGAAAGATGAAATATTTAATATGTGTCCAACAAAGTAGCTTGAATTGTAATAACAATTGTGCCTTCATTTACCCACCTGCAAATAAAGAGTGAATTCTAGCCTATGCTACTCCACTCCAATCCTGAGAACAATACATAGCTACAAACTTTGAATATCAAAACAGATTTAATCCTGTTAGTCTTCTACAATATTAATTTCAAAAAATTTTTTTTAAAAACTTTTAGAATTAAATTATTGTCTAATAATAAGCACTGCTTATATTTAATAGACGTATAAAAAAATTAAAATTCATATACAATATCAAATGGAATAAAAAACCCAACAAAAATAAATTATTAATTAAAATTAAAAATAAGTAATATAAAATGTTTCGTTCCAAACATACGCACCTGAACTCGTCAGAAAGGCCGTGGTACGTATGTTTTGCCTTTGACAAAATGTTTACTATCTTGTCTTATATTCATGAAAACTAAATCTCTTTCAAAAATACACAATAGAATTTCAAAAACTTCTCCAAAACTAATTTATTTGAAATATTTAATATGTTTAAATAAGTTACTTCAAAAACTCTCAAAAACCTGTAGCACATTCTCAAAAACAATTAGAATTCAAAATAAAATAGAAAAAGGCTTTTTACTTGATAGAAGAAATATAACGAAATTTGAATATCAAAACAGATTTTCACAGAATTTCAAATAAATTATATTTTTTGAGAAGTCCTTAAGTTGTGTTCATGTTTTCAAAATTTTGTCTCCTTTAAATATTTATTTATTATAATAATTTTAATGCCTTTTTTTATATCTTCTGGTTTATTTATTCCATTTGACATTATATATTGAGTTTTGATTAATACGTCTATTAAATATAAGCGGTGCTTATTGTTGACATTAATTTATTTATTTTTATTTTTTTGAATTAAAATTGTAGAAGATCAACAGATTAAATCTGTTTTGATATTCAAATTTTTTTAATTAGAATTCAGATGAGGTCAGTTCAACTTTACATTCATAATATAAATTCAATTAAAAATAAATAAACTTGTAATCTTACCAAACAATTCCTGGAACCTCTGTGAATGCAATTAAAATTAGGTAGGTACATCTAATATCCAAGGTAATCTATATTCTATGCTAAACACATAAATCACACAAAATATGTAAGGCAATTTTATGGCCTTCATTAAACCATTGAAAACTGTATAATAAACTTAATTATTCAAAAACCTAATTTAATTATATATTATATATAAAATAGAATAATGAGATGCGGCTTTTTACTTGATAGAAGGATAATTACAAACTTTGAATATCAAAACAGATTTAATCTGTCAGTCTTCTACAATTTTAATTTCAAAAAAATGTTTCAAAATTGTTGGGAGTCTTGAGACTCAAATTATGACTGATTTACTTAAGTAAATAGCTTAACATCTTGTTAATTATGTGAAGTTGACAATATTGAATAATATAGACATCACCAACTTGTCCAAAACTTTAAAATTCATTGAATGAGTCTGCTAAAGCATAGCGAGAAGGGGCTTGATGCTGACCAAAATCAGAACAAACTGTATTCGTTAAATATTCACCATTTTCATAATGAATTTTCGCTACTTTAATGTGTTGTGCATATGCGTATGGCGTTATATCCATTATTCGTAACTCCACAATACCTATTTTTCAAATATCAATTTTAATGATAGTTCAAAAATGGTTCCAAATAAAAACTCTTGTTGGAAGACACGATACTCCAATAAACTACAGGTTTGTATAAAATAATCTATTAATTTTTTATTTTACAGAAATATTATATAATAACAGATATTATGTGGATATACTTAAATAATCAATTATTTAAATTGGTAAAAGTAGATGCTGATTAATTTATTGCTCCTGTCGATTAATAATCATTTTAAATTTACAATCAGCACATGGTGTTTTGAATAGAAAGAATCTAACTTCAATCAATGTCCTATCTATTTTAAAGACACACCTTGAGTTGAGGCATTGACTGAATTCTCACTAAAAAAAAATTGAGGGGCTAAATCGAAAACACTTATACTATTTCAGTACATCATTAAATAGTCCATCCATTGATAAAAGGTACAATATACTTAAATACAATCTAGTAAACTCTAAATAGTTGTCATCGCGTACAAAAAAAGGGAAAAGAGAAAATATACGTTAATTGAAAACTGAATATTGATATTCAACAATATTTACAAAAAGTCTACGTCAAGTACACAAATAAGGGTGATATTGCTTAACCTGTCTGGATTTGTGACCTAGAGAATTTCCTTAGATATCCAAAGATTCCAAAGATATTCCCTATTCAAAAAAATAAGTTAGACGAGTATTTTGATTTCGAAAGTTCTCAAGGAGAAGAGAACACTAATGAACACTTGGCACAATTGAACAAATAATACTCTGCCATTAAGCCAAAACTCCTTCATACATTTCTAAACAAGCAATCATATAACTGAATATTTTTCAAAAAGTGAAAATGAAATTATATAAAATGAACTGTCAACATTTTTATTGACATTCATTTTAAATGTTATTCAAATATTATTAAAACTATATCCTTTGATATTTTGTGAATAGTTTGGCTTATGGCACATTGTTCAAACTTTGAAGTAATTTGGTAGTCAAGATATTATTACACTATTGGATTCAGTAATTGTAAGGTCCATACGCTGAGCCAGTGGTGTAGTATGGTCCAGCATATTGTGCTTGGGGTACGGGATATCCTGCGTATGCATATTGCTGTTTCTGTGGATAAACTGAAAGAAATCGAAAGAGAAATTATTATATATCCTGGAAAAATATTGATCAGAAATAATGCTTAGCTTCAATTTTTTTTAACTGAATAGCTTAAACTGACAGGTATGATATTCAGTCATGGATATAAAAGTACAGATCAACCAATAGTTTCCTTCGCCATTCAAAACTTCCGTTAAAAGAATCAAAAAAGAACGGCGTATCTACTGCCAAGAAAATACCGAGAATTGGTCATTTAAAAAGTTCGCTGAAAGGGATTGTAAAAATTCTTTTTGTCTCTAATTTGAAACATTCTATAGCAGGTGGTCCCCCTTTTCTACGCTTGTCAGCTCTTAGAGGTCATTCAGGTAGTCTTTTTCTATCTATTATTGATCACTTTGTAACGTTAAGAAACGCTCCACTGTTGATTTGAATTTTAATCGCTAAAAAGCGCTCCAATAATGTGACAAAACTAAGACCATTAAGAAGTTTCGAGTTTCCGCAATGAACGTCGATGTGTAGAATTACCGATATTTTTTTTCGTACTGTGAAGTTGCACGAAGACTGTCTCTTTATCGAATTAACGTACCTAATCCATGAAATGGAATATTGAATTTTTATTGTCTCAGTACCGGATGATCTTAAAACTAAACAGTCTTGGTTCCGGACCTTCTTTTTGCTGGAGTGCCTTTTTGGTTGGATTATCTTAATACTAGATAATCTTCCTTGTGCCGGATTTAGAGTATCTCATTACCGAACCATCTTAGTTCCGGATGCTCTACTGGTCATTTGGAACAAATTGAAACTGAAGACCTACTGATTATATGCGGGATAGTAACTATAGTTGGAGAAAGCACTATCACTCCGACACCTTGGAAAACAATATTCTAGGAGGACTCAAAGATAAGTCCTTATGTAAATCTCGGATATCAAGCTAACAGTAAAACTGTATTATTTTGTAAATAAGAGTCACTATTTTGAGTGTAAATTTGAAATAAATGGATAGGGAGTAAGGGTTTGCATTGTCACTATCGGATTGACAATTTGGGATTCATTCGGGAAATACAAGTTTTATTTATCTTTTCATTTTACGTTTAAGTTGAATGTTTCATGTGCGGAAGGACAAAATCGCTAGCTTTTATCTTTTTATCATAGCCTTCGCTATGATGAGTTAGCGATTTGGTTTCAATTTTGGCTATCTGACCTGCCCAGTTCCGCTTGAGTTAACATATCCTCTGTACACCATCAGCTTTTTAGTTCGTCGCCTGTAATCTTCATTTGTAACATGGTCCTGTAGAGATATGCCCAGTTTCTGCACCGTAGGTCACAATAGGTTAAGTTATTATATTAATTAACATTATTAAGGTTAAGCATTAATCGGTTTTTTTTAGCCATGTTGGAAGGCTGCTTTTGATTATATCATGAAGTTTATATTCCCCTCTTTAATTCACAACTTTGATTGTTTCTCGAGATTCTAACCTCATGTCACAAGTATGTAAATCTCTCGAATCATTCGACAACGTTGTTATTAATTTGGATGTTATCACTTGGTAGCAGGTTAGTTATAAATTTTTTCGTCAAGAAGGTGATATTAAAAGTGACAGTGAAACAAATGGCCTGCAGTTCTTAAAGATTCATTCCTACTTCGCCAGTATCATCTGCTACACTTTTAACCTTCGCAAACCTGATTCACAGTCATAGTGGAATTTTTATAGATTTTATTATATATATTTATTATAATATGCTATGATTAATGCGCATATATATTCTGATGAGTGCCAATAAAATCCAATTTAGGCCTTATAAGGCCTAGAAGGGAGGATTCGGGAATCACTGAGGGTTGAAGTTCTTTCGTTACCGAGAGATTCGATGTCCATTGAGTATGACCTTGATGCCAAATATGAAGTGATCAAAAGATATCTACAAAGAGGGCATGGATAATTATTTCAACTTCGGTAAAAAAATCTCATCTAATATATTTCGAGAAATGGTCCAAATAATTGGCGACATAACTCCACTGGATTGGGGTTATGTCAAGTCAAGTTGGTTTATGCTGATAAACCAGAAACAATAGACGCTTGGGAAGCCAACTTAAGTCGTGTTATTGATGAAATAAGGCCTGAATTACTCGAAAAAGTGGTCCAAAATTGGTCTGGTTGAATACGGTTCCTCAGAGCTAGTCGTGGTGGACATATCCCGGAAATTTTTTTTAAAACATAAATGTCATAAAATTATCTTTCAAATAAAAAAAATTTTGCTTCAATCTTAATTTAAATGTGTTTTATTACAATTTAAATTTTTATCACTCTAAAAAACACCCGATCTTTCTATTAAATTCACAATATTAAATTTTATGCTCTATTAAAGAAAGCAAATCTGAGAACAAGTACCAATGCATGCAAAAAATTTCCTCTGCCCTTGCGTTCGTTTTCAGACGTTAATGAACTGTTTAAAATATCGTACTGTGTTGACCCATTTCCCTGCTTGAAAATATTTTTCTTCTTCTCACAACATGAAGAAGCACTAGAAATTCACGTTCGGAAATTCTTTTGTTTCCAATCACACTTTGTAATTTTCCTATTTATCCTGGATCCTTTCCAATGAAAAGGGTCTTGCTTTTCATGAAGTGATTCGAATAAATAAAAAGCAGAAATGATCTCATTTTCATTTTAAAAACTCAGTATGAAAATTTGCATAATGCTACTGTCATAAATATCTACTCAGTTTTTGCACGCTTCTTTCCTTGATTACACTTTATGTCAAAAACTTAAGGAGGCTCGTACTGGTACATTAATTGTTAAATATCACTTATTTGTAATGTTAATCCTCCTAAGAGAACAAATGTGACTGCATAGGCACATATAGCCCACAGTATAGGGAATCACTGCCCCTGGGAGAGCTCATAATAACGCTTCTAACCGAAATTCTGGCTATAGATAGATGTGCTCTTGCCTCTCTTTACACACAGTATAAGGCAACCAGAATTTGTGTTACCTCAGATAGTCCGGTACCACTAAAACAACTGATGGTCGTTGAGGGTAAGTCAGAGACCATCTGGAGCTGTGAAAAATATTTCATGTAACTGGCGAAAAGCAACAAACTAGTCCTAGTTTGGGTATCAGCTCGCCAGGTCTTCATCTTGCAAAAAGAGAATCAAACACTTCCTTCCCTAGACCGGCTGAAGTCGATGAATGAGAAAAGAGAGAGAAGAGCTCTCACTAGATTATTACTCCAAGCTAACAACAAGCACTCATCACGCTCTCTAAGGAGAACCTAATTATCGCCTTAAAAGCACGAGCTGATGTCGCTTACTTGTCTTCTCACTGGCCTCTTGATTATTTCCACTTGTCTCTGGACCTTGTCGCGATGGGGAAGCTTGCCATGACTAAGGTCCTAATTTCACCCAGGGAAATGGAGAACTAAGTAGTAATATCGAAGACGTACGCACGGGTGGTTATTGCTGCCCAGGGCTTCCACCTTAAAGAATAGCGTGGCTCTACCCAAATGTGGATTTATCTGTCCAACGGGCTAGTGTGTTAGTAATTTATCTGCGCTAGCTTTAAGGAGAGGGAGATTACGACGTGTTGGATTCCTTGAGTTCATGATTTCTACCATCGAGTTAAACTCCCGTTATAAACTTCCTCACTAACAGGAAAAAACTCAAAAAATTATTCATGAAAAGATGATTGCTGTTTACCAAGACTGTGCCCCTTCGTTATCCACCGTTCAAAGTGATCAAGTGAATTCAAAAGAGGCCGAGAAAGCATTGAAGACGACTCGGGCGGGTCCGTTAGCGGCACCACTGAAGAAAATGTGAAAAACGTGGGAAAACTGGTACTTGAAGATGTCAGAATGAAAATCAAGATGTTAGAAGAGATGACAAACCTATCCGTGGGTACCATACATGTTATCCTTCATGACCATCTTAACCTCTCAAAGGTCAGTGCAAGATGGGTACCGAGAATGCTCAGAAGCAAGTGCGAGTCGAGTGCTTAAAGGAGTTTTTAGAGCTACATCGACTATTTTCCACCGTCTGGTCACTGGGGATGAGACGTGGGTTCATAACTATGGCCCTGATAGTGAATAAGAATCCATGCAGTGGACTGAAAAGGTTGCATAGCTCCCAAAGAAGTTTAAAGTCACCCCATCCGTTGGAAAAAAATGGCTACGGTCTTTTGGGATTCTGAAGATCTTTTATTGAAAGAATACACTAAAAAGGGTGAAAGCATCACAGCAACATGATACGCAACCACTTTGGGTAATTTTAGAGAAGCAATTAAAGGGAAAAGAAGGGGAAAACTTTCAGCGGTGGTGTTGCTGCTTAATGACAACGCGCCGTTTCACAAGGCCCGCATGGCGAAGGCTGCTATGGAAAGCGATTTTCCAACGATGAAGAGCTGAAGATAGCAATTAATACTTATTTTGGCGAGAATCTGGAAGAGTATTTTTACAAGGTTTAGAGAACATTTTTCTCGATGTAACAAATGTATTGAAGTTCAGGGGACTATATTGAAAAATAGGATGTTTCCAAAATTTTCTCATTTTTTTTTCATACCTATACCGAGAATACATTAAACGCTCCTCGTATTTCTTAGAGTTTATTGTGTACCCTGTTCGTTCGAAAGCCGAAATATATATATATATATATATATATATATATATTTATATTTTGAATAATGAATATACGAAGTGAAACATCTGGTTGATCTGCAACAAACCTGATCGCTGCTTCGGCTTTGTGTTATTTTTTGGAACACATAGTATAACCTTACACATAATAATACTCCCTGTCAAATTTAGTCTAAAGACAAACATTAAAATGTGATAAAATAGTGATCGAGTACAATCGAATTCGAAGGTTTTGAAAACTCTGTAATGAATCCTTCAAACTATATAATAAGAAGTTGTAAAAATTATACGTTTTGAAATGTCCATTTCAAAAACTAAAAGATAATAAACCATAAAGTCAAAAATTATTACTGGAAAACGATTTTCTTGAAGATTGTCATCCAACTTCAGTAGAGTTCAATCAGAACATTTCTGCACTTCAAAAGAGGCTTCAGGTCTCGAGTCAGTTTCACCTTGTGAGGGTGATGTTTTCGCAAAATTTGCCACAATATAAAGTAAATAATCTTGAGTTGTTTCATATTTAATAGAAATAAAGGGAGCAAGCTACGAAACTTATTCCGTGCATAACTGCAGTGATAGTCTCAACACATATGCCTGTTAATCAGAATACCAAGTTATTTAACATGTCCCTTTGGATGTTCGAGAACATACTCCCGATCATTAATCCTGAAAGGTCCCAAATTGGGGAGTCCCGAGACTTAGGAAGTGAACGGCAAGTAAAAGGATTTATTTGTGTTTACTGTAAGCTTGTTGTATCTAAGCCAGTCCGAAATTATGCGTAGATCCCCTTCAACACTGATCTGCAGCTCTGTCCAATCCTTGTCCTCACATATTAAAGCTATGTCATCGGTAAAACTTACAATTCTCCCATCTATTTTGGAATCGAACAAATCATTTATATATGAACAATAGTGGCCCCAGTACTGTGCCTTGGGGTACTCCACATGTTACAACTTCTTCACTGTTAT
This sequence comes from Megalocaria dilatata, assembly GCA_034642435.1. Lineage (NCBI taxonomy): Eukaryota > Metazoa > Arthropoda > Insecta > Coleoptera > Coccinellidae > Megalocaria > Megalocaria dilatata. The sequence continues at coordinate 40,263,814 of CM067859.1, read as the reverse complement.
TCATTCCTTGAATCTGAACAATCTACTTACGACATGTCAGGTAGCTACGAAAAAGATCCAGAGATATTCCCCTTACATCCTATTCATTTAATTTAGAGAGCAATATTTCATGGTCCACGGTATTGAAACGCTTTAGATAAGTCCAAAGAGAGGTACATTTCTATCAAGTTCATCATAAATATGCTTTTTTGCATCTTCAGTCGGCTCCTCACGAAAACCATACTGCCTTTCTGATATGATCTTACTGTTTTTCATAAATCTAAGTACTCTGGTCTTGATCATTTTCTCTAGCATTCTCGATATGTTGGAAATAGGGGAAATAGGTCTATAATTGGACATCTCACTCCTATCGAAACTTTTATAAATTGGTTTAATAAATACTGTTTTGAAAGGTTCTGGAAAGCATCCACACATAAAACATACATATGTGACCCAAAGGTTCAGAAATGTATGTCTTGACCTCATGAAGAACTCCGGAATACAATCCATCAATACAAGGAGTCCTCTTCTTTGATTCTTCCTACCTCCTGAGCATCAGTACGAATTGAAAAAAGACTTTCACTTACGAATGAACCATTCTCATCTACACAATTTTCAGGTTCTGTGATATGTTCAGCGTATCTCTCCCCAATCTGACTGAAAAATCCATTGAACTCAGAAGCAATCTCTTTCCTGTCGATTAGAGTATCACCCTTCAGATTTTTAATCTTTTTGATGGTGAATTCTTATTATGAATTTGCTTTACGTGATCTCATATGGTTCCTCCGAAAAAATTCCTTATGATCATATACATAAAGAATATAAATCAGCATGAAAATATTAGCCAGGGTAAGTGTACCCTCTCTACGAAACAGTCTTCTACAGCTTTGTCGTCTATTTGGCTCACACAGTATTCTTATAGCGTTTTTTTGCTTTTTGAATATTCTTATACTTTCAGGGGAGTCTTCCCAAAAAAGAATGGCAAAGTTAATAGCACTATGGAAGTGTCCGAAATATAAAATTCTTGCAGCTTCGGGTGCTGCTAGCTGTATATGCTGGATTCGAGAGTTTCGGAACCAGCATATCGATATATTGTGAGAAGCTCAGATTTGGCACAAATACCGAGAAGTCTCAAGGAACAATCGGAAGTTGGCTTGGTTTCGAAGAAAAGCATCTGGGTTTTATTGATGTTCATCATCGTTCCATTTGCATCAAATCAGTACTTTGCATCTTCCATTGTTTCAGTTTCTGTAATTGTAATTGCTGGTCGCCCATTGCAACATTCAAAAAAGAGGTATCGTCGACAAAAAGGATTGTCTGATCCGATGTTACATTTGCTGACAAGTCCTTTGCGTAAATTACAAACAAGATGGGTCCCAGTATAGATCCTTAAGGGATTCCATGTTCGACTCTTTCCCAGGATGAGGATTTTTCATTGCAGCAAGTTTTCTGCATTCTACTCGTGAGATAGCTCTTCATCAGATCTAGCACTACCCCTCGAATACCATATAATTCAAGTTTGTCAAGTAACACTGAGTGGTCGATGCTATCAAAGGCCTTTGATAAATCGCATGCCTGCAGACTGTATTTCTTTTTATTATCAAACGATTGACTTATTTTTTTCAGGATTTCAGTGAGAGCTGTTTCCACTGATCTATTTGCCATAAAGCCAGGTTGTTGAGTGCAAGAGATTTCTTGTTTACTGAAAAAATTAACCACTTTATTTCTTATGACAAATTCGAGTAATTCCGACAAGATAGGAAGAACCGAGTACTATTCTTGCTTTATTTATTCGTTCAGGAAAGTATCCTTCACGTAAACATATTCAAATTAGTGCAATAAGGGTTCCTTCTATAGAAGGGAATATGTCTTTCAAAATAGTGGTGGTCATTCCATAGATATCTCTCGAAAATTTAGATTTTATTTTCGTCATTTTTCTTCTCATCTTGGTGATAGAGAAAAATAGATTTCATAGATCTAATTTTGACCTTTTTAGAAAACTCGATTTCACTCTGTCACTTCCATTTGAAGTCATAGATCCAACTCTAGCGAAGTAACTGTTTAAAACATACCAATTTTCTTCTGTTTTGCCACACCCTTGCCTTATGATTTTCCAAATTTCATCATTCTTATTATATGCTGTTCTTATCTTTTACATATTGGAGTTCTTCGCCAGCTCACTATTTCTGATGTATATAATACACTTTAGCACTCCAATGCCTCTAAGTGCTTCTTCATTTTCACCACAGTTTTGTTTCTTCTGTTCTTTCTAATTTTATCTCCTTCTGATCTCAAAATAACCTTTTCAGGGCAGATTTGATCGAAGTGATACATGAGCCTCTCATAAAATTCATTGATAGCCGTTCGGAAAACTCCCATATTTATTCTTGCAATGCCTTCCTCAACTGACCAATATTCGATTGTTTCGTGAACCTATGAGTGATTTCTCTGATCTTATGTACAAAGTTTACAGCACAGGTTATCATTTGGACCATTTAGTCTGAAAGATGTGGTTGAAGGGTAAGTGACCTAAAAACATTTTCGTTTGAAAATATAATATCTATAACAGTTTTACTCGATTGTGTTATCCTATATGGTTCCATTAACTTCGCCTCGAGACCGAAATCCATGAATACCTCCCACAGGCTACCCGAGTCCAGACTATCTCTCGATAAATCGATATTGAAATCACTACCAACAGAAATTGATGTGAAATCGAAGTCCATTTCGAACACGCTATGCAAGCAGCATCTCATTTCTTCCAAAATTATGTCAGCTGAACCCTGCAGGAGCCTATAGAATCTCGCAGTATCAACTGTCTGCTGTTAACATTCCACATACCAGCCATCTCTACATTTTCTATTACAGAAAACTGATTAAGTTTAGTTAAGCTTTCGTATTAATATCTGGTGTTAGCAAGTAACAGTACTCCATCATATCCCTCAGGTTTGCAATAATTATCTATTTTATTGTATCCCTGAATCCTCAATTCTTCAATCTCGTCAGATATCCAATGCTCTGTGATAATGGCTGCCTCTACATTTTTTCTCAGAGAGTACTTCCTCCAATAGATCTGTTTCGACTTTAATTGATCTTATATTTAGATCCAGTAAATTGAAAAGCTTGAGAGGGGATTTGGTTTTCTGTTTGTCTTCGGTATGTTCGAAAGAAATACCTCTTAACAATAACTCCCTTTGGCCAGAAATCTTCCTTCTTCACCCCCTCTAACGATTCGAAATCAATCATTTAGCAGACACTCTTACTATTTACACAGTATCAAAAAGAATTCCAAGAAATATAAATTATCAATTAAAAATATTAAATAAACACTTGAAGAATACAAAATTTTGTTTCGTATCTTGTATTTATGAAAACCAAATCAAGTGTTTAGTCAATATTTTCAATTGATAATTAATATTTCTTGGCATTCTTTTATTCCTTTTGGTACTGTGTAATGAGTAATAATTCTATATATCTACGAAATTGAAACTGTGACATTTATTTAATTTAATTCTAAAAACTGTTTGAATAAATTTTTTTTGTAATTAAAATTTATAGAAGGTCAACAGAATAAATCTGCATGATATTTAAAATTCTATTCATTAACTTGAATTGTCAGATGAAGAACATCTGAAGAAGTTAACTATTTTAACCAAACACATCATGTCAACAACTCAAGATAATAAATAAAAATCAACATATATATATATATCTATATCATTTAACTAAAGTGTACAATGGATTTCTATCATATAAAGGCCAACACAATACGAAGTTTTCATTACGGTATTATTTATTATACACTAAAGTATTCTCAGAATCTGATGTCATAGAATGTATATTTCCGTTTAATAATGTTGCATTTTAACTTTTTTAAAATTTTTCATGCATATAATAACACTGCTATTTTTTCAGATTACTTATTTTGCAGATACCATTTTTCCTTCAATAATTTTGTTTTTTCGTATACTTTTTACAGCATTACACAATTGTACTATACAATTTATTTTGATCACATTTCAATGATTTATCATTTTATATTTATTGGGTATTTCTTTGAACACTGCAAGAAATATATTCGCTTTTTATACGCTCATTAAATCAGTATGTACAAGAATTATTATACATTTTGTTATATGCATTAGAAGGGTTTTATGTAATCCTTGCTTGTAACCGAACATGCAATGTCAAGGAAGAAAAATGTATGAAGTAATTATTATGTATATGGTGACATTTAGAATGATAAAGTTAAAACCTTATTAGTATTTATAATGGTAATGAATGGACGAAGAAATGACCAAGGTTATTATATAAATAATACTTATTTTGTAGAAGTAACTATCAAATTCGATACTTCCTTATATAAATCCAGATATCCGGATATATCAATAGTAATCGAAGAAATTTTATATTGAATGAAATATGACATTTTGAATGTTTAGAGCTCTACCGTCCTTGGAATTAGAAACGGTCAAATAGCAGTATTTTTTAAATTTTGTAGGAAAATACTTTCTTTTTTATTGGATGCAATGAAGTGTAATAAATTGACATAATAGTTTAATTAATTTTTCATCTTCAAAATTTTCTGTACTATTTTATTATGAAAATGTATTATGACATAATAGTTGCTACGAAAATCGAACAGAATATTTTCAGTTTTTTGGTGGGAATTCATGAATCGTGAAGACATATTTCTATACTAGACAGAAGGGCCCCTCTTACAATGTCAAAATCTATGTAAGAGTGAGTTGAAAAAGCTAATTTCAAAAATAAAACTTTGACAAAAGACAATAAAACTCATGAAAATTAATTATTCCACCAAAAATGTCCTTCTAATAATAGTAAAATAATAGGACTTCCAAAGAAGCCATTCTGTCCCATTCATTTTCAGGGCAAAATTGTTACTTCATCACAAGTCCACCGTGAACCAAGGTTTCCGACGTTTGCACACAATAATTTTGACCGTGTAAGGGAATATTTGACGACTGTTTTCGAGTTTGACCGTTTCTAATATCGGAAACGGTGAAACTCTATTGTGAAGCGTTTTTCCGTTTTTTTACGGTAGTAAAGTAAAGTACTGGCTTAATGAACTTGGTAAAGTTCATTAAGCCAGTTGTATTTCTTTGAGCGGATCCAAAGACTTGTGCGACTCAGATTGTATTAGTTCTAGAATTTTATTTTGCTTTCTGAAAGATCACGAATATAAACGCTCACAGATTCTGATTTTGATAGATCTTTTTTATAACCCACCTTACCATCTTATATCAATTAGATTGTTAATCTGTATTTATTCTGCTGTGGTTTGAAGATCGTCAGTTTTATTACATTTACATGTGGTATTTTATTGGAACGCTTACTCGATCAGAAAAATCATATTTATTGCACGTGGAGATCTGTTATAACCTATGTTATTTAGCTCTTTATTTCGTATAACAAAGCATCCTTCATTTTGTAGAACAAGATTAATTTATGATATTGATTTCTCGTATATCACTCGATGAAAAATTTTTAAATTAATAAAGTAAATAAAAAAAACTTGGATTAAGTTTCACTGTTTATTTGATGTCTGTTGACGTATATGTTTCGGGTTTTTAGCCCATTTTCAAAACTGAATAGAACAAAACTTCAAATCCTATTTATAATGGTAGTGTAGATCACAGGTACAATTTTGAAGAGTATATAAATATGGTGTTAGTTCGGTCCTAATCTTTTACAGATAAGAGCAATGGTGATAAATTAAATTGAAGTTGTTCATTTGTGATTGGTAGCTTCTTACCATGTGCTAAACAAATTTCCAAACTTTCTAGAAGGTCCATTCTTCTGCTTTTATTACCTACGTGTAAAATCTCAGTTCTACTAAAATCTATGAAATGGTTGTTATTTATACAATGCTCCGAAAAACCAGATATTGTTTTAATATGTAATATACTTTTTTATGTTCTCCTACCCTTATAGATCGTCCTGTCTGACCTATGTAAAATGTACATTACAATATATGTATATGCCGCTTTTTTCAAAGACTGTCGTGAAACATGTGAAAAAAGCAGTATATACAAATTATATTGTAATGAATGCCCTGCATTTTACATAGGTCAGATAGGACGATCTATAAACATAAGGGTAGAAGAACATGAAAAAAGTATATTACATAATAAAATAACATCTGCTTTTTCGGAACATTGTATAAATAAAAACCATTTCATATTTTTCGGTAGAACTGAGATTTTACACGTAGGTAATAAAAGCAGAAGAATGGACTTTCTAGAAAGTTTGGAAATTGGTTTAGCACATGGTAAGAAGCTACCAATCACAAATGAACAACTTCATTTTAATTTATCTTCTCTTATCTGTAAAAGAATAGGACCAAACTAACACCATATTTTTACACTGTTCAAAATTGTCCCTGTGATCTACCCTATCATTATAAATAGGATTTTAAGTTTTCTTCTGTTCAGTTTTGAAAATGGGCTAAAAACCCGAAACATATATGTCAACAGACATCAAATAAACAGTGAAACTTAAGCCAAGTGGTTTTCATTTACTTTATTAAGATTAATTTACGCCAAATTTTAATTGACTAACTGCTTGAACGGATGGCTGTTAAAATAGTACAATTTTTCATTGAACTTATCCATTACAGATAGGGATTTAAAAAAAGCTCTATTCCATAGTCAGGTTTATTTTTATGTAGAGGGTTGAAGAATAATCACTCCACGGTTGCGGATTAGATAATTTCGAGGAATTGATTTTTCGCTCTATCTATACTTCACCTGAAATAAAAGTTCGTATTGGTAGTAGATCAGCCCTAGTTCAGTTATCAGATGAACTTTCGAACCAACGAAATCCTACACCACGATCTATGTACTTTAAGTACTCCGTTGAATTGTATAAAGCGAATTAGTGGCAAGACTTAATGAAGATCCATCACAAACGCGAGAAAAACTCGCAGAAACACTTGGAGTCTCTCAACCAGCCATTCTCCATCGTTTAAAAGCAATGTGAATGATTAATTTCCTTCAGTATTATATTTCTTAAAATGTAATAGTGAAACTTGAAGGAAGTGTTTGTTAGCCAGGTAATTCTGAAATTGTTTCTTTCAGAAAGTGATCAAGCAGTCAATTATGTTTCACTGGCGCCCGAACTTGAAGGTAGTTTGAAGCCAGGTAACTACGAGTTTGTCATTTTAAGAGAGCGAAACGTTACTGACTGCTTGTTTACTCCCTTAAAGTAACAATCTCAGGGTTACTTTTCTAACAGAAACATTCTTCAGGTTTTACAGTTATATTTAAAAAAATATATATATAACACTACAATGATGTAAATTGAGCAAAAAATAAGAACTCGACTTCAACCTAAGAACAAATCGAATTTATAATACAATTCAACAGAAGACTTAGCATACATCGTGGTGTCTCACTTGTTGATTGACTTATACAGTTGTATTCTTTTCTTACACCCTCAGCTGATTACTGAAATTGACTACTGCCAATACAAACTTGATATTTTAGGTGGAGCAAAACAGATACAGCGAAAAATTGAGTCCTCTGATCTCAAACAATGGTTTATCATTGATTATTCTTCAATCCGCCATAAAGGAATAATCCTTTTTTTAATCCCTAACTAGTTGACCATAATGGCTAGGTTCAATCAAAAATTATACAGTTTTAAGAGGCATCCCTTCAGACAGTTACTTAATCAAAATTTGATGTAAATCAATCTAATAAAATGAAAAATTAACAACATGAAGAAAGCTTTTTTATACGAAATGAAGGACCAAAAATAGGTTATATTATCTTCTCGATCGAGTGAGTATTCCAATAAACTACTACATGTGAATATAATAAAATTTATCGTGGTCTCTAAATTACTCCAGAATAAATACAGATTAACAATCTAATTAATATTAAATGGTTAGGTTGTAGGAAAGATCTACCAGTGTACGTATTCGTGATCTTCCAGAAACCTGAAGAAATTTCTAGAACTAATTGAATCTGAGTCACACAAGTATCTGGGCGGGCATTAAAAAATATGACTCACGAAATGAACTCAGTAGCGTAGAGAAGGAACTGAAAAACGCTTGAATATTTTTCATAACATAATTACAATGGTAATATAGTATTACCAAGAAAATTTATACAATAAATTATTTTTCATTAATATGGTTGATTTAAAGCATGAAGCATAGACAGGAAGAGATCAAAATGAGATTAAGAGAATGAAGACACTCCAGAATAATGACTTTCGATGAATATTTGATTGGTGAAACGTTACAATTATTTTCGATATGTTTTCTAGAGATTAATTTACTTTTTCCTTTTTCTTTTTCATGAGTTGGTATGATGTATAACTTAAATTTTTCTTCTTGAAGAGTACTCTTGGTTTTGATGCCAGTTGTATTCGATTAACATAACACTTAATATTTTCCACAAAAACATGGAACGCAGGTGCATTTTCGAATGATGATGTAATGGCAAGTACTTTTTCGATATCGCTTATATAAAAGTACCTATCGTATCATTTAACTGGCTTCGAAGAATCTTCCAACTGAATCTACACATAAATCTAAACAACAAAAAATTATGACTACCGACCAATACAGTATTACGGAGGACAATACATTATCGAAAACGTGGACTATTATATAGTCCGTCTAGAAAGTATCCGGAATTTATTATTTTTCATAATTTTAATATATTTCTTTTTTGTAACATTCTAAGACAAAAGTAATGTATAAAATAGGTTGGGTAGATAGTCGGTTATGGCCAAAGTTTCATGGCAGCACTATTTGTCAAATATTGTGGATTATCAACAGGTATACAATTTATGAAATAATGTTGCAACTAGAAAAAGGAAAACAGGTAGAATATTTGTATGAAAAAAGTTTTCGAAACGTTAAAAAATTAGTGCAATTGACTGAACTGGGAAAAAGTGCTGCATATAAAACAATAAAGAGGATAAAAATGGCATGGACATGAGGCATTGACCAGTTTCAGAAAGACCGCGTAAGATTAGAGGAAACAAGTTTTATTGGCCTTAGGAGGCCACAATCATCGCCTGGGGTTTCGCAAATTGGCTAATACATTTGGAAATCAACGAAATATAAAAGTATGTCCAGAAATCGTCCGTATGTCACTGAAAGGACAAGGAAACATATTAAGGAAACCATAAAAATCACTATAATGACAGCTTTACAAAAGGAACGAAGGATAAAATTTTGTCAACGTTTTCAAGAAGATAATTTTAATGATGTCCTTATATCTGATGAAAGTTGTTTCCAACTTGCTGAAAATCACTTAAAAATCCTATCAAAATAACTTGCTGACCGACATTATAGCTCCTCTAAGAATAGCAACTTTTTTGTTCGTGAGATCGACCGTCTACTAAGCAAATGGGAAACAATAATTGAAGAGAATGGCGACTACGCCATATAATGAACAATTAAACATGTTTCCTTCGGACTCTTATGTTTTTTTTTTTCATAATAAAATTTAGCCATCCCGATACTTCCAGGTATAAGAAAAGGTAATAACTATTTACGGAAAATAATGAAACTTTATATTAAATTTGTCAGTGCTTTCTCTGGAAATTTTCAGACCACCAATAACTAACTGATTATAAATTATATTTAATTGGGTGTCATGTTAAAACAGCAATAACAAATAACTACATCATTTGTCCATATTTGAATTTTATTAGAATAAACGCTCTTTTTACCTAACTCCCTAAAGAAGGCTAATCTTTTTTGACTGCAAACCTTGTTTTTCTTTTATCGATAGATTCAATTTTATCTTATCTATTGTTTGATTTCTTCAAATTATGCCCTAGAAGTCGACGTCAAGTCGGAATCAGGTAACGGGTTAAGTCATAATAGTCCCCAGGAAAATATAGAAGAAAATCCAAGTCCTGTACTATTCAAATTATATTGTTGATACAATTTTTCACTTTTTTCAAATTTTATTTTTCCTATGTCATCCCGAATAATGCTCCTGTACCCTCTAATCTTCAATTGTAAGCCAATTTCTCCAGCTTGTAAAATAATGTCACTTTTTACCGAAACAAGTATTCAAAATTAAAATTTCGTCCAACTTCAATTGACTATACTGAAAAAAAGTTGTACTACATCAGTTTGACAAGTTACTTCAAAAGTTAGCACATTTAATAAGGATTCTAAAATAGTATAACAGTAACTACATCCTTTTTTAGATTGGACAAAAAAAGGTTTTTCTTAAAGAAATTCAGTTTCGTTTTATGACAAGATTTAATAAATTCACAAAAGATGTTCAAACTGACCTCCTTCAGCCGCAATACATTCACGACATCTTCTTAAAAAAGATCGGTATATCAGACGGGCGAATCTTCCGTTATTGACCAATTGCATTGCTGCCCTAATTCTCTCCCGAAGCTCAGCTACATTTTCAATTTGTTTTGAATAATGTTTTCCTTCAGTGCTGCCCAGTAAAAAAAAACCAAGGGATTCAAATCAGGTGAATGGGCTGGCCACGAGATTGTACCAGATCGCCCTATCAATCAGCCCGGATATTCTTCATTTAGATATTCTCTAGCCGAGAGCATAGTGCGCTCTCTTGCTGAAACCATATTTCTCTGAAAATACTACGTCTTCAAGTAAATTTGGCAACTGATTTCGTAAAAAATCCAAGTAAGTTTCAGTATTTTAAGCCTCATGCAACTGACAAGGTCCTATAGCTCTTCCGTTCAAAATTCCAGTCCACATGTTCACATTAAAACGATATTGAGATCTATCTTGTCTCATTAAATTCGGATTTTCTACGTGACAGTCGTGTAAATTCTGTAGGTTCATGAAACCACCTTTTTTAAATGTTGATTCATCCGACCACAAAAATTTTCCTAAAAATTGTAAGTTTCCCGGTTTTTTGCAGCATGGTTTGGCAAAACGCAACCCGAGGTTCATAATACCTAGATTACATAGCTTGTACTTGATATGGATGGAGCTTAAGTTTTTTTGATAGTCGGTGAGCTGTACTTTTGGGCACTCCTGTGCTTCGCTGAATTTCATGTAGCGAAGTACTTGGATCTTCTTCAACTGTTTGAAGCACAATATCGTCGTAAGGTAAGGGAATTCTTCCTCCACCATGCACTTTGTTTGGAAGTCGGCCCGCTGTGAGTAGACGGTGCACATTCGTAAAAACTCGATGATCTGGATAACGATCAGCATTAGGGTATCTCTCGCTATACATTCTCGAAGCTGCACTAGCGTTATACCTGAACTCGTCATAAATGAGGTGAATGTTGACATATTGCTGTGTGGTATACACAGACATGATGGCTATACACAATCACAGGTTAGTCAAGGTAAAATCAAAGTTCGTCGTAAAGAGATCAAAACTATCCAAATCACAAGCAGAGAAATCTAATAAACGAAGCCAAAAGTCGTAAGTACACAAATAACACGATCAAATACGGAAAGATGCGCAGTAGACCAAGGGGCGTAGCTGACTGATCTGTATTGCGTTTACGTGTGCCTATACCAAATAGTGGCGTCACTATCTGTCTCACTCATACATTATGGAAAGACTCACCCCATCTCATTCAAACCAGATTCCTAAAGTATTGGATGCACTAGAATTATTTTCAGAAAATTTGATGAAATTGTTCGAAACTATGTTTCTTTAAGAAAGATCGTTTTTTTTGACCGATCTAAAAAATAATGTAGTAAGATAAAATAGAAAGGCCTTTTACTTGATAGAAGAAATATAACAAAATTTGAATATTAAAACAAATTGATATATGTTTATCTTCTACAATTTTAATTTAAAAAATTTTTATTCAAAAAACTTTTAGAATTAAATTAATGTCTAAAACAAGCACCGCTTACATTTAATAGACGTATATAATCTAAACTCAATATACAATGTCAAATGGAATAAATAAACCAAAAGATATACGAAAGTCATTAGAATTAATAAACAAATATTTGAAGGAGACAAAATTTGTTTCTGGTCTTGCCTTCAGAACGCCATTTGCATCTTAAAAACATGAACACACTTAAAGGACCTCTCAAAGAATATAATTTATTTGAAATATTTAATATATTTAAATTGTAGTTAATTGTAGAAGATAAACATATATCAATTTGTTTTAATATTCAAATTTTTTTTAATGTAGTGAGTGTTATACCATTTTAGAATCCCTACTAAATGCGCTAACTTTTAAAGTAATTTGCCAAACTGATGTAGTGCAGTTTTTTTCAGTACAGTCAGTAAAAGTTGTGCGAAATATTAATTTTGAATACTTGGTTCGGTAAAAAGTGACATTATTTTCCAAGTTGGAGCAACTGACTTAGAATTGAAGATCACGGGTTACAGAAGCACTATTCGGGATAACATAGGAAAGCTCAAATTTGAAAAAAGTAAAAAATTGTAGCAACAGGAGTTCGAAAATCATCACAGAGTGTGCATTTTTCTCGAATAATAAAAAATGCAATATAATTAGAAAAATACAACATTTTTTCAAATATTTTTCTGATGACTACTATGACTCGGCTCGTTACCCGTCTTGACGTCGACTTTAGGACGTCCTATATAATACCGTTTTTTTCATGTATGCAATTTTGCAATCGGGTTTTTTCCGTTTTGCCATAATTAATTATATTTATTATGTAGGAAAAACCGTATTTCATTTCGATGCGATTGGTGAAATAATTGCCGAATTATTAACGGACGCAGCCCTTCATCTGTTATACCATTTTGGTAGTAAATACTCTCTATATGTAAATGATATGAATATTCAATTGTAATGCAAATTTTCAGATTCTGGAGTGTCTCAAACTCTGGAATGAATGATCAGATTTAACCCGAAAGTTACCAGGCATTAGATACTGCATGTTGATAGCCTCCTCTCGTTCTCGCTCGCCCCTTAGGCACATGGCGGCACCCGAAAACAAGATGGCTGCCACCAGAGACCACCCGACTCCGACCCATGCAAGCATGTAGCTCCAATCGTAGTTGACTCTGGCGTTATCCCGAAGGACCTGGGAAAGAGTGAGGTTAGAAGTTTTAGTAAGGGTACAAACCTGGCATTATGTATTGGACGTTGCTGAGTTGCTCCCTCTCTCGTTCGTTGGATAAACAACACGATGCAAAGAAAAATAGTAGAGCTGCTCCAAGTGAAGAGAAGACTGCGAGCCAACCGAAGACGAAACTCCAATCATACATTATTTCAGAGTTTTCTTGAAGTATCTAAATGGTACAAAGCAATTATTTGAGGTACTTATCAGACAAAAATGTTGCGGAACTTCTATAAAAATATAACTCGAAGTTTATATCGAACCTTTCAACAAGTAAAAAACTCCTAAAGAATAATAACACTCAGTGTATGGAAAATTTTTCAACACCACTTTTAGCCTTTTGTTACTTTTACAATTAATTGTTGCAATAAAATAGAAAAAGGCTTGATAGAAGAAATATAACAAAATTTGAATATCAAAACAGATTTAATATATTCAATTATATAATGAGTTTTCATTTTATATGTCGACTAAATTTAAGCAGTGCTCGTAAGACATTAATTTATTTAATAATATAAATATTTTAAAAAATTTTAAACAATTTTAAAAAATTAGCCTTCTACATATTTAACTCCAAAAGATTATATTCAATGATTATAACTTCTGAAAATAAATTAAACTAATGTCGTATAAGTACCACTTATATCATGACATAAAATAAACATTCATTATAAGATATCCACATGGTATAACAAAATCCAATAAATAAAAATTATTAACTAAAATCCTATAAATTAAACATTTTGAATAGACAAAATTTTGTTTCTGCTTATCAATCCTATGAAAACCAATATCTTTCAAGAATATCCAACATAATCCTGGGAATTTTATCACAAAACTATCTTACTTAGACTATTCAATATTATTGGATATCTAACCAAGGTACTTTATACAAAAACTCAAGATATGCAAAACATTATTGAAAAACAAGTTTTAAAATCGACTTTGCTCATCAGTATTCAAATATTCATATTCAATAAATATAAAATCAATTAATAACACATATTTAAACTCACCCTTCGTCTTCGAGAAAAAGTTCTATTTAAAAATGAGAATCTTAAATAGGTATCCAATACAGACAGAAATATCTCTGTGGTTTAACCTGATCTAGAAGATTGAAAGACAAATTTAATGGCCTTTGCTATAACACAAGGACTCTCTTTATGAATGTTTGGGTAAACCATATAATTATATATTATAAATAAAATAACGTAAATAGAGGTCATTCTTGATAGAAGGTATATAAAATAATATAAATATTTTAAAAAATTTTAAACAATTTAGGTTAGATATCCAATAATATTGAATAGTCTAAGTAAGATAGTTTTGTGATAAAATTCCCAGGATTATGTTGGATATTCTTGAAAGATATTGGTTTTCATAGGATTGATAAGCAGAAACAAAATTTTGTCTATTCAAAATGTTTAATTTATAGGATTTTAGTTAATAATTTTTATTTATTGGATTTTGTTATACCATTTGGATATCTTATAATGAATGTTTATTTTATGTCATGATATAAGTGGTACTTATACGACATTAGTTTAATTTATTTTCAGAAGTTATAATCATTGAATATAATCTTTTGGAGTTAAATATGTAGAAGGCTAATTTTTTAAAATTGTTTAAAATTTTTTAAAATATTTATATTATTTTATATACCTTCTATCAAGAATGACCTCTATTTACGTTATTTTATTTATAATATATAATTATATGGTTTACCCAAACATTCATAAAGAGAGTCCTTGTGTTATAGCAAAGGCCATTAAATTTGTCTTTCAATCTTCTAGATCAGGTTAAACCACAGAGATATTTCTGTCTGTATTGGATACCTATTTAAGATTCTCATTTTTAAATAGAACTTTTTCTCGAAGACGAAGGGTGAGTTTAAATATGTGTTATTAATTGATTTTATATTTATTGAATATGAATATTTGAATACTGATGAGCAAAGTCGATTTTAAAACTTGTTTTTCAATAATGTTTTGCATATCTTGAGTTTTTGTATAAAGTACCTTGGTTAGATATCCAATAATATTGAATAGTCTAAGTAAGATAGTTTTGTGATAAAATTCCCAGGATTATGTTGGATATTCTTGAAAGATATTGGTTTTCATAGGATTGATAAGCAGAAACAAAATTTTGTCTATTCAAAATGTTTAATTTATAGGATTTTAGTTAATAATTTTTATTTATTGGATTTTGTTATACCATTTGGATATCTTATAATGAATGTTTATTTTATGTCATGATATAAGTGGTACTTATACGACATTAGTTTAATTTATTTTCAGAAGTTATAATCATTGAATATAATCTTTTGGAGTTAAATATGTAGAAGGCTAATTTTTTAAAATTGTTTAAAATTTTTTAAAATATTTATATTATTTTATATACCTTCTATCAAGAATGACCTCTATTTACGTTATTTTATTTATAATATATAATTATATGGTTTACCCAAACATTCATAAAGAGAGTCCTCGTGTTATAGCAAAGGCCATTAAATTTGTCTTTCAATCTTCTAGATCAGGTTAAACCACAGAGATATTTCTGTCTGTATTGGATACCTATTTAAGATTCTCATTTTTAAATAGAACTTTTTCTCGAAGACGAAGGGTGAGTTTAAATATGTGTTATTAATTGATTTTATATTTATTGAATATGAATATTTGAATACTGATGAGCAAAGTCGATTTTAAAACTTGTTTTTCAATAATGTTTTGCATATCTTGAGTTTTTGTATAAAGTACCTTGGTTAGATATCCAATAATATTGAATAGTCTAAGTAAGATAGTTTTGTGATAAAATTCCCAGGATTATGTTGGATATTCTTGAAAGATATTGGTTTTCATAGGATTGATAAGCAGAAACAAAATTTTGTCTATTCAAAATGTTTAATTTATAGGATTTTAGTTAATAATTTTTATTTATTGGATTTTGTTATACCATTTGGATATCTTATAATGAATGTTTATTTTATGTCATGATATAAGTGGTACTTATACGACATTAGTTTAATTTATTTTCAGAAGTTATAATCATTGAATATAATCTTTTGGAGTTAAATATGTAGAAGGCTAATTTTTTAAAATTGTTTAAAATTTTTTAAAATATTTATATTATTTTATATACCTTCTATCAAGAATGACCTCTATTTACGTTATTTTATTTATAATATATAATTATATGGTTTACCCAAACATTCATAAAGAGAGTCCTTGTGTTATAGCAAAGGCCATTAAATTTGTCTTTCAATCTTCTAGATCAGGTTAAACCACAGAGATATTTCTGTCTGTATTGGATACCTATTTAAGATTCTCATTTTTAAATAGAACTTTTTCTCGAAGACGAAGGGTGAGTTTAAATATGTGTTATTAATTGATTTTATATTTATTGAATATGAATATTTGAATACTGATGAGCAAAGTCGATTTTAAAACTTGTTTTTCAATAATGTTTTGCATATCTTGAGTTTTTGTATAAAGTACCTTGGTTAGATATCCAATAATATTGAATAGTCTAAGTAAGATAGTTTTGTGATAAAATTCCCAGGATTATGTTGGATATTCTTGAAAGATATTGGTTTTCATAGGATTGATAAGCAGAAACAAAATTTTGTCTATTCAAAATGTTTAATTTATAGGATTTTAGTTAATAATTTTTATTTATTGGATTTTGTTATACCATTTGGATATCTTATAATGAATGTTTATTTTATGTCATGATATAAGTGGTACTTATACGACATTAGTTTAATTTATTTTCAGAAGTTATAATCATTGAATATAATCTTTTGGAGTTAAATATGTAGAAGGCTAATTTTTTAAAATTGTTTAAAATTTTTTAAAATATTTATATTATTTTATATACCTTCTATCAAGAATGACCTCTATTTACGTTATTTTATTTATAATATATAATTATATGGTTTACCCAAACATTCATAAAGAGAGTCCTTGTGTTATAGCAAAGGCCATTAAATTTGTCTTTCAATCTTCTAGATCAGGTTAAACCACAGAGATATTTCTGTCTGTATTGGATACCTATTTAAGATTCTCATTTTTAAATAGAACTTTTTCTCGAAGACGAAGGGTGAGTTTAAATATGTGTTATTAATTGATTTTATATTTATTGAATATGAATATTTGAATACTGATGAGCAAAGTCGATTTTAAAACTTGTTTTTCAATAATGTTTTGCATATCTTGAGTTTTTGTATAAAGTACCTTGGTTAGATATCCAATAATATTGAATAGTCTAAGTAAGATAGTTTTGTGATAAAATTCCCAGGATTATGTTGGATATTCTTGAAAGATATTGGTTTTCATAGGATTGATAAGCAGAAACAAAATTTTGTCTATTCAAAATGTTTAATTTATAGGATTTTAGTTAATAATTTTTATTTATTGGATTTTGTTATACCATTTGGATATCTTATAATGAATGTTTATTTTATGTCATGATATAAGTGGTACTTATACGACATTAGTTTAATTTATTTTCAGAAGTTATAATCATTGAATATAATCTTTTGGAGTTAAATATGTAGAAGGCTAATTTTTTAAAATTGTTTAAAATTTTTTAAAATATTTATATTATTTTATATACCTTCTATCAAGAATGACCTCTATTTACGTTATTTTATTTATAATATATAATTATATGGTTTACCCAAACATTCATAAAGAGAGTCCTTGTGTTATAGCAAAGGCCATTAAATTTGTCTTTCAATCTTCTAGATCAGGTTAAACCACAGAGATATTTCTGTCTGTATTGGATACCTATTTAAGATTCTCATTTTTAAATAGAACTTTTTCTCGAAGACGAAGGGTGAGTTTAAATATGTGTTATTAATTGATTTTATATTTATTGAATATGAATATTTGAATACTGATGAGCAAAGTCGATTTTAAAACTTGTTTTTCAATAATGTTTTGCATATCTTGAGTTTTTGTATAAAGTACCTTGGTTAGATATCCAATAATATTGAATAGTCTAAGTAAGATAGTTTTGTGATAAAATTCCCAGGATTATGTTGGATATTCTTGAAAGATATTGGTTTTCATAGGATTGATAAGCAGAAACAAAATTTTGTCTATTCAAAATGTTTAATTTATAGGATTTTAGTTAATAATTTTTATTTATTGGATTTTGTTATACCATTTGGATATCTTATAATGAATGTTTATTTTATGTCATGATATAAGTGGTACTTATACGACATTAGTTTAATTTATTTTCAGAAGTTATAATCATTGAATATAATCTTTTGGAGTTAAATATGTAGAAGGCTAATTTTTTAAAATTGTTTAAAATTTTTTAAAATATTTATATTATTTTATATACCTTCTATCAAGAATGACCTCTATTTACGTTATTTTATTTATAATATATAATTATATGGTTTACCCAAACATTCATAAAGAGAGTCCTTGTGTTATAGCAAAGGCCATTAAATTTGTCTTTCAATCTTCTAGATCAGGTTAAACCACAGAGATATTTCTGTCTGTATTGGATACCTATTTAAGATTCTCATTTTTAAATAGAACTTTTTCTCGAAGACGAAGGGTGAGTTTAAATATGTGTTATTAATTGATTTTATATTTATTGAATATGAATATTTGAATACTGATGAGCAAAGTCGATTTTAAAACTTGTTTTTCAATAATGTTTTGCATATCTTGAGTTTTTGTATAAAGTACCTTGGTTAGATATCCAATAATATTGAATAGTCTAAGTAAGATAGTTTTGTGATAAAATTCCCAGGATTATGTTGGATATTCTTGAAAGATATTGGTTTTCATAGGATTGATAAGCAGAAACAAAATTTTGTCTATTCAAAATGTTTAATTTATAGGATTTTAGTTAATAATTTTTATTTATTGGATTTTGTTATACCATTTGGATATCTTATAATGAATGTTTATTTTATGTCATGATATAAGTGGTACTTATACGACATTAGTTTAATTTATTTTCAGAAGTTATAATCATTGAATATAATCTTTTGGAGTTAAATATGTAGAAGGCTAATTTTTTAAAATTGTTTAAAATTTTTTAAAATATTTATATTATTTTATATACCTTCTATCAAGAATGACCTCTATTTACGTTATTAATTTATTTGTGAAACTTTTTGAATAAAAATTTTTTTAGAAATTGAAAGTATAGGAAGGTAACAGAATAAATTCAAATTAAAAAATATATCATACTTGATGACCTCGTGGTCTTCTCAAAAACTACGATAAAACTCTAATGGTGTCTAAACTATTCGCATTCTATTTTCGTCCATAGAAAATACACAAAAAAGGATGTTTAAGTTATACTGTATGTAGGAGTGAGAAGACAATATATATACATACACATATTATTTTTTGGATATAACTGAACCCTTAAAACTACTTTTACAACCTTGGTGTATTTTTTATGGACGAACATAGAATACGAATGATTTACGGGTTAGAAATTATTACAGTTGTATCTTAGTTTTTGAAAAGACCATGAGGTCGTCAAGTATAATATATTTTTAGCCTTTTTGAAGATCTTACATATTTTTGAAGTGTGTTTTTGAAGGAGCTTTTTAAGGGGAGTTATTTTCGAAGAAATTCTTGAGGTTATGTTGGGCATTTTTGGAGTCAAATTTGGTTTTCATAATACAATTGTGAAATAACCGTTGTATCCATCAATTGTTTTATTAGGAAAGTTTAATCAATGTTCTAAATTTTCTTTGGATTCTTTTATTCCTTTTGATGCTGTGTAATGCGTATTAATTCTATGTTTACTAAATCAAAACTGTGTTTTCTAAGGCATTTATTTAATTTATTATTTGTAGTGAGGTTATCATAATTATTTTGTTTGATATTTAAAATATTGAGAAAAACTTCTATCAAATATTGGATTCAGTTTGAAATTGTAGTAAACACTACGAACTCTGTATTTAGTTAATAATAACTTATGGAAAACAAAGTATAGTCCGTCTAGAAAGTATCCGGAATTTATTATTTTCCATAACTTAAATAAACTGTCAAATATACTTCTTTTTTGTAACATTCTAAGACAAAAATAATGTATAAAATAGGTATTGCAGATACTCGGCTATGATCAAAGTGGCATGGCTACATTAATTGTCAAATATTGTTGATTGTCCACAGGCATACAATTTAGGAAATAATGTCGCAACTAAAAGAAAGAAAACAGGAGAATATTTGTATAGAAAAGGTTTTCGAAACGTTGAAAAATTAGTGCAATTGACTGAACTGGGAAAAAGTGCTGTATCTGAGACAATAAAGAGGATAAAAAATGGCATGGATAGTAGGCATAGACCAGTTTCAGGAAGACCGCGTAACTTTAAAGGAAACAATTTAAATGCTTTATTGGCTTTAGGACGACACAATTCGCGCCTGGGGTTTCGCAAATTGGCTAACAGATATCAACGAAATATAAAAGTATGTCCAGAAGCCGTCAGTATGTCACTGAAAAGGCAAGGCTACATATCAAGGAAACCAAAAAAATCCCTATAATTACACCTTTACAAAAGGAACGAAGGATAGAATTTTTGTCAACGTTTTCAAGAAGATAATTTTAATAATGTCTTTATATCTGATGAGAGTTGTTTCCAATTTGGTGGAAATCGCTTAAAAATCCTATCAAAATAACCAGTTACCTTTGAAATTTCAGAATTTCCCACCAAAATAATGGTTTAGGGGAGCAATATCTCAGCGTGGGGCTACACGCCTCTCTGTATAGTTGATGGTACTATTGATAGTGAAAAGTATTGTGGAATTCTAAACGATTTTCCCCTTGAAACAGCGCATGCTTTATATCCAGAGGGGTCGCGTTTTCAGCAGGATAATGCCATACTTCGGCCTATACTCAAGCCTGGATGCAAGAACTCCAAGTGACAACTATTTCATGGCCAGCAGCTTCACCAGATCTTAGTCCCATTGAGGACATATGGGGACTAATGAAGATTGAAGGTGAACGAGCAGCGTCACAAAATAAAGTTTCACAGTCTGGGACTATCATCACCGAAAATTATGGAGGTGATCTAGTTTCGGGCGTACTTCGACGTTTAGTCAAGTGTTTACGGTTAAATGGAGATTGTACAAGTAAATAAGATGAATATTTTGTTATAATTTTCTAATTCAAGAATTAAAAATATATACTGAATAATTACAATTGAGCTTTGATTTTTCCGGATACTTTCTAGATGGACTATATCTTATTTCATTTCACCTACTATCGAGCAAAAAAGAAACCACTTTCAACTATTTTATTCTATTAAAAATTTAACATATATGTCAGAATCTAATTACAATTCAATAATTTAGAAAATACTTTTTTCAATTTTTATTACAAATCATACCAAAGCGGACAAAAAATCTATAAGCGCATTCGCCATTTTGTTACGTGGTATTTTGCTCTCGCAAAAAAACTTACTTGACGTCATGGGCTTTAATGATGTTAACAACATTCTCTGCCATCAATAATGTTTTGGTCAAAAATTTTTAAAATAAAAGAAGGTGAAAGGGACCTGTAGTCAGGAGGTTTAACTTGCTAGTTCATATCATTCACGATCCTCACAAATTAATTGTTTATTGCTCCCCTAAATATACGATCTTCACGAAATTTTACATTAGCCTTTTTCTTGTTATTGTACATGTAAATGCTGAATTTAAACTCGATCGTTGGACTATTGATATGGTTTCTTTAGCGCTCAACGCTGCCCCTGTCACAAAATTTTTGTCCTTGTTTTAGATCTTGGAATGATACGATTCATAGCAAAATTTGCAAAAACATATATGTTACTATTATCCTTCTGAACAAATTCAACAAATTTTGAATAAATCGGATCTCTAATTTGCATATTATGGAACCTGCCTTCTAGAGGATTGTTTTCACTCCAAATACGGCAATTTTGCTTGTTTACAGAGCCGTTCAACCAGAAATAGGCTTCATCACTAAACACAATTCTACGTTAAAAAAATGGACCAACTTCAAGCTGTTCTAGGGCCTAATCAGCAAACAAACGACGCTTATTATGGTCAAGTGGCCTTATTTCTTGAACCAGTTGGATGGTTCTTGTATGGGTGTAGACCAAGAGCTCTACGCAAAATTTTCCATTTAGTGGATGCACAGATTCCAACTTGTTGTGAACGTAGACGAATAGGCAAATCTGGATCATCATTAACATTATGTTCTACAGCAGCGATATTTTCTTCTGTACGTACAGTTCTTTGTTTTGTTGTTGTTGTTGTCGAGTAGAGAAAAAGTTGTCCGAAATCTATCGATAGTTCAACGAATAAGCTGCTCTGATGGACGAAGTGCTCTATAAGTTTGGCGAATAGAACACTGATTTTGAAAATAAATTTCAACAATTTGTACACGTTGTTGCGGCGTGAGTCTTTCCATGATAATTTGTCAATGCTTACTGATCAGAAATGTCAAAAAAACATGGCTTCTACCTTCTGTCAAATCACAGTTATCCCTATCGAAAGTTCTATCACTCTAAAAAAAAACACCTGATATAAGTCATTTGACCTAGTAAGAGTAAACTTTGAATATCCAAACAGATTTAATCTGTTAGTCTTCTACAATTTTAATTTCCGAAAAAAAAATTTTTTAACTTTTAGAATTAAATTAATGTCTTATAAGCACTGCTTATATTTAATAGACGTATAAAATCAAAATTCATTATACAATATGAAATGGAATAAAAAACCCAACAAATATGAATTGTTAATTAAAATTAAAAAATAAGTAATATTGAATGTTATGATATAAATCTTTTGGAACACCACCTTTTTAAGGTGAAATAGATCGTTCGGTTACAAAGTATTCTTTCTGTCTGATCTTGCAATCATATTTGGATTCGTATCATAACATTGAAAATATATACTTTTTTATGCTTCATTATTTGTGAAATAACAAAGAAAAATCCTTATATCTACCTTTCTCCAATTTTTTTCCCATTTGCCCTAATGTTCGTCTTTTAAAATTTGGAAGAAATCGAATGTATCATGTGTAAATCTGGTATTTCTATTTCGGCTTAAAACAAATCATGCGTATTGCAATTATTTGAAATGATATTTTAACCTTTAGTCCAATAGTTCAAGACCATTTCCGAAATAAAATTCGAAGAAAATCACTCTGACGAAACTGCGTAAAAAGTTTTACAAGGAAAGCGTTTAATCGATATTCAAACTTTTGGAGGCCTGTATACAACTTGTTATACTTCACAGAAAATGAGCTATAGTCGTTTATTTTCAAAGTGTCGATTGATTTTGGACTCATTTATTCGAAAGGTCAATTTAATTTCGAGTAGTTAGTTCACATTACTTGCAATCAACCATCAAGAATTGAATTATTATAGTAAAAGTAAAAAGCATTTCACTTGGTACTATTCTCTCTTTTTCAAACTCGCTTTCAACTCCACGTCTTAAAACATGCATGTAGTCGAGTTTTCTTCAATCTGTAGCAGAATTAAAATTGTTATCGATCACGTTAATGATTTCACAACTTTCTACTATGCAAAATTGTTGTTCTTATGCTTAAATTGAAATGAGTGTGAATAGAAATTGGAAATATTCAAATGCGTGCTTGGATTCTATAGAACATAGGTGGTTAAAAATTATCTATACACGGTTGGACAAATACAAAAGCGTAGAAGGGCTATGGTAGAATTTTATTGAATAATTCATTGAAATGTCTAAGAACTAATGCAACAGTATATGAATTCAGATAAAAATGTGTTTAAAGCGTGCTTAGCAGCATGCTTTACATTCTGTTGCCAAATAAATGGGTTGAATAAATCATTGCTTCCTAACACTTCTTACGTCACTAAATAAATATAAAGTTGATGTTAAAAGCTTCAGATTTCTCTTCATGTAGATGTTTAAAGTCGCTGGGCTCCAACAACTTTGAAATCGAACACCGAAAGCTGCATTAATAAAATTGCACTTGATTGTTATTGTTATTATTACCCTGATACTAATTGTATTAATCGATTAGCCCAGGTGAATATTTGAATGATCTAATGTTTGAATAATGATTATTCTAAGTTGTACTTAAAAAAATATAGTTTCGCCCGCTCTTATCAGGAAACCTCTTGAATCACTCTTAAAATAATTCGAAAATCTTTTCTATCATTAATACAAGAATATTGCAAATCAGATTGATCCTTACATTACTCCACTGTTGATAGAATTCTTCTCCGATGACCTTTTCCTTCTCATAATACTCTACTCCGTGCCATAACCCCATTCCTCCAGCACTGAGAAGACCTATAAATAAAATGTTACGTATAAACACCTTATTGAGTTAAAATTACAGGATGATCTAAAGTTGAATCAAGGAAAGTTGTTAGTTTATTAGATGCGGTAATGTTCTTCTCGTAGCTTCATCTAAATTTTAAGCAGAATGTGAATTCAATTTTTTATAAAATAATGGATTTTCCGTCATTTTATATAGCCCGCTATCTGCGTAACTCTCACCTTTGAAGCTGTCATCTTTTGACATTTGACAAGTAACCACGCCATTACTAAAAATGGACCGATTCACGCTTCAACAACGCATTGAAATTGTTAAAATTCACTACAAACGTGGTGAAAAATTTGCAGTCACAGTTCCCAAACCTAAAGCATATTGGGGTCGTCGTTAAAAACCTTCTCTGCCGGTGATAGTGAAACTGGTGGAAAAATTTGAGCTATTGGGACAAGTTAGTGATGTGGAGATTCGAAACCGTGTGCATCACTCAAGAACAACTGAGAATATTACTGCTGTAGCCCGTAGTGTTGACGAAACCCCATGTTTGTCGATTCCTCTTCGATCTTTGGAATCAGGCATTCCACAAACGACATTACACCGTATTTAACATAAAGACTTAGGTCTTCAGGCTTTTAAAGTTCAAATATTGGATGGAGTAGTCCGTTACTTTGTGATAGTTCATTTTAATGGAATGAAATAAGGAATTACTTTATTTTCTATCACTTTTTATTATAACTGATATACAGTGACTCGAGTTTCGTAGTGTTTACTTCATTTTCAAACTGAATGAACAAATTAGATCTCAACTATTATATATGGGGATTGTAGGCTTCGGCAGAGCTTCGAAGAGAGGGGTTTTCCAAAGTTCCGTCTGTTCGTTAAGTAGTTTTATTATTGGTACGTGCCTTTTATATTTTTTAGTTTCTATGGATTCCAGGATGTCAAGTTTTTTCCCTTTCGCTTCCACGTGCAAGATAACAAGGTTGTTCAATTCTGGGAACGTGTGATCTGTAGTGAAGAAATGGTTCGCAAAATTGGAATTATTCTTCCGGTTCCTAAAAGCAGATTGATGCTCTTTGTACCTTTTATGGAAAGGTCGGCCCGTTTGTCCTATATACACACTGTTTCACTCTTGACAACTTAATTTATAGACTCCAGAATTATTCAGTCGGTTCTCTTTGTCTTTCGGATTAAAAAAGAGATTAGAAATTTTATGGGAGGGTGTGAAAGCTGTTACTATGTTAATTTTTGATAAAATAGCTCAAATTTTATTAAAAATTAATATATAATAGTTGAGATCTAATTTGTTCATTCAGTTTGAAAATGTAGTAAACACTACGAAACTCGAGTCACTGTATATCAGTTATAATAAAAAGTGATAGAAAACAAAGTAATTCCTTATTTCATTCCATTTTAAAGTTCAGTTAACACAAGAACATGAACCAGTCGATAACTAGCAACGTCCTATCTTCACTGATTGGGTCCTTGAAATACATCAAAATAATTAGGATTTTAATATATATAATAATAATCTTCAGTGATGAGGCCCATTGTATCTAGGAGGCTGCGGTAATAAGCAGAATTGTCGCATTTGAGGCTCAGAAAATCCAAAAATGATTGTTGAAATGCCTCTCCATCCTCAAAGTGTCACTGTAAAGGATATGGTAATGCAACAGTAGCGGAGGCGGCCATTTGGCTGATATCGTTTTCCATTGTTAATGGCATGCTTTTCTCTTCACAATGAAATAAACGTCCATTGATTTTTCTTAAAATATACTCGTTTTTTTAATATCATAAGACCTTTTATTAGAAAACCCTTTTCGTTGTATTTTGTAGTGAATTTTTTCGAATGCAACATAACACATTTTCAAGAAATATTGTATATATTCACTCCTTCTCTTATAACTCCAAGTTCACTTCTAAGAGTCAATGAATTGTCTCGAAGAATTTGAAGAAACTTTGTGCGAGATTCGATTTTTGTCTTAAAGGTTCTCATTGCATACAATTGGCATTGATGCACATAGACATCTGCTACTATCTTATGTTACACTAACATGCATACGTTCCATTTCACAAATTTTTAATTTATAAACTAACTGATGCTCGAAACTTTGTTCACGTGAGTTCAATCTTAATGTATGAAATTTAAATTTTTCGTAGAGTTGCTTATACTTAGGCTTACATTTGGTATTTAATTATTTAGATAAGATTTGTCTCGAGAGGTAGGCAAAAATTTTAAAGCAATTTTATGTAACTTGTTACTCTTCTTTGAGTTATCTCTTTTATTTCGAATATATGGGGTGATTCATTTAGAGGTATTTTTTGTAATAAAAAAAATAAAAACAATTTTATATTATAATCTTCATTACTACATTTGTATAGTAGAACCATTCTTTACAATTATTTTCTAAAGATAATTTTGTCCGTCACTACGGTTAACAACCTCCATTCTGAAGTTCCAATTTTCAAGTACGCGTCTGAGTATTTCTAGTGGTATTTGGCCAATAACACTAGTAATATTGGCCTCAAATGCCTCAGAAAACACATTAAATAAACCAATCAGCCAAAATATAATTGAGAATTTACTGAAAAAACTATTAAAGACGAATTTTTTGAGTAGAAAGAAAAAGGGTAAAATCTGCGGATTCAGTAAGGTAGTTTATAGTAATGTTTATGTTGTGTTCATAATTATAAAGTTACTAATTAAATTTTTTTTATTTATTTAATGGTTTGGTTTTCATCGAATCGAACAAAATAATGAATCAAAAGTCAATTTTAGGGATTTAGATTCACTTGATTGTTATTTATGACTCTCTAGAATTGACAGTTACGAATAGTTTGAATGTGAATTTATGTATTCCATGCAATTTTTTCAAATTTTCTCCTCATAGGAGAAAACCTTCAACGATTATGTGAAAAAAAATTATATAAATGGATCGATTCGTTCTCTTGTTTTGCCCCCAGCAACGCAACTAGCCATGCATTATTATTTATATAGATAATTCTAAAAAATGTTTTAATATAATAAGTTTGAATGAACAAACTGAAAATCAGAAGATTTTGTATACTTTTACAAAATGATTTATATTATTTATTATTATTATCCTGATACTCCTAGATATTCTGTGAAGATCTCTCAGAGCTAAGTTTATATTTGGTTCACCAAGGTTTCTTAATTTCTTAAATCCTTTTATTCTTATCGATTATAGATATAGTAGATATATTCCATAACCCATTCAATTAAAAAAGAGTTTACTAGACATAATTTTAATATTGATATTAAATATTTTGTCATCAATATTTCCTGATTTTCCATTTGTTGAATCGACCCTTCATTTCCCGAAGTACTCTCTAACTTGGACTCAAAAAAATGTCGATTATGTGTGCATCAGGTTATTTACTAAAATTTTGAATATCATACAGATATATTCTGTTAACTTCTACAAATTTTAATTTAAAAAAAATTTTCATTCGAAAAATTTTCAGAATTAAATTAAATAAATGTCTTAGAAAAACATTGTTTCAATTTAGTAAACATATAGAATTAACACTCATTAGACAGTTCCAAAAGGGAATAAAAGAATTCAGAGAAATATAAATCATTAATTAAAATAACTAAATAAATTTTTGAAAGATACAAAATTTTTTTTCGTACCTTGTATTGTGAAAACCTGTCCATAAATGCTAAACATAACCTGAAGAACTTCTTATAAAACAACTTACCTCAAATAAGTTGTTTTCGAAGAAGTTCTTCAGGTTAGGTTTTCATTTGTGCAAAGGGATTTCGTATTTATAATATAAGGTACGAAACAAAATTTTGTATCCTTCGAGTATTTAGTTGGTAATTTCAATTAATAATTTATATTTCTTTGAATTCTTTTATTCCCTTTTGGCACTGTGTAATGAGTATTAATTCCATATGTCTATTAAATTTAAACAGTGTTTTTCTAAGACATTTTATTTAATTTAATTCTGAAAAGTTTTTAAAAAAAATTTTTTTCGTTTAAAATTTGTAGGAGGTTAACAAAATAAATCTGTATAATATTTAAAATTTTGTAGTAATCCTTCTATCAAGCAAAAACTTTTCATTATTTTATTGTTCAATAAAGTTCTCAAACGGGATCTCGGTTGCGTCGAGGGCGTTGTGCTGCCAGGGATTACGGGTTCGGGTTCCGCTGTGCCCATGGGTGTGTTTATATACGTCAGGGGTATGGCTAATGACCACATCAGTCGATATCATAAGGTTCAACAAAAATTAAAAGCTTCCAAAAATATCAAGGTTTGACAGATATCAGAAAATCTAAAATCAGTGTTATCCTCAATCTTTTAATAGATCCAGATTCATACTCGATAGATTAATATTTAAATTTCGATTTTTCTGAACTGTTTTATTATTACTGTTTTTATTCTTATCCATTTTTCAACATTTATATCTTTATATCACGTCGAAAATATTTTCTACTCAGAGTGTAATTCCAACTATTAAAATAAACGTTATTATTATTTTGTTGTTGCTGTCGTCCTGTAACTTGCAATTAAAATATAATTATATTTTTCAACTGCGGAAATGAGCCAATCAATATCATTATTAGTAGTGTTTTTCATTGATATTTGTACTTACTCATGGTGGGTTTTACAAAACTTCGATTGTTCTAGATTGTCACAATGAAATTAATTTTGTCGTCGATTCTATCTCGAAATGTATCGATCAGTGAACTACCGTGTCAATGAAAGTTTTGTGAACCCAACGATTGCATTCAATTGCAAGATGACGCAATTGTCATGCTTCGATGTCTGCCGTCGACTCGATGTCGCTTTTCCGTAAAAAAAGTATTATGAGTTTTTCTCCTAGAGGACTATTTTGATGAGCTCAAAAAAAAACCAGCAACTAAAGTCATGGAAAAAGAGAAGCCTAAAAAAGTGCTCAAAACTGAAGTTGAGGTGAAAGTACCAAAAAGGTAAGAAAAAAAAAGATGATGAAATAAGATGGACCTTCCTAGAACATAAAGAGTCTAGGTTATAAGCCTTTACCATCTAACGTGAAATTCTTCTGATGGGAAAGAAATTTAAATATTTGATGCTGTTGAAGAAGCAACAGATTTTTGTATTACAATGTTAGATGGTGATTATACCACCAAAATAATATTCTATGAATTTAAATAAGTATAATTTTAGCAAATGCATTCTTTTTTCATGGACCAAGAAAAAAAGAACAGGTACCCTACCAAAGAAGAAAGACCAGAGTTGAAAGAAAAGAATGAAGCTAGGTGTATCGTACCACGGTTAATTTACCACCGTATTTTGCTTATTATTTCAGTATTTTGAAACAACAAACAATTGCAAATTAAATAATCGCAATGATTAATCGCGATAGGTTTAGTGGACTGTATTCAATACAGTGTAGTGGATATTTTATCTTCAAGAGCACTTGTATGTAGTTACCTCTATGATGAACTTGCTTTGTTTATCTAATAAGATAAACCAACAAAGATGATAAGGAATTGAAGTAAAAACTCGAATACTTAACTACAAAGAAATATAATTCTTGGTTTACTGTATATTGAATTTGAGCAAAGTTACTTAACAATTTGAAATTTAAATCAAGTCAAAAGGTATGATAATTACACTACGAACAAATGTGATGAATTTGCCTATACTTTGGCAATCGACATTATATACTACTCTGTCAAGAAAGTACCGGGAATTTTCAATTAAAACAACATTTTTACATTTAATCGTCAAAATTTATTGGGTCGCCTTCAAAATAGGCTCCATTTGCTCCAATACATCTATGCCAACGGCACTTCCAATTATCGAAACATTTTTCATAGGCGCTTTCCGGGATGGACTTTAGCTCTCGCGCCGAATTTTGTTTTATGGCTTCAATCGACTCAAAACGGGTGCCACGAAGGGGCAATTTTTGTTTTGGGAAGAGGAAAAAGTCGCAGGGAGCCAAATCCGGCGAATACGGTGGTTGCTGAAGCACGTTTGTTGAGTTTTTGGCGAGAAAGTCAGTCACAATCGTAGCTCGGTGAGAAGGCGCGTTATCGTCATGCAAAATCCATGTGTTGTTCGCCCACAAATTTGGCCGCTTCTTACGGATACGCTCACGCAAACGTTTCATAACGCCTAGGTAATACTCCTTGTTTACCGTCTGACCCTCTGGAACGAATTCGTAGTGCACCACGCCACGGATATCGAAGAAAACAATGAGCATCACCTTCATTTTCGAGCGGCTTTGGCGTGGTTTTTTCGGTTTCGGCTCATTTTTTGCCACCCATTCCGATGATTGCTGGCTTGTTTGCATATCGTACTCGTAGACCATCACCAGTTATAATGCGTTCCATGAATGTAAAATCGGAATTACAGAGATCCAGCATGTCTGAAGCAACCTGTTCGCGATGACGTTTTTGAAGAAAATTCAGGTCTTTCGGTACGAGTCGTGCGGCCACCTTTCTCATGCCCAAAATATCAATCAAAATCGTACGTGCGGACTCGTGGGATATCTTAAGATCATGTGCTATCTCTCTCAAGCTGGTACGACGCTTTTCCAGCACCCTTTCCTTAATTTTATCGACGTTATCTTCGATCGAAGCCGTCGATGGGCGACCACTTCACGACCGTCCTTGAAGGCTCTGTACCACTGATATGCAAGAGTTTTCGATAGAGCATTATCACCAAAGGCTTTTTGCAACATTTTCAATGCATCGGCACACGAAAATTCATTTGCAACACAAAACTTTAAACAAATTCTTTGCTCAACGTAATCACCCATAGTAAAAATCGGCACGCACTCTGACATCGACTGACTTAATCAGCTGTTGCAAACACACTAGTTGACAGATCCCGCTCAAGCTTGGCATAGTAATTAAGGACAATGGTACCAACCTAGGAAAAAAAATTTTACCTGCCTCATTGCCCCGCCAGATGTAAATCGATAATTCCCGGTGCTTTCTTGACAGAATGTAGATTACTATATTTGCAATAATAATACAGGTTGACAAGATTTTTGTAACAGAAAGTAGATCTTTTTTTATGGAAATACCCTTTTGATAATAGGAAAAAATATTCCTGGAGCACTAACACGTACCACTATTCAATAGCTCAATAAGACCATTTTACATTAGCAAGTAGTCAATTTTATGAGGGGACGGTTAAAATGGATGCATTTTATAACAGGAAAGGTACCTAAATTGTGTTGTTTACAATATTTGACACAAAATTAAGATTGAATCAGTCTTCTGTTGAGTTTCGAAGTGAATGGTTCGCTGTGTGTATAAGGACGAAAATGTTTTGCAGCTGCAAAATCTTCCCTGACAAATTTTATTATATTTGTGGAGAATTTATGGTGAAATCACAATGTTAAAAACCCTACTTACAATATTTTGGTGTTTTAATTGGAGATTTATTTAGACGATTGCTATTTTTCCTGACAAAGAATGAAGGTTATTCCAAAAAGGGAAACCACAAGATCGACCATCCAAATTTGCAGTCTACAATACGACCTATTCCTCATAATGCAGATTTGCCAGTGCCGATCGCACCTTTAGATCCGCCAAATGTTGTTTTAGAAGATACTGGAGACAACGCATCATCAGGCAGCTCCGAAAAACAGTGCACCGACCCTACTTTTACTCCAGGTCCCAGTTCCGGCGAGCCACATTTAATTATTCAAAGTGAGTTAAATGATTTAGTACGTAATCTGGAGTTATCAAAGCAACAGTTAGAACTTCTTGGTTCCCGTCTTAAATGCTTCGTTTTCTGCATTCTGCAGTATGGACAATTTGTTGTGCGCGTGTACTGATATTGATGGTTTAATGGAGGAACTTGATATTGAGCATTCCCCATCTGAGTGGCGTTTATTTATAGATTCGTCTAAGTTTAAAAGCTGTGTTACTGCATAATGGAAATTTAAAACCCTCTCTACCAGTTGGCCATTCAGTGAAGATGAAAGAAAGTTCTGAAAATATGCACACTCCTTTGGTTAAAATGAACTACAACACGTATAAATGGCAAATATATGGAGACTTAAAAGTTATAGAAATTTTAGTGGGACTTTAGGGAGGATTTACAGAATATTGATGTTTTCTTTGTCTGTTATGGGACAGTCATGCAGTAAATCACCATTATATAACAAAAATTTGACCACAAAGAAGTGTATTTCGACCAGGATCTCAAAATATCAAGTTCAGACCTGTTGTAGATCCCAAAAAAGTCCTTCTACATCCTCTTCACAATAAACTTGGGCAGCTGAAAGACTGCTAGATTGAAATATCAACTTGGAAAGGCTTAAGTATCGATAATAAAAGAATGGATAATATTGAGCGTAGACAGGGCCGTCTGTAATGAGACGAAACACTATGGTAAAGGAATATGTTTTCTGTACAATTGATGGGCATGAGGGGAATATTGGTAACTTCAAAACAGAACCTCCCGATTTAATCAGAAATAGAGTAGAATATCCTAAAATGAAAAAACTAAAGAGAAGTGTGGAACAAAAGAAAGCCGAATTTATTGTATAACTGCACCAATTTGAATCAAAAGTTTCTTCAAAAAATTTTTTTGAAATTAAAAGTGTAGAAGACTAACAGATTAAATCTGTTTTTGATATTCAAATTTTGTAATAATCCTTCTATCAAGTAAAAAACCGTTCCTTCTTATTTTATTTTATATATAATATATAATTATATTAGGTTTTTTAAATATAGAAATTCATTATACAGTGTTGAATGGTTTTAACTAAGACCAAGTGCCTTATAAGCTTTGTATGATTTTTTGTGAACATGGAACATAGAGTACCTTGGATATAAATGTACCTATGCGCATGTTTTTGAAGATCATATATTTCTGAAGATTGCACACGGTGAGTCTATACATTGTTTAATTGATTTTATTATTTTTTATATGTAAAGTTGAACTGATCTTATCGTAATTTAAATTATTTCTAGAGGATGTGCTACATGTTTTGAGATTTTTTGAAGTAATTTATTTAAATATATTGAATATTTCAGATAAACTAGTTTTTGAGAAGTTCTTGAAATTAGGTTTTATATTTTTGAGAAAGAGTTATTTTTCATTAATATAGGATCAGAAAACAATACATTTTGTTACAAACAGGGCTTCGTACGTTTGTCTGAAGAGTTCAGTACGCATGCCTGGAACGAAACAAAAAATGTTTGCTTATTTATATTTTAATTTCAATTGACAATTTATATTCGTTTGTTTTTCTTAATTCCATTTGATATTGTATGATGAATTTTGATTTTCTACGTCTATTAAATATGAGCAGTGCTTATAAAGACATTAATTTAATTCTTAAAGTTTCTTCAAAAAAATTTTTTTGAAATTAAAAGTGTAGAAGACTAACAGATTAAATCTGTTTTTGATATTCAAATTTTGTAATAATCCTTCTATCAAATAAAAAACCGTTCCTTCCTATTTTGAATCAAATGAGTTAAAAATGTGTCATATCAAATATTCATATATTTTATGAGTATAGTTTCGATTTGTATTTTTTATCTTTTGAAATATGTATATTTCAAGACGGGCAGTATATAACGCCGATACTGACGTTAAACTCTTTCTCATTTTAGCTAGTTAAAAGCAGAGTGTTGTGCTAAGACCAACATGCGAGAAAGTTCCATGAATTTGCATGCTTTTTCTATGATTTAAATTGGAGGGTTGACCAGGTATGTTACATTGTAGGTATCGTTCTTACCTAAACTTCTATTGTTGTAAATAAAAGTTAAAGTAATTTTGTCTATTCAAAATTTGGGTATTGCAAAAATTAGATACTGACAAGTAAATAACCTAATATGTATATTTAGTGAACGATGAAATCATTTAAATACCCAGAAATTGTTAAGAAGTGTTCACATATCGTTTAATTAATAAACCTGGATTAGAAGATTCAGGTTCATTTTTTTTCAAGGGAAATAACTACAAGAGGATATATTCCAACAACCAAGTTTTTTTGGCGCAATCAGATCGATTACGTCATTTCCAAAGTCATTAGAGACCTTGATGGTAATACACGTTAGACATTAAAATGAAAATTAATTATTTGAAACAATGGAATACGTGGATTGAATTAAATGTTTATTTATATCACTTATGGGAATAATTTTGATAAAATAAATATTATGAATACTTTGAAAAGTTATTCTAATTCGTTAAGAAGTACTCACGATGTACCTTATGTTCATTTCATTATTGGTTCAAATCTACGAAAATCGTAGAAAACCTGGTTCATATGTGAGTATACGAGTTTAATGTGATTATTACACTTCCGTTCAAAAAAAGAGAGACCAATTATTCCTAATGATGACATACCCGCCCACACTGGCATTTAAGTCTATCTGATGTTAGTGTTTCAGATTCTTTACATTTCAGTAATAGCAGTTTTCTTATTTACTTGACCATTAAAGTGAAATCAAGATGTTGTTCATTAACTAGAAGCGCCCATTCGACTGTTTAACTGGTATTGATGTTTAAGACTTAAATCCGGTGGCTGCAATTCTTGTGTCTGTTGAATTTTGTGAAGATTCAATTCAATTAAACAAGTCAGGAGCTTTTTTTACGTGCTTGTTCATATAACCCACGATTCAACGGAATTTTGCATTCCGTTCGATATTTTACGCTTAAATGCTAATTTTAGTTTCGCTACCACTTAATGCTACTCTGCTGACAATTTTTTTTGTCTTCTTATTATACGATTTTCACAACATTTTGCATCAGTCTTCATGTCGTTAACATAAATCTAAATGGGAAATTTCAACTTGATTGTGGAACTATTGCTATGGTTTCTTTAGCATTCAACGCTGCTCCGCTCACGACATTTTTGTTTTGAATCTTCTAACAATTCCATACTTATGAAATTTTGCAGGAACGTGAATATTCCTTCTAAAACGGAAATTTCAGATAAATCGGATTCATAGTTTGGAAAATATTGATTGAAATAAAAGAAAATTCCACATATGCGAAGCCACTAGACTGATTTTGTGCAACAACGAAATCAGCCGACCTGTTCGAAAGTTATAGTGTTTAAAGTAGTGCTCAACGCTGAAAAATCTATATTTTTACTTCTAATCATACGATTCTCAATAAATTTCGCCAGGTCATACGCGTTATTATTCTACCTCTAACTGCCGTATTTCAGATTGATCAAGTCTGTATTTTCAAGATTATTAGGAAAAATACGAAAAATTTCCGAACGTGAATAACTGTGATCATTTTTCCTCAAACGAGCGCGCAAAAATAATGAAAAACAATGACGTGAAGTTAGAAGCGTTCGCGCTTGTTCAATAGTCTGTTTTCCCTGAAAATTTCTGATGTTTGAATTACCTCTAAAAGAATAAAAATGGTAGAAAACACGCACATCAAGTCAAGAGCTTCACCCAGCAGCATACCAGTTAATTAATAATGGTCGAATTTCCATGAAGCAAAGTCTGAATAACACCTTAAAAGTAATATTTTATCAACATACGAAATTCTTTCTTCCATTGTTTAGAAAATCAGGAAAACTGATTCACTTAAAACACTGTCACTTTTTTTCAAATTTCGTATCTTCCAGAAAGAACAAAATGAACAAAAATATTAATTTCGTATTTGCTGTGTATCTGTGTGTTAGACCGGAAACTCATTCTAACACACAGATACACAGCAAATACGAAATTAATATTTTTGTTCATTTTCTTTTTTCTGGAAGATACGAAATTTGTAAAATAGTGACAGCGTTTTAAGTGAATCAGTTTTCGTGATTTTACAAAAATATTAATTTCGTATTCGCTGTGTATCTGTGTGTTAGACCGGAAACTCATTCCAATACACAGATACACAGCAAATACGAAATTAATATTTTTGTTCATTTTGTTTTTTCTGGAAGATACGTAATTTGAAAAAAGTGACAGTGTGTTTAGTGAATCCGTTTTCGTGATTTTCTAAACAATGGAAGAAAGAATTTCGTACGTCATTTCATCTGTCAACGTAATATGTCCTTTTGGTAGGGTCACACTCTGTAGTATCTACAGTCCGTCTAGAAAGTATCCGGAAACAACAAAGCTCAATTGTAATTATTTAGTAAATATTTTTAATTCTTGAATTAGAAAATTATAACAAAATATTCATCTTATTCACTTATACAACCTCCATTTAACTGTAAACACTTGACTAAACGACGAGGTACACCCGAAACTAGATCACCTCCATAACTTTCGGTGATTGTAGTCCAGGACTGTAAAACTGACTGAATCAAACCATCTTTATTTCGTGGCGCAGCTCGTTCAACTTCAATCTTCATTAGTCCGCATATATTTTCAATGGGACTAAGATCTGGTGAAGCTGCTGGCCATGAAATGGTTGTCACTTGGTGTTCTTGCATCTAAGCTTAAGTATTGGCCGAAGTATGGCATCTTGTATTATCCTGCTGAAGACGCCACTCCTCTGGATATAAAACATGCGCCGTTTCAAGGAGAAAATCGTTTAGAATGCCACAATACTTTTTACTATTGAGACTACCATGAACAATACAGAGAGGCGTAGCACCACGCTAATATTGCTCCCCAAATCATTATTTTGGTGAGAAATTTGGATATTTGAACGGTAACAGGTTGTTTTGATAGGATTTTTAAGTGATTTCGATCAAGTTGGAAACAATTTCCATCAGATATCAAGACATTATTAAAATTATCTTCTCGAAAACGTTGACAAAATTCTATCATTTGTTTTTCAGTAAAGTTGTCATTAGAGGGATTTTTTTGGTTTCCTTTATATGTAGTCTTGTCTTTTCAGTGAGATACGGACGGTTTCTGGACATACTTTTATATTTCATTGATTTCCAAATCTGTTAAGCAATTTACGAAACACCAGGTGCGGATTGTGTCGTCCTAAGGTCAATAAAGCGTTTAAATAGTTTCCTTCAATCTTACGCGGTTTCCCTGAAACTGGTTTATGCTTCTGATCCATGCCATTTTTTAACCTCTTTATTGTCTCATATACAGCACTTTTTCCCAGTTCAGTCAATTACACTAATTTTTTAACGTTACCTTTTCTATACAAATATTCTAACTGGTTTCTTTTTTCTAGTTGCACATTATTTCATAAATTAAAACCTGTAGACAATCAACAATTTTTGACAAATAGTGTGGCCATGTAACTTTGACCATAGCCGACTATCTGCACAACCTATTTTACACATTACTTCGTCTTAGAATGTTCCAAAAAAATTATAATGAAATTATGAAAAATAATAAATACTTTCTAGTCGGACTGTATACTAAAAAATAGTGTATATTTAACACACAACTTGATGTATTAAAACTTGAAATTGAGAATCTTTATTAAAATATATTACGGATACTGAAGATAATAACTCTTGGAGCGAAATGTTATCTTCTTCAGAGCTAGGTATAAATTTTGTCTATTACTATCTTTATAAAGATAAACGTTAACTATCGATACGCTTGGTGACCGCAAAGAAAAAACGGTTTCGCAATTATTACGATTTTCCTGGGTTTCTTAGCACATTCTGATGTCAGAGAATTCTTTTGTTATATAGCAATTACTTATAGACTAACGGAAAAGAAGAAGTGCAACAAAAAGGGAAAGTCTAAATTGTATTTCAACAATAATTATGCACCTTTTCTATATATCGCGCTATTTAAATTGAATATTTCGGCAATCTTCAATTGATATATGGCATTTAGGGATATTTAGTAAGGATCCAACGGGTTGGAATAATAACACTCAATTGCATGAACGTTAAAATGAAAGTTTAGTATAAAAACATCGGGTCTTCAGGAGATTTCATTTTAAATTTCGTGCCATTTCTGAAGTATCGAAATATTGCATTTGGCAAGTAGAAATTTTGAAGTTACAAAAAATGGATCAATATACGCTGATACAATGGAGTGAAATTGTGAAAAATCACTAGAAAATTATTAAAATTTCGCGAATATAGTTCCAACCGTTTTTGATCATCATCGAACGCCTTCTGGCTCTACTATATTAAAACTAGAGTTTCAACGCTTTTTTGGAGATGTGCTACATATTTTTGAAGAGTTTTTTGAAAGAGCATTTTGGAATGGAATCTGTCTTTCACAATACCGGTATGAAATGTCTATTAAAAGAAAACATTTATGAGAGAAACAATTAAAGAAAAAAGGCGAGGAAAACCCACAGCGGGGTTGTTGCTAGTTCACGAAAACGCGCCAGTTCACAAGGCCTATTTATGAGAGAAGCCGGAAGAATATTTTTTACAAGGTTAAGAGAAGCTAATTTCTCAATGAAATAATTGTATTAAAGTTTTAGAGGACTACAAGGGGACTACAGTGAAAAATAAAATTTTTCCAAAATTTTCTGAGTTTTCTTTCATACCTTTACCGAGTATACATTGAACGCTCTTCGTATTAAACATTTATTTTAGTCATCCATACTCTCCCATATAAATGATTTATTATTAGTTATCAAAAATGCTTTACTTACATGCTAAAAGCATCAAAATTGCTGTTGCGGTAATATTTCCTGGAGATCTCCTCCAACATCCAGTGACTCCTGTACAAAATGCGGCAAAAATAGAAATGAAAGCAATAATAAATAGAACAATCATGGACCGTCCCATATCTGAAAAAGAAATCATTGTCATTTATCAAATGTAAACTATTTCAATTAAATATCGCTAATCATAGTTTCATGTTTGATTGTTATTGCAAAATATGAACTTTAAGTGAAAAAGTGCACTATGAATATTCATTCGAAATTAAATAATGTATGGATTAAACTGAAATAGGAAATATCCATCAATTAGTAGAACGAAACAGAAGATGGGAAATTTTTTGAGTAAAAAAAATTACATATTAGAAAATTTGTTGTTTGTCATTAACAAGAACGGTATTTCTAAGACACGATTTAATTTGTTTCAGAATATACTGCACTTCATTGAAATTACAATAAAGATGAAAATATAATTCATCTAGTCGGACAAAAATTTTTATTGCTTATAAAGATTAGAGTGCAAAAATAAACTACTTTTGTTCATGAAACAGTTATTCATTAAAATAAGATATTTGATAACTGCGAAAAGAGCTTCCAAATATACATTATATCTTGTTGAAGTGTAATAAGCCATCTCTTTGTGGGAGGTGTTTGGTTGTATGGAAAATATTACTAGATTGACTTATTTACGAATGGGGTGCGAACCAATCCTAGTCGAGCGGTCCTAGAAAGGGTATGGCCTTCGCAAAAAATGGGAGGTCTTTGATGTTAATAAATTTTCTCTGTGATAATGAAAATGGTAATGAAACTCAATTATGGATTTTAAGAAGTATAATGATAAAGTGGGCCAAAATACAATAGTTTAATCAATATTAAACTCAATGAAATCTAAATAAAGATGACACACTGAATAATTAAGGAGAGGGCGATGCAGATCCCTACTATGAATCATTTTTATAATTCTTAATTCTGTCTAAATTCTTCAAACATAATGATTACGAAGAGATATGTCAACCTACCACTTACTTTTTAATTTGTCACTCTTTAATTAGACAATTTCAACGAGAATAATCTACCAAAATTTTCTGATATTTCTTACCCCTAGACTCCAAGACCATACATTCAAAACAGAACTTGGCATACGCGATTTTCTACAAGAAACGGCCTACTTCCAATTCGAGCCTCGCACCACGATCTTTTCTCGACGATCTTACTAGTTTTCCCGAGGTGTCAAGACTCCCTAACAAAATCTCTTTTGGTCCTTTTAATACCTCGTTTGAGTCAATTTTCTCCTTCCAAATTTTTAGTTCGTTTACCCCCTGAAAATTCATATTTAGCAGTTTTTCGAAAGCTTCGTCTCCTTGTCGAGCCACAAGTGTTAATTCCGACGTCAGCGTTTTCCTTCCGAAACTTTCCGTCCATTAACTCATTTAAAAGAATATATTTACGTTTCGTAAAATCAGCTATTATGAATTTTTCAATCTGTAGTTATATAGTATGAATCAAAACAAAGTAACCTTCAGTTAGAGAAAGGATACGCTCCCGAATTTATGTATTTTATTTAGGAATCATCCTGAAAAACTAAAAAACTATAGAAATTTTCAGATAAGTACTAAGACAGATTCCTAAAAAAATAAGCAAAAATTTAATACATTATTGAGTTAATTAACATCATTATTATTAAATTTGAATATAAAAACAAATTTAATCTGTTAGTCTCTTACAATTTTAATTTAATTTTTTTTTTTTTTTTAGAATCAAACTAATGTCTTATAATCACATCTAATATTTAATAGACGTATAAAATCAAAACTCAATATAAAACATCAAAGGGAATAAATGAACCCAACAAATATAAATTGTCAATTAAAATTAAAAAATAAATATTTGAAGGCGACAAAATTTTGTTTCTGATCTTACAATTATGAAAACTTATTTCTTTTCAAAAATACAAAACATAATTTCAAAGACTTCTTAGAAAATATGATTTGTTTGAAATATTTAAATAAGTTAAAATAAAATGATAGATGCGGTTTTTTACTTGATAGAAGAATAATTACAAAATTTGAATATCAAAACAGATTTGATCTGTTAGTCTTCTACAATTCTAATTTCAAAAAATTTTTCAGAAAAACTTTTAGAATTAAATTAATGTCTTAAATAAGCACTGCTTATATTTAATAGACGTATAAGAATCAAAATTCACTATACAATATCAAATGGAATAAAAAAAACCTAAAAAATTAATTATTTATTAAAATTAAAAATAAGTAACATCGAATGTTTCGTTCCAAACAAACGCACCTGAACTCGTCATAAATGTTTGTCAAGGGCAAAACATATGTACCACGTGCCTTTCTGGTGCGTATGTTTGGAACGAAACATTCGATATTACTTATTTTAATTTTAATTAATAATTTATTTTTTGGGTTTTTTTTATTCCATTTGAAATTGTATGGTGAATTTTGATTTATATACGTCTATTAAATATAAGCAATGCTTATTTAAGACATTAATTTAATTCTAAAAGTTTTTACAAAGAATTTTATGAAATTAAAATTGTAGAAGACTAACAGATTAAATCTGTTTTGATATTCAAAGTTTGTAATTATTCTTCTATCAAGTAAAAAACCGCATCTATTATTTTATTTTATATATAATATATAATTATATTAGGTTTTTCAATCATGAAATTTATTATACAGTTTCCAGTGGTTTAATGAAGGCCATAAAATGCCTTACAAACTTTGTGTGATTTCTGTGTTTAGCATAAAACATAGATTACCTTGGATATTTGATGTACCTACCTAGTTTATTTGCGTTCACAGATTTTGCAGAAATTGTTTGGTAAAATTACAAGTTTATTTATGTTTAATTGAATTTATATTATAAATGTAAAGTTGAACTGACTTTATCTGAATTTTTAATTGTTTTTGAGGATGTGCTACATGATTTTGAGAGTTTTTGAAATAACGTATTCAAATATTTGAACAGATAAATATTTCAAATAAATTAGTTTTGGAGAAGTTCTTAAATTTATGGTGTGTATTTCTGAAAAAGATTTAGTTTTCATAAATATAACACCAGAAACTGTTTTCAAATATTTATCAAGGGCAAAACATACGTACCACGTCCCTTTCTGACGAGTTCAGCTGCGTATGTTTGGAAGGAAACATTCGATATTACTTATTTTTAATTTTAATTAATAATTTATTTTTTTGGTTTTTTTATTCCATTTGATATTGTATAGTGAATTTTGATTTTTCTACGTCAATTAAATATAACCAGCGCTCATTTAAGACATTAACTCAATTCTAAAAGTTTTTTTTAAATTTTTTGAAATTAAAATTGTAGAAGACTAACAGATTAAATCTGTTTTGATAATCAAAATTTAAATGAGTTACTTCAAAAATCTCTCAAAACATGTATTTCATCTTCAAAGATTCAGAGATTTTTTAAGTAACTTATTTAAATGTATTAAATATTTCAAATAAATTATATTTTCTGAGA
Organism: Megalocaria dilatata; assembly: GCA_034642435.1. Taxonomy (NCBI): domain Eukaryota; kingdom Metazoa; phylum Arthropoda; class Insecta; order Coleoptera; family Coccinellidae; genus Megalocaria; species Megalocaria dilatata. The sequence continues at coordinate 40,221,519 of CM067859.1, read as the reverse complement.
AGTCCTCTAATTATGTTCTGTATTTTTGAAGAGGAATTAGTTTTCATAATTGTAGATCAGAACCAAAATTTGGTCTCCTTCAAATATTTATTTTTTAATTTTAATTGACAATTTATATTTGTTGGGTTTATTTATTCCATTGATGTTTTGTATTGAGTTTTGATTTTAAACATCAATTAAATATAAGCTGTGCTTATAAGACTTTAATTTGATTATGAGAATTTTTCGAAATCAAAATTGTAGGAGACTAACAGATTAAATCAGTTTTGATATTCAAATTTTGTAATATTCCACATATCAAGTAAAAAACCTCTTCTTATTATTTTATTATTATTATTATTATATACAATTGTTCAACTTCATCTAGAGATATTTAGCAAACTGCATTGCATTCTTTTCGATCTAATGTAAATGGTTTTTCATTACGCGCGACACAATGACGAATAGAGTAATTGCACTACTAAGATCTACATTCCTGATATCAAATGGTGATTTCTAACAGAAGGAACCTCTTTTTTTAAGACTGCAGATTCGACCAGGTCAGAATATTTATTTTGATTATTTCTCTACTATGTTTTCTAGACTGGGCCAAAAAAACGTCAATTTTTTTTTAACGATACTGTGAAAATATCATTCATCATGATGATAAAAAAAAATTATCGTGAAAGTTTGAGTTCTTAAAAATAGTATTAAGGGGTGTATCGTTACGATTATTGGTTTTTAACAATAATCGCATTTTTTTACTCAAAACTCGTCAATTATTGATCTGAAAAATTCGAGCGATGCGTATTCTTAAAGGAAATTGAATTCCCTAGAAAAAAGCTTTCCTTCTGAATTTATGTAAAATTAGCCGTTTGCTTGTAATCGTGCCTTAAACATTGATTTATTTTTTCAATTTTGCGTTTCGATTTTGGATTTTTGTAACTACCAGAAATATCAATATTTTTATAGTTCAAAATACTTATTTTCAAAAGAAATTTAATACTCTACAAAAAAGTTTCTTAACATTTTCAATTAAGTTCACTCCTTCCAAATTTATTCGACATTGAAGGTAAATTCAAGAGTAATTTATCGTTTTTTTTTTTCGCGTTACATATGATTTTTTCCACTTGATCGAAAAATTTATCACTCAAATATTGAGACTAACTTCATTTTGTTGGACTACTAAACTTCTTTTTATAAAATCATAATTTATCAATGTACTAGCTTTTTACCCGCGGCTTCGCCCGCAGTGGAGTCATTAAATAAGTATGAAAGATAAAGGGTAAGGGTATAATAATAGTAAAACTTCATTACTGAAGTAGCTAAATTTGACGATTTTTTGACAAACAATTGTTTTATCTTTCGTAAAAAAAATTTTTTTTTTTTAAATATAAAGTACCCTATGTTACTTCTAATACCTTCAAGAGTATATGTACAAAGTTTCATGATGATCGGTTCAGTAGTTTTTGCGTGAAAGCGTAACAAACAAACTTACATTCGCATTTATAATATAGTAGGGATAGTAGGGATTATTCTGCTTTTTAACGATTAGTTATCTACATTGTAGTTATCTAGGTTGTACTTATCTACATTGTAGATAACTAATCGTTAAAAAGCAAAATAATACATTGATAAATTATGATTTTATAAAAAAAAGTTTAGTAGTCCAACAAAATGAAGTTATTCATAATATTTAAGTGATAAATTTTTCGATCAAGTGGAAAAAATCATGTGTAACCCGAAAAAAAACGATAAATTACTTTTGAATTTACCTTCAACGTAGAATAAGTTTGGAAAGAGTGAACTCAATTAAAAATGTTAAGAGACTTTTTTGTATTGTATTTCCTTTAAAAGTAAGTACTACTTTGTCAAGAAAGTACAGGGAATTTTCAATTAAAACAACATGTTTACATTTAATCGTCAAAATTTATTGGGTCGCCTTCAAAATAGGCTCCATTTGCTCCAATACATCTATGCCAACGGCACTTCCAATTATCGAAACATTTTTTATAGGCGCTTTCCGGGATGGACTTTAGCTCTCGCGCCGAATTTTGTTTTATGGCTTCAATCGACTCAAAACGGGTGCCACGAAGGGGCAATTTTAGTTTTGGGAAGAGGAAAAAGTCGCAGGGAGCCAAATCCGGCGAATACGGTGGTTGCTGAAGCACGTTTGTTGAGTTTTTGGCGAGAAAGTCAGTCACAATCGTAGCTCGGTGAGAAGGCGCGTTATCGTCATGCAAAATCCATGAGTTGTTCGCCCACAAATTTGGCCGCTTCTTACGGATACGCTCACGCAAACGTTTCATAACGCCTAGGTAATACTCCTTGTTTACCGTCTGACCCTCTGGAACGAATTCGTAGTGCACCACGCCACGGATATCGAAGAAAACAATGAGCATCACCTTCATTTTCGAGCGGCTTTGGCGTGGTTTTTTCGGTTTCGGCTCATTTTTTGCCACCCATTCCGATGATTGCTGGCTTGTTTGCATATCGTACTCGTAGACCCAGGTCTCATCACCAGTTATAATGCGTTCCATGAATGTAGAATCGGAATTACAGCGATCCAGCATGTCTGAAGCAACCTGTTCGCGATGACGTTTTTGAAGAAAATTCAGGTCTTTCGGTACGAGTCGTGCGGCCACCTTTCTCATGCCCAAAATATCAATCAAAATCGTACGTGCGGACTCGTGGGATATCTTAAGATCATGTGCTATCTCTCTCAAGCTTGCACGGACTCTGACATCGACTGACTTAATCAGCTGTTGCAAACACACTAGTTCACAGATCCCGCTCAAGCTTGGCATAAACCATAAAAATATTGATATTTCTGGTAGTTACAAAAATGCAAAATCGAAACGCAAAATTGAAAAAATAAATCAATATTTTATGCACGATTACTAGCAAACGGCTAGTTTTACATAAATTCACAAGGAGAGCTTTTTTCTAGGGAATTTAATTTACTTTAAGAATACGCATCGCTCGAATCTTTCAGATTAATAATTGACCAGTTTTTAGTAAAAAAATGCGATTACTGTTAAAAAAACAATAATCGTAACGATACACCCCTTAATACTATTATTAAGAGCTCAAACTTTCACGTTAATTTTTTTTTATTATCATGAATGATATTTTCACAGTATCGTTAAAAAAAATTGACGTTTTTTTTGGCCTAGTCTTTGTTTTCGCTCTAAAGCAGTGTCGCTCACTGTTGCCATTTCAGGTAGGTTTACCGTATTTAGACACCTAACTTAATGCATCAGTACATATACAAAATCGCTCTTTTATTGCCCATTATATATTTTTATATTTGCGCAAATTATACACATCAATTTTTGAACAGTGTATTCATTTGGATTGTACCCGTCTCTTATTCGTCGAAAATTCTCGTCATCATATAAGAGTGAATATATTTTCATGTCAGTAAATTGAGTTGGAAGTTTTTCCCACACTTTTATAGACTCTCATCTTAATCATTTTATGAAAATTTTGAGAATATACTGATTTTTAATCCTAAGAATTTTATAATGTATAATATCAAATTTTGTCAAATTTCTATTTAGTGAAAGTAGAATTCGTTTCGAATGAGAATTCATGCACACAACTCAAATAATAAAAAAGTACTTACGTAATCTGGTCCAAGCATCGTCTGTGAAGTCTCTGGTTTCATGTTGTTCATCAGGAATATAATAGTTGATATTATTGCAGTAAGTCTCTACTGGGCTCAGGTACGTTTTAACTGTAATGATAAGTAAAAGATTAATACGGTTATAAAAAATACTTTAGTTTTTTCATTATAGTCTGTCTTGAAAGTATCCGGAAAAAACAAAGCTCAATTGAAATTATTTATTATATATTTTTAATTCTTGAATTAGAAAATTACAACAAAGTATTCATCTTTATTTCGTGCGCAGCTCGTTCAGCTTCAATCTTCATTAGACTCCAGATGTTCTCAATGGGACTAAGATCTGGTGAAGCTGCTGGCCATAAAATAGTTGTCAGTTGGTGTTCTTGCATCCAAGGTTGAGTAGAAGCCAAAGGATGGCATCTTGCATTATCCTGCTGAAAACGCCACCCCTCTGAATATAAAGCATGCGCCTTTTCAAGGAGAAAATCGTTTAGAATTCCACATTTCACTATTAATGGTACCATCAACAGAGAGGCGTAGCACCACGCTGAGATATTGCTCCCCAAATAATTATTTTGCTGGGAAATTTGGATATTTGAACGGTAAGAGGTTGTTTTGATCCTGAAAACGTTGACAAAATTCTATCCTTCGTTCCTTTTGTAAAGTTGTCATTATAGGGATTTTTTTGGTTTCCTTAATATGTAGCCTTGTTTTTTAAGTGACATACGGACGATTTCTGGACATACTTTTATAATTCGTTGATTTCCAAATCTGTTAGCCAATTTGCGAAACCCCAGGCGCGAATTGTATCGACCTAAGGCCAATAAAACATTGTTTCCTTTAATCTTACGCGGTCTTCTTGAAACAGGTCTATGTCCCATATCCATGCCATATTTTATCCTCTTCATTGTCTCATATACAGAACTTTTTCCCAGTTCAGTCAATTTCTTTGATTCTTTAACGTTTCGAAAACCTTTTCCATACAAATATTCTACCTGCTTTATTTTTTCTAGTTGGGACATTATTTCATAAATTGTATACCTGTTGACAGTCAACAATATTTGACAAAAACTGTTGCCATGCAACTTTGGCCATGGCCGACTATCTGCACAACCTATATTATACTTTACTTTTGTCTTAGAATATTACAACTAAAGAAGTATATTGAAATTATGAAAAATAATAAATTCCGGATTTTCAATATGAAGGATCAGAAACAAAATTTTATCACCCTCAAATATTTATTTATTAATTCTAATTGACAATTTATATTTGTTGGATTTTTCATTCCATTTGATATTATATTATGAGTTTTGATTTTATTATTATTTATTTTAGTTTTTGAATAAAAGTTTTTCAAATTAAAATTTATTGGAGGCTAACAGAATAAATCTGTTTTGATTTTTAAATTTTGTAATAATCCTTCTATCAAGTAAGAAAACCTCTTCTTATTATTTTATTGGAAATAATATTCATGAATAAAGTTTAATAATTAAATGAAAAATCATGTTTCATTGGTATAAAAAATCAGCAATTCCTTTGTTTTAAAATGGAGTATTTTTGAGACCTAGTATTAATTTCTTTTTCATAACTGTTTGGAAATCTAGAATACTCTCTACTGTTTGGAAATTTAGAATACTCTTTCTAGAATACTCTCTTGAATAGTTTGAAATAGTTCATAATTAATGTAAACTACCTGTGGGAGGCCTCTCCTTTGGGTAGCATATCCTGAAGAGTCCTTTCGTTCTGGTATAATAGTAGTATTTTGAATTAACACTCTCCAATAACGTCTGACTTTGAGCATCGGGATGTTTTCCTAATGCATTCTGAAACAAAAGAAGGATTTAGAACCGGCTATGCAAAACCAGAATAATATGTTGTTTTTCCACTAGAACACGTTTTTAAAACGCATGAAAGTTATTTCTAAAATAGTATAAAAACTGTTATTTGCCTTTTTATATTTTTATAATCACTGAAGCGTAGAAAAAATCGGATCTAATTTCACTTTACGTAATACCCCAACTAGAAGGATGTTAAAGCTATAAATCCCAATATGCAATTAGGTGGGGGGTTAGCTCAATGAACTTAAGAGCAGCACAAAGTTGACCCAGATTCTTAATGAAAAATTATTTCGAATGAATTCACTAATAGTGGATTATGAGCAGTATCAATAAATGTTCAGATTCTTTTTAACAAACATTTGATGATTATTTTCCAAGATACATTTTTTTCAACGAGATAATGCAAACTACATTCTACTAATAGCATCATAGAGTTATTGGAATAAAATTTGGTGATTCTAGGTTATAATTATATGATATAAATATTTCCTCATCAGTATATAATGAAACTTTTCTTTCTCCTTCATTATTCTTATGAGTTTATTATTTCCATGAAATCATGAAATTTTTACTATTGAAAGTTTTCAGTTTATTTTTGTCTTTTTCATTGTGTTTATAATTTTTACAAAGACGAATAATAATAGAATTTTGGTTTATACTGAAAATTAATTTCTTTGTGTGTGATTTTGACACAATGGCATATCATTAAAAAAAATTTTGTATGTTTAAAGTGTTTTAAGTATATAATTTGGGAGTGAAATTTTTAAAATTTAGAATATATAGATATAGGGTATAAGTATTTGGTTTTAACACCAATAACATACATACTACATGTATGTATGTTCTGAAATAAAAATTAAATGTATTAATTATATTGATAAATAATTAAAAGTATTAATTTTATATTAATTCAATTTTTTTTTCAGAATATACATAAAACGAGAGTTTTTCCGGACTCAGATATTACTTTTCAATTTTGAATTCGAACTTTCAATAAGTTGAATCAAAATTCATAATTTATATAATTAGAATTTTTTTCATTCGCCTTTAAGTTATGAAAAAATATTTTATACATTCCATCTGAAATCACAAAAGAGTAATTTATGGCAAAGTATTCTGGAGTAAACTTCTAATCGAGTTGGCCTTTACTTGACATAAATCCATCGTACAGTTAAATTAAATAATACACATATATGTTGATTTCTATTATACTTATTCTGAAATTTGCTCACATTACGCGTTTCATTTTATAATAACTTTTTCAAATATAAACAACTGCTGAAAAATTTGGTAACAAAATATTTAATTGGTATCTCTTTTGTGCAAAGTACAAATGCATTTTAAAGTTTAGTAACATCACAATACTTGAATACAGTCCACATCAACATATTGTTGATATCATTGCGACTAATTAATTTACTCTTGTTTATTGTTTCTTAACATTAGAACAATAAGCAAAATACTGCGGCAAACTATCCGTGGTACGATACAATAAATAATATTATAGATAAATAGATAAAGAAATTGTTAATAATCTTTGTGTCATGTTATGCTGATAATTTATTTTGGAGTTTTGGGAAATTGTTCTATCTATATGAGAAAGTTTATGAAAAATGGAAAAACTTTGTTATTGACTCTAGTTATTGTTAAATCCAAATAGTTTAATGAGTCTTTTTGTATAATAAAATCAAGTAAATCTTCAAGTTTTCTACTCTATTCTATTTTAATATTCACGAATAGTTTTTTTTCCAAACTATCCATGAATATATCAGTTGAAAGTGGGCTCAATTGACTCCTTATAATAAAGCCTTCTGTATTGTTGTATAATGTTGCTCGGAAAGTTATTTCGTTTTTTCCCGACAGATGATTCAATTATATTTTTTCAAACCCAAGTTTTGATTGTCTCGTTCTTTACTTGACGGAAATTCATCTTCAATATAAGAAAAACGAATGTTAACTTCGGCTATTTCATTGATTTAGACGACAATTGTTTCGTTATACCATGACTTCATCAGGTGAGTATTAAAACTCATTGAACACTCACCTGATAAAGTCATGGTTTGACGCAACAATTGTCGTGTAAATCAATAAAATAGCGGAAGTTAACTTTTGTTTTTCTAATATAGCAAGGTTTGTGTGAAAAAGATCAACTAATTCTATGCAGAAGTTCTTGGTTGGTGCCCTTTTAAATATGGAGAGCAAACAGCAGCATTTTCGTCCTATTTATCTTTTTTACTATAGAAAAGGTAAAAATTATGTTCAAGCTAGAAAGAAATTAACCGATGTAGATGGGGAAGATGTATTGATAGTATGGCAATGCTAGAACTGGAACGAAAAATGGGTTGTATATAACAATGTCCAACGTAAGAGACCATGGAGCAGAAAAGATGATCCGTCTCAAAGCATTTCGGAAGCCAATATCCATCAAAAAAGGTGATGCTGTCTGTTTGGTGGTATTTTAAAGGAATCGTTAAGAAACCATTTTGTTCTATCTCAGTTTTGAGTAACACTACATAATACCGGTATGAAACAGTGCTGTCCCCAACAAATATTTGTTGGGCAAGTTAGATTAATATTCTATATTTTTCTTGGATTCTTTTATTTCCTTTTGATGCTGTGTTAATTCTATATGTCTACTTGTTTCTAGGCATTTATTCAATTTAATTTCAAAAAGTTTCCAAGAAGTTTCATAAAATTAAAATTTCTATCGAGATAAAACAGAATTACTCTGTTTGATTTTGAGATATTAAAAAAATCTTCTATCAAGGAAAAATTCCCCTTTTATTTTTTCAATTAATTTTTCAATGAGAAACTGAATTCCATTCTATGCTTATAATACACAATCGTAGAACTCTCTTCATTTTTGAAGATATATGATGCATTATGAATATCTTACTTTCGAAGTCACAAGTAGATATTGAGAGCTCGATATAAGTTGAGAATTTATAATATATTATTCAAGGTTGCTTCAGCAATCCATAACTAATAATGCATGTCAGAAAACACTAGAGGGTATGGGCGTATATCAATATAGTATGTCCTATAAAACGTATTCGTTCTAACAGCGTTTAAGGATATGTACTCGATTCACACCAATAGGCAATAGATCAATATATATGAATAGATACATACAATGAGCAAGGAAAAGACGATTCACTAATGATACGGTATAGGCCTAGTATAGAAAGTTCAATTTCATCATGAATTTGTTCACTTTATAAATCAAGATTCTCAGAATTTTCAGAGCAAAATATACAGGGTCCTGCAATAGTGCGTTCTTCTTCCACAGCTGCCGATCCAGGCATCTTTGAAATTTCGTTCGAAAACAGGTTTCTTGTATTTCTTGATTGAATATAACTTAAATTTTCCGCTCAAAATACGAAAATTTGGGCGAAACGATAGCACGTTGTTCCCTGAAGCGAAAAAAAATGGGAAACTGAAGTTGATAAATGGGGAAAAAATCTGACCTCCTGAATCGAACCAGCTCAAAAGTTCAACCGTGATGATGTTTCTACAATCCTTATAACCTTACTTTCCAACCTGATGAATGAAATATTCACACAAATCTTTTTCCGCTGATTCAACATATTTATTTTAGTATTGGATGCAGGTATTTGAGACAAAAAGTGCCAATTGGAATATAAAGGGTTTCCAATAAGAGGTTTCATTTTGAATAACCCGCTATCTGGGCAACTGTCACTTTTGAAGCTATCGTCTTTTGCATTCGTGAAGTAAAAACTAGGCCATTACTGAAAACGAAACGACACACACTTCAATAAAGTTTTGAAATTCTTAAAATCCACTACAGCAATGATTAAAATTTTGCGGTCACAGTTTGCAAAACTAAGGCACTTTTGGGACGTCATGTAGCACCTTATCGGCCGGCAATAATGAAACTGGTGGTGACAAGTTAGTGATGTGTACAATCGAAACCGTGTGTGTCATTCAAGAACAACTGAGAATATTGCTGCTGTAGCCCGTAGTGTTTGTCAATTCCTGGTCGATCTTTGGCATTCCACAAATGACATCATACCATATTTTGCATGAAGACTTAGGTCTTAAGGTTTTTGAAGTTCAGTTAACACAAGAACTCAAGTAGGTCGATCACCAGCAACGTCGTTTCTTCGCTGATTGGATCCTTGAAATGCATCAAAATGATCTGGAATTTCATAGAAAAATCCTCTTCAGTCATGGGGCCCATTTTCCTCGAAAAATACAAGAATGATTGTTGAAAAGCCTCTCCATCCTGAACTTGTCACTGTTTGGTGCGGTGTTTGGGCTGGCGGTGTGATTGAACCTTACATGAATTTGATTGTGAGTCAATACTTGATAAAAGTAAAATTTAAATGACTTTAAATTCAGAATTATATATTCTAACTTGTTATTTCTCAAAGGGGTGATCACAATTAGCCATCGAATTCTTGTGATTTAACACTTTTAGAATTTTTTCTTTGGGGCCACGTGTAGGATAAGCTGTATGCCAATGCTCCACAATCGATTCAAGACATAACAGATGGAATTCGTTTTTTAATTTCAAAATGGATATTGGAAATCCCTTCAGATATAAATTGTTGAATAACGATAATTCATCAAGCGAAATCTCCAAATTCGTTCATACCGTGCACTGAATTTTCACAATTCAGCGATTCAAACGGTATTTGCAAGAGGTAAGTACCAAGTGGTACCCTCCTAGAGAAAAATTATTAGCTTTTCTGAAAACTTTAGGCTTCTTAACTCTGATAAATATACACGGCATAATACGGTATTTCTTCAGAACCACTAGAAATTCGAATTGTAAATTATACACTGCACAAATTTTAATATCAGTCCCGTGGAATGGAAATTGGCTATAAGAGCCGAAACGGAAATGAAGCGTGAACGTCATAATTAATTATGTTGGCAACATTTCTTTCTCTGCTATTCGCTTGATCGAACACAACGCTTACTCTTTACCGGAGAAATTTCATAGCCTGCGGCTTACCGATCATTCTAAATTGGCAGAACTTTCCACGTCGCACATTGCGATTTTTTTCAGAAATATTATAAGTTTATAGGCTTGCAGTTGACGTTTCTCTTATTCCTTTAATTATGAACTTCAACTGGGTTTTTGGTACCAATCAAAAACTACAGCTTTCAAAACATATAATGATTATGCGGCCTTAGTGTGAAGTTGGGTTCGAAAAAATATGATTAAATCTTCTGTCGGGAAAAAACGAATTTACTTTCCGAACAACCTTATAGTTCCCAAAAACTCTATCAATTCATAAGGATTCCAAAAATGTTTGAAAGGGTTACTAGCCTACCTACAGAAAAGAAGTTATTTTGCTGAATATATGGGATCATATGTCCCCCTCAAAACAAAAATTTACCTGTATTAGTATTTTTCTCTATTTTTCGTACTTAATCTTCATAACAATCGGGGTAGAAACTTTTCGTTGGCTACCCTGTATAATAAAGAATGGTTTAAAGTATGTTTAGCAACGTAAAATGATACACGAATAGTGATACAGAAAACTCCCGTTCTTGTCCCAATCTTTTGGATTTACAGCTATAATTATCGTTAAATTTATAGCTTAGCTGAAATGCATACAAAGAAGCTAAATAAGGCAGATTTATTTTCATTTGGGAAGAAGAGAGAGTGTAGAATCATAGTCCTCTCACAATAATAATTTAACTTTCCAACATCGATTTGTACCATTATAAAAATGTGTGAATGAATGAAGTCCAACAATCAAGTGTGAGAAAAGTTTTTACGACCTCGCTTCACTTTTACTTGTGTGCGGCACACATTTCTAACATCTCTGTATGTGAGATATTCAGAAACTACCATTTCTGTTTCCACATTCCAACCGTATTTGTGAATAGTAATTCCGATAAGACCTATTTAGTTTTCCACGCTTTATTCCACGATTGAATTTGCAACGATATAAAGAATTTCCATTCATTGCAGATGGTGGAACAAATTCAGCACAAGAAAGGATTAACTGGTGATATATAAGCGATAAGTGTCGAGGGTTACTTCCCTCCGTCACCTAGCATACAGTATGTTACAGGTGAAACAATCCACCTGGAATATTTACAACGGCAGGGGTTTTTCCATAATTTTTGCGCTATTGTTCTAGGGAACACCACGCTTTTGTTTTATCCAAATGTCTGGGTTGAACTTACTAATGGGGAATCCTAGGTCAAATGTAGTTTTGTCCATCCGAGCCACTTCCGAATGAAAAGAGCGAGAGACTTGAAACTTTCAGTCTTTGGGGTCTAAATATCTCAGTAATAATGACTGGGTTATTCATTTCGTGATCCGGATTTCACAGCTCTGTTTCAATGACATTTGTCGAACATAACTGTCATCCGAAGCCTTATATGTTCAGTTGAAGGTTAGCCATTTAACAATATGGATCGTTTATCTATTGCTGAATGTGTGAAAATTGTGAAAACTTACTGCGAAATCAATGATTCTATAGTAAGCACGTTTGGTGAATTTTGGGCAGATTATAGTTGACATAATCGTCCATTTGAGCGTACAATTGGTGACAGAGTGGAGAAATTCGAAGAGGCTAGATACTGATGTGTTAAGGTCCATACATTATCGAAATGCACGCTCGACCGAAAATATTTCTACTGTAAGTGAAAGTGTTGAAGACGATCGAAATTTATCAATTCTTCATCGCGCACAACATTTGGGTCTCTCTTACGGCACGCTATGGAGTATTTTGTATCTGGATTTGCATCTCCATCCTTATAAGGTTCAGTTGACACAAGAACTAACGCCAGCTGATCATAGAATGCGTAGAACATATGCGGATAGGGTGCTTGAACATCAACTTTTGGATGGCGATTTTTTGCATAGAATTTTTTTAGCACATTTTTCACTCGGTGGCTATGTGAACAAGCAAAATTGTCGCTTCTGGGGTAGTAAAAATCCTCATCTAATTACTGAGAGACCATTAAATCTACAAAAAAGTCACTGTATGATGTGCAATTTGGTCTAATGGGGTGATTGGCCCTTCTTTGAAAATAAAAGTGTCACTCAAATCGTCAATAGCTGAATGAGATTACCTTTTCTCTGGCCTCAAATTAATGATATGGAATTGGAAGAGATGTGGTTCCAGCAAGATGGTGCAACAAGCCACAAAACACGACCCGTTTTGGCTTTATTGCAAGAAAAATTCCCAGGACGCGTAATTTCTTGTTTCGGCGATGTGAATTTGACACCAAGATCTTGTGATTCATCTCCTTTGGATATTTTTGAGGGGTTATACGAAGGATCGTGTATATGCCGATAACCCTCAGACTCTCCCTCCTGTCTCTGTACCTTGTCGTGGTGGGGGAGCTTGTCATAATGAGTGCCTAGTTTCATTTATGAAATGGAGGATATGATTATGATGCCTAAGGCAGATGACTCGCAATCCAAATTTCCTTACTGTCTTTGTTGCATAATACCATTCCATCATGTTGTCCCGCTCCATCCTTTTCGTACCCCAAGATTTGGAATCGTACGGGGAAGCTGGCTCTGATTGACGACCAGAATCTGCGACACTACGATCGATTAGAGTTTTGTAATCCTTTCATTGGAGAAGGTGACACCCTGCTGAATCTCAGCGTGGGTTTTCCAACCTTCGTCTTCTTATGCGCTGAAGGATCTTAAATGGTTGCTGAAGGAAAAAGGGAGACTACGACGTTTCGAACAAGTTGCTGGACTTGGGAGATTGGCTCTGCTCGCCCACAAATTTGGCTCTATTTTTAGATCTTGAAGCTCCCGCTGTGGGTTCCTGATTGGTCCGTTGGAGGACAAAGGGAGACTACGACGTTTTGAACAAGTTAGTGGCCTTGGGAAATTCATTCTGCTCGCCCCTAACTTCGGCCCCATTCGTGGATCCTTAAGCTTATCTTCTCCGCTGCGGGGTCGGAAGTGGTCCGTTAGAGGGAAAGGGAGACTACGACGTTTCGACGAGGTTTGAGAGTCCTGGAAGATACGCTCTGCTCTTCCCCAACTATGGCGCCCTTTTAATCCTAAAGCCCATCCTCTTCGATGCTTCGGAGCCTCGCTTTTAGCAGTAAACAGCAACAGCGGCCCTTTTGAGCGGGGAGGTCCATGGAGTGTCAAAACTTGAGCAGAAACCCGAGACAACGGTGATGACAATGGTACTTTAATGTTATTCGAGAGCTCTGCTCACATTTTAACTTGTATAATTCTGAGTATGTAACCCTCAGACTCACCCCTCATTGCATTAGAGCTTTCCGCGCTATGGGCGCTTGTCAAGACTAGTTTCATTCCGGTGAAATGGAGGGTTAAGTTTTAGTGCCTAACGTAATGCCACTTTGGGCCACTCACTGGACCCGTTTGGTGAAAGATCTTCCGAATGGGGCCCTAGTTTTACCGTTATTTTGGAATGGAGGGCTGAGCAAGTTGATTAACTCAGTAACAGGGAGTACGTCGCAGCACAGGGACTCTCCCTTAAAACTAGCGTACCCTATTGCAGTACATCTCCGGATTTTTCTGTCCAATGGCCGAGAGCGTTATGTAGCATAATGCGTTACCTCGGGAGGGTGGATGCCCACAGGTGGTACTTGTACCACCTGGCCACCCGATTGGTGTTGGACTCGAGGGGGTAGTGGTTGAAAGTCCGCATGCTTAACTAGGAAGGTATTTCATTTATCTGTTCGCAGACCCCCATTTTCGGGATATTCTCATGAAATGACTCATGGTTTAGCGAGACTTGACGGTTCGACCAGCCTCGTCCTGAACCTGAATCTATTGCGTAACGTTTCAGGGTTTTTGGATATCGACGAAACGGCTAGTCCGTTGGTGCTTGATGCCAGGATCAAATGAAAGACTTCACATGGGTTCGTGGGTCTTGACGTACAGGCCTTGTTGACGGTGCTTGTACCAGAATCAATTGAGGCATCAATCTAAGTTCATGAGACTGCGTTCGGGTGGATGGATAAGAAGCGTTCCGGCGTATAAGTTGCGTCCCAAGAAACTCGGGTAGTGACAATGCACAGCCAGTAGAGGTTGTATAGTGCTTGGCTGCTTTCAGTCAGATGGTTGTAGGTTTTTGAACTGAAGCCCAAACTGGAAGCTGGTGGGTTCATTTCTTCGGAGGGGTTCTGGCTTCGCGCAATGATATGGCGTAATCCTTATCACACTTTCTGCCTCTGGGGTCAGACTGTGGAGACTGCTGAGTAGTCACTTGGTGAAAGAGCCACGCTCACGTGCCAATACAACTATGATGGTAGAATTCACACAACCCTCAGACTATTGACGATCTGAAAACCAACAAATGTCAGGTTATTGCTGAGATATTGCCCGAAATGTGCCTGCGAGTCATCAAAATTACCTCACAAGGATCGGTTCTGTAAGACATTTAAATGATTTTGTTTTTTACACATAATGGCAAGGTCCAAGCATGATATTGAAATGAAAATTTGATGGATATTCTAAATGAAAAAGTGTTTTATTTACGTTTACTTTCGGAAGCACAAAATGGATAACCCTGTATAATTGTGATATACTATCCTGATACCCCTAGATCTTCTGTGAAAATCCCTAAAAAGGTTTTTCAGCTTGTACGAGTTCAGTTGTGTTCTGGGTAGGCTTTGTTACTGTGATCTTTCGCCACTTTAGGTCACAGCGCTGTTAATTTTTGACATAACAGTGAAATGGTGATCAAAACCATTTCCAAATCCAAATCCAAAAATTCAAAATCCAAATTGAGAGACATTTATGCTTCGCTACAGCATTCTTCTTATGATTTGGTGGTTCTTACGGAAAGTTGGCTTGGCGCTGACATTTTGGACTCGGAAATATGCCCGGATAGTTATAGTGTTTTTCGAATGGACAGAATTAGTGAAACAAGTTCCAAATCTGGAGGTGGCGGCGTTGTCGTTTTGGTTAGGTCTAAGCTTGGTGGCAGTATGATCGAACATTCATTCAATAGTGTTGAGCAGCTGTTCGTATTAATTAAAGGTAGCCATGACGTGATAGTTGGTGGAGTATATTTACCACCAAACTCGAGTGAACAAGACTATGCTGCCCACGGACAAGCTGTTGAAGAGGTTTCAATGCTGTATCCTGATTCAAGGATGTTCATCTGTGGCGACTACAACGTGACTGGTGCTGGATTCAGTGGTGATCACTTTTCTCTTGGAGATGTGAATGAAAAGTATTTGATCATGGAAAACTCTATGCAATTCGCCAATCTGTCTCAGGTTTGCAGGGTACCCAATAGCCGCAACACATACCTAGACCTTGTGTTCACAAATGAGCAGTCAGCGGAGGTAGTGGTAGCGTCGGATCCGTTGCAGAGTGCTGGTGTGCATCATACTGGCTTGCAGTTTTTGGTTCCAGTGAGAGTTGATCCCGATAGGTCGATTATTTGTGGTGGAGAGGAATTTGATTTCGCCAAGGGAAACTACGTTGGTCTGAACGACTTCTTGGCCTCGGTAGAGTGGAATTTTGGTGGAGGCGATGTCGATGTTGCTGTTGGTGAGTTTTATAACATATTGTATGCTGGTCTTCGACATTTTATACCGCTGAAACCCAGAAGATGCTCAAAATATCCGCTTTGGTTCAGCGCCCGACTTATTAGAATGATAACAGCGAAGAAGAGAGCTCATAGAAGATTTTTGAGGTCCAAGGACTCTAGAGATTATGATGACTTTTCTGGTTTGAGACAAAATTGTAAGTCACTTAGTAAATCTCTTTATGATCGGTATTTAGAAAGGGTCGAGAACAACATATGTTCGAATCCGCGGTATTTTTGGTCTTATTTAAATTCTAAAAAGACATGTTCTGGTCTGCCTGAGCAGATGAAATTTCGCGATAAGTTGGTTTCTAGCGGCAAGGATGTAGTGGAACGATTTGCTGATTTTTTTTGCGAAGTTTACAATGGCGAGGTTGTTGTTCCGCCGGATATGGATTCGAAACATGAGATTAACCTTAGCTCATGTAGTTTTACTGCCGGAGAGATTTACGGGATCATAAGTAATGTAAAGTCGAAATTTTCTAGTGGTCCTGATGGGATACCTAACTTTGTTTTGAAGAAATGCGTCAATACTTTGACTTTGCCTCTTTGTGCGTTGTTCAATATGTCTCTCGAACGTGGGGTGTTTCCGGAAATGTGGAAGAAGAGTTTTATTGTGCCCATTTTCAAGTCGGGCTCTAGAATGGACGTGGAGAACTATCGCGGTGTATCGATTCAATCAGCAATTCCCAAACTTTTGGATAGTTTACTCAGTGGTTTTTTATCGTGGAATTGTAATAGTATTTTAATTGATCAGCAGCATGGCTTCCGGAAGGGCAGATCGACGGTGTCAAATTTGGTACTTTATGTTAATGACATTGTTGAATATTTTGAGGCTGGTACTCAGGTGGACGCGATTTATACGGATTTCTCGAAAGCGTTCGACAAAGTAAGTCATAACCTCTTAATCGCTAAGTTGGGTGCACTCGGTTTGTCAGGTTCTCTGCTGCAATGGTTTCGATCATTTTTGTGCGGGCGTACCCAGCTGGTAAGATACAGAAGCTTCATGTCAAGGGAATTCATGGTGACTTCAGGCGTGCCTCAGGGATCCCACTTGGGACCAATTTTATTTATGTTATTCATAAATGATCTGAATACGATTCTGGATGTGAGGTTTCTGTTATTCGCTGATGACCTCAAGATGTATTCTCCGATCAAGAATCTTGAGAGTGCATTACAGTTGCAGCAGGAACTTGAAATATTTCATTCGTGGACGGTAAGAAATTGCTTGCATTTGAATGTCTCAAAGTGTAAGATTATTAGTTTTCATCGCGGCACTCGGTCTTTCACTTATTATTACAACATCAATGGCTGTTTATTGTCCAGAGTGGAGCTGATCGACGATTTGGGCATTAAATTGGATAGTGGACTCGATTTTAGGAATCATATTGTTGATATAACTAGCAGAGCTTACCGCACTCTGGGTTTTATTATGCGTAACAGCGCTGAGTTCTCTCCACATGTTTTGAAAATTTTATATGTTTCATTGGTTAGGCCCATTTTGGAGTACGGATCAGTTGTTTGGTCACCATTTTACAGCTGCCATATACGTGCTGTGGAGAGAATTCAGAGAAGGTTCTTGCGCTATTTCAGCTTCAGGACTGACGGCGTGTATGACTGTGACGTGGATATGGTTCGTAGGGGCTCAGGTTTGGACACTCTTGAGGTCCGCCGGTGGTTGGCAGATTTTTGCTTGCTGTTTAAGCTCCTTAATGGGACAGTTGACTCTCCTAGAATTTTGGAGCGTATCGGTTTCAGCATTCGTCCGAGATTTACCAGAACTGTTCGTTTGTTCCGTAACATAGCGCACAGAACAAATTATGGTAGGCACATGTTTCCGTCGCGTATTCTCGATTTTGATAATGGATGTGGTGAATTCGATTTCTTTTCTGTTTCACTGAGACGGTTTAGGAGCCGGACCCTTTCACGGTTGAGAGAGATTTACTTATGCTGATTATTGTGGTTGACTTAATTGTGATTGTATATTCGAGGAAATTTATACTCTAATATTTTTATGTATTATCTTGTTTATTGGGGGTTTCCCGTTATACCTGTATATTACAGTGCTAAATAAATAAATAAATAAATAAATAAATAAAAAACCCGTCCATCTCGAAAATTTCCTTCCTACTCGAAAAGGATTTGAACCCAAGACCTATCGACATCATCGAATCTCGGTAATAATATAATAAAATAACGTAAATAGAGGTCATTCTTGATAGAAGGTATATGAAATAATATAAATATTTTAAAAAATTTTTAAACAATTTTAAAAAATTAGCCTTCTACATATTTAATTCCAAAAGATTATATTCAATGATTATAACTTCTGAAAATAAATTAAAATAATGTCGTATAAGTACCACTTATATCATGACATAAAATAAACATTCATTATAAGACATCCAAATGGTATAACAAAATCCAATAAATAAAAATTATTAACCAAAATCCTATAAATTAAACATTTTGAATAGACAAAATTTTGTTTCTGCTTATCAATCCTATGAAAACCAATATCTTTCAAGAATATCCAACATAATCTTAAGAATTTTATCACAAAACTATCTTACTTAGACTATTCAATATTATTGGATATCTAACCAAGGTACTTTATATAAAAACTCAAGATATGCAAAACATTACTGAAAAACAAGTTTTAAAATCGACTTTGCTCATCAGTATTCAAATATTCATATTCAATAAATATAACATCAATTAATAACATATATTCAAACTCACCCTTCATTCTCCAGAAAAAGTTCTACTTAAATGAGAGCTTTAAATAGGTATTCACTACACACAGAAATATCTCTGTGGTTTAATCTGATCTAGAAGATTGGAAGACAAATTTAACGGCCTCTGCTATAGCACAAGGACCATCTGAACCATGAAAGATATTGGTTTTCATAAGATTGATAAGCAGAAACAAAATTTTGTCTATTCAAAATGTTTAATTTATAGGATTTTGGTTAATAATTTTTATTTATTGGATTTTGTTATACCATTTGGATGTCTTATAATGAATGTTTATTTTATGTCATGATATAAGTGGTACTTATACGACATCATTTTAATTTATTTTCAGAAGTTATAATCATTGAATATAATCTTTTGGAATTAAATATGTAAAAGGCTAATTTTTTAAAATTGTTTGAAAATTTTTTAAAATATTTATATTATTTAATAATATAATATCTGGGCAAAATGGATCCAATTGTTATCCAGTTGAACAGGATCCAGAAATAGTGCGCTGCAGGCTTCAATAGCTGCCTAGAAATTAGAAATTTCGTTCGAAAGCAGCCTCCTTGTATTTTCATTTCTGCATCTCAGGAAATTGTTTTCTAATACACAGAGTGTTCCCAATAAAAATTATGCAACAAATGGGTTATTTTTTACACGTCCGTATATTTTCAATGGCCTTCAATGTCAATGATATTTTTTCAACGGTATAGAACTTAAAAAATTTGAATGAACAGTAGTTTACTTAAAGACTTCTACCAATTGCTAGAAGCAATCGCAACAAGAAGTTTTTTATCTGAAAGATTTGCCTTTAATCATTCCTAAATTATCAACCTGTCATATACAGGGGTCCGTTATTGACGGCCAAATAAAGCCCCATTTTGGAATTGACATTACTCACGCTCGGCAGCCATTGTTTATTTGTGACATTGACAGTTGTATTTGTCAATGTCTACCATTTGACCGTGGAAAGGCAAACACCCCAACAATGTTTACAAATAATCCAAATTTATTATGAAAAATCGCAATCTGTAAATCTAACTTTACGTGCTTCAACTCCAATTTTTGGTCGTTATAATCGTTTGAATAAAATAACAGTTGAACGTTTAGTGAAGAAGTTTGAAACAAATTTTACATTTTATAATGTTACAGTGCCAGTGAAACAAAGAAATGCAAGAAGTGAAGAGAATATTGCAGCCGTACGTGGAAGTGTTCGTGAAGACCAAAATGTATCGGTTTCTCGATGTTCACAAGAACTGGGCATCTCCCAGACTTCTTTCACGAAAAGACCTTGGTTCACATCCATACAAAATTGTTTAACCCAAGAACTCAAACCACTTGTCATACTACCAATGACATACTGACTTTATTCAAAACAAAATTCGGTGATTATTTTAAGAAATGGACCGATCAATTATCCGCCTCATACCTGCGATTTAACTCCATTGGACTTCTTTTTCTACGGTTACATTGAATTATTGGTTTACAGCAATCATCCAGCAAATTTAGATGATTTACAGATCAATATTGAACGATAATTGCTAACATACCACCTGATTTGTGTGAGAGAGTCATGGAAAAGTGGGTTCAATGACTTCATTCCTGCTAGCGTTTCCGTGATGGACATTTAAATGATGTTTTATTTCATTACTTATGGTATTCATTGTACTTTATAATGAAATAAAAATTTCAATAATTTTCGAATAGATAATGTGTTTTATTTGCAAAATAAAATGGGGCGCTGTTAATGAAAGATCCTTTAGATATTGATGGAGATTGAGAATATATAAAAATAAACAGGATGATTCATTTGAAAAGTCATCATTTGTTGAAAAAAATTTTTAAACATCCTGTATTTTAGAAAATAATTTCCTGAAATGCAAAAATAAAAATACAAGGAGCCTGCTTTAGAACGAAATTTCTGAGATGCCAGGTTCGGCAGCTATGGAAGCGCAACTTGCTATTGCAGAACTCAGTATACATAAAACTTTTCTAATTTTGCTAATAGTTCCGAAACTACTGATCCGATAAAAATAAAAGTTGGCATTAAGGTGGTCTATGCTAAATTTCATAAGGATCGGACGACTGGAGATAAAAATGCTACTTATTATTATTTATTATTATTATTTATAATAATTTTTACGAGCGCAGGCCCAAGTAACGACGAAAAATTCGCCAAGTTCTGGTGTACGAAAAACCGAGCTTGAAATGGACTGCCTCGGATTCTCCTTCACACTCTGAGGGACAGCGGCGATGTTTTCAGCAGTTGTGCATTTCGTAGTTGTACGGGTGTTGGTTCATTATTTACTGAACCAGTGGACTTAAATGAATCGACAAAACTGCGAATAGTCCTCTCGGTAGAACTATTATGTCGACCGAAAAATGAGCGAAGCGCGCCAAATGATACCTGAACAGAACACCCATTTTGATAAAACAATTTTATCATTTGCACATGTTGTTGAACGCTATATCAAAGTTAAGTCGAAATTTGAATATCAAAACAGATTTAATCTGTTAGTCTCCTATAATTTTAATTTCAAAAAATTTTATTCAAAAATTTTTACAATTTTATTAATGTCTTATAAGCACAGCTTATATTTAATAGACGTATAAAATCAAAACTCTATATACAATATCAAATGGAATAAATAAACCAACAAATATAAATTGTCAATTAATATAATAATAATAATAATCATTTAATAAATAAATATTTGATGGGGACAAAATTTTGTTTCTGATCTTACAATTATGAGAACTAATTCGTTTTCAAAAATACAAAAAATTATTTAAGGACTTCTCAGAAAATATAATTTATTTGAAATATTTAATATATTTAAATAAGTTAGTTCAAAAATCTCTCAATACATGTATTGTATCTTAATAAGAATATTGAAATTCCGGTCTTCACATTTAAAAATAAAATTAATTAATAACAAATATTTTTTGTGACGAACATAAAATATCATGGATTTTAAAGTTTGTGTGTACAAAACGAGGATATCACTAGGTTTGTCAGGTGAGTTATATTTGTTGTTAATTAATTTTATTTTTTAAATGTGAAATAGAACGGAATACCTTATCGGAATTCTTATCGTTTTTCGAAGATATATTACATGTTTTGAGAAATTTTTTAATTGACTTATTTAAATATATTAAATATTTCAAAGAAATTATATTTTCTGAGAAATCCTTAAATTATGTTTTCTATTTTTGAAAAGGAATTAGTTTTCATAATACTAAGATCAGAAATAAAATTTTGTCTCCTTCAAATATTTATTTTTTAATTTTAATTGACAATTTATATTTTAAATGTCTAGTAAATATAAGCTGTGCTTACAAGACATTAATTCGATTCTAAAAATTTTTGAACAAAATTTTTTTAAATTCAAATTATAGGAGACTAACAGATTAAACCTGTTTCGACATTGAAATTTTGTAATATTCCTTCTATTAAATAAAAAACCTATTCTTATAATTTTATTTTAAAGACGAGTCGTTTCAGTTATTTACTTTTGAATATGTATAAGGCTCATTACTGAAATAAAAATATTTGGATCAGGCAAGTTGAAGTTTATCGCGGTAAAAATTCAGCTTACATAGATGACGAAGAATGAGGATCAGTGGATTTTGATGAAGAAATAATTTATCTGTGTATCAAATGTGTGACGTTTTAAGTGATTATCGAGATATTCTTTGTAAATGCCAGCTTGCATATGACTTTGTTTCGAAAAACGAGAAAGAATCTTCACCTTGAAAGCCATAATAACCAGCAATTATACAGAATAATTGTTTGCACATGACATCACGGCTGCCAATACTAGAATTATTTACATCTACATTCCTCTTGCATCAGAAAAAAGCATTCAACGATTAAATAATTCTTCATATCGATAGAATTATGAAAGAATAATCCGGTTTGTATTTTCCTGGTGGTTATGTAGTTACATTCCATTAAACACAAACAAGAACGTACAAATAATTACTTATTATTATGGATCTAAATATTACCGTTAAACCTTCATTAGAAGTATGATCCATTTCCAACATGGCAGACCTCTTTAACCATATTTTATTGAGGTTTTGAAGACGAAGAATTTAACTGTAAGCTCCACTGAAGAGCGAACATAGTTATTAATCAGTATGCAGTACGGAATTAATTTATTGAAATTAGACCGACTCATTTGTGAAAATTGATCTCAAGGTCATATTTCAGATTGAAACCTACGTATATGCCATGTTTAAATTGTAGTGACTTTCAAATTGATTTACTTCCTGCTTTGCTTCTGTAAGTATTCTTATGTTTATGCCGTCATTTTGTTATTTTAAGTAGCAAAACTTCTAAATGAAGGATATATGATGATCACATTGCGAATCTTCAGGTTATTCTATAGTCACAAATTCAGTTATTCTATAGTCTATGTGACTATGTGCCATCTTGGTTTTCAGTGGATATCTTATGGTAAAAGACATTCTCACTTCGACATATGACAAGATGGAAAGTATAAAGCCAAGTATGGGTACCAAATCTCTTTTCACCACTCTTTACCATTGCTGAAATTGAACCTTCATCATTTCCAACATTTTTCACTTGTCCTGGGTATAGCTGATTCTCGTACAGAACAATGATGTAATCACCAACACTGATATATTTCCTCAGCAGATGACTGCTTAGGGTCTTCTCGGGTGGCATCTCAGAATCAGAGTTGTCAAAATGAAAATTACTTTGGTCATTTTATGCATAAGAAACATGTTCTGTACCACTACCACTCCACATACACTCTTCTGTGATTTTTTACTGAAGAAAACTCGCTCTGCTCATTTGCGATGCCTTTCGAGTTTGATGGTTGCTTAAGGTTGATGGCTGCTTGGGTGTCATGGGGGTCATGACCCCCCCTCGGCTGGGTCTAGGTTGACTAGTGATAATTTTTCTATTCTTATTGATTAAACGTCTAAATCTAACGCAACATACATCAGCGAAACTGTGCAAAATGAGTTAATTGGTTTTTGCCAGGAAATCATTCAGGAAACAATATTACAGAAAGTTTGGAAGCTAAATACTCTTCCATTTTATTCGATGAAACAACAGATATATCACATATCCCACAGCTGAGCCCATCATTTAGATATCTTCACAACGGTATCATAAAGGAATATTTTGTGACTTTCTGTGATACATACGATACTTTCAGATATTATGAAGTGGATAACAAAAAAGACGTTATAGAGCCTCGGTTGACAGGCGTAGCACTGGCGAAAATCGTTGAAAATCCCTGCCTCAAATTGAATATAGATTTAACATGGTGTGTGGGTATTGGGACTGACAGCTGCTCGGTTATGGCCTCAAATACAAGAGGTGTAGGAGTTGTCAAGAAAGCTGTAAATGCGAAACGTTGCCCGTGCAGCAATCACGTTCTTAATAATACATTAGCTACGTCATCCAAAGTTATTTCTTGCCGCAACACCTCGGGCATGATGAGAAAAGTTGTGGCATTTGCCAATGCATCCGCTTAGGGACATCAAATTTTTTAAAAAGAACTTAGAGTTACAATGGAATGATGGGCATATACAATTTAAAATGAATGATGGGCATATACAATTTAAAGGAGACAACTTAGTGAAAATTTGTAGCACTCTGGAAGAGATTTCTACTTGACAAGACAACAAAACTGCTAATGACGCGCATTGCTTACTGCAATGGTTACGCCGTTCGGACTTCATATCATCTTTCTGCTTGAGTGATGTTTTAGGTACCCTAATATTTTGTTTTTTATTCTTAGATACTAATGTATGAACGTAAGATCTGAATAATTTATTTGATTAGTAACTTTTGAGCATTTCAGCAAAGATAGTTCAGTTTATATCACGTAAAGAGCCAAACTGTAGTTCAAATATAACTTAATATTCTTCAGGTAGCCTTAAGCAGAGTATTGCAAACGAGGTCAGTTGATTCAAAAAGGTCTACAGACGCCATAAATAATACAATGACTGTCCTACGAAATAAAAGGGAAAAGGCTGACACAATTTTCCGACAGCTTTTTGAAGAGGCAAAAGAAGTAGCTGAGCAACTAGATACTGAAATTAAATGCCCCAGAATAGTATCACGTCAAACATACAGAGCCAACAACCATCTTGCTCAATCTGCTGAAGATTATTTCCGCAGGGCTCTATACATCCTTCTTCTAGATTCTGTAATAAATTACTTAGAGGGCCGTATGTCTCCAAAAGTACTAAAATTATTTCAACTAGGCGTTTTTATTCCAATAGTCGATTATACTAATGAAGATGAAGACAATGAAACTGTTAAACGGCTTGCAAACGACTATAAACTGCTAATAGATAGTATAGTAGATACTCATCTTATGCAAAAAAAAAAATATATATATATGCTATAATTATAATATATGTATATGATGCCCCCCTGAATTGAACGCTGGATCCGCCTTTGTGGCTTATTTCCATAAAGCCATCGCCGACTAATTTTTTCACCTCTGGGAATGTTTATCTTATACGCAGGTAATCTTTGCAATACTTCATGGCGGTTAATAAGAATTTGCCACATTTGCGAAATCCAGATTTCAGATTTTGGGTAGAATTTTCCTGCAAAAGGCCCATTACATTCTTCAAAAGCCCAGGAAATTCTTCAATGGTCACTGTTATACATCAACTGTTTTTAATTCGTTCTTTTCACTCATTTAGTACTCTCCTCCAAGCTATCTTAACTGGTTTTAAGAATGCCACGTCCAAGGGCTGTAAGAGATGCGTCGCATTTGGTGGTAAAGCACTGAATGAATTATTATTTGCATGGCAAAGATCTATAACTTTTGCATTTATATAGGAACTCGGATTATCGCTTGACTTATGAACCAGTCCTCAAAGCACTAATAGTCAAACCAGCCAGATTTTGTACTGATGTAACGAGCTTTTTCGGAACCATTTTCAGTCCAGCTTTCCCACATTTTTTCTGCTTTATATACCACATAAATCGGTGCCAATTGCCACTTGCGCTTCCACACACCATTATGGACGTGTTCGATTTGGACGAATTCTTAATATTTTCCGGATATTTACAGCCTCGCTTGACAATCACTTTGGATGATCCTGGGTCATCTACGAAACCTGTCTCATCGCAATTCCAGATATTGTAGCAGAAACATCTGCAATTTCCCTTTCCAGAATAATAGCTGGAATTAATTCTCCAGAATGTCTACAGATTTTAATCTAAATAAATCTCATGAACACATTTAGAATTAAATTTTAAGACATGTCCTTAATACACTGTATCATTTTATAGACATATATATTATCATCACATAAGGTGAAAATTAACTAATAAAGAATCAAAAGAAATATAAAATAGCGACCAACTTATTTAGACATCACCTTATATCGGGTATTTTTTTAGAGTGATAGAACTTTAAATTGAAATAAAACACATTTAAATTAAGATTGAAGTTTTTTTTTCATTTGAAAGATAATTTTATGACATTTATGTTTTAAAAATAATTTTCGGCATATGTCCACCACGACTAGCTCTGACGAACCGCATTCGACCAGATCAATTTTGGACCACTTTTTCGAGTAATTCAGGCCTTATTTCATCAATAAAATGAGATATGTTGGCTTCCAAAGCGTCTATTGTTTTTGGTTTATCAGCATAAACCAATGACTTGACATAACCCAAAGAAAAAAATCCAGTTGAGTTATGTCGAATGGTCTTGGAGGCCAATTAATTGGACCATTTCTCGAAATAATGTTATCGCCAAATCTTTCTTTCAATAAATCAATTGTTACGGTAGCAGCATGAGGTGTAGCACCATCCTGTTGGAATCAATACACTTCTGGGTCGATACCATTAAAATTTTGAATCAAATAATCATTGATCATCGATTTGTAACGAGCACCATTCAATGTAACATTAGCTCCAGCATCGTTTTTAAAGAAATATAGACCGATGATGCCTCTAGCTTGTAAAGCACACCATACACTGCATTTTTCAGGATGCAATGGAACCTGCAGAACTTCTTGAGGATTGTTTTCACTCCATATACGGCAATTTGACTTGTTTACATAGCCGTTCAACCAGAAATGAGCTTCATCACTAAACAAAATTTTACGATAAACAAGTGAATCTACTTCAAGCTGTTCTAGGGCCCAATCAGCAAACAGCGGTGCTTATTATGGTCAAATGGCTTTAGTTCTTGAACCAGTTGGATCTTGTACGGGTGTAGACCAAGATCTTTACTCAAAACTTTCTATGTGGTGGGTGCACATGTGAACGAATAGACAAATCTCGATCATCATTAACATTATGACTTACAGCAGCGATATTTTCTTCTGTACGTACAGTTCTTTGTCTTGTTGTTGTTGTTGCATCGGGTAGAGAAAATGTTGTCCGAAATCTATCGATAGTTCGACGAATAAGCTGCTCTAATGGACGATTATGTTAACCATAAATTTCACGAAGTGCTCTATAAGTTTGGCGAATAGAACACTGATTTTGAAAATAAATTTCAACAATTTGTGAACGATGTTGCGGCGTGAGTCTTCCCATGATAATTTGTCATTGTTTAGTGAACAGAAATGTCAAAACAACATGGCTTCTACCTTCTGTCAAATCACAGTTATCCCTATCGAAAATTCTATCACTAAAAAAAACACCCGATACATATATGTTTCGAATGGATGTAAAAGAATCACAAGTTCCATTACCAAAAAATATTCAACGTATAATTCAAAAAGGCCTTTTTTTATTTTCCTTTTTTAAAGAATATATAGCACATTCTCCAGAGAAAGAAACTGATAAATTCGGACCCAAAATCTCTTCAGTATGGAGTTATTTGAATAAATAAAATTATCATTGGAAAATATATAAAAATACCTTTTTTATCACTAGACATTTCTGCAACTACTTACTAATTTTGGGATAAGCATGGCCTACGAAAATTAGGTTATATCACAGAAATATACAATGAAAGAAGATACTACTTAGACTCTGCATTAAATAACTGACACGTGCATATGATGTAATACAAAGAAGAAATTTCTCAATTATTAATATATATATATAAATATATATATATATATATATATATATATATATATATATTATATATATATATATATATATATATATTCCTTATTCAGATTACTGAAAAACAATAATCACATGTTCCTTGACTCTGGCTCGCCCGTAACTTATGTTTCGGGCTGTGCGGTTAGAGATTATGTTTTCATGTCTTTTAAGAAAAGAATTTGTCCTTTTGGTAAGTTATCTTTTAATTTTTCAAGTGTCCTACCCTACTTATCTAAATAGCTCCTGTTTATTCAGATAAGTGGATAGCGTGATGAGATGTGCCACGATTAAAAATTCCTGATCCAAAGTAAAGACTGAAATTAACTTATGGAATTCAAATGCAATAACACGGGCAAAAATTATCGCCACTTTTGAAATAAGTTTTGAATATTTTCCCTATTTGGTCAAGCATAGATCGACCCATTTTGTTAATGTCAAATATTAAACTAAGTTTCTGTCACAACACCAATGATAGAAGTGCTAAACTTGAAATAACCACTTTAAAAAACTCTAGATGGTCCACCTTCATTTTCGACTACCTTAAAAACTAAACATTAACTGAAATTTTAATCACTTATTATTCTATATTTTCTAAGGTTCATTTTGAATTCATTCTTTTGTATGCAATGTATGCTTGAGTCGAACATCATTACCTTTCGGACCATTTCTGATAATGTCGATTTTCTATGAGCACGTCAAAAGCGTTTAGCTATTATCATTTTAGGTAATAATAGTCCGATGCACAAACATTTATTTAGCAGTAGCTGCAAATTACGAACAAATTGATGTTAACACTTCATTTGAGAGACCATGTGCTAATGTTTCAATACTCCTGATGAACCTTTTACCAGTATCCGAACTCGTCTCGCAAATTCCGAGAATATGAACAGGTGTGTCCGAAAAGAAAGTCCCGTGGAAGAAGTGGAAGTGAATCGCTTCCGCAATGACTGCATTAATGAGGCTCTGAGGTTTCAGGTGAACACTCTTGATAATTATGATTCCATGCGGGGCAATTTGGAACCGTTATCGGCTAGGTTGATTGCCTGGTAGTTGTTTCGTCTGGTCCACTTAATAATAAGGATGAAATAAGTACAGTTCGGAACTTGAAGGTCAAATACTATTACAGGCTGCGTGATTTCTGTGGGTCAGCTGCTTGCCCAAGAACCGAAAAACGCGGCAAAATTTATACATTACCTTGTTCATTATTATTCCATTCAAAAAATGATATTTGATCACGGTAGCTCACGTGCCAAGGTAGAATGGTCTACCTTTAGACCATGCTCGGTACATGTAATCAATGCTTTAGCTTATTATTGGGAAGCCGCAGTACATATTGTACTGTAAAAAGGTAAGAAGCCTTGGCCAAAGGGAATGAAATAGATCCATTTCTCAAACGAATAGTGACTGGGGACCAGAAATGGGTTATATATGACAATATGCAGTTAAACGGTGGCCAAACCAGGACTAACGGACAGGAAGGTTCTACCTTCCAGGTCCCACCTGGTGTGACTGAAAAGGAACCATGTAGTGTAGAAACTCTGCCATATAGTCCAGACCTGGCACCAAGCGATTACCATCTTTTTTCGCATTTCAAAACATCATGAGTGATAAGAAATTGGTAACAAGATCTTCTGACAAGAATTTCGAGTGACCAACATCGCGATAATCGAAAAAAATTATTAACATGATCTTCACTTTTGGTCGTCAATGACGTGCCTTTTCCGCACTCATATGCAAATATTATTGATAAACCCAATTCAGCCTAAAGCCGAATATAACGTTCCCAACGCTTTCGCATCTGAAATTCTATTTGCAATGCAAAATTTAAGACAGATCCTTCGTTCGATATTTTATCCACTGTGAAAATAGCAGAACACTATTGAAATGAGCTGATGAAATAAAACACTGTAAACAATCTAAATGAGAGATGACGCTCAAACTCCACGTGATTATAGAGGGCAACTTAGCGACAAAAAGAATTTCGGTAATCACCTTGAGACAGCCTTTTGAATGCTGAATTCTTGCTACTTTCTTAACTTAATGTTTTCAAATTGTTATAAAGGGTCTTTCATTAACAACGCCTCACTTTGTTTTGTGAATAAACACATTATTTATTTGAAAACTATTGAAATTTTTACTTCATTATAAAGTACAATGGATACCATTAGTTATGAAACAAAACATTATTTAAATGTCCTCCACGAAAACGCTGGCAGGAATGAAGTAGTTTAATCCAATTTTCCATGACTCTCTCTGTAAATCGTCTAAATTTTCTGGACGATTGCTGTAAACCAATGACTTACCGCCAGTTTTATAAACGAAATTAAAGCCTACTT
Source organism: Megalocaria dilatata (assembly GCA_034642435.1). NCBI lineage: Eukaryota > Metazoa > Arthropoda > Insecta > Coleoptera > Coccinellidae > Megalocaria > Megalocaria dilatata. The sequence continues at coordinate 40,191,388 of CM067859.1, read as the reverse complement.
TTTTCCAAAAAGTCTCCTTTAATGATAAAACGTGTTTCGTAAGCAAATTTTAAGGTTAAAATGAACTTAAAAGCGTCCTTTATCTTAAAGTGAGAAAATCGGCCCTTTACGGCTGGAAAAGGATCCATTAACGAAAAGCTCGACACTGCGCAGGTGCTCGATAAACACGAAAACAGTGGACATAACATTCCCCTGTCACATTTGCCCATTTTGTTTGATTTTAGCGTACTACAAAATATGTTGCACCAAATGTTGAATGCTGATTCGAGCTCTAGTTCTTTATCAAAAGATGAAGAAATAATTGTGAGAAGGCCAAAAATTTAAAGAAGGAGAGCCATTTTTCCACGATAGATGATCTAGATTTCTTCGATCGTTTTCGCCTGACAAAACCAACTGTTTTATCTTTGCTTCAAAAAATTGCAGATCAATTGTACTTCCCATCTAACAGGTAAACAAATTTCGATTTATTATTTTGTTGATATAATTTTCTGTATACCAAATCATCAAATTGAAAATTTTCAGAGGCAGGTGTATTGAACCGATGAACCAACTACTTTTGACATTGAGATTCTATGGAACTGGAAATATGCTCGTATCAAACAGCCGGAGATTTCATGGGAATTTCTAAACCTTCTGCTTCTAGAATTATTCGGAAAATTTCTGTTGCAATCACATCCTTGTGTCCAAAATATATAAAGATGTGTGTAGTTGATCATGAAATGCAAGCAGCAGAAAAGTTTTATGCAATTACTAGTTTTCCACGTGTCTTTGGTGCTATAGATTGCACATGAATTAAATCACTTCTCCGGGTGTTGATGATACAGAGATCTTTCGAAGACGAAAACATTATTTTGCCCTTAACGTTCAAACCGTGTGTGATTCAGACTTGAGAATCAGAATTATTGTAGCTAGATGAGCTAGCTCAACACATGATCAAACCATCTTTAATAACAGTGTCTTGAAGAGACAATTTGAGAGTGGTAAATGTGTTACTTGGTGATAGTGGTTATAATTTGCAGACTTATCTTATGACAAAGTTACCGGAAGCTATAACTGCAGCTGAAAATCTATATAAACAGTCAATTATACGAGCTAGAAATGTGGTGGAAAGAAAGTATGAAGTTTGGAAACGTGGTTTTCCTATACTTTCTAAAGGAATGATTGTTAAGTTAACGCCTATAAGGGCAATTATTGTTACTACCACTGTATTGCACAATATAGCTGTAGATATAAACGAAATATTTCCAAATGAATGATTGCATGATGTGCAGGAGGAAGAGGACTTTCAAACAAATTCAACTTTTGTTAATGCAGCTCGTCAAGTGAGAGAGTCTATTATTAATGAACATTTTGCTAATTTACAATTTATATTTGTGTGATAATTGAGAATAAATTTGCTTGTCACTTGTGAAACTATTCTTCATATTCAATTTGTGTCTTCAACATGGCAAGATTTCATATAATTTTTTCAATATTTTACAAGGTATGTATTTAGATAGGTTTCTATGTTTGTATTTCTAATTCATTGTTTTACTTTAGGTAACATCTGAAAAAGTTTCGAGTGAGAATAAAGAAATAAAAATATTATGTGTTATTGAAATTTCTGTTTTTAATTCAAATTTGAGGGGATTTTATAGTCTGCAGCAATGCTGATAGAATTCTAATAGCGCATTTCCCAGAAAGTGCATTCAAAATAAAAAAAATTTCATTATTATTATTTAATTTTCTCTCCATCTCCATAATTCGCGAACCTAATATTTTAAGCTTTGAATTCTCCTCTTCTTTTCTTCTATTCTTTTTCTTGATAGCCACTATCTGAGCTTCTACTAGAGCTGTTTTTTTATAATACGTCTCTTTCGCTTCGGCAAGTGGGTTCGTAAGAGTTGGGCTCAACTATTTGGAAATTGGATCCCTCAATTTCAATTAAACCCCACCACTTGTCCTTTTAATATGACAGCGTTGAGCGGCTACCACCTTTCTAGTTTTAGTTATTATACTGAAATATTTGGATTTGAGCTGGTCCCCATTTCTCCAATGAAGAACTGTTGCATTGAAAGCAGTTGCTATTCTCTGCCAGACTTTATCCTATAACATTAAAATTCTCTTCTTCAATCAATTCCAAGAGACGTAGTTCTTCCTCAGGTTTTGAAGTAATACTTTTTTTTCTCTTTTCTTCCATATTCATTCATATAACTCACGTTTACTAAAATATAGCAATTCGCACGTAATAATGATATAAATTCCAATATACTGTCTTCTGCACCATGTTTATGCAAAGACTGATTTATACTTCTTTTCTTTTTACAAGTTCCAGCGCATAACTCACAATTTTTACAGAATATCACCAACAATTGTCATAAAACAACTATTTCTCAGGATAGCCAACAGTCGGAAACAAATGACCGGCGCATTAAAGGAAGCTTTAAGTAAAGGACGGTCGATGTGCGTTTATGAAACTGTTGGTCCCATTTAAAGGATCCCTTTTCATAAAGGGACTTTATTATAAAGGAGCCTTTTGATATTGTTTATGAAATTGGCCGTTAATGTAACACCAAAGAAAGAAGTCCAATGGAGTTAAATCGTAGGAACAGGGCGGATAATTTATGGGTTCATTTCTTTAAATAATCGAATCACCAAATGTTGTTTTCAATAAAGTCATTTTTTTAGCTTTAAATGATCTGTTGGTTTGAGTTCTTGGGTTAAAACAATTTTTTAAGGGTGTAAACCATGGTTTTTTCGTAAAATTCGCCACAAACATGTTTGAGAAATGCCTAGTTCTTGTGAACGTCGAGAAATCGATCAATTTTGGTCTTCACGAACACTTTCACGTACGGCAGCAATATTCGCTTCAATTCTTGCATCCTTTGTCTTACTGGCACTGTAACGTCATGATGTAAAATTTCTTTCAAATATCTTCACTAAACGTTCAACTGTTCTATCATCTGGACGATTATAACGATCAAAAATTGGAGTAACAGATCGCAATTTTTCATGATAAATTTCGAGTATTTATAAACGTTGTTGGAGTGTGTACCTTTCCATGTTTAAATGATAGACAAATAGAACTGTCAATGTCACAAATAAACAATGGCTACCATGCGTGAGTAATGTCAATTTAAAAATGGGGCGCTCCCATTGAAAGACCCTTTAGAACAATGCTGAAAAATATATTGATGAAAAATAACAAAAAATTGTTGTGACGACGACCGTTCATGCAGACGAGTGGAGATAAAAAGCTAACAGTTAGGGGATCGTTATTCGAAATTTCAAACCAGTATTCGTATATAGGCGCAGCCTGATTTTTTATCTGAAGTATACAGTCTATAAAGTTTTGTTCAGTATATTCTTTTTCCTCTCTTTCATACCAAAGTGTAACGATGCAGAACGAACGGAGAAGGATAAAGCCTTTCAAACTATGTATTTTCCATTTTCATGAGATTTTCCTGAAAGTTCGGTTTCAATTTGAAGTGCAATTTTTTCATTTTTGATTTTTTAGAGCGATGGAAAAAATTGGGAAGAAGATATGTTGATTGTCAATAAAATAAGATCTTTACATCTAGTAGGTGCTTTCAAATTTTTTTTTCACTTCAGACGTAAACTGTAAAAATTTTGTCCATATGGGGAAACAATAAATCAAAATATCAATAGAACTGAAAATACACGTGATGGGTGAAATTATATGAAATGTTTTTTTTTTAATTTGCAAATATAACGAAGGTATTCTAATTTGAATATTCCTATGCGGAAATAGAGAAAGTTGTTTTATTATTCAAATAATGCAGAAGGGTGCATAGCAATATAACAGATGAACAGCACTGAACGATTAATCTTTATTTAAATAATTTATTCTCGATCGAAATCGTTGAGATTCGCAGTTTATTTTTAAGACTTTCAAATTTCTGTCTAGAATTTTTTCCTTTCATAGATACCTAGGTTCATCTAGGTGGACTCGAGAGAATTTATTCGCATGAGTATCTTTTTTTTTAGAGTGATAGAACTTTACATTGAAATAAAACACATTTAAATTAAGATATAAAGCCAAATTTTTTTTATTTGAAAGATAATTTGATGACATTTACGTTTTAAAAATAATTTCCGGTACGACTAGTTCTGAGGAACCGCATTCGACCAGACCAATTTTGGACCACTTTTTCGAGTAATTCAGGCCTTATTTAATCAATAACACGAGTTATGTTGGCTTCAAAAGCATCGCTTTTAAATAAATATGGACCGATGTGCTTCCAGCGTGTAAAGCACACCATACAGTGCATTTTTCAGGATACAATGGAACCTGCAGAACTTCTTGATGATTGTTTCCACTCCATATACGGCAATTTTGCTTGTTTTCATAGCTGTTAAACCAGAAATAAGCTTCATGACTAAACACAATTTTACGATAAAAAACTGGATCAACTTTAAGCTGTTCTAGGGCCCAATCAGCAAACAAACGACGCTTATTATGGTCAAGTGGCTTTAGTTCTTGAACCAGTTGGATCTTGTATGGGTGTAGTAGACTAAGATCTTCACGCAAAATTTTCCATGTGGTTGATGCACGGAGTCCAACTTGTTGTGAACATCGACGAATAGACAAATCTGGATCATCATTAGCACTATGACAGCAGCACTATTTTCTTCTGTACGTACAGTTCTTTGTCTTGTTGTTGTTGCATCGAGTAGAGAAAATGTTGTCCGAAATATATCGATAGTTCGACGAATAAGCTGATCTGATGGACGATTATGTGAACCATAAATTTCTCGAAGTGCCCTATAAGTTTGGCGAATAGAACACTGATTTTGAAAATAAATTTCAAAAATTTATAAACGTTGTTGTGGCGACAGTCTTTCCATGATAATTTGTCATTGCCTACTGAACAGAAATGTCAAAACAACATGACTTCTACCTTCTGTCAAATCACAGTTATCCCTATCTAAAGTTCTATCACTCTAAATAAAACATAGTGATTTTCGAATGATGAGTGAAATTTCAAAGTTCAATAAATCTTGAACTAATAAACTGTTAAATTTTGCACTTGTATCATCCTTTTCGATCGCTTTCGTTTTCCATTTCTAAAATTAAAAAAAAACTCTAGAGAAGCACTGACACGAAGACAAGAGCTTTTGTATTGGTTCATATGACCTACTATCCTCACGAAATTTTTCACTAATCATCGTGTTATTTTATTTCTGCCTGCTGAATTTAAACTCGGTAGACGAATTATTGCTATGGTTCGTGCAGCGCTAAAAGCTTCTCTGCTTACAAGTTTTTTTGAGATCTTCATTTCAGTATTTAAAATTTTTCTGATAAAATAATCGTTTAAGTAAAAACAGCTTCTCAATTTGACCTTGACTTTTTGCCAAAGTCATTTCATGAAGGTTTCAAAAATGCTATTTATGTAGGTACTTACATAAACTTTCTAGTATTTATTCATTAGAGAAATATTTCCATATTTCAACAGTTATTCGAACCAAATTATTGAAAAACTCGTCAGAGTGACGATAAACAATTAGTGTGAGCAATCTTTATTTCCTAGTAATGATTATTCGTAATTAAAAGCAATTTTACACTAAAAGAACCGTATAGAAAATATGAAATAATTAATAATTTGTTGAGAAATAATCATGCAGACGTTAGAATTTCTGGTTGTTAAAACGTTAAAATCTCAAGAGTAAATAATTCCATTGAAATTTTCATTTTTGTTTTGAGAAACGACGTTGTAATTTGAATGGTTTCTGAAAATGAAAATTTGGATAATTGTAAGAATTATACTGTAAGGAAATTGTGATTGACTGTAGATTTACTATAAATAAATAAAACAAATTATTGAGTATATACTTGATCAGGGTTTATAATTCAAAATTTAATAGAAATTTATTGTAAAGTCCTCACGAAAAATTATTTATTTTCTATTTGGATGCATATAGAAAATTTAACTATTATACTACTAACTATTCTGAGCTAGAAAAAGCTAGGAAAAATTGACAAAAATATTATTCTGATATATGAAGGACGCGTTTCGGATAATTTTTATCAGTTTGTACTATAGAGTTTTCTTTGGTTCAAAACATAGTATAATAGTTTAATTTACCATATGTCTTCAAACACATAAACAGTGTTTCTTAAATATTATTTATCATTATTAATATAAATAATAATCTTTCGTAAGTGTTTTATAAAATTTAAAATTATAAACCTGTAACAAGAATATACTCAATAAATTTATGCGATTTATTTATTTATTTAATGAAATTTTTTCACTTTCAACTTTAAGTCAACTATTATATAATTTTTCGCATTTGGGTAGATTCTGAACTCGAATTGCTACCAAGTGTTCATCATATACTTTCGAAAATAAATTTGTTTCTCGATCGTAGTATTTATGGAGTGAATTTAATTGACTTTTCGAAATTGTTTGTATTACACTACACATTTTTGTATGGGTAAATCTTTTTGAAATTTACATGATTCATTTTAAGTGTTGCTGAAGATGGACTGAATAATCCGAAATGTGTCAAACACATATCTTAATTACATTTCTGTCTATTTGTTATATAGAGTTTTATCTGTTCTGGAAAATTGCATAACAGCTAAATTTTCCATGTGTCTTTAAGTATAATCCTGAGTTTGTGAGATATTATTCATTTTCAGTAATATTAATAACAAATTTTTCGTGAGGGTTTTAGAATTAATTTCTATAAAATTTAAGTAAACTGTCATCAATGCCTATCAATTTTGAGAATTTTTCGTATTTTATTTGTTGAAAAAAATATGAAATTTTTGATTTCTGTTGATGATGGAAAAGCTATAATAATAAAAAACTAAATACTTCAGGTTGGCATGATTTTTCTTTTAATAAAATTTGAATATCAAAACAGATCTCATCTGTCAGTCTTCTACAGTTTTAATTTCAAAAAAATTTTTATTCAAAAAACTTTTAGAATTAAATTAATGTCTCCGTAAGCACCGCTCATATTTAACAGACGTATACAAACAAAACTCAATATGAGCGGTGCTTATGTAGACATTAATTCAATTCTAAAAGTTTTTTGAATAAGAATTTTTTTGAAATTAAAATTGAAGAAGACTGACAAATTAAATCTGTTTCATTATTAAAATTTTGTTAAATTTCTTCTATCAAGTAAAAAGCCTTTTTCTAGTTTATTTTCCTTTAATGTTTCAGTTTCAACCCATACGTATTTACTATCAGTTTATTCCAATATCTTTATTTTATGGATTTTGAACTAAAAGTGGTCCCATCTTTTTATATTTTGCTAGACTTGCAGATAAAATTAACATGGCGAAATTCAATTTTCCCTATCCATAGAAGTTATTGTTCATATTCCAACTTTTGCTATTATTTGTATCTGTTTGGAAATTTTTCCATTTGAACTGATTTATACTGTGACCAGATTTAATCTTAAATAATTGTTCGTGTTTCGTGATCGATACACGGTACTTTTTTTACGCGACAAAAGTATTGAGTATGTACATTTCTGATCAACATACTTCTTTACTAGTATGACCCATGTTGAAATAACTAACTAACTTGAAATATAAAATATCCACACCACGATTATCTAGAATATAAATTAAATTCAACAATACATACAATTGAAGGTAAATATTTGACCTTAACGAAGAAAAAGTTACGAAAACTGAATATACTACTTTGTCAAGAAAGTACCGGGAATTTTCAATTAAAACAACATTCTTACATTTAATCGTCAAAATTTATTGGGTCGCCTTCAAAATAGGCTCCATTTGCTCCAATACATCTATGCCAACGGCACTTCCAATTATCGAAACATTTTTTATAGGCGCTTTCCGGGATGGACTTTAGCTCTCGCGCCGAATTTTGTTTTATGGCTTCAATCGACTCAAAACGGGTGCCACGAAGAGGCAATTTTAGTTTTGGGAAGAGGAAAAAGTCGCAGGGAGCCAAATCCGACGAATACGGTGGTTGCTGAAGCACGTTTGTTGAGTTTTTGGCGAGAAAGTCAGTCACAATCGTAGCTCGGTGAGAAGGCGCGTTATCGTCATGCAAAATCCATGAGTTGTTCGCCCACAAATTTGGCCGCTTCTTACGGATACGCTCACGCAAACGTTTCATAACGCCTAGGTAATACTCCTTGTTTACCGTCTGACCCTCTGGAACGAATTCGTAGTGCACCACGCCACGGATATCGAAGAAAACAATGAGCATTACCTTCATTTTCGAGCGGCTTTGGCGTGGTTTTTTCGGGCACGAGTTTTCGATAGAGCATTATCACCAAAGGCCTTTTGCAACATTTTCAATGCATCTGCACACGAAAATTCATTTGCAACACAAAACTTTAAACAAATTCTTTGCTCAACGTAATCACCCATAGTAAAAATCGGCACGCACTCTGACATCGACTGACTTAATCAGCTGCTGCAAACACACTAGTTGACAGATCCCGCTCAAGCTTGGCATAATAATTAAGGACAGTGGTACCAACCTAGGAAAAAAAAATTTTACCTGCCTCATTGCCCCGTCAGATTTAAATCGATAATTCCCGGTACTTTCTTGACAGAATGTATATCACACAGAATATTATATCACCAAACCAAAATTCAAGTTTCAAAATGATTATTTTGAAACTTAAATGTTCTAAAATTACACATAATTTTCAAACACAGATGATGCTACAAGAAATATTCGACTAGATTAGAAGATGATGCATATAAAAATGTTTCTTATATCTATTTAATTACATACAGAATGCCAGGTATAGAAAGGTGTCTCATTATAATTTTTCTGAAAGTTATAAAACATGTCCTTTCTGATTGAAACAACATTAATATACATCTTGATGTGGTTTTGAAGCTTTCAATATGCACTTCACTAATATTTGATGGAATTGACAATTAATGTTTTTGGGTTATTTCACAAAAATCAGATTCAAAATGTTTTAATGAACTATTACAACAGTCGTGAATACGTGCAGATAATCTGAACTAAAAGTTTTCACATTGATTTACATAGCGATAAAAGTTTTAGTTTTTTATTGGATATTCTGCAAAATATTCAAACAATACAAAGAATATTCTTGAATTTGGTGCTATAAGTAAGAGATTCCAACAGTTCAAATAAGTATCATAGTGGGTAAGTGGAAAAACTTGTTTCGCCTGAAACAGTGGAAACTGAAGAATTAACATTTTAACTATCCAGTTTTACCTGCTTATACAATAAGGGAAATTGAAGCAAGTCCTGATGAAGTTTAGAAGATAAAATCAAAGGAAAAATATTATCCATACCATGATCACTAGTATAAAGCCCTCAAAATAAAATTGCAACTCTGTGAATTAGAAGATGAATAACATGAGTATCACAAAACTCATTCGGATTAGAAGCAAAGCCATTTTCGTACGAAATGGAATGAATAATTCTCACAACATCAATATTTGATGAATTTCGAAAAAGATTCGAAGTTGAATACCATCCTTTCATTCAAAGCGAATCTATAGATTCCTCACAAGAAAATATAACTTCTTAACATGGAGTCGCTATAGAATTATGTCAACTAAAAATGACGTATACTACATTTAACTATGTTTATTACTCCGAGGTTAAGGATAGATATATGTTGTTTAGAAATCGTTATTTCTGATAAATAAAATAATAATATCGAAAACTGTCACTATTTTGTTACCCATAAGTTGATATGCTTTTATTACTAACCTTTGAAATTATTGTAAGAACTATAATTTAATTTGAAAACGAAGAGAAATTGGGATTTTATGGAATGTTTTTGAGCAAGAGTGTTTTTTCATTTGAATATAAATCAAATAATCAAATATTTTATATTTTGAATATATTAGAACGTATTAACAATGTGACTAATAAAAATATAGGACATAATAAGATTTAAATTCCTAAATGAGTAAGGTTTCTGTCTTGATCGCTTGTTGATATCTCCGATTTGATTTAGCACTAATAAAAGTTTTCGTTGTGACACGACAAACTTTGGTCTGAGTGAATGACATAATTCATATTTTTTTAGCATATTGTTATCAACAAATTCACCGTACCTATTTGAAAATTCTTAAGCCATATTATGTAGGTTATGGGGTTTTCTACTTAATTATAATACAAATGAACTTTACCATATTGGGCTTGTGTAAAGGCTTCAACTTAAATAAATTATATTCTTGTTCTGTCTGTTGAAAATAGAAACATTGGAAAATAACATCAATTAAAAATATTTTGAACGTAGCTCAAAAAATTTGCAACACCCTCGAAAATTTTTCTGTTTACGTTTGGATGCATATAGAATTCAAAAATTTAAAAATTGTGCAAATCTTAAACTGTAGTTTCCTCATCACAATGCAATAATTATTTCCTTTATTCTATATGTTCCTACAAAATCACTTACTATAATATTTTTATTGATTTTATCTTTCAATAAAAAATAATTGACAAGAGAATGTTTGGGATAAGTATATAAGCACGACAAAATCGATAAATAGCCCGAATTTCATGTAATTGTTTGATTCTCCAACAATAATTTTTGATTTTCATGCCAAATTGTGCACTTATACCTATCATTCACTTAATAAAATATTTCAGCTGTTGCTTTCTGATAGTTGGTCATAATTAAAAACAGGTTTTTCGAAATCGAGAACTGTACACTTCAATCTGATTCGACAGTTAGCAAAACAAGAAATGTGAACTCTGAGTATGTAAACTTCACAGTTTTTTATAGTTAAACATAATAAATTAGTTACATAGACAATATTTTAGATTCAACTCAAACATTCCTGTCGATATTTTTATATTAAGGCTTCTGGAAATATAAGATGAAGTAAACTGCATTTTGACATCATTTTTCATCATTAATTTCTGAAGAATAGTAGGTAAACCCATATAACTTAAATTGAATGTATTATTAATCAATCAACTGGTAAATATTTGAACTTAAAACTAACAAATCTCAAGCAGATCAATTCAACAGAGAATGAACTCCTTGTGTACAAATGAAGCAACCCAATATTTTCTTCTTCCAGGTTGAGAAATAAAAAAAAAAGTTTTTTACTATGAAAAATCATAGAGACGAATATGATTTTGACATTGTTAGTTCCCAGAAAACCTAAATTCGATTAATAGAAGGATAAAAACCAGGTTAATCATGATGAATGAACTCTTCCAACAAAACTATATAATTAATGTGATTTTCGTGATGGATTTGAATCTTGCGTAGTATAAATAGTATTTAAATGTTAATATTTCCAACTGCCTCGGTGGTCGCTTGAATTTTAATTTGAACTTGCATTGAATATTGATAGTTTATAATCATTGGCAACCTCAAACTCAGGCGTACTAAAGTCTTACTATTCACTTTTTTAAATTTTGTATTAACGATTCATCATCAGTCAATCTGAATTATCACAAATCAACCCCTTCATATAGATTGATTCGTTCAAAGGCCTCTGAAGATCTCTCAAAGTGCACGTTTCCTTCTTGAATGATCGACAAACATCATCATAGCCCAACCAATTTTTGAAAAATATTCATAATTAATACATTGGATCATTAGATCTATTAGTGGAAACCTTATCAAATTCCTTATAGCAATTTAGGAGATAAATCAAAAGGATACCTGACTAATTTATGGTTTATATGCAAGAATAAGGTTTGTGTCTTGATCGCATGTTGATATCTCCGATTTAGTTTAGCATGAATACATACAATATTGAATTGTAGTATCAGTGAATGGCTTCTTTCGGATTTTTTCAACGTATTGTTATCCATAATTTTCACTATGTTGTTTATTTTTTGTTTGGATTAATGATTGATTCCTAATCAGCCACTCATAAATCAGAAATAAATGAAATTTTTCAACTATTTATATACGAGCCCGCTAAATCTCCTGACGTCACGTCAGTGCTGCTGTAAATTTTTCTTGGCATCTACACGAAGCGATTCCTTTATGTAACTTCATTATGACTGAAGCACGTCTGAAGAGCTTTCAAGATGAACTTTTTTTTTTCATTGTATTTAGTATATCTATTAGTTGTTACTGTATCAAAATACTTTCAGAAATTTATTAGATTAATCAAAAGGGTAACTAACTAATTAAATATTTATGCAAGTGAAGGTTTGCATCTTGATCACAGGTTGATATCCCCCATTTGATTTGGCGTCAACACAAGCTTGCTTCATGAAATAATAATCTAAATGAATGACATATTTTAGATTTTTTTATTTAAGGGTTTTGTTATATAGAATTTCACCATTTCGCTTTGAAGCCCCTAATCTAAGTGAATGATATTTTAGATTTTTTCAGGGTTTTGTTATATACATTTTCACCATTTCGCTTTAAAGCTTCTAGAATTCCTTATGCATATTTGGTACTTGAATGAAGTTTTATACTTAATTATAATGAAAATGAACTTTATTAATCGCCAACTTAAGTGAAGGAATTTGAACTTTAGTACTTGATATTTTAGACTCGCTCAGTTCAAAATAAAGATATCTCTTGAAATTATTTCCGAATCAAAAAATGTTGAATCATATAGTGACAAAAATTTTGGACCACCCTTGAAAATTTCTCACTCTGTATTTGGAAGAATGATTATTGTCTTTATTCTATATGTATCATATTATCTATTCTTTTCATGGATTTCTACTTTCAATTACTTACAAACCATTGAGCTAAGAATATTTCTGAAAATATTGTTTAAGCGCCTCAAAATCAATAAACACTCCGAATTTTATGTTATTAATTGATTCTACAAAAACATTTCTTAGTCTCAGTTTTTATAGCAAAAGATGATAATTTTCTCGGACAATATTCTCGAATTAACTAAATATTTTTATATAGAAAGAAATGTAACGATAAATCACCGAATTGAATGCGTAACAGATATTTTCTATATATGGGTACCTAAATTGGGTTACTTCAGCTGAAGAAGAGAGAGAGAGAGAGAGAGAGAAATTGGGTTACTGTCTTGATCGCATGTTGATATCTCTGTGTCAAGTACTTAAAAACCTTTAAACTTCGAATCGTGTTGGCCTTTAGTTGATAAAAATCCATTATACACTTGGATTAAAGAATACACCTATATATGTTTATTTCTATTTATTATTGTGTGTTCCTCACATGACGCGTTGCGTTTACATACTAATTTCTTCAAATGCTTATAAACAATAAGTCTGAAATATACAGTATTAAAATGGTTTCTTTTTCGAGATAAAATTCGTTTATTACTTTTGGTAAAACCACCGGGTTCCTAGTTGAATAGGAACAACAGAGCTGGATTAGATAACTTTGTTTATTCAATAAATTCCCAGAATTCATTTCTTAACTTTCTAACAGATTCAGTTTCAGACCCTTATTTTTCTTTATGCAAAATCTTAAAACGCTCATCAAAATCATGTTTCTCTTTTATTACATGTTCTACATACATAGAATCCAACTTATTATTCAGAAAAGAGCGTCGGTGTTCCTTTATACTAGTGTCAAAGGACCTTCCGATTTGTCCAATATCAGTTTTTGAACAGGTATGCATGATATTTGTTAAACACCTGACAAATGTTCATTTTAGATTTTGAGTTTTTTAAAATTATTCCTAATGAATTATTAGTTCTGAAAGATATGTTAATATCTATGTTATTGAGGAACTTCTTTAATTATATTGATGGTTTACCACAGTAAGTGGAGGAACTGTATATTTTCGTCAGTTTTTAGTATAGAGAGATTCCGTAAATAGCATTTTCATATTGTTTTCTGGCTATCATAATCTTGAAAACTTTTGTTGAGCACCGCATTCTCATTTTAGATTTCATAAATATGTAATTGCATAAAAATTGCCCTTTGTGCATAACACTGTTTCACTATTCTATCACTGTATATATATTATGAACTAACAATTTGTATCTTGCATGAAATCTAGAACTTAATTTTTAATATTTTCAACAGACATAATGAAGTTCCGTTCGCACTTTTTTTTAATTTTTAGCTTGGACTAATCATTGATTCATAATCCATCAGTTCAGAATATCACAAATCAACAAAATTCTTCCAACTGTTAGTGTACGAGCGTGCATAATCTCTTGACTTTCTTTATCTAATTTCAATATAACTTGAACGATTTGTATCCCAGGCAGGCCAGAAAAAATAATATGTGAACATCATCATAGCCTATCAGATTTTTTGCAAAATATTCATAATTCAAATATTCAAATTTTTATTGTGAATTAGTAAATATATTAGTAGAAAGCGTTTCAAAATCCTCAGAGCAATGTATTGGATAAATCAAAATAGTAACAGACTAATTTGTATTACCTTTGTGAAGGATAAGTTTTGTGTCTCCTATTGATATCTCTGGTTTAATTTGGAATCAGTACCAGATTTCTTCAATAAAATGTTAGGCAATGATATATTTTTTCACAGTAAAAATGAACTTTTTTGTGTGAAACTTGTAAAAATATTCAACACTGATATACATTATTTTGACGTGGTCGGTTGAAAAAAGAAATATTAAGATGATGCGCCTATAAAAAAAACTTTGAATCATATGGTGACAAAATCGTTGGACCATCCCTCGAAATTTTCCGTTTGCATTTTGAAGTATAATTATTCACTCTATTCTATATGTACCATATCACGTACTATTTTTAAAGATTCTTATTTTGAATAACCAGTAAACCACTGATCCTAGAAAATTGATAGATACTCCGAATTTAATGTTATTAAATGATTCTAGAGAAACATTTCTTCTTAATTTTCACACCACATTGAGTACACGAGAACACCCTCCCCATTAATATTGAACTCTCTTAACACTATTTGATAGTTAATCATAATTGAAAACAAGTTTTTGGAAACTACTAAGTTTCACTATCAAAAACTTGAGAAGTTTAAACTTATGTGTGAATCGGGAGTTGATAAAACTAAAAAAGGGAACTTTTAATTCACTCAAAGGTATGTAAACTTCTCAATTTTTAGATAGTAGAAGACAATAATTTCTATAGACAACATTCAAGAATTGAAAGAAGTATTTCTGTCAATATTTTTATATGTAAAGAAATATAAAATGTAGCGATAAATGATTGAACTGAATTCGTAACAGATATTTTACCTACACCTATATTGAGTTACTGTCTTGTTCGCACGTTAATATCTCTACCTCAGCTTCAAATAAAATATTTTGTTGAACTTTTCATGGCACTATCATTTAATATTTCAGGAGTTCGTAGAAATATAACTATTGCACTTTGTTTATAACATAATTTCACTATTCTATCCATGTATATTTGCAGCCCAAGATAGTTTTTGAGGTATAGACAAGAAATTTACGGACAAGAGGAAATAAAATTCGAAAAATATTTCAATGTGAGTCTTTATGGAAATGAACCTGACATTGTTCAGACAAAAAACAAGTAAATTATGAACCAAAAGTGTATAGTTTAGATTATTCTCATGATCGTGGATCTGAATCTCGCTAAAATGAAATTTAATTGTTAATATTTTCAACTGCTCCGTTTGAGAGCTTATAATGATTGAGGTAACACATAGTCAGCTTCAAATCCAAGTTTAGTTTTTACTTTTTTAAATTTTTCGCTTGAATTAGTAGTTGATTCATCATCAACCAGTTTAGTATATCACAAATCAATGAAATTCTTTCAACTATTAATGAATGGGGACGCATTAACTTCACGTTAGTACTTTTATAAATTCTACTCAACATCTATACGTAAAGGTCATCGTAGCTCAACCAATTTTTGCAATATATCCAGAATTAATAAACGAAAACCTTCTTCTTGAGTACAGTATCAAAATACTTACAGGGCTACACACTAATTCATAAAACTATGCAAGGATAAGGTTTGTGTCTTGATCGTTCGTTCATATCTCCTCTTTCCATTACCAACAGTAACAATAAAACTTATGAGCATTAAATTATCAATCAAAATGAGCAATAAGTTAGATTGTCATTAGAGAAAATTCCACTTTGACTGACCAAAATAGTTAAAGAGTTTTTATATTGTTGGAATAGTGTAAAACAAATACCACATTATTAAGAAAAAGTAGGTACATTAAAAATGGACAGAAGAATCCATGATTACTGCTAGTTCAATAATAATCACCTCTACACCTTCTTAATATTCAAAGAATGACCTTTAAACAGTTAGGTATTTTCGCTTCCAGGTATCGATGCAATCGAAAAGAAATACATTCAAGATTGAAAATGAAAATTTCGAAGTATGTACGTACCTGTATATTAGATCTCTTAACCTCAATATACAACCAATTGTCCGTAGAAAATGCAATAGCCAAGAGTGCTGTAGCAATAATGGATGTGATTGTGGCCAAACTCAATGTAACTGCAGAACAAGGCATCTTGATCGTTGATTAAATTCTGGCGGAGTGTAGAACGGAAAAAAATTTCGAACACAAAAATTACAATACGGATCGCGACGTTATCGAGATGTTCGCACTTTTCAACACTCTTAAGTCATTCTTTACAAAGTCTCTAACACTGGCCGACATTCACTAGCTGAACTATTGTACTGATGGCGGTGCGTTTGCAAGGATAGTGTGGTGAGGCGATGAACTAATCTCACTTGACTAAGAACGAAAACCTGTTCTTCGAATGTGCGCAGGTTGTTTTCTGTTGTGAAAGTATGTCTCGCGTTCGATGGACCCATTCCGCGATGTTTTGCTGGTTGTCTACGAGTGAAATTCCTCGTTTCTCAACTTATCGATAAATTATATTAATTGAGCGACCTTCGTTTTTCCGTGGACTTCGCATAAAAGCGACTTTCCTATTTCTTTCGACTTCCTGTGTAATTTTTGAAATAGGAAGTTACTTGATGCAGTATAGATGTACTGTGGAGGTTACTTGAAAAAGAGCGCAAGATTTTAAAATACAGATGGGCAAACTTAGATGGAATCGCCCAGTATTTCACAGAGATATTTGTTCATAGAATAAAACCACTAGAGCGAAAAAGAATATTGTTTTTACTGAGTACACTGTGAAAAGACAATCACACAAAACATGTGTGATTCCTCTAAAGTTATTATATCTCCATCAAAGAAGACCCCTTCTTCGCTCCTCGTCCAGAAAAACTGCTTTGCTCTGTCGTAGCTTGACCGGCGTATCAATAGAGGACCCGACCAGTCTAAAGATTCATGACTAACCGTCCCCGCCCAGTTAAAATAGGGCAACGCATACAGCGTTTGACGACCAGCGTCCCAAACGGAACACATGGTCACTGGCGTCACAGGCAGAGCTGCGCATCACGCCTGTCTGATGAATTTTAGATGCGCAGACTCCGAACGAAATGCCATCTCCCGAATCAAGAGGTGGACGGTCCCTTACTCGCATTTCCTTAAAGAGCTTTATTGGTGCCCCGATGTGATTGAGGGAGTTTGCTTTAAGAGCGAACCAACCCATTCATTTGGAGGCCCTAATTGCCCCTCATCCATAATTCTGAGGCAGTCTTTCCTTTCATTCCGCAGATTCCCGCTGGAGATGGCACCGCGACCAGCACAGCGGTGAACTGTTTCCTAGCCTGAATCCCAACGCCCTATTCCGTGATCTTATCGACGCTCGCTGGAGGGGGAGTGTGTAGCGAACAACTTCTTCACTCGTCCGGAAACCTGCCTTGCTCTGTCGCAACTTGACCGGCGTATCAATAGTGGACACGACCAGTTTAAAGATTCATGACTAACCGTCCCCGCCGAGTTCAAATAGGACAAGGCATACAGCGTTTGACGACCAGCGTTCCAAACGGAACACATGATCACTGGCGTCACAGGCAGAGCTGTGCATCACACCTGTCTGATGAGTTTCAGGTGCGCAGACTCCGAACGAAACGCCGTCTCCCGAATCAAGAGGTGGAAGCTCCCTCACCAGCATTTCCTTAAAGAGCTTCATTGGTGACCCCGACGTGATTGGGGGGGATTTGCTTTAAGAGCGAACTAACCCATCCATTTGGAGGCTTTAATTGCACCCCATCCATAATTCCTTTCGTTCCGCAGATCCCCGCTGGAGATTGCACCGCGACCAGCCCAGCGGCGGACTGTTTCCTACTCTGAATCCCAACGCCCTATTCCGTGACCTTATCAACGCTCACTGGAAGAGGAGTGTTTAGCGAACAACTTCTTCACTCCTCGTCCAGAAACCTGCCTTACCCCGTTCCAGCTTGACCGGCGTATCAATATAGGACACCACCAGTCTAAAGATTCATGACTAACCGTTCCCGCAGGGTTCAAATAGGGCAAGGCACACAGCGTTTGATGACCACATTTCCAAGCGGAACACATGGTCATTGGCGTCATAGGCAGAGCTGCGCTTCACGCCTGTCTGATGCGTTTCAGAAACGCAGACTCGGAAACGAAACGCCGTCTCCCGAATCAAGAGGTGGAAGCTCCCTCACAACATCCGCATTTCCCTCGAGAGCTCCAGAAGTATAAATGAGTTTGTGCGGTTTTTTGTCTAAAATTGAAGCTTTATTCTGATATTGTGATTTTCCGTTGCTAGGCACTATTTTTTTCATCTTTCGGCAATTGACGGATCCCATCGCCAAAAAGGTTGGCTCGTTGGCCGCTATTCATGAATCGATCCATTTTGACTACATCGTAATTGGAGAAGTGCTGAACAGCCAAGTAATGTTGAATCGATTGGAAGAAATAGTAATCGGAAGGAACAATGTCAGGGCTGTACTGCTGCAAAATAACTTTATCGTGTCTGTCGGCGTACTGAGGCCTTTTTTCTCGCAATGCTCGGCTCAAACGTATCAATTGTGGTCAGTAGACCTCCCCTGTTATGTTTTCTTTCGATTGTAGCACCAAATACACACGCTCAGAAGATTAGTTTATAGCTCTTCACCACTTTAACCTAGTCTCATCATCGCAATGCGCTAAGCCCGGAAACCTGCAAAATTAATTTACATATTAGGTTAATTAGTTATTTACATTGTAATTACATTATTATTATTTACATAGATTGTATTTATTACAGAATATATAGGGGACAGTATTCATTTCCACAAAAGTGTTTGTAATACAACAATCTCCTATATATTTTTCAATTAAAATGAGTTTCCACCAAGTAAAGACCGATTCAATCAAACGAATATATATATTTTTAAATACATGTTTATTTTTGTTGTTTGTTTAAGCAATTGTTATTTGATTTTAATTTTATTTTACTTCATTTTAATTTATTGTTATATATTACTTTATTTATATATATTATTTCATTCTATATTATTTTTAATTAATTTATTTTATTTACAAGATTATATATTCCTACCATTTACATATGTGCAAGTCAATAATTTATATATTATATTGAATTACTTTTCCCAAAATACTAATAGGAAACGACCAGCTGCATCGATATATTTATTACTAGTTTCTCTAATATACAAGGTGACAAGAAAAACCTCGGACAAACCTTTTTCATTTAACTTTATTAAACAAAAGAAATTGAACAAAACGACAACGAATAATAATAACATGAACATTTGGTAAGAATATATTTAAGCGGTTTCGAAGTGGCTTTCTGGTGGCGATACATAGCTTTTCGGAACTAGGCCGTAGCTCTTTGGGCGTTAATCGAACCCATTCCCAGCGCAGAGATTGCTTCAGCGACTCAATATTTTTGTTGTGTCCAGCACACGCCCTGAGCTCCTAAATCGACCACACGCTGTAGTCCATTGAGTTGAGATCCCGCTAGAACGGCGCCCATTCTGCAGATGTGATGAAACCCGGGAAATGGGTCTTACACCATTCTTTCGTCATTTTCGCTTTATGACCCGGAGCGGAGTCCTGTTGAAGGGTTCAATGCGTGTCGCCGAAGTGCTGCTGGGCACACGGAAGTACTACGGCCTCTAGACTGTCGCAGACTTCTTGACTGATTTTGACCCCTCGATCCACGAAAACCAAGGGTGTTTTGCCACTGGCGGAAATTACGTCCCTGACCATGACGGATTGCGGATTTTGACGATGTTCGACAATGGCCGACGTACCGGGAGCCTCTACGGAACAGGAAAAGCTTCTCGTCTGTGAAGAGAATGCGCCTCCATTGCTGACCGGCGGCGAGATGGAGGGGTTAGCGGAGTCGTACGCACTTGCTTTCATCCGTGAGGAGTTGAACTTTTTGGAGCTTATATGACTGGAGGTTGAGCTCCTTTTTGGACATTTGACGAACTCATGGATACCCTCGGATTTCGATTGACTCGCTTCTTGACGATGTTGCGCTTGCTAGGCGTATTGACAATGCGTTTTCTTCCACTTCCTTGATGACCACCATCAAGGTCAAGCTTGCATCGAACACGGTTTGTCGAGGCACATTGAGCAAACGAACAATTTCGCATTGACGCTTACTTTGACGAAACAGCTCCAAAATTGCACTACGTTTGTTTGGCATTCTAACACTCTGCAAAATAAAGTAATATCAAACTGAAAATTCACCATTAGTATAAGAAAGTATAGAGAATCTAATAGAATAAAAATTATTTGACTGCGCTGAAATACTTCTGTTTCTGGACACAGCAAAATTTGTCCGAAGTTTTTCTTCCCACCCTTACGTCTCTTCCCAAGGAAGTCGATATTGCGTTGTGTTTGACCATTTATTTATTTAGATTGAATTGTCGCTATTTGTGCGACGTTCATAAATATAGTCCATCATCAACTTTGCCACACTTGACACTTCGTGATATAATGAAACTGAACCTAGGAGGTAATTAGGACTTGATGCGTATAACGAGATAATAAAAGGTCTCGTCGTGTTGAACGCTTCGCAGAAAAATATGATATGATTTGAAGTTTGTTCCTCTTCTTCACAGGAGCAAGAGGCTGTAGGGAAGAGGTTTAGCATGTGTAGATTGGCCCGTGACCTTTTATGAAGCAGGTAAGGGCATAGCCTGGCCGAAAGATCGATCGCAAAGTCTACCCTGGTTAACCACTTGTAGAGTGTTCTGCCTGAAACGCACGCGTCCCAACTCCCCAACAAGATATTAATAGCATATTCCATAAAATTTTCCCTGAGTCAACTGAGAACTCTCCCCTTACACGTGGATTCTAGCGAATGGCGGAAGTGGTAAATGGTGGTTACTTTTTCCGCCATTAGAAGCAGAGAGATGCACCCTGTTAGTACCTCCAGCGCTGGGGTGGAGACGGTTCTACAAGCATTACACAGTAGTAGAAGAATTGACCAATGACAAGCAGACAGGTTTCTAGAAAAGTGACTATTTCCAGTTTCGTGGATGCATACTGATGAGCAGTATAAAACCATCGGTATGAAGATGGATTTATAGTACACTCTCATCGAAGCTTTCCCAGCGTCTCCGAGAATTTTACTTAGGCGCCAGAATTTTCTTGTTCAGCATATCTAACTTGTCACGTAGGTATTTGATATGCGGAATTAATGTAAGACCAGAGTCGAGCACTACGCCTAGGTAGGTAGTCTGGGGTTTCCACCTTAGTGAGTTCCCGCAGATACGAACCGTGGGGCGATTTCGGTCAAAATTTGCTCTTAAAAAGAACAGCATGAGTCTTCTTGATTGATATGGATAGTTTATTCATTTTCCAATTTTCTGAATGAAGAGCTGCAAAACAACCTCGAGGCCTTTGCGGCTATTTGAGCTGACCATAATGGCTAGATCGTCTGCATATGCCAAGCTTTCTCCGCACTCGGTAGGGAGACAAGCTAGAAGTTCATCTAGGAGAAGGTTCCACAAGAAGTGTCCTAGAACCGATCCCTGTAGACAACCCCTATCCACACTCCGATTATACTGGCAACTACCCTGCGAAAAGGTTATGGATCTGTCTGAAAGGTATGAGCAAATGACACCGGAAGGGAGAGCGGAGTCTGCGCAACACCGACGGCCACCATATAAAATCAGATGCCCCATCAATGTCTCCTAACAGGCCAGCAATATACTGCATTTCTGAATCACGAACATATCCGGCATCCTCAGTACATTTCCCGGAGCGGAAGCCGTACTGATTTCCTGATTCTTGGCCAGAAGCCGAATGTAAAGGAGCTATTCGAGCCAGTAGGAGGTGCTCTAACAGCTTCCCCATCTCATTTAGGAGGCAAACCGGTCGGTAGGACTTTGGATCATCAGGCGGTTTCTTTTTGTTCTTAAGTAAAAGACATATATTTCCTTCTTTCCATGCCTTAGGAAAGTACGAAAGTTGTAGGCAGGAGTTGTATAGAATCAGTAGAGAGTCATGGTGGTAAGTCCAGACTTTCTGAATTATGAAGCCTGATATTCTGTCAGGGCCCGGGGCGCAATAATTGCGCATCTTGCTTAGAGCATTCTGATGTTCCCACATATCAAAGGAATTCGCTCTCGGTAAGAAAGTTGACCATTCTCTTTCATTTTCATCACGCACCACGGTTTGAGCTGAGCTTTCCATGTCATCCATTGGGATGAGACGGCCTAATATCGCCTCCGCCGTTCGTTTCCATGTGTAATCTCCACTAGGTGTGTTTTTTCAGTTATCACCTTGTATGCTGTGGACCATGGGGGTCTTCTAGCTTCTCTTTTAACGAAATTCCGTCAGTTCTCCAATTTTGTCTTCTTGATGGAATCTACATATTTGTTTCTAGTACTTTTCACTTGTATGACCATTTTTAGTTCAATTTCTTGTGGATAGCCTCTTTTCTTTGCTTGTCGTAACCTTTTCCTTAGTCGGTTGAGGTTCGACTTGTCTCTGCATAGCTCCTGTGTCCACCACCTCACTTCTTAAAGGAAGTGTGTGGTGGATGGAATTGACGTACATGCTGATTCATAAGTGGCAGTAGTCATTTTCAATATCAGCGTGTCCAGTTCAGAAGTGTAAGTACTTTCAATGTTTATGTTGTGGAGGCTACTCTCCAGCTCAACATCAAACAGTTCCCAATCCCCGTTCCGTGGGAGGAACTTGGATTGGTGCGAATCAGTCAAGAGGTGGGTATTTATGCTTGCACATAGCATGTCGAAAATAATTGGTCGGTGATCACTGCTTAACCAGTCCTCTTTCAGCCAGATAATAATCTGGCAGCGTTTTGTGTTCCAAGTGTTACGTCAATGTTGGACTCGCCATTTGAAGAGGCGAATGTAGTCGGGAAGCCCGATTCGTTCAACATTGATTAATCGTAACGTAACATTAGATCCTCAAGAAGTGCACCTCGGTAATCTCTAGAATTTGAGTACCACAGTGGTGATTTGGCGTTCGCGTCCATAGAGATAATTATGTTGCCCCGATTATTAGCCAGCGTTTTCAGTATATTTCCAGTTTGTGAAAGAAACGTGTAATTGTCTGAAGAGAATTTACAGTATACGTTCACTAGGAATATTGTTTCTCCATTAATGGAGAAGCTTATAACACTGATGTGTGTAGAGGACCTACCAAACTACACATATTCCAAGTCTGCAACTGATGCCGAAGATGAAGAGGTAGAGAAAACATACAAGTTGCTAGAAGAGAATACTTCAAAAAATTCAAAAAAAATGGTTATGGGGGAATGGAATGCAAAGGTCGAAGAGACACTAAACGATCATTAAGTATGAGAAACCGTGGGTCAACATGGACTCGGCGAACGCAATAATAGAAGAGAGCGCTTAATACAGTTTTTGTGTGGGTAATGGAATCACAATCACAAACACTTATTTCAAGGAACACCTCAGGAGACTATCTACATGGACGTCACCAGGCGGAATATACCAAAAAACCAGATCGACTATATTCTGGTAAACAAGAGATGGAAAATTCCAGTAAAAGATGTGGAAACTAAACCTAGTGCTGAATGTGGTTCCGATCACAAACTACTAAGAGCCGCATTCAAAAAAAAAGTCCGGCAAGCCTTGAACATATACACTTCTACTATTCGCCAAGCAAAATTCCTCAACTGGCAATTGTTCGTCAGAACTAAAGCCAAACGGAGCCCGTGGTCAATCGCCTATAAAACGTTTACTGAGCGCATCTCGGCTCCGTTAACTCTTTCTTCCATGAAAAACCCTCAAGGTTCTCACACAAAGACTTGGCACGAAACCACCCCACACCATACTCTCCCGTCTCATCTCCTTCGACGACGTTGAAGGGGACTCCAACCTCCCCTAATCCAAAATCCTCACCCAAAACGAGGCGTGCCCTACAGGCCCCCCTCTCATTCCCCCCGAACTCTTTACGATACAAGAGCTTGAAAAAGCCATCAGGGCCACACGTAACAACTGTGCCCCGGGCCCTGATTCAATACCAGGTTTCATTATT
The DNA here is from genome assembly GCA_034642435.1 of Megalocaria dilatata. NCBI lineage: Eukaryota > Metazoa > Arthropoda > Insecta > Coleoptera > Coccinellidae > Megalocaria > Megalocaria dilatata. The sequence continues at coordinate 40,167,151 of CM067859.1, read as the reverse complement.
AAAAAAGTCTGGGAAACAAACCCCGACGTTCTGTTATCCTTGTACAACACATGCCTCAAACTTTCCATATTTCCGAGCGCATGGAAGAAGGGCAGGATCTGCCTCTTGCTCAAATCAAAAGACTGGTCTCTGGACGATCCGAAATCGTATCGCCCAGTTTGCCTGTTGAATGAGATGTGCAAGCTCTTCGAACGACTTATCCTCGCAAGAATCGCCCCCCTCTACTCTGTCTCAGGACAAGAATCAGAGATTCAGTTCGGCTTTCGTGCTGGTAGATCGACTGAAGATGCCGTCAGTCGGGTTGTCAACTTCGCTAGATAGGCGGAACAGCCCTACGTGGCTGCCCTCTTTGCCGACATCAATGGGGCCTTTGACTACATTTGGTGGCCGGCAGTAATGCGTCGACTCAGGTCGGCACTGCATGGCTCCGGTTAACTCAGGCTCCTTCCTGAATTCATTTCTATCTAACCGCTCTATTACCTTCAGTCAAAACGACTGCACCTACGAGCGTGAATTCAATAGAGAATTCCCTCAATGATAGGTTCTAGGACCGTTCCTCTGGGACGTACTCTTCGACGAGCTTCTCACTCTTCTTTCTCCTCTCCTGCCTCCCGAGGTCAGCATTAGCGTCGCTTATGCCGATGACGTCGCCCTCATCGTTCGCTCCAAGAGCCGTCAAATTACCAGTCAAATCTCAGTCCTGAAGGATTAGCTGCAAAATAACAAGCGCCAGGTTTCTTACAAAAAGACTCACGCAGTTCTCCTCAAAGAGAAACTGAACCTGAAACGACCACCAAACGTTCGTCTCTCCCAAGGTCCACTACGGTGGTCCACCCAATCTACCTACCTTGGTAGTCCTGGATGCGGGATTATCCTTCTTTCCTCATATTTCTTATGTCCGGTCGAAAATATCAAGCCTGAACATGAAGTTCAGGTGACTCTCTAGAGCAATAGACGACGACGGTAAAAACGCTATGCGCGTTTACTACAAGTCCGTCTTCCTACCCGTGGTTCTATACTGCTCCTCGGTATGGAGCCGCCGCTTAAACAACACCCATTTTCATTGAAACCTATCAATTCTCCTCCTCGTGACGTCAGCCTGTCGAACCTTAGCCTCTTCGGCACTTGAGGTTCTTACGGGCAATATCCCTCTTAACCTTATGGCTGAATTCAATTCTGCTAAATACCATTTCAGACGTGGTCTTAGATACAAATTCCGTGACAGAACATTCGACTCCAGCAATGTCTCTGACACAAATTTCAAAAGTATGTGCATTAAATCTTCCAACGAGTTATGGACTCTGCTCCAAAACTTGTGGCAGGAGAGCTGGTACCTCTGCCCCTCTGGCTGAACTACCCATCTCTGGCTACCCAACGTCTGCTTCTCCAGCGAAAACCCCTATTTCAGCCCCTCTTACTCCCTAACCTGTTTCATCACAGGACACGGCCCTTCAGGGCCACCCTTAGAAAACTATACCTATCCCCCTCATCCTCCTACCTATATGACACGGCGGACGAGACATCCTCCCACGTCTTGTTCGAATGTAGCGAATACGCTACATACCGCCCGCTGGGCATCAAACTCTGCCAACATAATCCCCATCTCTTCATTGACAGCCCAATAGCTATTGTCAAATCTCTGGTGTCGCTAAAGCGATATTGGAAGGTCTATATCAGGACCTAAACTAAATAAACAATATCGAATTTCTCTTACTGCTAAATCACCTGTATAATTCAAAAATTATAATAATCTTACTAATACTATCTTCGTACTATGTTTCAGATAATGCCCTCTAAAATGGCATTTTAGAGGGCATTATGTTATGACGACGGCATAACACTAATATGTATATTATATCTTTCAGCCATATCTAGGTGTCTGCTGGGGCCTACAACCCAGAGCAGATGCCTCTATTTTCTTGCAATTTTCCATTCCCTTGTAATCCTTAACTTAAACTTACTAACACTATCTTCGTACTATGTTTCAGATAAACCCTTTTAAAGTGGCTCAAGAAGATGTCATAATACTAATATTTATATTATATCTTTTAGCCATATCTAGGTGTCTGCTGAGGCCTACAAACCAGAGCAGATGCCTCTCTTTTTCTTCTCTTTCCTTTTCACTCTTTTTATTTCAATCTCTCATGTAATTCCTTGTAAAACTAGTCATATCTTCTCTTACAGCTTTCTGAGGGTCCGCTGGGGCTGAGCTAGTCTGAGCGGAAACCCGAGACTACTATGATGATAAACATACATTTAAAATTAGCGAGGAGCTCTGCTCACATGCTAATAAGTACTACTCTGAATATATGCTAACGTAAATCGCCTCCCAATTTGTTTCTTTACCTTGATGTGGTAGGGGTGCTTGTCATGACTAAAATCCTAGTTTTATTTCGGTGAAATGAAGGATTAAGTCTTGATGCCTAAAGCAGAGACTTCGCGTCATGTCGCGGGACCCTTGTGGTGGAAAATTCATCCGACTGGGGCCCTAGCTTCATCGCAAAGGTGAAATTGAGGGCTTAGTTACATTGTCAAACGGAGTGACAAATGTGTCTGTCGAAGCTTAGGGCTTACACCCTTAAAACTAGCGTTTCTCTACCCTATTGCAGTAAATCTCCTGATTTTTCTGTCCAATGGCCGAGTGCGTTATGTATGATACTGCGTTACCTCGGGGGGGTAGAGGCCCTAGGGAAGTATTCGTACGACCTAGCCACTCAATTTGGCATTGGACTCGAGGGGGCAGTGGTTTAAAGTCTGCATGCTAGACTAGAAGGGCATTCCATCTATCTGGCTGCAGTAACTCAGGATAAATTGCGAGACGTTTCCGGGGTTTTTGGATCTCGACGATACGGTTTAGAGCGTTGGTGCTTGAAGCCAAGATCAATCGAAAGACTTCACAAGGGTTCGTGGGTCTTGACGTACGGGTCGAATTGACGGTGCGTGTTCCAGGATCAATTGAAGCATCGATTCTTGGGATTTTCTTGAGTCTGCTTCTGGTGGGTGGGAGTAAGAAGCTCCTTCGGCGTGTGAGATGCGTCCCAAACAACTCTGGTACTGACAGTGCAGATCCAGTAGCCGTTGGATAATGCTACGCTGCTACCAGTCATGGTGTGGGTTTTCGAACTGAAGCCGAAACTGAAAGCGGGGTGGGTTCAACTCTTCGTAGTGGTTCTCACTTTGCGCGATGATAGGGCTTACCCTCATCACATAACTTGCTCTTGGGTAGATAATAGAGACTGCTGATTAGTTACCTGGTGAAAGGGCCATGCTCATATAACAGTAACTTAACCTGGTAGAATTTTCGATGTGCTAACGAAGAAAACTTTCTTCATACTGAAGTCATATCTAATTACGCCGAAATGCTAATAATTAGCACTTATATCCAAATGAATTCCTATGCGATGCGAATATAGGTACGTAGTTGAGATGCATTCATTGGACATTACAGCCTACTGAAGATTGAAGGCAATACGCTTTGAAACATGTGCGTGTCTGCTTCTTATGCCCCAGCGAAAAACAAAACCTATTCGGGCTTATTTGAGTCTTGAACTGTTACATTCTATCCCCGTTTAAGTTTCATCTTTGCCCGTATAAATCTTTCATGTAATTTCTTTTTAATAAGGTCATTCGAAAACGTACGTGACAAGTATCAATATAAAATCGGCAGATACATTGCATTTAACACATATCAATTTTGAGGTTATGGAAAATAAAATAGAATAAAAGATATACGCTCGCTCCAAAAATTGAAATTCACTATAAAAATAGTTAGTATTTCAGTGATAGTGTTCGTGAAGTTCGTACTATTTAAGGTCATAAAAGCATCTTCCAACTCTACTATAGCGATTTTTTTAATGTTTGAGCGCACGAGGAAAGGGAAACCGATGTCACCTAATTTGTACCCCGAGAGGAAAGTTGTGTCCTGTTTACCCGTCTGAACTGTTGAAAATTATATACTAAAGGAATCACATCAGCTGGAAGCGCGTTCCATAACTGCCCAGTTCGGTGGGAGGACTTCTGATAAAGAGAAGTTCTCGTAGTTCTTAATACAACTGCATAAGGATGTGCTAGTTGCCCAGCTTAGTGTAGCGTGCGAATCTTCCGGCAGCTGGCATCATTTCCTTCTGCTGCATCAAGAATAGACCGTGATAATATCTCTAAAACTGAGCTCCAAAGATGAGAGCGCCTATTAGAGTCCTTGTATGATCTGGGCTTTACACAGTAGAAGAAGCTGATCTGCATAGAAGTATTTTCTAGCCTTGAAGAAATATGCCAGCTCATTTGCAAAATACTTTGCAATGTCAGTCATATGTTGACAGTCACGCCAAGAAGATGCATGGAATGCTTTGGCTGAAGCATCTGGTTTTCCATCGTCCAGTCAAAAGTCACGAATTGAGTTTTGCGAGAAAAAGTTGTTGTTTCTGTCTTTGAGGCTTTGAATTGTACCAGAATCCGTTAACCCCATTTGTTTATCTTTTTGAGATCTTCGTTCGTGAAATCGATTTGCTGGCATCTTTGGAGGTGAGACTCAAAGGCTTGTCTCTGGTGAAAAAAGACATCAGCGTGTTACCATCCGCGAAGCTCACAATGTGGTCCCCGGTCGTACTAAGAAGATCTTTTATGTAAATCAGGAAGAAGGTGGGAGACAAAACTGTATCTTATGGCACTCCAGCTCACGTTGAAACCACTGGAACCCACGACCACATGAATGTCCCTGTTGGTGAGGAAACTATTCATCCCATCCCAGAAAAACCATGCGAAGATAGCTTACTCAGAAGAGCCTTACGCCAGATTATTTTCTCCTGTCGTTACTTTGAAACTTATTTTTTGAAAAAAGAAGAATCAGGAGCATTTAAAAGAAGTTTACTTACTAAGAGTTACCAAGAACGCTGTTGAAAGTATGTTTTTAAATCGCTCAGGAGGTTTGTTTCCAAGAACCTTCCTCTGCCGCTTCAAAATACAATGGGAATGTCATAAGGGCGTGTCTTTGTTATTACCATCGAGCACACGCGTCAAGTTACAGTGCCACAGAATATTTGACACAGAAATAAGCGGCTAAAATAAATGTAGTGATGTAATTTATATAATCTATGAGCGATTCTATCGCTTGTATGATCCTTCGAGAATACGGATCTCTTCAATGGATTTAATAATTTGGTTGGACACTTCCTATGGACATTGCTAAAGCAGTTGGATCTGAATTTCGTGAAATCCTAAAAATAACTCTTTAATGACGAACGCCTTTGTGATTCCCCTATCATCTTTCCGAACATACAATAACGGTAAAGTTCACACATTTGATCAGTTTTTGAAATATCTTGAGTTGTATCGAATATCGAAGTCCTGCTCACTCGCGTTTTCATTAATAAAATCATCATTCTTAAAGTACTGACTAATTTTAGGTAACTTCTGATTTTTTCTCCAGTCTTCCTCTTTTTCTTTCGTTTTCGCTTCCATTTAGATATTTTTCAGAGCTAGACATGTTGATATTTGACTTTCATAATAAATTTTACTCTGCCTCCACTTGCAGTTTCAATAAAACAAAAAATACAAGAAATGCAAGATATAAATGACCAATTATTATGAGAATCGAACAAAGAATGTGCATTAGAGCCCTCCGTAAATAAAAAATAGATATCCGGGATTCCTCTAACACTGGGAGCGTTTTTAGCTCACGCTAGCGCTTAAAAAAAATACTTTCTTGGTTAATAAAATCAGCGAATTACCCGCCTGTCACTAGCTCGCTCGCGTCACCAATATTCCGCGACAAAAAATTAAGCAACCAATGGATGCGTTCTAAAATGGATCGACATCTTTTTTTTTTCTTTGAATTGAAATCTTAATGATTAGTTGAACACTTAAATGCATCATGCAACATATGTGGATCAGCTCATAATACGATCATACTGATTTCAAATTGAACAAACTGCATAGTGCTGCCGAAAGTACCTATACAGTGTACTGAACTGAATGTTTGATTGATTCGGTCTTTACTTGGTGGAAACTCATTTTAATTAAAAAATATATGACACAGTTTTTTAATTTCCACAAAAATATTTATAATACAATTGTTTCACCACGATATCGCTTCTTCAGGTATCTACATTCTACTGGTTGATGGTGTCCAGTGTAACAGAGTTTAAATCCGTGTCGCAAGTCGTTGCCTACGATGCCAAACTAGCACGAATTACACTTCCACCCTTTTCTCTAGATTTGGCTCCAGAAATTTTTACCTGTTCGGAAACATAAAATAAATACTTGCCGAAAAGAGATTTGGCTTCAAATGAGGTGATCACCGAAACAAACGGATAGAGATAAATAAATATTCAAGAAAGGTATCGAAAGGTTAGAGTAGCGCTGAAATATTTGTATCACTTTCATTTTATTCAATGATAAAGTCAAAATGGATCAAAAAAGTTATTTTCTTCATTAAACTGGAAACTTATCAACTGATATATTATGTGCATTAAGTCGATTATATCTTCTAGTTCTTCCAGCTTCTATATAAATTCCGCATTCAGGAGACCTCCAGTTTCTTCAACTTTTACTCTACAATTCGCATACAAAAGTTGTCCATACTTAATTATTGGTCTACACATGATTTGTAAATTCTTAATGATATTTTCGTATCAATTTCTTGCCTTGTTGAACATCTAGTGTTTTGCTATGGAGATTATTTTTTCTTTACCCGTTTGTATGCAATTTCAGACTGGCTTGTCTAATTACATTCCAAGGTATTTTATTGATGGAGTAGGTTTAACTTTTTTATAGTTTATAGAAAAGGTTATCAAATAATATTTGTCAAATGTTGCTTTCTCTCAATAAATTCTCTGATCGACAAAATTTCCAAATGATCCCACTTAACCATTTTGAACATTCTTAATTGAGGGCTCCTTTTTTTAAGGTTGACTTAATGAAACACATGTTGTTTTTATTTCTACTGTGTCGATACACGACTCAACTCTGACACGTAATCAGAGCATCCCACAGAAATCTATTCTGCTCTACCGCAACTTCCCCGATTCATCATAGACGGAGCGGCAGCTCTCCGTGTCTCTCCATAATTCTCTCTGGTTTCAAATAGCAGAAATAACCAGCGCTTATTTCTTCCTTCCCAAAAAAACAAGACAACAGGCATCATTAGTAGGGTTCCATCCAATAGCCGACCTGAAGGACCATGGGTATGAAAAAGCATCATAGCTCAATAACCATTCATTTTTGATCCCTAGTTAACCGACCAAATGACCTATAGTATAACCATGAAGGATGACGTCAAATTTCCAATAGCCTATATAGAATATATAGGAAAATAGAATCAGAATTTCTCTATCTTGAATATATTAGCAGGAAATTAAATTGAGTATTTGAAAATAAAAACCACAACACAGTAGAGCTTAAAATTCAATTATAATTGAACGGCTCCTTCCTATTCAACTTTGATTTATTGGAATAAAAGCACAAGTTTCGATAGTAATATCAAAATCAAACTGAAAATTTGATAATATACTATAGACTACAGGCCCATGTTGAAAAAATTATGGGTCATTTGAACCACCCGGTGACCTATCTAGAACGATACAAGAGCTTAAAATAATAAGATTCAGCACTATGCCGTCACTTGTAAGCTGTCCAACTGAGTGCAGGTGAGAATTCGAAAGTACAGGTAGAGTGAGTACATTTTGGTCACATAGTTCTGTACGGCATTCTTACCACCGATAGATCCATGAAAAATAATAAGAAAACGCACAGTGCCGTAAAAAAATGGTGCGCCACATAGTCGGAATTTTTTTTTTATTTTCCTACAATTACCAGGGTAAATTTGGTCATTTGATTTCGTACGGCATCTGTGTCATACTATTTCAATACTGCTTCTAATCCATTATGCCGCAACGCCGTACAAAAATCATGCGACAAGGGGAAAAAATCGAGGGTTGCAATCCCCTCTCTTTCCGTGGTCCAGGGGGTGATTTGACATAACATGAAATAAATTTAGTTTGAAAGTATTTTATGCATAGATAATATTTTTTCATATGCCGTACATTTTCGTTGGTCCAAAGGGGAAAAAACTGAAAAAGAAAAAACCCATATAACGAAATGTAAGGTGAAATTTTTATTATACGGCATTTAGATAGTTTATTTGTACTAATTTTCATAGTCTTTTCGTGATTCTATGTTCCTAGTTAGAAACTATGTTAAATATGGGTTTGTATACTATCGATTTATACCAAAATATAGACATGTTGTCACTGATAATTCCAAAATACAACATATTTTTGAGAAGTACTCAGGACACTAAAGTTAGCAGGCACCTGTAAAATTTAAGCTTTTATTTCAGAAATGGACAAGTGGAAAAAAAAATATTTAAAAAATTTGTACTTACAGTCCACTACTGAAACAAACTTTCAATGTTCTGCAAGAATATGTATGCGTTTTATACAACGTAAGGGCAAGAAAAACAGTCAACGAAGCAAGGTGTATCATATTTGAGACATTTATATGCCGAAAAGTAGTAATGAAGCTTTCAAAAAGACAGCTATGAAATTGGAAGCAACGTCTTTTCCCCCTTGTTTCCGGGAGTTGGAGCAACATCTGAAGAGAAGTACCTAAATAGCACAGATTTGGTGTAATGCCTACAAACAAGTACCGTCGATCTTGTTTCCAATAAACTATGGATGGGTTGTTAATGACGATCGGTACGATTTCGATTGGTTTCACGGCGAGGAATGCCCCCAAAAAGTCTGTGACATAACGGAATCTGATGAGGAATCATGTGAAAAATATAATGACGTCATAGGTAAATAAATAAATCTTTACATCTTTAATTTGTACGCAAGACTTTGATTTTGACAAATACATATTTATGTTTCAGAAAATAATAGAGAAGATAATTCGGACGTCGATGAAGACGTTGATTCCGATAACAACTCAGCAACTGATTCCGATACTGAATAATTTAAAGAAAAACTATATTTTTTATTATCATCATTAAATTTATCGAATTTTTCTGAAAAATTACCATTTTTTTTATTATTATCATTAAATATATCGAATTTTTCTAAAAAATGATTGTTTTATTCATTCACATCATTATAATGAAACAAATCAATTATATGTATGTATCAATAATGTTTGAAGTATATATTAAACCAAAAAGTATAGAAAACTGTTAATAATGTGATTGACAGTTTCAATTCTTGGACATAATATACACACCGTTTCAGTTCAGTTAGACGTCATAGTGATTTTATCAATTGTTCTCTTCAAAAATATGTTAATACCGTATTGTATCAGATGGCCATAAAGTACCCTTAAAATTGTAGCGTCACTTTCATCAGCCTAAAAGATATGGTGTGCATAAAAATGTACGGCATCATTTTTTCCTAATTTATCTATGTTAATACTATTTAAAACAAGGGATAAAATGTAGAAAACTGCTATATTTCATTAATCTATGATATTTAAACTTTTACAATAATTGACAAAATTTCAGTTTTTGTATTTCTCATTAATTTTTTTAGAACGGTTTCTTTTGAACGGCAATACTATATAACAATTGTATTTTACAATATCATGTTGAAAAAAAGTTCCCGTACAGGATCAAATGATTTTATAGCTCTATAAATCAAGGATACGATGAAATTAAGATAATTATTGATATACATTCAAATGAACAATCAGTTTTTGACGGCATTATTTTTTATAGTACTTTTGAGTGCTAGATAATGTTTTGGAACCGAAGCCGTACTTTTTCAAATCACCCCCTGGACCACGGAAAGAGAGGGGATTGCAACCCTCGATTTTTTCCCCTTGTCGCATGATTTTTGTACGGCGTTGCGGAATAATGGATTAGAAGCAGTATTGAAATAGTATGACACAGATGCCGTACAAAATCAAATGACCAAATTTACTCTGGTAATTGTCGGAAAATAAAAAAAAAATTCCGACTTTGTGGCGCACCATTTTTTTACGGCATTGCGCGTTTTCTTATTATTTTTCATGGATCTATCGGTGGTAAGAATGCCGTACAAAAATATGTGACCAAAATGTACTCACTCTACTTGTACTTTCGAATTCTCACCTGCACTCAGTTGGACAGCTTACAAGTGGCGGCATAGTGCTGAATCTTATTATTTTAAGCTCTTATATCGTTCTAGATAGGTCACCTGGTGGTTCAAATGACCCATAATTTTTTCAACATGGGCCTGTAGTCTACTACTATTAAACTAAAATTCCAGCTAAGATTTTCCTTATATCAACAAACTATTTTGGAAATATAATCGCCATACATCTACTTTCAGCTTGCATCTATAAAGTATCAAATAATATAGCCATTTGAACAGATGAAGTAAATATTTATTTCAAATAATCCTGTATAAATTTGGTAAAATTTATTGTTGTATTCCAATACTAATAAATTTAAAAATCTTGAATTAAAAATTTCCTCAACATTGTCGTCTATTAAATAAATTATTAATTAACCCATGAATATTTGAAAATATTTCTTTATTTATACACAATATTGAAAATCTAAGAAACTAAAAACAAAAATCTTAAACTATTCAACATTACACAACATCATTTACTCAGATTCTCTCTCATAAACATAATTGAGAAAAGATTTTTCAATTTTCGGACTTGAATTTGAAAGAACAAACTCTCCGCTAGGTCCAACAACAGCTTCCATTAACAAAGTGTTATCTGATTCTTCTGCTGCATTTGCCTCTGTTGATAGAATATTATTCTGTGGTTCTTCTGCATTAATAACTTGGTCATTGGAATTCACGATTGAAAAGTTTGAGGCATTTATCAAATCATCTGTTACCTTTCCTGCAGAAAAACAGAATATTATTTATACTGTTGATGTCATTTCTATGTTTTTGTATTCAATGCAGTTTGCATACTGAAGTATGCGAATTTACGTGAACATTCAGTATTTCTTCATCTTATTTGAATGAATTTGACAACTGTTTCACAACATATAACCCTATATAATGTGTTGAATAATCGTCCATGTCATTTGGCTCTTTATTTTTGCTCAATTACATGTAGATCTGCGAGAAATAATATATTTTGATTGATTGGCAAAAAGAGAAAAAATAATTGCACAATAATATAAGGTTGTTCCAAAAGGAATTTCGCTTTTTCCCAAGAGAGGATTTAATTATATTTTTTCAAACCCAATTTCACACTTAAGCCACATAATAATTATATGTTTTGAGAGCTGATATAGCAAGGTTTGTGGGTGAAAAAGTTCAATTAATTCTACAGTATTGGATGGAGTAGTCCGTTACTTTGTGAGAGTTCATTTTAATGGAATGAAATAAGGAATTACTTTGTTTTCTATCACTTTTTATTATAACTGATATACAGTGACTCGAGTTTCGTAGTGTTTACTACATTTTCAAACTGAACGAACAAATTAGATCTCAACTATTATATATGGGGATTGTAGGCTTCGGCAGAGCTTCGAAGAGAGGGGTTTTCCAAAGTTCCGTCTGTTCGTTAAGTAGTTTTATTATTGGTACGTGCTTTTTATATTTTTCAATTTCTATGGATTCCAGGATGTCAAGTTTTTTCCCTTTCGCTTCCACGTGCAAGATAACAAGGTTGTTCAATTCTGGGAAGGTGTGATCTGTAGTGAAGAAATGGTTCGCAAAATTGGAATTATTCTTCCGGTTCCTAAAAGCAGATTCATGCTCTTTGTACCTTTTATGGAAAGGTCGGCCCGTTTGACCTATATACACACCATAAAATTTCTAATCTCTTTTTTAATCCGAAAGACAAAGAGAACCGACTGAATAATTCTGGAGTCTATAAATTAAGTTGTCAAGAGTGTAATAGTGTGTATATAGGTCAAACGGGCCGACCTTTCCATAAAAGGTACAAAGAGCATCAATCTGCTTTTAGGAACCGGAAGAATAATTCCAATTTTGCGAACCATTTCTTCACTACAGATCACACGTTCCCAGAATTGAACAACCTTGTTATCTTGCACGTGGAAGCGAAAGGGAAAAAACTTGACATCCTGGAATCCATAGAAATTGAAAAATATAAAAAGCACGTACCAATAATAAAACTACTTAACGAACAGACGGAACTTTGGAAAACCCCTCTCTTCGAAGCTCTGCCGAAGCCTACAATCCCCATATATAATAGTTGAGATCTAATTTGTTCGTTCAGTTTGAAAATGTAGTAAACACTACGAAACTCGAGTCACTGTATATCAGTTATAATAAAAAGTGATAGAAAACAAAGTAATTCCTTATTTCATTCCACTAATTCTACAGTAGTTTTTGGTTGGTGGCCTTTTGAATATGGAGAGCAATAAGCAGCAATTTTGTCATATTTTACTTATTTACTATAGAAAAGGTAACAATGCTATTCAAGCCAGAAAGAAATTAACCGATGTATATGAAGAAGATGTGTTGACAATATGCCAGTGCCAAAACTGGTTTACAAAATTTCGATTCGGCAATTTTGATGTCGAATATGCGCCACTTTCCGGAAGACTGGTTGAAGCTGATAAAAACATTATAAAGGCATTAGTTGATGCAAATTGGTGAATAACAACACATGAGATCGGTTAGACTGTTTATGACTACTATAAAGGCCTGGATTTAATCTAGAAGCTTGATATATGGGTTCCCCATGTTCCGACGGGGAGAAATTTGTGTTGTCGCGTTGACGCCTGTGATTCGCTTCTCAAACGTCACGAGAATGATCCATTTTTGAAGCGCATCATTACCGGGGACAAAAAATGGGTTGTATATAACAATGTCAAACGCAAGAGAGATCATGGGGCAAAAACGTTGAACTGGCTCAAAGCATTTCGCAAGCCAATATCCATCAAAAAAAGATGATGCTGGAATGGTGGGATTTTGAACTTTTTTTTTTTTTTTAGTTTTTACCGGATAACACAACAATCAATTCGGAAGTCTACTGTCATCAGCTGTATGAACTGAATGATGCATTTTAACAGAAAAGGTGTAGTGTTCCACCAAGATAATGCGAGACCTCATACAAGTTTTGTCACTCGCCAAAAGCTTTTGCAGCTTGAATGGGATACACTGCCACACCCACTATATTCTTCAGATCTGGAGCCTTCGGATTATTAATTGTTTCGGTCATTGTAAAATTTTTTGGACTTTAAAACCTTCACTTCAATCAATAATCAATACGGAACTCTATACTGTCATCAACTGGACAAACTGAATGATGCACTCCGAAAGAAAAGACCAGAATAAATCAACCGAAAAGGTGTAGTGTCCCACCAAAATAATGCGAGACCTCATTCAAGTTTGGTCACTTGCCAAAAGCTTTTGCAGCTTGAATGGGATACGCTGTCACACCCACCATATTCTCCAGATCTGGCGCCTTCGGATTATCATTTGTTGCTGTCATTGGAAAATTTTTTAGACGGTAAAACCTTAACTTCAAATGAAGTCAAAAATCACCTGGACCAGTTTTTTGCCAGCAAAGACTAAAAATTTTATGAGCGTAGAATCATGCTACTACCAGAAAGGTGGAAAAGGTATTGTACTAGAATGGCAACTATATAATTCAATAAAATATTTATTCATTATACGAAAGTTGTTTTTCATTTTTCTCAAAAAAAAAAACGAAATTACTTTCCGAACAACCCAATATATAGCTGAATAATGGATGGAGTAGATCGGTACTTTGTGATAGTATGGAATGAGTAAAATCTAGAAAAACACTCTCGTGAAGTCAGAAGCTTTTGCGCCTGTTCTTAAAAATCGACATTTATGATGACGAAAAATACAGAATTCTGCGATTTGTCATATGTAAGTCGAATGATCATCATATTTTGCTCTTTTAGGACAAAAAAAAGAAACACATGTTCCATCCATACAAAATTACATTTTTACACGCATAATGAAGATTATGAGGATCATCGATTGCAATGCTGTGAAGACATGAGTTTGAATGGGATACACTGCCATAACCAGGATATTCTCCATATATCTGGCGCCTTCGGATTATAAGTTGTTCCGGTCATTGCAAAATTTTTCTACGGTAAAACTTTTACTTCAAATAAAGAGGTCAAAAATCACCTAGATAGGCTTTTTGCCAGCAAAGACCAAACATTTTATAAGCGTGGAATCACGCCACTACCAGAAAGATGGCAAAAGGTGTTTGTCCAGAATGGCCAATATATAATTTAATAAAATATTCATTCATTATACGAAAATTGTCTTTCATTTTCCCAAAAAAAAAAAATCGAAATTACTTTTTGCACAACCCAATAAGTTGAACGGAAGGGGAAATTCGGAAGAAAAATCAATACAACTAGCTGGGATAATGTTTTCTTTTGAGAAATAGCAAACAATCCTGGAAAAGCAGGAGTAACGATTCAAGACTGTAGAGAGGAAAGCAGTAGAGCCTCAAAAAAGTTTCAATTACTGAGGGAGTCTATGATGAAAAGAGGCTGAGTTAAGCCGAAAAAATATGCTTATTGGACTAAAGTTATTCATTTTTGGGGCCTCTAAAAGGTTTAATCTATTGGATTAATTTTCTATGTGAAGAACTTCAACTATATTCGCGAATGGTAGAAATTAGTATTTTTTTTTTGTTATCACCAAACAATGTGGCTTATCCAAAAATCCCAACATATTGAATTTCATTTGGGGCCATATAAAGTTTGCATTTTGAACTAGTGGTTATTTCGAGTCTAGCAACACTTCTGTTATTCTTGTTTTAACAGAAAGTTAGTTTAATATTTGACATTAACCAAATGGGTCGATTCACGCTTGAACAAAACTGGGAAATATTAAAAGCTTATTTCCAAAGTGGTGAATCTTCTATCTAAATTGTTATAAATTTACATGGAAAATTCAATAGAAATGATTAAATTTGTGAACAGAGTTCGTGAAACTGAATCGTTATTTCATAAAACAACGTGTTACATATTATTGTCCAGTAAGCACATCTTAAAACATTGCTGCTGTAGTCCAGAATTTGGCTGAACATTCATCAACATCAACTCGTCATTGTGCTCAAGAACTGAACATTTCTCGCACTTCTCTGTGGAAAATTTTGCATAAAGACTAATGATCACATGGCCGAAGATGAGCCATTTTTAGTGATGAAGCTCATTTTCACCTCAGAGGACAATTTTTTGTGTGGATCCGTTAAGGATAAGTGTTACACTAACCATCCAGAAGCCATTGGTGCCTTAAAACACGAAATCAAAGTTGCCATTCGTGAGATTGAGCCCCAAACAATCGACGATGTACCGAAAAATTGGGTTCTTCAGGTGGGGTTCTGTAGCCAGTCATTCGAATGAATTTTTTTTCATGAGTAACTATCAAGGTTCAACCTTTCTAATAAACTCATAACTTTGAAAAAATATTCATTAGTTTTTTATTTATAGTCAATCAAAAATTCAAATTTTAAATGGCCCACCTATCTACCAAATTTTTACACAATGATCGCAAGAATACAGGTTTTTGGGGGTCATGTAAACGTTTTTGGGGGTCATGTATACGGTCTGTAACATGCTTTTAGGATTTAGATCGATATGAAGTTTTATACATATTTAAACCCCCAAAATTTCGTCCTGAAATATATTAACATTAGATCCAGACATCCTGTATATAAAAAGTACTGCCTAATACTAGAAATATTATAAAAATTCAAGTTACCTGAAAATTTGTAATAGCCCCAAATCCACAGCTGATTCTCCATGCATTTTATATATCCAATTACTTTAGCGAAGAAGTTATTTATATTGATCTTCGGATGTGATTCGATATAATGCCATGCTTTCAACACATTTTTCTTCTGCGAACTGCTAAGATCTCTACCAAACGATTTCTTATTATCTGAAGAATACGTAGTTTGCAGGAAGTTCTCCAATTCGATGAGTTTTTCAACAACATTGATTAATGTCAAATTCTGACGTTGCATTTTCCCTTTGTTAAGCATTAAGAAATCTCTTAGTTTTTTGAAAGGAGCTATTACATTTTCATTAATACGATTTTCGAGTCTATGTACGCAGAATAAATCAGGAGTTACTTTTTCCATCCATTGTTCCTTAATATGGTCGAAGAGCCCTGAAAAATAGAAATATATTTCAAGAAATAATCAAGCAAAACATGATAGTTCAAGAAGTAACCGATTTGATGTATAGATGGCTTTATGGTAGAAATTATCAACCATATACATATTTTTTTAATTTCACATGCTGCTTCATTCACAAGAGTAAAATATTCACAAAAAGAATTTAAACAAAGCTAAACGAGATGTCAAGAGAAAAATTGCAACATACTATGTCAGAAATGGATTATAGTTGAATAAATTTTTCTGTTATTCCGAAAATAGTTTTAAAAAATGTGCTGATATGTAATTGATTAAGATCAACTTCAATAATTTGAGGTTATGCACCCCATGGGCAGATTTTGTCTATTCCCAAAAATAATCTTCCAATTTTCACTTGAAATCTTTCCTGTAAATTTCAGGTCTTCAAGTAATTTTTTCAATTCAATATTTGCTAACTTCGGTCTTTCAGATATTCATATTAATGCCTACTAAAGTAAAATACTTGAGCTAATATTTCTTAAATTGTGCAACAATTGTTTGGTTAGTGACATTTTAACATCTTCAGGTGTAGAAAAACATCATGAGTTTTTGACAGTTTTTGAAAGTTCCTGAGTTTCATCCAAAATAGGTTGAATGAAGGAGATTTGTTCAGAACTGCTTGCTTAGTAAGCAAATAATTTTCTGTTGTACATATTTATTTCTTAGCCTCTAAGATATTTTATCTATTGGCTTTATTTTCTATGTGGATAACTGAAATTATGATTCGGGATAGACCCAATTTTAGAGTTTCAAGAGTAAGAAAAAATAAACACATATATATAAAAAAACGTCAAATTTTTTTTTGCGATACTGTGAAAATATCATTCATGATGATAAAAAAATATTATCGTGAAAGTTTGAGCCCTTAATAATAAGTATTAAGGGGTGTATCATTACGATTACTGGTTTTTTAACAGTAATCGCATTTTTTTACTCAAAACTCGTTAATTTTTAATCTGAAAAATTCGAGCGATGCTTATTCTTAAAGGAAATTAAATTCCCTAGAAAAAGGCTATCTTTGTGAATTTATGTAAAACTAGCCGTTTGCTTGTAATCGTGCATTAAACATTGATTTATTTTCTCAATTTTGCGTTTCGATTTTGCATTTTTGTAACTACCAGAAATATCAATATTTTTATGGTTTAAAATACTTATTTTTGAAGTTTCTCAACATTTTTAATTATTAGAAGTACAAATAAGTTTCCGCCGTTTTATTGTAGGTGGCGCGGCACGGAGTTTCGGTTAGCTTTCGCAGATGATAACCGGCTTAAAAAATAGTTTGGACATTCAAGAACAACATAACCTATTAATATCATTAATTTTATATTGGTAAAATATAATTTGTATAAGTTGAAAATGTCAAAATTTGAGCCAAGTAAGCGTCATTTGCGGGAAATATTAGTTTACTTCTTTAATTTAAAGAAATCTGCTGCTGAGGCGCATCAATTCCTCGTAGAAGCATATGGTCAGGGTGCTTTGAGTGAGAGAACGTGTCGAGAGTGGTTTCAAAAGTTTAAAACGGTGATTTCGACGTAGAAGACAAAGATCGCAGTGGAAGGCCAAAAATTTACGAGGATGCAGAATTGGAGGAATTATTGGAGGAAGATTCATCTCAAACACAAAAAGAACTTGCTCTAACATTAGAAGTCACTCAGCAAGCAGTCTCACATCGTTTAAAATCATTAGGAATGATTCATAAACAAGGAAACTTATTTGTACTCCTAATAATTTATCGTTTAGTTATCTACAATATAGATAACTAACCGTTAAAAAGCAAAATATACATTGATAAATTATGATTTTATGAAAAAAAGTTCAGTAGTCCAATAAAATGAAGTTATTCTCAATATTTAAGTGATAAATTTTTCGATCAAGTGGAAAAAATCATGTGTAACGCGAAAAAAAACGATAAATTACTTTTGAATTTACCTTCAACGTCGAATAACTTTGGAAGGAGTGAACTTAATTAAAAATGTTAAGAAACTTTTTTTTGTAGAGTATTAAATTTTCTTTAAAAATCTAACATCCACCTCATTCAGCCCGGAACAGGGCACACCACAAGGTTCCCCACTTTCCCCTCTGCTCTACAATATTTTCTGATGTGACATAGCTGTAACAATGAACAATACCTTCTACTTTATGCCGATGATACCATTTTATTTTCAATTTCAATGGCCTTTGACCGTGGTCAGTAAAGAACGGTTATTATTATTATTATAACAAATAAAATTCCATGTATGCCAACGATCTTTTGAAGACAGTGCATGACTGACCATAATTTCAGATTTCTCCACATAGACAACTAATCCACTACATTCTAGGGGCACTCGAAATAAATAGGAGCAATAAGAAACACATTTTGTTGAATCTTTTTTGAATAAAAGTCTAGAATTCCCAAAAACAGTCAAAGCCTGAACAGCTTTTTACCCACCTACTTAAGGAGATCGATGTGAAAGAAGTAACTGTACTCACCTGAAGAAGTTGAAATAAAAATAACAAAAAAATAGTATAATTCAATAAATATCAAGTGTTTTACTTCAATCAAGTTTTTAAAAACTATTTAGAAATGTATATCACCACAAAATCTTCATAAGCAAGTCAGATATAATCCTCGGAGACCTTTTTGCCTACTCGAAATTCAACAAAATGATATTGCCCTACAAGTCGTTCAAAGAAATTAAAAATTTTTGAATTTGTTGAATTTTCACATTTAAATCCAGTACTTCTGTAACTGTACTATAAAAGCAGTCATGGATATAAAAAAAGACACTAACCTCTTGTTGATCTGCTAATGCCCAAATCATGAGCCTGAATTTCAATGTTCTGCAACCCATCACTAATGGTATTGACTGGAAGTAATGGCAACATCAATAACATATGATAAATATTCCGAAAATAAGATGTTGATTCGAGTTCCTTAGATAAACCTAATTCACAGATTTTCTTATATAAATTCTGTGTATAATAAAATACTGAGCCACCAATGTGGGAATCCAAGTAAGTCTCTCCTAAAGCGTAATAGATATTAGCCTCATAATCAGTCACAATCTCGTCGGGACATAAATCGGGAGCCAAAACTTTATGAAGATATCCAAACACTTTTTTGAAGATCTCCATGGTTCTGTTACTGACCAATGCAAACATTATTGGGTAGTACTGGAACATAATAAATTTATTGTTATTGAATTCTGTCAATTTCAGATTATTTTTATTATAATTCAAGAAGAACTAATTTAACAAGTTTACAACAAACTTGTTTGCCTATAGTCTGCTTATAAATTATAAAACCTTAGTAAGTTTACTACTTAGTATGGTTTCACAATGCTTGGTTAACTTTCTTGTAACTTGATGAAAATTTTTTTGGTTAAATTTTGGTTATAAGCAAGTGTTTCACCACATCGATTTGGTTATTACTATTTATTTGAGGTTGACAAAGGATCAGATGTCTAATTTAGTTTAGAAAGATAGAAATATCATATAACCTCTCATTCTAGCCATTCTGCATAACCTAAACAATCGACTTGTCACTTGGACTAAAGATCTTTGATGCGAGTATTTAAGTATTGAATTAATAGGGGGACTGGAAAGTAATGTCGTTTCTGCAGATGTCGATAATTGATTGTCATTTGTACTTTGAAGTCGTGTCAAAGACATTTTAAGGTTATTGTGACTTGTACACTTCTATAATGAGTGCGGACAGCTCAGTGGTTGATTAAAAATAAAAACTTGTTAATAATTTGTTAGTTTGAGTTTAATTTTAAAAAGCGACATTAGTTTCCGGTCCACCTAATATTTTATTCATTTCATCATTAAATGATTGTATTACATACACGGCGAAGCATTTGAAAAAACCTGTCTTCATTTAGACCAAACACGAATATGAGATTGAAAAGACTCAATATAACAAAAAAAGTACTTCAATCCACATTCGTAGAAATCGAGATGTTTCCTTTTGAAACACCTTTCTTTGTAGGGTTGAGGCACTCCGCCACGAGGTTTAATGATCAGCAAAAGGCTCCACTAACGATCCAAAGACCTAAAAGTGTGGATAGCGTTCGACAACCCCTGTTTCAGAGCCCTGATTGATCTGCTCAGTAGCATTCATTATCATTCAGTAAGGTTTATTTTGCATTTATAACTAGGTTTATACCCCTAAGAATTGGCCTTTGTGCAACAATTACAGCCTAGGGACAACAGACAACGACTGCACTTCGCACTTATTGAGCAAAATGCAAATATCATTTTATTCATGAGTGATGAAGCTCATTCCCATCTCAATCTCATGGTTAATCATTAGAATTGCCGTTATTGAGCTTACCAAAAATGTAAAATTACACTTAACACCCAAACACAGGCCAGAAGTGACTGTTTGTTGCGCTGTATCTCAAGTGAAGACATCGATCCTTAT
Source organism: Megalocaria dilatata (assembly GCA_034642435.1). Classification (NCBI taxonomy): domain Eukaryota; kingdom Metazoa; phylum Arthropoda; class Insecta; order Coleoptera; family Coccinellidae; genus Megalocaria; species Megalocaria dilatata. The sequence continues at coordinate 40,146,642 of CM067859.1, read as the reverse complement.
TTCTACGAAGATGATAATGGCAATACAGTTACTGTGAAATCGGAGTGCTATGTCAAAATGATCGACATTCTCTTTTCACCTGAATTATGACGAAAATGTATTCCAAACTGACATGTGTTCCGAAAGTTCCTGATTGCCTAATTTCATTGGCCTCCTTGGTCCCCACATTTAGTCATCTGCGATTTTTTTCCTGTGGTGCAACACAGCCACAAACACAAACAATTTAAAGGAAGCTATTCGTGTGGAAATCATCCAAGTTGGCAGATGTTGGAAAGAGTTTATGCGAAATTCCAAGAACGCCTTCAACAATGCATCATCAAAAACAGACACCACTTGACTAATGTGGTTTTTCACACTTCCAAAATGTTATTCAACTACGAGGTGAAACCTGTTAATGAATTTGTTGTCAAGAGAAAATTACTGATTTTATGATTTTTGAAAAACCATTTGTCCTTTATTCTGAACCTTGTTTTTATTTGAAATGAATAAATCAATATTTACCTAAAGTTAAATATACTCCTTCGTAGAGTAGTGATTTGCAAAAGATTCAGATGTAAAAACTTACATTTTTATGTTAAAACAGTTTCCTGTAAAATAAGTTTTTCATGCATAACCCTATATCATCCAGAGAAAAAATTCAAAATACTCACACTATCATCGATCCAAACTAAAACCGTAACCAGCTGGTAAGTGAAATTCTCAGTAGGTTCTATCCTAAAACTGGCATCAACATACATCAATTTGCTATTCGAAACCTTCTTTATGGTATCAAGATTAGCAAACACAACAGCTTTGGTACCTTCCTCTTCTACTATAAATTTCTCTTGATAAAACTGTTTTCCAGAATATGTGAACTGATACTTTTGTAGGGCATCATCCTCTATGGCATCATAAAACTCATCAAATGTATTTACCGAGGGGGTTTTCTGGGTGATTTGGTGTTTGCAAATTTCATTGATCAAACTTCTTAATGGTACCAGAACTGCCATTTCTGGATCTCTGAAATGGATCGTTAAAAAAATTAATTTAAAGGATGATTAATAGATAATATTGTTCACTTTATTATTTTATTAAAAACAATTGTATATTGGAGAATAGAAATTTCAACAATTTATTCACTAAAAATGTGAAAAGTGTTTTGACTGTTACAACATCGTCAAGGAATGGAGAATGCACTGAGATATATAAGGTGTCATTTTATGGTGGAGGATTGTATATCAAGGAGTGGAGATCGGTTCATTATAAATTGGTTTTTCAGTCTTTGAAGATCTGTATCTTTATGGACTTTATTTCCAAGCACTAAAACAAATAGCCTTCATTACATTTATGAAGGATTTTGAGGTTATTAATATCTTTATGGTGATTGACAGTTTTAATATGTTCAAAGACTACTGATCTTTCATCCATAGTCCGATATTCTTGAAATATTGTTTCAAATTCCTACCTGTACCTACGTAAGTTGAGTAACAGCCATTACAGGTGATTCTGTGAATTTCCGAACCTTTGAAATGATTTTGTTTTATTCTTGCGTTGAATAGGATATTTCCTAGATTCATTCAAACTGAGGAGGCCGTTTTTAAGTTAAATTTTTTATTTTAGTGGATAGATGTCTAAAATAATTTAAGGATATGTATTTATGATTGGGATTGTTGTAATTGGAAATAGAAGGGCAATTATTTGCTTGCTTATTTTCCTTGAAATTATTCTATCCAAATGTAAAGGAAATTTATTATTTCGGCTTATATGATTTATATATGAAGTTTTCTTAAAACTATTGAATCATGGAATTCAGAGCAGCTATGGCCATTTTTTCAGCAATTAATGGCAGTTATTTTCATTATTATATTAACACTTGCATAAAAAAACATACTCACTTATCGCAAATTTGGTCATAAATATTTCTGAAATTCATTCCTCTATCAGCTTGCATTTTCTTCTTCATTATATGGTAGAACATCTGCTTTTTTATTTCTGTGCTCGTAAGTGGATGGTGATTATGTGGTACTGATACAAAAGCCCTACCTTCAAATATATCATTTGTCAATAATTTCTGCGAAGCTCGAGCAGGACAATTTGGAGCCAAACATTTCAAAAATCTAAAAAGAAATAGAACTATAAGAAAGTTATTCATTAATTGGACCACTATTAATATACAAATAAATTCATTTCAGATAATTTGAAAACATGTATGTACATCAATATCAAATGAAAAGACGTCATATGCATTTACAAACTTTATGTAGAGTATATGGCCCTAGATCAATATAAATTCATTTCACTTCTCTTTTATAAAGTACTAAGTTATCTAGTAGTTTTATTCTTTTAGATAGTTTATTGTACACTCACATATGTGATAGGCTTTTTTTCTGTAAGTGTTAAACTATGCCTTGGATAGTTAATATCTAATGTCTTAGTATTATAAGTTACATTAACAATTTTCTCGATAAAGAATATTCTATTTTTGTGTGAGAAAATCAAGCATTCATATAAATACAAAGGATGAACTGAAAATATACAACAATAAGATATTATATTGCTCCCTAGCTGGCCTATCTAAATATCCTTCAAGCAACTCAAAAGACAATATTAAAAATATTATTTCAAAAACCTTAATTGTTCTTGTATGTTTGTCTAAAGAAACGCAGTTGCTTCCAAGCACTATCCTATCTCTACTGACTCTGCAGTGTCATACTCGAGTTGTGCGGGACGCAACTCACGCGCCGAAGAGGCTTATCCATTACCCAGACGCCCCCCCAGTTCATCCAGGTTCAAACTCAATGGACTAGCAGTATGATGAAGACCCTCAAACCTCCGAGAAATGTCCCGGATAATCCAGGTCCATGAACCACAAATCCAGATGAATGGAATACCCTTCTAGCCTCGCATACAGGCTTTCAACCACTGCTCCCATGGGTGCAACTACTTGTGTTTGTGTGGCCAGGAGTAATAATACTCCTGTGTGCATCCACCCTCCTGTGGTAGTCTTGTAACATACAGATCCATCGAAAGCTAACAGTCGCCAAGAAGAGTTCAACTCGATGCCAGAAACCACGAACTCAAGGAATCTGACAAGTCATCTTCCCTCTCCCCTTAAAGTTAGTACAGATGGATTATTGACGGATCGCCCTTTGGTGGAGGGACTTCAAATATTTTTGCGAGTTCTTCTTGCGTTTGCAATTGATCTCCATCAAGCCTTGCCTCTATCCTCATCCTTAAACTTTGGTGGCGCTCCAGGTCATTCTTCGTCTTCCAAATCAATTTGATGCAAAAATCCTTTTCTTTTTTGCTGCTGAAGCAGTTGTTCACACGTGAAAAAACGGCGTTCGACTTCTCTAGGCTTCAGTTCATATGGCACCCGTTTTTTACCTTTCAAATCATTTCTATTGCTTTTAAACAATGACAAATGGCTGGCGACTCCAAATGTTTTTGGGAGTTTCTCTTGCGTTTGTGATGGATCTTCATTGAGCTTTGCCTTCATCCTCAAACGCTCCGATCGTTTTTCGCCTTCCAAGTCAAAATTGCCACTTTTAAATTCTTCTGACACTTCACTTTTGACCCATACATGTAATTTTCTGTTTAAAATGAAATGGCTTATCATTTTTGTCAAATAGATGGGGCATTTTAGAAGGAAAAGCTTGGAGATTAGACCAGCGTGCAAGACACTGTCAAAGGCTTTTTGAATGACCATAAATATAGCAGCTCCCATTTTTCTTTTGAATGTTTGAAGTGAGTACAATTAAAGGATGGATGGTCGATGTTTTCTTTTTGAATCGGATTGATATTGATGATTGATATTGTGGTGCATATTTTCCTATTTTTTTACATATTCTCACTCCCAATATTTTTTCAAAATTTTTTCCCAATGTAGGTAGAAGTGTGATAGGTCTGTAGTTCCCTATGTTGGAATGATCTGTCTTTGCCTTGGGGATGGTAATTAAAATGCCTTTTTTCCATGAATTTGGAAAGAGAGAATGTGAGAGGCAGTAATTATAGATTTTGATTATAAAATTGTGAATTGAATGTGTGATTTCTCAATATTTTTCTGGGTATGTTGTCTTAGCCAGTTCCATGATTTGGTGCTGTATAATATTCTTCCTCTAATATGAGCTCAAATGTATACTCTGATGGAATGCGGGGTAGGTCATTTGCATACCAATTATCTATTTGTTTCCTATGCTCCCCATCAAATTCTATGTTTGTTGATCTTCTAAACAGCTTTTCAAAATGTTTTGCGAAAGCATCAGCAATGCCTTTATTCTTGGTAAGAGTTTCTCCATTGACTTGAATTGTATTTGAAAGTTGTACTTTGCAAGTTTTTTAATCGTTCTCCAGTATGTCCTACCTTTTTGCTCTTCGATTTCCTTGCAAGCCTCTAGATATTTCCCTGACAAATATCTTCACTTTACTTCAAATAATTTACAAAAGAAGGCATTTCAAAAATCCCCATTCTGGAGACTAATTAATTGAAATTTTATTGGATTATACAAACATCAATCATAGAAAATCAGTATAGCATTCTAACTAATTATCACAATCACTTCTTACAATTCCTATGAAAAAGAAAATTGATTTTCCAGGTAAGTCAGCACAATAAACAACAAGTTTTATGACCTAAGCGATAAACTCTTAAACTTGTAGTTGCCATTTATTTTTTAATATTTGACTTCATCTAATGAAAAAATTTAGAGAAACATCAGCCATGTACCATCAATTCTCTTTGTGAAACTTTAATATTTTTTTTTAACCATTTATAAATGCCACTGAACCCTTGACCTCTAAAATCCTGAAATTTTCAACAAATAAACAGATATTTTCAGAACTTCAATAGCTAGTGTCTTAGAAAGTATTTTATAGGATATGATCATATTAATTTTTGTGTTTGAAACAGGTACATCAGTTTATCAATTTACATATTAATAAAGCACTCATGCAATCATTATATATAGAAAAAATTTGTAACAGTTTTGAAATAACTTATTAGCAACTCACCTCTCTCTTCCCTTACGGAGTCTATGCTCGAATAAATATCCATCTACTAAAGAAAATTCTGTTGAAAATGCTCCTTGCTTTTTGAAACATGGAAAAATTCCTTTGCTAGATTCAAACCTATCGGGAATTGTAACTCGAATACCTTTGGGAATAACAACCTAGAAAAAAGCAATCCTTAGAAAACAATTATTAATTATTAATAGTTTTAGTCATCAATGTGTGTTGAACATTATCGCCAGCACATTTAAGTAATGTCAATATGACAGTAATCAGCCACCGACTCCTTGTTTAAAAATCCGGATTGATTGAGCTATTTACTGAAAATACAGGAGTTGCATAGGGTGTTTATTCCAGTGGAAATATTTTGGAAAAATATTTTCATTATTAATTATTCAGGAGAACTTAATGAAAATTCAACAAAAACAGTTTTATCTGCCCAGATCATTGATATATAAGATAAACGCAGATAGGGTTCAATATAGTATGAGCTCAAGACCATGTGAACCAGCAAATGTAAATACACAGGAAGACATAAATAACATGTAACAACCAAATAATCCGCATTTATATAGAATGACATCAACAAGTGATGAAAAATACTTGGGATTAGAAGAAATTGGGAAGAAATTCCTGGCAGACAGTTAGAACAAAAATAGATAAAGAAAGGAAAATTAACTCATATGAACAATAGTTTCCAGGCTCTGGGGGAAACCAATGGAGGAGCATAGAGTGTTCGTAACAATGGAAACAACAAAATACCTAAACTTTAAATATTTCCTTTCTTGACTTAGAAACAGCAGAAAACAAAGAAATGTACACAATAATAATAATAATAATAATGACTTTATTTGCACAATAATAACAATTACATGAAATAATATCAAACATAATTAACTATAACCCATCTCCAACATGGGACAAAAAACTCACAAACTCATATACCTCCTGTACTCGACGAGCAGGAACCCAACTTACAGTTGGCCAAGAGTGATGACTAAAAAACAAAAATTTTTGAGGACCACCTAGCCAGGATATTTACTCCTAACAATAACAATACTGATAATGAAGTAGAAAAAAGCTTATTATAAAATCTTTTAAACATCCCACCACTACAAAAATTCGGAGGAGATGAGGTCGAAAAAGAAATAAAATGTTTGAATCTTCGAAAATCGCCAGGAATGGATGGAGTAACTCCAAAAATGGTTAAAGAATTACCAAAAAAAAAGGTAGTGATGCTGCATTATTTTCAATGCCAACAGAATTATTGGTCAAAACAGCTGAAATCTGCAAAGTATATCCTTATTTCCAAACGAGGAAAAGTCAATTCATATCATCCTATCTGTCTACTTTCTGTTATCTCAAAAATCCTGGAAAAGCTCTTGACGCACAAATTGAATTCAGATTGTAACACAGAGGAATGAATATCACTGCAGCTCTCAGTTCAGATTCAAAACAGAGCATTCCACCCTACAGCTAAACCATCGAATAACAATATCAGATCAGGCAAGGCTAGAACACAAAGAGTACTGTCCATCTATATTCTTGGATATTACTCAGGCATTCGATAAGGTCTGGCATGTTACTAATCAGACCTTGCACGAAGATCTGAAGGTGCCATATGTGAAGTAAATCATCAAAGAAAAAAGTATAAATCACCATGAAAAATTACATTATCACAAAATACTTCTCTCCCACCATTACCCGATCCACAGGATGGCAGAAAACTCAAAAGGAACTGACCAGCAGATCTGATGGAGGATTGAAGAAGACTACTCACTAGAGAAGCCCTCATTACGTCATCTGAGAGCATGCAGCTCATAAGCCGTCACATTAGCCTATAGAATAAATGTATTCTGATTGTTAATACAGTTTTAAATTTTAAAAAAATCAATAGTTTTCAAGTTTTTTTTTTAACTAATCAAACACAAGCCTAGCAAACAAATTAGGCTTCTGCAACGTCATCATATCACTCACACAACAACCCAAATTCCATACACTTATATTTTTCTATAATAATAAACGTTGCAGAATCGCATTGAATGCTTCTCAAAACTTACGGTGAACATGCTCTTGGTAAAACAGTATTTCGATTGATTCAAAAAATTTAAAAATGGCCTTTGATGTGAGAAACTTAGACCTTGGGAAACCACTGAAAAAGTTCACAGACAACAAATTGCAAGGCTTGGATGAAGATGATACTCAAACTCAAAATATGGATCAACTGAATGTTACGCAGGCCATCTCCATTCATTAAAAACCTTTGGGAATATTCAGAAAGTGGGAAAATATTATAGGTTTCTCATTAAACATATGAAAGGCAGCAAAAAATTGAAAAAACCAATTGCTGCTCAACAGACACAGTAAAAAATCATTTCTACATTAAATCGTGATTGGTGATGAAAAATGGATATATTTTAAGAATCCTAAGCGTCGTGAATCCTGGGCGTATCCAGGCGAACTGCAAGACCACCATTGCTTTGGAAAGAAGATAATGAATGCTCTGTGTTTGGTGGGATCAGAAGGGTGTAATCTATTATGAGCTGCTAAAACCTAGTGAAGCGTTACACTACTACCAACAGCAAATGATTGATTGAAATTGAGCATTAGGTAAATGAAGACCCGAAAGGGGGAAGAGGCATCAAAAAGTCATTTTGCTCCATGATAATGCACCATAACGGGTCAGGGAAATGATCGAGGGTCTTCGCTCTGTACGATTATTACCGATTCGCATCACTGGGACACGCACCCGTTGAACAACGCTTCAATTCGTATGAGAATGTACGAAGATGGCTTGGTAACTGCTTTCCTTCAAAAGAAGCACTGTTTTTTCGGCGTGGCATTCATAAGCTGTCGAGGGGTGGGAAAAATGCATAAATAGCAAGAGAAATTATTTTGTATAATATATTTTTTACCATTTTTCAAAAAATATTTTAATAATCCCTTTAAGCAGGCTTTTCAAATGATCAATTCCCAGTACTTCCTTAACTGAATGTATTTCAAGAATCAGATTGTGTGTTACAAAGAAAAATAACAGTTTCTTGAAAATAAAGTTTTTTTAATTCATTATTAAATATTTTGAAAATCTTGAAAGGTAAGAAAACTATATACATAAACTTTTTCGTCTGCAAATATTTTAAACGTAGCTGAAATAAAGATTTCATTTTCGGGAAGATCTTTTTACCTCATTTTTTCCAATTCTCATTTTGCTGTGCCCGGTTTTTGTTGTATTCACTACACTGACTCTTCTACGCTTCACAGGAATATCTTCACTCTCATCGTCACTAACTACTCTTACAATAACATGTTCCATTGACAACTCATCCTTTGACATCTTGCCTTCTATAACTTTCTTCAATTCTTCTTTAATTTTCAATTGTTTCTCGGGAGACAATGGAGGTTTTCGTGCCATTTCTTCTATCTGACTGATGCTGAACTTATCCGGAGTGTAAGGTATTACTGGTGATGATATATTACTCGATGTGGACTTCGGACTGGTCTGGTTTAAAGAGGAATTTCCACTTTTAAACACTTGAATATTATCCAAATTATTTCTTGCTATTCCTTTTTTAAAAGTTTGTACCCGACATGGCTTTTTATCTTTTATCACTGTAGGTGTTAATATAATTTTACGAGTTTTAATTCCAGTTCCTTTTGCAATAGTAACTACTTCTGTCTGTCTGTAGCCTTTATCAACAGAATTCTGCGTGGTTTTTGGCTTCCTTGTTGGTAAGCTGAACGTGCTTTCTACTGGTTTCTGTTGTGGATGAGCTTTTTCATATTGCCTTCTTTGTATTAAATTCATTTCCAAACATTTTTGTCTGAATTCAAAGTACTTTTGGAGATGATTAAAACAACTGATGCATATCTTCTTTGAAAATGGATCTTCAAGACTCACCTGAAAAAATACAATTGACATAAATTCAGGTATCAAAATTATTCAACGTGAGTTGATCATATGCAAAATGTGAATTTATGCAAGTTTTTCGTGGGATGGCGAAGGAATAATTACTTTAGAAACGCAGGATATGCCCGATAGATGCATACCAAAGTGTTGACGAAATAATTGTGCTAAGTTAATGAATATGTGGAAATAATTGTTTATTATTCTATTTGATTGAAATGAAGTTCACTAATTAAATCATACACATATATGTTGTCATGTTATCATATGTTATCATGATGAGTTGAACACATAACACGCTACATTGAAGCTTGATCAGATGCTTTAAAACAATTAGCCAAAAATTTGTTAACATACAATATTTAAATGACTTCAAAGTTTTGAGATAAGGGTACATTAAAGTTTTTATTAATTTGAAAAAAATCACTGGACTCCTATGAGAATAGACCCAATAGAGGTGAATTTGATAATTCTTTGTTGAATTATATCAATAATTTCCGTGAATACAAAAATTAAACATATTGAACTCTTTATGATTCATATGAGGATACCCAAGTCGTATTCAGTCATCCAGACGTCGAGCATTTTTAATATGACTGAATTATATTTATATTCAGTAAAGAAACAGCATATTCATCATTTTTGATGTGAATGTAAAAACTAAACCTTCAAGAACATAAAATAATTCAATGGTGAGAGCTATCTGGAAGTTTCAAATCAAATCTTTTTCATCAGAATTACAAGTTTTGGACGTGATAGGAGAAAATCATGATGATAATTTAAATAAAAAGAAATTTAATAGCAAAAAGTTCAATATTTCGAATCGTGTTGGCCTTTACTTGATAGAAATCCATTGAACACTTCAATTAAATGAAACATATATATGTTGAATAGTTTTCAATATTTAAATGATTCTTTTTTAAGTTTCGCGGAAGATAATGATCTAGCAAAAACGATCATTGCAAATTTGGACGATATCTATGAAATAAGAAGTCTAACGTCTCAACCGCTCGGCGCAAACAGTTGTTAGAATGGAAATTGAAATCCAAGAACACTCTACTTCAACACCCCAGATATTTCGATGGAATAATATCTAAACTCCTATCTGCGGGTGTGAAACTTGATGAATGCAAAAGGTATCTCATTTACTACCGACACTATCTCTATCCTACTACGGAATTATGACGGTACTCGAGACTCTTGGTGAAGATAACCTCAATCTTGCATTTGTTGAAACAATTGGATCAGAAAGTTAATCTTAAAAAGGGAACATTTACAGACTTGGAAGTTTTACACAATGAAAAAGGAATATCAAGAACAAATAAGAAGCAAACAAAATTCAACACGGAAGTTTTCTCGGCAATATACTAACCAATCACCAACCTTTCAATCATAGTATATGATCATTGTGGACGTCAAAACAATATCAAGAGGATTAAATAAGGTTAAATGATTTGAAGTAAAACACTTTATTTCCGCTTATTTTTATTTTTCAACGACAATTGTTTCGTCAATTACATATTGACTTCGTCAGGTGAGTATGGTAAGTAACTACTTTTACAAAATCTTTCTCCTTAAATACAAGTTTCACTAAAAATACGTGATAAAATGAAGTTTACAAGGAATTTATTAAAAAAGGTTCGCTATGTCATTAGTTTATCCACATATCAGAAAAAATGAAAAGTTTATTTGCTTACCATACATAGGACAAAAATCTGCACAAATAGCTAGATATTTAAAGAAAAAACGAAAGGTCAATATCTCATATAAAACAATAAATTCTTTAGGTAAATTAATAAAAAATAATAAAGATATCATCAATAAGAACAAGAGATCAGGCGTATATAGGTTAAATTGTGGTACGTGTCCATATGTATACATTGGCCAAACGGGTAGATCTTTTGAGAGTAGGATCCAGGAACACCGGAATTCATTTGTTAAGAATAAATCAAACTCCACTTATGCCAGACATCTACAAGAATCCGGACATGATTTTGACCATAACTTTGAATATCTCCATTTCGAGAACAAATGCAATAGATTGGACCTTTTAGAAGCAATGGAAATAAACCGGCATCATGAAATGAATATTTTGTTGAACGACCAAACAGATGTGAACCGTTCTCCGTTGTTGAACCTTTTTTAATAAATTCCTTGTAAACTTCATTTTATCACGTATTTTTAGTGAAACTTGTATTTAAGGAGAAAGATTTTGTAAAAGTAGTTAGTTACCATACTCACCTGACGAAATCAATATGTAATTGACGAAACAATTGTCGTTCAAAAATAAAAATAAGCGGAAATAAAGTGTTTTACTTCAAATCATTTACGATGAATTTCCGTCAAGTAGAGACCGAAACAATCAAGAATTAAATAAGGTTATTTTGATTTTAACAAATTTTTTATTGTTATTATAATATGACAATTATCTTCATCTTCAGGTAGATGGTATCTTACATTCTGGAATAACTAAATTTGTTTTCGAAATCAGCTTCCATTTATTTATTCATTCAAACGGACTTGCCATTTCACAATTAAACGAACTTGCCATTTCACAATCAAACGAACTAGCCATATTACAATTTATATTAGAGTAGGTACAAAAAATTTTTATTGAGCTCTAAACCCAAAAAAGGTGGGCTCTGGAAATTCCAGTTCATCTGAATATATTTATCAGGGGTGAGTTATTTAGGTCTAATTGTTAGATTTTGTTGAATTTATTTATCTCTAGTGACGCTAACAGGTTTAAGACATAACTTTTACTAACTTGTAAAATTTCAAAATTATGGTTGAGAGTATGTCCTGTTTTTAACAATTGGTTCGAATATGTGGAATTATTTTTGTTATTGAGGAAACTCTTCAAATGTTCACCAATTCTATGTCGGAAAGTTCTTCCGGTCTGTCCTATATAAACTTTTGGGCAATCACCTTATCAACTTATAAACCCCCCTATTTTTCATCTTTATGTGTAATGTCTTTATTTTTTTTAATGAATTTACTCAGGTTTGAATAAGTTTTGAATGAAGTTCTTGAATGATATTTATTTTTGAGGCATGTAGCAATTTTTTCAGAAATACCTTCAGTATATTTATTTCCTTAAAATGTACTAAAAGTAGTTCTGAGAAAATTGCTACATGCCTCAAAAATAAAAACTTAATTCAAAACTTATTCAAACCTGAGTAAATTCGTTAAAAATAATAAAGACATTACACATAAAAATGATAAATCGGGGATTTATAAGTTAATCTGCGGTAATTGCCAAAAAGTCTACATAGGGCACAGCGGAAGAACTTTCCGACATAGAATTGGTGAATATTTGAAGAGTTTCCTCGATAACAAAAGTAATTCCACAAATTCGAACCATTTGTTAGAAACAAGACATATTTTCAACCATAATTTAGAAAGTAAAAGTTATGCCTTAAACCTGTTGGAGTCACTATAAATAACTACAACAAAATCAGAATAGTACTTAACGAATAATTAAACCTAAATAACCCTGTTAAATATATTCAGATGAAGTGGAATTTCCAGAGCCCACCTTTTTTGGGTTTTAGTGCTCAATAAAAAATTTTTGTACCTACTCTAATATAAATAGAGGCCGATTTCAAAAACAAATTTAGTTATTCAAAAATGTAAGATACTATCTACCTGAAGATGCTACTGTGTTAACGAAACAATTGCTGTATTATAATAACAATAAAAAATTTGTGAAAATCAGAATCACCTAATTGATACACAATTTAAGCCAAGTCAAGAACAGCAATTTCCCTAAGAATGTTATATCTAGAAAGTAGCTCAATGTATGCCCATCACAATACAAATAATATTAAGTAGAACAGAAAGTAATATCGCTTTTTTGAATTAAATTCAAACAAATAAATTATTAACAAGTGTTTATTTTTAATCAATAATGTAATCACCTTCGTTATCAACAAGTTTTTGCCATCTAGTCTGCAAATTTTTCAATGCCAGACTGATAAAAATTAATTGGTTTTTGAGTGAAATATATCGAGGGAGCATTCTGGATATCATCCAAAGTTTTTGACGCTAAGAAAATGTTGTTGCGATCAGAATAAATAAAAATCCGAGGGTGCGATATCAGGTGAGTATAGTGGGTGAAGCAGTACCTCCCACCCCAATTCATTAATTTTTTCCAAGGTTTGTCTTACATTATTGTAAATATGAATAAAAACAATATTCTAATTTCCGCTAATGTTTTATTAACACTACGATCGTTACGTCATACCATGACTTCTTCAGGTGAGTATTACAAGATAGTGAGTATAACATGAACAAGAACTTCATTTTATAGTACATGGATATAACAAAAATAGAAGAGGGGGTGAAGAGAGTTTTACAATACCTTTGGGAAACTGAAAAATGGTTCAAAAAAGATTCAACAAAGGGGAGTTACTTAATTCTGTTTGGTTATTCAATAATATTTTTCTTTTATGATATCTATTAATTTCTAAATTTTCTAACAAGTTTAATCTGAAACTTTTGTTTTCTGAGTGTAAAATTTCAAAGTTACTATTAAAACTATGTCCTGTGTCTAGAAGGTGCTCTGCATAGGTTGAATTTCCCTTTTTGTTACAATAGCATTTTTCATGTTCCCTGAGTATCGTCTGGAACGATCTTCCTGTCTGACCAACATATACAAAATGGCAAGTACCGCAAGTTAACTTATAAACACCTGATTTCTTGTTCTTAGATGTTTTATCTTTATTATTTTTTATTAGTTTTCCTAGGGAATTATTCGTTTTATAAGAAATTCTAAAATTGTGATTCTTCTTTAAATATCTAGCTACCTTTTCTGTTTTTGGTCCCAAGTATGTCAACGAAATGTATTTACTTTCAATTGGATCATTATTTATGGGATATACTAATTTCAAGGCCAGCTTTAATTGTATTTTTAAGAAAAGATTCTCAATACTCGGGACGTTGAAACCGTTGTTCAACGCAATCTGTTTGTTAATGTTATATTCTTTGTCAAAATTCTCACGTGACATGGGTATGTTGGCTAATCTATACAACATGCTATTGTATGCTGCTAATTTTTGTGAGTATGGGTGGTTTGATGTGAAGTGAATTGTGCTATCTGTATGGGTTGGTATATTGAAAAAACGTGTTTATTATTAATTTTTGTGATAGTTAAGTCTAAAAAGTTTATGCTATTGTTTTTTCCCCTTCATAAGTGAATTGTATGGTTGGGGATAATTTGTTTATGAAATCCACAAACAAAGAAAATTGTCTATCAGTGCCATTGAATAAACATAGAACGTCGTCGACATATCTATACCAATAAATGAAACATTTAAAATAAGGGCTATTTATTATTCTAGTTTCTAAGGAATCCATAAAAATTTCGGATAGTAACGGACTCAAAGGATTTCCCATAGTGAGGCCATCGTTGTCTATGTAAATCTTGCCGTTGAACGTGAAATAATTTTGTTTCAAGCAAACTGTCAAAAAATCTATTATTTCTTGTTTTATTACCGAATTGGTTCTTTTTCGGAGTAGGAGGTTATCTACTAATTTTATGGTTTCCTCGACTGGTATGGACGGAAATAAATTCTTTACATCAAACGATATAAGCTTTGCATTATCTGGAACACGTACATCTTTTATGTTATTTACCAAATGGTATGTATTCTTTATAGATAATTTTGCTTCAAAATTTGTTTCCGATAGTATGATTTTAATAAGTGCCTTAGACAATCTATATGATGGCGCTGTAACAAATGACACAACTGGTCTGATGGGACAACTTTCTTTATGTACCTTGATTAAAGAGTACATATTTGGTGGTTGAGGATTCATTAAAGTTAAATTAAATAATGGTTTAGTACCGAAAAGTGCCGTAGCGTTTTTTATGATTATTTTTATTTCATTTTGATATTTATCTGTTGGGTCCTTTTTGATAATTGTATACTTATCTGGGTCTAAGAATTCTGTTGTTTTATTTATATAACTTGTTCTATCGATTGCTATTACTGTATTTCCTTTATCGGCACGCGTGAATACTAAATCATTTTTTAAGATTTTAGTTTTTATAGATTTTATTGTGTGATTGTTATTATGCGAGTGATGATTACATTTTTTATTTATAATATTAGCCAATGCATACTTATCCTTATTTGAATTTTGACAATTTTTGAGTGCAAGTTCTGAGTCGATAGCTAAATATTCTAAAGATTTCTTATTGCTATTATTTAAATTGTACTTATATCCTTTTTTTAACAGTTCTATTTCGGTTTGGTTGAATTTTACCTCGGAGATATTCATGAATCTAGGGTAGAAAATATGTTCGGAATATTTTTTTGGAATTTGTTGATTTGATTCTTTTTAGTTACTAAATTTTTTAATTTCTTTTTCTGTATTTTGTATTTTTTATGTATAAATTCATCAATATCATTTCTAATATTATTATCTAAGTTATCGAACAAGTATGACGTAACGATCGTAGTGTTAATAAAACATTAGCGGAAATTAGAATATTGTTTTTATTCATATTTTCAAGATGAATTCCCGTCAAGTAAAGACCGAAACAATCATAGATTACATTATTGTGTTGCAGAATAACGCCTTTTCTGTTGACAATCGCCGGATACTTATTGATTAAAGATTGCTTCACTTGATCCAATTATTCACAATGCATTAACAGTTTGTCCAGTTTCTAGCACTTCAAAATGAACATTTCCTTGTATAATCCACTAGACACAGAAGCGTTTTTTTTTTGGGATGATCAAAATCTGAACCTAGAGAGCCATCTTTGGCATTTACGAATGTCTAATACACTTGGATAAACATTGCAAATGTTTTTTGTCCCAACTGTTGCGTTACTACTCTTGAGAGAGAGAAGAAAACTTTATTGATTTCTCGAATCAAATGGCTAACGACCAAAGTCTTCCAGCCAGTAATCTACATTCTAATTTGTAATATATAAAATGTAGTAGTTGCTACACAAATGTAATTTTAGGGACATCCAATGTTCCGCAAATCATTTTGTAAATAGCACTGGATGTTTTGGTGTCGATACCTAGGTTTCTGAATGTGAATGTGAAAGTGTCCGGCTCATGTGAAGGGTGCTTTTTTCTGGGTTTTTATGTGATGCTTGAAAGTCAGTTTACTGTTTATCAGTATTCCCAGATATTTGCACTCAGTAGTTGATCTGCTTGTTTCATTGCTATCTTGATACTTGGAGAGTTGTTTCCTATGGAGTGGTGGAATATGATGAACTTGGACTTCTTTGGGTTGGGTTGTATTTGCCAGCGTCCAAGGAAAAACTCTGAATACATACAGAGATATCACTGATACTTTCGTAGAACATTATAGGAAGCTGTTTGAGAAGTCAACCAATAATGAGTATGATGAAGACCATAAAAAAAAGGTAGAGAACTGGCATAAAAATGGATTCTCACAAATAAGACTGAAAGAAAATATTGCAACCATTACAGAGGAAGAGTATTATAGAGCACTACACCTTGGAAAGAACACTTCCCCTGGCTATGATAACATCCCCAGAAAATTACTGAGAAAATTAAACTCGTTAATTCAACAGCATATAATAAAAGTATATAATTTCTGTTTGACAAACTCTTATTCCCCAAAGAATGGAAGAAGGGAATAATCATCACTATTCCGAAAGCAAAAACAGACCACAGTAAGTTGGTAAACTACAGACCTATCACTCTGCTTCCTGTACTGGGTAAAAACTTTGAAAACATTTTTACAGAAAGGGTCAATGCCGAACAAGGAATATCTATCTCTAAATACTACTCTTGCGAAACTCAAAAAGCATACAATGCCAGATATGCTCTTCTGGTATTTGGCTGGTTATTTCACCCCAAATTGCAAAAAAAAGTCTAATATTTAATTATTTAGAAGTGAACAAGTCGCAATAACCTTAAAATATCTTTGACATGACTTCATGTCAATCAAATATTGACATGCGCAGAAACGACATTACTTTCTGTCCCCCTATTAATAATAATATATTTCTGTAAACTAGAGATTGAAGAATATCTGTACCTCAAGAGGGTGAATGCAGAGTTGAATGGCCTCCAAAATCATTATGTTATTCTTTATATTGTCCAGAATGTTGATGCCATTTGGTTCATTCAGTCCACATAGTCTACATGGATCATCTGAAATAAAAAGTATGTATTAAAAATTAGATTATTAAAATAACATACATAATTAGTACCAATTTTTTCTAATCTAGCTTTATCAGTGAAGTTTGAAGTCTGGAGACTTCAAGAATGGTCAATAGATATTAATGGGAGTACAAATTAATTTGGTCCGTTTTTTTAGCTCAAAAAATGCATTTACTTCAAACGATAATGAATTAACTTATTATTATTGTTGTCCATCACTTCTTACTACTTTTTCCCGCCTCTGAAGCAAATTCCGAATCCCGACTTGGAAAAATTTCATGTCTTTTGAGTACTTAGAAGGAGCAATGTTTGCAAAATAATGGGTAAGTGCAAACCTGTCTCGCATTAGACTCAGATCTCCATGGAGTAATGTCTGTAATTCATACGTCTTCAAATTTTTTTTTAATTCATCGTCTTTGAGCGAGGTCTATCTTCAATACCGAAATCACCACATTTGAAGCGCCGAAACCATTCTCTACATGACTTGTCAGTTGGACCATTGTCACCGTAAACTTACACAAGCATGAAATGAGCTGCAACTGCACTTTTTTTCCAATTAAATCAAAAAATGTTCAATATGAAACTCATCAATGATGATGTGCACATCCACTAAGTTGACAGTTGCAATTAACAAGGAGGAAATAAGAACCAGAATTCAGAAAAGCGAAAATGTAGTTGATGACGCTCTAGATGGCTTTTTGTTTAGAAATTAATAACCTTCAGAATATACCTGTAAAAATTTCCTGACGGTCTGACACTTAGTTCAAAAGTTTTTAGTGAAACAACTTTTGAAAGAAAAAACATCATTGAAACAAAAGCTTGGCATGATAAATATTATCTGTACTCTGCACCAGGAAAATCGACTATTATTGACTGCTTTGTTATTACGAACACCGCGTTCTAGTCCTTAAAATTATGGTTACACTGGAAAACATCAAAAAGGTCCAAAAAATGGTGCAAGAGACACTCGATAGACATTAAAGGAACATGTAATGCTTTATTTTGCATGATCATTTGTCTATGAGAAAGGTGGTTTTGAAGTGGATGTCGCGTTTGCTTACAGTAGATCAAACACAATATACATACATTACTATACAATTCTCTATTGAAAGACCTGTAACTACATGTGCTTTTTCATGAAATGCTGAAAATAGAGCCGATTGGTACATAAGTAGCATTATCACCAATATCACTGTATATTAATTATTAAAAATTATATTATATTTTCATACATTCTTCTGTCATTTTCGTTGGCTCTTTTTCCATAAGTTTTCATAGAGCAATGAAAAATTTCAAGTTATTGTAAATAAACAGCAAAAAAACTGATGAAAAATTAGGAATAGATTTTGTGTTTAAACCACATAGACCCTCAAGACGAAAGACAGAAACTTTTGATTCATCTAGTATAATAAAAATTAAAAATGTTGAAATGATTATATCTCTATAGAAAGTGATTATGTTGATGGATTAAATTGAATTTTGCAACAAAAAAATATTAATTATTACTGGTTGGTCCTGCGACTCAATGACCCAGATGATACATTCTTTCTATTTACTGGTAACTAAATAAACTACAAAAATATTCGCAAAGTCAAGATTTTGTGAGAAAAAACTTTGAACACGGCGATAAAAAAACCATACCTGATGTTTGGAGACGTTTCCTTCCTGAACTGAATGACGAATTTTCAGGACTTTTTTTTACAAGTGAACGCTGATATGTCACCATATGGGAGCGCTGCTGAGGTTGCTGTTTAACACTCGATTGTGTACGTTGTTGAAAACCAATTTGTGCCTGCGGCTGGTTCCTCAGTTGTGTATGTTGTTGGGAAACCAACTGTGATGGATAGCTAATTGTAATATTACCTGCATCATCTTGAACTCCGCTAAAATGGGCATTAGACTCAGGTAAAGCCCCTCCATCTGGAACGTACCACTCCATGACAATATTCTCAGGTGATTCACTGTCAACTTCCTTTTTGATGATAAGTTTGGCGGCAGGTTCAACTATTTCATTTTCGTCTCTTTCATTTTCTGTATTTGCAACATAATCTGATTTAAACTGCTCATTTATGATCAGTTGTCTTGTATGCAAAATATTTTGTGTTTCATTTTCATCTTTTTCATCCGTTACAAGCCGATTTATTACTTCCTAAAGATAATAATGTTAATAATTATTAATAATTATAAAATTAATATGATGTTGATTTATTGCATATCACTTGGTGAAACATTTTTAAATTAATAAAGTAAATAAAAACAACTTGGCTTAAGTTTCACTGTTCATTTCATGTCTGTTGGCATATAAGTTTCGGGCTTTGAAAATGGGTTAAAAACCCAAAACATACATGTCAACAAACATGAAATAAACAGTGAAACTCAAGCCAAGTTGTTTTTTATTTATTTTATTAATAACATTAATGATTCTTTTTTTCAAAGTACAGTCGACTCTCGTTAATTCGAAACTCGAGGGACTCTTGAAATATTACGAATTATCGAGTGTTTGAAATATCAAATGGTTTGAAATTTGTGAGAGAAAATAAATAAAACTTCGAATTATTAGGTGTTGGTTAATTTTTATTTATTAATATAAAAATGACAAGAATTAAGAGGTACATTCGTGTACATACATGTATTCGTAATGTGAATTAATTAATCTTTCGAAAGAATTTTGTTATACTGGTTTGCTTTAAAGCACAATTCTGCTGCTCACACTGCTCAATAACTTTTTTTAAGAGAAAAAGTGCCTGAAATGCTTTTTCATCACTTTCGTTTTGTAGACAGAAGCTTTGTAAGGTATCAAATGAGGATCTTGCTTCCTTAACTGACACCTCTGCCAAAGGTTCCGATGTATCGTCCTCATCTTCATCGTTACTTTGCGTATCTGTCGCAGATAAAATTTCGCCATCGGTTAGTGAACCTGAGACAGCAACATTTTCATCCACTTGAACAAAATCAGAAAAACTCACACCGCTGATGTCAACTAATGGTTCTATTGCTGGTTCTTCATCATCTATAAGTATTGGGAGATTTTCTTGATTTTCTTTTAAGAAACCGGATTTTTTGAAGCAGTTGAGAATCGCTAGGGGTGTTACAGCTCTCCATGCTTTGTCAATTAGTAAAATAGCTGTCAGAACCGTGATATTTGCAGTTAGCTGTTTGTCGAGAGATTCTAAAACGATCTTAACAATTTCTTTGCGATAGAACGTCTTAAAATTATGGATAATCCCTTGGTCCAATGGTTGCAATTTGGAAGTTGTGTTTGGCGGAAAGAAGTAGAGTTTCACGTTAGACAATGTAAGAGGACTGTTGTGGACAGTGCAGTTGTCTAAAAATAGTAAAATTTTCCGCTTTTGTCGTTTCATGTCCCCATTAACTGTTAAAAGCCAATTGCTAAAAAGTTCTGTCGTCATCCAAGCTTTTTTGTTAGCATGATAATCAGTTGGAAACGATTTCACTCCTTTGAAACATCGCGGTTTCATTGCTTTTCCTATCACTAAGGGTTTAAGTTTTTCCGATCCATCCATCCTCTCTTTACTATGTTTTCCTCCGTGACATTTTTCATCTTTAAAAGTAAGCGTCTTGTCCGGTAAACATTTAAAAAATAGGCCAATTTCATCAGTATTAAAAATGTCTCGGGCATCATAGTTTTCAATCAAGGTCTTCAATTTACCGTGCCAATCTAAACAAACTGCATCATCAACACTTCCACTTTCCCCACAAACTTTTTTAAAAACAACTCCATTTCTCTTTTTGAAATTTGTAAGCCACCCTTCACTTACCGCAAAGTTTTTGATGCTTAGAGTAGACGCGAACTCTTTTGCTTTTTCCTTCAACAAGTTCCCGCTAATAGACACTTTTTGTCCTCTACACTGTCTTAGCCAAATGACCAGGCTTTCTTCCAGACGAGGAAATTCACCTTTAGTAGTTCTTTTCCGTACTCCAGCAGTTTGAGCAGCATTAATTTTCTCCTTGTGCTTTATTATTGTTGAGAGAGTACTCAGAGGAATCTTAAATTCTTTTCCAACATCACTCTTCTTCTCACCTTCTTCTACTTTTTCGATTAACTTTTTCTTTTCAGCAATCGTCAAACATCTATACTTTCTAGGGCTCATAACTAACACTAACTTTTAATCTGCATACCAACGAAAGAGTAACAGTAACTGAATAACTAAACAAACCAATTTGTAAGAAGTGTGTGCGTCAAATAGTCAAACTAATCATAACAAAAACAAAGGCTCGTGTATCTTGATACAAGTTTGAACTTGTCGCATACAAGTTTGAACCTGTCGCAAAATGTACTTACAATCTTTCCGCCTCTTCTCTCTGCAACTTTGAATTGTCGAGTGTTGGACGCTGATGAGTTCGAATCAACGCGTCGTTTTGTTAAATAGCAATGATTTTTTCGTTCGAATTACCAAGTGTATGAAAATGTATTGATTTAGTTCGAAATATAAAGAGATTTAGTAGGGAACTCGTGATAACTTTGAATTATAGAGAGGTTCGAATTATCGCAGGTTTGAATTAACGAGAGTCGACTGTAGTAGCAACACAAGGAAAGGGACTTAAGTGAAACAGATTAATGGCATTGATTGAATGTTATATTGGTTTATAAATTTCCGGTCTGACACACAGATGGAGCCATAGTCTTATTCAAAAAAATATTTTTCCTACCAAATGTATGGTTTGATCAGAGTCCACTCCTTCCAACATGTAGTAAAAACCAGGTCATCAAAAATGATTAGTAACCAGCTGATTTTTTTACTGTTGCTTAATTAATATTTATATAATTTAATCGCCATATTGTCGTACAAATTGTGTGGTACATCGCTCAAAAGTTATAGTACGGATCCTGGATGTAAAAATAATTACTATCAAGCTGAATCTTCGTGAATAGCTTCGTTTCAATGAGACGCCTAACAATTTCCTACAAGAATGCTCGATTGTGGTAGCTAACAGGGATAGCAAGGATAAAATATGTCGATTTGATAATTCTCAAAAATTTACTACTATGGATTTTTTTCAGTAAATCTCAAGATAATCATTAACTTCATTCAAAAAAATATTTCTCCTAGAAAATGTATGGTTTGATCAAGAGTCCCCTCTTTCTAACATATATCAATAACGAGGTTATCAAAAATTATTACTAACCAACTGCTTTTTTCACTGTTGCTGTTAATATTTATATAATTTAATGACCGCATTGTTCTACAATTTGCGTTATCCAGGTTCCACTCTCAAAAGTTGTAGTACACATTGTGACTGAAATGGTAAATCCTCCAGAAACAGACATTCACTTAGCAGATGGATTTTATTTATTACATACGTTAAAGATCCTTCCAAACAGTTATCTTGAAGTATATATTGAAAATACTTACATATAATAGAAAAGAAGTCCATATTATATTTGACAAGTGTAACAAACGGAGAGGTGAAGAGGGCATACAGTATATGTAAAAGACAATAATCGTCCCACATATTTCTACAAATTTTTAAGAATTAACAACTTTAATGAAAAATTGGTAAAATTTTTAATTCAAGATTGGACAAGGGACGAATTCATTACATTGATCACAGGAAAGACTGTTAAACTTAATTATCATCAATGTTATATTTATGAGGTGTCTAGTGAATATAAAATAAAAAGTCACTGACTATAACCTCTCTTGTTATCATGAAGAAGGAGACACCAAAATTGTGTAGTACATTTGTTAATTTAATACTAATTATTGTGTGCAGACACATTGTACAGATTCTGATAAACCAGTAATAATTTTGGCCAATTTAGGTATAATATTTAAAAGGTAAAAATTCAAACATATTGATATATGTTTGATCAAACCATACATTTTGTAGGAGAAATAATTTTTTGAATAAAGTTAATTATCTTGAGATATAATAAAAATCTGTTCCGTCTCATTAGAGACGGCCCTGTAGTTTGAAATTAGTTTGTCATTCAATACTTAAGTCTTTTAAGTTGATACTTCGAACTAGCAGTCTCGAGAATTGCCGTTGGAACTGTTTACACTTCAGATTATTTGTTTTCTAATGATTATATATGGCACTAGAAAACATGGAAAGTCATTTAGAGATTTTGATATATTTATACCTATTTTACATATAATTTCACATGACGCAGCATTCGGAATTATAAACTGACTCTATCCTTCTTTACTTGCATTATTCTCATAATTTTTCTGTAACCAATAAGATTTGTTTCGTTCATGCAGTCCACCTCCAAATGGACCTTCCAATCAATTTTGTTCATTTCCCTCTTTTTGTGTTAGAAGGGATGCATCGAGCACCTCTAACGTTCAGTCTTTGAAAAGACTGTAAAATCATTATTAATCCTAATAGTCAAAGTGTTCGCATGTAGCCCTTGCTACATCATGCATCATTATTCGAGTAATAATCAAAGTTGTCGCATGTAGCCTTTGCTACATCATGCACTATCATTCGGATAGTCAAATTTGTTGTAGGTAGCTTGTGACATTTCGGTCCAAGCTATCGCAGTTATTATTGTTAATATAGTTAATTAATTATTATTGTAATATAGTTATAATACAGTCGATTGCCAAAGTATTGGCAAATTCATTACATTTGTCGTTAGTGTAATAATCATACCTTTGACTTGGTTTCTATACAGTAAACCAAGAATTATAATTCGTTGTTATCATAGTGTAATACGAGTGTTTTACTTTCATTCCTTACAATCTTCATTGGTTTATCTTATTGGATAAACAGAGCTAGTTCATCATCGAGATAACTACATACAAGTACCCTTGAAGTAAAACTATTTACTAATCTATATCAAAAATACAGTCCACTTGAAGCCATCGAAATTAATCATCAAGATTAATTAATTTGCAATTGTCTATTATTTCAAAATACTGAAATAATATGCAAATACTGCGGTAAACTAACCGTGATACGAAACAAAATCAGTAGTAAATTTTTGAGAATTGTCAAATTGACATATTTTATCCTTGCTTCGCCTATTAGCTACCACAATTGAGAATTTTTGTATAGGAAATTGTTAGGCGTCTCATTGAAAATGAAACGAATCTATTCACGAAGATGCCTGATAGTAATTATTTTTACATCAAGGATCCGTACTACAACTTTTGAGCCAAGAACGGAGATAACATACCACACAATTTGTACGACACTATGGCGATTAAATTATATAAATATTAACTAAGCAACAGTAAAAAATCAACTGGTTACTAATAATTTCTGATGACCTCGTTATTGATACATGTTGGAAGGAGTGGACTCTGATCAAACCATACATTTGGTTGGACAAATATTTTTTTTTAATAAAGATATCTTAAAATTTAATAAAAAAAAAACCTACAGTTAGTGATAAATTTTTACAAATTGTCAAATCGACATATTTTATCTCTGCTAATCCGGTGAGCTACCCCAATAGAGAATTTTCATAAGGGAGTTGGGTGTCTCATCAAAATGAAGCTACTCATGAAAAATTAGCATGATAGTAATAAAAGGTAAAAACAGACCCTGGATCCTATACTATCACAAATCCCAAATTGATATTATTGTTAAGAGGTAATAACATTCAAAAGATGGCTGTAAAAATTTTACGACGATCTGATGTTTGGTTCAAAAGTACATGTATAAAAAGAGACTCAATTGTTTCCATTTTATTGTGACGCTTATGTATCTCTCATTATTCAACTAGTTGATTGTAATCTGTTTTGCTCCACTACTAAAACATGTGTTGCCAGATGATTCCTTTAGAAATATGTTTCCTTCTGAAACCATCATTACCATTCAATATATTCTTATTTATAGTGAGCGTGGCATCTGTCCTCCTTACCACTGCGTCTGAGTGGACTATTGTGGTTCACCACTGATTTATATTTCCCTGAAGAGATCCAGTTTTTGGATAAAACCAATAATCTTGTTCAGGAGTAATTTTTTCATATCGCAGTGGGCTAATAACCTGACCAAAGACCTAGAAACTGATGCGACTCACCGCTGGGCACTCTGAGACGATGTGCATGGCTGTTTCAATGTACTCAAGGCACAGCCTGCGTTCATTGTCTTCAGCCAGACCGATTTTGTACAAATGTGCTTTCAGCCTGCAGTGACCTGTCATAATTCCGACAAGTTTTCTAAGTTTCCCGTTTCAAGAAACGCCTTCGAATGTTTCAGGCCAGGATGATTCAGTTAGAAAGACTCTAGTCTTGAGTTAATTCTGCCTGTTATTATCCGCTTAGCCACGTTATGTGGTATTTCCAGGAATGTTTCCGGGCATACCAGAGGCAGTATGGTTCCAGCAACCGCCAGCCAATCTGCCTCTTCGTTACCCAAATAGTTTTAGTGACTCGGTATCCAAACAAGAGTGATTCTGTTATGCGTGAGCCTATAAAATGATTAATAAAAGTTAATGAACATTTCTCTTCTATAATAATACAATGCACAGCAAATTTTTCCTAAACAAGCGGTAACTCTGGGAAGGACAGGGCCAAATTACTTTGCTTCCATTCTCAGACATATTATATGCCACGTTGATAAAGCAATTAATACGTTTTTTCTTCAAATATTAGAACATAAATTCCCAAGCACAAATATTAATTTCGATTTCTGAGCTGTTCAGGGTGAATCTGGATATAATTTTTGAACAACGTGGTTCGTCAATATGAAATGTGTAAAAAAATCGTTATATCCATATTGAGTGATCATATTTAAGTAGCATAATTAATGTACATTTTAAGTTTTCACAATTTTCACAAGTCCCTGTAGAATTATGTTCATAATAATTATATAAATTAATTAAGCTAAATTCTAAATTACTTTCATTATAAAAAATTTTTGCAGAATTCATGCTGCCGGTTTGTTTTCGGTTTGAGGAAATATGACAGTGGAATAAGGGACGGAATTAACAGCTTGGGATGGCTTAAGGTTGAGAATGTTTTCCGGCTCCACCTGACGATTATGGTTCATCGAATTTTACGTTCTTGTCTTCCACCGTATTTGAGGGAAAAGCTAATTTTTAGACGTGATGTTCATTGCGTGGACGTTAGGCATGGTCATAGGCTCATGCTGCCAAGATTTGGTTCAGCCATGTTTCAGCGCTCCTTCACCTTCAATGCGGTGAAGTTACATAATGAATTTTTAGTTTCGTGTGAAGGCCTTTCTTTGGGCTCACTGAGAAAAATTTTGAAGTCATAGTTCTTGACGAGCCAATTATAAATTAGGAAAATTGTATGAATATGAAATATGTTTTGTTTACTCACAATGGAATTGATTCGTTAATTTAATTTTTTTTTTTTTCAGGGTTGAGTGGAGTAGCTTTAAGCTAGACTTCGCCCTATGTTTATATATTGTAAATGTATAAATAAAGGCACTATTATTATAATTTGTAATGTAAATAATTATTTTAGATATGCAAGTGATATTGAAAAAAAAAGAATTTGGCTTTTGCTTCTTGGATTTGAGAGTATTGATTTCACAAAGAAGCTGGTACTTTGTTCGAACCATTTTGATTTAAGCAACATTGGACCAAATACCTTAAACCAGATGTTAATCCTATATCCTATATATTATAGACCATTTCTTTATACAATCGTAATGTATAACTTCGCAAGAAAACTATAGGCCTAGTTTTGCAAATGGTACTCTACCAAACAGAACAAGTTATACAGCTACATATGGACTTCACCGTTGCATGAATTAATACATGCTACACCTACCTAAAGGCAGCTTTTTCACTAAGTTATACATCAGGGGCTGTAATATACTAAAGTTTCATCCTTTATTATGAATAGCTTACAACGGTAATTCCCTATACAGAGTTACTAAAGAATAGAACTCACCATATGATCATTTGAAACTTCATTTTGAACCTCCTGAGATTCACCAGATATCTGTCCTTCCAGTATATGGACTTCTGATGTTTGGCTTTGAATATTATCTGCATTCTGAAAATTTTCATTTGAGCTAGTGAAATTGTCAGGCTCATGCAACGACTGTTCGCCTTCTTCCAAGAAAACTTGTCCATCTTCTGTCATTAGAGCTTGTCCCTTTGGCACAAAGACTTGTCCATTTGTTGTAAAAACATTTTGACCTTCAGTCACATATACTTGATCTCCCTCGGTAACATAAACATGTCCTTCTGCAGTGGTGAATATACTGTGACCCTTTGTAACGAACATTTGCTCATTTTCAGATGTAAATGTTGGTTGTTCTTCAGGTGTAAATATTTGATTTTCAGTAGTAAGTTCTGCCTCTTTGGTATCAGGAACCTGAAATTTTGAAATAATGAATTTGACCTCAAATTAAGATATCAGAATTTGATACCTATAAGAATAATATTTACCTGTGTTTGCAACTCATTTTGGATAGATAAAAATTCATCATTTTCTTGTGCAACTGAATCAGTTTCTTGTGCAATTGAATCAGTTTCTTGTGCAATTAAATCGGTTTCATGTACAACTGAATCGGTTTCTTGTACAACTGAATCGGTTTCTTGTACAACTGAATCGGTTTCTTGTACAACTGAATCGGTTTCTTGTACAACTAAATCGGTTTCTTGTACAGTTTCTTGAATATCTAGTTCTTTATTCTCTACAATATCTTCAGCTTTACTCAAAATTGGAGAAGTTGGGGGGGAGGAAGGTTGCTCTAGATAATTTCCTTCTAGCAAACCTTCTTGATATTTTTGAAACACTTCCAATTGAGTTTGTTCACAAACTTCTGCATCTGTATGCAGAGATTGCGATTCGTCAGGAAGAATATGCTCTGATCTGATTTCAGTTTCATTAGATGTATCCACCAAACTATTATCTTGTACTAAATTTACCTCTTCTTGTACTAAATTTACCTCTTCTTGCTCTAAATTTACATCTTCTTGTACCAAATCGACAATTTCATCTTGCTCTACTTGCGGTTCAAGATTTACAAGGTCCTCCTGTTCAGAATTTATATCACTATTTTGATTCGAAACCTCTAGTTCTTCGTTGTCAGTTGGAAAATCTTGTTTGTGTACTTCAGTGACAGTACTTTCTTCTACCTCTTCAGGTTGTGTCAAGCTCTCCTCATTTATAGGTATATAAAAATTCGATGATTCTGAATCATTTTGGGGGGAATCTAAAACATTACAGAAAATTGAGGATGTAAATCACATAAATGAAATATAATAGTCTTTTAATCTGAAATACTGTATTACCTATTTTTTTGTGACTCAAGCGGCCGGAAGAATCCACATTTTTAGCGGGAATTAATTTGGGAACTGCAGTGGGCTGTACACTTTTATCTTGAAGATTATCTGACTCCACAATATCATCTACATCAAAGTGATCCAAACATACAACATGACTTTTATCTGGTAGCACATCTAGAATGTTTAGACTTTTTAGCCAAATTTTCTTTAACTCCTGATCTTCAGGGAACGGCACGCCGACAGTATTTTCACAATTAGGTACAAAACATCGCATTTTGAGCAGCAAGTAGTGACGGTGTAATGGCCGGTAGTTACAGTTTCACCATAAGAAAATTTTTGAAGTCTGAAAACACTATGTTCATTTAATTATATCATATAAAACCGTTTGAAATTCGTTATTTTCGCAAATTAAATGTCCAATTTTTTATATTTAACTAGATAAGATACTCCTTGTTTTTCAAACTATCAACAAACTGCGTAACAAATGGTCTACACATTGTCAAGCACAGAGATAAAACATTGAATTATTTGTCAATCATAGAATTTGATGCACTTGTGACGTAAACAGAAATTACCAACCAAATAATATAGTAACAACTATTGAAATTGAACATTTCTACGAGGGAAATATACCTATCGTATAAATTTGAAACGCGTTATGTGTTCTCATAATATTAAATTGAAATCAACATATATGTGTGTTATTGAATTAGTGTAAAATTAATTTCTGTCAAGTAGAAGCCAACTAACTTCGATAATTGCTAGAACATCAAACATTTACATGGTTTCTTGTGTTATATCAAAAGTAACAGGAAAATCTATAAAAACTTCGGTCTTTATCTCAGTGTAATAAACATAGAGAGAGTGTGCAAAGTTTGTGGGTGTCCACAACAGGCTTTTCAGACCGACGTGAAGTTGGTTGGCTACCAAGAGTTCTGGAAATACCGGATCGACCAGTGGCGTCGGAATTGACTACCTCAAAGCAAAATTGAACGCTCCTTGAATTCAATGAGATCACTCCGATAGAGTTGTTACTTGGCCGAACTAATAGAATAGTCTATAAAGTAACTTTCACACACTAGAGTTGTTTTAAATATAATCAAATGATATTTTATGATTCTAAAGAACACGTTTTTCAAAAAATAATAACTTGAGTAAGAAAAAATTTCCACTCTAAAAAAAAAATTTCAATATTTTTTCGGTACTTTCGCATATTAGTGCTGTAATCAAATATAATCAGATGTGTTCTTATGATGCTAAAGAACACGTTCTTTATAAAATAATTACTTGCACTTGATACACACAGCACTAATGTGCTGAAGTACCGAAAACAATATTGAAAAGTTTTTTTCGGTGTATAAATTTTTTCCCAATCAAAAGCAAGTAATTATTTTATAAAAAAGGTATTCTTTAGCATCATAAAAGCACATCTACTTATAATTCATTTTAGCACCTATGCGCAAAAGTACAGAATAAAAAATATTGAAATTTTTTTAGAATGCAGAAATCAATCAAGCGCAAGTAATCATTTTATAAAAAAACATGTTCTTTGGAACCATAAAATATCATTTGATTAGATTTAAAACAACTCTAGTGTGCGAAAGTATTAAGAAAATTTATGAAGAACCGGCGCTCTTTAAACCATTCTATGTTCGGACAAGTACAACTGTATGGGAGTGAACATATACTGAGTTCTCATTGCATTCAATGAAGCGTTGAATAATTGACGCCACTGGTTAATCGGGTATTTCCGGTAGTGTTGAGCATAATCGGATGATTTCATTCATTCATCCTTCATGTCCCCGGCAACTTAGGCCATCTAGACAATCGGATGATTTCAGTAATCGCATATTCTATGATCCAATATTTCAATACTCGGATGATCATCAGAATAAAAATCCTCGTAAGCCCTTCGATACTAAACGCTGTTGAGCGGCTAGCTAGCATATTTTTATCGTATATCGTATATTTGAAATTGTTCCTTCTAGAGAGAGATATTATTTAGGGCGAAACACAAATCAGCTCTATCAGAACTGAATGAACCGGTAATGAATTACCTGTGTTCCTGGCACATCTGCACCATCAGAAAGAATATTTTCCAAGACTGGTGAAATAACGAATCTTCGAAGAAACAGGTTCTCACCCAAAAACTTGGATAAAATAATTTTTTTTAATTCAAATTCGTTAAATTTGAAAAAAGTGTGTTGAAGAGATCCGAATCCTCTAAGGATCATCACAGAGTCCCTGATAGATTATATAAATCCATCATTATGTCATTGTATTTACCCGCGTTATTTCTGCGTCAAAATGCTCTGTGGCGCTGTAACTTGACACGTTTGTGATTAGTGACAATAACAAAGGAGAACAATGTACTTATAGCGTCCCCATTGTATTTGAATTCATTCGAGAGGAAGGTTCTTGGAAATAAACCTCCTGAGCAACTTAGTAACATATTCGAGATAATAGTAATTATAACAGTGTCCCTTGGTAACTCTTAGTAAGTAAACTTCTTTTAAATGCTTCTGCTTAATTGCATGCTTTACATTTTTAAATACCACCTTTGTGTTAATGTGAAATTAATGACTGCACGCTCGTTCATTGTACTTCGCTTTCCATTCTTGGATTTTTGTTTCACTGTTATTTAATCCTACTGGAATGTTTTAACTAAATTGCATTGCCTTTGTACATAACTAAAGCGACCCTCACAAGTTATCTTGCTTTTTGCTGTATTTGTAAATAGTGGTCCTTTATCTGCGTAATACTTTCTAATAGGGATTTGGTATTATCTGTTCTTAATAATTGCGGTGCTTGGTATGTAACTGCTTTGCATGTACTCTTGTGTGATCCCCGGCTACCTATTTCTTTGTTCTTACTGTAACGTTGATTAACGCACCTAGGTGATGGGGTACTGTATCTATTTTATAATATTCTAGTCAGTTCATGTTACATATTCGTCATATGCATGTGCCCGCTTACCTTGAAAGATTGTATTCCTTGTGAACCAGTGGGGTTCTTTAGGGTAAATTGCTGGGGAGCCCTGGTAGAGGACAACATATCGTATAGAGAAAGTAAATAACTCCAGATATCCTGATTGCTAGATAATTGTTCCGAGGTATTGTGATACCCTCAGGGATTACTTTACGTGACCCTTCAGGTAGTGTTCGGTTCGTTCTTCAGTAATATCTGAGCCTTCCTGGGCCCGAGGAGGTCAGATACAGTTCCTTTGATAGTAACTTCTCCGGTCGACTCGAATTAGGTTAGATCCCCTCTTCAAGGAGATCTCCTGGGAATGTCACAATTACCCTTACCTTACTGTCCATTTAACTTACCCCTTGTAGTTGAGGTTCAGCACTGATTACCGGAAGTACAGTCGAAGGTGCGCATGCTGGCTGTATCCCCCATTTCCTGCATAACTTTACCCTTTTCCGCTGGGCAAGAATGATATCTGATTTGAGCGAATACCGACCTAACAATATGTAGTAATAAGTCATTTAGACCCGGGGCGCTATTGGTTTCACAGGGCCGCTTTGCGAACCACTGCGTAGAGTAGATTTAACCACAGGCTGATGAATGTGTTGCCATTTATTGAGGGTTGTTGCTTTTGAACATTATTAATGAAAATATATTATTCTGGTATTATTGTGTTTCGAATATTTGAACCTCCCGTCACTGTTTCCTTGCTCTCCTTAGGTGTAATTTGGGTTGCCTATACAACGTAACGTCCTATTCGCCCGCCACTAGACAATCACGATAAAAAGATTAGCGCTATTTAGATTACTTCGTATAACCCCAGATCTTAGAGTACTCCGTATAACCCCTGATCTTAGAGTACTCCGTAAAACCCCAGATCTTAGAGTACTCCGTATCACCCTAGATCTTTTAGAGTACTCCGTAATGTACGGGATAGCTCAGTGTAGAACTCTAAATAGTGTTATTTTTCAGTATTTTCTTTATATTTCGAGACATTCATAGCTATTTTATTATTTCATTAGAATAAACATAATTTTGTTTCTTCTTTATGCAATATTATTTCATTGATTATAAAGTTGAATCCATAATCGAATATATTCCCAATCATACCCATTCCTTCAATTCGAATTTAAAATATTCGATCTAAAATCTCAAAATATCGGCGAACCATCAATACGAACTCAAATTAGGTATTCCATTGTCGATTAGCAAGTAAAGTTCATAAGGTCCGTCATTCCTTGCCACCTTATATGGTATCTCATGAAAATACACTCCATTGATATTTCATTCAATCGTCTGAAGAGATCCGGATCATACGAGTCACAGAGTCTCTCATAGATTATATAAATTCCACCATTACGTCATTGTATTTACCCGCGTTATTTTATGGATCAAATACTCCGTGGCACTGTAACTTGACACGTATGTCATAGTGACAATAACAAAGGAGAACAATGTCTTTATATAGACGCGAGCTGTGGTATCAGGGATTGCGGGTTCGAATCCAGCTGCGCCCATGGGTGTGTTTGTGTGTGTTGTGTGAATGGTTGGTATGAATGAGAAATGAAACGAAGATTTTCACGTAGAGACTGTCTGCATAGCCTATGTGGCTGGGACAATAAAGAGAAAATGAATGAATGAATGTCTTTATAGCATTCCCATTGTATTTTAAAACATTCAAGAGGAAGGTTCTTGGAAATAAACCTCCTGAGCAACTTAGTAACATACTCGAGATACTTATAACAGTCCCCCTTGGTAACTCTTAGTAAGTAAACTTCTTTCAAATGCTTCCGATTAATTGCATACTTTACATTTTTGAATACCACCTTAGTGTTAATGTGAAATTAATGTTTGCACGCTCGTTCATTGTACTTCCATTCAGCGCTTTTCATTCTTGTATTTTTGCTTCACTGTTATTTAATCCGACCGGAATGTTTTAGCTAAAATGCATTGCCTTTGTATATAACTAAAGCGACCCTCATAAGTTATCTGTTTGTATTGTATACTTTCTTTCGGTGCCTGGTTGCTTTTTGCTGTATTTGTAAATAATGGTTCTTTATCTGCGTAATACTTGCTAATAGGGATTTTATTATCTCTTCTTACTAATTGCTGTGCTTGATATGTAACTGATTTGTATGTACTCTTGTGTGATCCCACAGTTACCTATTTCTTTGTTTGTTCTTATTGTAACGTTCATTAACACGCTAAGGTGATGGGGTACTATATCTGTTTTATAAGGTCTTAGTCAGTTGTGTTGCCTATTTGCCATATGCACGTGCCCACTTACTTTGAGAGGTTGTATTCGATGTAAACCAGTGGCGTTCTTTGGGGTAAATTGCTGAGTAGTCCTGGTATAGGACAACATATCGTATAGAGACAGTAAATAGCTCCGGATATCTAACGCTACTGTGAGAATGTGTGAGTGATTGCTCGATAATTGTTCCGAGATATTGTGATATCCCCAGGGATTAGTTTGCGTGACCCTTCAGGTAGTGTTCGGTTGATTCTTCAGTAATATCTGAGCCTTCCTGGGCCTTGTCATCCCGAGAAGGCCAGATACAGTTCCTTTGATAGTAACTTTTCCGGTCTACTCGAATTATGTTAGATCCCCTCTTCAAGAAGATCTCCTGGGCATGCCATAATTACCCTTACCTTACTGTCCATTTAAACTTACCCCTTGTAATGGAAGGTACAGCACTGGTTACCGGGAAGTACAGTTGAAGGTGCGAATGCTGACTGTATCCCCTTTTTCCTGCATAACTCTAACCCCTTCCGCAGCATAAGAATGATATCTGATTTGAGCGAGTTACTGACCTAACGATATGTGGGTGATTCCGTTCTAACTGTGATATTCAATGTCCTGTATTGTTTGTTCTCATAGGTCATTAATTAATGATCAATTTATGAAATTTTTGGGCTTATTGGAAAATTATGAACATATTTCAACATTATTTTCATATAATATAACTTGCTACTTACAGAAAACTTACAATATATCACTTAAATGCCAGTACCGTGTCATGTCCATTTCTAGAATTTATTTATAAATTGTTAGTTTTTTTTGTCGTAATAAATGATTTAAACTAATTACCTTATAAATTCTAATATTTATGATCAAACTGAACAAAATTGACACATTTTTTGTTTAATGTATTAAGTTAACATTGAATTCCGGTTCAATAACTTTTGTCTTTAAATTTTAACGAATTTTTGAATTTGAACTTGTGCGACTCGAGCGCCATCCACATTGAGATTTATGAAACGTCTAGTGAACCACCTTGAAAGTAAATAAATTTAATCATTTTCTCAAACAATTTCTACCGAATTTATTTTATGTCAGTACCATGGATAAATGAGTCAGTACCGTGGAACGTAAAATTTGAAATTTGTTTCTCGTTCTTGATGCTTCGAAGTTGTAGTAAAATCCTCTCAGATTTTTATTTTGACAGTAAAATAGATAAATAATATGCATGAAAAAATTGGAAAAGTTTAATTCCCAAATCTTAAAATTTTTAATCAAAAAAATCACAGTTAGAACAGAATCACCCATGTAATAATGTCATTTCGACCCGGGGCGCTATTGGGTTCACTGGGGCGCTTTGTGAACCACTGCGTAGAGTAGATTTAACCACAGGCTGATAAATGTGTTTCCATTCGTTGAGGTTCGTTGCTTACTAATATTACTAATAGAAATATATTATTCTGGCGATACTGTGTTTTGAATATTTGAACCTCCCGTCACTGTTTCCTTGCTCTCGTTAAGTGTAATTTGGGTTGTCTACACAACGTAACGTCCTATTCGCCCCCAACTAGACGATCACGATAAAAAGGTTAGCGCTCTTTAGATTACTTCGTATGATTCCAGATCGTTAAGAGTACTCCGTAAACCCCTAGATCCTTTAGAGTACTCCGTAAAATGCAGGATCTTTTAGAGTACTCCGTATAGCACGGGATAGCTCACTTCCCAAGATCAAATTTTCCGAGTTAAATCGCATCGGCGATTGTTCATTACTCGGATAATGCCAATACTGTATCACTGTGTGGAAAGCAGTCGCCAGTCGATGTCGCAGAGTACATTATATCTATCTATGAACCGATTATTTATGGATTCGAGCATTCTCATAATCAAATGATTCCGAGTATTCTAAGAATCGGATTCCCGAATATTTTCCTCGAAAAATCCCAACACTAATTTCCGGAACTTTTGACAGCCAGGTCAGCCAGTCAACTTCTCGCCGGTCCTACCTGCTGAAATCCGAGCTTTGACATCAATGCCGCATTCTGCCACTTATGGTGCGTTCCACTAGACGACCACAACGCCATAGATAAAAGAATATTCTTGTTAATCTATACACAACGCTCACGCACGCGTTGACGGTCTTTCCCGTTCCACTAGCTTTTGACAAGCCCGCGATTGTTTTTGTTGTCATTGAAAGTGGAACGGGTATTGTGAGCAAATAGCAATGACAGATGAGTGAGAATTCGTAGGTTATGGTGTATTTCAAAAACAATGGATGCAACGGGAAAATAATAAAAAAATAATATAAATGCTTTGCTCTCTTGTGCACGTTGAAGAGATCCGGATCCTCTAAGGATCATACGAGTCACAGAGTCCCTTAAAGATTATATAAATTCCACCATTATGTCATTGTATTTTCCCGCTTTAATTTCTGTGTAAAAATACTCTGTGTTGCGGTGACTTGACAAGTAAATGATTAGTGAGAATAACAAAGGAGAACAAGGTCCTTATAGCGTCCCCATTGTATTTGAATTCATTCGAGAGGAAGGTTCTTGGAAATAAACCTCCTGAGCAACTTAGTAGTCTACTCGAGATAATAGTATTTATAACAGTGTCCCTTGGTAACTCTTAGTAAGTAAACTTCTTTTAAATGCTTCTGATTAATTGCATGCTTTGCATTTTTAAATACCACCTTTGTGTTAATGTGAAATTAATGACTGCACGCTCGTTCATTGTACTTCGCTTCCATTCTTGTATTTTTGTTTTGCCGTTATTTAATCCCACCGGAATGTTTTAACTAAATTGCATTGCCTTTGTACATAACTTAAGCAACTGAAGAGATCCGGATCCTCTAAGGATCATACGAGTCACAGAGTCCCTGATAGATTATATAAATTCCACCATTATGTCATTGTATTTTCCCGCTTTAATTTCGGTGTCAAAATACTCTGTGGCGCTGTAACTTGACACGTAAGTGATGAGTGAGAATAACAAAGGAGAACAATGTCCTTATAGCGTCCCCATTGTATTTGAATTCATCCGAGAGGAAGGTTCTTGGAAATAAACCTCCTGAGCAACTTAGTAGTCTACTCGAGATAATAGTATTTATAACAGTGTCCCTTGGTAACTCTTAGTAAGTAAACTTCTTTTAAATGCTTCTGATTAATTGCATGCTTTACATTTTTAAATACCACCTTTGTGTTAATGTGAAATTAATGACTTCACGTTCGTTCATTGTACTTCGCTTTCCATTCTTGTATTTTTGCTTTGCCGTTATTTAATCCCACCGGAATGTTTTAACTAAATTGCATTGCCTTTGTACATAACTTAAGCAACCCTCACAAGTTATCTGTTTGTATTGTATACTTTCTCTCGGTGCCTGATTGCTTTTTGCTGTATTTGTAAATAGTGGTTCTTTATCTGCGTAAAACTTGCCAATAGGGATTTGTATTATCTTTTCTTACTAATTGCGGTGCTTGATATGTAACTGATTTGTATTATGCACTCTGGTGTGATCCCCCGGATACCCATTTCTTTGTTCTTATTGTAACGTCCATTAACACGCCTGGGTAATGGGGTACTGTATCTATTTTATAATATCCTGGTCAGTTTGTGTTACCTATTTGTCATATGCATGTGCCCGCTTACTTTGAGAGATTGTATTCCATGTGAACCAGTGGCGTTCTTAAGGGTAAATTGCTGGGGAGCCCTGGTAGAGGACAACATATCGTATAGAGAAAGTAAATAACTCCAGATATCCTGATTGCTAGATAATTGTTCCGAGGTATTGTGATACCCTCAGGGATTACTTTACGTGACCCTTCAGGTAGTGTTCGGTTCGTTCTTCAGTAATATCTGAGCTTTCCTGGGCCCGAGGAGGTCAGATACAGTTCCTTTGATAGTAACTTCTCCGGTCGACTCGAATTAGGTTAGATCCCCTCTTCAAGGAGATCTCCTGGGAATGTCACAATTACCCTTACCTTACTGTCCATTTAACTTACCCCTTGTAGTTGAGGTTCAGCACTGATTACCGGAAGTACAGTCGAAGGTGCGCATGCTGGCTGTATCCCCCATTTCCTGCATAACTTTACCCTTTTCCGCTGGGCAAGAATGATATCTGATTTGAGCGAATACCGACCTAACAATATGTAGTAATAAGTCATTTAGACCCGGGGCGCTATTGGTTTCACAGGGCCGCTTTGCGAACCACTGCGTAGAGTAGATTTAACCACAGGCTGATGAATGTGTTTCCATTTATTGAGGGTTGTTGCTTTTGAACATTATTAATAAAAATATATTATTCTGGTATTATTGTGTTTCGAATATTTGAACCTCCCGTCACTGTTTCCTTGCTCTCGTTAGGTGTAATTTGGGTTGCCTACACAACGTAACGTCCTATTCGCCCGCCACTAGACAATCACGATAAAAAGATTAGCGCTCTTTAGATTACTTCGTATAATTCCAGATCTTTAAGAGTACTCCGTAAACCCCTAGATCTTTTAGAGTACTCCGTAAACCCCCAGATCTTAGAGTACTACGTAACATCCCGGATCTTTTAGAGTACTCTGTAATGTACGGGATAGCTCACAACCCTCACAAGTTTTCTGTTTGTATTGTATACTTTCTCTCGGTGCCTGATTGCTTTTTGCTGTATTTGTAAATAGTGGTTCTTTATCTGCGTAAAACTTGCCAATAGGGATTTGTATTATCTTTTCTTACTAATTGCGGTGCTTGATATGTAACTGATTTGTATTATGTACTCTTGTGTGATCCCCCGGATACCCATTTCTTTGTTCTTATTGTAACGTCCATTAACACGCCTGGGTAATGGGGTACTGTATCTATTTTATAATGTCCTGGTCAGTTTGTGTTACCTATTTGTCATATGCATGTGCCGGCTTACTTTGAGATATTGTATTCCATGTGAACCAGTGGCGTTCTTTAGGGTAAATTGCTGGGGAGTCCTGGTAGAGGACAACATATCGTATAGAGAAAGTAAATAACTCCAGATATCCTGATTGCTAGATAATTGTTCCGAGGTATTGTGATATCCCCAGGGATTAGTTTACGTGACCCTTCAGGTAGTGTTCGTTTCGTTCTTCAGTAATATCTGAGCCTTCCTGGGCCCGAGGAGGTCAGATACAGTTCCTTTGATAGTAACTTCTCCGGTCGACTCGAATCAGGTTAGATCCCCTCTTCAAGGAGATCTCCTGGGAATACCACAATTACCCTTACCTTACTGTCCATTTAGACTTACCCCTTGTAATTGAGGTTCAGCACTGATTACCGGAAGTACAGTCGAAGGTGCGCATGCTGGCTGTATCCCCCATTTCCTGCATAACTTTACCCTTTTCCGCTGGGCAAGAATGATATCTGATTTGAGCGAATACCGACCTAACAATATGTAGTAATAAGTCATTTAGACCCGGGGCGCTATTGGTTTCACAGGGCCGCTTTGCGAACCACTGCGTAGAGTAGATTTAACCACAGGCTGATGAATGTGTTTCCATTTATTGAGGGTTGTTGCTTTTGAACATTATTAATAAAAATATATTATTCTGGTATTATTGTGTTTCGAATATTTGAACCTCCCGTCACTGTTTCCTTGCTCTCGTTAGGTGTAATTTGGGTTGCCTACACAACGTAACGTCCTATTCGCCCGCCACTAGACAATCACGATAAAAAGATTAGCGCTCTTTAGATTACTTCGTATAATTCCAGATCGTTAAGAGTACTCCGTAAACCCCCTAGATCGTTAAGAGTACTCCGTAAACCCCCTAGATCTTTTAGAGTACTCCGTAAACCCCCAGATCTTAGATTACTACGGAACACTCTAGATCTTTTAGAGTACCCTGTAATGTACGGGATAGTTCAACGTCTTGCATCCTCTGTAGACACAATTACTTCCACCACAAAGTCCCTCTCTGAGCAAACCAGAGTTGATTGCGTCGCCATGATGAAAAATATGTAACCAAACACCGACTCACGTCAAAACATGGGTTTCCGCGGGCTTGTCGCGGTCGAAATAAATTACCTCATTTATGACATTTTATGAACGCCTGCAACGACCGTGATCTGCAAGTGACAGAACGACACGAGCGTTTTGGGCGCCTAATGGAACGCACTATTAGTCTGTCATTGTGTCGTTGGTTGTCGTTTAGATAATCTAAATAGTTTTTCTATGGTTGTTTCTTTCCTGAGTTCTGAATTCCTAGTGTTGTTAGATTTCACTAGTTATTTGCTTCAATATCTTTATAAATATCACAAAAATTTTATTCATTATGGGACGTAAGAAGTGTGCTGTTTGTGGAGAATCCCGTGAATTGAGTGAAATATCGTATCACAGGTTGGTCTCCGCTTTGTTTTGGTGTACATTGTTGTGCGACTGTGTTTATAAACAATTTCAGATTTCCCACCAATATTGAGATGAGACATTTATGGCTGAAATCTGTGAAGATAGACGAGAAAATGATTAAATCTTATTCTGTAATTTGTTCCCGTCATTTTAATTCAAGAGATATAAAAACTGCGGGCGGAAGACGATCTTTGTCTTCTATCGCTGTACCGTTTTCATCTTTAGAATTTACATCAAGGTGAGATGTTGATATTGGGAGAACAAATTAATCCGGTCCGTTCTCAAAAGATGACTCTAAAAACTTTTAAATAGTAACAGTTGATGATCTCTGTTAGACAGATTGGACATCTGACGATGACATCTAGTTTGAATTGTTTTGAGTTTCATACAAAACGTTTTTTGCTACGCTGCCGAAAACGTCAGATTTTTTTATGTCTAAAGAGCATTTGCGGGAAGTTTTAATTGAAAAAAAGTGCAGCTCATCCTAGGCTTGCAGAAGTTTACAGTGAAATTGCTCCAACTGACAAGTCATGCAGAGAATGGTTTCGGCGCTTCAAAAGAGGCGATTTCAGCCTTAAAGATAGTCTTCACTCGGAATAGCCAAAAAAACTCGAATACATTACTCGATTAAGATCCTAGTCCAACACGAGACAAGTTTGCACTTATGTTGGGGGTGACCGAGCAAGCAGTGTCTCTATGTTTGAAATATATGGGCCTGATTCAAAAGCAAGACATTTGGGTTCCTTATGAATTGACACCATGATATCTGGAAAGGCAATTATTTTCTTGTGAGCAGCTGCTTCAAAGGCAAAAAGGAAAGGGTTTTTTACACTGGGTAATGACTGGTGATGAAAAACGAATTTTCTGACAACTTTAAGAAAAAGTTTTACGTGTTGCCCGGCCAATCGTTGCCATCGATCTCAACATCAACACCAAAGCTGCCGTATTCTCAGGACATTGCCCCTTCTGACTACTGGCTGTTTTGACGGATACAACACAATTTGGCAGGTCACTGCTGCACTTCTTTCGAAGAAATCGAAAATTCGATTCAAAACTAGATCGCCTTAAAAGACGATAAGTTTTTCCTAGATGGAAATTGCCTAAGATGTGGGAAAAAGTAATAAGCAGTGGTGGACAATATTTTTAATCATTTGTTAATTCATTATCTTTTGATATGCATTTTTTGAGTTAAAGCAGCGGAACGATTTAATTTGTAGTTCCAATATTTATTTACTTCCTTTGTTAAATAACATGTTGATTTTGCATATTTTCAGGTTTGAGAGTTCAGGTGAGGAAACACTTTCTGTCTCTTCTACAATGCAAGATGCAGAAACTCTTTCTTGTTCTTCTGATATACAAGATTGGGAACTTGCAGAAGAGTAAGTTTTGCTTTTTTATGTTTCAGAATCATAGATAAATTTGATAATTTTTAAATTATGGCTTTCCGTTTCAGTATTCAATTGACATCTTCAGAAGCTACTGAAGAAACACTTTCTAGTTCTTCTACAATAGAACACTGGGAACATGTAGAAGAATAAGTGTTGCTTTTTTATGTTTCAGGATCATTGAGAAATTAGATCATTTTTAAATTGCAGTATTCAATCTTCAGATCCTCTTGCTTATGATGAAGAAAGTTCGAGTACTGACACTCAAAACAGAAGGTTTGTAACATAAATTTTTATCAATTTTCGATGAATTTTGTGTATGAACTGTAATAGGCTACTACGTGCAGTAAGATTCAAATCCTTTAATAACCTTTATCAAGGAATCACTTAAAATTTATAGATATCGCTAAGGTCATTTATTTTGATTTCATATTTCTAGGTATTCATTGATAGCAGTTGAAGAAACTGCTAACACTACTAATCCTGTTTTACGGGAAAATAAAAAAATGTAGGTATTTTTTATGACAGTTGGATATTATTCTTATTTGTAATTTTTCATTATAGTTTTCGATATATTGGTGACTTTACTCGAGAAGATATCGAGAATCCTGACATTCGAGATAAATTTTGGATTATCTGCAAAAAAACTTTTCGTAGTCAAAGAATGAAGATTACAAGTCTTCAACAGAGTAACAGGAGAATGTCTTTAAGAATTCAATCATTACAGGGTCTTACAGAGCATCTGAAAGTGAGAAATTGAAATTCTTAGAGTGAGTTCAACTATCAACTACTAACTAATTGATTCTATAAGAATTGCAATGTGTTATTTTAGTACTTCCATTTTCAGTTTTACTTGATGGACTATGAACAACTCTGCTTTCAGGGATAAAGTTTCGTGTGAGTGTGAGTATTGTCTCACAGATAACTTGATCATTTATATTATGCCAAAATTCTACATTTTGTAAAATTATATCTGTTGAATTCAGACTTCAACAACTAGTTCTAAAATTTTCATATATTTTTTTTTAATTCTCAGAATTCTGTCATCCTTAGTACGGACACTTTTCAAGCGCTTGCTTGAAGGACCTAGAAGGATACTATTTCCACCTGAATTGAGGAAGTTTGCTCTGATGTTTAACTTTTATTCAAGAAAAAGTACGTAATTATGTTAGAAATACATATGACATTGTTCTTCTGTATCAAAATGGTATTCAACTGGGAATGCAGTGATATTCAAAGATTTGATGGTCTTCATGCTGCAACTAAGTTAAGGAGGAGACATCTGCAGTGGTACAAAGATGAAATGAAAGTCTCCTTGGCAGTTTAATGTTTCAGAAAGAGTGTAAAAGACTCTTGATTGTTTTGATTCAGATTTGCGAAATCCCAATTTCTCATAATCTGAAGGCACATCCAATTTCTGTAGATGGTTTAATAATTCTTTGACATTTT
Source organism: Megalocaria dilatata (assembly GCA_034642435.1). Classification (NCBI taxonomy): domain Eukaryota; kingdom Metazoa; phylum Arthropoda; class Insecta; order Coleoptera; family Coccinellidae; genus Megalocaria; species Megalocaria dilatata. The sequence continues at coordinate 40,104,013 of CM067859.1, read as the reverse complement.
CTATTCATAAAGTGTATTTACTTAAAAAAAAAAAAAAACAATTTGAGGAACCCCTTATTATTGTTCTTTTTGTGGCAGCCACTGACAACAATTTTACATTAATGGACAATAATGCTCGTCCTCACTGGGCAAAATTAACAATGACAGCATAGAAATACATGGCATTAACCGAATGGGTTGGCTCACTGTCTCTTCAACCAAATTTGTATTCAACATGTCTGGTCTGCAATGACACTGCAGACATTACAATAATTCACCAATGATTTGACAACATTTGGAAAAACATTCCTCAAGTTTTCATTGGCACAATACCGAATAGAGTAAGAGCACTACAAGGAGCTAGAGGATGCCCCTCCCGATATTAAACCGTGATTTGAAGGTATTTCTAACAGAAGGAACCTTCTTTAAGCCTATAGACTCCACTGGGTCAGCATATTCATTTTGTTTATTTCTCTGTACGTAGACTTAATACATTAGTACATATAAAAAATCGCTTTTTTATTTCCTTTTATATATGTATGCTGTGTATTTTGAATACATTTAGAGAATACATTGAAATATGAGTGTGGACAGGAAGACTAGTCAGATAACAAATCATCAAAAAAACAGGCTCCCACCCAAAAACTTGGATAAAATAATTTTTTTGAATTCAAATTCGTGAAATTTGAAAAAAAGTCCAAATAATGTTATTTTTCAGTATTTTCTTTATGTTTCGAGATATTCATTCCTATTTGATTATTTTATGAGGTAAACATTATTTTTCTTCTTTATGCAATATTGTTTAATTGATTATATTGTTGATTCCATAATCGAATATATTCGATCACTAAAATACATTGCCTTTGCATATAAATAACGCGGTGCCTGGTGGTTGTTGTATTTATTAATATTGATTCTTCATTTGTGATGTTCATGGTATTCGTAGTGCCTGATATATAGCTGATTTGCATATACTCTGGTGTGATTTCCCCAGTTACCTATTTCTTTGTTTTTTTTTTATTGTAACGTTCGTCGCCTAGGTGATGGGGTACTGTATATATTTCATAATGTCCTAGTCAGTTTGTGTTACATGTTTTCCATATGCATCCACCCGCTTACTTCGAGAAATTGTATTCCTTGTGAACTGGTGGCATTCTTTAGGGTGAATCACTGAGTTGTCCTGGCAGAGGATGACATATTGTATAGAGACAGTAAATAGCTCCTTATATCCAACACTCCTGTGAGAATGTGTGAGTGATTGATATATCATTGTCCCAGGCTATTGTGATATCCCCAGGATTAGTTCATGTGACCCTTTAGGTCCAACCTTCTCTAAACCTTGTTGAATATCATCCGCCTTTTTAAAATTAAGCTGATTATTTCTTAAAAGAGAAATTTCATATCGGGGAATTGTCTTGTATTTCTCCAAATATCTCTAATTCTCGATTCACATCGAATTTTGAGCCGTAAATGGCATCAAACGACTAGGTTGGATTCTCTGATGAAGAACTCGAGGTCACAATTAATTATGTGCGATCGATCCCATCAATTCATAAACTTGAAGTTCTCAAAGGAAATGCGGTGTTGCGAGGGAGCTTCCACCTCTTAATTCGGGAGACGGCGTTTCGTTCGGAGTCTGCGCATTTGAAATTCGTCAGACAGGCGTGATGCGCCGCTCTGCCTGTGACGCCGATGATCATGTGTTCCGCTTGGAACGGTGGTCGTCAAACGCTGTATGCCTTGTCCTATTTGAACTCGGCGGGGAAGGTTAGTCATGAATCTTTAGACTGGTCGGGCCCTCTATTGATACGCCGGTCAAGCTGCGACAGAGCAAGGCAGGTTTCTGGACGAGGAGTGAAGAAGTTGTTCGCTACAAACTCCTTCTAACTAACTTTCGAAAGAACTAGTGACTTGAAATTTTCAGCGTAGGTTGGGAGTCTGAATATCTCCATATTTTCCCAATAGTCCTGAAATTACTGATGCGTTTGCAACCAAATTTGGTACTTAGGAGTATAATAACAACAAGAACATTTATGCCGAATATCGTGAGGATTGATCGTCCAGGCGCCCATGGCTGATTTCTGGAAAAAAAGACCTAGAAACTTGAACTTTGATTCTAAAGTATTTTCTGAGGAGATGGATAGAGCAAAAATAACACATTTAAATGAGATATCACATATAATGAATTAAATGTTGTCAGTCAATATAAATTTCAATACGCATAATTTTTCACTGTTTGAAAAGCAATAAATGTGAAACGATTTTCTAAAATCGAGCCATAGTTATTATTTGAATCAATTTTTTGGAAGACTTTCAGGATCCTGGACTGTTAATTTGATTAAGTCATATTGTCGTTATTACTTGTAAACAATTTCCATTTAAAGCCAATAAAAGATGTTAGTGAAGATACAAACAAAAATCCTACCTTTTTCGGGACACCTATCCACAAAAACAATACTATGCTCAAAAGCTGAACCCTTTACACGTTGGCCCCAGCCCAAAGGCACAACACCCCTTCAAGAACAAACACTATATTTTAGCCGTTTATTTTTCGAACGGAATTAAACTAAAACATACCGACCATGAACCGATTAGTGACTGTAACGACGACTCCCCTTTTTTTTTCCAACTTCCAAAACGTTGGCTTCTTTCCTCATACTCAAAATTTTCCTACGTCGGCTTTTTCGAAGTTCCCATCGCTTCAAAGCCTACACACGTCTAGACCATCCAGATCTTGTGACTTCTCGATTTTACTGAGAATTCCCAATCTTAGCCTGGAAGTCCTTTGCGTCGTCTGCACTAAAATCATAATTGCGAACTTCTGTTCCCAAGACCCCCTGGTTTAAATTTAAATGAATCGATCTATTGATGAATACATTGTTGCTTTAATATTCTCGCCCGTTGTTTATGCAACTATTAATGCCGCTTATCAACCACGGTCCTCTAAAGTCGCCGAGTTTTATTCAGTAGACTTCTTTAGATCAAAATTTATTTCCCTATTTGTAAGTATAACATAGGTACTTTATTACACTTTCATAAAATTACAATATCATTCAAATGACCGTGACGATTGGCTACAATAGACCATCCGATCAACTTAATTTTTGTCGATTGTTTGGGATTCAATCTCATGAATAGCAATTTCGATTTCGTGTTTCCAGGCATCATCGTTAATCGTAAATTCTACCGTTGTAAGTAACTGGCATATGAGCGTGGCTCTTTCACTCAACAGTTTCCACAATCTATTCAAAAGCAAGTTGTGTGATAAAGGTACGCCCTATCATAGCGCAAAGCGAGAACCACTCCGAAGAGTTGAACCCACCCCGTTTCCAGTTTCAGCTTTGGCTCAAAAACCTACACCGTGACTGGTAGTAGAGAAGCACTATCCAACCGCTATTGCCTCTGCAGTGTCAGTACCCGAGTTGTTTGGAACGCAATTCACACACCGAAGGGGCTTCTTATTTCCACCCACCCAAACGCAGACCCAAGAAACAGGAAAATCCCAAGAATTGATGTTTCAATCACCAAAGGTCTAAGCCGTATCGTCGAGATCCACAAACCCCGGAAACGTCTCGCAAATGATCCTGGTTCAGGACGAGGCCGGTCGAACCGTCAAGTCCCAGTAAAGCGTGGAGCACTTCTCGAGAAATCCTGAATTATTAGTTACTGCGGCCAGATAGATGGAATACCCTTCTAGTCTAGCCTGCAGACTTTCCACCACTGCCCCCTCGAGTCCAACGCCAAATTGAGTGGTTAGATCGTACGGATACTTCACGAGGGCCGATCCACCCTCCCGAGGTAACGCAGTATATGCATAAGGCATTCGGCCATTGGACAGAAAAATCCGGATATTTACTGCAATAGGGTAAAGAAACGCTAGTTTTAAGGATGTAAGGCCTGTGCTGTGACAGAAACCCTTGCCACTTAGTTGAACAACGCAACTCAGCCCTCCATTTCACCTTTGCGGTGAAACTAAGGCCCCAGTCGGATGAATTTTTCACCATACGGGTCTTACGAGACTAAATAAAAGGTCTATGTTTTACTTAGGAATAGAGAAATTAGTTTTGATCTAAAGAAGGCTAGCAAATAAAACTCGGGGACTTGAGAGGACCGAGTATGATAAGCAGCGGTATTAATAGTTACATAAACAACGGGCCAGAATCTTAAAGCAACAATGTATTAATCAATAGATCGATTTATTCAAATTTAAAGCCGGAGATCTTGGGAACGGAAGTTAGCGATTATGATTTTAGTGTAGACGACATAAAGGACTTCGATGCTAAGATTGGGAATTCTCAGTAAAGTCGAGATAAGAAATCGTTGAAAAAGTTGAAAGTTGAAAAATTTGGATGGTCTAGACGTTTGTTGGTGGGAACGATGGGAAAGCCGACGTAGGAAAATTTTGAGTAGGAGGAAAAACTCAACGTTTTGCAAGTTGGAAAAGACGAGTCGTCGTTAGGCAGTGACAGACAGTCACTAATCGGTTTGTGGTCGATATGGTTTGATTTTTTTCCGAAAAATAAAAAATAGAGGGCCAAAATATAGTGTTTGTTCTTGAAGGGGTATTGTGCCTTTGGGCTGAGGCCAACACCCCGTGTAGCGAGTTCAGCTTTAAAACATGGTATCTGGTTTGGTGGATAGGTGTCACGGAAAAGGTAGGATTTTTTTGTCTGTAACTTCACTAACATCATTGATTGCGAAAATTGTTTGGGTATTATTTCGTTTCATTATTTAGAAAGTGAAATAAACTCTATTTATTTTGGAAAGTAGGAAATTTGAAAAGTTTCACTAGTTAGCCTTATTTTATTGAGATAAATACCCCTATATATCAAAGGTAAACGACCCCGAGGGTGTTGCATTAATCCTCGATTTCATCGAAATGAAACTAGGATCTTAGGCGAGACAAGCACCACGTCAAGGTACAGAGACAAATGAGGGGTATGTTTCAAGGCATCAATCGTTTCTGGATGGTTAGCATAACTCTTATCCTTAACGGATCCCTACAAAAAAGAGTCTTCCGAAGTAAAATGAGATCCATCGCTAAAGATGATTTTTCTGGATAGATGCTCAACTTCGGCCAGCGATCATTAGCCCATTAAGCGAAGTGAAAACGTATCGGATGGGTACTAGGCCTCACTTTTCACACCAGATGAACTTTGTAAGCTTTCATACCAAAGTTTTTATTCAAAATTCTCCTCAGAGAAGTACGAGAAATGTTCAGTTCTTGAGCACGATGATGAGTTAATATTGATGGATGTCCAGCCACATTATGTGCTACAGCAGCAATGATTTCGAGTGTGCTCACTGGAATAGAACGGGAACGGGTTGTTTTATTAAATAACAATCCAGTTTTTACGAGCAAAATGATTCACAAATTGCCGTGAGGGCATTTCATTTCTATTAAATTTTCCACGTAAATTTCTAACATTTGTTTTGTTCAAGCGTAAATCGACCCATTTGGTTAATGTCAAATATTAAACAACTCTCTGTCAAAACACGAATGACAGAAGTTTTGCTAGACTCGAAATAACCATTACTTCAAAATGCAAACTCTAGATGGGCCGCCTTTTTGATCAGGCCCGTTTAAAGCACGGCCCGCGAGCCGCCTGCGGCCCTTAGTCCATCTTTGTGCGGCTCGCGGTGTGTTTATATTATTATAATGGAAGAATAAATTTTTCTATTTTTTTCAAAGTTTTTTGATATAACTTATTCCATTTCATGTAAACAGGTATTACAAATAAATAACTTGTAGCGAACAACTTCTTCACTCCTAGTCCAGAAACCTGCCTTGCTCTGTCGCAGCTTGACCGGCGTATCAATAGAGGACCCGACCAGTCTAAAGATTCATGACTAACCGTCCCCGCCGAGTTCAAATAGGGCAAAGCATACAGCGTTTGACGACCATCGTTCCAAGCGGAACACATGGTCACTGGCGTCACAGGGAGAACTGCGCATCACGCCTGTCTGATAAGTTTCAGATGCGCAGACTCCGAAAGAAACGCAGTCTCCCGATTAAGAGGTGGAAGCTCCCTCACAACGCCGTATTCCCTTCGAGAGCTTCATTGGTGACCCCGACGTGATTGGGGGTTTGCTTTAAGAGCGAACCAACCCATTCATTTGGAGGCCTTAATCACCCCCTATCCATCATTCCGAGACAGCATTTCCTTTCGTTCCGTAGATCCCCGCTCGGGATGGCACCGCGTCCAGATCAGCGGTGGACTGTCTCCTTGCCTGATTCCAACGCCCTATTCCGTGACCTTTATCGACTCTCACTGGAGGGGGAGTGTGTAACGAATAACTTCTTCGCTCCTCGTCCAGGAACCTGCCTTGCTCTGTCGCAGCTTGACCGGCGTATCAATAGAGAACCCGACCAGTCTAAAGATTCATGACTAACCGTCCCCGCCGAGTTCAAATAGGGCAAGGCATACAGCGTTTGACGACCACCGTTCCAAGCGGAACACATGGTCACTGGCATCACAGGCAGAACTGCGCATCACGCCTGTTTGATGAGTTTCAGATGTGCAGACTCCGAAAGAAACACCGTCTCCCGAATTAAAAGATGGAAGCTCCCTCACAACACCGTATTCTCTTCGAGACCTTCAAACTAAAATTTCCAAATGACCAAGACAGATATCAGTCAATTATTTATATTTATTCCTTACATTCCAAAAGATTTTACTATTACGGAGAAAATGTTAAATTTGATACAGTTACACGGAACAACTAAATGCGCTAATATCTTTCTAGCTGTTAATAAAACTGTCATAGACTACGGAGTATTTCAAAAATGTTTTTGCTTTGTAACTGATGGAGCAAAAACTATGACAGAAACAGTGACAGGATTCGCGGGACTTCTTAAAGAAAATGGCTTTAATTGCCCGTTGATTCTAGCATCATACACCAGGAAGCCTTATGTGGAAAATTTTATTTAAAAAAAATTTACACAGTTTTTATGTTTCACAGTTTATTCAGAATCCTGACACGTGTTTCGGTCTTTCGACTATCTTCAAAGGAGTACAGAAAGTAACTAAACTCAAAATTGAAAAGCTCCTTTTATTACACTTAGGACATCTGTGTATTTTTATCCATCCAATATAGGGTGTGTTCTCAAAGAGCATTTGGGAATTTATTAAATTCTCCTTTTTCTCAATGGCTTTTTGGATTGAAAGAATCTCCAAATAGTCCATCAATTTACCCTTTATAACATTAAATAGTAAAGTGGCATCTTTCTCATAAAAAAATAATTATTTTCTGTACAATGTTCTGCAAAACCGGTTGATTTCTAGTTTTTCAAAATAGGCATCCTATGTGATTCCATTACACAGAGATGGAAAATTTTGAAGGATGTACCTTTAAGAATCTCCTGAAGTATATTGACGATGTAATTTTGGAATTTGAGCAGCGATTTGCAGATTTCAAAGAATTTGAGAGTGATATATCACTTTTAATCCATTAACAATTCTAATTGAAAATGTAAAGACTGATTATCAATTGGAATTATGTGACCTACAATCAGACCTCTGGAATAGCGAGCGTTCTCTCAAATTAACTAATCTTAGCTTAAAAATGGGTTCGATGATGGGCAGTACCTATCTTTGTGAAAGTGCGTTTTCCACGATGAATTTTATTGAATCTAAATATAGGTCTTCAATAGATAACTCACACACGCACTATGCCTGGCAACAACTAATAATAATAATGTATTTCTTTATTTTACCCAACAGGAATATCTCAACTACAGGGTAACATGTTACAGAATGCGGAATATTACAAAGTAATAATGAATAAAAATCACAACTCCAACCAAATATATTAACTCGAAGTTTATCAGCACATTTACACACACAGTTCACCGGTGTCCGCTCCAACAAGTTAGTACGAGCTGTACGCAAATAAAAAGTAGATGTAAACCTCACTGCCAATCTTGGAACATTGAAATTTATTTTGGATAGCAGATAAGGTGAGTCGATCCTTCCGGTCAACAGTCTCTGAGCAAACTTTGCACACTGATTCTCAAACCTAGCAAGAAACGATGATATCCTCATCTCATCCATGATACAAGACAGATCAGTACCACGCTGGGGATATATGCCAGTCCGCCTAAACAACACAAACTTGAAAAACTTCCTGCGAATGCGCTCCAGTGATACCAAATGACAGTCGTAAATATGAAACCATATCAAGTGTGCATACTCCAACTTATTGATCACCACCGTGAAATACAAACTACTCAAAATTGGCAGATCACTGAAGTCCCTGCGACTCCTCAACACAAAGCCCAAAGTGCGGCTAGCAGACGCACACAATTCTTCAACATGCGTGATGAAACTGAACGTGAAATCAAATAGGACTCCAAGGTCATATATTCGATCTTTATAGCCACCATAGTTGTCAGCTATATGATAGCAACAAGTCAACCGATGTAATCTTCTACTGAATGTAACTTTAAAACACTTCTCCATATTCAGCATGAGTTTGTTACATAAACACCAACTATGAATATACTCCAAACTTGACTGGTGCATCACCAAATCATCAGGACTGCGTATTCTCAAGTAAATCTTGAGAATAATCGGCAAACGCTAAAACAGGACACTTAAGAGAAGTGAGAAGATCATTTATATACATGATAAAAAATAATGGTCCCAAATTTGATCCCTGGGGTACTCCACATGAAAGAACATACTCAAGTAATCTATAACCATTGTAGAAGACATAATTTATTTTATCCTCCAAGTATGATCTGATGAGCTTCACATATGCTGGGCTGAAACCGAAGGAAGAAATCTTCTTCAGCAGAATATCGTGATCGACAGAGTCAAAGGCTCGTGATAAGTCAGTATACACCACATCAACCGGACCTCCATCATCTTAACATTCAGTAATATACCGATTGTTGCCAAGTTAGTCACATTAGATCTTGCTCTAACAAAACCGTGCTGCTATGTTGATATAAAAGAATTGTAAAAGATAAATTAAGTACTAATACAATTTAATGTAACAGTTACACTAATAACCTAATAAACAAAGCCTACCCAGAACACAACTGAACTCCTAATCGCACCAGTTGAAAAAGGTTCTGAGGGATCTTCACATAAAATCTAGGAATACATCTAGAGTGACCGTAATACTGGCAGTCAAAATCGAGACATAGGAAATCCGGGAGGTGTTGGAATTAGGCAGTGAGTCGGTGTCAGAATTTTACACAGAATAGTAAAATCCAAGTTTCTTTCTCCTAATATAATCAAACAATAGTGTTATAACATATTCAAAAAGATTTCAAATTTGTTATTCATTGGCATCCACTGAAGACCTTGGAGTAGAAGGCAAGGTTTTCTTCTTGCACCAATTATATTTTTCAGAGGATGCTACAGCTTTCAAGAGTGTCTTGTTCTTCTTGAATCTTGAAAAATAGTCCAACTTTCCTCCAGTTCTGCCCATCTTATCTCTTTCTTCGAATCAATCCAAGAGAGCAGCCTTAACCGCTCTACACTTGATATCCAGAGTTCCAGATAATCGATACATCATACATAAAAGGAATTTGCTGTATTCTTGATATTTACTGGGTTACTATCCTGTCTATTGGCAACGTTTTCCTTCTGAATTTCCTTAACTTTCATAGGCAATAATGAGGATTCCTTTCTGTCCATTAGGTTTTTGAGCAAGATTAGGTATTAATTCGCTACTTCATTTGACGCTATTTTGTTTCCCTCCATTTTCTTGAGAGTTTCATTGAATACCCCAGCTATATTGTGCAGAAACCACAGCCAAAGCTCCCTATTTGGATGTTCAAAAACGACTTTAATACTTCAGGGGTATGGGGCTGTGAGGCAAAATATTGTTCGAGGGGTTCGAACATTGGAAATACTTGTTTCAGTGCTAGTAGAAGTTTAAGCCATCGAGTATTTCAATAAGACAGTAGGTTACGAAAATTGAGAGTGCCTAGATTCAGTTACGACGTTCTACTTCACGAACAATTTCACATATTCAAAATGCTGGAAGAGGAAGTAATTTAGGGTCTAGTCTAGAGGAATACCGACGAATTTAACTATTATAAAAAACCATTACAAATGCCGATTCGTGTCATAAATAATATTCCAGTCGATATAGGATTCCCTGTAATTTCTTATCTTTACGAGTTTTTCGCGTTGATGGAGTTTGTCGGCATGATTGAACTTGTCGGCGTACTATGATAAAAGCGCCAACTGATGTTGTTTTGTAAATAGGGTCGGCTCTTTTGATATTTCAGCTTCCAATTTATTCTTCTTATTCTTGGTAATTCCTGAAACAAATCACCTTTCGTTACATTGTATTACTTATGTTGATGTGTTATGTTTAGTGTTTCCAGTATTTCAGTTATAAATTATACAGACAATAATAACTTTTGTATTCAGTTGTTTTCTCGCTTTGAATTGGTAAATAGGAATATAATATTTATATCAAGTAAATTTATTTATAGTTGCAGTGCTCACGTGGTACCACAGAATGAATACGCTTTGTAATTAGTAATATTTATATCAAACTTCAAATCTTAAATAGTCATTTTTGAGGACTCTTTCTAGGTACTACATAAACGAGTGCTATATTATTTCGTCACGATCGTAATTTTCAAATTTTGACCCGTGAATGGTCCCAAACGATTTCGACTTACTGAAGACAAATCCTTGGTTCTTGGTCAAATTAAATTCTGTTCGTCCGACACGATAACTACCGTATCGGAAAAGAGTCCTATAGAGTCTTGATATTTTTAGGGTAGGTTCGGGTCACGAATGCCTCGTATAGTTTTCGGGAAAAATTCTATATGGGTTCCGTAAATATTGCCGATCGAAATTTTGTTTCCTTTTCATTTCAAAAGTACTTATTTGATCGAAATATAATTTCGCATTTAGATGAACAATGACGTATTCAAGTTACGCGCGAAATTTTGTTCAGATTCTACAGGGGGGTTCCATGAATATGGCAGTTCAAATTTTTGTTTTCTAACTATCAAAATTAAGAATTTTTCAAATTGGTTTCTCAAACTGGTGAATGATATAAAGCAAATCTACCTATCTAATTATATTATATATAAAGTGACTGAAATAGCGTTCAAAAGCTCTTTAATAATCTAGTTTCAAGGCTAATATGTTCAGAGCCCATTGAAGTTCACGAAAAAATTTGTTCTGGATCTTTTCGAAATTTTGTGAAGTGAAGAAACATAATGGGAATGGACCCTCTCTTTCGAGTAATTTTAAATAATTGGTTATTTTCGATTATATCGAAAACTGCTATCGATTCGCTGATTTTAAACGGTATAGCCTGTTTATCATCAGTATAATTCCGAATATCCAGATTTAACGTTCATTTTTGGCGTAGCATTCTCTCCAGGAATATTGGTGATATTTGTAATTTTTGTTTTAATCACAGATTGAGGCTCGTCAGAAACTCATTACAATGAAAGGAACAATAGATTCCTACTTTCGTGTCGTACTGAAGAATCCGAGAGGTCAAACGGAAGCAGGACCTACAATTGTATTAGAACCTGAAACTGATGCATCCGCATCGATAGAACCAAGGCCGTCCCTTCAACCTCCTGATTCGCAAGGGGAAAACCTGGCTGGTCAGTCTTCTACTGGTCTCCACTTTGAGAAGGTATTTAGCTCATCTGGTAAAGAAGAAGTACGTCGACATTATTACAAAAATTGGGAGAAACAATATAGTTGGTTGGAGTACGATGAGCAAAAAAGGTGAAGCATTCTATAAACTATGCCGAATTCATATGAAAAATGGAAGAAATATTTTTCAAAACACAGGTGGAGTATTTATATCTGTTCCTTTCACATCTTTGAAAAAAGCATAAGGAATTAATGGCAGATTAGAAAAACATGAGCATTCATCTTCTCACACTACTAGTATTGAAAAGACCAGTTCATGCCCAAATTCTGTCAGAGATAGTCAAAAGAATTCGAATAGAAGGTGCCTAAAAATACTGCTAAGGGGATTGTACTTTTTAGTAAAAGAAGAAATTGCTCATACCACAAAATATGAGAGCTTGATCGAAAATATTTTGATGAATTTAAATGAGGACTTCAAGCAATGGACAGAGACCCTGAGTGGCAGAGCCAATTATAGAAGTAAGGATACAGCTTGTGAATTGCTTACTTGTATGGGTGAAGTTTTGAGAGATCGACTCAAGGATTCCTTGAAAAATAAGATGTAGCGGATGAAAGCACTCCTTTGAAGAATGAAATGGAAACAAGTATAATGTTCAGAGTTGTCGAAAATAAAGTGTCTGTTCAAAAGCTTCTGGCAATAGTAAAAATGCCTGATTGCAAAACCGAGACTATTTCGAATGCTATCGATGAAAAAATTACATCTCTCGGTCTTCTTTATAATAACATTTTAGCATTTGGTTTTGATGGAGCATCCAATATGTCTGGAAATGTAAGTGGAGTAAGAAGAAAACTTTCTGAAAAGGCTAAAATATGCATTGCCGAGCGCATATATTGGTATTAGCTGCAGCTTCCTGCAGGAATAAAAATAAAAAAATTAAGAGGTTTTTTTATATACTGAAGGACATCTACAAACTGTTCAGCAAGTCACCAGAAAAAGAATATTCTGCACGAAATTCAATCTGTTTTGAATGATCCAATTCTAAAAATACCAGAATGCATAGAAGTTAGATGGCTATACCACTATAAAATAGTGAATGCTGTTTTCAGAAGCCTTAAGTCCATTTTGATCGTTTGCGAATACATTCATAAGGAAGGTGCAGATCTTGCATCGCTTGCGGGAGGCATTTTGCTTGAAATCAGGAATGGGAGTTTCATCGTCACCTGCTATGTGCACTCTCGTATCTCAGCAATGCTTTGCAAAGAAAGAATTTGTGCCTGACCAAAGTGAATCCGTTAATTACAACAACAAAATTGCATCTAAAAGATATTGCAAAGCAGTGCAAAAAAACATAAATAAAAAAATCGATGAAATCAAAAATGAAGTCCAAATTATTCAAGATGAGAAAATTATTGAAACATTGAAGGTCTTGAAAACGTATTGTGATAGCGTAGTCAATGAAATAGATGACAGGTTCAATGATAAATCGAATGAAGTTATGACTTTTTCAAGCAAATTTTAAACCTTCCAGTCTTTTATGACTCTCACAGAAAATGGAATCAGTAAATTCTGTATCAAATTCCCTACTCTCAATGCAGTCACAGTATTAGCAGACATAAAATCAATTAAATTTTACACTGAGGCAATGCTCAGTAATGATTCGATGAAAATGAATGATAATCCGATTTCGAAGATTTTGGAAGCGGAAGTGGGATACAGAGAATTACAGAAGCTCTGTGAAATAATTCTAGTTATTCTAGTAACGACTGCATCCGTGGATCGTTCAATAAGATGAATAGGGTAGTGAATAAATCAAGAAACAGAATGTTACCAGGAACACTAATGCATTGTATGCTCATATTGAAGGACCGGAGACTTATAGATTAACAAGACTATATAGATGGGACACTCAATGGAAAAAGTCTGAATCAAGTTTGTCGCTTTTTTGTAGCGACTGGTGCATGAAACAAATTCAACTATAGAAAACTGTATTACCAACTCTCAAGAGAACTGCATTACCTCTGCTTTTAGAATACTGCATTATCGACGCTTAGAATATTTTAATCTTCTTTCAGTTTTTCCTAGGGCTAAAATTAAACAAGTGTTCAGAAATTACATTGTTTTACTACCAAAACATTCACACAACTTTACAACAAATACATTTCAATTTTTTGGTAGTAAAACATAGTAATTTCTGAACACTTGTTTTAATTTTAGCCCTAGGAAAAACTGAAAGAAGATTCAAATATTCGTTTCAATCTTCAAACTCACTATTTGAATAACAGATACATGTTTGAACTATAATTATTTATTCATTATAAAAAATAGAAACTGTTAAATAAAGTTTTTCCTAGGGCTAAAATTAAAACAAGTGTTCAGAAATTACTATGTTGTACTACTAAAAAATTGAAATGTATTTGTTGTGAAGTTGTGTGAATGTAAGCATTTCAATGTTTTGGTAGTAAAACATCATAAGTTCTCTTGAGAGTTGGTAATACAGTTTTCTCTAGATGAATTTGTTTCATGCAGTAACTACAAAAACGCGACAAACTTGATTCAGACTTTTTCCAGTGAGTGTCCCATCTATACAGTCTTGTTTATCTTTGGTTTTAGGAGGGGGGTAGGGAAGTGTCCAATCTATATATTATTGTTCATCTATGCGGAGATTCCAGATGAAGAGTACCTAGATGAAGTTATAGATATATATGGTAGGAAAAAATCTAGAAGAATAAGATTCTTGTAAATAGAAATGATTTGTTTCCCCAAATTGACAGTTATTCATTATTTTCCTCAATAAGTTCCTTTATCAATGATATTTTGGAAAAATTTCTTCAAGTAAATATTTTTCCAAAACGTTCGTATAATTTGCCCCTCTCCGGAACTTTGAACTGCCCCCTCGGGGAAAATTTTCTGGAAGAAACACTATTCTTGGGGTAGTACAAAATTTGTACTAGTGAATAAGCAAAACGCAAAATTCAATTTTGCCAAAAATTCTAGGAAATCGGGACTGTTATTGTATAATTTGGGGCGCCGGGACAAACCTTTAAAAATCAGGACTGTCTCGATTTTATCGGGACGTATGGTCGCCATATCAGGATAATAATAATAATATTGGCCCGGGATCATATTTGGTCTGGACGGTCCTGCTTTAGATGTGAAATAACATCAAGAAGGCTTATGCAAAATTCCATGAGGATTGTGGGTGATATGAACAAGGGCGCAAAAGTTCCTGACTTCACGTCAGTGCTTTTCTAGAATTTTTTAAATAGGAACACCACCAATACGCCGTCGCACCTCTCTTATTCCACTATCGCGGTATCCAATCATGCGAAGGAGATCAATATTATTCAATTTTCAGCGTAATGGTCACTTCGTATACCGATGCCTTGTTTTGCGTTAGTCAATAGTCACGCTCAAGGCCTGTCTCGACCTCACAGAGACGAGTACAACCCGACCGAGCAATCTTTTTCGAACGAGTGCAACGTTCACTTGACTGCTCTGCCTCTCTCCCCGCCACCGCACATCTCCTATTTTGACTGGAAGGACGGTCACGTGACCGCTCCGATGGATTGTCTGTGCCCGCGCGGGGAAAGAGGGGGCGTACGGCTAGACTTTCGACAACAGCAAAGCGGGATGTGTCTGTGTTATGGCCGACGGTTTTCGACGGGATTGTGAGGATATACGGTGGACGTCGAATGGTTTTGTGTTGTGTGGACGATTTTAGCTGATTATCAGTTCAAGTTGGACCGATTTGGATCGAAGGAGTAGGTGAAATCTGCCTTTTTCGCGGAATTAATGCTGGGAGCTTTGCGAGGAAACGCTATCCTAAGCGTAACTGGGCTCCTGGTGTTTTCTATTGAGGGTAGGTCCTGATTTCGCCGAATATCAAAACTTACTAATTTTTTTCATCCTAATTTTGATCCAAAAAAATCATTTCCGACATTAAAATATACATTCGACTTCGCAAGCAGGTAACAGTAAATCGGTATTATGACTGTTTTTCAGATATTCATATAGACTTTAACTTACCACTTCCGAAAAGATTTGATTTATTAACACCATCATTCGTTTTATCAGGTGGAAAACGGTGGTGTTGCTCGATATTCCAGGTTCAATAACCTAAACATTTGGTCCCAAGATGTGCACTGGGATATCTTCCGTTTAGCAGTAGGCGATGCTGGGTAAATGTCATTTATAAACGTATTGACGAAGGAATACCTGTTTCCATTTGAAATTTTTAAAATCTTGTACTATCCAAGACGTTCCACAAACTAAATAAATGAATAACGAATTGAACAATTGTATTAACTATTGAGTAATAATATTTTAAATCCGAAAAATTTTTAGAAAAACATGTGGGGACATTTCATATGTTTAAATTGAATCTATGACCCAAAATTCAACAGAAAATGAATTTGAATATAGCTGCGATCTGTGTTCTTTCTTACCTTAAAAATTTATTTTATAACCCGTGTAGTAGTTAAAAATGATGCACTATTTCACATCAATATTGCATTATTAAGTTTTAGTTATGTTTTTTATAGGTAGAGTTTTCAAAGGAATTATAATATATTAATGAAGCACAGAATATATCTAACCTTCACAAATGACTCTATGTTGTAGTGAACATATTCTGTTAATAACAATTAGAAAAGTTTTAATCGCCTAATGAATAGATAAATAATATTAGAATTAAAATACCCAACGTTGTTTTTTCATAAGGAGAAGACTTTTCAACAACATCCTACATTCAAAAACTATATCTCACCAATGAGAATTGAAGGAAAAATTTAAAACGTAATGAATATGAGCCTAGAATAAATTTGAATACAGGTGCAATCTTAAAATGAAATTGCAGTGAAGACAGTCTTCCATATTTTCTGTAAGTTCAAAAATCATATAATACTTCATTTTACATTAACAAATATAAAACTAAATTTTATTGAATATTATTAGATGAAGGTCAATGGAATAAAAAATTATCAAATGAAATAAATATACAAAATGTTTACTCCTACCCACCTTTATTTTATAATGTAGGAAATTTCCTGCAGTTCTCTGAATAAAATATACATAGATCATTAATAAGGAGTGTCAGTTCAGTTGTGTTCTGGGTAGGCTTTGTTACTGCGATCTTGCGCCACTTTAGATTATATGAAAACACAGAATTTTGTATTGTGTCATCCGAAAATGAAATAAAAGATATTTTTCGCAAATTTTGAACTGTTCTCTTGAACAAACGGAAAATCTCACGAAAATGGAAATACATAATTAAGAAGCTTCACCTTTCTCCCTTTGACTTGCATCGTTTTATATTGGCAATGAAGAGTGGAAAAAATATATTGGAAAAAATTTGGACTCTAAACCTAACCTGAAATTTCAAGTCTCTAGATCTTTTCGTTCGAAAATGATCTGCCAGGACGGCTGATCCTCACGAAGTTCGACATAAATTCCTTCTTATACGTCTAAACAGCAAATTCGATTTTTATCGGATCAGTTATTTCAGAACTATCGGATTTTTAAAAAAATCTATAAATGTGACTTAACTGCAGAACTGTTGAGGTGATTTTGTAAATAAACACACTCAACCGAGATATTTATTCCCTAAACCCATTCTGAAATTTTCAAGACTCTAGATTTTTTGGTTGAAAGTTTGAATGTTTGCGGACAGAGCGAATCAGACGTGCCTTATATTTTACCTTGGATTCTACATGAGTCCAAGCTAAAGTAGCGCCTAAAAATGCAGATCTTGAGTTTATTTTTTCTGCTTCAGTAAAATTGTCGTAGAGTCCGACTAGATTTCCTCTCGCTCTTGGAAACATCTCTTTTATGAAGCCAAACTGAAGGAAATTCAGGAGATTAAGGTCCGCACAGCCAGGAGGCCAAGCGATCATCAAATTCGGAATCTCGCTGCTAAAGTAGAATTCTTCTTAATAGATTTTAAAATAATAACGTCTTCTTCTGAAAATCTTTACATAGTGTAAAATGAAGTCGCTTCTGCTGTCTGTTCGCTTAGATTGAACTATTCAACGGATTTTAATGCAGTTTTCAGCAGTAGATAGAGTGATTGAAGAGGAAGGTTTATATATAATACATACGTATTATAGCCGAAAAATTCAAAGATGTGTAGATTGAACTATTCAACGGATTTTAATGCAGTTTTCAGCAGTAGATAGAGTGATTGAAGAGGAAGGTTTATATGTAATACATACGTATTATAGCCGAAAAATTCAAAGATGTGTAATGTGATGTCGTAACAAACATATTTTTGTCGCTTCAATCGTAAACGCTGGCTAAACCTTACGAGATATATCAAATTAATGTACTAGGGAATTGTATATCTTAAAAAGATCGATAAAAAAGTCCGGGATGGTATTATTTATCTCCAAAGGTTATTTATAAAACTATTTTATACAATATAGTATTATTCCTTACCCAATTAAATACATTACATACGTTGTACATTTCATGTAGATCAAAACTGCCCTTAACACCATTTCATTAAAATGGATATCTCAGAAGATATCAGAGAAGTAAAAAGCGCAGACAGCGCCTGTCGCCCGGGTTGGCTGCGGTCGGCGGGCGCAGGGTGTGCCTATAAATAGCGCATCGATGGCCGTGCAAAGCCGGGGCGGGTCGTTAGTACACAATATTTGAAAGTAAAAACATTAACATTAATGATATTGACATGGATTCAAATGAATTAATCTCACCTGAAAATAAGGGATCATTTAACTGAAACACTACATAAAATTTGATTTCCTTTGTACTGATGCTTCTGTGAAGTGACTTGACGTGACTCAGTCACAAATATATTGACACTTTGACTTCCTTGGTGCCAAAAAATACGGAATAAAGGAAGAAAATCAATCTGGACTCCATGAGTTGACTTGTAATTATTGCTCTTTTTTATTTATTTCCTCATTTCTGAGCGCTTGTTCTGGAGAAGGCGTGCTATCGTTTTGCTCATAAGGAAATTACGATTTTATACTTCTACGCCTGGTAAAAGTTCTAAATTCACTATATTTGTGTTACTTGAAATGTATAGGTGCAATTCCTTAAGAATACTTTCGAAGAAACAAACAGATGTTAACAGATGAATACCATATATATCTATACCTTAGAAGAATTCTAAGTATCTTTTCTTTTTCGTCCCTTTCAACAATATTATTCTGTTCAGTGCAGCGAAACAACTTTTGTATTCAAATAAATTAATTCGGCTGATCTGTACCAAAAATCATTAATAAGGAGTATGAGCTATGGTAATAGAAAGTTCAAGAAATCGAGACAGTGTAACATACATACAAGACATTCCTTTGCGAGTAAATTCGAGTAAAGAAATGTATTCTTGATATTTTCACGTTACTCAGCAGAAAAAAAAACTGTTTGAGTTTAGAATTCTTATACATATGTATGTTACTCTGTCTCGATTTCTAGATTTACCATAGCTCATATTCCTTATTAATGAACAACTTTTGTTTTATGCAACAATTTTTTTTGGAAAAATTGAAGGCAATCGCTATTCTTCAAGTAAACGGTAGACTACATAATATGATAGAATTCAAAATTTCTTCATGTTTATATGATATTACATTCTGAAAAACTCATTCAGATGGAATACTTCAGAAACTGTAGAATTTAATATATCGCTTAAGATGAGTTTCCATCAGCAGGGATCAACTCGACCCAATAATATTTGTAAACAACTTTATTATAAATCAAGATTTTTGCGAGCTTGGCATTCCTTCTAATATGTATATACAAATAGATTTTTACCGTGTCTTTATTTATTATTATATTATTATATTAGTATTATAGACCACTTGGCAAATAACTGTAAAAAATTAACACCACTTAACTCAACTTCTGATGTTGATGTTGAATTTTCGTGTTCAATATAGCATTTTGTCGGCTTATTTGAGTAGTGCTATTTTTGGACAAAACCATGAAATGCTTCAAAATCGACAAATTCCTATGTGTTAAATGAATATCATTATGTAATCTTAGATGCATTCCAGAAACAGGTCAAATAGCTCATTGTTCTTATGCAAGTTCGAACAGAATGATCAAATACATAAATTCAACGTTCATAAACTTTGAATGACCTGTTGCGATTGTTTGATCTATTTGAATTGAATCGAAACCATTGTTGTTAATGCTCAAGAAATTAATTCCGTACTAATTTTTTGCTTTTCCATGTTCTATTGCTGTCACCTGTCAATTATTTTAGGCGGTTAAAAACAAATATAATTTTATCAAGGAAAATATATATGTATTGAGCATCGAAACTATTTTCAACTGGTTTGGAAGTCTTTCTTTATTCTGTGTAAAGGGTGATTCGTTTAGAGGTACTTTTTGTGGTGGGGATTTAATTGCAGATTGGGCATGCCTCGTGTTAACTGAAGTGCCATTTCTGTTCAGTAGTGCTTGACAATTCATAATGGAAAGACTTAGCCTGGCACAGCGTCTACAAATTATTCAACTTATTACGAAAATGGGCGTTCAACGAGGAATGTGTATCGGGCAAGCTTGTCAAGAGTCCAACGACTAGAACGGTAAAGGTTTCGGAAGGTCTTTCGGCTTCAGTTATTGCACTAGTTGAATTTTGTAAGCTTTTAAAGAAATATCCTTACGTAAAATACGCTTGAATATGACAGGCCAAGCTGTTGAGAACGGCGACGAATCGACACTTCACGGTCTTCGCGTACACTCTCCGCTACCGCCCCTATATTTTCTTCACTACGTGCTGAGTATGGTCTATTTGATCGAGTTTTAACCAATAATGAAAATTGGGTCCCAAACTTACGGATGGTAGAGCTAATTGTGCGTTCGGTAGGCCGATTATGTGGACGATGAGTTGCTTTAAGCGCCCGATACACATTCCTTGTAGAACGCCCATTTTCGTAATAAAGTTGAACAATTTGTAGACGCTGTGCCGGGCTAAGTCTTTCCATTATACATTTTTAAAAACTACTTAACAGAAATGGCACTTCAGTTAACACGAGGCATGCGCAATCTGCAATTAAATCACCACCACAAAAAGTATCTTCTCTAAATAAATAACCCTTTAGAATTTGCTGCGTAGATTTGACTTCTGTGAAGTGGAGATTTGTGAAAAATTTTCGAAAAATGTTCATCAGATAGTCTGGCAAAAATTAAAAGAAGTGAATTTGACCTTTCTGCAAAAATTCTTGAATTCAGTTAATAATATATCGAGTATAAAATGAAAACAGACGTTCATAGGTACCTTACTAGCATCTTTCTTTTCATCTTTTATCGAAGTAACATTTTGCATGGTATTTTCCGAAAAATCCAATATTATTTCTGTAAACTTTACGAAAAATATTCATTCGACAGTCTGACAAAAATTCTAATGAGGTAAATTTGACCTTCTTACGGAAACTCAAATTCAAATAATAATGAATTAACTAAAAAACGAGAACTTACTTTCGCAGGTACCTTAGAAGACGAATCTTTTCATAAGCTGGGCTGGTTTTCATGGCATTCACTTTTATCAAAGTGAAGCTAATGCGTGGTGTTTTCCTAAAAATCAATAATTATTTGTGGAAATTTTTCGTGAAATGTTCATCAGACAGTCTGCCAAAAATTAAAAGAAGTGAATTTGACCTTTCTGCAAAAATTCTTAAATTCAGTTAATAATATATCGAGTATAAAATTAAAACAGACGTTCATAGGTACCTTACTAGCAGCTATCTTTTCATCTTTTATCGAAGTAACATTTTGCATGGTATTTTCCGAAAAATCCAATATTATTTCTGCAAACTTTACGAAAAATATTCATTAGACAGTCTGACAAAAATTCTAATGAGGTAAATTTGACCTTCTTACGGAAACTCAAATTCAAATAATAATGAATTAACTAAAAAACGAGAACTTACTTTCGTAGGTATCTTAGAAGACGAATCTTTTCATAAGCTGGGCTGGTTTTCATGGCATTCACTTTTATCAAAGTGACCTAATACGTGGTGTTTTCCTAAAAATCAATAATTATTTGTGGAAATTTTTCGTGAAATGTTCATCAGATAGTTTGTCAAAAATTATAATGAAGTATTTGACCTTATTGAAAAATTCTTGAATAAAAATAATGATAAATTAACTATAAAAATGAAACTGACTTTCAGAGATACTTTATAGCATCTTCGTGCATAGTATTTGCCTAAAACCCATAATTATTAGAATAATATGAAGAGGCTTTGTACTTGATAGAAGGAATATTACAAAATTTGAATATCAAAACAGATTTAATCTGTTAGTCTCCTATAATTTTAATTTCAAAAAATTTGTATTAAAAAATTTCAGAATTAAATTAATGTCTTATAAGCGCAGCTTATATTTAAAAGACGTATAAAATCAAAACTCAATATACAATATCAAATGGAATAAATAAGCCAACAAATATAAATTGCCAATTAAAATTAATAAATAAATATTTGAAGGGGACAAAATTTTGTTTCTGATCTTACAATTATGAAAACTAATTCCTTTTCAAAAATACATATTATAACATAATTTAAGGAATTTTCATAAAATATAATTCATTTGAGATATATAATATATTAAAATATTCAACTAAGTTACTTCAAAAATCTCTTAAAACATGTATTATATCTTCAAAAAACATTTAAAATTCCGATAACGTCTTCATCGGTCCTACTTCACATTTAAAAAATAAAAATAATGAACAACAAATAAACTCACCTGACAAACCTAGTGATTATCATCGTTTTGAACACACACACTTTAAAATCCAATATATTCTATGTTCGTCACAAAAATCGCAGAAAGCTATAAGGTATTATATGGTTTTCTTTAAACCACTTAACATTCCATAATAATAAAATAATAAATGATCATAAATCGCAGGAAGCTATGAGGTTATGGTTTCCTTTAAACCACTTGATATTCCATAACGATAAAATAAATCTGTTTTTATATTCGAATTCCATAATGAGTTTTATTCAAACCTAAGTATAATTATAGGTATATTGTATATAAAATAAAATAATAAGAAGAGGTTTTTCACTTGATAGAAGGAATATTACAACATTTTTGAAGTAACTTAGTCAAATATTTAAATATATTAAATATTTCAAATAAATTGTATTTTCTGAGAATATATATATATATATATATATATATATATATATATTAAATATAAGGTGTGCTTAAAAGACATTAATTTAATTCTAAAATTTTTTTGAAATTAAAGTTATAGAAGACTAACAGATTAAATCTGTTTTGATACCCAAATTTTTCCATATTTATTTGTAGAAACTTTTCAGAACATATTCAACGGACAGTCCGCCATAAATTATAATAAAATATAACGTATACAGAACTTTTATTTGTAACTGCTGAATTTTGGCAAACCATCTCAAAAATGTAGGTTTTTGGTGTTCTTTAGAAAAGGCTCCAACCCCTCAGGGGTGCATTTTAGGTAGTAGGTTGATAGGAAGTTATTTAAACTTCTAGAATCACGTCCTGAGAAATATTAACGATAAATCCGAATACCCTGTATAACCAAATTTAAATAACTACAGAACTTCCAGAAGATTTTCACTAGAGTGAAATAATTTTACAAGCTTATATATTAGATTGTTTCTACTTATTTTATCTTGAAATTGGAAAAATTTTATAATCACTCTCTGTAGTTCCCTGCTGATTATTTGGAAAAGTATTTATGAAGAAATTTTGCTTAATTTATATTGAAAAAATTTTTATGTTGAATAAACATTCGAGATATAATTTTGATAAGTGATAAAATATAATGAAAACTTTCAAGTGTGGATTTAACAATGAAATTTCATTGATATTTTTATCAATCCAATCTTGAAAGATGCATAATCGAAAATTTATGTGAAATAGAAAGAACGATGTGATATATAGATATATTTCCTGAAAATATGTGGTCATTTGAAATTTTGCATTATTATTATGACGAAAAAGGCAACCAAGTTTGAATGGGTCACTTTTATGTTATAAAGTTTTTAAATGTATATGTATATATTTGTGAGGATAATCTTTGTCTCGAATGATTTACATTTCATTTAATTTTAAGAAGAGCTAGTTCTATATTTAATTGAATCGGTCTTTACTTGACCGAAATCCATTTGAAATGACATTTTGAATTTGAACATATTTATTATAAATACAATATAACAATTTTTGCGCTATCACTGTAGCATTGTCAGTTTTTTTTATAAACTTACAGGTATATATTATTCAAATGAGTTCAGGAATAACATTCGATAAATTGAAAACAATCAATGTGTTTTGATCCTTCCGGTAATTTGAAGTTATAGTGTGGTACCTTGTTCATAAACACTCTTTAATTTGAATTCAGAGCACCCAAACACTTTATAATTTGAAGTCCCTCACTTCTGTGATTCGTTTCATCTTACACTGATTTGTCCTGATTGAAGTTGCGCAGTTTTTCTTTGAATTGCGTTGAACTAAAACAAAAATGAGTGGAAGAAAGAATAAGTCTCTTTCAATTGATGAGAATTTACGTGTTTATTTATTTATTTATTTAACTGTAGACGGTCTTGCCATTTTACAAAATATTATCAATCCAAATATACATGTATTAAAATCAACATAAATTCCACGAAAAAAAAAAAAAAAAAAAAAAAAAAAAAGCAAAAATGGAGCCCTAAACACCAAAAATGCCAACTAATGAAATTCTCCAAAAAAACGCTTCAGTTGAAAGATTGTGACATGAAATAAATCTATATCCACCGAACCAGCAGCACGTAATGCTCTATCAAGAGGGTTGTTCATTAAATAATTTGTTCTACTGAACTTAATTCTGAACAAATCCCGGGCTCTCAAGTTCCTCTGAGGAACATTAATTCCAACAGTATGCAGGAGATAAGGACAATCGATGAAATTATGTATAATTTTATAAATCAGCATAATGCCGAAATTACGACGCCTGGTTTCGAGAAGAGTGATCGACAAATCTTCACGAATGATTTCATAATTAATAGATTCGCGAGGTAAACCCCACTTATATGCTATCCACCTCAAAAATTTATTTTGCACCCTCTCAATGGTTTGAATATGAACCCTATAAAAAGGTGTCCACACTACGCAGGAATATTCCAGGATACTTCTCACATGGGCAAAGTACATAATTTTTATTGTAGGAACTCCAAAATGTTTCATATTTCTCTTGAGAAAACCGAGCATTCTGAGAGCCCTAGCCGACACACTTTCTATATGGTGAATAAAGCTCAAATTTACGTCCAGCAGGACTCCGAGATCTCTTACCACGTTAACCGCTTTTAAACGGGATCCATTCACTGAATAATCGAAAAATACTGGTGAGTTGTTTCTATAAAATCTCATAGTCTGACATTTATCAACATTGAGTTCCATGTCATTTTTAGAACACCATTCAACAATGTTGTCAAGATCCCTCTGTAATAACAGACAATCCTGCAAGGATTTGACAACTCTAAACACCTTCAGATCATCCGCGAACAGTAGAAATGAACTGAATCTTATGACAGCAGTGATGTCATTAATGAAACACAAAAATAAAAGCGGTGATATCGGTGAACCCTGTGGGACTCCCGAAGTGACATCAATACCCTCAGAACAAACGTCCGAAATTTGAACGTATTGTACTCCTCCTTTCAGACGATCAGAGATCCAATCCAGCAGTGGTGATCCAATGCCCAGTGCCCTGAGCTTGATGATCAGTAGCCAGTGAGGAACCCTATCAAAGGCCTTTGCAAAGTCAGTGTAATTCGCATCAATCTGTAATTTACCTTCCATTGCAGACATAATTATATCTATATAACATAATAGATTCGTTGATACTGATCTACCAGCAATAAATCCGTGTTGCTCGTTGATAAGAATTTTTCTGAGAATGGGTGTTATCTTATTCGTAATGATCGTATCGAGAATTTTTGGGATATAAGAGCTCTTTGTGACTGGCCTATAGTTCAAAATATCACTTACGTCACCCGATTTGAATACTGGAGTGATATAGCTGGATTTCCAACGATTTGGGTATTTACCTGTACTAACCGATAAATTAAACAGGAAACATAAGGGTTTCGACAAAATTGAGCAACATTTTTTCAATAATAGAGCCGACACCTTGTCGGGTCCACAATCGCTTTTTTCAGGCAATGATTGCAGAAGTTCAAGGACTTCTTGTTCAGAGAAACAACAACGCCGAATATCAATTGTTTGATCATAGTATACCATTCGGTTACTATCTACAATCGGCCTTTTGTAAATGCCTGAAAAATATTCTCTGAAAAGTTCTGCAGTAGTGATGTTATTACTCGCAGTTTTCTCCTGGAAGAACATAGTTTTCGGGAGTCCCTTCTGGGTCTTGCGATCATTAATAAACTTCCAAAAATACTTAGGGTTGCTGGAGATTTCGGCTTCAACTGATTCTATGTATTTTCTGTAGCATGAGTCAGTTTCCGCCCTGCACCTATCTCGGAGCTTTTTGAAAGACAAATAGTCTCCAGCATCACCACCCTGTTTATACCTTTTATGAACTTGTTTTTTCCCGGATATCGTTCTCTTTAACTCGTTCGAAAACCAACATGGAAAATTGTATTTTTTTCTAATCTTTTCGGGAACATATAACTTTATTCCATTCAAAAGAACCTCATAAAGAAAATTGGTGCAGCTTTCAACTTCTTTGCCACCCAGTAGAGGTGACCAGTCGACACTACTCAGATATTGTATTAGACCGTCATAATCAGCATTTTTGAAGTCATAGAAAGAATAAATTGATTGTTCAAGATCTGGAATCACTTCACTAAAAACGGAGAAATATAAAGCTGGATGATGTGAATCACACGTCAAAAGAAACTCATCAGCCGATTCGACTTTGACTTTAGAAGGGTGAGCGAATATAAGATCCAACGTGACGTTATTACAATTTCTTACCCGACTCAGCTGATCCAAACACAATGTTGACATTGTGGCAGCAACGATAGAATGATTATAAGAGCCTTTACCCTTACCCATGTTTAATGATGCCTCGACTCCCCAACTCACCCCAGGTAGATTATAATCTCCGCAACAGATTAATTCTGCGAAAGAATACTGATCCATTATATTCTCAAGATCATCACAGTGAGTCTCATACTGTACTGCTGTGCCGTTCGGTGGTATATAGACATTTGAGAACAACAAGGTTTTAGATCCCACACTAACAGTGACAAACAATTGTTCAATGTTGGAGCAACCAGTAAATAATTGACGGGATGATAAACATTTTTTAACCGCTATTAAAACTCCTCCACCTCTCTGCCTATCACTGTCAGTCGAATCTCTATCTTTCCTATATATACAATAATTATTGAGACCCAGTTCAGCATTTTTAAAATCAGAAGTCAACCAAGTTTCTGTAAGTAAAATTATATCAAAATTTACAACTAAGATTGAATTTCCAAGTTCAACAAGTTTTGTCCGCAAACCCCTCACATTTTGGTAATAGCAATTGAACTTAAACTTATCCGAATGGCCAGAATGAACCCGAAGTCTAGGAGGAAAATTCCCTTCTTTCGGTCCGAAATGGTCTCAGAAGCGTTCCCTCTGGCCAGTGCTTGGCCTGGAGCAGATCTTCTAGGCACAAATCTCTACTTCCCATCTTGAAGGATTTTTTGGAGCGTTTTGATTTGAGGTCAAAGCATAGGATGTCGTTCTGGGGCCATATTTCCTTGGCATATGATACTATATTATCGGCTGTTGTTGTGCTAGCCAGTGTTATTGAAGTAATGGAAAATGGAACATTGAAAAAAGATGTTGCGAAACAGTTTGATATTTTACCATCTACATTGACCATGATTTTGAAGAATAAGGAACGACTCACTGGAAGTCTTTCAAGTGTAGGAAGAAAAAGGCTTCGTCAGGCTCAATTTCCTCGTCTAAAGGAGTTCTTACTACAGTGGATTCGTCAGTGTAGAGAAAACAAGGTTTCCATTGGTGGTTTCATTTGGGAGAAAAAAGTCAAGTCTTTCGCTCAGGCCTTCGGAATTGAAGAATTTGTAGCAAGTGAGAGCTGGCTTTCGAATTTCAAAAACCGGCATGCCATCACGTTTAAAAAAATCTGCGCAGAGAGTGCCATTGTGGACAGCTTCCTCTGTTCCAAATGGATTGATAAACTTAATCAATTTTTGAACGGTTATGAACCAAGGAACATATTCAACCTAGACGATACTGACCTTTTTTATAAATGTCTTCCTGATCGCACCATGACCTTTAAAGACGAAAAGGGTCATGGTAGTAAACTACTGTCGGTGACTAAATTATTAGAGCCACAGTGAAAAATTTGCAATTCTGGTTTTTGTGGAAAAATTATATCAGTTTTTTATATATATTTGTCAGTTTTTTTGTCGAAAACCAGAAAAAATATGATCACTTCAATAATAATTAAGAATTAACCTCTTAACATCCAAAATTTTGCCTCGGACCTAATACTTGGTACTACCTCCTTTTGCGTCTATGACGGTCTGGCACCTTCTGGGCATGCTTTATATGCATTTTTGACAATTTTCCCTTATTTTTTCGCTCCTATTAAACGCTCTTCCAGTTGACACTTACTAGTGATTATTTCGTTTGCAATTTCTCTTTTCATCAACTTCCAAAGGTTCTCGATTGGGTTGAGATCTGGAGAATTTCCAGGCCAGTCTAGAATCTTTACTCGGCTGTCAGCAAAAAAAAATTAACAACTTTTTCAGCCATGTGGCATGGCGCCGAGTCATGCATGAATATGTAGCGCCCATATGGGAACCACTCCTGGGCCTTGGGAAGCATTTTTCTTTCAAGGACATTCATATACTGGTCCTGTTTCATTGTTCTTTCAACGACGTACAGGCGACTTGTCCCCTGACTGGTGATTATAGACCACACGACGATGTTTAGAGGATGCTTGATCGTTCTAACGATGCAGTCATCCTTAAATTTATTCCCTTGTCACAAATTCAAATCTGTCCATGAGAATTTGTACGGTTGATTCATCCTAAAAGCAGACCTGGTAATCCTATTAGTTTATCGTTTATTTATCATAATATTTGTGAATCACCTGTTTTCAATCATCAACTGTCGAGTCCTTGTGATATTTGGCCCATTGGAGTCTTTTTTTTTCATCATGGTTGGCGTGAAAAAAGTTTTTTTGCAGGTCGGCGTGCTTTAATCATCGAGCTGTCATTGGTGACATGTTCACGTTTGACTCCTGCATGATTCTTGTGAAAATACTGCGAGGCTGTTTTCTGTTTGCCATAACAATATCACGTCTTTTTCGCTCATCTCTTGATGTTGTAATTTTTTTTCGACCATATTTTCCTTGGCGTCGTGGGGTCATATCTGAGTTTCCATACATTTTTTCCTCTATTCGGTCTACTATTGCTCTCGAAACTTCAGTAATAGATGCTATGTTTCTGTTGGAGTAATCTGTATTTGATACCAAAGATTTTATCTCAGCTGTTTTTCTGGGTGTGATGTCTTTTGACTTTCCCATTATAATCTTATTTTTTTTTGATCAAGTGGTGTTACAATCACAGAACAAAGACTTGACGACTGCTAACATCACATGAATATACAGCACAACAATATAATATTGATTTTTTTCTCCCAACAAGACATCAAAATTACAACCATTAGACCAAGGTATTATTCATAATTTCAAAACTCTTTACCGCAGAGAAATTGTTTCACTTGTTCAGGATAGCATTGAAAAAGGCGAGAAGATCAACATTACAGTTTTGACCGCTATAAACAAAATTGATATGGCCTGGAGAAATGTCAATCTTACTACCCTTCATAATTGCTTTAGAAAGTGTGGATTTGCTAAGCGAAGAGAAAACGTAGAACAGCCATTACAGTCGCCCAAAGTTATAAATTCTCTTCAGCCAAACTCCTAATAGAGCTTCTTACCAATTGTGAAGAGTTTATCGTTTCAGGATTATGTTCATGTTGATTAAGATAAGGATGAGGAAGAAACTGATGAAGAGCAACTCTACCAACTCTGGTCACACTGAGCGAGGCAAGATCTTCTCTGAACACTCTACGCTCTTATGCCCTCTGGACGGAAACAAATGATGACTTAATCTCGGTTCTCAACACTAAAGAAAACACCCTGGACAGTGCTAGATGAAAGTCACAAACTCGGAAGAAAATTACGGACTTCTTTTCAGAATGAACGTTTACCCATGTTTTATATGTGTACTTATGTAATTATATAGTCCGTTTAAGTATCCGGAATATATAATTTTTTAATTTTAATATACTTCTTTTTTTGTGACATTCTAAGAGAAAAGTGATGTATAAAATAGGTTGTGCAGATAGTCGGCTATGGCCAAAGTTGCATAGCAATACTATTTGTCATATATTGTTGATTGTCAACAGGTACACAATTTATCGTATGATTTCGCAACTAGAAAAAAGAAAACAGGTAGAATATTGAACAGAAAAGGTTTTTGAAACATTAAAAAATGAGTGCAATTGACTGAACTGGGAAAAAATGCTGTATATAAGGCAATAGAGAGGATAAAAAATGGCATGGGTATGAGGCATAGACCAGTTTCAGGAAGACCATGTAAGATTAAAGGAAGCAACTTAAACACTTTATTGGCCTAAGGACGACACAATCTGCGCCTGGGGTTCCGCAAATTGGCTAACAGATTTGGAAATCAACGGAATATAAAAGTATGTCCAGAAACCGTCAAAATTTCACTAAAAAGACAAGGCTACATATCAAGGAAACCAAAAGAAATCCCTATAAAGATACCTTTACAAAAGGTACGACTGAAATCCTAGTCTCATTATGAAATGGAGGATAGCGTTATGATGCCTAAAGCCGAGACTCTCGATCCAACTTTCTTATCTTGTTTCTTTCTTTCATACCATTCCATCATGTTGTCCCACAACTGTCCATATCCTTCAGCAAGGCTTGGAATCGTACGGGGTAGCTGTGGCTTTGAATGACGACGTGATTTTGCGATCGATTAGAGTTTTGTAATCCATACACGGGCGAAGACGAAACCCTGCTGAATCTCAGCGTGGGGTTTTCAACCTCCGTCACTTATACGCTGAGGGATCTGATATGGTCCGCTAGAGAAAAAAGGGAGACTACGACGTTTCGACCGGGGTGAGATCTCGGAAGACTCGCTCTGCTCGCCCCTAACTTTGGCCCCATCTTTAGATCCTTAAGCTCCCGCACTGTGGGGCACTGATTGGTTCGCTGGAGGAAAAATGGAGACTACGACGTTTCGACCAGGGTGGGATCTTGGAAGACTCGCTCTGCTCGCCTCCAACTTCGGCCCCATTCGTGGATTTTTAAGCTACTTATCCGCTGCGGGGTCGGAAATGGTCCGCTGGAGGAAAAAGGGAGACTACGACTTTTCGACCAGGGTGGGATCTTGGAAGACTCTCTCTGCTCACCCCCAACTTCGGCCCCATTTTTAGATCCTTAAGCCAATTCTCTACGATGCTTCGGAGCCTTGCTTTTAGCAGTCGAACAGCAACAGCGGTCCTTCGGGGTGAGAAATCCAAGCTGTGAAGCCACCACGGCAAGGTACAGAGACAATTAGGGGGTGTGTCTAAGTATTTCGACATAAACACGATGCTTCGCATAACCCCACAAAAAATCCAAAAGCGATAAATCACAAGTGGGTAATTCACATCGCCGACAGGATAAAATACGCGTCCTGGGAATTTTTCTTGCAATAAAGCCAAAACGGGCTTGTTGCATCATCTTGCTAGAACTCACATCTCTTCTTATTCCATATCATTATTTCCAGGCCAAAAAAAAATCGGTAATCATTTAGCTACAGCGATGAGAATTGACGGTTTGAGTGACACCTTCTCCATTTTCGAAGAAGTACGGGGCAATCACCCCACCAGACCAAAATGCACTCCATTCATTGAGTTTTTGTGGATGTAATGGTCTCTCTGCCCCAATTGCGACAATTTGCTCGTTTACATAGCCACCGTGTGAAAAATGTGCTTCGTCACTGAAGAAAATTCGATGCGAAAAATCGTCATCCAAAAGTTTTTGTTCAAGCACCCAATCGGCATATGTTCTACGCATGGTCAGCTGGCTTTAGTTCTTGTGTCAACTGAACCTTATAAGGATGGAGATGCAGATACAGATGCAAAATACGCCATAGCGTGCAGTAAGTGAGACCCAAATGTTCTGATCGCCTATGAATTGATAAAGGATCTTCTTAAACACTTTCACTTACAGTAGAAATATTTTCGGTCGAGCGTGCATTTTGATGATGTATGGGCTTTAAGACATCAGTAACAAATTCAGCCTCAACGGATTTTTTCACTGTGTTACCAATTGTACGCTCAGATGGAAGATTATGTCGAGCATAATCTGCCCGTAATGCACGAAACGTACTTAATCTTTGTTTTTGTAGTAAGTTTTCACAATTTTCACACGTTCAGCAGTAGATAAACGATTCATATTGTTAAATGGCTACCCTTCAACTAAACATATGAGGCTTCGGATTACAGTTCTGTTCGACATATGTCATTGAAACAGGGCTGTGAAATCCGGACCACGAAATGGATAACATGTTAGGACCTAACCCTAGGAGACTTTCGGACACACCAAGTCCACCAAGGCGAGAAAGAAGAATATTATGGCAAATTTTGTCAAATGCCTTGGTGACAGCGTCAATTATTTAATTAAAATGAATTTCATCAAGTAAGGACTGATTCAATGAAATTCATGTCGTCAGCAGGAGCCTCGTTTCACTCAATACGGGAACGGCGGCTCTTCTCGATAGCACGACCCGACAGCCCGTCGGCATTGCGCACGCGTCAAGATCCTAGTCTGTCTGCGAAATCGTCATGGAGCAGACGGCAGACAGTGTTTCGTTGTTGCTCGTAGTCGCTCGCGGTCAAGTACGACTTGTAGTGCGTCAAGTTTGGTTGGTCGTGATATAACAGTGAGTGGTTGGAATGACATCAATTAAAGTTCGACTTGTGGAACCGTCGGAGCATAAAAAAGTGGGTTTCCTTCAATGAAGCTTCGAATGATTATTGCTGTGATCTTGTTCTGTTGGAAATGTGGATAAACGAATGGCGGATGAAGGATTTTTTTGGAGAATTGTGAGATTTTTCTCGGTTTTCGATCCATTTGGAATTATGAAATATAGATATTGATAATTTCATATCACTTGCCCATCTTATATTGCCAGATATCGTGTTTGTCTAGATATATTTTTGATTGAAAATCTAAGTACCTAGTCATTAGTAAATCGAGAAAACAAAGAATGATTTAGATCAAAGCTTCCCAATCTTTCTTTGCCCAGCGCCCACTTTGATAACATGTTTTTTATCGCCTCCCCATCTCAAGTTTACTTATCATCTGACCTGAATTTAAACCATTATATAGTGGACAATAATGACTTTTGCAAATTCAAATATGTAAAAAAAATGAATAAATCAATTCAATTCTCAAGAAACTCTGTTTTATTCATGTTGGAATTCAAAGTAAATTTTTGATGACAATTTGCAAAAGCTTCGACTATAGCATAAGACGTAAGATACGATAAGATTTGACCCTTATCCTAAAGGGTTTTCCAACATTTTGATGAAAAAAAGAGTTTATTTTATGAGAAATCAATGGATGTTTATTTTATAGTGAAGAAGAGCCATTAACAATGGAAAACGGTATCAACCAAATGATGACCAATTCGCATATTTGCGGCGCTGTATGTTCTCGATAACTTCACGAATTCCATCTTTAAGTTCTTGAATCGATTGTGGAGCATTGGCATAGACCTCACTTTTCACGTAGCCCCAAAGAAAAAGTCTTAAAGGTGTTAAATCACAAGATCTCCAGTTGTGATCACCTCTTCAAGAAATATAACGGCTAGGAAACTTTTCTTGCAAAATTGCGATTGTTTCGTTGCTTGTGTGGCAGGTAGCTCAGTATTCTCGAAAATAAACGTCGTCCACATCAATATCTTTCAATTCCGGCCATAAAAAATCATTAATCATAGGTCGGTAGTGCAATTCATTAACGTTAACAGTTGAACCAGCCTCATTTTCGAATAAGTAAGCCCATAAACCGCATCAAACCTGGACTTTCCGAGCCCAAATGCGACATTTCGGCTTATTAACGTGCCTACGACGTGAAAATGGGCCTTATCACTGAAGATGATTTTTCGATGAAAATCCGGATCATTTTGATGCATTTCAAGGCTCCAGTCAGCGAAGATACGACATTGCTGGTGATCGACCGGCTTGAGTTCATGTGTTAACTGAACTTCAAAAACCGAAGATAGAAAGTCTTGATGCAAAATACGGTTTATTGTCGTTTCTGGAATGGCAAATTCCAAAGATCGACGAGGAATGGACAAATCTGGGTTTTCGTCCACATTAAGGGCTACAATAGCGATATTGTCAGTTGTTTCGATTCTTTACATCACTAACTTGTTCCAACAGTTCAAATTTTTCCTACAGCTTGCGAACTGTGACTGCAAAATTTGCTTGATATTCTCGGAGTAGGTTTGGAGTCTAAATATACCAGTTTCGTTCAAAAACGGACAGAAAAATTCCTTTGAGCAGCAGTTCTGTTTGAATTGATCAGATGGCTAGAAACAATGCAGAATTATTACCTGCAGACCTGTCAATTTTCAATTCAGCTAGATGAGTCCACCTACGCCACCAATGAAGCGTTATTTTTGTCCTACGTGAGCTTCATTAGGATAAGAAAATGTCAGGAACTTTTATTTCTTACAATTATGGAAACGGATACAAAGGGAAAAGCTATATTCAATACTCTGGAAAAGTTTTGTGCCGAAAAGGAGATTCCTTTGGAGAATATTTTGTCAGTTGCCACGCGCACCGGCTATGACAGGGCGTCACAAAGGCTTTATAGCGTGTTTGAAAAATAAAGCTCCTGATATGACGTGCTTGCTATGCATCGCGTAATTCATCGGCAGCATTTGGTTGCGAAAAATCTGAGTGAACGTCTCCAAACATCTCTAAAATATGTTTTCAAATCAATTAATAAAATCAAAGTAACTTCGTGGATGATAAATTAATTAGTCAGCTTTTCTTTTCCCATGATGAAGATCTCAACTAATTGCTGCTTCACGTTGGCTTGACTCCATTTTATAATCTGTTTGGATTTGTGATAGAGTTCCTAGAACACAAAGACGCAAAACCTGTACAAATTGAAGGCAACCTCCAACTGAAATGTAATGACATGAATAAATGTCGGCGGATGGAAATTTAATAACTTCCCAAATTTATCAGCAGTATCATTGAATGACGACAACTTGCTTGATTACTGTCGATTCTTGGAAAACCTTCACACAGATTTCAAGGAAAGATTTCATGACATTTTGAACATGGTCATAAGAGACTGGGTTTTTATCCTTTTTAAAATGTCAAAACAGCAATATCATCGCGCTGACAGCTTAGTGGTAGAGTATCCTGAAGGTCCGGGTTCGAATCCTGTTCAGGTGGAAAAGAAATTTTCTAGTTGAACGGCCACCATTTCACTATTGGGTCAAAAATTAACAGTGCTGTGACCTAAAGTGGCGCAAGATTGCAGTAACAAAGCCTACCCAGAACACAGCTGAACACCTAACTCGCACAAGCTGAAAAAGCGCTCGAGGGATCTTCTCAGAAGATCTAGGAGTATCAGGATGATAATAATAATAAAAAAAATAATCCCCGTTAGAAGAAGAACTGATGGAACTAAAAATTCAAGAATGACTATCAAGAATTTTGGCTGCATTATTTCTCAAGGTTATGGTCGATTGTTTAAATATAGCATCTCCATCTTCATATTTTTTCCAATAAGAGGCTTTATTTTGAATAGCACGCTATTTGGACAAATGTCACTTCTGAAGTTGTCATCTTTTGACATTTGACAAGTAAAAACTTCGCCATTACACACTTCTACAACGCACTGAAATTGGTCACATGTTGCGCCGCTCGTTAAAACGTAGAAACGCTCAAATGGAACTCCAGAGAAAAGAATAACTGCGAAAATGTTGGACCGATTTCGGGCATTAACGAACTTTAGGACCCAAAGCTATTCTGAGAGTTCAAAGTTTTTAGATCTTTTCGTTAGAAAATACTTTTTACCTCGGTTGCTCCATCACTGAGTCAAACATAGCCGTTTTCGGTTCGAAATTCGAAAATTAGGAATTATAATTCGAGGAAAATGCTAGCGTTGTTCCCTAGAGAAAACCATTTGAAGTAAATTTTCAATATACAGTCCGTCTAGAAAGTATCCGGAATTTATTATTTTTCATTATTTTAATATATTTATTTTTTATAACATTCTAAGAGAAAAGTAGTGTATAAAATAGGTTATGCAGATAGTCGGCTATGACCAAAGTTGCCTGTCAACACTATTTTTCAAATATTGTTGATTGTCAACAGGTATACAATTTATGAAATAATGAAACTGGTAGAATATTGTAATGAGTGCGGACAGCTCAGTGATAGAGCATAGGGTTCGTGATCGGAAGGTCAGGCATAGAATCCTGTTCAGGTTGAACAGAAATTTTCTAGTTGGATGGCTGTCGGCCACCATTTCAATGACTTTTAGTAACAAAGCCTACCCAGAACAAAACTGAACTCCAAACTCGCACAAGCTGAAAAAGCTTCGGAGGGATCTGCACAGAAGATCTAGGAATATCAGGATAATAATAATAATCAGGATAATAATAATTTGTATAGGAAAGGTTTTCGAAACGTTGAAAAATTAGTTCAATTGACTGAACTGGAAAAAAGTGCTGTATATAAGACAATAAAGAGGATAAAAAATGGCATGTATATGAGGCATAGATCAGTTTTAGGAAGATCGCATAATATTGAAGGAAACAATTAATTAAGATACTACCTATGTATACAACAATTCAATAATTCTTTAATAGGTTCTAGGTCCAGGGTTATAATAATACCAATTTTTCAAGAAAAAGGCCAACTAGTTTCGTTTTCATTACAAAATTTTCATCAGGACTCTGAAATGAAAAACATGAACTACAGTTGCCTGAAGTTACGATATTACAATACAATTTCAAAATCAATACAAAGACAAAAATTAAATTTTCTGTTTTTTTGTTGATGGATCAAACAGACTTTTTCAACTTATAACGAGGTAGAAATGTTAATTGAAAAAGTCTGTTTGATCCATCAACAAAAAGAAAACAGAAAATTTTCCTCACTTATAAAAATTTTATATTTGTTTTGTATTGATTTTGAAGTTGTATTGTAATATCGTAACTTTAGGCAACTCAAAAGGATTTTGTTGCTGTAGTTCATGTTTTTCATTCCTGATGAATATTTTGAAAAATGAAATCGAAGCTAGTTGGCCTTTTTCTTAAAAAGTTGGTATTATTATAATGAGGACCTAGAACCTGTTGAAGAATTATTGAATTAAAGGAAACAATTTGAACGCTTTATTGGCCTTAGGACGACACAATCCGCTATAACAAATTGGCTAACAGACTTGGAAATCAACAAAATATAAGACTACATATCAAGGAAACCAGAAAAAATCCCGATAATGACACCTTAACAAAAGAAACGAAGGGGAGAATTTTGTCAACGTTTTCAGATAATTTTAGTAATGTCTTTATATCTGATGAAAGTTGTTTTCAACTTGCTGGAAATCACTTGAAAATCTTATCAAAACAACCTGTTAACCCCCAAATTTCCAAATTTTCCACCAACATAATGGTTTGGGGAGCTATATCTTAGCGTGGTGCTATGCCTCTCTGTATAGTTGATGGTACCATTAATAGTGAAAAGTATTGTGGCATTCTAAACGATTTTCTCCATGAAACGACGCATGCTTTATATCCATAGGAGTAGCGTTTTCAGCAGGATAATGCAAGATGCCATACTTCGGCCTATACTTAAGCTTGGATGCAAGAACACCAAGTGACACTCATTTCATGGCCAACAGCTTCACCAGATCTTAGTCCCATTGAAAACATATGGGGACTAATGAAGATTGAAGTTGAACGAGCAGCGCCAAAATAAGTGTTCTATTCGTCAAACTTATAGAACACTTCGTGAAATTTATGGTTTACATAATCGTCCATCAGAGCAGCTTATTCGTCGAACTATCGATAGATTTCGGACAACATTTTCTCCACTCGATGCAACAACAAGACAAAGAACTATACGTACAGAAAAAATATCGCTACTGTAAGTC
This sequence comes from Megalocaria dilatata, assembly GCA_034642435.1. NCBI lineage: Eukaryota > Metazoa > Arthropoda > Insecta > Coleoptera > Coccinellidae > Megalocaria > Megalocaria dilatata. Next base: position 40,066,242 of record CM067859.1, on the reverse strand, counting down.
ATAGTGTTAATGATGATCCAGATTTATCTATTCGTCGACGTTCACAACAAGTTGGACTCAGTGCATCCACCACATGGAAAATTTTGCGTAAAGATCTTGGTATACACCTATACAAGATCCAACTGGTTCAAGAACTGAAGAAATTGTGTTTAGTGATGAAGCTCATTTCTGGTTGAACGGCTATGTAAACAAGAAAAATTGCCGTATATGGAGTTAAAACAATCCTCAAGAAGTTCTGCAGGTTCCATTGCATCCTGAAAAATGCACTGTATGGTGTGCTTTACAGGCTGGAGGCATCATCGGTCCCTATTTCTTTAAAAACGATGCTGGAGCAAACGTAACAGTGAATGGTGCTCGTTACAGATCGATGATCAATGATTATTTGTTTCAAAATTTGAATGGTATCGACCCAGAAGTGTTTTGATTCCAACAAGATAGTGTTACACCTCATGCTGCTACCGTTACAATTGATTTATCGAAAGAAAGATTTGGCGACAACATCGAGAAATGGTCAATTCATTGGCCTCCAAGATCATGCGACATAATTCCACTGGATTATTTCTTTGGGGTTATGTCAGGTCATTGGTTTATGCTGATAAACCAGAAACAATAGACCCTTTGGAAGCCAACATAACTCGTGTTATTGATGAAATAAGGGCTGAATTACTCGAAAAAGTTGTCCAAAATTGGTCTGGTCGAATGCGGTCCCTCAGAGCTAGTCGTGGTGGACATAGGCCGGAAATTATTTTTAAAACATACATTTCATAAAATTATCTTCCTAATAAAAAAAATTTGGCTTCAATCTTAATTTAAATGTGTTTTAATTCAATTTAAAGTTCTATCACTCTAAAAAAAACAACCGATATAAGTAAATAAGATGAAAATTTCTGTTATTATATTCTAGTTCAAGAATTAAAAATATATACTAAATAATAACAATTGAGCTTTGTACTTTCTAGACGCACTATATATTGTTGGAAGTTATAAATTAGTTGAAATTTGTATGTGTAAATAAAATGATCAACATTACAATAGAGAAACCTTAATAGATTCAACCCTCAATCCATTATTCACTTAGTTATCTTAGGTATTTGAATTCCGCAATAAGATCACAAATTATCATAAGTTGGCAGACGTTGTTCTTATAAATTCTCGAACAGTTTATTCTGATAAAATTGGCTTGTTGTTTATTGTAATTGACGCTTCTATTTTGTTAAGGAAGAATCGATAGTTTATGTGATCATTTCGTTTAAAGTTCAAACGTTTAATTAGTTCAGTTATCTGAAGGGTAACGATAAAATGATTTATTAGATAGTGATGGATGTCTCTCATTAGAGTTCAATAGTCGTTTTTTCACAGGATTATACTTGATTGCTCACTATCTGGATTAAACAAATATGTTTGTTTTCTCACCAATAGACGTAGACAAAGACCTCAGAATATTGAAAAATGTCAACTATCGTACATTCTTAATCTGATGGAAAGAAAAATTCGACACTATTTTTTTAGGATACAGAGTGTTTCCGAAACAATGGGAAATGCTGAAATGTCATTAGAAACGCTGAATATTACAATTTAATCAGATTTACCTTGATCCAAAATTGAATGGTTTTGGAGATACAGAGCGTCAAAAAGTGAATTTGTTTTTACTTTTCCATAAAGAATTTTTTTGATAATTTTTGATTGTCTCGGTTTTTACTTGACGGAAATTCATCTTCAATATAAGAAAAACAAATGTTAACTTCCGCTATTTTATTGATTTACACGAAAATTGTTTCGTCATACCATGACTTCAACAGATGAGTATTTAAACTGAGGTATACAATGCAAAACATGACCTTAAATACACAGCTCTGGTACAAAAAATAGAGGGGTGGAAAGAGATGGTATACAATTAATGAAAAATATTAAGTAGGGGGGATTTGTTTAAATCTATTTGATCATTCAATAAAATTTTTCTTTTATTATATCTATTGATCTCTTAAGTTTCTAACAGATTTAGTTTCTGACTTTTGTTTTCAATATATAATATTTCATAGTTCATATTAAAATTATGGCTAGTCTCTAACAAATGGTTGGCAGAAGTTGAATTCGGTTTATTATTAATGTAACATTTTTTATGTTCTCGTATCCTTGTTTGGAATGAACAGCCTGTAGGTCCCACATATATACATGGGCAATCACTACATGTTAACTTGTAAACTCCTGATTTTTTGTTCTTAGGAATGACGTCTTTATTATTTTTTATTAAGCTGCCTAAAGAATTAATAGTTTTAAAAGAGATGGTATATTTTTCCTGTTGTAACTTGTAAACTCCTGATTTTTTGTTCTTAGGAATGACGTCTTCATTATTTTTTATTAAGCTGCCTAAAGAATTAATAGTTTTAAAAGAGATGGTATATTTTTCCTGTTTCTTTAAATATCTAGCAATCTTTTCAGATTTTTGGCCTATGTAAGTTAATGAAATAAATTTGGTTTCGTTTGAATTTTGAAATTTTGGATATACAAGTGATATTGCTTTCTTGTAATTTATTTTATCAAGTAAATTGTCTACAATTAACGGATTAAAATCATTATTGAAAGCTATTTGTTTAATGGTTTTATACTCTTTGTCAAAATTTTCTTTCGTCATGGGTATGTTAACCAATCTATAAAGCATATAAAGCATATTATAAGCTGACAATTCTTGTGAAAATGGATGGTTTGAAGTATAATGAATTGTACCATCTGTATGTGTAGGTTTTCTGTATATGGAAAAGTCATGTCTATTATCAATTTTGGTAATTTTTTAATCTAAGAAATTGATGCTATTATTTACTTCATCTTCCTGTGTGAATTCAATTGTTGGATATAATTCCAAAAATGAACCAAGTTGTCTATTTGTGCCATTAAATAAACAAATTATGTCATCCACATAGCGGTACCAATAAACGAAATCTTTAAAATATGGGAGTTTTTGGATATTGGTTTCTACGTGATCCTTGAATATTTCTGATAACAAGGGGCTTTCTAGACTTTCTTCGTCTAGATAAAACGTGCCGTTGAACATAAAATAATTTTGATCTAGGCAAACGTTTAAGGCGTCTAATATTTCTGTTTTTACAACAAGATTAGTTCCTTTTTGGAGTAATAAACCATCAACTAATTTTATGGTTTCACTGACCGGTATACTATGAAATAAGTTTTTTACATCAAAGGAAACAAATTTGGCATTGTTTGGGATATGTATATGCTTAATTTTTTGTATGAGTTGATAAGAGTTTTTTTATTGCAAATTTGGCTTCAAAGTTAGTTTCTGTTAGTATTATATAATTTTGATTATTTATTTTGAAAGTTTATATGACGGGGCTGTGACAAATGAAACAACGGGTCTGATGGGATTATTCTCTTTGTGCTTTTATTAAGTTGCACAAAGAGAATAATCCCCCCATTTGTTAGAGACTGGCCATAATTTTAATATGAACTATGAAATATTAAATATTGAAAACAAAAGTCAGAAACTAAATCTGTTAGAAACTTTAGAGATCAATAGATATAATAAAAGATAAATGTTATTGAATGATCAAATAGATTTAAACAGATCCTCCCTACTTAATTTTTTTCATTAATTGTATACGATCTCTTTCCACCCCTTTATTTTTTGTATCAGAGCTATGTATTTAAGGTCATGTTTTGCACTGTATACCTCAGTTTAAATATTCACCTGATGAAGTCATGGTATGACGAAACAATTGTCGTGTAAATCAATAAAATAGCGGAAGTTAACATTTGTTTTTCTTATATTTTTGATAATTGGTGAATCGCCACAATATTCGTCTAGGGCGAGTTTTGTAGGGTTAGAAATTGGAATCTGCTCTTATTTCATAGTAAAATTTAATTTAAATGGCGGCACCTTTGATACTTTGTTTACTTTCATAACGAAACAATAGACAAAGAAAAAATATTCATTGCTCTAGCAAATGGCTTAGGACTTGCGTCTTTATTTCAGTATAAAATTTTCATTTTTATATAGGGAAGGTTATTGCTAGGTTATGGAGTGGATTCTTTGGATGGCGTATTTTACTCCAAATTATCAAACTGCTGCGTTCTGATACTTCGATATTATTAAGGCTGGGTCTTCTACAGTTATTATATATCACATGTTCATATTCTAATATCGGTTTGCATACAGTTTGGATTCTTGAAGCTGTTGTGTGTTTTATGCCGCGGTTTTTGTGGTTGAGAGATTGAAAGTGCTTTGATCTAGCAATTATTTATCTTTTTCATTAGAGGAGAATATACACACATCGTTAAAAGTCTTGGCCTTCCCCTATCAACTCTCAATTTGTTTAATGTAACATGACAATTTTTTGTGTGTGGGATCTTCACTATCTTGTCACTTGAATGAAAACAATAAATCAGCAAAATATCTTTCTCGTTCGGGAGAATACAGGTGTATTCGAAGATAATCAGTTTTCTGCGAATAACGAGAGTTGTAATATTGAGAATATTTCGTGGAAAATGCCGGGACATCCAATTTCTCAGTTTGACCGGGCAAGAATAGTAGCTTCATATCAAGAAGCTTTGTAGAATCACCAGATTGCGCAACGTTTGAATACTCCACGGACTTCAGTAAGGCGCGTAGTGGCCCTTTTCCTGGAAACCGGTAGCGTTGCCCGGAGAAGAGTGCCTGGTCGACCCAGAGTAATATCTGTAACAGCTCTTCGAAGTCATTTTTTGAGGACCTATAGACGGGTAGTCTCAATCAGTACCATAAGCAGACGGTTGCATTCCTCGAATTTAAGGGCAAGAAGACCTTTAAGAATACCTCGGCTTTCATCTGGTACATAGAGCTACCCGTCGGCAATGGGCAGAATACCACCAAGACTGTCTTTTACCACAGTGGCGCAACTTACTTTTTTCGGACGAGTTACGATTCGGTTTACAAAGTGATAGTCGACGAGAAAAGGTTTGGAGAGGTCCAGGCAGACTAGAGCGACTTAATTTCACCCGTGAAGTTGTGTCCTATCAGGGCGGATCAATAATGTGCTGGGGGGTATAATGTTCGGTCACCGTACCCCTCTTATTATCGTTGAACGAACAATGACTGGTGCCATCTATGTAGACAACATCATTGAACCAATCATTGTTCCTCTGCACAACGAATTTGGGGATAATTTCATTTATCAGGATGATAACGCCCCACCACACCACACACGAATGGTTCAAAACATTCTTCAAGAGAGCAATATCCAAAGAATGAACTGGCCAGCAAACTCACCAGACATGAATCCAATTGAGCACGTATGGGATTACTTAGGGAGGGCAATATCCAATCGCCAAAACCCACCTTCAACTTCTCAGAAATTGAGTTTAGCCCTGCAGGCGTATTGGACAGTTGATTGAAAGAAGAAGTGGTAATACGGACTATTGAATTTGAATTCAGTTGTGGAATAACTATAATTAATCAAAAATAAATAATCGATAAATTTAGATTATTTCTCATTTTTCCTATTTTGTCTCATCCTGCATAAATCAAAGAGTAACAAACAAAGATTTTCTATCAAATATATTGCAGTTGAAATAGAGGATAATATTTATTTGATAGATTCAGTCTTTACTTGGTGGAAACTCATTTTAATTAAAAAAATGTATATGAGACAGTAATTTATTTCCACAAAAATGTTTGTACTACTAAAACAATTGTTTCACCTCGATGTGGCTTCTTCAGGTATTACATTGTACTGTCTGATGGTATTCAGTGTAACCGAGTTTAAATACATTTTTAGGTACGTGACCAAATAATGGAAGCACAAGTCATAAAAACTCTAGGTGTTTATTAGAGTTTGTCGCTAAAAATGCCATTAAGGAAAAATATTCAGTAATGGAGAATGATCGACATCTGTTTGTTCGTTCAAAAGGATTTTACGGGCATTATACCTGTTGATTTCAAGAAATTCTTGAAGCACAAAATGGTATCCAATAAACAAAAGAAAATGGCATTAAATCTCGTGTACATAATCATAAAAGAGGACAATACACAGAAATATTTTTCGTTATCTTACGTCAAAGGATTATCTGAAAATATTGCTAAATATTTCAAAAGTTGTTTCAATTATAACGCGGCTTTTAAGACAATTAATAACCTTAGTACCTACATAAAAAACAATAAAGATCGTACAAATAAAGAAAATAAATCCGGAGTCTACAAGTTGACTTGCAAAGATTGCCCTTTAGTATACATTGGCCAGACTGGTAGATCATTCAAGAAACGTGTCCAAGAACACCAAAGGGGTTATATATCCAATTCTGTCCATTCGACATATGCTAATCATCTTAAGGAATTCAGGCATAATTTCAACAATAATTATGAAATTATCCACGTTGAAAGCAAAGGTTAACACTTTTAGAATTTCGTGAAATCAACAGGTATAATACCCGTAAAATCCTTTTGAACGAACAAACAGATGTCGATCATTCTCCATTACTGAATATTTTTCTTTAATGGCATTTTTAGCGGCAAACTCCAATAAACACCTAGAGTTTTTATGACTTGTGCTTCCATTATTTGGCCACGTACCTAAAAATGTATTTAAACTCGCTTACACTGAATACCATTAGACAGTACAATGTAATACCTGAAGAAGCCACATCGTGGTGAAACAATTGTTGTAGTAGTACAAACATTTTTGGGGAAATAAATTACTGTCTCATATAAATTTTTTTAATTAGAGGATAATATTCATCTCATTTCCAGAACATAGATTGTTTATTTCTTGAGAAACCTAGAGGACCAAGACTTTAGACGATAAAATAATAAGAAAGCGGTTTTTTACTTGATGGAATGAATATTGCAAAATTTGAATATAAAAACAGATTTAATCTGTTAGTCTTCTAAAATTTTAATTTCTTAAATTAAAATTGTAGAAGATTAAATCTGTTATGATATTCAAACTTTGGGCGATGTGTATTTTAAAGTTGGTCTCATTATATACTGTGATTCTTAGGTATTTAGTGTGTTGGACTGGTTTTATAGTGTTGAAGCATTCTGATGGTTGGTGAGTTGTCTGATAATCTGTGGCCAAATATCATTAAATTAGATTTGTCAGGGTTTGGTGGAATTTTTCATTTTTTTATGTGTTTTTTCTATGTCATAATTTTGTTACGTAGGTTTTGTAGTTTCCTATTGCGTCCTTCAGATTCTTGCTTTGTGCTATGAGCGCTGTGCCATCAACGCATTGGAGGATGTAACTTTGCAGTTCTTCTGTTACTTTGTAGATATCGTGTACGTAAATATTGTATAGAATATACACCTTGTTGAGGAGAAAACGACGCCGATAAATATTTGTTAATCTTAACCCTCATCCTTCTGTTCCTTAAGAAGTTTCCTATAATATTTTGTAGCTAAACTGCTGGAGTTTTGGAGAAGATCTTCGTGCCACACTATCAAATGCTTTCTTCATGTCCATAAATATGGCTGCTGACTTTTGTACATCTTCCATTATTTTCGCTTTGTCATCTTTTCACCCATTATTTGAGAATTTGTTTCCTCTCAAGCCTATGGATGTTGTCATCTAGGCTATTCTCGTTTCTCGTAGTTTTTTGAGCTTTTTCGCCATAAAATAAATTAGTGCAGTTTTCGTGATGACCAGTATCTCTGCATTCGATACTATCCGGTACGCAAGGCGATTCGAAGTGTGACTCTGAAGCAAGCTTCTTGCTATATCTTTTGTTAGCTAGCTATTCTGTCTATATTTTGGCACTGACTGGCATGATCTAGTAAACCCTTACATATCGGAGTCCGTACGTGTTGAACATGATTCTCAACAGATCCGCTACCACCTTGCTGGCTTTTTCATCCATTTTGGTTAGTTGAGTGATCCTTAAATGTTATCTTCTCGTTGAGTTGGAGGCCCAGATACCGCATCGATGTTAACCAGAAAGGTTTCTCGGACCATTACTGCCTGGTGAGAACGAACATCTCGGATTTATTAGCAGCTAGCTGTAGTGCGTGACGCTTCAATAAGCTGCTCAATCTCTCCACTAAAGGCTCAATTTTGCAGTGCATGGTCTGAGCTGCAAGCAAAAGTAATTCCCGTTTCGAATGAAGTATTACCAAGTTTTGGATGAGTGAAGGAGAAAAATTGCTGTCAACCCATCTTCATGATTTGCATCTCTTACGATTGAAAGAAAGTTTTGTGCTGTGGACCATTACCCGCTGAACGCTTTCCAAGTGGTCATAGACCAACAGCAACATGATCAGAAATTATCCAAAAGATAATAGCTTAAATTTGAAGAAATACATGTCAGAGCGAACACAATTGTCTGGGGATATAAACGTTTTAGACACAGGTCACATTCTTACAAATAAACTCAAATTCAAAGCACCCCTAAAGTGTTTATTTCTGGGAATAAAAATATTCCCCATAAAAATCTTCTGAATCAATGAATGGAATGTCAGTGGTATCAATTGAAATGTTTACTCTCGAATAAATTTGGTATCTTTCATAAATAAGATTGTTCAGTAATTTGATAATATTTCGAGAAAACAGGTTGTTTTGAGGACAAGCGGTTAAATATAATATTTCCTCCTATTTTTATCACATTATGAAAAAATTAGAAAGAGATTAATCTCAAAGTTGATTTTTCAACAACTGTTGATAAATGGCTGACATTTCATGAATTTATAAGCAAAACAGAAATAATTCGGAGTATGATATACTAGAGCCAGAAACTTTTTGGTACCTTTGAAGTAAAATCTTTCTGTTAACCTTTACGGAATCAAAACGAAAGATTCCCCCTTTAATAGATCATTTCCTAAAATCTTAAGTTAAAATAGAATAGAAAGGCCCTTTACTTGATAGAAGAAATATAACAAAATTTGAATATTAAAACATATTGAAATATGTTTGTCTTCTACAATTTTAATTTCAAAAAATTTTTATTCAAAAACTTTTAGAATTAAATTTATGTCTACAACAAGCACTGCTTACATTTAATAGACGTATATAATCAAAACTCAATATATAATGTCAAATGGAATAAATAACCCAACAGATATATGAAAGTAATTAAAATTAATTAATAAATATTTAAAGGAGACAAAATTTTGTTTCTGGTCTTACCTTTAAGAACACCAATTGCCTTTTAAAAAACATGAACACACTTAAAGGACTTCTCAAAGAATATAATTTATTTCAAATATTTAATATATTTAAATATTCGTTATTTCAAAAATCTCTAAAAAATGTGCACTATATCTTCAAAAAACAAATATAATTCTAAGCAATCCCGTCTTCAGTCCTCATTTAATATTCCAAATATCAAAATCAAAAAACTAACCTATATCTCTCACGTGTTAAAAGACTAAAGCTTCGAAATACAGATCAACTATATAATTCAAAATTGATCTATGTTCTAACAAAATCAAAGAACAGTGTGAGTTATTTTAAGGTTTATTTAAATTCATTGACATTCCATAATGAGATTTATTGAAGCCAAAATATAATTATATATTATATGTAAAATAAAATAGAATAGAAAGGCCTTTTACTTGATAGAAGAAATATAACAAAATTTGAATATTAAAACCTATTGAAATATGTTTGTCTTCTACAATTTTAATTTCAAAAAATTTTTATTCAAAAACTTTTAGAATTATATTTATGTCTACAACAAGCACTGCTACATTTAATAGACGTATATAATCAAAACTCAATATATAATGTCAAATGGAATAAATAACCCAACAGATACATGAAAGTAATTAAAATTAATTAATAAATATTTAAAGGAGACAAAATTTTGTTTCTGGTCTTACCTTTAAGAACACCAATTGCCTTTTAAAAAACATGAACACACTTAAAGGACTTCTCAAAGAATATAATTTATTTCAAATATTTAATATATTTAAATATTCGAATAAGTTATTTCAAAAATCTCTAAAAAATGTGCACTATATCTTCAAAAAACAAATATAATTCTAAGCAACCCCGTCTTCAGTCCTCTTTTAATATTCCAAATATCAAAATCAAAAAACTAACCTATATCTCTCACGTGTTAAAAGACTAAAGCTTCGAAACACAGATCAACTATATAATTCAAGATTGATCTATGTTCTAACAAAATCAAAGAACAGTGTGAGTTATTTTAAGGTTTATTTAAATTCATTGACATTCCATAATGAGATTTATTGAAGCCAAAATATAATTATATATTATATGTAAAATAAAATAGAATAGAAAGGCCTTTTACTTGATAGAAGAAATATAACAAAATTTGAATATTAAAACCTATTGAAATATGTTTGTCTTCTACAATTTTAATTTCAAAAAATTTTTATTCAAAAACTTTTAGAATTATATTTATGTCTACAACAAGCACTGCTACATTTAATAGACGTATATAATCAAAACTCAATATATAATGTCAAATGGAATAAATAACCCAACAGATATACGAAAGTAATTGAAATTAATAAATAAATATTTAAAGGAGACAAAATTTTGTTTCTGGTCTTACCTTTAAGAACACCAATTGCCTTTTAAAAAACATGAACACACTTAAAGGACTTCTCAAAGAATATAATTTATTTCAAATATTTAATATATTTAAATATTCGAATAAGTTATTTCAAAAATCTCTAAAAAATGTGCACTATATCTTCAAAAAACAAATATAATTCTAAGCAACCCCGTCTTCAGTCCTCTTTTAATATTCCAAATATCAAAATAAAAAAACTAACCTATATCTCTCACGTGTTAAAAGACTAAAGCTTCGAAACACAGATCAACTATATAATTCAAGATTGATCTATGTTCTAACAAAATCAAAGAACTGTGAGTTATTTTAAGGTTTATTTAAATTCATTGACATTCCATAATGAGATTTATTGAAGCCAAAATATAATTATATACTATATGTAATATAAAATAGAATAGAAAGGAATAGAAAGGTATTAAATGTAAGCAATGCTTGTTGTAGACATAAATTTAATTCTAAAAGTTTTTGAATAAAAATTTTTTGGAATTAAAATTGTAGATGACAAACATATTTCAATATGTTTTAATATAAAAAAAAAGTCTTTAAGTTGTATATTAACTTTAGTGATAGATTCCTCTCGTCGAATAAAACACTTTTTGCGCTAATGTTCTAGGGAATTGCTGTCGTTTGGCCCAAATGTTTCTAATTTTCTAACTTTGAGACAAAAATGATCTCAAATGACAAGATTGGACTCGTTGGTGAAGAATCCGCGGCCATAATTAATTCTGCCTGGCCGTTCCGCCCGTAAACAATCTTGTTTTAGAATGGAAAAAGCTAGAGGCTTGAAACTATTAGATTAGGTTGGAGGCCTAAATATATGGGTTGATTCTTGTTAATGGGCGAAATAGGTTCTGCAGTGACTCACCTCTGAAATGTTTTCCTATATTTCCCAGTATTTTTGAAAGTACAAACCGATAGATCTGAAATTGTATACTTAGAAGTAGAATAATAATAATTTTGAGTGATAATGGCTAGATTTTATTTATTGGATTTAAAAATATCTTACTATTTGGCGACGGACATTCTCCTGCTGGAAACGTGCAACATGCTGAAAAAATGGAAGAATAGAACTTGTTATCCTTATAACATTGTGGTTCGAATAACAAACGAGTAAGTTATAGGACCTCATACGATTATCCGTACATGCATCGCTACAGAAAATTCAACATTGCTATGTTTTGAACTTCTCCGCTTGACCTTCATAGGATGTATCATGAATCCCCAAACAGAGTTGGGATTAACCATTGTATATTACATTACCCAATATCACTGCTCGTCTGTTTCAGTGCAATCGCATTCTACACGACTTAATAAAGGGTGTTTCAATAAAAGCGCAAGATTTGAATTGCGCGCCATGTTTGACAGTCATAATGTCACATTATTATGACGTGACAGATCGAAAGTTGACAGATGGGAGTTAGTGAACATGGAGCATTACACGGTAGAACGACGCGTCCTGATTGTCAATAATTATCATCAAAATGGTGAATGTTTAATTGCCACTATTCGTAAAGTGCGTCTTATGTTCGGTCGAAATAATGTGCCTAATTCATCATCTACTGTGTAAGGAATAATAAAAAAATTCGAAAGTACTGGTTCGGTTAGTGATGTGAAACATACGATACGGGCTCGTAGAGGTCGTTCAGAACAAAACATCACAGCAGTTCGCGAGAGTGTGACAGAAAGGCCAGAGACGTCAATTCGCCATCGAGAATTGGACATTTCAACAGGCAGCGAATTCTCACTAAAGATTTACAATTGCATGCCTACAAATTCAACATGGACGATCTTGCACGAGTTTGTTCCTGGTCGTGTCATTTCCCGATTGGGTGATCAGAATTGGCCTTCACGTTCTTGCGATTTAAGTCCCAGATTTATGCCAATACGCCTGCAAGCATCGCAGCATAATTCCCAAATGTATATTTTCTAAATCAATAAATATTTGAAAATCAAAACAGATTTAATCTGTTGTCTTCTACAATTTTAATTTCGAAAAATTCTTTGAAGAAACTTTAAGAATTAAATTAATGTCTTTATAAGCATTAATTTAATTCTTAAAGTTTCTTCAAAGAATTTTTTGAAATTAAAATTGTAGAAGACAACAGATTAAATCTGTTCTGATTTTCAAATTTTGTAATAATCCTTCTATCAAGTAAAAAACCGTTCCTTCTTATTTTATTTTATATATAATATATAATTATATTAGGTTTTTTAAATAAAGAAATTCATTATACAGTGTTGAATGGTTTTGACTGAGGCCAAGTGCCTTATAAGCTTTGTATGATTTTCTGTGAACATGGAACATAAGTACCTTGGATATAAAGATGTTTACCTATATGTCTGTTGAGGACCGTGTATTCCTAAAATGTCACTGAGTAAGTCTATACATTGTTTAATTGATTTTATTATTTTTTTATATGTAAAGTTGAACTGATCTTATCGTAACTTTAATTATTTCTTGAGGATGTGCTACATGTTTTGAGATTTTTTGAAGTAATTTATTTAAATATATTGAATATTTCAAATAAATTAGTTTTTGAGAAGTTCTTGAAATTATGTTTTATATTTTTGAGAAAGAGTTATTTTTCATTAATATGGGATCAGAAAACAATACATTTTGTAACAAACAGGGCTTCGTAAGTTTGTCTGAAGAGTTCATTACGCATGCCTGGAACGAAACAAAAAATGTTTGCTTATTTATATTTTAATTTCAATTGACAGTTTATATTCGTTGGTTTTTCTTAATTCCGTTTGATATTGTATGATGAATTTTGACGTCTATTAAATATGAGCAGTGCTTATAAAGACATTAATTTAATTCTTAAAAATTCTTCAAAGAATTTTTTGAAATTAAAATTGTAGAAGACAACAGATTAAATCTGTTTTGATTTTCAAATTTTGTAATAATCCTTCTATCAAGTAAAAAACCGTTCCTTCTTATTTTATTTTACAATAAATATTTTTTTACAGAGAACCATGTTTTATTGAACACTGAAATCTTGCCCTCTTATTGAAACATCCTTGAGTAACACAATATGTAATCGATGAGTTTACAAGCAGAAAGCATTGATTTTACAGCCCGAAGTTACAAACTCCGTTGGCTTACCAAGGATATGCACCGGATTTGGTACCGAAAAATCTATGTCATGTTTCAAAGTCAAAGATGACATTTATTTTTCTTTGTCCTCTAGTTCTTCTTGTGTAACTGTTTGAAAATTGTATTCAATCAACAGCTTTTAGTTGTTTTATGTTTCTCTCTAGTTTGATGAAAAAACTCTTGAACCTTCTTGGTGTCGCTAATTCCATGTAGCAGAGATATTTTGAGTTATCTTCAGCTCCTTCTGAATTAGTCGCTTCAATGGGGATGTTTAGAGTATTTTCGGTTTTTCGTAACACCACTATCCCTGCAAGTACTTCATGCTTTTGTTCTTTATGATGAAAACTTTTCCCTTCTAAAATTTGGGGATTTTTCAGTTTAATAGTTTTATTTATTTATATATATATATATATATATATATATATATATATATATAGTTGTAAATGTCTTTTTATCAATCTCCTGGTGATATGGGTTTATGCGAACGAAGCTGTAAGCGAAACGAGCCTAACGGGAGCTTGATAGACCGACAATTAATGTGGTACTCATCAAAATTTGAATAACAGAACAGATTTAATCTGTTGTCTTCTACAATTTTAATTTCAAAAAATTTTTTTGAAGAAACTTTAAGAATTAAATTAATGTCTTTATAAGCACTGCTCATATTTAATAGACGTATAAAATCAAAATTCATCATACAATATCAAATGGAATTAAGAAAAACCAACGAATATAAATTGTCAATTGAAATTAAAATATAAATAAGCAAACATTTTTTGTTTCGTTCCAGGCATGCGTACTGAACTCTTCAGACAAACGTACGAAGCCCTGTTTGTTACAAAATGTATTGTTTTCTGATCCCATATTAATGAAAAATAACTCTTTCTCAAAAATATAAAACATAATTTCAAGAACTTCTCAAAAACTAATTTATTTGAAATATTCAATATATTTAAATAAATTACTTCAAAAATCTCAAAACATGTAGCACATCCTCCAGAAATAATTAAAATTACGATAAGATCAGTTCAACTTTACATATAAAAAATAATAAAATCAATTAAACAATGTATAGACTTACCGAGTGAAATATATGATCTTAAAAACATGCAAATAAGTACATTTATATCCAAGGTACTCTATGTTCTTGAAATTATGTTTTATATTTTTGAGAAAGAGTTAAAAGTAAAAAACCGTTCCTTCTTGTTTTATGGTACTCGTCAATTTCTCATTTGAATTTATTTTTCAGTGTTGAGCTGTCATAAATATCACGCATGGAAAACGCATTAAGATCGGAGATAAAAAGCTTATGACAGTCTGAAAGCTTCTGTGCTAATCTAGTAAACAAAATGTGATATCAATTACACCAGCCATCGTGTGTGAAGCTCAATACATAGACGAAGTATCCAAGACGCAATAAAATGGAGCTAACTCCGCACTTGAAGAGCGTGCTCATCAATTATCAACACAGTGCCACTAAAAGCTTGCAGGGACCAGGTCTTTCGCTAGTGAAGCCCAAAGGGGAACTGAACTCTCCGGAAATCAAGGAAGAAGAATACGTAAAATCCTTTCCGATAGTGCAACAGCTCCCTATCTTCACTACGCCTGATCAGAGTTGCAGCGAGAGAACCGAGACTATACTGAGGAACGAGAGCATATCTTGCTTCGAGGTCGGAGGCGAGAAAAGATTGTGCCTGCCTCAAGTGTTGAATTGTGTACTGAGAGACTTTAGTTTGCAGCAAATCAATCAGCAATGCGACGAACTTCAGATATATTGCTCGAGGTGTACCCCTGAACAGTTGAACGTGCTGAAGGACCATAAAGTCCTGCCAAGCACAGCGCCAAGCTGCGGTTTGATCACCAAGACCGACGCAGAGAGGTTGTGCAGCGTGCTGTTGCAAGGCAGCCAGACGAACACTCCTATCGTACATAGAAAAAACGCGCTATCATTCAGCATATATCATGAATGTTTCGGGAAATGTAGCGGTATTTGTTTTCCCGAGTTGTACACGTCGAAGCATGCCAAGTGCATAGAGTGCATCGATTGTCGGTTCGGTTTTTCGCCGCAACAGTTCGTATGTCACGTGCATCGTAACCTGGAGAACAGGACTGTGCACTGGGGCTTCGAATCAAGCAAGTGGCGGAGTTACGTCTTGGTCCCGAAGGACCATCCGGAGTATGAACAGAAGGTGAAGTATCTGGATGACATGATGCTGATGTACGAGGAGAAGATGGCGTTTCCACCCCCGCAGATCGTGGAGGCGGTGGTTCATAGAAAACAGGTGAGTGTGTGTGCACTTGGTATGATTTTTTTATTCGTTGAACAGAGTAAAACTATAATAATAATTGTTTTCTACAAAAA
This sequence comes from Megalocaria dilatata, assembly GCA_034642435.1. Taxonomy (NCBI): domain Eukaryota; kingdom Metazoa; phylum Arthropoda; class Insecta; order Coleoptera; family Coccinellidae; genus Megalocaria; species Megalocaria dilatata. Next base: position 40,050,262 of record CM067859.1, on the reverse strand, counting down.
AGTGTTTGAGGAGAACAGATTGACGTGGTAGGCTCTGTTTAAATATTAAGTATAGGCAACTGTAGCTTAGATATACCTCAGTCAGCTTAAGAAATCAAACTTCAACACAGCAAAACCGTGCAAATCTCCCCAAGACCTTCTTTATAGGATAATGTCCCCTCAGAAAGGTAAGATCAAGCTTAACAGAAAACAACGAATGCAAATTCTGTGGGAAGAAGGAGAAACAATCCTTGAACACCTCGCAACAATATGGGAGACCAAAGAATGCTTGACAAATTAGAAGATGTTCTTCTTGAAGCAGTCTTAGCAATTTTCTCAGAATTTTGAAATGGACGGAGAGATGCAGTTAAAGAATATGATGAAAGCTAGTAAAATTGTGTAATTTAAATGAATGCAGCAAATAAGACATGATAATAAACATTTTGTACGATCAGAAGGTTCCTTTTCAATTTGGCAGCATCAGATATTCTTTGTCTTGAATTTACTGATGACGGATTAACATTAACTGAATAAGTAGAACTCATTTAAGTATCAATATAAGAGATAGCTGAAAAGGAACTCTTAATACCATTTCAGTGCTTTGATAATGTTTTATTGCTCTAGTTAGCATTAAAACCCATTCAAATTTTTAAAGGCAAAATGAAATGAAGAAATTCAAAATAGAACAACGAAAATTATGAAGATACAATTTAAATGTAAGTTGGATACGTGTTTCGTCTGAATCTAAAACTCTATAGCATACCTCGAGGTAAAAAAATTCATAGTTCAATGTATCATTAAATGAATGAAGTTCTCTTCTAATTACAATTAATTTATCGAACAAAAGTAGTCATATTCTAGATTTATTCCGTTAACATACTACAAATTTTAATTTAAAAAAATATTTATTTAAAAACTTTTGGAATAAAATAAATGTCTTAGAACACACTATGTCAATCATAGACATATAGAATTAAATACTTATTACACAGTACCAAAGGGAATAAAAGCATTCAAAGAAATATAAATTGTCAATTGAATCTACTAAATAAATACGAAGGGTACAAAATTTTGTTTCATACCTTGTTGTATTAAAACCAAATTCCTTTCCAAAAATGCGAAACATAACCTCAAGAACCTGTTCAGACACAACTTGCTCAATATAAGTTCCTTCAAAAAATTCCTAAATCATGCAGAACATCTTCAAAAAGCAATTCAGAATTACCACAAAGGAAAGTCATCAGTCCTACTACACATTTAAAAAATAAAAATAATAATTATAATAATAATAATAAATAATATCTTACCAGACAAACTGGAAGTAGTTATCTGAACAAGCGCTAGAATTAAGTGAACTTTTAAAAATCCGAAGTATTGTATGTTCGTCATAGAAATTGCACAAAGTTTACAAGGTATTTTATGGACTCCTTCAAAACCAAATGATAATATGTTATAAGTGTAATTCTAAATATATAATTGTTATATATACAATAAAATAAATAATTAGGTTTTTTTACTTGATAGAAGGACCTTTGAAATCGGACAAAACCCACAACTGACACTTTAATTAAGTAAGAGCATGGTCACCATAAACATTCACTAAAATACGATTACTTTGGGCAGCCTTTTTTTTCATATTGAAGTAATGAAGTAAAACTCCCCGCAAAAGACATTATTCGGTACAAAAGTTGACATTTTCAGAGCATATAGAAACGATGTTGTCTAAACTTCAGCCAAATGACAGATACTGAAAAGAAATCCTAGTAAAACACTTCAAAATCAAGGTGTTGCCAGATGAATCAATGTAATGATAAACTAGTTGTGATATCTGTTATCAAAACCATACGTGTTTGTTTTTACTCCTATTAATATTAAAAAGAATCAGCTGAGTGATGTTGAAATAACATGTCCATATGATAATTTTTGCATGGTCTTAGTTTTATAATTCTGTAAGCATTTGCAAGTCAGTTGTCGATATACCTATCAGGTAAAGTACACTTTTAACCACAATGTATCTTTTTGGTACTGAGATGTGTTTCTGTCCGAATTGTCAATGTGCGGTAACTTGGAGTATTGTCTTAAACTTGCTATTGCTGGTTTATAGCAGACGAAAATAAACTTGTGTACAATGATTTCGGTTATCAATCGTATTTGATGACCTTTCGATTAACGTGTGAACTATTTCACAATATTGTGTTGAAAAACTTTCTGACAACAGTAATCGTTAGTAGCTGCGTCTGCAGTCTGCGAAAATATTAATAGTATCAATAAGAGCATCAGTCCAATAGGTATACCATAAACCCAAAGTTGAATAAGACGTTACCATATGGCATTTTTGATAATGATGGTGTTATATCGTATTTTCTCTAAATTTATGGGGAAAATCCCAGTAGCAAATGGGTGTAACTCTTCATATTGCTAATTGCATAATACACATATATCGGGTGTTTTTTCAGAGTGATAGAACTTTAAGTTGAAATAAAACACATTTAAATTAAGATTGAAGCCAAATTTTTTTTTATTTGAAAGATGATTTTATGACATTTATGTTTTAAAAATAACTTGCGGCATATGTCCACCACGACTAGCTCTGAGGAACCGCATTCGACCAAACCAATTTTGGACCACTTTTTCGAGTAATTCAGGCCTTATTTCATCAATAACACGAGTTATGTTGGCGTCCAAAGCGTCTATTGTTTCTGGTTTATCAGCATAAACCAATGACTTGACATAACTCGGAAGAAAATAATCCAGTGGAATTATGTTGCATGATCTCGGAGGTCAATTAATTGGACCATTTCTCGAAATAATGTTATCACCAAATCTTTCTTTCAATAAATCAATTGTTACGGTAGCTGCATAAGGTGCAGCACCATCTTGTTGGAATCAAAACACTTCTGGGTCGATACCATTCAAATTTTGAAACAAATAATCGTTGATCATCGACCTGTAACGAGCACCATTCACTGTAACATTAGCTCCAGCATCGTTTTTGAAGAAATATGGACCGATGATGCCTCCAGCATGTAAAGCACACCATACAGTGCATTTTTCAGGATGCAATGGAACCTGCAGAACTTCTCGAGGATTGTTTTCATTCCATATACGGCAATTTTGCTTGTTTACATAGCCGTTCAACCAGAAATGAGCTTCATCACTATTTTACGATAAAAAAGTAACTTCGAACTGTTCTAAGGCCCAATCAGCAAACAAACGACGCTTATTATGATCAAGTGGCTTTAGTGACTTGAACGAGTTGAATCTTGTATGGGTGTAGACCAAGATCTTTACGCAAAATTTTCCATGTGGTGGATGCACAGAGCCCACACCATGACTTACAGAAGCGATATTTTCTTCTGTACTGTACAGTTCTTTGCCTTGTTGTTGTTGCATAGAGTAGAGAAAATGTTGTCCGAAATCTATCTATCTATAGTTCGACGAATAAGCTGCTCTGATGGACGACTATGTAAACCATAAATTTCAGGAAGTGCTCTATAAGTTTGGCGAATAGAACACTGATTTTGAAAAGAAAATTTCAACCATTCGTAAACGTTTTTGCGGCGTGATTCTTTCCATGATAATTTGTCAATGCTTACTGAACAGAAATGTCAAAACAACATTGCTTCTACCTTCTGTCAAATCACAGTTATCCCCATCGAAAGTTCTATCACTCTAAGAAAAACACCCACTATGTTCATCATAAAAGTCATACAAAGCTTGTCATGTATTTTATGGCCTTGGTTAAAACCTAATGACATTTATATAATAAGTCAGGAAAACTAATATAATCATATATTATATGTACAATAAAATAATAAGAGGAGGTTTTTTAATTGACAGAAGGATTATTACAAAATTTAAATATCAAAACATTCCGTCAGCCTCCTACAAATTTTAAATTAAAGAAAACATTCATTATTAAACTTTTAGAATTAAATTAATGTCTTATAAGCACTGCTCAAATTTAGTAGACATATAAAGTTAAAACTCATTATATTTTATCAAATGGAATAAAACTAAGGCCATAAAATTCCTTACAATCTTTAATAATGAATTGAATTAGTCCTTACTTGGTGAATATCCATATTGAATAATATTAAAATAAGGTTATTCTGATTTTCACAAACTTTTATTGTTATGTTTACAACAATCGTTTCGCTATCACAGTAGCATCATCAGGCAAGATGTATTCAAAATGTATATAAGACAGTAATTTATTTCCACAAAAATATTTGTACTGATACAACAATTGTTTCACCACGATGTGGCTTCTTCAGGTATTACATTGTACTGTCTGATGGTATTGAGTGTAACCGAGTTTATATACATTTTTAGGTACGTGACCAAATAATAGAAGCACAAGTCATAAAAACTCTAGGTGTTTATTGGAGTTTGCCGCTAAAAATGCCATTAAGGAAAAATATTCAGTAATGGAGAATGATCGACATCTGCTTGTTCGTTCAAAAGGATTTTACGGGCATTATACCTGTTGATTTCAAGAAATTTTAAAAGTGTTAATCTAGAACTTTTGCTTTCGACGTGGATAATTTCATAATTATTGTTGAAATTATGCCTGAATTCCTTAAGATGATTAGCATATGTCGAATGTACAGAATTGTATATATAACCCCTTTGGTGTTCTTGGATACGTTTCTTGAAGGATCTGCCAGTCTGGCCAATGTATACTAAAGAGCAATCTTTGCAAGTTAACTTGTAGACTCCGGATTTATTTTCTTTATTTGTACAATCTTTATTGATCGTACGTATTGATCGTACAAATAAGGAAAATAAATCCGGAGTCTACAAGTTAACTTGCAAAGATTGCCCTTTCGTACTACAAGTTAACTTGTAGACTCCGGATTTATTTTCTTTATTTGTACGATCTTTATTGATCGTACGTATTGATCGTACAAATAAAGAAAATAAATCCGGAGTCTACAAGTTAACTTGCAAATATTGCCCTTTAGTATACATTGGCCAGACTGGCAGATCATTCAAGAAACGTATCCAAGAACACCAAAGGGGTTATATATACAATTCTGTACATTCGAGATATGCTAATCATCTTAAGGAATTCAGGCATAATTTCAACAATAATTATGAAATTATCCACGTCGAAAGCAAAAGTTCTAGATTAACACTTTTAAAATTTCTTGAAATCAACAGGTATAATGCCCGTAAAATCCTTTTGAACGAACAAGCAGATGTCGATCATTCTCCATTACTGAATATTTTTCCTTAATGGCATTTTTAGCGGCAAACTCCAATAAACACCTAGAGTTTTTATGACTTGTGCTTCTATTATTTGGTCACGTACCTAAAAATGTATATAAACTCGGTTACACTCAATACCATCAGACAGTACAATGTAATACCTGAAGAAGCCACATCGTGGTGAAACAATTGTTGTATCAGTACAAACATTTTTGTGGAAATAAATTACTGTCTTATATACATTTTTTTTTTAAATTAAAATGAGTTTCCACCAAGTAAAGACCGAATCTATCAAATATATAACAATAAAAGTTTGTGAAAATCAGAATAACCTTATTTAAATATTACTTACAATCTTTGTGTGATTTTTGTGATGAACATAGAATACGTAGTAGGATTTTTCAAAGTTCTCTAATTTTAGTGTTTGTTCGACAAGGATATCACGAGGTCTGCCTGCTAAGATATTTTTTGTTAATTGATTTTCATTTTCAAATGTGAAGTAGGATTGATGAAGATCTTATTTAATTTCATATTGTTTTTTGAAGATGTATCTACATGTTTTGAGGGATTTTTGAAGTAGCTTATTTAATGTATCAGATATTTTAAATAAATTAGTTTTGGAGAAGTTTTTAAAATTATATTCTGCATTTTTTAAAAAGATTTGGTTTTCATAAATATAAGATCAGAAACAAAATTTTGTCTGTGAGTATTTATTTAATAATTCTCATTGACAATTCATATTGCCTTGGGTTTTTTTTATTAAGTATTGATATTATATAATGAAATTTGAATATCAAAACAGATTTAATCTGTTGTCTTCTACAATTTTAATTTCAAAAAATTCTTTGAAGAAACCTTAAGAATTAAATTAATGTCTTTATAAGCACTGCTCATATTTAATAGACGTATAAAGTCAAAATTCATCATACAATGTCAAATGGAATCAAGAAAAACCAACGAATATAAATTGTCAATTGAAATTAAAATATAAATAAGCAAACATTTTTTGTTTTGTTCCAGGCATGCGTAATGAACTCTTCAGACAAACTTACGAAGCCCTGTTTGTTACAAAATGTATTGTTTTCTGATCCCATATCAATGAAAAATAACTCTTTCTCAAAAATATAAAACATAATTTCAAGAACTTCTCAAAAACTATTTTATTTGAAATATTCTATATATTTAAATAAATTACTTCAAAAAAATCTCAAAACATGTAGCACATCCTCAAGAAATAATTGAAGTTACGATAAGATCAGTTCAACTTTACATATAAAAAAATAATAAAATCAATTAAACAATGTATAGACTTACCAGTGCCATTTTAGAAATACGATTCTCCACAAACATCTAAGTGAGTACCTTTATATCCAAGGTACTCTATGTTCCATGTTAACAGAAAATCATACAAAGCTTATAAGGCACTTGGCCTTAGTTAAAACCCTTCAACACTTTATAATGAATTTCTTTATTTAAAAAACCTAATATAATTATATATTATATATAAAATAAAATAAGAAGGAACGGTTTTTTACTTGATAGAAGGATTATTACAAAATTTGAATATCAAAACAGATTTAATCTGTTGTCTCCTACAATTTCAATTTCTTCAAAGAATTTTTTGAAATTAAAATTGTAGAAGACAACACATTAAATCTGTTTTGATATTCAAGTTTTGTAATAATCCTTCTATCAAGTAAAAAACCGTTCCTTCTTATTTCATTTTATATTATATAATGAGTTTTGATTTTATATGTCGACTAAATTATAAGCAGTTCTTATGAGACATTAATTTAATTCTCAAATTTTTTTAATTTAAAATAACAGAATAAATCTGTTTTGATATTTAAATTTTGTAATAATCCTTCTATCTACTGAAAAACCTCTTATTATTTTATTATAATAAGTAAGTGTTTCATGAAAATCTCCATGAAACCACCCTAGTCTAAGGAGAATTTTCCGATCTTACCACTGTTCACACTGAGTTTTGATTAAGATGATAGTTTTTAAGTTATGCTATGTTTTCAGTGAAAAAATTGTGAAACGTTACAGAGTAGTAGAATCTTGAAAAACTTTGCAACGACAGATAATTGGATCATCCTCAATAGGAATTTTTGTGTTGCAAATTGCCTGCAGAATGACCTTGTGAAATTTGGCCAGAGATAACTTTGGCACCCGTATTCTGACTTTAGTCATCAGTTTTGTGTTGATATTTTTCTCCATTCTTGATCGAGGATAGGTTTGTAATTCTCCAAAATATTTACGATTTTGCGGAAGTGATTGATTTGCAATCATTGGGTGTTAAGAAATGTACTTTACTTATTTACTAGCTGACCCGGCCACGCGTTGCTGTGGCTAAAGTTTTTGTTATCTTAATATATATAAATCTCGTGTCACAATGTTTGTCCTCAATGGACTCTTTTATAGCGTCAACAACACGTGGTAATTATGCTGTTAAAATGTAGCTTATATGACACGTTCGTAGATTTACCATAGCAGCGCCATCTATTGATTACTTACTCAACCCAGTCGAAAGGTATCGACATCTGTTATAATCATTTGGAGTTAACAGATAATTGTGACTGTCAAATAATAACAGACAAATAATTAGAAATAAATTAAAATTGCGACTATAATTTGAGATTTAAACTATCCTATCTCTCAAGTTGGATCGAACTGCACATGGTGTGCGAATTTTATTATAATCGGTTAAGTGGTTTAGGAGTCCATTGAGGACAAACATTGTGACACGAGATTTATATACATTAAGATTATTATAACGGTGTTAAGGTACTTTATGAATTGTGTGCACAAAATTATTCCACATGATTATTCAGCAAAATTTCCATGTCCATCATGCCGCAAGGTAACACCATCCATCAGAAGAAAGATATAACGTTATGCGTTTAATACCCTTTTAATCCGTCAATAAAAAATATATATAAGTAGTGTATTGAAATATTTGCATGAAGTCACAAAGAAGAGTTTTGATGTGCCAAGCTTCCCCCTTTATACAGCATAGAAACGGATATCCCTATCAACATGTCCGGTTTTTTCATCTTTATTTTAATCTGAATACCTGTTGTTTAACCATACAGGTTTTAGGGTGAGGATGAACAAAGGACATAACTAGAACTTTGTATGCTTTTTTTGTGACCACTCCTTGGAGCATGCGAATTTCCTATAAACTTTGGTCAGAATAATTATTGTGAGAAAGATTATTCCAGGTCTTTATCTTGGCAGAAGACTGCCGATTAATTATTATATAGTCATAAGTATTTTATTTATCTGCTCTGAAATTGGAACAAACAAGTATCCACGATGATAAGGAGATTACGTTAACAAAGTGCATAAATAATAAATGTTCTACAATGTCATTTCTACATATTACTTTTTATATGAAATCAACAGGATTAGTTGAATTGGTATTTTTCCGAGTTGAGTTGCTTTCTCATTTAATACTACTCTGTCAAGAAAGTACCGGGAATTTTCAATTAAAACAACATTTTTACATTTAATCGTCAAAATTTATTGGGTCGCCTTCAAATTAGGCTCCATTTGCTCCAATACATCTATGCCAACGGCACTTCCAATTATCGAAACATTTTTTATAGGCGCTTTCCGGGATGGACTTTAGCTCTCGCGCCGAATTTTGTTTTATGGCTTCAATCGACTCAAAACGGGTGCCACGAAGGGGCAATTTTAGTTTTGGGAAGAGGAAAAAGTCGCAGGGAGCCAAATCCGGCGAATACGGTGGTTGCTGAAGCACGTTTGTTGAGTTTTTGGCGAGAAAGTCAGTCACAATCGTAGCTCGGTGAGAAGGCGCGTTATCGTCATGCAAAATCCATGAGTTGTTCGCCCACAAATTTGGCCGCTACTTACGGATACGCTCACGCAAACGTTTCATAACGCCTAGGTAATACTCCTTGTTTACCGTCTGACCCTCTGGAACGAATTCGTAGTGCATCACGCCACGGATATCGAAGAAAACAATGAGCATCACCTTCATTTTCGAGCGGCTTTGGCGTGGTTTTTTCGGTTTCGGCTCATTTTTTGCCACCCATTCCGATGATTGCTGGCTTGTTTGCATATCGTACTCGTAGACCCAGGTCTCATCACCAGTTATAATGCGTTCCATGAATGTAGAATCGGAATTACAGCGATCCAGCTTGTCTGAAGCAACCTGTTCGCGATGACGTTTTTGAAGAAAATTCAGGTCTTTCGGTACGAGTCGTGCGGCCACCTTTCTCATGCCCAAAATATCAATCAAAATCGTACGTGCGGACTCGTGGGATATCTTAAGATCATGTGCTATCTCTCTCAAGCTGGTACGACGGTTTTCCAGCACCCTTTCCTTAATTTTATCGACGTTATCTTCGATCGAAGCCGTCGATGGGCGACCACTTCACGACCGTCCTTGAAGGCTCTGTACCACTGATATGCACGAGTTTTCGATAGAGAATTATCACCAAAGGCCTTTTGCAACATTTTCAATGCATCGGCACACGAAAATTCATTTGCAACACAAAACTTGAAACAAATTCTTTGCTCAACGTAATCACCCATAGTAAAAATCGGCACGCACTCTGACATCGACTGACTTAATCAGCTGTTGCAAACACACTAGTTGACAGATCCCGCTCAAGCTTGGCATAGTAATTAAGGACAGTGGTACCAACCTAGGAAAAAAATTTTTTACCTGCCGTTAAAACCGTTAAAAATTTTATCCTCTAAAACATGAAAATATTGGGTTTGTTCGGAAAGTAATTTCGTTTTTTTTTTTGGGAAAATGAAAGACAATTTTTGTATAATGAATAAATATTTTATTAAATTATATATTGGCCGTTCTCGTCCATCTTTCTGATTTCAAGCTCATAAAATTTTTGGTCTTTGCTGGCAAAAACTGATCCAGGTGATTTTTGGCCTCTTCATTTGACGTAAAGGTTTCACCGTCCAAAAAATTTTTCCAATGAACAAATAATAATCCGAAGGCGCTAGATCTGGAGAATAGGGTGGGTGTCGCAGTGTATACCATTCAAGCTGTAAAAGCTTTTGGGGAGTGACCAAAGTTGTATAAGGTCTCGATGTATTATGGTGGAACACTGTACCTTTTCTGTTGATTAATGCTGGCCTTATCTGTTGAAGTGCATCATACAGTTTGTTGATGACAGTAGACTTCCGGATTAATTGTTGTGTTGTGTTATCATCCGGTAAAAGCTGAAAAAAAAACGGTTCCTTTACAATCCCTAATGATACGCTTCAAAAATGGATCATTTTCGTGACGTTTGAGAAGCGAATAATAGACGTCAACGCAACGACACAAATTTCTCTTCGTGAGAACATGGGGAACCCATATATCGAGTTTCGAAGTTAAATCCTGGCCTTTCAAGTGGTCATAAATAGTTGGATTCGATAAATTTAACCTTTCAGCGATCTCACGTGTCGTTATTCGCTGATTTGCATCAACTAATGCCGTCTTTATCAGGTCCACCTGCCGGATCGAAATTTTGCAAATCAGTTCTGGCATTGGCGTACTGTCAACACATCTTCTCCATACACATCGGTTAATTTATTTCTGGCTTGAACAGCATTTTTACCTTTTCCATAGTAAAAAAGTGACACTCCATACTTAAAAGGACACCAACCAAAAATTACAGCCTAGAATTAATTGAATTCACACACAAGCCTTGCTATATCAGCTCTCAAAACATATATTGATCATGCGGCTTAAGTGTGAAGTTGATTTCGAAAAAACACAATTAAATCCTTTGTCGGGAAAAATGAAATTACTTTCCGAACAACCTTATAACTTTTGTTCTGTTTAAGGACCATTGATCTTGAAGATTGAAAGGCAATTTAACGGCCTCTCTATAAAGAATGTTACAGAATATATCTGTAAATATTTAAATAATTTTATATACCTTCTATCAAGTATAAACCTCCATCTATTTTATTTTATTCATAATATATAATTATTTGATTTCCTCAACATTCTTTATACAGATGGTCCTTGTGCTATAACAGAGGCCGTTAAAATGCCTTTCAATCTTTAAGATCAAGGGCAAACCACAAAACTATTTATTTTGAGTCAACATTACACTCCATTTAAATGTTCAGTATTCATTTGCCAAGAAGCTTTCTGAATTGTTAAAAGGTGAGAAAGTATTTATTGTTGATTGATGTTATATTTTATCGAATATGAATATGGTTGAGTACTGACGAAGCGAAGTTTCTCTTAAAACTTGTTTTTTAGTAATATTTTCACATATCTTGAGATTTTCTAAAAAGTAACTTAGTTAGATATTCAATAATATTGAATATTCTAAGTAAGATATTTTTGTGATGAAATTCTTAAGATTATGTTAAACATAAGAAACAAAATTTTGTCGTTTGATATAAGTGGTACTTATATGACATTAATTTAATTCCTGAAGTTATCAAATTAAATATAATTTTTTGAAATATAAATATGTAGAAGGCTAACAGAATATATCTGTAAATATTTAAATAATTTTATATACCTTCTATCAAGTTTAAACCTCCATTTATTTTATTTTAAATCTATATGATATTTAAAATTTTGTAATAATCCTTATATAAAGAAAAAACCTCTTTTTATTATTTCATTGTATATATAATAATTATATATTTTGGTTTACACTCTACATATTATCATTTGGTTTTAAAGGATTTTTAAAATTTCACTTCATTCTAGTATTTGTTCAGATAAATACATCCAGCTTCTCTGGTAGGATATTTTTTGTTAATTATTTTTTAAATGTGAAGTAGGGATGTTAAGTTTTAGGTTGTGGGAATTCTAAATTGCTTTTTGAAGATGTTCTGCATGTTTTGGGAATTTTTTGAAGGAAATTATTTTGAGAAAGTTGTTTTTAAAGAAGTTCGTGAGGTTATATTTTGCATTTTTGAAAAGGAATTTGGTTTTCATAAAACAAGGTACGAAATAACATTTTGTACCCTTCAAGTATTTATTTAGTGATTTTTATCGATAATTTATATTTCTTTGAATTCTTCTATTTTCTTTTGGTACTGTGTAATAAATGTTAATTCAATATGTCTACTAAATTGAAACAGTGTTTTTCTAAGACATTTATTTAATTTAATTCTTAAAGTTTTTGAATGAAAATTTTTTAAATTTAAACTTGTAGGAGGTTAACAGAATAAATTAGTATGAATTTTAAATATGACTGAAGATTTCCAAATTTTTTGAGGATGAAACGTTCATTTCATATTGATTTTCTATATTATATTTGCGTTCCGATATTCTTTGGTTTTGAAAGTGTATGAATGGCTTAATTTTAAATAATTGAAAAAAATTTGACTACTTATTATGAAAGAAATGGTGTTAGAATTCTGGTAAAAATCTGAGGATAATTGGAGCATTTTGTTGCGTAAATAATAAACCTTGTGAAAGTGCCTCAATTTTTTGTCGCACTCTGTCGAATACAATGAAAGTAATTGTCCACTTTTATATGGAATGAATGAAGTAATGACACAGTCAATGAAGCAATAGCGAGTTTATTCAGGAAGGATGATCAATGATTGGTGGCATGCGGTGTATAGAAACCACATTTGATTAGATTGCCACGTGGAAATTTTTAAAATAGAAGCGGTATAGTACAGGCTGCCTGGTGGAACAATTAAAAAGGATTCATATAATTGAAAGTATTATGTACATTCCCACTTATTTATTGATAATCTGATAATTGTTTCTCTTTACAGTAGCTTGGTCAGATAGATTATATTTTGACAAACAAAATTTTTATTAGAAATATGTGTCTATTGTGTGAAATGAATTTTATTGTACTGATTTTTTGACAATTTCAATTTGTCTTTATTTGATGGAAATTTATTTTAAAATAATAGGTTGAGAAAAGTATCCCTTATTTTTGCGTGAACTTCAAGATTTTATTGAAGATGATTCAGATTGTTTGATTTGGGTCCAATATGCACCGTTTTATTCTATAATTTATTGCGATTTTTGGGATAGCTTTATAATGCCTCTATTATATCGGGTGTCTTTTTTAGAGTGATAGAACTTTAAATTGAAATAAAACACATTTAAATTAAGATTGAAGGGAAATTTTTTTTATTCGAAAGATAATTTTATAACATTTATGTTTTAAAAATAATTTCCTGAATATGTCCTCTACGACTAGCTCTGAGGAACCGTATTCGACCAGACCAATTTTCAACCACTTTTTCGAGTAGTTCGAGGCCTTATTTCATCAATAACACGAGTTATGTTGGCTTCCAAAGCGTATATTGTTTCTGGTTTATCAGCATAAACCAATGACTTGACATATCCCCAAAGAAAATAATCCAGTGGAGTTATGTCGCATGATCTTGGAGGCCAATTAATTGGACCATTTCTTTTGAAACAAATAATCATTGATCATCGATCTGTAACGAGCACCATTCACTGTAACATTAGCTCCAGCATCGTTTTTAAAGAAATATGGGCCGATGATGCGTCCAGCGTGTAAAACACACCATACCATTTTTCAGGATGCAATGGAACCTACAGAACTTCTCGAGGATTGTTTTCACTTCATATACGGCAATTTTGCTTATTTACATAGCCGTTCAACCAGAAATGAGCTTCATCACTAAACACAATTTTACGATAAGAAAGTGGATCAACTTCAAGCTGTTCTAGGGCCCAATCAGCAAACAAACGACGCTTATCATGATCAAATGGCTTCAGTTCTTGAACCATTTGGATCTCGTATGGGTGTAGACCAAGATCTTTAAGCAAAATTTTCCATGTGGTGGATGCACAGAGTCCAACTTGTTGTGAACGAATAGACAAATCTGGATCATCATTAACACCATGACTTACAGCAGCGATATTTTCTTCTGTACATACAGTTATTTGTCTTGTTGTTGTTGCATCGAGTAGAGAAAATATTGTCCGAAATCTATCCATAGTTCGACGAATAAGCTGCTCTGATGGACGATTATGTAAACCATAAATTTCACGAAGTGCTCTATAAGTTTGTCTAATAGAACACTGATTTTGAAAATAAATTTCAACAATTTGTGAACGTTGTTGCGGCGTGAGTCTTTCCATGATAATTTGTCAATGCTTACTGAACAGAAATGGTAAAACAGCATGGCTTCTACCTTCTGTCAAATCGCAGTTATCCCTATCGAAAGTTCTATCACTGTAAAAAAAAACACCCGATGAAAGTCTTTGTTCTTATTGGCGAAACACTTAGTGATCCATTTTTACAACCTTCTCTTGATTCCAATTTCTTATCAACTATGGAGCTTTGCAATGCAAGAAAACGATGGCAATCGATAGGTGCCAGATCCGTGATGGATGCATTAAAACTTCCCAACAAAGTTCATGCATCCTCTTCATCATGCGGCATTTTCCAGATTGGCCGACACAAACCATAGGATTATCATATTTAGTTATTATATTATACCTTACACACTCGTGAATCCAGTGTAACCATTCAAAACAATCTTCGGTTCATAATAAGAACAGAAGCTTTTGGACGATATGATAGTGCTCTGTCTGTTACGAGCACTCAATAATGAATTCGCGTCACCAGTATCGAGACATCGAACAGGAATTTGTGTTTTTCCGCCGTGTTCCATATCTATTTTGAATATTAAAATCGTGTTTGTGGCCAAGGTGAACAAAATAAACGTTTCTTGCAGGTTTTCTCATGTAGGTTGACGTCAAGAAATTCCTTGAGAGAAAAAATATTGTTCGACCCTTCGCCAACAAAATCTATTCATCTATTTTGAACGATGCCAAAGCTTATTTTCGCCCAGGCAAGAACTCTTACTATTCATACTGCATGTTCAACAAATTTTGTGTTTCTGAGCGCAGTTATTGACGAATCTTCATCTATATAAAGTTTAATTACATCTCAATGAGGAAACATCGAAATATTTCATGGGCAAATGGGAAAATATTCTGTCCTTAGAATTAGTTATCTTCTAATATTGTTACAAACTATACATTCTTCATAGTGAGTTATTTATTTTTTCAACAACTAATGTGTAAAGAAGAGCAAAGCACTTTCAAACCTTGATGTGTTTAATGCTTGATGGTGTTTTTTTAGAGTGATAGAACTGTGATTTGACAGAAGGTAGAAGCCATGTTATTTTGACATTTCTGTTCAGTGAGCATTGACAAATTATCATGTAAAGACTCACGCCGCAACAACGTTTATAAATTGTTGAAATTTTTTTTCAAAATCAGTGTTCTATTCGCCAAACTTATAGAACACTTCCTAAAATTTATAGTTTACATAATCGTCCATCAGAGCAGCTTATTCGTCGAACTATCGATAGGTTTCGAACAACATTTTCTCTACTCGATGCAACAACAATAACAAGACAAAGAACTGTACCTATAGAAGAAAATATGGCTGCTCTAAGTCATAGTGTTAATGATGATCCAGATTTGTCTATTCGTCGACGTTCACAACAAGTTGGACTCTGTGCATCCACCACATGGAAAATTTTGCATAAAGATCTCGGTCTACACCCATACAAGGTCCAATTGGTTCAAGGGCTAAAGCCACTTGACCATTAAAAGCGTCGTTTGTTTGCTGATTGGGCCCTAGAACAGCTTGAAGTTGATCCACTTTTTTATCGTAAAATTGTGTTTAGTGCTGCAGTTCATTTCTGGTTGAACGGCTATGTAAACAAGCACAATTGCCGTATATGGAGTGAAAAAAATCCTTAAGAAGATTTTGCAGGATTCATTGCATCCTGAAAAATGCACTGTATGGTGTGCTTTACACGCTGGTGGCATCATCGGTCCATATTTCTTTAAAAACGATGCTGGAGCCAATGTTAGAGTGAATGGTGCTAGTAACAGATCGATGATCAATGATTATTTGTTTCAAAATTTGAATGATATCGACCCAGAAGTGTTTTGGTTCCAACAAAATGGTGCTACACCTCATGCTGCTACCGTAATAATTGATTTATGGAAAGATAGATTTGGCGATAACATTATTTCGAGAAATGGTCCAATTAATTGGCATCCAAGATCATGCGACATAACTCCACCGAATTATTTTCTTTGGGGTTATGTCAAGTCATTGGTTTATGCTGATAAACCAGAGACAATAGACACTTTGGAAGCCAACATAACTCGTGTTATTGATGAAATAAGGCCTGAAAAAAGTGGTCGAAAATTGATTTGGTCGAATGCGGTTCCTCAGAGCTAGTCGTGGTGGACATATGCCGGAAATTATTTTTAAAACATAAATGTCATAAAATTATCTTTCAATCAAAAACAAATTTGACTTGAACCTTAATTTGAATGTGTTTTATTTCAATTTGAAGTTCTATCTCTCTGAAAAAACACCCGATACTTATTAACGTAAAAGTTCATTCACATATTCAAATCTGTTTGTTGACATTTCCAATTAAATTTTTCAATATAAACCGCTTTTATATATTTCAATATCACCAAACTATTTAGATCTCGATTTTCGAGTCTTGCCGAAAAAACGTTATTTAATATTGTGATAAATCAGTTGTTTTGCTATCAAACGCGAGTTCAAATCGTATATGTGATAAGTCTACTTCATTCTATAACCGAGATACAGAGTAAAAAAAACATTATTATATTTTAAATATCTTAATTCCATATGGTTTTAAAATATAATAAAAAGAGGTTGTCTACTAAATAGAAGGATTATAAACAAAATTGGAATGTCGTACAGATTTACTCCGTTAACCTCCTACAAATTTCAATTAAAAAAAACTTCTATTCGAAAACTTTTAGGATTAAATTAAAAATTGAAATAACTGTCTAAAAACACACCGTGTTTATAGACATACTACTCTGTCAAGAAAGTACCGGGAATTTTCAATTAAAACAACATTTTTACATTTAATCGTCAAAATTTATTGGGTCGCCTTCAAAATAGGCTCCATTTGCTCCAATACATCTATGCCAACGGCACTTCCAATTATCGAAACATTATTTATAGGCGCTTTCCGGAATGGACTTTAGCTCTCGCGCCGAATTTTGTTTTATGGCTTCAATCGACTCAAAACGGGTGCCACGAAGGGGCAATTTTAGTTTTGGGAAGAGGAAAAAGTCGCAGGGAGCCAAATTCGGCGAATACGGTGGTTGCTGAAGCACGTTTGTTGAGTTTTTGGCGAGAATGTCGGTCACAATCGTAGTTCGGTGAGGAGGCGCGTTATCGTCATGCAAAATCCATGAGTTGTTCGCTAACAAATTTGGCCGCTTCTTACGGATACGCTCACGCAAACGTTTCATAACGCCTAGGTAATACTCCTTGTTTACCGTCTGACCCTCTGGAACGAATTCGTAGTGCACCACGCCACGGATATCGAAGAAAACAATGAGCATCACCTTCATTTTCGAGCGGCTTTGGCGTGGTTTTTTCGGTTTCGGCTCATTTTTTGCCACCCATTCCGATGATTGCTGGCTTGTTTGCATATCGTACTCGTAGACCCAGGTCTCATCACCAGTTATAAAGCGTTCCATGAATGTAGAATGGGAATTACAGCGATCCAGCATGTCTGAAGCAACCTGTTCGCGATGACGTTTTTGAAGAAAATTCAGGTCTTTCGGTACGAGTCGTGCGGCCACCTTTCTCATGCCCAAAATATCAATCAAAATCGTACGTGCGGACTCGTGGGATATCTTAAGATCATGTGCTATCTCTCTCAAGCTGGTACGACGGTTTTCCAGCACCCTTTCCTTAATTTTATCGACGTTATCTTCGATCGAAGCCGTCGATGGGCGACCACTTCACGACCGTCCTTGAAGGCTCTGTACCACTGATATGCACGAGTTTTCGATAGAGCATTATCACCAAAGGCCTTTTGCAACATTTTCAATGCATCGGCACACGAAAATTCATTTGCAACACAAAACTTTAAACAAATTCTTTGCTCAACGTAATCACCCATAGTAAAAATCGGCACGCACTCTGACATCGACTGACTTAATCAGCTGTTGCAAACACACTAGTTGACAGATCCCGCTCAAGCTTGGCATAGCAATTAAGGACAGTGGTACCAACCTAGGAAAAAAAAAATTTACCTGCCTCATTGCCCCGCCAGATTTAAATCTTCTCTACTTTCTTGACAGAATGTATATAATTGAATACTTATTACACAGTACCAAAGGGAATAAAAGAATTCAAAGAAATATAAATTATCAATTAAATATACTAAATAAATACTTGAAGGGTACGAAGTTTTGTTTTATCGAAACCAAATTCCTTTTCAAAAATGCAAAACATAACCTCAAGAACTTCTTCAAAAACAACTTGCTCAAAATAAGTTCCTTCAGAAAAATTCTTAAAACATGCAGAACATCTTTTGTTTTTGAAGAGGTTCTTGAGGTTATGTTCTGCACTTTTGGAGAGGAATTTGGTTTTAATAAAACAAGGTACGAAACAAAATGTTGTACCCTTCAAATATTTATTTAGTACATTTAATTGATAATTTATATTTCTTTGAATTCTTTTATTCCCTTTGGTACTGTGGAATGAGTGTTTAATTCTTTGTCTACTAAATTAACATGGTGTGTTCATAGTTCTAAAAGTTTTTGAATAAAAAATTTTTTAAATTAAAATTTGTAGGAGGTTAACTGAATTCGTATGATATTAAAATAAAATGTTTGAAAAATTATGCTTCAAACTAAAGGACAAATCAGTTTTTAAAAAATTCAACAAATCATATACCACTATACTATTCGTAAATCCAAATTAAATTAGATATTTAGTGTGTAGCTTTCAATCGATTTAACATCAAATGGAAACGGAAATTCTGTATTCCTCTACATTATGATCTTCTTCATTATCAATTGAAATTGGATTGTTTTCATTAAACAATTTCTGCATTAACATGATGTTTAAAATATTTACTCTAAAAAAATTCAAATTAAATTGAATTTTGAGTGAGTCTACTTGGAAAAGGCTCTTAACAGAATAAAAAAAAAAAGAAAAACGGAAATTCTGTTACTGTTCTCAACGTATTTGAAAATAATTGTATTTTGATATGGAATATTTACTATTTAATGCATTGTGCAAGTTTATATCGACCCATTTTCTATAACCTTAAAATTTGTGCTTGTCAAATGTCAGATTAATTTTGACACTTCAAAAATGGCGCCAAATAAAAATGAAACTTCTTGTTGGAAGACCTGATAGCCGTTGTTAAATCGAGATCAACGATTTAATTCATCCGACGTAAAACCTGATCGGAAAAGCCATTCGTCCTACCAAGTACGAATAATTTCGTAATTCTAGAATGTATGAAGTTGAGTCATATTGAAATACAAACCGTAACAGTCACTTTTTTGGCTTTAATAATGGGAAGTCCATCTCTAATTAATATTAATTTTACGAGCGTTTAAATATGCCATTTGAAATCCGGTAGTGTTAGAAGGAATTCGTAAAGATAAGCTCCCCGTAGCGTCAACATGAAAGCAAGCTTGACGACAGGTGATTTGACCCTGAACAAGTTCTTATTTCACGAGATACCCCGCAGAAATGTACGGATATTGCTTCTGGGAAATATCGACTATCGTAATCTTCGGTAACAGCTTCAGCGAGCTACGGTTGAATATAGCTCGCGACAAGGCTATATTTGGAAGTTAATGGTAATTTTGTTGGCATTTGTTTTAAGCAGAAGGTTAAAAATAGAAAATATGTCTGGCATATCCAATTTTCGTTCGTTATCTTTATTAGAAGGAGCAGAGGTCAGAAGTTCTTCTTTTGTATTGAAAAATATTTGTTTAATTTTTATCATTTTCATGCTCTCCTATCAGGGTGCTATTATTTCTTTCGAATTTCTATAAATTGCGAGAAAAATGGTGATTACATTTGATCAACAGATGAAACTTGTGACCAAATTCAATACTGGTTGCCTTGAAGTTAGTTAGAATAAAATTCTAATTTAAGTGAAATGAAATAAGAAATAACTTCGTTTTCTCTGAATTTTTATTAACTAAATATACAGTGACTGGAGTTCCGTGGTGTTTACTACATTTTCGAACGGAATGAAATAAATTGTATCTCAACTATACTAACTGACAAAGAAACTGCAACACCCAGAAGGAGCTGTTTAAATTTTAATTTTTTTTTGGTAAAACATAGATAGTATAGCAAGTAAATGATCGAAATTGAAGAAAAAATACGAAGGGTCTACAATTTTTTTAATAAATTCGTTAATATTGTGTTTGTCCACCGCGATTATCTATACACTCCCCAACACGTCTTGACATTGATGCAATAAGTTGGTCTATTTCTTCTTGAGGGATGCTATCCCAAGCTACCTGTAGTTCATGTCTCAGAGCCGCCAAAGTCCGTGGGGGCTGGGGTAAATTTCCAAGCCTTCTACCCATGATGTCCCAAACATGCTCTATGGGCGAAATATCGGGGGATCTGGGCGGCCATGGCAAAAGATTCACATGGGTCGCTTCAAAAAAGTTAAAACTAACTCTGGCAACATGAGGTCGAGCATTATCTTCCTGAAATATTGGATTCTCGAGCCGGTTAAGGTGAGGGAGAACATATGGCTCCACTATTCAACTATTTAAGGTAACGCAGCGCTGACATGTTACCTCGAATAAAGACAAGAGGTGACCTACTTGCATGTGCAATAGCACCCCATACCATAACGCCTACATGACGCTCAATATCAAACTGAGGTTCACGTCTTTCTCCCCGACGTCGTCTAACTCTTCTTCGGCCATCATGTGCAACCAAGGAGAATCGAGATTCATCAGAAAAGACGACCTGATGCCATTCCACATAACACAAGATGAGGTCGATAATGCTGCAGTCCAAAAGGCCTCATCCGGCGGTAAACAGTTACAGGATGGCCTTGTTCTCCTAACACCTTATCAGTCAAAGATCGAGTTGTCGCAAATCGGTCTCTAATAGCCATAAGTCGTAGACGTCGATCTTGAACTTCATTTGTGCCCCTCCGACGTCCAGTGCCTACTCTTCTTCGATTTTGGGCATTATCAAACCACGCTTGACAACATCTCATAACAGTAGATGGATTTCTGTTCGTACGGTTAGCGATTTCTTAAAATGACAACCCCGCTTCTCGTAGACCAATAATTCGACCTCTTTCAAATTCACTTAGCTGGCGCTAAATGCCGCGTACATGTGCTCTAGCCATTTTAACAACAACTAAACATCGACTTTGTATCTCCTGGAACAGCTGGTTTGTTGTAAAATTTAAAAAAAATTGCAAAAAACGACTACATATTTAAGTTGAGTGACAAAAAATATTCACATAAAAAGACCTTTACGATTTTTTTCTCCAAATTTTAATCATTTACTCCTTGCTATACTATCTATGGTTTACCAAAAAAAATTTAAAATTTAAACAGCTCCTTCTGGGTGTTGCAGTTTCTTTGTCAGTTAGTATATATATTCGTTGAACGCTTCGACTTGGGAGAAACTTCGAGAAATGGGGTTTGCTAAAGGTCCGTCTGATCGTTTAATAGTTTTCTGCATAAAACCTGCTCGTGCTTAAATATTTCTATGGATTCCAGAATGCCTAGTTTTTTCCTTCCGCTTGCAGGTGTAATATTTCAAGATTGTCCAATACTGGGCGGATATGATTCGTTTCGCGAAATTATCTTTACGGTTTCTAAATGAAGATTGATGTTCTTTTAATCCTTTTTGGAAAGATCTCCCGCTTTGTCCTATATACAGGTATCGAAAATGCAGTCGAAAACATAGGATATTCAATGTTAATCCATAGGACGACGTGAGTCCAGTAGAGCAGTGGAAGAATCAAAACCTCAGTGCGATGCGATGACGAAAAAATGACTGTTTTCTTTCAGTGATGAGTGAGGGGGATGCTTCGATCGAAACGATGCTCTGCTTTCAGCAATCAGAATCATTCGCACTTCAAACGTGGCATGCGTTAGACCATATCGGTTGAAAATAAATACGACAATCTTATTACATTACATGCGAGGAATTTATTCGACACGTTTAATGACACAAATAATTTCCTCTGTGAAAGTGAGTACTTAGGTTCTTTTTCACTTTCAAAGTAACTGACTTGAAAATTAAATAAATTTTACGAAAATGAGAAATTCGAGAACAAAAACAAATTCTAAAAAATGCGAAATCGAAGGTCCACAAATTTCAATAAAATGTTCAAATAATCCATCTTATTGAGCCAAACAGTGGCCAAATCTATTATGAAGAGATAATCTCAAATCTCTGAGCAGATTCGACATAATTGCTATTTTGGCACAAAGTTGGATTATTTTGGACCTAAATTCATTAATATTCGTCGCTCTATCAATTTCATGCCCATAAACCAAATTTTTCAGATATCCCCAAAGAAAAAAATCATTGGGAGATAAATCTGGTGATCTGGGGGGCCATTTGATCTTGTGCCATTTGTAGAAAAAGTCGACCGAATAAGTCGTTTTGAGATATTGTGTGACTAATCTTGGACAGCCATTCTCTTGAAACCAGACATCATCTAAATTAACTGGTAGCTGTCGAACTGTCGGAAGAATTTGATATTTGGCAGCGTTTAGGTTACCATCGATAAAAAATGGCCCTATAATGTAATTCCCCAGTATTCATTTCCTAAAATTTGGGGGATCCTTCCTAGGCCAATATCTTACTAGTTGTTCAAATTTCTTAGAAATTGAGCAGAGAATATTATTACAAATGGAATTTGAGTGTGTTAAGGACCGAAAATATTTGTAGTTCATAGTTTTCTTAGAAACCCATTAAAAACGGACGCCGTTTCGAGACGACAACAGTCGAATGTCGTTTTGTAATTTACCTGACCTTATTTCGAGCCCTAAAAGAGTCTCATTCTGCCAGTTAGCCGAAAGGTTCGGTTGAAGACATTCCTCCGACCAGACGGTCATGCAATATTCACTCTGTAGTCTCAACTCCTAAGTTATAACACACATCTTTCTTATGTTCGCATTTCACTTTAACCTTCTAAGGAACACTCTCTTAGTAATCCATAACGCACTACAGGCCTGGAAGTGAAAGTATTATCTACATTATTTGCAATTAGGTAGTATTTGGGCAAAATGGACCCACTGAACTCAGTAGAAGTGAACAACGTTGAAAAAGCTCTAAGAACTATTATTCCAACAACAAGATAGTGTTTTCATCGCACTTAGAGTTCGATACTACACCGGAACAACTCCTTCAATTTGTATAAACAATCCCAAAACAGTATATTTGTAATATATGTTTTTAGGCTGGAAATAAACCATTAAAGCCAGTTATACATCCCTCTTACATCCCATTCTGAAGTATGCTTATCCTGGAATTTGCATACGGATTGATTGACGTTAGTCAATTACTAGGAAGAATTCAAAAAAGTATCTCTACATACCAAGCAATTCTTTACACTACTGATGGGTTATGTTTTCTATTCAAGGAAAACGATGACTCATTAGTGAATAAGATATTATTAAGGAATGAGCTATTTTCATTTACTTTTTCCATCATGGTTTCAAAAAATTCCATTCCACGTATTTTCGACCGAGGTAGTAAGAAATAGTATATTACGCACCAAGGGAAGAAAGTAGGACATTTCAACCCGCGCGGGTATGGTGGTGGTGTGGTGCGTATACTATGTGTAATCATTTCAGGGCCGAAAGTTGACCAACGACTCCAAACTGTAGAAGGTGACAATTTTTTCATTAAGTCCTTGAAATACACCAATAAAACATTTTCGTCAAGAACATTTACTCCATTTTCAGTTCTCCACTCTTTGAAGCTGTTGTAAGCAGTTCGGTATCGATGAACTGATTCTGAAGGAGCAAGATTTTGAGTAATTTCTTGAGCTTCCGCTTCGATATCGCGTCGCACTTCCGTGTCATCAAATGATTCATCAGATGAATCAGAAGAATCCATTTTTTAATTTGACACTTTTTTTTATAAATTTATAATATTTAATTTACTTCTCACTGTTTACTAATACGCTATTTATTTCTAATTACACAATTATAGTGAATACGCTGACATTTATAAAATTCCGCTGTCAAATAATTAGAAGTTGTTTATTTACATATACTATTACACGCTCACATAAAATTTCCAACCTCTTTTTTGATGCAAAGGACAAAAACAACCGGCTTAATAGTTCTGGAGTTTATAAATTAAGTCAACGGTGCAGTAGCGTATATATAGGACAAATCGGGAGATCTTTCCAAAAAAGGTTCAAAGAACGTCTATCTTCATTTAGCAAACGGAAAGATAACTCTGATTTTCCAAAACATTTTTTCGAAACCCAGAATTCCCAGAATTGCACAATCTTGAAACATTACACCTGCAAGCAAAAGGAAAAGTCTAGACATTCTGGAATCCATAGAAATATTAAGCACAAGCACGTTTTAGAAATAAAACTATTAAATGAGCAGATGGACCTTTGGCACAGCTCACTTCTGGAAGTTTTGCACAAACTGAAGCCTTTAATGAATATTTCAAAGCTTTGGAATAGAATTTGTTTATTCAATGTGAAAATGTGGTCAAAACTACTAAAGTCGAGTCTTTAATAAGAAAAAGTGATGAAAAATAAGGTAATTTGTTATTTTATTCCATTTCTAAAATGAATAATTAAAATTAAAAATAGCTCCATCCATTATTTAACGTGTGTTATTGATTTTATGATGGAAATACCGAGTTGATGATGGTTGAGTTTTGCGATTAATTGTCGCTTTCGCTCTTCTTTTGTTCCAAACCTATTCAGTATTATGAAGAAAATGCCGCAATGACACAAGCCTTATAGCGCATCTGCGTCTTCGATCTTTTCCTATTCCTAGCGCTTTTTATAGTTTCTGTGGTTTGAATCAGAAATTGGCGTTGTCAGTTACTATGTCGAGGTCATTAAATATAAATAAAAAAAATTATAATTTGAGATGGTTTTCAGAAACCAGTCAAACAGCCTATTACAGCGAGGAGGCTTAGTTTCCCTTGCCTCCTCTTCCTAGCCGCCTGTGATAATTGCAATATCTCATGGACGTTACGCACGTTATAACCTAGCACGAATTCCAGAAACCGGCTAGAGGAGGCTTGGTGAAGATTTACGATCCATTCAAAAGTTCCCTTCTGCAGACTTCTGCGATGCCGTTTCCTGGAAATTCAAAACCGGGCTGGAGGTCGTTGCGGCATTTCCACTAGGAAATTGTTAGCGTTTCTCAGTCATCTAATATGGAACTGAGCGGAATGGTCATAATATTTCTTTTAATTGAATACCATTATTTCACTTTGTCGGAAGGATTGAAACGGCAAGGCCGATAGCGTTCCTTTAAAGTGAACTTCGAAGGCAAGAATTATCGTGTAAGGACATACCTGACGACTACAATCTCTGCTTGGATGGAACGAATGAATATTCATTAGTTTGAGTTTCTTTCAGTTTGGTTTTGATAACATTGCAACAGATTTAAAAATCGTTTAATATATGTTTAGTAGACTGGGCCAATAAAAACGTCAATTTTCTTTTAACGATACCGAGAATACATTGAACACCCCTCGTACTAACAAAATTAGTATAGATGACGTTGTGTCAACCTAGCTTTTAAATCACTTCCTGGTATTTTCTGGATATTTTAAGACAACTAAACATTAGACTGGGCCAAAAGAACGACTACTTTTTTTTACGATACTTTGAAAATATAATTCATGATGATAAAACAAAATTATCGTGAAAGTTTGAGCCCTTCATAATAGTATTAAGGGGTGTATCGTTACGACTATTGGTTTTTTAACAATAATTGCATTTTTTCACTCAAAACTCGTCAATTATTAATCTGAAGAATTCAAGCCATGCGTATTCTTGAAGGAAATTAAATTCCATGGAAAAAAGCTATCTTTGTGAATTTATGTAAAACTAGCCGTTTGCGTGTAATCGTGCCTTAAACATTGATTTATTTTTTGAATTTTGCGTTTCGATTTTGCATTTTTGTAACTACCAGAAATATCAATATTTTTATGGTTCAAAATACTTATTTTTAAAGGAAATTTAATACTCTACAAAAAAAGTTTCTCAACATTTTCAATTATATATTGAATTGTATCAGTCCTTACTTGGTGAAAATCCATATTAAATAATTTGAAATAAGGTTATTCTGATTTTCACAAATTTTTATTTTTAAACTAACAACAATTGTTTCGCTATTTGAATTTTGAATAACTTAGTTATTCAAAATGTGATCTCGCCTGATGATGCTACTGTGATAGCGAAACAATTGTTGTTAGTTTAACAATAAAAATTTGTGAAAATCAGAATAACCTTATTTCAAATTATTTTTGATTATTATAAGTTCTCTCCTTCCAAAGTTATTCGACGTTGAAGGTAAATTCAAAAGTGATTTATCGTTTTTTTCGCGTTACTTATGATTTTTTCCACCTGATCGAAAAATTTATCACTTAAATATTGAGAATAACTTCATTTTGTTGGACTACTGAACTTTTTTTTATAAAATCATAATTTATCAATGCATTATTTTGCTTTTTAACGATTAGTTATCTACATAAATTCATTTTTGATCTATTCAAGCAACTCCAGTAGTAAAAAAAAAATGGTTTCTTAATCATATGTTATTTATTTGTGTAGAGACAGAGTTTCATTTCCAGAAAAAAATTTAATAATAAGTCAAAACAAATGGAAGTAATAAAAGAGATGAAAAAATCATTTTATTTTCACTTATAATTTATATTTCACAAAAAAAGCTTATATTGCTCTAATTATTATCAAATCCTGAAGAATGATCAATTTAAAAAATAATTATTCAAACAAATTACTTTTATTACAATTTGGAAACTTTTTTCGATGTTCACTATCGGCTAGCAACAAATATTGAAGTTGTTCTCCGTTTTAAGTGAGACACTTAGTAATCTTCAATCAATGTTTAAGGCACGATTACAAGCAAACGGCTAGTTTCACATAAATTCACAAAGATAGGTTTTTGCTAGGGAATTCAATTTTCTTTAAGAATACGTATCGCTTGAAATTTTCAGATCAATAATTGACGAGTTTTGAGTAAAAAAATGCAATTACTGTTAAAAAAACCAATAGTCGTAACGATATACCCCTTAATACTATTATTAAGGGCTTAAACTTT
The DNA here is from genome assembly GCA_034642435.1 of Megalocaria dilatata. NCBI lineage: Eukaryota > Metazoa > Arthropoda > Insecta > Coleoptera > Coccinellidae > Megalocaria > Megalocaria dilatata. The sequence continues at coordinate 40,022,955 of CM067859.1, read as the reverse complement.
CACGAAAATTTTTTTTTATCATCATATGTTCAAAGAATGTTTAAAAAAAATAGTTGTTTTTTTTTAGCCCAGTCTAATATTAAGTTGTCTTAAAATATCCAGAAAATACCAGGAATTGATTTAAAAAGCTAGGTTGACACAACTGTCATCTATACTCATTTTGCTAATAATGTGAGTAATCTAATTATTTTATTTACTAATGGTTAACTCCCAACGTAAATGCAAACTCGTCTTGTGTCAGACCTGGACCTTCATCGAATAATATCTGTAATTCATCGTCTTCGATTTTTTTTAGCTTTCCCGAACGAGGTGTATGAAATCACTTTTGAAGCGCCGAAACCAATCTCTAGATGACTTGCCAGTTGGAACACTGCCATTTCTACTTTTCTTCAATTCAAACTTCCCGCAAATGCTGTTCAGTTATCGAAAAATCTGACACGTATTGTATTAGAAATTCAAAACAATTCAAACTGGTAGATATCCAATCTGTCTGAAATCGCGGCAATAAGTTGTTACTATATGAAAATTTAATGTTTTTAGAACCAACTGGCCGCTACGGCTACGTTTGCAGCATCATATCTTCTTTATGAAATATTCTATGACCAATTCGCACATTTGCGGCTGTATTTCCTCGATAACTTCACCGAGTTCTATCTTTAAGGTCTTGAATCGATTGTGGAGCATTGACATAGACCTTATCTTTCACGTGGCCCCCCAAAACAAGTCTGAAGGTGTTAAATTACAAGATCTGGGTGGCCAGTTGAAACTTTTCTTGCAAAATGGCGATTGTTTCGTTGCTTGCGTGGCACGTAGTAGTCTTGTGGAAAATTCACGTCGTCCACATTAAAATCTTTCAAATCCGGCCATAAAAAATCATTAATCATAGTTTTGAAGCGCAATCCATTCACCGTAACAGTTGCACAAGCCTCATTTCTGAATGAGTAACGTCCAATCGCACCGCCAGCCCAAAAACCGCACCAAAGAGTAACACGTTGAGGATGAAAAGGATTTTTAACAATAATTCTTGGATTTTCCAAATGCGATAATTAATTAAATTAACGTTGCCTTTAGGTGAAACTGGGCCTCATCATCGCTGAAGATGATTTTTCGATTAAAATCCGTATCATTTTGATGCATTTCAAGGAACCAATTAGCGAAGATACTAACTACTTTGATGGTGATCGATCGGCTTGAGTTCTTGTGTTAACTGAACTTTAAAAGTTTAAAGACCTAAATATTTACGGTGTTATAACGTTTGTGGAATGCCTAATTCTAAAGATCGACGCTGAATCAACAAACCTGGATTTTTGTCAACACTGCTGGCTACAACAGCAATATTCTCTGTTGTTCTTGAGCGACGCACACGATTTCGATTCTTAACATCACTAATTTGGCCCAGCAGCTCAAATTTTTCCACCAGTTTCACTATTGCCGGCCGAGGTTTGCCGACGACGACCCAAGTGCTTGCAGAGAGAGAGAGAGAGAGAGAGAGAGAGAGAGAGAGATAAGATAAGATTACTTATATAAAGAGTAAAGATAAAATAACATTTACGCCTCAGAAGTGAAACATCTAGGGGTAATCATATTTAATACAATAGTATTAAATTGAAGTGTATAGATAAAAACTATATTTACAAACTAAAATTAATAACTAATAAAGTATACATTAATTGTAAAGATGAAATAAAAACAGTACAGACATGAATTTATTTTCTCCATAATGACTATTTTCTCATAATGAGTAACAGGCATTATCGATCAGTATTTCCCTTATTTGTTTTTGATTTTCTCAATCGTAAAAAGTTTTTCCTAAAAAGTGATTTATTTCTGGTGTTATATTCGTTTATGTCAGATTGCAAACTATAACTTTCACTATTATTATGTATATATACTAAGTTTTCAAGAATGAAGGTGGATGGAAAGGTAAGTAAACCAAACCTCTTGAAAACATGTTTGCAACATTCTCTATAGCCAAGCCCACCAAAAATTCTTATCGCTCGTCTCTGCAGTCTGAAAACTGATTCCCTTCGAGCAGAGTTGCCCCACAATATGACACCATACCTCAGTTAAGACTCCAGCAGAGCAAAATGAACTGATCTCAGGTGTTGTCCCGGATAGTGAGAGTGAAAGAACCCTCAAAGCAAATGTATTTTTTCTGAGAGCTGTCGTTATTTCATCCACATGCGCACCCCAGAAGTCTAGCTGCACTCCTAAAAATCTAACAGAGGCATCTGTATCACAGATCTCAAACTCAAAGTTAACGCCCGAGTCTTATTTTCATTCATGCTAAGACCGTTGCCGTAAACCACTCATGAGCCCCCGTCAAAGCCATCCTTGCTAGCTCGTGGAAACCTTCAAGGTTATCGGACCCAACCTGAAACGTTTCATCTACAAATTGGGTAGTTTTCATCTCAGGAACATAATCAGTCATATCGTTAATGAAAATTAAAAACAGCACTAGTCCTAAATTAGAGCCCTGTGGAAATCCGATGTTAAAATCTTTCATACCCGAATACATCCCATCAGCAAAAATTACCTGTTTTCTTTCATTCAAAATTCCTATGACGACTTGTTCCGACTAACTGAGGGTGGCAACAACCCCCAATTTTTTTTTTTTAATAGGATAGACATGGCGGATACAGGGATACCCTGTATGGAATTATTATACACAATAGGTTCAAAAAGGTAGAAACATTAAAAAACCTGGTTGAAGAGGAACAAGTTTTACTCCATTTGAACTGTCATAAAATGATGGACTACTCGTTTCAATATTTTATATTTCTTTATTATTCAGTCAGAAACGAAATTATTATGGATTTTAGTGATTCAATTTATTCTTAAAATTTGTGGCTGTTCTATTTCGTTTCAATAACACCCCAGGAAGATCAGAAGAAAGAAGACTTGTCTGAAAACATCGCTGGCTAATTTTCATAATCATGAGGCATGCAAGTCGTTCCATTCGACATGTGCGATTCTTTTTGTTCAGTTGTCTACAACGACCCTGGCCCAAATGATCGTTACGGTTGAGTTGTCTTTCTTCACAATGAATACCAAAGACGTGAACGGCGTTTAGTCAAGTAGATCAGACACAGCTCCAAGGTATTCTTTTGTCTATTGGCCCGAGTTGTTTGTTGCCTTAATTTCGTCAACACTCGTTTACAATGACATTCTTACACTATTTTTCAGGTTAACCGGGAAACGTTAAGAACGGAACCTTAACGTCGTTGGGTTTTAGGCAAACGAGTTGAATTCCTGATTAGTTTGAATTGAATAGTTTATCTAAATTGAACATAACTTGAGAGGGTTTTTTCAAATATTAACTATTATAGATCAATCCCCCGAATCCTCTACAAATTTAATCTGAAAAATCTTTTGAAAGCTTTTTGAAATTAAATTCAATAAAATGTCATAGACATATATTGGTAGTTCGGTGCGTTTTTTAAGCTCAAAAAATGCATTTATTTCAAAAGTTACAGTGGGTGATCAAATTATTAGAGCCACCTTAAAAAATTTAATACTTCTTTATGAAATGAACTGACATTAGGGTACGAAGCATTTTAATCTGCTCTTTCTCGTTCAATTGGGATACTAGAACATATTTATTCATAGGAGCAAAACCGGGAACCCTGCTATTACCCCAACCAACTAACTCATGCGTCATGATGCTTCGCGATACTAGCTAACTAGTATCGCGGTGCGGTTGTATATTTTCACGTTATTTATGGTTTTCTAAGGCGTTTTGGTACTTTTTATCGACGTATTATATTGTTGTGCTTTACTTTCACGTTATTTTAGCAAACAAGTCTTTGTTCTGTGTTTGTTACACCACTTGATTAAAACAAAAACAAAATTATAATGGGAAAGTCAAAAGACACCACACCCAGAAAAAACTCTTAGATAAAATCTTTGGTATTGAATACAGATTACTTCAACAGAAAATAGCAACCATTACTAAAGTTTCGAGAGTAACAGTAGACCGAATGAAGAAAAAAATGGATGAAAACTCAGACCCCACGATGCGAAGGAAAATGTGGTCGAAAAAAAGTTACAACACCAAGAGATGAGCGAAAAATACGTGTTAGGGCAAACAGAAAACAGCCTCGCAGGATACTCACAAGAATCATGCAAGAGTCAGGGGTGAACATGTCACCCATGACAGCTCGAAGACGAATAAAGGATTTGGGGTTCTCAGCATGCCGACCTGCAAAAAAACTCTTCTCACCCCAGCCATGATGTAAAAAAGACTCTAATGGGCCAAATATCACAAGGACGGGACAGTTGATGAGTGGAAACAGATGATTTACAAATATAATGATAAATAAACGGTAAACTAATAGTACATTCCAGGTCGTCTTTTGGAATGAATCATGGACATGTGAGGAGAAGACAAGGGAAAAAATTTAAGAATGACCGCATCGTTAGAACGGTCAAGCATCCTCTAAGCATCATGGTGTGGTCTATGATCAGCAAGCAGTCAGTGAACAGGTCGCCTGTACATTGTTGAAGGAACAATGAGACAGGACCAGTATATGAATGTCCTTGAAAGAAAAATGCTTCCTCAAGCCCATAAGTGGTTTCCAGATGATACATATTCATGCATGACTCGGCGCCATGCCATAAGTTTGAAAAAGTTACTAAACTTCTTTCTGACAGCCGAGTAAAGGTTCTAGACTGGTCTGGAAGTTTTCCAGATCTCGACTCGATCGAGAACCTTTGGAAGTTGATGAAGAAAGAAACTGCAAACGAAATAATCACTATTAAGTGTCAACTGATAGAGCATTTGGTAGCAGTGTGGCACAGGAGCGAAAAAATAAAAGAAAATTGTCAAAAATGCACAGAAAGCATGCTCAGAAGGTACCAGGTAGTCATAGACACAAAAGGTGATAGTTCCGGGTATTTTTTTAGAGTGATAGAACTTTAAATTGAAATAAAACACATTTAAATTGAGATTGAAGCCATTTTTTTGAATTGAAAGATAATTTTATGACATTTATGTTTTAAAAATAATTTTTGGCATTCGACCAGGCCAATTTTGGACCACTTTTCGAGTAATTCAGGTCTTATTTCATCAATAACACGAGTAAGTTGGCTTCCAAAGCGTCTATTGTTTCTGGTTTATCAGCATAAACCAATGACTTGACATAACCCCAAAGAAAATAATCCAGTGGAGTTATGTCGCATGATCTTGGAGGACAATTAATTGGACCATTTCTCGAAATAATGTTATCGCCAAATCTTTCTTTCAATTAATCAATTGTTACGGTAGCAGCTTGAGGTGTAGCACAATCTTGTTGGGATCAAAACACTTCTGGGTCGATACCATTCAAAATTTGAGACAAATAATCATTGACCATCGTTCTATAACGAGCACCATTCACTGTTACATTAGCTCCAGCATTGTTTTTAAAGAAATTGGACCGATGATACCTCCAGCCTGTAAAGCACACCATACAGTGCATTTTTCAGGATGCAATGGAACCTGCAGAACTTCTTGATGATTGTTTTCACTCCATATATGGCAATTTTGCTTGTTTACATAGCCGTTCAACCAGAAATGATCTTCATCACTAAACATAATTTTACGATAACAAAGTGGATCAACTTCAAGCTGTTCTAGGACCCAATCAGCAAACAAACGACGCTTATTATGGTCAAGTGGCTTTAGTTCTTGAACCAGTTGGATCTTGTATGGGTGTAGACCAAGATCTTTACGCAAAATTCTCCACGTGGTGGATGCACAGAGTCCAACTTGTTGTGAACGTCGATGAATAGACAAAACTGAATCATCATTAACACTATGACTTACAGCAGCGATATTTTCTTTTGTACGTACAGTTCTTTATCTTGTTGTTGTTGTTGCATCGAGTAGAGAAAATGTTGTCCGAAATCTATCGATAGTTCGACGAATAAGCTGCTCTGATGGACGATTATGTAAACCATAAATTTCACGAAGCGCTTTATAATTTTGGCGAATAGAACACTGATTTTGAAAATAAATTTCAACAATTTGTAAATGGTGTTGCGGCGGTAGTCTTTCCAGGATAATTTGTCAATGCCTACTGAACAGAAATGTCAAAACAACATGGCTTCTACCTTCTGTCAAATCACAGTTATCCCCATCGAAAGTTCTATCACTCTAAAAAAAACACCCGATAGCTTCAACAATATGGCTGCTATAAACAGTCGAAGTTCGGAAGTCCCTATTGGAAGACCCATTAGTAATGTCTTTCAAATGTGCGGATGTTCTCCGTTTAACCCATACTATTACAGATAAAAGTGCACACACCAGGTTTTAAGATGTCTTAGTTTTTTGCACAAAATTGTTGTGACCAATATTGAATATTGTGGAAGTGTTTACACTTGTTTTATGCATCTCGTATCCAAGAGTTAAATGAAAGCCCTACGGTACCAGCAGAGTTTTCCTGTATTCATAAGTTAACGAGCTCCCCTCGTAAGCGTTCACACACGTACGAAGCGAACTGGTGTGAAACCGACTCGATTGTGTGCATGCTGTTCGAAAGTGTGTCGAGCAATGGCGAAACGAACGTAACACGTAACCTTCCCAAAACGAAAACCACCGACGATGGTGATTTTTATAGGTCAATGGAGTCATTAACTTCGAACGATCGCTATGATTACACCGTCTAGTTGTTGGTAAATCTAAGTGCTGCCTGGTCTGGGTCTAGAAAAAGTAGATAAGACGCCTAGACAAGGTCGAATGCATTTTTATATATCGTTATTTATTTAAATACAATGGCGGCGGGTATGTGGTAATATTTTATTGTTGTTCTTACCCAACGTACTGTTTTCACCGGAAAGACGACCGGTGGGAGATTGTTTTGATCGAGGTGAAATTGAGGGAAGAGGACAGGTGATGTGGGTTCCGTAAATTAAAACGCTAATGACTGTATTATGAGTATAAATAAGTTAGTGCGAATTTCTGTCAAAAATTTGAGCTTTATTGTGGAAAATTGGTTATAAAGGGTCTTTCATTAACAGCGCCCCATTTTGTTTTGTAAATAAAACACATTACAATACAATCCCGATTATCCGAATCGCGATTTTCCGAAATCCGGTTTATCCGAAAAAAACTATTTAAAAACAAAAATCCCGATTAACCGAAAAAATTCGCATTATACGAAACGCGTCTGTGTTTATCGCAAAAAGAGTTGTTTTATTCTCAAATATTTTACAAAATGCAGTGTCAGAGCAATAAATTGCTCGAAAATATATCAAAAGATTTATGCCTTTTCTGCAAGTGATGGATATCTAGACCGATGGAAAAAAAGACATGGTGTACGTCAGTTGAAAGTTTGTGGGTAAAAGTTTTCTGCCGATGTATCTGCAGCGAAAAACTTTGCGGGGAATTTTATGGCGCTTATGAAAGAAAATGATTCACAACTAGACCAGATCTACAATTGTGACGAAACCGGTTTGAACTACAAAATGTTGCCCTCAAGTACCTTAGCTTCAAAAACGGAAGCTGGAGCACCTGGTTACAAACGTAGCAAAGAACGTATCAGTGTTCTTGCATGCGCTTATGCAAGAGACACAAACTTCCCTTATTATGTATCGGTAAGTCAGCAAAACTACGAGCCTTCAAGAATATTCGTCCCAATGCTTTTCCTATTTTATATAAAAATGAAAAAAAGGCAGAATTAATTCAAATCTATTCAAAAATTGGTTTTTTGAAGATTTCGTACCAAAAGTAGAGTCTTTTTTAAAAGACCACGGATACCCCAGAAAATATGTTTTGTTACTAGACAATGCTCTCACTCACCCAAGTGCGGAGCAACTTAAAAGTGGGAAAATAAAAGTAATGTTTTTGCCCCCTGCTGTAACTTCTCTCATTCAGCCCATGGATTAGGGTGTGCTGGAAAATTTAAAACGTAATTACAGGCGTTTGCTATTGGAGCATATTTTGGTAGAAGTAGATGAGGGTGCCAATCTCACTGAATGTCTAAAAAAGTTAAACTTGAAAAATGTTGTATATTGGATACTTCAGCATGGAATCAAGTAAAAGGAAGAACCCTGGAAAAATCTTGGTCAAAACTGATTCAACACGAAGAGGGACGTATCAAAGAAGCAGAGTCCGACCTTGGAGAAGGTTTACAGCAAATTTTCACGAAAATACCAGGATGTGAAAATGTTACAGAAACAGAAGTTAATGAATGGTTAAACAGTGATAATGTAGAAGATGAAATGATTGTCCCATAATTAATTGAAAGTGTTTGCAAAAATACTAATGAAATAAGTAATGACGATGACGAAGTAGAATCCACTGACAATATTCCAGTAAAAATGTCACATTCAGAAGGACTAGAAGTCTTGGAGAAAGTGTTAACTTATGTAGAACAACAAGAAAATGCAACTGCCGCAGATGTTCTTTTTATAAAACGTTGGAGAGACATTGCGACCAAAAACAGAAGTTAAAAAATTACCTCATTTTTAAATAGTAAAGGGTAGAATGGGATATATATTTCATATTTTACGTTGCATTTAACATGTCTTACATATGTACATATTTAGGCATTTATGTACATACTATGTTAAAAAAAATTAAGTAATGAAAATTAAACTAATTGTTTGTTGATGCTATTTTTAAATTATTACATAAATTCAAGTGAAATATTTCATAAATGTTCGATCTAATGATATACGCATATACGTAAACTCCTATTTTCCAGAAAAATAATTCAAACGAATAAACTGAATTTCAATAATACAGATTTTATGAAAAAATGTAAAGAAAACCGACTACTATTACTTAGAACAATTGTTCTAAATGTCCACCCCCTTGTTCAATACATTTTACACATCGTTTTAGCTTTGAATTTATCGGGTGTTTTTTTTTAGAGTGATAGAACTTTCGATGTGACTTGACAGAAGACAGAAGCCATGTTGTTTTGACATTTCTATTCATTAAGCATTGACAAATTATCATGGAAAGACTCACGCCGCAACAACGTTTACAAATTGCTGAAATTTATTTTCAGTATCAGTGTTCTATTCGTCAAACTTATAGAGCACTTCGTGAAATGTATGGTTTACATAATCGTCCATCAGAGCAGCTTATTCGTCGAACTATCATCGATAGATTTCGGACAACATTTTCTCTACTCGATGCAACAACAACAACAAGATAAAGAACTGTACGTACAAAAGAAAATATCGCTGCTGTAAGTCAATTAGTAAGTTAATGATGATTCAGATTTGTCTATTCGTCGACGTTCACAACAAGTTGGACTCTGTGCATCCACCACATGGAAAATTTTGCGTAAAAATCTTGCTCTAAACCCATACAACTGGTTCAAGAACTAAAGCCACTTGACCATAATAAGCGTCGTTTGTTTGCTGATTGGGTCCTAGAACAGCTTGAAGTTAATCCACATTTTTATCGTAAAATTGTGTTTAGTGATGAAGCTCATTTCTGGTTGAACGAGCATGTAAACAAGAAAAATTGCCTTATATGGAGTGAAAACAATCCTCAAGAATTTCTGCAGGTTCTATTGCATCCTGAAAAATGAACTGTATAGTGTGCTTTACACGCTGGAGGCATCATCGGTCCATATTTCTTTAAAAACTATGCTGGAGCTAATGCTACAGTGAATGGTGCTCGTTACAGATCGATGATCAATGATTATTTGTTTCAAAATTTGAATGGTATCGACCCAGATCATGCGACATAACTCCACTAGATTATTTTCTTTGGGGTTATGTCAAGTCATTGGTTTATGCTGATAAACCAGAAACCACCTACAAAATATTAGTCTCGTTTCAGCATCTACAGGTAACATATCCTGCACCTTTTTCAAATTATATGAATGTAATTTTTTTCTTTTTTGGAGTTCTCGGTGTACTGTAGAATGATGAATCCTAAACATACAACCAATTCGACGAGTACTTGTTCTGGGGCCCCCTCGGACAGCTAAAAGTGTAACAGGTGCATACTGGCCTTGCTGACTATTTCGACCACCTTATCCGATTCAGAAACCACAAAATAAGTTTGTTTTGACTAATGGCCTGAACACTTGTATAAATGTCTTTCTATATGAAATCTATCAAAGATTGGATTGATTATAATTTATTGACAATTAACTGGGTAAAGACCACTTGCTTAGACAGGAACTTTCCAGACTATGAGACACTGAAAATTGATGAGAATTGTGTGATCAAATAACCGACTATATCAGATATTTGGGTATTATTGTGGATAAACATTTGAGATGGGATAAACTTATAGGAAAACCTCAGCAGGAATCTTAGATGTTTAATCTATAAATTTCTTCCGAGAACCATTCTAGACACAACCGAACTCAAAATGGTTTATCATGCTTTCGTCGGTTCACGATTAAACTATGGTATCATAGGGTGGGGTGGAGCAATGAACACACACCTTAAAAAAATTTATATATTACAGAAAAGAACCGGCGTTCTTCTGTTTTATAGATCTAAAAAAGGCGTTCGACAGGATACGATTAGCTGATGTGGTTCATCTCCTCTATAACAGACAAATACCGAGCAACATCATTAAAACAATAGAAGATATATATCAGAACAACAACATACAGGCAAAGATAGATAACGAGTTAACAGAACCCATACCACTGGGAAGAGGCATTAGACAGGGAGACTCATTGAGCCCGTTACTATTCAATATTATCATGGATGAAATTATAAAAAAAGTCTGTAGACAGAGAGGTTATAAGATGGGAGATAAAGAACTGAAAATTATATGCTATGCAGACGATGCAGTTTTAAAAGCGGAGGGTGAAGATGATTTGCAGAGGCTTCTACATGTGTTCAACACAATGGCTCAATCTCTTGGGATGATAATATCCACATGCAAAATTATGTGCATGACCACATCTAAGATACCCCTAAGATGTAAATTGGTTGTTGATGGGAGCATTATACAACAAGTGATGAAGTTTAATTACTTAGGCATAGAAATTTCCAGTTTTGGCGAAATAGAAACGAAAGTAAGATCACAAGTGGTTAAGGCAACAAGAGTTGCTGCACAACTTAATGACACCATATTTCGCAACAAACATCTCAGGATAGACACAAAAAGCCGTATTTACAAGGCCACTATAAGACCCATACTAACATATGCGGCGGAAACAAGACCCGAGACATCTAAAACTCGCCAGATGATGGATGCAGCGGAAATGAAAATAGTCCAGAGAATAACTGGAAAATCTCTATGGGATAGGCAGAGAAGTGAAGCCCTCAGAAGAACATGCCAAATCGACAACATCAATGCTTGGGTATTGGACAGAAAAATTCAGTGGAATGATCATATAACACGAATGACAGGGGACCAAATCGTGAAGATCGCTAGGGATAGGTCACCATTGGGAAAACGAAGCCCAGGGAGACCTCGAAAACGATGGATGGATGGTATACCTATATGAAGCGAGTTGCGATGAAGAACAGGCATTGTGCCTATGTGGACGCTGGAAGAAGAAGAAGAAGAAAAAAAATCTTGAAAATAATCTTAAGGAAACCTCATACCTATCCGATAGATAATCTCTACATAGAAGCAAAGATCTTCGACATAAAGCAATCGTTTTATCGTTCCATTGTGGTATATCAATTCAAAAATAAATCAAATTTACGATCCCTAATACATCAATATAATACGAGGAAACATAGAACTTGCTACAGAACCATTTTCAACGAAGACAGTTGGCCAGCGCAGTTTTACTTATTTAGCACCGAGAATGTATCAGATTCTACCCAAAGATCTAACAGAACTTCATAATCTACGCCATTTCAAGAAAAAATTGAATGAAATTATTACAAAGTACCCGAGAGATGAACTTGTCAAAATAATAGATATGCGAAAATAAATATTTGTGACACTGAATTATATTACTCCCTTCTTATATCTTATATTTTATATTATATATGTACCTTCATTGATACACCATTTTATCTGTAACACTCTATCAATATATGATGTTTTATCTATACATTTTATTTGTTTATATAACTAGTATTTGTACATTTTTATCTACATTTGTCTATATCTTATCTTCATTTTATCTATACATTATTTTTAAAATAAAATTAGTATAAGTATAACAAACCAATATCTTAAATCTTAACAACTCACGCACAGGCAATATGCCTGAGTTTTTGCGGTTTATTGAAACTATATTTTTGAATATGTATTGATTGATTTTTATACAAAGTGTACTTTTTCAAAAAACTATATATTATAATTATTTGGTTTTCGTTTGTTGGGAAGACGCAAACCGTACTTTCGAACTGCCACGCGAGCATTTCCATTCGCAAATCCATAAATGAACAACATATGGCGTTAATTGTATATGTTTACTAAAATTGAAATAGTGTTTTCCAAGGCATTTATTTAATTTAATTTTAGAAAGTTTCGAAAAAATGTTATAAAAGTAAATTTTGTAGCGAGGTATAGCAGAGTTAATCTGTTTGTATTCAAGAAGTGGAAAAAAGCGTTCTATCAAGTAACCACTCTTTTTTATGATTTTGCTCTACTTGCAATTATCTCTTTTCATCTGGTCTTGACAAGTGACCAATCATGACCAAAAATTAACAGTGCTGTGACCTAAAGTGGCGCAAGATCGCAGTAACAAAGCCTACACAGAACACAACTGAACTCCTAACTCGTACAAGCTGAAAAAGCTTCTGAGGGATCTTCACAGAAGATCTAGGAGTATCAGGATAATAATAATAATAATAATAATAATAATGACATGGCATGTTGAAATGCCAAGAAATTAATCAATATCACCAACAAGTTCCCGGTGCGCCCTAATCCATCACTGGAAAGAAGAGTTAAAATCGAGGAAAAACAGACCTCCAGAAGCGTCGCGACGGCCTGTCGCCACAGATACGCGACGACCGTCTACGGTCGTTTTCGCTTTCACTGTTGGAATTTTTATGGTTATAGAAGTACATGTCAACATTGAGGGGATATGGAAAAGCGGTGTTATCAATGGAAACTGCGGATTTAGCTTGGATTTCCTCGTATAAATCGTATTTTCGACGAAGAATGAAAATATTTTTATGCTTTCCCTAATGCTATTGGCAGAAATGGTCGTAAAACTTTTCATTTTGCCTTGAAAAAAACAATGAACTTCAAATACGAGCCAGATATCGTTTTTTGTGAGCCGTGAAAAAAATAATTTAGAGTTTCGAAGTGTCGTGCACCATCTTTAAAACTTTTCTGAGACGATTTGCGAAGACGTAACTCGATCATGAAACGTTGATAAGATTTTCTGATTTAAATGAATGGAGTATGCAGTTGGCTCCAGCTGAAACATTATAACAATTTCATTTGAAAAATTCATACATACTGTTAATTATAAAAATTGTGTAAATTTTCTGATTTATAGATTGATGGTTGAAATTTTAAAAGATTCTCAAGATTCTACTTATATATTTTGATATTTTTGATATGAAAGGTAAAGAATGAACTGACAGGAATTTCATATGTTAAGTGTCAACGCTAGAGGTGTCCAAGCATGTCTTTATTCGTCAATTTGGACGTGCTTGGCCACCCCCTAATATTGACATGTTTCCTGTCAGTACAATCCTTTCTTTTCATTTTGAAAATATCGAAATATATGCGTAGAAAAGATTCTCAAGAAAGAAACGTTTAAATTTCAAATAAATCCAATCATCGATCTGTCAATCAGAAAATATTATACAGGTATGGAAAAGACAGTCGGAAACATACGAAATTCAATGTTAATCAAGACGACGGCCAGGGTCCAGTGGAGCAGTGGAAGAATCAATACCTCAGCGCGATGCGATGACGAATAAACGACTGTTCTCTCTCAATGACAGTGGCGTGTGTGTGGGAATGGCTTCGATCGAAAGGCTCTGCAATCTGCTTTCATTCGCACTTCAAACGTGAGATGCGTAAGACCATATCGGTTAAAAGGAAATACGACAATCTTATTCCATTGTATGCGAGGAATATATTGCCACAAATTTAAATTAAATGTTCAAATAATCCACCTTGTTGAGCCAAATCTATCATAAAGAGATAATCTCATATCTGTGAGCAGATTCGGCATAGTAGCTATTTTGACACAAAGTTGGATTATTTTGAACCTTAATTCATTAATATGCATCGATTTCATGCCAATAAACCATATTTTTCAAATATCCCCCAAGAAAAAAATCATTGGGAGATAAATCTGGTCATCTGGGGGGCCATTTGATCGTGCCATTTGTAGAAATGACACGGTCCGAAAAAGTTGTCTTGTGATGTTGTGTGACTGTGATTCCTTTTTGACTTGCACAGCCGTCCTGCTGAAACCAGACATCATCGAAATTAACTGGTAGCTGTCGAACTGTCACTGCCGGAATAATTTGATTCTCTCTTGTAATTCCCCAGTATTCCTGTCCAAACATTAAATTTTTGGGGATATTGAGTACGCACTGGAATAATCAGATGCTTATTCTTCCTAGAGCAATATCTTACTACTGATGGGTTATGTTTTGTATTCAAGGAAAATGATGACTCATTAATGAATAAGTTATTGTTAGGGAATGAACTATTTTCATTTAAATATCAAAACAGATTAAATCTGTTAGCCTTCTTTAAATGTTAATTTAAAAAAATGTTCATTCAATAACTTTTAGAATTAAATTAATGTGAGTCATGTGATTTAACTAAGGCCATAAAATACCTCACAAGCTTGTTCAAACAAGGACACCACGAGGTCTTGGGGGTAAGTTATTTATTGTTAATTGACTTTATTTTTTGAATGAAGTGAAGTTGGACTGACCTTATTTGATTTCTAATTGTTTTTTGAGGATGTGCTACATGTTTTGGGAGATTTTTTAAGTAACTTATATAAATATTTAAATATACGTAATATTTCAAATGAATTAGTTTTTATTTATTTCATAAATATAAGATCAGAAACAAAATTTCGTGTCCTTCAAATATTTATTTATTAGTTTTAATTGACAATTCATATTTGTTTTTTTTTTATTCAATTTGATATTATATAATGACTTTTTATTTTATATGTCTACTAAATATAAGTAGTGCTTATAAGCCACATTATTTTAATTATAAAAGTTTATAAGACATGAATTTAATTCTAAAAGGTTTTGAATGAAAACTTTTTGAAATTAAAATTTATAGGAGGCTAACAGATTAAATCTGTTTTGATATTCAAATTTATTATCTTATTTTTATTTACTTTTTCCATCATAGTTTCACAAAATTCCATTCGTTTGATATGGTCTTCTGGAAAAATTTCTTGGTTTGTTTGAACCTTATGACATCGGTAACCATTCCCTTTCCAAAAATTCCGAACATTTTCACCGCTCAAATCGATTTATTCAGCAGTTTGTCGAATTTTTTAATTATTTTAGAAGTAGCAGAACTTGAAGAAATCGACCTATTTTCAAAGGCAACAATAAATGAATTTATTGCCTCTTGAATTGATTGACCACCAAAGTTCCATTTTATGATCTGAATTTTTCATTCTTCACACTGAACATCTCGATTTAGTTTATTTTCATCCGATGTGGTCTAACGCATGTCACGTTTGAAGTGCGAATAAAAGCAGACTGCCTTTCAATCGAAACATCCCCACTGCTCACTGCTATTTAGAGAGATTTGCATCAACTAATGCTTTTCTCATGTCTTTATCAGCTTCAACCGACCTACCGGAACGTGGTGCATCTTCCACATCAAAATTGCCGGATCGAAATATTGCAGTTCTGACACTGGCGTAGTGTTAATACATATTCTCCATACGCATCGTTTAATTTCTTTCTGGTTTGTACAGCATTTTGACCTTTTCTATAGTAAAAGGTAAAATATGACGAAAATGTTACTTACTGCTCTTCACATTTAAAAGGGCAAAAACTACTGCGTAGAATTAATTGAACTTTTTCACACACCTTGCTATATCAGCTCTCAAAACATATAATGATTATGCGGCTCAAAAGTGAAGTTGGGATCGAAAAAATAAAATTAAATCCTCTGTCGGGAAAAAACTAATTTTTTTTCCGAACAAACTTATAGTGAATGTCTCATTAGAGACGGCCCTGTCGTTAGACATTTTTTTGTCATTCGATACTTAGGTTTTTTACGTTGATAAGCGATCTAGCAGTTTTGAAATTGGTTTCGAACTGTTTAGTTTTACTCGACACTTCAGATTATTGGTTTTCTAATTATTATATATGGCCTTTGAAAACATGAAAAGTCATTTAGACATTTGGATATATTTATGCTTGTTAATTTCACATGACACAACATTCGAAATTATAAACTGACTCTATCTTTCTTTAGTTGCATTAATTTCATAATTTTTCTGTAACCAATAAGAAGATTCATTTCGTTCATTCAGTCCACCTCCAATTGGACCTTCCATTCAATTACGTTAATTTCCCCTGTTTTTTTGTTAGAAGGGGTGCATCGAGCACCTCTAACGTTCAGTCTTTGAAAAGACTCTAAAATCATTATTATTCGTAATAGTCAAAGTGGTCACATGTAGCCTTTGCTACATCATGCATTATTATTCCAGTAATAGTCAAAGTTGTCGCATGTAGCTTTAGCTACATTAAGCACTCTAATTCGGATAGTCAAATTTGTTGTACGTAGCTTGTGACATTTCGGTCCAAGCTATCGGGGTTATTATTGGTAATATAGTAATCCAGTCGATTGCCAAAGCATTGGCAAATTCATTACATTTGGTTTTTGTGTAATAATCATTCCTTTAACTTGGTTTATATACAGTAAATCAAGAATTATAGTTCGCTGTTATCGTCGTGTAATACGAGTGTTTTACTTTAATTCCTAATCATTTTTGTTGGTTTATCTTATTGGATAAACAAAGCTAGTTCATTATCGAGATAACTACATACAAGTGCCCTTGAAGTAAAACTTTCGTCAACTATTTTTGATTGTCTCGGTCTTTACTTGACGGAAATTCATCTTCAATATAAGAAAAACAAATGTTAACTTCCGCTATTTTATTAATTTACACGACAATTGTTTCGTCATACCATGACTTCATCAGGTGAGTATTTAAACTGAGGTATACAATGCAAAACATGACCTTAAATACACAGCTCTGGTACAAAAATAGAGGGGTGGAAAGAGATGGTATACAATTAATGAAAAATATTGAGTAGGGGGGATCTGTTTAAATCTATTTGATCATTCAATAAAATTTGTCTTTTTTTATATCTATTGATCTCTAAAGTTTCTAAAAGATTTAGTTTCTGACTTTTGTTTTCGATATGTTATATTTCATAGTTCATATTAAAATTATGGCCAGTCTTTAACAAATGGTTGGCATAAGTTGAATTCGGTTTATTATTAATGTAACATTTTTCATGTTCTCGTATCCTTGTTTGGAATGAACGGCCTGTCTGTCTCACATATACACATGGGCAATCACTACATGTTAACTTGTGAACTCCTGATTTTTTTGTTTTTAGGAATGACGTCTTCATTATTTTTTATCAAGCTGCCTAAAGAATTGATAGTTTTAAAAGAGATGTTATATTTTTCTTTTTTCTTTAAATATCTAGCAATCTTTTCAGATTTTTGGCCTATGTAAGTTAATGAAATAAATTTGGTTTCGTTCATTCCAAACAAGGCTACGAGAACATGAAAAATGTTACATTAATAATAAACCGAATTCAACTTATGCCAACCATTTGTTAGAGACTGGCCATAATTGTAATATGAACTTTGAAATATTACATATCGAAAACAAAAGTCAGAAACTAAATCTGTTAGAAACTTTAGAGATCAATAGATATAATAAAAGACAAATTTTATTGAATGATCAAATAGATTTAAACAGATCCCCCCTACTTAATATTTTTCATTAATTGTATACCATCTCTTTTCACCCCTCTATTTTTGTACCAGAGCTGTGTATTTAAGGTCATGTTTTGCATTGTATACCTCAGTTTAAATACTCACCTGATGAAGTCATGGTATGACGAAACAATTGTCGTGTAAATTAATAAAATAGCGGAAGTTAACATTTGTTTTTTTTATACTTCGTCAACTACATCAAAAATACAGACCACTAAACCTTTCGATATTGAATTGTTTCAGCCGTTATTATTTGGTAGTTGATCATAATTAAAACAAATTGTAGAAATTACTATGTTTTACTACCAATAAAAAGATATATTACACATTTTCTTGTGACTCGAGTTTCGGGAAGTGAACTATCCCATCATCAAACAACTGAAGACCTAACAGTGGTACAGAGGTATTAAAACAAATGTGATAAATATTTTGAATATTTCAATAGATTCATGCTAATACCTATAATAGTGGTACAGAGGTTTACAAGCGGAATATGATAAAAAACCGATATCGGAATGTCGGCAATCGACAAAGAAGGTTGTTAAACAGATGGTACCCATTTAAATATCTCAAATAATTTTTGGGGTTACATAGCTCCGTACAGTCATTCATTATTTTTACATTATTTTGTTGTATATCTGAAATATTTTGATTTATATAGCTCCGTACAGTCATTCATTATCTTTTACATTATTTGCGATAATAATCATCGAGATTAATTAATTTGCATTTGTCTGTTTATTCAAAATACCGAATTAATAGACAAAATACTGCGGTAAACTAACCGTGGTACGTTACAAATGATCCTTCGGGCCGGATATACGAAACAGTGAAAGTTTTTCAGATTTCTGATATTAATTTTTGATTCTGTCCATTTTTGTCTCGAAGTTCCCCTGTCGATTTCACGAAACCAGACATCCCCGACCACCTATCCACCCAAACCCGGAAAGTAAGAGTGCCCCAGGGCATTACCCTCGAATGCAGATCAAGACACCCGTGGCGCTGTAACGTCGCGAAACCTGAAGATGAGTGTCCGCACCACGAAAGAAGACGGAACGTCGGGCCAGAAGAGAGGAGACTGACGCGTTGCTACCTGGGTCCCGTGGAGGCACAGCCGACCGGAGGGGTCACTGACCGGAACTCAACTTGCCGTCGCCTTGACTTCGTCTACAAGAAGTCTGCATCTTCGGGTTACCTGCGATCGACTCGGACGCGCTATGATTATGCCTCTTTTTTTCCATTATTCATTACGCTTCGGCGGAGATGACGCGGCCCGAATTATGTAAGAAACCCATCGATTCGCTCTTTATTGCAAGGATGGGTTATTGATTTTTCGGCGTGCTTAACGTAGGAAATGTTGGCTGCTTGACGAATCGGGGACGAGTGGTGTGAAATGTAACGCTGTGATTCTAATACGAAGATTTAGTATTAGGAGGACCGAAAAGTAATGTCGCTTTATTAAAATATTGAATATAAACACTGGTCGACAAGATTTTTGTAACATAAAACAGATCGTTATTTTTTTTATGGAAATAATAAAGGGAAAAATATTCCTAAAGCGTTAACACGTACCACCTTTCAATAGCTCAATAGGACCATTTTTACATTAGCACATAGTAAATTTTATGAGGGGGCGGTCAAAATGGATGCATTTTCTAACTGGAAAAGTATCTTAACTGTGTTGTTCACAATATTAGACATAAAATTAAGATTAAAGACCAGTCTCCTGTTAAGTTTCGAAGTGAGTGGTTCCATGTGAAAGTGTTTTAAGGACGAAAATATCGAGACGATGCAGTTGCAAAATCTCTCCTGACAGATTTTGTTATATTTGTGTAGAATTTATGGTGGAATCACAAGCCAGACCGTTTTCTGAAAATGTAAACAAAGCCTGCTTCCAATATTTTGGTGTTTTCATTGGAGACAAAGACAAGCACTGTATTCACCATATGTACTAGTTGTAGCGTATCAATAGTGCAGTGGATGAATGGGAAGAGAAAAAGCATACCTTTTGCAGTCCCTACGGTATGGCTAGAACCCACTAATCATTCATACCATTGTTATTTTTGCCTGACAAAGACTGAAAGTTATTCCAAAAAGGGAAAGCACAAGATCGACCATCCAATTAGCAGTCTGCAATATGACTTTCCTCTAATACAGATTTACCAGTGCCGATCGCTCCTTTAGATCCGCACAATATTGTTTTGGATGTTATTGGAGACAACGCATCATCAGGCAGCTCCGAAGAACTGTGAACCGACCCTACTTTTACTCCAGGTATCAGTTCCGGCGAGCCACATTTAATCGTTCAAAGTGAGTTAAATGATTTAGTAAGTGATTTGAGGTTATCACAGCAACCATACTACAGTATGGAAAATTCGTTGTGTGCGTGTACTGATATTGATGATTCAATGCGGGAACTTGATATTGAGCATTCCCCCTCTGAGTGGCGTTTATTTATAGATCCGTCTAAATACAGTTTAAAAGCTGTGTTATTGCATGATAGAAATTTAAACCCTCTATACCAGTTGCCCATTCAGTGACGATGAAAGAATGTTATCAAAATATGCGCACTCTTTTGGATAAAATAAACAACACCACGTATAAATGGCAGATATGTGGGGACTTGAAAGTTATAGGAATTTCAGGGAGTATTTACATAATATTGCTGTTTTCATTATCTATGGGATAGTCGTGCAGTAAATCAGCATTATATGACAAAAATTTGCCCAGAAAGAAGTTTATTTCAACCGGATTCTCAAAATGTTAAGTTTAGACCAGTGTGGACCCCAATAATGTTCTTCTGCCTCCTCTTCACATTAAACTCGGGCTGATGAAAAACTTTGTGAAGGCTACGAATAAGGTGATGGATTCAAATAGTTAAAACAAGTCTTTCCCAAGTTAAGTGATGCCAAGTTGAAGGACCACAAATCAGAAAATTGCTTGGCGACGTTAAATTTACAGAGAAGCTTACCAGGCGGGAACTCAGAGCATAGCATTTGTTAGTGTAGTAACAGGATTTTTGGGCAACAATATGGATGCAAACTACCAATAGTTAGTCAATGAACTGTTAAATGCCTACAAATCGCTTGGTGCCCGAAAGTCATTAAAAATTCATTTAATCCATTCACATCTGTCATTTTTTCCTGAAAATTTTGGATCTGTTAGTGACGAGCAAGGTGAAATATTCCACCAAGATATTAGACAATGGAAATTCGCTATCGAGGATGATGGCATTCAGCCATGATGAGTGATTACTGCTGAGAGAAGTTATGACCCCCCATAAAAAGGAGAAAAAGAATTTATATAATATTTTAGGTCAGTATTTTTGATCTTTGTGTTTTCTTAAATGTAAGTAACGTTAAGTAGTTGTAAAACTAAATAAAATCGATATATACCGTTAAAACATTCTGAAATCATTCTCTTCAATAAACATCAGATATTGTAACAAATGTAGTTCTATAAATGTAACAAAAAAAAACTTTACGTGTTACAATTTTTTCTCATTTTCTTATTTGGATACATCCATTCTACCATAATATGCTATTCAGCTTTGTTACAACAAAAAAAAATTTTTGTCGGCCCGTGTTATTGACAAGTTTTTGTTTTAATCAATAATTTAATCACCTTCGTTATCAACACCTGTTCGAATTCTACATCGAACAAGGAAATTTTGATCTTTACTAGGCAAGTACATTACAAATACATTCCCAGGGTCGAGCAATCTAAGTCTCAAAAATGTCTCACTTTTTTCCTAGAAACTTAAATGGGACAGAAGAAACGAAAAAAGCCAAATGTCGTTTCGGAAATTTATCTTGCTCGCGCTAAATATTGAAAAGAATCGCTTCAGCACTAGTGAAGACACCTACACCCCTCGAAGTCACTCATTGGCACTCGGCCTACAAACACACAGACAGTCCCTCTCTTCGTGTCAGGCTTCCGCAACTGCCCTCGTCGTTGCCTTGGCATTTTGCAACAGTAATTTTTTTCGATAAGCTTGTCTTGAGTATGAATTGGAGTAGTATACACCATATCGTCTAAAACACCTTAAAGGAAGAAGTCTAGAGGTGTAAGGTAGGGACTTCGAGCTGTCAGTCTGATCTATTCGAATCTATCTATTCTTTTCTTCAAAACGAACCTCCATCCATTCTGTAATTATTCTACTCCGTACAGGACAGCCGTCACTTAAAATTAACATTTAATTAGATGCAAAATATTTTTTCATAGTTTCTGGCGTTATTTTGCCAATTTCTCAATAAAAATAAAGTATTTATTCAATGTCTTATACGTCGTTGAAAAGTTTGATAAATGCCCAACGGCTCCATATTTGGTTTCAAATGGTTGTCCAGCAATAAAAGTAGAATAGTTATAGAGTACGATCTAACCAAATAATCGTTTGAGACCATTCCCGCTCAAAATTCGAAAATTGCAGACCTTTGGGTAAACGATAGCACGCTGTACCCTTAACAAGTGCGCAAGAAGGATTTTTCTGGAATCAGCATAACTACGAGTAGATGATTGTGTATCGAAAATATAATATTATTCTATTAGTTGCTATGGATGCATTTTACTTCTCTCAAAAATCGACACAGATAAGGTTAATTCTATAAAGTAAAAAATTGATAAACACCAAATTGAATGGAAATTGATTATGCAACGTTAATATATTTGAATAGAACAGCTAAGTTCTTGAGTATTTGATTTCTGAAAAAATTTTCAAATTCATTGTAAAAAACATCTAATTTTACTCGGAGGATTAAAGCCCTAAGACTGAACGATTGATGAAAAATGTTGTTCATCATTTCTTTTCTGGTATGAAGTAAAATGATGAATTGGTTTAAGTTTATCAAGTAAAGAAATATGAAACCAGTTTCCCTATAGATGGTACTTTGCGATCAGTTTAGGTACCGTAGGAAAGCTTCTGAAGCACCCTCTAACAGTTTACGAAGATTTTCAACACGAAAAACTGGTATATTTTGCTATAACCTGGAACATGTCGAATTTTGCACCTACAAACATTTATTTGCGTCAGCATTGGGTTTCTCTTATTATCTGAAGAAAAAAAGTTTCATAAATTAATTTTGTCGTGAAAAACGAAGAGAGTGAGAAGCCACCGGAAAAGTTAGCAGGCAAAGAATTGCAAGCTTCATTGGATGAAAATAACAATCAATTTCAACAAGAACTTCTCCATTCGTTTAAAAGCTATGAACTGAATGAAAGGCAGCACGAAAATCGTAAAAGCACCTGTAAAAGAAAGGTTGCTCGTCAGACACAAAAGAAAATTATTTCTCCATCCAATCGGGGCACGTGATGACAAATGAATATTTTTTGAGAATCCTTAGCGTCGAAAAACATGGGTGAATCCAGGCGAACCATCGAAATCCACTGCAAGATCAAATCGCTTGGGAAAAAAGACAATGCTCTATGTATGGTGGGATCAGAAGGGTGTAATTCATTATGAACTGCTAAATCCGTTGACAATGATCTCTACTAACAGCAAATGATATATTTAAATCGAGGATTACGCGTAAAAGTCAACACAGTGTCATTTTGTTCCATTATAATACCCCATCACACACAGCAAAACGTCAGGGAAACGATTGAAGCGTTCAATTGGAAAATATTTGCGAATGCGATTTATTCCAGACTTGGTTCCGTACGATTATCATCTATTCGCATCACGATTACAAACAACTCAACAACTGTTATTAATAAGCATTTGAAGAAGTTACCATGTTGTGAAGCGCCTAATATGAGCAAATCACAAGAATGAATAGAAATCAGTATATACTATATTTTGTATTGAGATCTACAAAACCTTGTCGAGTTTGTTTGAGTATAGAATTGTTATACAGATGTATGTTACAATGTCTCGATTTCTAGAACTTTCTATTACCATATCTCATACTCCTTATTAATAATAATTATTTGTATTATTTAATTAAAGTGTACTTTAGTTTTCATGACAAAGTGTTAACTATTTAAACTTGTTATTCTACTATGTTTATTGAGAAACAAACTCTGCATAAAAAAATTAGTTCTTATAATTTATATTGAATTTAAGGTTATATATTATAAGGTTCAGACGCTGCAGTTCTTTGTTTTAATAATACTGAAGAATTTTCATAGGAATAGGACTGTAGTAATGAACGACTAACTTGAACGTTGGCTTAGTTCAAGTTGATCGTTTAATACTACAGTCCTATTCCTGTGAAAACTAACATAATGTTGTTTAAAAAAAAAAATGAGAAGAGCAAGTCCGAATATATTTCTTGAAAAAGCTACTTATGATGAATAAAACCACATAATTCTGTCATCTCAAAGTCGAAAAAATGTCATTTTCTTCAATTTTAAAACTGTTTTCGTTAAGAAACAGTTGAAAAAATGGTTGAAGGACTTCATCCTTTTGCCTGAGAATAACTACGGAACCATTGTACCGATTTTACCATTTACGAAATTAACCGGTATATTTCGATCTTAAACTTACTCTTATAGTTTTAAGTTTCTAGCTCTTGAGGTAAATTTGGCTTCAGACGAATCTATGAACCTGAATTTGAAATCAAAACCTTGTCCTAGTTCGAAATTTGTAGCCCCTCCAAATTCCAGGAATTCCCTCCCTTTACAGGCCACTTTTTTCACTATGAAAATAATCATCTGTCACTTTTATATACATAGCTCAAAAATAAGTGTTGGTACCTTTTTCCCAACGATTTGTGTAGTTAGTAAAACCCTAACTATCTGTTGATGGATTTTGTTCCTCTCGCCGTAAATACTGTCATAAAGTGATTAAATTGGCGCTTATGTCACTTCAGAAACGGATGGAATTCCATTGAAAAGAGGCCGATATAGCTGTCCAATATTTTAAGAACTAGATATTCTACAATGAGACAACACGAATCGTTATGAAAAAGGCAAATATTATGTTCGAACTATATAAAAAAATGTAGTAATATTTTCATGGTCCAAAAATTTAATGAATTTGGAGAATTCTTAGATTTGAAGGCTCCATAACATCCAAATTAAGATAGGATGCCCTGTTTTAAATTTGGATTAAAATTAAGGAGATCATATAGAATACGGATCATAGGTTCGTATGAAACTAAAATTTCCGCAATATCTGGTCGATTTCGAAGTGAAGACATTTAGGAATTGTAGACACATGGTCTTCTTCCTTCTGTGATTGAAACCAACCTTAGAACGCAGGAAGAGTGGGATTCTCTTACCATGGAATGGCACCAAGTAGAAAACAAGACACTTAATCTCTTTTCTGATGGCACTTGTGAAAAACGTCGCATATCGTTTGTGTTTCATTTATTTCGAGAAAGTTTAATCCTGACCCCGCTGTAGTGTTTCTATATTTCGTGTTTTGTTTTGAAACCAAAATCTCTAACCCACCACAGCGAAGGCTATGATAAAAAGATGAAGGGAAATGAAACTAAAACGCTCTAGCTGGAGCCAGCGATTTTGTCCGTCCGCACTTGAAACATCCTACTTCGTAAAATACCTCATAACGCACCAAGGAAAAGATAAATTAAACTTGTCTTTCCTGAATGAATTCCAAATTGTCAACCTGATAGTGAAAATTCAAACTCTTACTCCCTATCTATTCAGTTCAGCTTTACAATTAAAATAGTGACTCTTATTTACAATATAATACTCAAGCTAACTGTAAGCTTGAGGTCCGAGATTTACGTAAGGACTTATCTTTGAGGTTATCCTGGAATATTGTTATCCAAGGTGTCGGAATGGTAGTTCTTTCTCCAAGAATAGTTCCTATTCTGCATATAATCAGCAGGCGTTCAGTTTCAAATTGTTCCAAATGACCAGTAGAGCGTCCAGAACCAAGATGGTGCGGTATTTATATATCATTATTAAGATAATCCAAGCAAAAAGGCACTCCAGCAATATTGTTCAGTTCTAAGAACATCCGACACTAAGATCTCCGGTAATAAGATCATCCGGTAATAAGATCTCCGGTACTAAGATCTCCGGTAATAAGATCTCCGGTAATAAGATCATCCGGTCATAAGATCTCCGGTACTAAGACTGTAAATTTCAAATCCTTAAGATAGCAACACGTGATCTCACTCCCAGTGACTCTAGATATTATTAAAATTATTTACAAGTTAATAAACATGAAATGAAATATCCAGAACACAGAAAAAAGGGCATTTTCAATCATGAGCATGAGAAAGGAAATTAAATGCATAATATCATATAAAGAAACTTGTTAACCTGTGTAATCTGCAGAGAATGAAATGAATCAAAAATAATAATTGCCATTCACAAAAGCGGAAAATATTTATCGGGATCTACGTATTACTTACCGCCTTTGGATTAGACGACCTATAAGAAACAATAAAAATTCAATATTCCACGATTTTCATGGATTAGAAACGTTAAATTAGGTAAAAATGCCACAATGTGTGTCTTCGTAACCTCACAATACGAAAGAAAGAAATCTGGGGAATTCTACGCTTCTTGAAAACAATGCAACTCTACAGCGCATGCGATAAGAACGTCAACTTTCATTGCGGAAACTCCAAACTTCTAAAAGGTCTTAGTTTAATCACATTATTGGAGCATTTTTAGCGATTGTAATTTAAATCAACAGTGGAGCTTTTTTAACGTTACAGTCTTATTAAAAAGACATATTATCCACATCAGATAGATATTATCTTAGCGGTCATATAATATCCAAGGTCAAAACTTTATTGCTAGAAGCTTTCACACTACCTAATAAGTGTCAGTTTGATTGAACTAAACCAATTTTTTTCAACGCAGTAGACTAGACAGTATGCGGTTCTTAAAAGAGCTGAAAATGACAAAATCAGAAAAAGTAAAATCTAGCAACATGATACATTTAATACAGAAATATAAGAAAGCTTTGTAATAAAGTTGCATCGTTTCAGTGGATATCTTGAGAGACTTGAGAATATAATATAAGAGGAGAGACTAAGGCGTTGAAACAATGATGCATTGTATAAAATTGGTAGCGTTTCCACTTGATATGACCTTCATACACAACGACCATTTTGTAAGTCTTGGCATGCCCAAAGCGTAATTCTTGCACCGGTTGGTTAGCCGCTTTTTCCACTGCAAGAACGCAACGATCTACCGTTTTACGTGCTAAAGATCTGCATCCGAGATACCTGCAAATGAGTACCGGAGCTATTGGTGTTTCAAGCTCCAGGTCACTTGATATGAATCGACAACATTCGAGGCTTGTTATTTTGTACGTACCTAATCATGAAACCAGATACCCACGTCTTCGGCTCATTCTTCATATCAATTGAGCTGTAGGTACGGGGGAAACGTCAGAAGTACACGAAACGAACGAGGAAGTATCCCTGCTCAATTATTCATAAGTTTCTTCGATTGTTCAATATTAATTTGAATGGGGTCCTTCAATACGGACGCTCGCTTTATCAAATGTAGGAAATATTCATTCATTTTCTGTATTTGAAAGGAAACACTGTAACTTTAAATATGCACTATAATCTTGTCCAAGTGTTAGCTACAGGTTTGCGTATTCAGGATGACCAATGTTCGATGACTTTGTCCTATATATCTGACTGAATTTCATAAATGCCCTACGTCAACTTCATATGGTAGTATGACTACCATACTTTACTTTACAACTTTACTCTGACAGTAAAGTTGTCATCATATAGTCCCTGCTCACTTTATAAGACAAACTCAAAGAAGTAGTTGAGGATCCATAAATAGTTGATATCGAGTCTTAAGGGTATGCTAATATTGATTTACAGGTGTCCTAGAAGTCGACGTGATGCCGGAATTCAGTAATAGGTTAAGTCATAATAGTCATCAGAAAAATATAAAAGAAAATCCAAGTCCTTTATTTTTCAAATTATATTGCATTTTTGAACTCCTCTCTCTATAATTTTTTACTTTTTTCAAATTTAATTTTTCCTATGTTATCCCGAATAGTGCTTCTGTATCCTGTAATCTTCAATTCTAAGCCAATTACTCCAGCTTGGAAAATAATAGCACTTTTTGCCGAACCAAGTATTCAAAATTAAAACTTCGCCCAACTTCAATTGTCTGTACAAAAAAAATGTTCTACATCAGGTTGGCAAGTTACTTCAAAAGTAAGCACATTTAATAAGGATTCTAAAATGATATAACACTAACTAAATTGTTTTTTAGATTGGACAAAAAAAGTTTTTCTTAAAGAAATTCAGTTTCGTTTTATGACAAGATTCAATAAATTCACAAAAGATGTTCAAACTATTCTCCTTACGGGCGAATCTTCCGTTATTGACGAATTGCATTGCTTCCCTAATTCTATCCCGAAGCTCAGCTACATTTTCAATTTGTTTTGAATACAATTTTTCCTTCACTGCTCTCCAGTAAAAAAATCTAAGGGATTCAAATCGGGTGAACGGGCTGGCCACGAGATTGTACCAGATCGCCCTATCCATCTACCCGGATATTCTTCATTTAGATATTCTCTAACTGAGAGAGCATAGTGCGCTGGGCAGCCATCTTGCTGAAACCATATTTCTCTGAAAATACGGAGTGGCACATCTTCAAGTAAATTTGGCAACTGATTTCGTAAAAAATCTGAATAAATTTCAGCATTTAGAATCTCTGGCAACTCAAAAGGTCCTATGACTATTCTGTTCAAAATTCCAATCTACATGTTCACTTTAAAACGACATTGCTATCTTGTCTCATTAAATTCGTATTTTCTACGTGCCACTCGTTTAAATTATGTAGGTTCATGTAACCATTTTTTTAATGTTGATTCATCCCACCACAAAACGTTTTCTAAGAATTGTGGGTCTTGTGGTTTTTTTGTTTCTTTTGTGGTTCTTTTGTAGCATGGTTTGGCAAAGCGCAAGCCGAGGTTCATAATCCCGAGGTGACAGAGCTTGTACTCGCTGTGCATGATATGGATGGAGCTTATGTTTTTTCAATAGTCTTTACTTTTGGGCACCTTTGTGTTTCACTGAATTTCACGTAGCGAAGTACCCGGATCTTCCTCAACTGCTTGAAGCACAATATTGTCGTAAGGTAAGGAAATTCTTCCTTCACCATGCACTTTGTTTGGTAGTCGGCCCGCTGTGAAGAGTAGAGGATGCACATTCGTAAAAACTCGATGATCTGGATAACTGGATAAGCTGCACTTACACCTGCATTCCCCATAAATGAGGTGCATGTTGGCATACACAGACATGATGGCAATACACAATCACAGGTTAGTCCAGGTAAAATCAAAGTTCGCCGTGAAGAGATCAAAACAACCCAAATCACAAGCAAACAAATCTAATAAACGAAGCCAAAAGTCCTAAGTACACAAATAACACTATCAAATACGGAAAGATGCGCGCAGTAGAACAAGGAGCGTACTGATCTGTATTGCAACCTCATTCAAACCGGATTCTTAAAGTATTGGATGCACTAGAATCATTTTTAGAAAGTTCAAAGGAATTGTTCGAAACTGTGTTTCTTCAAGAAAGCCCGTTTTTTCGACGGATCTAAGAAATAATGTAGTAAGTGTTATACCATTTTAGAATCCCTAATAAATGCGCTAACTTTTAATGTTATTTCCCAAATTGATGTAGTACAGTTTTTTTTTTCATTACAGTCAGTTAAAGTTGTGCGAAATATTAATTTTGAATACTTGGTTCGGCAAAATGTGACATTATTCTCCAAGCTGGAGAAATTGGCTGAGAATTGAAGATCACAGGTTACAGAAGCACTATTCGGGATAACATAGGAAAAATAAAATTTGAAGAAAGTAAAAAATTGTGGCAATAGGAGTTCAAAAATCATCACATGGTGTGCATTTTTTCGAATAATAAAAAAATGCAATATAATTTGAAAAGAACACTACTTAGATTTCTTTAAATATTTTTCTGATTTTTCTGACTCAGCCTGTTATCCGATTCCAGCTTGACGGGACACTATATTGAAAAAGATTCCAGATACAATTCTGAATTTAAGATTATTTTCATCTTTAAAATTTATTATTACTCTTTATTATTAATTTCTCAGTTAGAAAAATTTCATCTTTTTATATTTGTTTCACTTTGTTAAGTAGTAAACCCAACATACGATTACTGTGGAACTGTTCTTCCTACTTACATTTTCTGGGAATCCAGTACTTTCGAAAGTGATAGTATTATGTATAATATTACATAATTAATCGTTAAAAAATTAATTATTCCGTAATCTCAGGAATTACAGTCATCGAAGCATCCGAACCAAAAATAACCCAAACCATTCGCGAATCTTAATGTATCACAAAGTATCCAGCTAGAACGACTTCATTATTCTTCTTTAAAGATGAAATATTCTCGTCGGCAAGCGTAAAAACAAAACACGATCCACCATTCCAGTCGGTTGGCAACATTTCAAATAATAGTGGAACAGCTCTGCCTCGTATAATAATCTAATAATAAATAATGCTTCATGGGGATATTTTCGACCGTAAATAGCATATGGTGCCTTCGATTTTTCCTCGTACATGACATCTTTTGACAGCTAGGGTAACACGTGTTCGTGCGATACTTACTAAGTCGCATTTACTCCTGGCGCAAATAGATTTTCGTTGTTTTAGTGTCCCTACTAACTAACTGCTCTTCTTATTTCGTTTGAAATCTCGACACTGCCATGCTTCTGGATTATTTACCACTGTCGAGATAATTTTAATGGAATGTTCCGCTTGGCAAATTGAAAAGGGAATGCGACGAGGGTCTCTGGAATTCCCCAATTACTCCACGTGAAGTACAACGCATCAAAATAATCTAGGGAACAACAGTGAAATATGCTATGACTTTTTGAAACCCAGATATTCATTAGCTCAAAAATACATGCTGTTGAATGAAAAAATGACATTATTAAGCAACAACAATTGTTTCTTCAACACTGTGCCTTCGTCAGGTTCACATTTTGAACTAAATCTAAAAAGAAATATCCTTAAATAGGTACTTAAAAAGAGTGGGCAAATAAAACAGAGAAACATATTCGATCAGTAATCGAGAATTGCCAAATTGAGTACAAATGTTCAACAAGGGAGATCTGTCAACATCTATCTATTCTATCTCTTTCTTTAAAGCAACAAATGATGGCTTCAAGGGTCAAATAGACAACTAAGCGATTTTACCCAGTTAATAAGATTTATTTATAATAACTATTCAATTCACTTCTGAAAAAAAAAGAACCTTGGTATAACTTCTTGATCTTAAAATTTCGGGACCAAATATTTTACATATATACAAATGATATACAAATGTATATCAATATTACAACGGTTTTAAGTCAAAATTCTAAAATTATTTGATCGATACTTTACAAGATATCGATCACTACAAATAATGGATTCTTTGTTCCCAATTAATTCGGGGATTTTCATTGAAAACAACAAAGTTAAAATTGTAAATTGTAAAATAAATGAAGGTTTATACTTGATAGAAGGTTTATAAAATTATTTAAATATTTTAATATTCACAGATATATTCTGCTAGCCTTCTACATGTTTAATTTGAAAAAATTATATTTAATATTATAACTTCAGGAATTAAATTAATGTCATATAAGCACCGCTTATATCAAACCACATATAAAATAAACATTCATTATAAGACATCCAAATGAGATAACAAAATCCAATAAATATAAATTGTTAACAAAAATTCTATAAATTGAATATTTTGAGTATACAAAATTTTGTTTCTGCTCATCCTTCTAATGAGAACAGATATCTTTCAAAAATGTTTAACATAATCCTTAGAATTTCATCATAAAGTATCTTACTTAGAATATTCAATATTATTGAATATCTAACTAAGTCACTAAGTTACTTAGAAAATCTCAAGATATGTAAAAACATAATTGCTATACGTCAGGAACCTCATACTTCACTACGTCATTCGAAAGAATTTCAACTTCCAGACTTAAATTCTATCGAACATCTTTGGGATTCAATAGAAGGACACCCTTTTCGTTAAAAAGGGCCACTCTAAACGAGAGTAAAAATGTTTAAATGTCCCTTTAACCTATAGAATACTAGAAACCTAGAAATCAACCGCTTTATTCAATGTATGCAATGTATGTTTCGCTCAAATGTCTCCAATTCTCGAATTTTGAGCCGAAAATAGTCTTAAATGCTAATGAAGAATTCGAGGTCAAAATAAATTCTCTCCGGCTTTTATTCCCTAAGCACGGTAACTTTCTAACAGAAAGAGATACAGCTTTGAAACTTTCAAAGAAGGTTAACGGTCTAAATGTCACGGCGAAGTTCGTTAAAGGGCTCAATGGGCTCAATAGTTTTCCAGTCATTGACGTTTGAAAATTTGTCCTATTTCTCCCAATATTTTCGTAACTACAGTTGCAGTTGATCTGAAATTCAGGATTTAGAGGAAGAATAATAACGCGCATATTGGTGCAAAATTTCGTGAGGATCGCTCCATTAGAAAACAAAATAAAATTTCATGGGGGATGATATGAACTACCGGGCAGAAATTCCTTACTTCGCACTTTTTGAGTTTTATTTCCGAAATATGGTTTAACAATCTCCGTTAATTCCAAGATGTCTAGTTTTTGCCTTTCAGCCTCAGATGTAAAAATTCGAGAATACCTGATTCGGTGAAAAATAATTTGTTTTTATGAAATATTTAGCAAAATTAAAGTTATCCTTCTTATGCTTGACCAAAGACATGTTTTTCGTGAATACTTTTTCTGAAAATTTTTCCTGTTTGGCCCATATACCATATAAACTACTGTTTCCATGAGAACTTAATTGATAAATACCTGAATCATTATTATTATTATTGTTATTATTATTATTATTAATTATTATTATTGTTGTTGTTATTATTATTATTATTAAACCATTAATAAAGAGTATGAGCTATGGTAATAGAATGTTCTAGAAATCGAGACAGTGTAACATACATCTGTATATTCTATACTTAAACACACTCGACAGGGTTTTGTTGATCTAGAGGCAAATTGCAGACAAGCGGACGTTTCAAACTGATTGTTTTTCGTCAGTGCAGTGTATGCTAGGGACTCCAAATCTGTCAACTATCTATATTCGCTATGCACATAAACTCTAAGATATTGATACACTAGCGCCATCTAGAGTATGCAAAATACAGACAATACATACCTTTGCGAGTTAATTCATATTCTCGATATCTTCAGGTTACTAACGCACAGTAAACATTCGTCATGCTCAAATTAGACCATAATTTGCCGTGTAGAGCGAATATAGATACTTGACAGATTTGGAGCCACTAGCGTACATTGACGAAATGTGTTTGAAACGTGCGCATGTCTACAATTTGCTTCTGTGATCTACAAAACCTTGTCGAGTTTGTTTGAGTATAGAATTGTTATAAATATGTATATTACACTGTCTCAATTTCTAGAACTTTCTTTTACCATAGCTCATGCTCCTTATTAATGATTTTTGGTATAGATCAGCCGAATGAATTTATTTTATTATTGAACCGGTTGTTTCCAATTTTTACAGTGAAAAATAAATTAGAATCTTTATGTGATGGTGTGAGAGTTATTTAAAGAATACTTCCCGAAATTATTTGAGATATCTTTCGTGAAATCGCTCCAAGATATAGTGGTTTCGCAAATTTTTTATTGCTTTGTTTTTAAATTGTACAGTGTTGTTTTTTAATAAGCTGATTTTTCTTCATATTGATAAGAGATTTTTAATTTTTTTTCCAAATGATTATTGCCATTTGCTTCGTGATTTTCAGTTTTGTATGCAGTGTTATCTAAAGGACTTAAAATCATCGATCTTTTATCGAGAGAATCAATAACAATTCAGCAGTTAGTTCACAAATTGATTTCTAATGAATGTAATAGGTTAAATGGAATAACTTTCACAAAACGTTTCGAGTCTTCAAAACACTAGACTAGAAATTTCAAACACACCAATAACTTGAAATGAACAAATATGTAGATTTTCCTACTCTTCCGAATTCTTATCAAATTAAACCCTCAAATATATAAAATACAATGCATAACTTGGGTCATTGTGTGAAAGGATTTTCGAAAATTATAAAATTTTCGAATATTTTCTTTGAAATAAGAGATTTTCACAGGACATATTTATATAATTTTTTGTGTTAATTTTGGATGTCGATTATGACTAATTTTTTTATATTTCGTTTCAGGTATGTCGTTGATGAAATCAGTCACCTTGTTTTGAACTGTGAGTATATCTTTTTATGGCGTTTAATTCGTGATTATAATCACTTCTATGTGATGAACCCACACATTCTCTTATCAAGAATTGACAAAAGATTCATGAATGAAACCATTCATTCTTGAATATTATTCCTTAAAAATCAGTCTAGCTTTGAATGGAGAATTCTCATTCAATTTAATATATTTTTGCACGTGCTAAAATAGTGAGAACTCCAATAAGTTATAATCTTCGTGGTAATTCCAGATTATCAAATGGGATTTTAATATGAGTGAAAAACAATCTAGTGAAGTCAGAAGCTTTGTCTCAATAATTCATTTCCCCTGAAAATTTCAAATATTTGAATCATTCTTGAAGAAGCTGCATATCATTAATAAACACAATTCTGTGTTCTTTCACACGAAATCAAATGATCATAATTTTTGGTAATTTTAGAATGGAAAACGGAAAATCTCATGAAATGTGAAAATACATGGTTAAAAGGCTCCATCATTCTCCCTTACATATTGGTAAGAAAGAATGGAAAAAGAATATATTGAACAAAACTTCATGTACTTTTCTACCTTTTGTCAAAATTAGATAAGTTAAATTCAAAAAATTCTTCTGTATTATTTTTACGAAATTAATAAGAATGGATAAATGACAAAGTATCTGAAAAGTGCCCAATAACATCTGGAGTCAGGGTCCATTTCTCTATCTGCTTTATACAGCAGATCTGCTTAGAAAGAGGCATAACAACATGGGAACATTTGCTGATGACTGAGCTCTTCTTTCTAGACATGAAGAACCAGCATTGGCATCTAGCCACCTGGAGGATCATCTGAATGAAATTAAAAAATGACTGCAGAAGTGGAGAATCAAAATTAATGAGACTAAGTTTACAATTGTAGACTTCACACTGAGAAGAGATCAATGTCCACTCGTTTTCATTAACACAGTACAGATACCGGAGACCACATCTACCAAATTCTTGGGAATGCATTTGGACAGGACATTCACCTAGAAAGAACATGTTTGAAGAAACGGAAACAAATGGATATGCAATACTTTAAATATCATACAGATTCATTCTGTCAATTTCTACAAAGTTTTGATTTCAAACGGTTTTTTCGTCTTTTTCGAAAACTTTTAGAATTAAGTTAAATTGATGTCTTAGAAAACACAGTTTCCATTTAGTTGACATAGAATTAATACTCATTACACAGTACCAAGACGAATAAAAGAATTCCAAGAAATATTTAATTAATTAAAAATACTAAATTAACACTTGAAGGATACAAAATCTTGTTTCGTATCTTGAATTATGAAAACCAATTCCCTTTCCATAAATGGAAAATATAACCTCAAGAACTTCTTCAGAAATAACTTACTCCAAATAAGTGCCTTCAAAAAAAATTCCTAAAATATGCAGCCCAATTTCAAGAAGTAATTTAGAATTCCAACAACGAAAACTCCTCAGTTCCACTTCATATTAAAAAAAAAAAAAAAAAATAATTAACAAAAAATATCTTACCAGATCAGCCAAATGTCTTTCTCTACAAACACCAGAATATAGTGAACTTTTAAAAATCCTATGTATTCTATGGTTGTCACAGTTTTTGTTGTTGAAATTCTAAAAAGTGCGAAATCGAAGATCGACAAATTTAAATTAAACGTTCAAATAATCCACCTTGTCGAACCAAATATACTAAAATGACATTATCTCATATCTCTGAGCAGATTCGGCATAGTTGCTATTTAGGCACAAAGTTAGATTATTTTGAACCTTAATTCATTAAGATTCGTCGTTTGTCAATTTCATGCCCATAAACCAAATGTTTCAGATATCCCCAAAGAAAAAAATAATTGAGAGATAAATCTGGTGATCTGGGGGGCCTTTTGATCGTGCCATTTGTAGAAATGACACGGTCCGAAAGAGTCGTCCTGAGATATTGTGTTGTGACTTGGACAGACATCCTGTTGAAACCAGACATCGAAATCAATTGTCAGAATAATTTGATTATCTAAAAGCTCGAGATATTTGGCAGCGTTTAGGTTACCATCGATAAAAAATGGCCCTATGATATAATTCCCCAGTATTCCTGCCCCAACATTAAGTTTTTGGGGATACTGGGTACGCACAGGAATACTGAGATGCTTATTCATCCTAGACCAATATCTTACTATTGATGGGTTATGTTTTCTGTTCAAGGAAAACACTCATTAGTGAATAAAAAGAATGTATATGAGGCAGTATTTTATTTCCACAAAAATTTTTGTACTACTACAACAATTGTTTCACCACGATGTGGCTTCTTCAGGTATTACATTGTACTGTCTACAATGTAATACCTGAAGAAGCCACATTGTGGTGAAACAATTGTTGTAGTAAAATTTGAATATTAAAACAAATTGAAATATGTTTATCTTCTACAATTTTAATTTCAAAAAAATTTTTATTCAAAAAACTTTTAGAAATAAATTTATGTCTACACAAGCACTGCTTACATTTAATAGACGTATATAATCAAAACTCAATATATAATGTCAAATGGAATAAATAACCCAACAGATATACGAAAGTAATTAAAATTAATAAATAAATATTTAAAGGAGACAAAATTTTGTTTCTGGTCTTACCTTTAAGAACACCAATTGCCTTTTAAAAACATGAACACACTTAAAGGACTTCTAAAAGAATATAATTTATTTGAAATATTTAATATATTTAAATATTCGAATAAATTATTTCAAAAATCTCTAAAAAATGTGCACTATATCTTCAAAAAACAACTATAATTCTAGACAATCCCGTCTTCAGTCCTCATTTAATATTCCAAATATCAAAATCAAAAACTTAACCTATATCTCTCACGTGTTAAAAGACTTAAGCTTAAATATTTATTTATTAATTTTAATTACTTTCGTATATCTGTTGGGTTATTTATTCCATTTGACATTATATATTGAGTTTTGATTATATACGTCTATTAAATGTAAGCAGTGCTTGTGTAGACATAAATTTATTTCTAAAAGTTTTTTGAATAAAAATTTTTTTGAAATTAAAATTGTAGAAGATAAACATATTTTAATTTGTTTTAATATTCAAATTTTGTTATATTTCTTCTATCAAATAAAAGGCCTTTCTATTTTATTTTATATATAATATATAATTATATTTTGCCTTCAATAAATCTCATTATAGAATGTCAATGAATTTAAATAAACCTTAAAATAACTCACACTGTTCTTTGATTTTGTTAGAACATAGATCAGTCTTGAATTATATAGATGATCTGTATTTCGAAGCTTAAGTCTTTTAACACGTGAGAGATATAGGTTAAGTTTTTGATTTTGATATTTGGAATATTAAATGAGGACTGAAGACGGGATTGTCTAGAATTATATTTGTTTTTTGAAGATATAGTGCACATTTTTTAGAGATTCTTGAAATAATTTATTCGAATATTTAAATATATTAAATATTTCAAATAAATTATATTCTTTGAGAAGTCCTTTAAGTGTGTTCATGTTTTTAAAAGGCATTTGGTGTTCTTAAAGGTAAGACCAGAAACAAAATTTTGTCTCCTTTAAATATTTATTTATTAATTTTAATTACCTTCGTATATCTGTTGGGTTATTTATTCCATTGGACATTATATATTGAGTTTTGATTATATACGTCTATTAAATGTAAGCAGTGCTTGTGTAGACATAAATTTATTTCTAAAAGTTTTTTGAATAAAAATTTTGTTGAAATTAAAATTTTAGAAGATAAACATATTTCAATTTGTTTTAATATTCAAATTTTGTTATATTTCTTCTATCAAGTAAAAGGCCTTTCTATTTTAATTGTTGTAGTAGTTCAAACATTTTTGTGGAAATAAATTACTGTCTCATATACATTTTTTTTAATTAAAATGAGTTTCAACCAAGTAAAGACCGAATCTATCAAATATTCGTTAGTGAATAAGTTATCGCTAAGAAAAGAACTTTTTTCATGCACTGTTTCCATCATAGTTTAACAAAATTCCATTCGTTTGATATGGTCTTCTGGAAAAATTTTTATCGCTCATATCGACATGTTTAGCAATTTGTTTACTGGGACAAGTTGCACTGGTTTAAATCTACTTATTTTTTTTAAAAGATTTTCACAAATGTTTTTTGGTGATTCGTCAATCTTGCAATGCCTGCATGTTCATAAACACCCATATTTCTCGAATTCTTCAATTATTTTGGAAATAGCCGATTCTGAAGAAATCGGCCTATCTTCAAAGGCATCAGTAAATTAATTCATTGTCTCTTGAATTGAGTGACCATCAAAGTACAATTTTATGATATGAATTTTTTCTTCTACACTGAAAATTTCGATTTACTTTATTTTCAACCGGTATGAACAAACGAATCTCACGTTTGAAGTGCCGAATGATTCGCAGACTGCAGATCCTTTCGATCGAAGCATCGCTCACCAGCCACTGCCATTGAGAGAGAACAGTTGTTTATTCGTCATCGCATCGCGCTGAGGTTTTGGTTCTTCCACTGGTCCACTGAATCGACGTTGATTATAGATTAACATTGAATTTCTTATGTTTCCGACTGTCTTTTCGATACCATAGCGTACCGTAAGAGACGCCTAAATGTTGTGCGTGCCGATGAATTGATGAATTTTGATCTTCTTCAACACTTTCACTTACACTAGAAATATTTTCGGTCGAGCGTGCATTTCGATGATGTATGGACCTTAAGACCTTAGTTACAGATCCAGCCTCTTCGAATTGTTTCGCTGTGTTTCCAATTGTACGCTCAGATAGACGATTATGTCGATTAAAATCTGCCCGCATTGCACGAAACGTACTAACTACAGAATCATTGTTTTTGTAGTGAGTTCTCACAATTGAATCACGTTCAGCAGCGTATAAACGATCCATATTGTTAAATGGCTAACCTTCAACTGAACGTATGAGGCTTTGGATCACAGTTCTGTTCGACGTATCATTGAAGCAGGGTTGTGAAATCCGCACCATTAAATGGATAACCCGTTATTTTTGCCAGTGACAAAATTCTCGCAAACCACCCCTGATTCCTTCGCGAATTACACCAACATCCCTCCATTTCTCGATTCTTATAGGAATTGCACATATCACGCCGATCTAAGTCCTTCAATGCTCTTGGTTCGTTCCCCCTTTTATTTATGGGGTTCATTCATTCCGGACTACCCGTCGTAGTTGTAGCCGCGACAAAGGAACTCTCGGTCTGCCATTTTTAATTGGACCCTTTAGACGGTCTCCCCCCATATAACGACGTCGATGGAGGTTCTGGATCGAGTTGGCAGAAAGAAATGGGGTCAGCTCGGAGTCAATGGAATTTAATTCGATCGCTCCAAACGGATCAACACGGTCGATTCGGGAAATCTTGGGCAAGCAGGCGTACGTTGAGTTGTCGCGACGTGGATAAGATGAAATTTATTCGGAACTTTGAGCAGCGTTGTTTCTAGCCATTTGGTCATAGTAAAGATTTATTCTTGTGCTTTAAGAAAGCCTTTCTACATTGTGACCAATTATTCGACAGGTGCATAAATATCTGTCATTTATACACATCGTCAAAACGCCTTGGTCCCCCTTGGTTTCTCAAGAAATAAATACTCTATGTTCTGGAAATGAGATGAATATTTTCCTCTATTTCAACTGCAATATATTTGATAGATAATCTTTGTTTGTTACTATTTGCTTTATTCAGGATGAGACAAAATAGGAAAAATGAGAAAAAATCTTGATTTATCGATTATTCATTTTTGATTAATTATATTCCACAACTGAATCCAAATTCAATAGTCCGTGTTACCGTCTCTTCTTTCGATCAACTGCTCAATACGCATAGGCATCTCACGGATCAAGTCATTAATGAAATCCTATTTATGAAAAATACCAAATTTATTCGACAGTAAACATTCCAATTGATACCACTGACATTCCATTCATTGATTCAGAAGATTTATATGGGGAATATTTTTATTCCCAAAAATAAACACTTTAGGGATGTTTTGAATTTCATAAGACTCGAATTTGAGTTTATTTGTAAGAATGTGACATGTATCGGAAACGTTTATATCTGCAGACAATTTTGTTGCGCTCTGACTTGTATTTCTTCAAATTCAAGCTATTATCCTGTGGATCATTTCTGATCATTTTGCTGTTGGTCTTTGACCACTTCGAAAGCGTTCAGCTGGTAATGATCCACAGCACAACTCTTTCTTTCAATCGTAAGAGATGCAAATCCCGAAGATGGGTTGACAGCAATTTTTCTCCTTCACTCATCCAAAAATTGGTAATACTTCATTCGAAACGGGAATTACTTTTGCTTGCAGCTCAGACAATGCACTGTAAAATTGAGCGCCTGGTGGAGAGATTGAGCAGCTTATTGAAGCGTCACGCACTAGAGGTAGCTGCTAATAAATCCGAGATGCTCGTTCTTACCAGGCAGTAATGATCCAGGAAACCTTTCTGGCTAACATCGATGCGGTATCTGGACCTTCAACTCGATGAGAAGCTAACATTTGTAGATCACTCAAGTAACCAAAATGGATGAAAAAGCCTGCAAGGTGGTAGCGGATCTGTTGAAAATCATGTTCAACACGTACGGACTCCGATATGTAAGGGTTCACCAGATCATGCCAGTCAGTGCCAAAATATAGGCAGAATAGCTAGCTAACAAAAGATATAGCAAGAAGCTTGCTTCAGATTCACCCTTCGAATCGCCTGTGCGTACCGCATAGTATCGAATGCGGAGATACTCGTCATCACGAAAACTGCACCAATTGATCTTATGACGAAAGAGCTCCAGAAACTACGAAAGCGAGGAAACGAGAATAGCCTAGATGATAACATCCATAGGCTTGGGAGGAAACAAATGGTCAAATAATGGGTAAAAAGATGACAAAGCGGAAATAATGGAAGATGGACACAAGTCAGCAGCCATATTTATGGACATGAAAGCATTTGATAGTGTGGCATGTAGGTCTTCTGCAAACTCCAGCAATTGATATTATAGGAGACTTCTTAAGGAACAGAAGGATGAGGGTAAAGATCAACAAATATTTATCGGCGTCGTTTTCTCCTCAACAAGGTGTACTACCACTTGTATACGATATTTACGTACACGAAATCTACAAAGTAACAGAATAACTGCAAAGTTACATCCTCCAATGCGCTGATGGCACAGCGCTCATAGCACAAAGCAAGAATTTGAAGGACGCAATAGGAAACTACACTACCTACGTAACAAAATTATAACAGAAAAAAACACATAAAAAAATGAAAAATTCTACCAAACCCTGACAAATCTAATTTAATAATATTTGGCCACAAATTACCAGACAACTCACCAACCATAAGAATTCTTCAACACTATAAAACCAGTCCAAGTCACTAAATACCTAAGAATCACAGTATCATTATTCGTCCGAAAAAAGTACGTTGCGCCATTGCGGCAAAAGCCAGTCTTGGTGGTGTTCTGTCCATTGCTGACGGGTACCACTATGTCTAGGTGATAGCCGAGGTACTCTTAAAGAACTTCTTGTTCTTAAATTTGAGGAAAGCAACCGTCTCCCTATGGTACTGGTTGAGACTACTCGTCTATAGGTCCTCAAACAATGACTTCGAAGGGCTGTTACAGATGCCGTTCGATTTCTTCGAGTAAAATTTGCGATATAATGGTC
Source organism: Megalocaria dilatata (assembly GCA_034642435.1). Taxonomy (NCBI): domain Eukaryota; kingdom Metazoa; phylum Arthropoda; class Insecta; order Coleoptera; family Coccinellidae; genus Megalocaria; species Megalocaria dilatata. The sequence continues at coordinate 39,981,213 of CM067859.1, read as the reverse complement.
TTCCCTTGCAGATGTTACTCTGGGTCGACCAGGTACCGGTCTCCAGGTTTCCAGGAAGAGGGCCACTATGGATCCTACTGAAGTCCGTGGAATATTCAAACGTTGCGCAATCTGGTGGTTCGACAAAGCTTCTTGATGTAGGGCTACTATTCTTGCCTGGTTAAAAATTCCACGGAATATTCGCCATATTACAACTCTCGTTATTCGCTGAAAACTGATTAACTTCGAATACACCTGTATTCTCCCAAACAAGAAACATTTTTTGCTGGTTTATTGTTTTCATTTAAGTGATAAGATAGTGAAGATACCACACACAAAAAATTGTCATGTTACATTCAACAAGCTTTGAGTTGATACCTTTGACGATGTGCCTTCTTCTAAGTTTATAAGTTTGCTCAGCAAATTGCAACAAATATTTACAGTGAAAAGTCAAACAAATTGATAAAACTATTGAAAATTCTTCTAAGTTTTAATGTTTGCTTAGCAAGTTCCAACAAATAGTAGCAGTGAAAATTCAAACGAATTGATAAAACTATTGAAAATTATTCTAAGTTTTAAGTTTCTTAGCACCGTACCACTGCGTCCGCGAGGACTATTGTGGTTCACCCCTAATTTATATTTCCCCGATGAGATCCACTTTTTGGATAAAACCGATAATCTTGCTCGGGGGTAATTTTTTCAGTTTGCAGTGGGCTATAATAGCCTAACCAAAGACCTCGAATCTGATGCGAGTCATCGCTGGGCACTCTGAGACGATGTGCATGGCTGTTTCAGTGCTCCTAGGTACAGCCTGCATTTACCGTCTTCAGCCAGACCATTTTTGTGCAAATGCGCTTTCAGCTTGCAGTGAACTCTCATAATTCCGACAAGTATTTTGAATTTGGCCTTGTAAAGGCCTTGCGCTAGGTCTGCCATCTTTTGGTTCGAAGTCGTTCCAAGGAACGCCTTCGAATATTTCAGGTCAGGATGGCTCAGCCAGAAAGACTCTAGTCTTGAGTTCATTTTGCCTGTTATCGTCCGCTTAGCCACGTCATGTGGTATTCCCAGGGATGGTTCTGGGCCTACCATAGGTAGCGTGGCTCCAGCAAATGCCAGCCGATCTGCCTTTTCATTACCCAAATAGTTTGAGTGGCTCAGTATTCAAACAAGAATGTTTCTGTTATGCATACCGAGCCTGTTTAGAGTCATGCTGCAACTAGAGCTTTTAGTACTGACTGACGATCTTTAAATATTTTGATTTTGCCGTGGTAGATTTGCCGTTTTATCAGCAGATCCACTGTGGTCTCAATGGCAAATAGTTCTGTCTGTAATACACACTGTCTGGAGACTCAATGAGATGCTGATTCTTGGTTTGCTGCCATAGACCCCCGCTCCTGTTCCGTTCATTGATCGCGAGCCGTCTGTGGACAAGCCAAGGTGGTTCTCAATAGAACCTCTGCATGCTAGGCCCCTTTGTCTTGGCTGGGGACGATTCTTGGCCAGTGACTTTTTTTGACATTAGATCCAAGGACATCAATAGAGTGCTGTTCGTTTAAAGCAGTCCTGAGCCTCCCATCACTATAGCCTCTGGTTTGTCGATCGCCAGTTAATGTAGTTCGTATGTGACCCGTTCCGGCTCCCTCTGCACGAGCAGGTGCAGAAAGGTAGATTTAGTAGGACCTCCATGGCTGTTGTGGTGCGAAACGCATCTGTAATTGTGAGGCAAGCCTAACTCTGTAGTGGAGTGAGCTTATGTTGGTCAATCGTTTGTTGGCCCCTTTTCCACAACGCTACAGCACCATACATTGTCTGTGGTCTATTTACCATAGTCTATAGTCAATACATCTGCCTGGGCTTTAAATTTAAACCCTACGTATTACTGCAAATTGGCCTGCAGGTCCACAATCCCATTCTGGCTTTATGAAACACTTTGTCCAGGTGTGCATTCCAACTGGGAATTTTGTCCAGGACTACTCCCAGGTATTCTGCCTCATTAGAGAATTGTATTGTTTCACCACGGATTGTCGGCGGTTCTAATCCATCCAGCTTCCATTTCTTGGTTGATGGTACCATAACTCGTTTTTGTGGGTTAAGAGACATATCTTTCCTTATGCACCCCCATGGCGCTTTCATGGCATTAGATCTTGTCGCGCTGGGGGCACTCGTCAAGACTAGATTCCTAGTTGGGGGGCCTTAGTTTTGCCGTTATGGTCGAATTGAGGGCTGAGCCGGTAGATTAACTCAGTGACAGGGAGTCCGTCGCAGCACATGACATCTCCCTTAAAACTAACGTACTCTTCCCTATTGCAGTAAATCCCCGTATTTTTCTGTCCAATAGCTCCCGTTGCCTTGGGAGGGTGAAGGCCGTCGGCAAGTATTCGTACGACTTGGCCACCCAATTGGTGTTGGACTCAAGGGGGCAGTAGTTGAAAGTCCGCATGTTGGAATCTTGACACTATCTATTTAATCATTGATTTTTGCGATCTAGAAACTTTGTGCGCCTGATCGATATTAATCGTTCTCGTTGGTTGTTCGTACCAAGAGATTTTCTGGAATGTCCAGAGACCATTGTTAGTTTTGATGGAGTCGTTGTGTGAAGTTGAAATTGAAGGAGTGTTCTTAGATTTCTTATAGTTTTCATAACTGAGCACTGATTGTGATAAAATAATACAATAATTCCTGAACGTTGTTGAAGTGTGCATTTTTCCATGATTAAATGGCATAACCTACTGAACATAAATGAGATGGGAAATGTCAAAATATAAAGCGTTGCCATTATATTTATTTTAAATTGTATAATTCCTATTGGAAACTGTTACAAATTCCTTACACAATCCAGGCCGCATAATCGCTGGCGTCGCCAAAACTAGCAGAACTAGACTTAAATTGCTGATAATCGACTTTTACTAAAAGAGGTTCCAGCTGTGCTTCTTTGAATAATTTGTGAAAGCAATTTTTGTTGAAATGATGAATTCTACCTTCTGTTGAAATGATGAATTCTACCTTCTGTTGAAAAAAATCTCAACACTGAAAGTTTTTTCAGAATTCTGAACTCGAAAATTTTTTAATTGCGAGTTGAAATTTTGATCAAGTAAGTTCGAAATTTATAAATTTTAAAATTAGGTAAGTTTAGTTACACTGTAATAATAATCTCTGGAAAACAAAAAATCGAATGGAGTTCCAATAATAAGTTCGGCTCTAACCGTTGTAAAACTTTCACCGGAACGTCTAAATTGAAGGAATTTGAAATGGTGAGTGTTTATCTGGTAGCAGAGTTTACGAGTAACACGCGCTCTAAGTGTGGCAATGAAAACGTAAATGATGACTAACATGTTCGGCAGAGTGTGATTGTGATAAGCGAAGATGCATTAATTTCTGAAATTTTATCCAAAATTACGTTGAAGTTAGTGGAAATGGGATTGAATATAACTGAAGCATAGATTTATCGCATCCATAACGAAGATTTGGGTCACCAAATGGCCTGAATGAATTAAACTATAGTGGCGTATATATAATTCCGAATATAACAAAAAATTTGAGCTATGGTAAACAGAAAGTTTTTCGAATCGGGACAGTGCGATTTGCATTTGTCTAATACAAGCAACCTTTGAATACCCTATTGAGCCCATTCATTAAACGAACCATATTCCCGATTACTTCTAGCGTTACTAACGTAGAATCCTTCCTCATGGTTAAGTCATATCCTGTTACGCCGTTAAGCTAATAAATGGCATTATACCGGAATGAATCAATTTACTGGTGGATATTTTATTCTCAATATAATCGGGAGTATTCGAACAAATTTCTGTTTACCATAGCTCTACTCCTCATTATTCATTCACTGGACCCATGTGGTGGAAGTTCAACCGAATGGGGCACTAGTTTCACTGTAAAGATGAAATGAAGGGCTGAGTCGCGTTGTCCAACTCAGCACAGGGCTTAAAACTAACGTACTCTACCCTATTGCAGTAAATCTCCGGATTTTTCTGTCCAACGGCTCTACGAAAATTGCATTTATCCATGAAAGCAGAGTATCCATCCGAAATAGTTGCACAGATTCGACATGATGCTTCACCACATACCAGGTGTAGAAGTATGAAACCAGAAATTTCCCATAGATGGTGCTAGGCATCAGTTTAGGGACCGTAAGACCCTCTAACAGCTGACGAAGATTTTACATGACAACCCTAGTTCCATGTACTGGTATATTCTTCCATAACCTTAAACATATTGAGTTTTGTGTCCACGAATTACGATTTGCGAACAGCATTGGTTGTCTGATATCATTAGAAGAAAACTGCTGCGATTTTGAGGTGAAACGAAAAGCGTCGGAAACTACCGAAAACATTAGCAATTAACGAATTGCAATTCTTATTGGATGAAGATGATTTTCAAACTCAACAAGAAATCGCGGATCAATTGAATGTGATGCAGAAAGCCGTCTCCATTCATTTTAAAGCTATGAAAAAGATTCAGAAAGAAAAATGGGTTCCGCTAGGGCTGAATGAAAGGCAGTAAAAAATCGAAAAACCACTTGTGAAATATTGCTCGACAGATAAAAAGAGTCATTTTTGCACCGAATCGTGGCAGGTGATGAAAAATGGATATATTTTGAGAATCCGAAATGTCGTCAATCACGGGTGAATCCAGACGAACCACCTAAATCCACTGCAGGACCAAATCGCTTTGGAAAGGGGAGAATGCTGCGTGCAAGGGTGTCATCTATAATGAGCTGTTGAAACATGATGAAACCATTAACACTGATCTCTACCAATAGCAAATTATCGATTTATTTGCGTATTGCGTATGGTTCTTGCGTGACAACTTAATGCGTGCAAATTCATCAATCTGTCGGAAACGCTTAAAGAAGCGATCTCTAATGCATTCTTCATATAAAAGAATTGGACAAACTTTCTACAACAGCGATGTCTTGTTCATTAGCGAAAAATCGTGATGCTGCTGTCAGGCCGAAAGGTTCCTGTCCCCATGAAGTGACAATAAGTTTCGCAAAACATTGATTGATCTATCAATCGCTATATTATCATACCCAACAATGGTCCGATGAATAATACCGCAGAACATCTCGCAGAATGAAGATAACCACATATCGTTAACTCATTGGCACCAATTTCATGAAAAAATCTTCACCTGTTGTAACTGCGCTACGGCGAGAGCTTACGTGTCCAACATCGATCGAATCGGACACTGATATACGTTAGATATCTTCGGCAATGAACGAGAATTGCGGCACATCCATCACTCTGAGCGGATCTAATTGAATTGCAGATAATCTCCTGGCTGTAATGAAAATGAGTTCACTAACACCGTTCGCTGTGAAGAATGCGTTTTATTTTGCATCCACGAGAATGGTCACGGTGCGTGCTCAGTGGTTTCGGTCATTTGAAATGATTGCAAGTTATGCATGTACAGGGAGACTTTTATTTTTTACCCATTGAATTTGCAAAGCTTTGGATTTGAATGGGTTAAACAAACTGTGTTTTATATTTATCTAATATAGACTTTTAATAATTAGACAACTTAGAATCAGTAAATTAATCTTCAAGATGACGCTTTCAACGAACTGTCTTTGTGGCAATTGTTGGCGTAGGAATACACTTCCCGCATTTGCGCACTCCGCTCACTGAGTTTACGCGGTAATATATGAATGTACTAGTATGAAATGAATTTTTTAAATTATTAATTATTTATTAGCCCCACGTTGGGCGCCAATTGTTATGAAATAAATAAATGAAATTTTTTAATTGTTATGAATTTATTATATGATTTTTTTATTATCAATTCAATCCCACGTTTTGAGAGCCAATTTTTATTTAGTTTTAATATGAATACTTGTTAGATCACCCTTGTATATATCGGGTGTTTTTTTAGAGTGATAGAACTTTCGATAAAGATAACTGTGATTTGACAGAAGGTAGAAGCCATGTTGTTTTGACATTTCTGTTCAGTAAGCATGGACAAATTATCATGGAAAGACTCACGCCGCAACAACGTTCACAAATTGTTGAAAATTATTTTCAAAATCAGTGTTCTATTCGCCAAACTTATAGAGCACTTCATGAAATTTATGATTTGCATAATCGTCCATCAGAACAAGCTTAAAATAAAATAGAAAGGCCTTTTACTTGATAGAAGAAATATAACAAAATTTGAATATCAAAACAAATTAAAATATGTTTATCTTCTACAATTTTAACTTTTATTCAAAAAACTTTTAGAATTAAATTAATGTCTAAAACAAGCACCGCTTACATTTAATAGACGTATATAATCAAAACTCAATATATAATGTCAAATGGAATAAATAACCCAACAGATATACGAAAGTCATTGAAATTAATAAATAAATATTTAAAGGAGACAAAATTTTGTTTCTGGTTTTACCTTTTAGAACACCAATTGCCTTTTAAAAACATGAACACACTTAAAGGACTTCTCAAAGAAAATAATTTATTTGAAATATTCAATATATTTAAATATTCGAATAAGTTAGCAAGCTTATTCGTCGAACTATCGATAGATTTCGGACAACATTAATGGTATCCATCGTACTTTATAATTGTTTTATTCACAAAACAAAACGGGGCGCTGTTAATGAAAGACTCTTTGGTAACCTTTCTGACAATTATGTGCCATTACGTTTTGGAAACGATATTATGTTCTGTTACTCTCCAAGCTCAAGATCTAAATCGATGTTTTGCGATTGGTAGTTCATTAGTTAGAAAAAATAATTGATAAATCTTTTGTGTGAATTTAGCGAATTTCTCTCTTCGTAAATAAAGTTCATAAAGTCATCTGATCAAAGTGTTCACGATTCGTTAATATATGCATGTTATCTTTGTTATGGATTACCTTATATAACAGCAGATGAAGATAAATATTTCATATGCCGGATCTCAGATCTATCTGGTCATCCTGTTTCTAATTACATATGCGATTTCTTCAACTAGGGTGTTAGCCAGATTTTACATAATAATGTCCATATCCCACTAGCATAATAAATATATAGTATATTATTGAACCCGAGGCCATTGTAAGTGTTTCTGCACTCATTATTCCATTCCAACAGGTTGTGACAATTAATTTATGAACTCATTGGTAATTAGGATTATGTAATTTTTCGTACACAACACCAACTCTTACGAACAATTTATCATCTTCTGCATGAACGTACATTCATTTTCACATCTGGTACATGGAAGGTATGAAACTAAATGGTTGTTTAAGTTTAATAATTGAAATATTAAGATTTGATGTATTGTAATAAAACAATATATTTTATCAAAAATGTCCAGTCTCTTCAGCGTTGCTCTGTCGATTGCGGTGGTTTCGACACGAATTGTTTCCTTTAAATTTTGCAGAGTTCGAGAAGTATACATACGCTTTCAGGTGCCCCGACAAGAAATAATCACATTCCTATAGGTCTGGAGATTGAGGTGGCTATCGAATATCCCTACACCGGAAAGATAATGAGGTTCTAATTTTGATCAAAGAGTGCTTCCATCTCGTGCCTGTAGGTTAGTTGTTAGTAATCCAATAGCTGCAACTGTTGAATAACTACCAATTTATAAGGGTGGAAATGTGGATCAAAGTGTAAAATACGCTTTACCTTCCGAGTACTCAGCGGAATGCGTCGGAGCCGTTTTTAAATCTCCTGGTAAGAAGAGACAATTTGAGATCTTTCATTGCATTCCACCAGAATTTGACAGTTTATTCATGAACTCATTTGTAATTAAGGTTATGTAATTTACACAATTAACACTTGAACTCCATTTATTATTCTCAACGTGGTTGTTCATTCATTTTCATATATCATACATGGTTACATAGGTGAGGGAAAAAATATATTGACAATTAATTTGTCTACACCTTTTTGAGCACATGTTCATAAAAAAAAATTGAATATCAATCATATCATATTTAATCTGTCAGTCTTCTACAATTTTAATTTCAAAAAAAATTTTATTCAAAAAACTTTTAGAATTAAATTAATGTCTACATAAGCACCGCTGATATTTAATAGACATATATAATCAAAACTCAATATACAATGTCAAATGGAATAAATAAATCAACAAATATAAATAGTCATTTAAAATTAATAAATAAATATTTGAAACAGACAAAATTTTGTTTCTGATCTTATCATTATGACCACCAATTCCTTTTCTAAAACATAAAACACAACTTAAGGACTTCTCAAAAAATATAACTTATTTGAAATATTCAATATATTTGAATATGCAAATAAGTTAATTCAAAAATCTCTCAAAACATGCACTATATTTTCAAAAAACAATTAGAATTCCGATAATCTCTTCATCGGCCCTAAATAATATTTAAAATATCAAAATCAACTAACAATCACTACATCTTACCTCAAAGTGGTAACTGGATAATTGCTTTAAACAGACTAACTTTAAAAATCAAGATAGTCTGTTAGTCACAAAATCACAGAAAACTGTAAGGTATTATAAGGTTTTCTCTAAACCATTGACATTCCATAATGAGATTTGTTCAAGCCTAATTTTAATTATATATTATGTACAAAATAAAATAGAAAAAGACTTTTTACTTGATAGAAGAAATATAACAAAATTTGAATATCAAAACAGATTTAATCTGTCAGTCTTCTACAATTTTAATTTCAAAAACATTTTTATTCAAAAAACTTTTAGAAGTTAGAAATTAATGTCTACATAAGCACCGCTCATATTTAATAGACGTATATAATCAAAACTTAATATACAATGTCAAATGAAATAAATAAACCAACAAATATAAATAGTCATTTAAAATTAATGAATAAATATTTGAAGGAGATAAATTTTTGTTTCTGATCTTACTATTATGAACACCAGTTCCTTTTCAAAAACATAAAACACAACTTAAGGACTTCTCCAAAAAATATAATTTATTTTATTTTTTTTAGGGCCGATGAAGAGATTATCGGAATTCTAATTTTTTTTTGAAGATATAGTGCATGTTTTGAGAGATTTTTGAATGAACTTATTTGAATATTTAAATATATTATATATTTCAAATAAATTATATTTTTTGAGAAGTCCTCAAGTTGTGTTTTATGTTTTTGAAAAGGAATTGGTGTTCATAATGGTAAGATCAGAAACAGAATTTTGTCTCCTGCAAATATTTATTTATTAATTTTAAATGACTATTTATATTTGTTGGTTTATTTATTCCATTTGACATTGTATATTGAGTTTCGATTATATACGTCTATTAAATATGAGCGGTGCTTATTGTAGACATTAATTTAATTCTAAAAGTTTTTTGAATAAAAATTTTTTAATTTATTTTTTTTTATTTAATTTATTTTCAAAAGTTATAATCATTAAATATAATTTTTTGGAGTTAAATATGTAGAAAACTAATATTAAAATATTTAAATAAAAATTTTTTTGAAATTAAAATTGTATAAGACAGATTAACATATTAAATCTGTTTTGATATTCAAATTTTGTTATATTTCTTCTATCAAGTAAAAATCCTTTTTCTATTTTATTCTACACATGTTTATAATTTCCGAAAAATGAGCCGAAATTGGTCTCAAACGCTTAGGTTGGATTCACAGATTGGGAATCCGAGGTCAAAAGTGATCAATTCTGTCCGTCTGTAAACGCCATAACCTTAGATCGGAAAGAGCTTGAGACTTTAAACTTTCGGGGTAGATTTGGGGTTTGAATATCACGGTTTAGTTCGGTAATGGACAAAATCGGTCTAATGGTTCCGCAGTTATTTACATTTGAAACTTTCTTATCTTCCCAATAGTTGTGAGTCTACTGATCTGATCGAAATTAAATTTGTTGTTGAGGTGCATAATAACGACACGAAGATTGATGCCAAATTTCGTACGTATCGGTCGTCTGAGCGGACGACTGCAGGTGAAAATGATAATTTCCGAACGAGACCCAGAGACTTGAAATTTTCAACGTAGTTTTGGGGTTTAAATGTATCAATTATGAACAGGATCTACTCAATGGTTCCCTAGTTATACTCGTTCAAAATTTCATTCAAGTATTCTCCAAATCGAATCCAGGCCGCATCGCGCTAAAGCTGCCCAGTAAACTTTGCTACATAAGAATATCAGTAGACGGAACTGGTTGTCAAATTACACGGACATAAACCCTAATGAACATGTATGCGTTTATGGATGGAGAGCCATTTCCAGGGGAATAATCACCAGTAAATCCGCAAGAACATACTGATGCTGCAAAAGCCGAATGGAGAAATACAGGATGGCGCAGCGCGAATGACCACATTTGTGTGGTGGGGATTCGCAAGGAGCTGGGGAAAGTTTGCTTTCATGATGCCTTGGACAATTTACACATCGTTTGTTTGCATTGAGACCTTTTTTAAGGAATAATGATAGTTTTCAAGCCAGCGTCGGGGCTTCAATTTCTCACCAGGTTTTTCCAACAACTCTACGATCGAGAGGTGAGCTAGTTACTTCCTTGTTTAGCTCCAAACTGTCCTAAAGAGAGGTAGCTTCCGACGATCAACGAGACATCGAGCTCATGCCCTGGGATTTTGCTGCATAGACTTCAAATAATTTTGAAGAAATATCTGAACGCCCACTCCCACAAAAAAGTGGTAGTTCAGAAGCTCATTCCAACTGATTTCATGGATGGGTATGTGAACAAACAAAATTGCCATTATGGGGCATCTGAGAATCCTGGAGGGTTGCACCAACAGCCACTTTAAAGTAAAGAGGTCATTGTTTGGTGTGTTGCGTCGAAAACTGGAGTAATCGGATCTTATTTCATGGAAGATGAAGCAGAGGGCAAGCAATCACCATAAATTCAGAGCGTTATGTGTCTATAATCAACGATTTTTTCGTCCCCTATTCAGAGTATAATGGAATGGATACTTCGCCGAGCGCCTCGAAGAATGTGTAAATGTACAAGGACGTTATTTATCGGATATTTTCTTCCTCACTTGAGAATTTGACTTATGTTCAATAAACCATTGTTACAAAATTCGCTTTATTTCAATCTCCCAACTTCAATATTAATTACATGGTAACCATTTGAAATGATCTTGCCCTGCGCCACATTGCGTAATAAAAAAAAAATTGAATTATTTAATGATAGGTATGCATAGACAAGTTACAGCATTTATAGGGTACATATAATTATAAACACGGAATATTAATTTTTCATCATCTATATCCAGTCGTTAGTTTCCTTCAGACAAATTTTCATTTTCAAAATGTAAGGTTGTTCGGAAAGTAATTTCGTTTTTTCCCGAGGATTCAGTTGTATTTTTTCGAACTGAACTTCACACTTAGGCCGTATAATCACTTTTTAAGAGCTCATATCGATAGGGTTGTGTAAGAAAAAGTTCACTTAATACTACGCAGTAGTTTTTGGTTGGTGCCCTTTTAAATTTGGAGAGCATTAAACAGCATTCCGTTATATTTTCCTGTTTTAATATAGAAAAGCTAAAAAATTTTCAGACGTCACGAAAATGATTCATTTTGGAAACGCATCATTACTGAGCATGAAAAATGGGTTGTAAATAACAATGTCAAACGCAAAAGAACATGTAGCAAAAAATATGAATCGACTCAAAGCATTTCGAAAGCCAATATTCATCAAAAATGGTGATGCTGTGGGATTTTGAAGGAATCGTTTTCTGAGCTTTTATCGGATAACACAACACTTAATTCGGAAATCATTAATAAGGAGTATGAGCTATAGTAATATAAAGTTCTAGAAATCGAGACAGTGTAACATACATCTGTATAACAATTCTATACTCAAACAAACTCAACGAGGTTTTGTAGATCACAGAGGCAAATTGCAGACATGCGCACGTTTTGAACTGATTGGTTTTCGTCAGTGCAATGTATACTAGTGACTCCAAATCTGTCAAGTATCTATATTAGCTATACACAGTGACTCTAAGATATTAATAATACACTTACGCCATCTAGAGTATGCAAAATACATGCAAGACATACCTTTGCAAGTTAATTCAAATGAAGAAATGTATTCTCGATATTTTCACGTTACCAACGCAGAATAAACTTTCCGCATGCTCAAATCAGACCATAATTTACCGTAATGCTCAAAAATTAGCATATTCATATTAAAATGAATTAATTCGGCTGATCTGTACCAAAAATTATTAATAAGGAGTATGAGCTAGGTTAATAGAAAGTTCCTGAACTTTCTGTTACCATAGCTCATACTCCTTATTAATGATACAGATCAGCCGAATTAATTCATTTTAAAATTAATTCGGAAGTCTACCGTCATCAAACTGAATCTTGCACAACAGAAAAATCCAGAATTAATATACAGAAAAGGTGTAGTGTTCCACCAAGATAATGCGAGACCTCATACAAGTTTAGTCACTCGCCGAAAACTTTTACAGCTTGAATGAGATACACTACCACACCCACAATATTTTTCAGATCTGGCGCCTTCGAATTATTATTTGTTCCGGTCATTGCAAAATTTTTTGGACGTTAAAACCTTCACTTCTAATGAAGAGGTCAAAAATCACTTGGATCAGTTTTTTGCCAGCAAAGACCAAAAATTTTATGAGCGTGAATTCACCTTACTACCAGAGAGATTGCATAAGATGTTGGACCAGAATGGCCAACATATAAAATAATAGAATATTTATTCATTATACACGAAACTTGTCTTGCATAAAAATAAAAACGAAATTACTTTCCGAAAAACTCAATATTTACAATTCCTGATTCTTATTTTTATGATTAGATTAGGTTAGTTGTCGTTTGGCTCAGCTACAGTACTTCTGCATTGCGACCAATAAGGTCTTTTCTGCGTTACCATAATTTTAAGTTTTTTCCCAGAGAGGTTATCTTCTTCGCAAAGTTGACTTTTCAACTTGGAAGACTTGGCTCTTATATCAGTTGGTGTGAGAGTCATATAATAGAGTAAGTCTGGAAGTTGAAACTAGGTTCCTCTTCATGAAAAGCTTTCCCACGACTACAAGGTACAAACAGTTTGGGGATACTCATTAGTCAGTGTTGCTTACTGGGCTTCTGGTAAGCAAACTCAACTCTTTTTCTTTCTTTAACAACGATAGGACTAATTGGGCATTCTCCTTAGAGGGGGCGATTAGTGACTCGGCTTGTCGTTGGCCTGGTGTTAATCCAGTGCGAGCCAGCAAGGCGTTATCAGTCCGGTGAGGGGTTTCTTATTTCCCTCAATACCCTGGCTAGTTGGTACCCAAATCAGAACTAGTTTGTTGCTTTTCGCTATTGTTATAAGGGATCTTTTACATCTCTAGAAGGTCCTTAACATTCAACGGCTATCAGTTGCTTCTAAGAGACATCGATTTCCTTAACTTTGGACCATATTTACCTATATCTGCAAATTTTTCTCTCAAGGATACAGTATACCAGATAAGATGGTTTTTGCAGAAGTTGAACTAACTTTTCCATGCATGATCGCTTCATAGTTGGCGTCAAGGTCATGCTCACCATTGGTTAATGATGTCAATGATATTTTGGGTCAAGGCCGACATTGTTTTTTCAAACTTTCCCCTAATTATGATCGTTAGGTCATCGGCGTAACTTTAGCAGCTGTAACCGGTTATTCTTCTGAGTAGTTCGTCCACCACAAGACACTACAGAAGTGACAACAGGACTCTACTACCTTGTGGACATCCTCTTTCGGCAGCGACCGTGACCCTCACCCTTCCAAGATCCGCCATGAATCTTCGTCTCAGAAGCAGAGACTGAATCCATTTAATAGCAGGAGGGTTCACCCGTTTTAGTGTTGCATTTTTTTTATGTAATTATGAATTGATTCGATTTATTTTATGTTTATGATTCACTTTCTGTTTATTATTAGTCCCAATCAGTGTTGAAAAAATATTTTCCTACTTGAAAAATAAGGGTGTACAAGACTTTTGAAAGTTGATGTTTTCCATTCATACATTGTTTTACTGATAATTCTTTGAGAAATTCGGCATCTTGTTCGAGTCTTTCATTACTCCCCTACTTCATGTGAAAATTTCAACATATTAAATCAAACTTTAAGAGGAAAAATAATTAAACCTTCTTGTGACATTTTGGGCATAACTCATGCTGTTAGTGCATCAAGTTAAATCACCAACGAAATTTTCCAACCTCTTGAAATCGTAATGATGGTCTCTGCATCAAGAGTTGCCAGCATACAATCAAATATACCCATTAACATTTACAACAAACATCGGATTAGATTACCCAATATCTGAATCTTGAATATGATCGGCCTAATCACGGCCTGCGTTAGGACTTCAGAAGGCTGTGGTTTAATATCGATCCCAGCGTTCGCAAATTCCTAGGCACAATGCAATATGGTCGACCTTGGTCGGCTAAATCAGCACCGTCGTGATGCAGATAATGCGCCCGTCCCAACGCAAACAACTGCACGATATGTGGGTAAGTGTAGACTGTTTGGTGCCGGAATAGAAAAGTGCAATTTGCACAAGGTGACACAGTCGGTTTAACTTCAAAGGTTTCCATGTAATTCCGAGCTTTGTGTGCGATTCTCGGAAGGCTGTGATTAATATTGAATTACTGGTTATTACATGCCGATTTGAGTGTATGGAGAGCGGAATTGGTACCGTAACGTATCGGTTCTTTGAAGTTGATCAAAAATTCTAGTTATGTATTATTCTATCCCAAAAATTTGTTAACGACTCTAAAAGTCAGCCGTGCAATTCTACTTTCGAACATAGAAAAGATATGGAAGTGAAGCATTTTGATGATGTTAATGGGGAGTTATACTTTATGCTGAAGCTCGCGAATGGAATGCGGATGTTGCGAGAGAGCTTCCACCTCTTAGTTCGGGAGACAGCGTTTCGTTTCCGAGCATGCGCATCTGAAACTCGTCAGGCAGGCTTGATGCGCAGACTCTGCCTATGACGCCGGTGACCAAGCGTCCGCTTGGAACGCTGATCGTCAAACGCGCTGCCTTGCTCTATTTGAACCTGGCGGGGAAGGTTAGTCACGATTCTTTTGACTGGTCGGGTCCTCTATAGGTAAGCCGGTCAAATTACGATAGAGCAAGGCAGGTTTCTGGACGAGGAGTGAAGAAGTTGTTCGCTACACACTCCCTCTCCAGTAAGCGTCGATAAAGGTCACGAAATAGGGCCATGGGAGCAGGCAAGGAGACAGTCCGCCGCTGGGCTGGTCGCGATGCCATCTCCAGTGAGGATCTGTGGAACGAAAGGAAAGGGCCATCTCGGAATGCTAGATAGGGAGCAATTAGGACCACCTAATGAATGGATTGGTTCGCTCTTAAAGCAAACCCCCCCAATCACCTGGGTCACCAATTGAAGCTCTCGAATGGAATGCGGATGTTGCGAGGGAGCTTCCACTTCTTAGTTCGGGAGACGGCGTTTCGCGCATGCGCATCTGAAACTCGTCAGACAGACTTGATGCGCAGGCTCTGCCTGTGACCACGCGTCCGCTTGGAATACTGATCGTCTAACACGCTGCCTTGCTCTTTTTGAACCTGGCGGGGACGGTTAGTCACGATTCTTTTGACTGGTCGGGTCCTCTATCGGTACGCCGGTCAAACTACGACAGAGCAAGGCAGGTTTCTGGACGAGGAGCGAAGAAGTTGTTCGCTACAATGCTTTGCATATAAATAAATAAAAGTTGCGCTAATAAAATATATCAACTGAAACTTAGTTATTTGTGCTTTGACAGAATGTTTAATGTCACCATAACATGACATTTCTCAATTTTGCCCGATTTTCAGAGATCACAAGCACACGCTCTGTCGCCGTAAATATGGTATCGGTTCATTTTATCTACCGACTCATTGAACTAACTACCTGTAAAATATATCATATAATCAATTATATTGAGCAATCGACTACACTAGTATTCAGTTATGTCAAAGGTAATACGTACTCTGTAATTATATTACTGTTGAGAAATTTGAGTTCTACTCGCTCTAATTTTTTTTATGGATTTAATAAAAGAGAGACCAATGACAGAGGACATTCAAGAATAACCCATATATTTGATTGAAGATTTTCGTAAGTCATACATAAAAGTTTCTACTTTCAGAAATTTTTTACTGTTAGCAGATGAGAAAATACATCATAATCTCTACCGCATAGCCGAATTCTATTTGTTGGAATGCTATGATGATATTTCGCTTACAGTTGGCATAAATATGCATGGTTTATGCAACATATCATAACCTTGTATGAGGTGGGAACGCAGGTCACCGTTCTACACTTTGCCGAAACATCTGTGTTTAATTCTTGGCGTCAATTAGATCGTTAGATACGCCAAAATTAATATACCCCAAAATAAATATCTTCAATATTATGTTAAACGTAATGGAGTAAATATTTAGATAAGGCATAATTATCCGCCTCTTTAAAATTTTATCTTTACAAAATAAACATAATATATCAGCAGAAACATGTATAATCTTTTATTCTGGAACGTATAAACTATTCCAATCATTGCTTCCTTCCCATCTGCTTGGCAGACAGACGACTCCATCGGCAAAAAAAATGCTGTTCTTTGGGACAATTCACCAAATCTTCCAAACCCCCGTAAATTATATTAGCCTGTCAGTTTTTCAGCGAGCAATTGACGTAGTAGTCTATGTATCTGAGCTTCGCGGCGAATGCCGGATGTGGTATCAGATCGCATCCCCTATTTAGGATGGATTTGACGACACGACGCCTAATATGTGGACTTGCATTATCATAGTGAAAGACAATTTGCTTATTTTTGCGCGGTCTTTTCGTGTCGGTTGGTGCGTTTACATTTTCGTATTGAATCAGATAGACATCGATGTCTAAAAGGGCCACATTCTGCTTTGCCGTTTTTGTTCAGAATATGACAATATTCATTAATTTATTTATACTTCACAAACACCAAGGTGATAATTACATGCTAAGACTACCTAATAATACAAAACATAAAAAGAGAGAAAAACATAACAAACAATAACCAGAACACAACTGAGCAAACAAGCCATATAAAACTTCTGAGGTATCTTCACAGATGATCTAGGAGTATCAGGATGATATCACATTTAAATCCTGATTAAGCAATAAGATCCGTCCGAGCTCACCAAGTCCAATATAGAATAGACCAGGAACGATATTGGACAGTATATCATTGCACTTTTATAGTATATGAGTAGGTCGGGAAAAGCTTCTGTTAAAAGATATCAAATGACAGCATTCTTAGGCCAATTTTGGGCATCCTAAAATTCACACCACCAATCAAACCACAATTAGAGTCTTTTAAGTTAATTACCATATTATGTATGAATACCATTGCCTAGTATACAAAGAATAAAAATGAAAAGTTTCTAACATTGATCCATAAATGACTATTCTTTTTAATATTCACATAACGTTATTTGTGCTTCTGAACTTTTTTATTGAGTGAATAACCTTTTGTTGCCCAAATCTCAGAGGAATATTCTAGGCGCAGTCTCACAAAAAAATTGTAAAGTTTGACGATAGTTTGAATTTCAAGTTCTTTCCTATTTCGTATAACAAATCCAAG
Source organism: Megalocaria dilatata (assembly GCA_034642435.1). NCBI lineage: Eukaryota > Metazoa > Arthropoda > Insecta > Coleoptera > Coccinellidae > Megalocaria > Megalocaria dilatata. Next base: position 39,963,680 of record CM067859.1, on the reverse strand, counting down.
TACTTTGAATACTCTATTTATGATGTAGTTGTGGTGACTAATAAATTTAAAGTTGTTCTGAAAGATGACTTCTAAGTTTAGAACCTCCCTATAGCTTTTAATTTTGTAACCTCCAATGTAATAGTCTCCACGGACCCTCCACGAAAAAGAAACCGCACAGCACACCCTAAACCATAAGGCAAAATTAAAATCATTCCGAGCAATAATGACATCATTTATATTACGTATGGTTCTAAAGAATTTAAAGTCATCAGCAGACAACAACTTGAAACTGGTCCCCGACTCCTAGGCATGTCATTAACAAAAGTTTAAAACAGAAGAGGTCCCAATACACTACCCTGGGGAACACTGGAGGTTGCGATTTACTGGTAGAACAAATAATTACCGATGACCTCTTTGGACGCGCGAGCGTATATATGAAGTTAGGAACAATAATACCTCTCTTGAGAATTCAAGGTCTCACAGTTTCTTCATCAGGACACCATGATCCGCCCTGTCGTATGCACTTAAATAATGAGTGTATGTATATGACATCAAGCTGCTGCTTGCCTGGAATTGGCTTCAATACATGTTCAGAGAAGACACAGAGGTTAGAAACTGTAGATATTTTCCCTCCTGTTTTCTTAAGTACTGGAATTACCACAGCTTCTTCGTGCTTCTCAGGAAATCGCCCCTGTTTATGGGCCAAATTGGAAATATATTTTAAAGGGGTGATTAAAAACATATAACGTGGCAGAATTTATTTATCTTGTCCATTGTGTAAAGCGAATTAGATAGCGGAGTTAAGTAGACGAATAAGACTGACAATCCGGCTTTAGAAAAACTGAAATATATTCTTAAGAGCAAGATCGCCTTATAAATCTGAAAAGAGTTTTTGACACCATATGGCCTTGAAACAATGTCACTAATGAAAATATAGCAAGCAACTTTTCCGAACGCTGTGGAAAAGAAGAACCTTTAGAATGTGAATGCGTATGGAAAAGTGAACCTCTGGAATTGCTAGTTGAGAAAATATACATCTTTATCATTATGTAATAATATACTGTAATAGAGAAAAATACGTGAACTTCTGGTGCAATTAGAGATATTACTCCCGAATCTGAATATCAATGTCAACTTGATAATTATCCGTAATGAACTGCTGCATAGTTGCCAACTACGCTTTACTTCCGCGGATGAAAAAACGAACGACGACCGCTAGATGCCAATAAGTTCGGATAATTCGGTGACCGGTCCTGGTATTGTGAACGTGCCAACGTGCGCCGATTTTCTAGGAAAACATTTTTTCGGAAAATCGACGAACGGTCGAACAAATATGCGAATCGCGGAATCGAATTGGCACACAACGATGCGTGATATTATTTTTTAATGTTGGTAATTTATACATCCGGCGTATTTGAAAAATAGTCACATTCCGCAAATTTTTGCGATATGCCTGGAACATTGCCAGGATAGGTCGATGCGACCTTTTACGAACTATCTCGAAGGTACGGGTAGATCTTCTCTGAGATAATTTTTTGTTTTGTGTATGTTTGTGAAGATTTTCATTCTATTTTATTAATACTACATCATCATTCAATTAGTCAACTGTTTGGAATACGAAGGCAGTTTGATGAATCGGTAGTTCTTCGAATATCCCGCCTACTCACTTAAATGTGACACTGCACCTGTCAACTGCCATCTGTCAGTATATTTCTGTCAAATTTTGATCAAGCTGTGGTATCTGGATTGTGTTAGACAGCCATTGAAGGCAGACAACTTCGTGAATTTCTGCGACAATGGAAAAAGTAAATTTCATGTGCTCATAAACCCTATTGTTTTGGTTATTGAAAGGTTTCGGTCGTAACTATTTGGGAGTGCATCATAATTAGAATATGTTTTTGGAAATCACCATGTTTTAGTACCAAAAAATGTGAACTTTGATTTTTTTGGTACGAAAATATAGAAATTTCTGAAACTTATTTTGATTATGATCAAATACTTAAGGTCGAAAGAGATAAATAACAAAAAATTATTCTTGGTAATCATACCAAATTCACTTTTTTTCATTGTAGTCGAAATTTACGAGATTGACCGCTTTCAATGGCTGTCAAACACAAACCAGATAATGAGCTTGCTCAAATTTGGCAGGAGTCTATTGACAGATGGCAGATGACAAAAGCAATGTTATATTTGTTATATTTGAAGTGACTTGGTGGGAAATTCAAAGAGTCACTGTAGAATTAGTCCATCTGTTTACATCACTGTTCCCAAGAATTATAACTCAAGAAAATAGTGATTTTTACTCCGAAGCGCTGCCAGATGTGCTTGAAATTTGTACCTCGTTTCTTATTTTAGGGCTTCAAACCCATTTTGCTTCTATTCAGATAAAAACTCACATTCAGAGCACACCTATCTTGTGTAAGCGTCGTTTTGATAGTTAAATATAGGGTGATTCCTAAAAACTTGTTTTAATCATAATCTTTTGATCAAAAAACCTTTACAGAAATCACGAAAAGACTTGATAAACACTATGGAAACAGCATGATCAACTTCAATGCTGGTTTATTGTATTCCGTTGTTGTAAAGCGCAAATGACACCAAACGTTCACGTCGACCATAATAGCTGGAAGATTTTGTTGAAAACCAAGGACGATCGGGGAATGAAAATGCGCAAGAAGCCTGAGGCTATAGTCGTCTGAAGTTTTGCGGGATTTTGACATTTTAATGAATATCTGGGTGTGAAAATCCATCCTTACGGTAACCACTTCATAAGAGACTTTGGCGATATTCAACCTCAATCCAAAGGATCTTAGCACGTCTATCTATTATAGTCACCTGAGATAAAGCAACGGTCAAATCAGGGGAATGTGAACCAGTGAAGTCAAGCTATCGACCAACAAGGTAATTGCGAAAGTTTTTTGGAATGCATGAGGTGACATTCAAATTGGAAAGGGTGGAACTAAAAAACTGCTTTTCCACCAGGTCGTATACTAGAAACTGCAACCCCATCCAGTATATTCTTCCAATTTAGTCCTTTGCGACAGTTTCCTGTTTCGAAAAAATAGTTCAGTGGTAAAAGAGATTTCGATCCAATGAAGAAATTACCACTGAAACAAACTTCTATTTCTATAACTTCCAGAAAACATATACAAAATTGCATAAACACTGGACTGAATTTAGGAGATTATTAGATATTATTGAATGAAATTAAATAAGGTTATTCTGATTTTCACAAATTTTTGTTGTTATTTAATACAACAATTGTTTCGCTATCATCGTAGCATCTTCAGATAGGTTTATATTTTGAATAAACTACATGAAGATGCGCTACTGTGATAGCGAAACAAATTTTATATTAAATAACAATAAAAATTTGTGAAAATCAGAAGAACCTTATTTAATATGGATTTTCATCAAGTAAATAATGATTCAATTCAATTTATGTTATTGAGAAATAAATTGCTGGATTAGATAGGAAATTACTTCATTTTCTCTCGCTTTTATATTATTGAGGATACAGCGATCCGAATTCCCTAGTTTTTAAACTGTTCTATTAGAAGTTTTATTCCAATATATCGGGTGTTCTTTCAGAGAGATAGAACTTTAAATTGAAATAAAACACATTTAAATTAACATTGAAGCCAATTTTTTTCTATTTGAAAGAATTTTGTTATTTATGTTCTAAAAATAATTTCCGGCATATGTTCACCACGACTAGCTCTGAGGAACCGCATTCTACCAGACCAATTTTGGACTACTTTTCCGAGTAATTCAGGCCTTATTTCATCAATAACACGAGTTATATTGGCTTCCAAAGCGTCTATTGTTTCTGGTTTATCAGCATAAACCAATGACTTGACATAACCCCAAAGAAAATAATCCAATGGAGTTATGCCGCATGATCTTGGAGGCGAATTAATTGGACCATTTCTCGAAATAATGTTATCGCCAAATCTTTCTTTCGATAAATCAATTGTTACGGTAGCAGCATGGGGTGTAGCACCATCTTGTTGGAACCAAAGCACTCTTCTGGGTTGATACCATTCAAATTTTGAAACAAATAGTTATTGATCATCGATCTGTAACGAGCACGATTCACTGTAACATTAGCTCCAGCATCGTTTTTAAAGAACTATGGACCGATAATGCCTCCAGCGTGTAAAGCACATTTTTCAGGATGCAATGGAACCTGCAGAACTTCTTGAGGATTGTTTTCACTCCATATACGGCAATTTTGCTTGTTCACCAGAAATGAGCTTCATCACTAAACACAATTTTACGATAAAAAAGTGGATCAACTTCAAGCTGTTCTAGGGCCCAGTCAGCTTGTTATGGTCAAGTGGCTTTAGTTCTTGAACCGGTTGGATCTCGTATAGGTGTAGACCAAGATCTTTACGCAAATTTTTCCATGTGGTGGATGCACAGAGTCCAACTAAGCAGAGATATTTTCTTCTGTACGTACAGTTCTTTGTCTTGTTGTTGCATCGAGCAGAGAAAATGTTGTCCGAAATCTATCGATAGTTCGACGAATAAGCTGCTCTGATGGATGATTACGTAAATAATAAATTTCACGAAGTGCTCTATAAGTTTGGCGAATAGAACACTGACTTTGAAAATAAATTTTAACAATTTGTAAACGTTGTTGCGAAACAGAAATGTCAAAACAACATGGCTTCTACCTTCTGTCAAATCACAATTATCCCTATCAAAAGTTCTATCACTCTAAAAACAAATTACCCGATACATTTATGGAAAACTTCGAAAAGTTGGGATTACCACAGGTTCAACTGCTCGTTTAATAGTTTTACTGCGGGATCGTTATAATTTCTGTAAACTTCTATTGATGTAGTATGTTAAGATTATCCAACTTATTCTGGGAAACAATGATTTGTTTTGATAAAATGTTTCTAAAAATAAGAGATAATTTTTCAATGTGTAAATGATGTTTGATGTTTTTTAAACCTTCTTGTGAAAATTCTACGTGTTTGTCCTACATATACGGTTTTTTTATCTTTAGCATCAGACAATATGTTGGAAAATTTATATTAGGGTGTGAAAGCAAATTTTGATGTTAGTTGGTGAAACTATTTCAGCTGTCTTTTATTAAATTAGTCCAGATTAGGTTAGTTTAGAAAAAAATTAGTTATTGTTTTCTGTTTTGGAAGTAGGTTTTTTCAGACTGAGTTTTTTTTTCGATTTTAGGACTGTTACTGTGGTTCCGAAAACGCTCAACGCTGCTCTGCTAACAAAATTGATTCGTTTCAATCTTCAAATTTCTCTGAAAATTTCTACCGATAGACATAATCTGATACGCCGTACAACTTGAAGAGAATCTGCGCAGGTAGGCGAGAGAGTAGGGAAAGAATGCAAAAATCAGTGAAGAAGACAGAAATATATGGAATCACCGAAATTTAATTATAGAAAAGTGCATTTTAATTCGACATTTGCAACGTTTTTTCCATATGTCTATATGAAATTCCTACTTGGATAATCAATATTATTACACATGGTAGATACTTTTTCCGAGAAAAACAAAATTAGAGATAATTTTAAAAATAATATTTAATTGACATATCGAAAGTAACTTTCTTGAAATTTATGGATTTTGCCTCTTATTTTTTTGGCACGTATTAGTGCATGCCAAAATGTTTTGTCAGGAGCCTACTAAGAATTTGAATATCTTCAGAACTTCACAGGAAGTGTCCAATAAGTTCTAATGATTAACGGAAGAGTTTTTGTGTATCTAAATAAATTTTATTCATCAATTTTTCCCGGAATTTCAAACCTGTAATTTAGTAGAATATTCCTGATTGATTGAACTATTATTTACACATATGTGTAGAAGAGTCTTTGCCACTGTGCGTTTAATATATTTATATTATTTTATGTTATTATTAGATTAATACAAATAAGTGACGCTAATTTTTTTCTCATTTTGTTTCAGGTATGTAACCAGATAATATTTTGTCAAATGATAGAGCAATAGGAGACAGTGAGTATGATAATTCATTCTTTTCACATTTAAATAAGTAGCAATTTATCTATTATTTACAATAATCATAAAACAAATACAGGGTGTCCCAACGAAAATTTGAGCTCTCAGGAACGAAGAATTTTCGAAGATTAAAAAAAAAACAGGTCAATTTCTGTTTTGCGGGGGACGAATTTCCATTATGAGTTTGTTCCAATAAAATCACCCCCATGAAGATGGCATCAACCCTCAACATTTTTTGAATAGGAAAGATTTGTCTTGTGTTGGTTAGTTTGAAAGTTCTTTATGTTCTGTGCACAACCCAGTTAAAATGTTCAAAATCAGTTCATTATTCACGAAATAATGTAATATTGAACCTACCGTCAAAAGGTGATGTTGAACCGCTCAAAATCAAAAACCTAAGAGTTTTGAAGAATCCAAAAATAATTTTCAATAAAATAGGAAATGGATTTTTACTTGGTTGAAAGAATATAACAAAATTTTAATATCAAAACAGATTTAATCTGTCAGTCTTCTACAATTTTAATTTCAAACAAATTTTTATTCAAAATTTTCAGAATTAAATGAATATAGCTTATATTTAATAGACGTATAAAATCAAAACTCAATATGCAGTATCAAATGGAATAAATAAACCAACAAATATAAATTGTCAATTAAAATAAATAAATATCTGAAGGAGACAAAATTTTGTTTCTGGTCTTTCCATTATGAAAACCAATTTCTTTTCAAAAATACAAATCATAATTTAAGGGCTCCTCAGAAAATATAATTTATTTGAAATATTAAATATATTTAAATAAGTTTATTCAAAAATCTCTCAAAACATGCATTATATCTTCAAAAAACAATTAGAATTCCGATAATCTCCTCATCGGCCCTAAATCATATTTAAAATATAAAAATCAACCAACAATAATTATAACTTACCTAAAAGTTGTACTGGGATAATCGTTTGAACAACTAACTTTAAAATCAAGATATTTCATTTTCGCCAAGAAAATCACGGAAACACCTTACAGTTTTCTGTGATTTTTGCGACGAACATAGAATATCTTGATTTTAAAGGTGTTGTTCAAGCGATAATCCCAGGACAACTTTTAGGTGAGTTATATTTATTGTTGGTTGATTTTGATTTTTTAAATATGATTTAGGGCCGATGAAGAGATTATCGGAATTCTAATTGTTTTTTGAAGATATAACGCATGTTTTGAGAGATTTTTGAATTAACTCATTTAAATATATTCAATATTTCAAATAAATTATATTTTCTGAGAAGTCCTTAAATTATGATTTGTATTTTTGAATAGATAAAAGTTTACAATTCAATTATTGGGAAACCGTAGAAATAAATAAAGAGGAGCATAAAGGAGTTTTATCAAATGATCAATTAGATCTAAATAATTCGCCTTTACTCAATATGTTTAAGTAACCGATTTCTTGGTAATTTTATGTTAATTATTTTATTGGGCATTAGTATAATACAGGGAACTTCAACATTCGGGATTTTGCTCATATCTTAAGAGGAGTAAATGGTATCAATTACTTTAGTTAATGAGATAAGAAACATCTTATAATAAGTTATCAATTACATTTAAATCATAAAGTAATAGTTTTGTTATTTCAAAAATTCTTCCCGTTTTGTTCAAATACTTGATAATAAGTTGATAAATGTATTTGAAGGCAAGACTGTTTAGAAATCAGTAGTCTGTATGATCTGAAGAAGTTACAATGTGACGAAACGCGTCATCAGTTATGTACTCATTAAAAGTGTAAATTGAACAATTATTGTTTTCATTTCATTTGATATAAATTAACACCAAGTAAAAGCCACCAACATTCAATTTTTTATTGGGTTTCTGTTTTGAGTTAACCTGATTATGTTCAATATCAAGTTGCTCAAAAAAATCACCTAATTTGAAAATTTCAACTGAGATGTTTAGAGAACAAAAAAAGCTTTTTAACTAAAACACATCCGCCATCTCTTTCCTATTAAAAAAAATTGAGGGCGTTGCCAACCTCAGGTTGTTGTTGGAACAAACTCGTGATGGAAATTCGTCCCCCTCAAAACAGAAGTTGACCTGTTTTTTAAAAATCTCCGAAAACTTCGTTTCTTAGTTCTGGGAGGGGGGGTCAAATTTTCGTTGGAAATCCTAGTATACTTCGGTGGAAATTCCAAAATATATCCTTATCGTTTAAAATAATTTTTGCTTACATGTATTTTTGCTGAGATATAACTGTAAAACTTCTTCTACCAAGAAGAACTCCAGCCCATATCTCGCCTCCACAGATCATTACGACATCGTTCTAAGAGAACGCATAGCTGCGTCGTGTAGCCGAGGTCATCTTGCAGAACTTTGCAGACTCCCTTCGTTAAAAAAAAGAATGCCCACTCTCATTTCGCTTGACGGCCGATCATTTCATAATTCCACATAACAATAATCGTATAAAATGATCCTTAAAAGAACGGCGAAGCTCAATTCCAGGATCGTCTTGGGAATCGCATAAACATTCCAACTTCATATTTTCCGGTACTGACGTTATAATTCGAATATTGTATGGAAAAATGGAAATTTAAAGGCAATGATTATGCTATTTAGCAAGTATCACATCATTTTAATGTCGGCTCAGTTTGTAAATGCAAATTGTTTCCTCGCATTTTCCGCCATATCAGATGAGATTTCATTAATGCAGTCTCACGTTTGACGTAATCGATTTAAATGCGACAAAAATATTGATAATATCATCGGGTGTTTTTTTTTTAGAGATAGAATTTTCGATAGGGATAACTGTGATTTGACAGAGGGTAGAAGCCATGTTGTTTTGACATTTCTGTTCAGTAAGCATTGACAAATTATCATGGAAAGACTCACGCCGCAACAACGTTTACAAATTGTTCTAATTTATTTTCAAAATGAGTGTTCTATTCGCCAAACTTATAGAGCACTTCGTGAAATTCATGGTTTACATAATCGTCCATCAGAGCAGCGTATTCGTCGAACTATCGATAGATTTCGGACAACATTTTCTCTACTCGATGCAACAACAACAAGACAAAGAACTGTACGCACAGAAGAAAATATCGCTGCTGTAAGTAATAGTGTTAATGATGATCCAGGGTTGTCCATTAGTCGACGTTCACTGCAAATTGGACTCTGTGCATCCACCACAAGGAAAATTTTGCGTAAAGATCTTGGTCTACACCAATATCCAACTGGTTCAAGAACTAAAGCCACTCGATCATAATAAGCGTCGTTTGTCTGGTGATTGGGCCCTAGAACAGCTTGAAGTTGATCCACTTTCTTATCGTAAAATTGTTTTTAGTGATGAAGCTCATTTCTGGTTGAACGGCTATGTGAACAGCAAAATTGCCGTATATGGTGAAAATAATCCTCAAGAAGTTCTGCAGGTTCCATTGCATCCTAAAAAATGCACTGTATGGTTACACACTGGTATGGTGTGTTTTACACACATCATCGGCCCTTATTTCTTTAAAAACGATGCTGGAGCTAATTTTAGAGTGAATGGTGCTCGTTACAGATGGATGATCAATGATGATTATTTGTTTCAAAATTTGAATGGTATCGACCCAGAAGTGTTTTGGTTCCAAGATGGTGCTACACCTCATTCTGCTACCGTAACAATTGATTTATTGAAAGAATTGTCGATAACATTATTTCGAGAAACGGTCCAATTAATTGGCCTCCAAGACCATGCGACATAACTCCACCTGATTATTTTCTTTGGGGTTATGTCAAGTCATTGGTTTATGCTGATAAACCAGAAACAATAGACGCTTTGCAAGCCAACACAACTCGTGTTATTGATGAGATAAGGCCTGATTTACTCGAAAAAGTTGTCCAAAATTGGTCTGGTCGAAGGCGGTTCCTCAGAGCTAGTCGTGGTGAACATCTGCCGGAAATTATTTTTAAAACATTCTATCACTCTAAAAAAAAAACACCCGATATCTAGAAAATTGCCTAATCCATTAAATAATTGAAGTAGTGGTTAATTTTTCTTTTGTCATTCATGTTTTGACAGAAAGTTACTTTAATATTTGACATTAACGAAATATCTCGATTTACGCTTGAACAAAACTGGGAAATATGAAAATCTCATTTACATCCAAACTGTAAGAAATTTACGCAGAAAATTCAACAGAAACGAAATGTCTTCACAGCAATTTGTTCGTAAAAACTGGATCCTTATTTGATAAAACAACCCGTTCACGTTCTCGTCCAGTGAGCACACCTTAAAACACTGCTGCTGTAGCTCCGAATGTGACTGAACATCCATCAACATCAACTTGTCATAGTTCTCAAGAACTGAACATTTCTCCCACTTCTTTGAGGAGAATTTTGCATAAACACCTCGGTAGGAAGGCTTGCAAAGTTCAAGTAGTACAAGAAATGAAGCTCCTAAACCATCTTGGTGCTATATAGTTTGCTGAACGTTCAACGATTTGTAGTTTCGAAAATATTTTTAAAAAATAACAGAAAATTTCAAATGTGAATGACTGCGAAACCATTGCACTGATTCTGTCCAGTAATGAACTCAACCGAGATATTCAGGACCTAAACCTATCCCGGAAGTTTCTATCTCTTTCCGTTCGACAGTTGTAGTGTTTAAAGTGGCGCACGTCATTCAAATGCCGAATTTCAGATCGATCGAATCTGTCGTTTAGAAAATATAGATTTTGCCCATTAACGAACTAAGCCGCGCTATTTAGACCCCTAACCTTCCCTGAAATTAAATGTTTTCAAGTTAAATTAGGTGTATGTTTTAAAGAATAACCATGTTTTTATATTTTGAATTAAATATTATCCCTCTATAAAGATATAGTCTACAAATTTATCGATCGTATTTTGATATTTCTGTGGTTTGGAAGAGCATAAAGTTGACTTTTTTTGGTTAAATTCTTACATTCAGTCTTTCAACTGTTCTTTCAATTTTCAGATTTTATGAATGAAGGTATTGTAATATTTTTTCTTGATAGTTTTATTATTCATTCTAAAAGTTGACTTGAAGATTCTGGGTGAGATTTTCAAACATTGTTCTGAAGAATGTGTGTTCTATTTCAAATTTATGAGGCATTTTTTGGTGCAAAATGTATTAGTCATAATATTCAGATGAAATAATATACTGTATTGGTCATATAATTCAATCTTTTATAGAGTTTGGTTTGATATTTGAAAATTCTACGTCAACGTGAAAAAAAACACAGTTTTTCTGAGACATTTTGATTTATTTTGGAAAAATTTAGTCCGTCTAGAAAGTATTCGAAAAAAACAAAGCTCAATTGTAATTATTTAGTATATATTTTTAAGACTGTAAGCACTAGACTAAACGTCGAGGTATACCCGAAACTAGATAACCTCCATAATTTTCGATGATGGTAGTCCAGGACTGTGAAACTGACTGAATTAAATCATCTTTATTTCGTGGCGCTGCTCGTTTAACTTAAATCTTCATTAGTCCCTATATGTTTTCAATTGGACTTAGATCTGGTAAAACTGCTGGCCATGAAATCGTTGTCACTTGGTGTTCTTGCATCGAAGCTTGATTATAGGCCGAAGTATGGCATCTTGCCATTATTTCTCGAAATAATGTTATCGCCAAATCTTTCTTTCAATAAATCAATTGTTACGGTAGCAGCATGAGGTGTAGCACCATTTTGTTGAAACCAAAACACTTCTGGGTCGATACCATTCAAATTTTGAAACAAATAATCATTGATGATACTTGTAAACAGAAAGATTTATGTATCTACAAACGCACAGAACAAGGAAATTAGCGGCTAGGTTTTCATGTGTGCTCACTAAACGAGAACGTCAACGGGTTGTGTCATCAAATAGCGATCCAGTTTTCACGAACAAATTGCCGTGAGGGGATTTCATTTCTATGGAATTTTCCAAGTGAATTTCTAACAGTTTGATAGAAGATTCACTACTGTGGAAAAACGTTTCTGATATTTTCCAGTTTTGTTTAAACGTTAGTCTACCCATTTTGTTAATGGCAAATATTAAATTAACTTTCTGTCGAAACAAGAATGACTGAAGCGTTGACAGGCTCGAAATAACTACTACTCCAAAATACAAGCGCTAGGTGGCCCAATGCTTAAGACCTCATAATCAATCCTTAAATAATATAGTCCGTCTGAAAATATCTGGAAAAAAACAAAAATCAATTCCAATTATTAAGTATATATTTTTAGTTCTTGAAATAGAAAATTGTAACAAAATATTCATCTTATTTACTTTTACAACCTCCATTTAACTGTAAATACTTGATTGAACGTCGAGGTTTACCCGAAACTAGATCACCTCCATAAGTTTCGCTGATCGTAGTCCAGGACTGTAGAACTGACTGAATTAAATTATCTTTATTTCGTGGCGCTGCTCATTCAACTACAATTTTCATTAGCCTCCATATATTTGCAATAGGACTAAGATCTGGTGAAGCTGCTGGCCATGAAATGAATGTCAATGTGTCATTGTGTTCTTGCATCCAAGCTTGAATATAGACCGAAGTATGTCATCTTGCATTATCCTGCTGAAAACGCCAGCCCTCTGGATGTAAAGCATGCGCCATTTCAAGGAGAAAATCGTTTAGAATGCCACAATACTTTTCACTGTTAATGGTACCATCAACTTTGAAGAGAGGCGTAGCATCACGTTGAGATATTGCTCCCCAAACCATTGTCTTGGTGGGAAATTTGGAAATTTGAACGGTAACAGGTTGTTTCGATAGGATTTTTAAGTGATTTCCACCAAGTTGGAAAAAACTTCCATCAGAAATTAATTATTATTAGCATTATTGAAATTATCTTCTTGAAAACGCTGACAAAATTCTATCCTTCGTTTCTTTTGTAAAGGTGTCATTATAGGGATTTTTTTTGTTTTCCTTGATATGTAGTAGTCTTGTCTTTTCAGTGACATAGGAACGGTTTCTGGACATACTTTCATATTTCATTGATTTCCAACTCTGTTAGCCAATTTGCGAAACCCCAGGCTCTGATTGTGTCGTTCTAAGAACAAAAAAGCGTTTAAATTGTTTCCTTTAATCTTACGCGGTCTTTCTGAAGCTGGTCTATGCCTTATATCTATTTTTTATTCTTTTTATTGTCTCATATACAGCACTTTTTCCCAGTTCAGTCAATTGCACTAATTTTTTAACGTTTCGAAAACCTTTTCTATAAAAATATTCTACCTGTTTTTTTTTTCTTGTTGCGACATTAAATCATAAATTGTATACCTGTTAACGATCAACAATATTTGACAAATAGTGTTGCCATGCAACTTTTGCCATAGCCGGCTATCTGCACAACCTATTTTATACATTACTTTCGTTCTAAAATGTAACAAAAAAGAAGTATATTAAAATTATGACTATACATTATGAAATTTTATTTCACTTACTGAAAAACATTGACCTGGAACATAAAACGCATCCTGTATTTAGATGCGGTTTCATTTTCGAACAGAGCAGTGAGTTCCCACTTGGAAATGACAAAACTTTTATATTTATACTCTTTCCGTAAGAAGTCGATTGGCGTTAAGTAGTTAACATTTTATGTTTCATCATCTCATTTTCCACACGCAAACCGAATACACAAAGTGTGAAATTTCAGGTCGAAATTTGTCGATACACGCTAGATTTGTTTCAATAATCGCTGGAAATAATAAACCAAAAATCCGATATGTAACACAAACCGATACGAAACGTTAAATCTGATCCGATCCTGCACAGTCTTGGCATGTGCAATTCCTTCAGTTATGCAACTTGACCGTGCAAGTCAGGCATGGGTAATAAATGACATTGCCACATAATCCCAACAAGTTACCGGCCAGAAAGATAGCACATCGACAAGGCACGTTAGGGCACGTTATGGTGCCGACGTGATAGAATTTTTTTGAAGGGTAGACTAGTATTATTTCCCGCGGTTTTGAATAATTCATATCTGCATTTCGCAGCGAAACTTCGAGATGCGGTTCGAATGCATTCTAATTGTCTACATTACGATTAGTGTTGGTTAATTGTATACGATTTTTATCTACAGGTTTGGAAAATCAGCTTATAATGATAGCACATTCAAGGCATAAGACTGTCCAGTAGAACATTGGAATAATCGAAAGATATACGCGTAATGGTGGTGCATAATATCTCTCGGACAGATGTAGCCCATGAAGGGAGTGGGAAGTTGGACACCTCATTTCGTTTCGAATGATTACATGTTTAGTCGGCTCATAGAACTCAGAAGTGCTGGCGTGTAGTCCATATCGCTTGAAAATCAAAAACAATACATTTCTATTTCATTGCATATTGCACGTCACGAATTTATTTACGACAATTAATGACGCCAAAAATTTGTTCTCTGAAAATCAGTACCTAGATTCTTTTTTACCATAACTGGCTTGAAAATAACATGAATTCTATGAAAATAATGAAAAATAAAAACGATTTCTAAAAAAAAACTCAATTCAAATAGAAGGCTCACAAAAGGCGTTGAGTGTCTTCAGTAATGTGACAAAATATCTCTATCTCTTCCAGCACAGATTGTCTCAAACTAAAGTTGGAAGTATCAGGGGTTTTTTTACAGTGATAGAACTTTAAATTGAAATAAAATACATTTGAATTAAGATTGAAGCCAAATTTTTTTTTATTTCATGACATTTATATTTTGGAAATAATTTTCGGTATATGTCCACCACGAATAGCTCTGAGGAACCGCATTCGACCAGACCAATTTTGGATCACTTTTTCGAGTAATTCAGGCCTTCCTTCATCAATAACACGAGTTATGTTGGCTTCCAAAGCGTCTATTGTTTCTGGTTTATCAGCATAAACTAATGATTTGACATAACCCCAAAGAAAATAATCCATTGGAGTTATGTAGCATGATCTTTGATGCCAATTAATTGGACCATTTATCGAAATAATGTTAACGCCAAATCTTTCTTTCAATAAATCAATTATTACGGTAGCACCATGAGGTGCAGTAACATCTTGTTGAAACCAAAATACTTCTGGGTCGATACCATTCGAATTTTGAAACAAATAATCATTGATCATCGATCTGTAACGAGAACCATTCACTGTAACATTAGCTCCAGCATCGTTTTTTAAGAAATATGGACCGATGATGCCTCCAGCATTTTCCAGGATGTAATAGCACCTGCAGAACTTTTTGAGCATTGTTTCCACTCCATATACGGCAATTTTGCTTGTTTACGTTCAACCAGAAATGAGCAATGATCACTAAACACAATTTTACGATAAAAAAGTGGATCAACTTCAAGCTTTTCTAGGGCCGAATCAGCAAACAAACGACGCTTATTATGGTCAAGTGGCTTTAGTTCTTGAACCATTTGGATCTTGTATGGATGTAGACCAAGATCTTCACGCAAAATTTTCCATGTGGTGGATACACAGGGTCTAACTTGTTGTGAAGGTCGAAGAATATTCTAATCTGGATCATCATTAACACTATGACTTACAGCAGCGATATTTTCTTCTATACGTACAGTTCTTTGTCTTGTTGTTTTTGCATCGAGTAGAGAAAATGTTGTCCGAAATCTATCGATGGTTCGACGAATAAGCTGCTCTGATGGACGATTATGTAAACCATAAATTTCACGAAGTGCCCTATAAGTTTGGCCAATGGAACACTGATTTTGAAAATGAATTTGTAAAAATTTGTAAACGTTGTTGCGGCGTGAGTTTTTCCATGATAATTTGTCAATGCTTACTGCACAGAAATGTCTAAACAACATGGCTTCTACCTTCTGTCAAATCACAGTTATCCCTATTGAAAGTTCTATCACTCTAAAAAAAACACCCGATATGTAGGAGCTTGATATCTGAGTGCTGATCGAAACTGTGTTTAGAGAATCTCAAGTGTCTGCCAAACACCGACCTATCAGTATTCTTTTTTCTCTAACTGCGAAGGTGTTCAGAGATACGTTGTCAAATAGAGTACGTTCTGTTCTACCAATATACACTGTATTACAGCCAGCATCATAGCTCAAATTGTAGACACCATTTTTTGTGTGATATAAGTAACTTATCTTTGTTGTTGACCAGAGCACCATACAAAGTGTTGGAAGACTTGTGAGCCACCCCAATATCATGCCAACATTGTATGTGAATCGTGAAAATTAAATTCGAGTGCAAAAGTCGGTTTTCTCTTGAATATCCACTTCAATTTTTGAGCAGTATATATTCGGAGGACATTATTAATGAAGCACTTTATGATCAAGGTATAGGCAATAAAATCAACGGAAGGCTAATAAATAATTTCAGATACGCTGACGATATAGTTCTTAGCTGAACTTGAAGACCTCCAGACGTTAATCAATAAAATTGCCGCAGTAAGCGAAGAATATGGATTATTGCTAAATTTAATGAAAACAAAATATATTATAATAACAAAAACAACTGAGAACAATCGTAGAGTATACGTGAACAGTCAAATTATTGAGAGTATCGGTGATTTTTTTTTAGCTGTGATTTGACAGAAGGTAGAAGCCATATTGTTTTAACATCTCTGTTCAGTAAGCATTGACAAATTATCATGGAAAGACTCACGCCACAACAACGTTTACAAATTTTTGAAATTTATTTTCAAAACCAGTGTTCTATTCGCCAAACTTATAGAGCACTTCGTGAAATTAATGGTTAACATAATCGGACAACATTTTCTCTACTCGATGAAACAACAACAACAAGACAAGGAACTGTACGTACAGAAGAAAATATCGCTGCTGTAAGTCATAGTGTTAATGATAATCCAGATTTGCCCATTCGTTGACGTTCCCAACAAGTTGGACTCTGTGCATCAGCCAAATGGAAAATTTTGCGTAAAGATCTTGGTCTGACCAATACAAGATCCAACTGGTTCAAGAACTAAAGCCACTTGACCATAATAAGCGTCGTTTGTTTGCTGATTGAGCCCTAGAACAGCTTGAAGTTGATCCACTTTTTTATCGTAAAATTGTGTTTAGTGATCATTGCTCATTTCTGGTTGAACGGCTATGTGAACAAGCAAAATTGCCGTATATGGAGTGAAAACCATTCCCAAGAAGTTCTGCAGCTTCCATTGCATCCTGCAAAATGCACTGTATCGTGTGCTTTACACGCTGGAGTCGTCATCGGTCCATATTTCTTCTAAAACGATGCTGGAGCTAATGTTACAGTGAATGGTGCTCGTTTCAGATCGATGATCAATAATAATTTGTTTCAAAATTTGGTATCGACCCAGAGGTGTTTTGGTTCCAACAAGGTGGTGCTACACCTCATGCTGCTACCGTAACAATTGATTTATTGAACGAAAGATTTGGCGATAACATTATTTCGAGAAATGGTCCAATTAATTAGCCTCCAAGATCATGCGACATACTCCACTGTATTATTTTCTTTGTGGTTATGTCAAGTCATTCATTTATGCTGATAAACCAGAAACAATAGACGCTTTGGAAGCCAACCTAACTCATGTTATTGATGAAGGAAGGCCTGAATTACTCAAATTGGTCCAAAATTGGTCTGGTCGAATGCGGTTCCTCAGAGGTAGTCGTGGTGGACATATGACGGAAATTATTTTTAAAACATAAATGTCATTATATTATCTTTCAAAAAAAAATTGGCTTCAATCTTAATTTAAATGTGTTTTATTTCAATTAAAAGTTTTATCACTCTTAAAAACACCCCATATAAACAACCAGCCACAACTAATAACAACACACAATGTAAAAATGTACAAAAAGTACATTAACAAGAATGAAGAGGCTTTTCTGCTTTCGAGATTTAAATTTTGAATTAAAAATCCGACTGCGCTATCCGTGCTATTCTAAGTGATGGAAACCTGGACACTGAAGGTGGTTGATGTGAGGCATTTGAGATGTGGATATAACGTAGTATTTCGAGAAAGTTACAAACGTTGAGGTGGTGGGACCAATGCACAAAGAAAGGTGAATGATGCCGACAGTCAAGAGAAGAAAACTGGTAAGATTCAAGGAAAGGTGTCCATAGGAAGGAGACGAAACTAGTGTATGAAGAACCTTAGAGTTTAGATGCAATTATAGTAAACTATTCAGATCTACGGTTTCAAGGTTTAAAATCGCCCTGATAATTTCCAACCTTCATAGCCGAGACGACACCTGAAGAAGAAGATTAATAATATGGACTATTGTAATCATTAGCAAGTGATAAAATTTCTATTGAAAGTATTTTATCACTATTTTTAAAAATATGGTATAGGTGTGTTTACTTGTTTAAGTTTTAAAATGATTTTCGGTATTGAAATTATTGTTTAATTGATGATGCCAGTGGGAAAGACCACATATATACCGCGAGGAGTAATGAAGAGCAATGGGGATGGTTGCAGCTGGCCAAAACCACAGATGTATAGCGGAACCCCCCCCTCCTCCTCCACACATCAGCCAGTGTGATTTGTCGATTGATGAAAAGATACCGTGAAACTATGCAGGTTAGAAAACGACATACTGTTCGTAATAGAGCATCTGATCCCGTACAGAATTTTCTTATTCGATTACAAGAACTGCGAGATGAAATAATTACTGCGGGTCAGTTAGCATATGAGCTGTAACATACCACTATGTTGTGAATAGCCAATCTGTGAGAATAGGTTGCACGAGTTCAATATTCACGCTCGTAGACCGAATATATCCTTCAACAATGGGCAATCGCGACCTAAGACTAGAATGAACAGATGAACATTTGAACTGAAAATATCAAAAATAACGTACTGTACTCATCAAGAATGAATCCCAATTTGTTTTTGATCTGAATGCAGGTTGACTTCTTGTACGGAGGCGACCTGGAAATATCGAACATTTTGTGCAGTCTAGGAGATAAACAGTTACCAAGAAGGTAGACTTGGTCTTTGGCGGTACTCATGATGTAGAAAATACAGATTCTTTTTGTACGGCTTTTTAAATGATATTACTGTAATAGTATTTTACAATTCGAAATGGTTTATATGCTACAAGGAATGGACCGAATTTCCAGCTCGTGCATGATAATGATCGAGTAGGTGGTACTTAAATTTTTGGAAACAGAACCATTTTTCATTAACAAGGGCAATTCCAAACGAGAGAATAGCTTTTTAGTTGTCTTACTAATCTAGAGAATACTACAGACCAACTGTAGAAAGATATGATGGTGAGGTCGAGAAGTTTTACGAGGGCCTTTAACATGCGTTTACTATAGCCTCTAGCGACGATATCCTTATTGTGATGGTGCTATGATGCTAAGATTGGTCAGTGTAGGCAAAGCGATTTGGTGGGCGAATCAAGTCGAAAACATCTCGCAAATAAAAATTTGATTATACTAAACTGCGCCATGAAGATACAAGAGAGAAGGTCTCAACCAAACTGAGTGAAAAACTCAATAATATTGAACTACTACCCGGATTAGACTTGAACACTCAATGTGACTCCATCAGAGTCAATGGGTTGTGGGTATGCCAAAGTAAGAGAGTAGGTAAGACCAAAGAAGCGAAAGAAGACTATCGAAGAACAAACCAATAATGTATAAAACCATGCAAAGGAAAATCAGGAGAGAAATAAAAAAGTCCAAGGGAAAATGGATGACTGATAGGTGCGCTGAAATGGAAGATTTGGTTACAAAGCATGACTTTCTAGAAGTTCACAAGAAGGAAGAAGTTGCTTCTACTAAAAAGGCATATGCTTCAGTTAAAGACTCCTCAGGCAGACTTATCTTACAACAGGAAAAACATGAAGAGAGCTTTTTAATGACACTAGAGAGGACGTTATTTCAGATGAAGAGCCTGAAATCCTAAGATCAGAAATGATGTATGCATTATGTCTCGGGAAAGAAAGGAAAGCTGTGGGGCCGGATGAAATACCTATGGAAATTCTGAAGCTCATTAATGAGAACAGTGCGGATATAATTGTTCAACTATTTAACAACATACACAAAACTGGAGTTCTACCTAGAGACTGGCTCAGATCCACATTCATCCCAATACCGAAGAAGAGTAGACCAGAAAAGTGTGGGGGATAACAGATTCGTAAGCATCATGAGCCATATGCTTTTCTTTAGATCATCCATTCCAGAATTAGGAGAAAGTGTGAAGAGGACATGGATGACCAGTTTGGTTTCAGGACGGGTCTTGGCACTCAGAAAGCACAATTTTGCTTCAATGTACTGCTTCAGAAATGCAAAGATCAGAGGAATTATTTATTCGTCTTCTTAGTCGACTTTGAGAAAGCGTTTGACAAGGTCAGACACCATGAACTGATTAAAATACTACCGAACAAGAGAGTAGACCGCAGAGATGTACAAATTATAATAAATCTGTACTGGAGGCAGAGAGCAAATATCAGAGTTGGCAAGGACGGAACGAGCGACTTCGAGATTGGTAGGGGGGTACGTCAGGGCTGCATATTGTCGACTCTTTTATTTCACCTCTACTAGGATCATATTTTCGAAGACATACTGATGAGATGGAGTGCCTATTAATACGATCAGATATGCAGATGATACTGCTTGCTGAATCGAGGGAAGATCTACAGAGCCTCCTATCTCGACTGAATGCCATTTGTCAGGAGTTCAGTACTCCTACCTTGGCTGCAATATAACGGAAGACGCATCTTGCGACAAAAAGATTTTACGTCGCATTGAGAGAGCCCGCTCCAGCTTCAACAATATGAGATCTCTTCTATGCAATGACAACCTGAACTTGAAATTCCGTCAAAGAATGGAAAAATGCCACAAATGGTCAGTCTTGTTATATGGAGTGGAGACATGGGCTCTCAAAAAAAGACCCTTAATAGGCTGGAGGCGTTCGTGATGCGGATTCAACGCCGTATGCTCAGAATCTCATGGATCACCACTAATAGTCAGGTTCTTAGAAGAGCTAATAGAGATAGGGGACTGCTGAAGAATATCAAACTTAGGAAAGTTTCCTATCTGGGTCACGTTCTAAGGGGACGGCAATATTCGATGCTACACCTTGTAATGAAGGGCAAAGTGGAGAGGCGTCGAGGACCAGGCAGACGTCAAATATCATGGCTCAAGAACATCCGAGATTGGACCGGTATCAGCAACGTTGAGGAATTATTCAGATCAGCAGAAGAGCGGCAAGTACTCTCTCAAGTGATCGCTAACGTCTGGGGGTCCTGATACGGCACTATGAAGAAGAAAAACAGTAGATTATTATGATAATGATAATCTACTTTGTTAACAAATCCGTCTTTTTGGCGGTACTGTTCAAAGAGGAACATATCGGATTTGACAATATATTAGGAGTAAAAATGAGTTCGTGCGGTTTTGATAACATATGTCGCGACTCGTTTATGATTTCATTTCTTCATCTGGCATCACCTTCATTTTTCCGGAGTGTAAATAAGATGTGTGCTCTGAAAATGTCAACTTTTATATTGAATAATGTGTTTTTGCGGGAAGTTTCACCATTTCTCCAATAGGAAGAAAAAAATTGCTTAAAGTCATCGTATTTTAGTGGATGTTTATGGTGACCATCCTGAACGAACGTGTCAGAAATAATTTGCTCGATTTAAAAGTGGAAATTTTGATTTGGAAGTCGAAGAACGACCCGGAGCTCCACCAAAGTTTAAAGAAAAAGAATTAGAGACAAGGTTCGATGACAATACATCATAAACGCAAGAGGAACTCGCAAAAACACTTGAAATCACTCAAGCAGCCATTTGCCATCGTTTGAGAAGATAATGTTGTGTATTTGGTGGGACCAGTTTGGTGTGATCTATTACGAGCTGCTACAATCGAAGGAAAGATTCATAGGGCTGGTTAACCAATGATAATTGACGCATTTGAGCCGAGCAAGGTAGATAGAAAATAAGGTTGTCACCTAGCTACTTTTAGCTTTATTTTAATAGGTTTCTAGATTCTAGTGAACCAGCATATATCTTCCAAATCCAAACTCGATACCTAAAAAATTTCGACACTCAGCGTGTTTGCATAAAAGAGAATTACGTACATACGGACAGATTCAATCATGAAGTGATACAGTGTTTCATACGCAGAGGTTCGGCTCGTTGCACTTATGCCCACCTCCTATTAAGGTTGCTCTACAAGTGATGAAATGTGCAGTTGGGCGACGGATCTGGCAAACGAACGAATTGATTGCTTTACGTTGGGTTGTGGGAGGGGATTGCAGTACGTGCCCAGCTGGTATGTTGTGGCGGCGCGGCAGCATCGTGGGATTTGCACTTTGTTGACCTTGCGATGTTGCATCGTTGGTACGATGCACGGTGTACGAGTTCATGACGATAAGTATTGAATCTAGGGTATAATGCGCTATTAGACTGATTCCCAGAAAACTTCATGAGATTTCGAGCACTTAATCGGTTGCAGGTTCGGTTTCCGGATAAGAATATTATACTTGGGATTGCCGGCCTTCGTTTTTTATTCAGATATAACACATGGAACTCGCTAGTAAAAACACGACTTTATTCATCAACATAATCCATAGCGAAACAGTAATTCCAATCTTTTTCTAAGCTTTCGATGCCTTCCTTATATAACGATCTGTCTTTGGCCACAAAATAGGCTTCAGTCGTGGCTATAACCTCATTATTGGAGACAAAAACCCTTCCCTTGCAGCATCTCTTTGAGATCTGCGAATAGGTAGAAGTCAGAAAGGGCCAGGTTTGGTGATTGTCAGGGGTGTGAAAGCAATTCGAATCGTTAATCACTCAATTTCACCATCGTTTTCATCAACTTCGGTGCATTATCTTGGTGAAAAAAGGGTTTATTCTTCGTCATGTGAGGCCTTTTCTGCTTGATATAATCATCCAGTCGATTCAGTAAAGCAAAAAAGTAGTTGTGGTTGTTGTTCATCTGACCCTTTGGTAGAATGTTGATGAGCTAAATTCCCTCTATTCCATAATAGAGGGCATGACACTTTGAACAGTTTCGCCGTCTTTTGACCTTTCTTCTTCACTCGGCTGATACTCTTTTCGATTCCAGTGCATAGTGATCAATCCATATTTCATCCAATGTTATGTACAGGCTGAAAGAATACTTATTACGCGTAAACAGCTCCAAACAAAGCTCCCAATCATCAAAACGTTGTGGTTTTTGTTCCTCTATGGCAACACGCGGCACCTACGAGAAAGACTATCTAATGCTTTGGAGATCACAGCACAGAGTCCGGACTACTTCGCAACTTTCCTATACAATAGGTTTCCTCGTTGGATAAGAAAATTATCAGGCACTGAATTTAAAGCAAGGTTGAAAAAATTTAAAAATGTAAAGCCATTTATTCATTGAATGAGTTCAATGTTTTTGAAATCCAGCGGAATTAAATAATATTATATGTGAGCGTTAATATGCTTATTTGTAGTTTTTATTATATTAACTAAATTTATTGTTTTATTTATACATTATATGTTTGTTTTTTCAGCTTCATGCTTTGACTTGTGTAAGCAATTTGTATTGCACTAGCACCAATAAACACTATATCTCTTTGTCTCTTGTAGATCCACATAGCACGCAAATACCTAACTGATAGATCTGAAGAGAATACATATCATTATTGGTAGAACCACATAACCCGTAGATTCACAATCTAATAGTTTGTAACAGAATCGCATAGTTCGTAGATCTTCCTATTCTGCAGATTTATCAAGTGGATTGAGTAGTTAAATCAAACCATTACGTCAGCAAAAGTGGTAGCTCAATAGAAATGCAATAATAATAAAAGTCCTCCATATTTCCAGAACAACTTGAATACCTGATAATTCACATAAATAATGTGGAATTCCTTCAAAATTAATTTTAATGTGAGTCAATACTTGATAGAAGTAAAATTTAAACTTCAAACTTCAAATAATTGTTTTATTTTGGATACTTTAAAGCTTACTTCAAGTTTATTCGTTCTATGTTTTATCTTATTTTGGCAAGTTGAATTTTGATCCTGTTATATATTTGAATCTGAATTTAATACATTTCTGATGAGGCCATATAGGCCGAAATAGCTATCAAATGTTTCGAGTTCTCGTTCAATTATTTTTATTTGATCCTTTATTTTGATAATTTTAGATAATTTTGGAATAGTGGATTTTCTTGTATGTGTATCTTAATATACATACTTACATAGTTTTTGTTAATACATTTGTATTAATACATCATCACATTGTGTTCTATTGCATATGGTAGCAGATCATCACTAGTTTATAGTAAAGGCAATATGATACACCAACGCTAAAACGAACCATGAGTGATTCCATATTTTCAAACCATCTTAAGCACTTCACTTTAACAAGATAATGTTGGATCGTATATTGGGGAAATTATAGCCTTCATGAATTGACATCACAACAACCAAGATGTTTGCATTGGCACCTAATATGACGTGATGTGTCCTCGATTGAACATCTGCAACATCATTGGTGGTAAGCTGTTGACTTTGCAACACCCTACACAGACTCAAACAATGAGAATTGGCATCAGATGAAGATTCTGGAAATCGATTACTAGAGTTTTTCGTCAATACGGGCCAAGACTTCTATGAGAGAGGCATTATGAAGCTACCTTTAAAATGGAAACTAATTATAGAACAAAACGTTGCATATTTGACCCAAATCGGACTACCCGAAGCATGTTAAATGAAGTCTTCATGCAAAAGTAATGGATTTTTCCCCAACCATTTTTATAATTTTTTTTATTTAATCCATGACCATCATCCAGTATGTTCACCCGTTCTTATACCCAAACACCTCCCGGCCGAGCTGCCTCGTTCCCACCCGTGCCGTATCGGTCCCCCGCCCCCGACTGCTTCTGCCGCGCGTGCGATCGATCCGCCGCCACCGTATAGTTGATCGTCTGTGAAATGTCTCCCCGACCTGACCGAGTCTCGCCAGAACCCGGCCGCCGCCGGCGGCGGCTCGAATTGATGGATCCGGGGTTGCGGAGCGGGGAGGGGATGATTCGTCCGGGAGATGGCGCGGTATTTGGGTCACGTGCGGACGAGGGTTTGGATGTTGCGAAGTTTTAGACGGCAGGTGGAGGAGAAGACTTGTATCAGACTAATAATAGGTTGGAGAACGAAAATATCCATTATTTTTGCGTGAACTTCAAGACTTTATTTAACATGTTTCCGGATTGTCCGATATGGGTCAAATATGCAACGCTTTGTTCTATGATTTGTTGCCATTTTAGTGATGCCTATGAAGGATAAGATGCCGCAAAATTAGAAAACGAAAAAAGTTCAGTCTTGGTGTACTTTAGTTGTCGCGAGTGAAAATACTCCACAATCACTCCTAACTCATGCTCCGTTAAGGATACCAACTCTATCCAGGTCTCGGCTTCAAGGAAAATTGCAGTATAATCAGCAAATGAAATTATCCTGCATCTAATAGGGTGTGTGAACACTGAATTAATGTAAACGATATACTGTAGGGGACCAAGTTTTATACCTTGTGACACCCCCAATAATTCCTCCCGATCTAATGAATCGAATGCCCTTGACAGATCGAGAAATACATCCTTAATGCAAGAAGTCAAATCAGCCAATTCATCCTGAAAATAAACAATATTTCTGAGAACTTTATATACCATGGGTCCCAAAATACTGAGCAACTGTCATATAAACTATATTTTCGCCAAAATTTCGATAGATTGGACGTCAACAATATACTTCTTCGATTCTAACAGAACTAGAGACAGAAAATATATTGAAAATCATCTTGATAAATCTAACCTAGTGCTTTTCACATGCCACAAATAATAGGTTGGCGAAAAAATCAATTATTTTTTTATGAACATTAAGACTTTATTTAACATTTTTCGGATTATTTCATTTTGGCTGAAAAATGCACCGTTTTGTTCTATAATTTGTTGCCATTTTAAAGGTACCTTCATAACGCAAGTCTTGGTCCTTAATGGCGAAGAACACTAGTAATCTATTTTATAATCTTCTCTTGATGCCAATCTCTTATCACTCAGGAAGTTTTGCAATGCAAAAAAAAGATAATCGCTTGGTGCCAGGTCCGGACTATATGGTGAATGCATTAAAACTTCCCAACCAGGCTCCCGGAGCTTCTGGCGAGCCACTACAGGCGTGTGTGGCCTGACGTTATACTGATGGAATACAAAATCTCTTCTGTTGGTCAATTCTAGCCGTTTTTGGTCAATCGGTAGCTTTAAACGGCCCAGTTGTTGACAGTAGAGATATGAATTTAATGTTTGGCCACACGGAAGCAACTCATAATAAATATTTCCTTTTCGGTCCCACACGTCTAGACATATTTTTAACGGATTACTCGATTTCCTTCTAACCTATTCTACCCCAAGCTACCTGTATGTAATGTTCGATATTTTCTTAGGTCAGTGGGGACAGAGTAATTTAGTTATCATATCAGAACATTCCAATGGCAGAAAAATCTAGAGGTAAGGATGGTCATGCCAACAAATTGCTCAGTTTTACTTGGCTAAATAACTCATATAAGAATAGTGACAAAAACTTACCTGCAATAGGTCAATAGAACACAAAATATGCATTCTGTCAAACTTGATTATGTTTTTTCGCTTATGGTGACATTGCCCTGTGAAGTACCACAAGGTGGTGTTTTGGGACCAAAATTGTTCGAATTATATACATTTATCGCACCCAAGAGATTTATGTTTTCACAGGATCATCAATATGATGTCGATCTTCAAATTGAACTTTCTTTTAAGACCGAAAAATTTCTACAAGCTGGTAAACAGTGACCTCAAGAGATTTTCAGAATAGTATGAAACCAATGCTTTGCATTTGAAAGCTAGCAAATCTAAAATATTGTGCATAGCTAATAAGGCGATTCGTGAACTTTGCATCTCTGAAATGGGAAGAATTGGTGAAAAGTTTAGGTGTGTGGCTGATGAGGACAGGTCGTTTTGAGGGATGTATCGTCTATACACAGCAGAGGTATCACATGAAGTTGAGGAGTCACTAAATGTACAAATTTAAAATTGATCGGGATAGAAAATTGCAATTGGTTAAGGCTCTACTACCACAGTATTGATTATTCTGATAAATTATTAACAATAATTTGTTAAACCCTCACTCTTCCATACGTCTAGGCATATTTTTAATGTAGTGATCGATTTCCTTCTAACGTATACTATACCAAGCGACCTATATGTAATGTTCAATATTTGCTTAGTTCAATGGACACATAGTAATTTAATTAAAAAAACATTTTTTTAATTAAAATGAGTTTCCACCAAGTGAAGACCGAATCTATCAAATACATAGTAATTTGGTTATCATCCCAGAGCATCCCATGGGAAAAAATCTAGAAATAAGGATAGTCACGCCAACAAATTTGCTCAGTTTTAACACAAATTGTAGAAATTACTATGTTTTACTACCAAAAAATATATATTACACATTTTCTTGTGACTCGAGTTTTGGAAAATTCATTTCCCGAAACTCGAGTCACAAAAAGTGTAATATATATTTTTTGGTAGTAAAACATAGTAATTTCTACAATTTGTTTTAATTATGATCAACTACCAAATAGTAACGGCTGAAACAATTCAGTATTGCTCAGTTTTACTTAATGGAGGAAGAATCAGGAGTATTTCTGGTGTATTTTTAGTCGAAAAATTTGACACCACGCCAAGACTGAATTTTTGTTTACACTCAAATGTACCAAATCACACAAATTGTCTGAAATTACTTTTAAACAATAATCTCAGGTGGACTTTATATATAGATAAAGTAATCAAGAAACTGCTAACGATCATGTGGAAATCCAAAAGCGTATGTGATTCAAAACTACTAAGGACACTTTTTTTGGTGCTGGTACAGCCTCATCTGGCATATGGTTTTCTTGCCTAGGTTGGTATACCCTACTTATACAGGTTGGAAATAATTCAACATTTGTAGTAAACCCTACATATCCAACCCATCTTCTCAGGGTAGCTGGGATAATGCATGTGAGACAGTTGTTTTTTCTAGATTGGCCGTTCATCAGAGAAAAATTTGGAGGTTAGCACATTTCAATGAGCATGCATGTGTTACCAGGAGTAGGAGAGCTCAAGTGGTTGTGATGCCGGTTATATATCGGACGCGGGATCAGAGGTCGCATGTGTTTTTGACTCCTCGTATTCAAGAATATTTTAAGTTGCCAAGTACCTTAGGAGATTCTAAGACGAAGATGAAAGTACAGAAGGCTGCTTACATGAGTTTCACTGAAGAATCCAAGTGTCGCTTCAACTTCTTTTGGCGAGCTGAGATTATCTTTAAGGTTTTCTTTAATGTTCAGTGGATCCTGCTGAATTAGCAGCTCGTTCATCTAGTTCGTTGCCTAGTACGTCCACATGAGATGGACCTAAGATTATGGTGATGAATATGTTTTTGCTGTCCGTTAGTTCGTAAAATTTTTCATGGATTTTTTGAGCTCTTACGTGTGGTGCATAGATGTTAATACTAGTTTGGGTAAATGAAGGACAGTCCATCATGATTGTCACTTTTTGCTCTGATAACATTAGGACAAAAAGACACTTCTATATAGTAAACAATTCGCCTGTAAATATGCGGCAATCAGTGGGAAGTTTATACGATATTGGGGAATTAGGTTTGTCGATAATTGAGCATGCCAGTCCTTGTTTATCTTTGAAAGCACCAATAAAAAGCTTTTTGTGGTATTTTCTGTTATTTAGTATTTCCTGAACCGAGTTTTCCATTACTACGGTCGATGAAAAGAGATGAAATCTCGCCAATAAGGGTGCATATTTTGGGTATTCAATAAAATACTATTGTTCGAATTGAATAACTCTATACACACACACACACTTGATTTTAACCCACGAAGCCATCAACTGATTTGTCAGTTCTTGAATGGTTGAAAAGTATTGTTTATAACATATATAAGAATAAATGATTGTCAGGTTATATATAGAAGTAGGGGAATGACTGAATAAATTCGAGTAGTCGTAAAATTGAACTTCACCCTCCATAATTGAACTGCCGCGTTGTTGTCGATTCTAACTTTCCTCAGCATCAAAAGATAATCAGGGTGGATCGTTACATCATGACAAAAATTATAAAATCTCTGATCGGCTCCTTTTAAAATCTTTAAACCCAAACAGGGGCACAATAAAAGGACCATGGGCTGACGTTTAAGACTTTCGAATAAGGTGATAAAAACGAAACAGGAGCGGCGTAAAAGAGAAAATAGTCAATTAGGCTGGGGTCCTGTACGGAAAACCTTCAGAATTTTATCAACACAACACCAAACCCTCCGGCAAGAACGTTCAACCGCGTTTCGTAAAATTATTCGTTATTTCCCGTCGCATTCAATCTAATCCCGGGGTCGTAGACGCAGAGGCAGGGAAGAGATTAAGGAGTTTCGCAGCGTAGAACGCGTAAAGAGGGCGAGACGGCCTTCCCTACGCAACGATTTTCTTCCGCATGACTCCTTGCTTTATTGCTTCTGACTTGGATTGCACGGGAACTCTTCGCCAAACCGTTGCGAAGAGAGACGTCACGTTTGTTTTTATACCCGAGACGATTTGCGAAGGCGAAATCAGATCATAAAATGTTTGCAAAACTAAATGTGTATTTTTATCTCTTTTCAAATTTATCTGCCCATAAGCATGGAGTAAGGAATCACTTCATCACAATACTTGAAGCTTGAATCATGATTTTGCAGCAACTCCATGAATGTTCAATTTTTCACTCGAAGTCTCATTGCGACTTCTACTGTCAATCTTCGTATGAAATTGTTTTCAAGATTTAAAGCGTTCTGTAGAATTATTTCCTAGTTTAAGGTTGCAGAAAATCGTGCATTTCAAAAATCGGCACCATAATACAGATATAACGTAAACCAAAGAGACATCCGGAATCCAAGAACATGTGGTGTTAGATGAATTTATGATAAACACAACGCTGCCAATTTCAAAGCACCAAATATCCCCTTGCAGCGTATTCTGACCAGGCTTGGGTGCGAATAGTGATTGTCTTGAAACATATGAGCTTGGCTTGGGCCTACCAAGAGCTTGGGTTTATGAAAGACTGGGCTTCAAATATAAAAGATTGGCTTGATATCAAGCCTTTCCAAGCTGATCAAGCTTTCTATTCTCTTAATACTCGAAGCGTGGTCAATTCGTCACTATATTCACTACATTGCCATTCGTTATTGTCAGCATCTAATTCGTCTGTTCAAAATAAACTGCTAGTCAAAAGTTAAGGAAATTGAGATTTTACGAAGATGCATAATTTCCGTATCATCTTAATATTTGTTTTCAATAACATGAACTTAAAACGGTTATAGAAACGTCTTCTGGTTCATCATGAGGCATGTTTTTATCAAGTTCAATCATTTTTTGTCCATTTGTATCAGAAATGCATATTTTAATGATTTCATCCTCAGTATTCGTTTTCAATAAGATCAAACGGTTCTACGCAATTAAAAATCGAATTTTCATCATGCCAAGACAACTTTCATCCAAGGACGATGCCAACAGAGCCCTTGAGATGCTTCAGGCTGTTGCAACACAAGTGCAAGTAGTCAATCTCTTTAATGTAAGCCTATCACCTTTACTAGCACGGTACTTTACCTCTGGAACTAGAACGTTTTTCAAGTCTTTCGGTAAGAAGATATTACATGAGTACATGTGTGGAAACGTTTACTTATACATTCTGTCAAGAAAGTACCGGGAATTATCGATTTAAATCTGGCGGGTCAATGAGGCAGGTAAAAATTTTTTTTCCTAGGTTGGTACCACTGTCCTTAATTACTATGCCAAGCTTGAGCGGGATCTGTCAACTAGTGTGTTTGCAACAACTGATTAAGTCAGTCGATGTCAGAGTGCGTGCCGATTTTTACTATGGGTGATTACGTTGAGCAAAGAATTTGTTTAAAGTTTTGTGTTGCAAATGAATTTTCGTGTGCCGATGCATTGAAAATGTTGCAAAAGGCCTTTGGTGATAATGCTCTATCGAAAACTCGTGCATATCAGTGGTACAGAGCCTTCAAGGACGGTCGTGAAGTGGTCGCCCATCGACGGCTTCGATCGAAGATAACGTCGATAAAATTAAGGAAAGGGTGCTGGAAAACCGTCGTACCAGCTTGAGAGAGATAGCACATGATCTTAAGATATCCCACGAGTCCGCACGTACGATTTTGATTGATATTTTGGGCATGAGAAAGGTGGCCGCACGACTCGTACCGAAAGACCTGAATTTTCTTCAAAAACGTCATCGCGAACAGGTTGCTTCAGACATGCTGGATCGCTGTAATTCCGATTCTACATTCATGGAACGCATTATAACTGGTGATGAGACCTGGGTCTACGAGTACGATATGCAAACAAGCCAGCAATCATCGGAATGGGTGGCAAAAAATGAGCCGAAACCGAAAAAACCACGCCAAAGCCGCTCGAAAATGAAGGTGATGCTCATTGTTTTCTTCGATATCCGTGGCGTGGTGCATTACGAATTCGTTCCAGAGGGTCAGACGGTAAACAAGGAGTATTAACTAGGCGTTATGAAACGTTTGCGTGAGCGTATCCGTAAGAAGCGGCCAAATTTGTGGGCGAACAACTCATGGATTTTGCATGACGATAACGCGCCTTCTCACCGAGCTACGATTGTGACTGACTTTCTCGCCAAAAACTCAACAAACGTGCTTCAGCAACCACCGTATTCGCCGGATTTGGCTCCCTGCGACTTTTTCCTCTTCCCAAAACTAAAATTGCCCCTTCGTGGCACCCGTTTTGAGTCGATTGAAGCCATAAAACAAAATTCGGCGCGAAAGCTAAAGTCCATCCCGGAAAGCGCCTATAAAAAATGTTTCGATAATTGGAAGTGCCGTTGGCATAGATGTATTGGAGCAAATGGAGCCTATTTTGAAAGCGACCCAATAAATTTTGACGATTAAATGTAAAAATGTTGTTTTAATTGAAAATTCCCGGTACTTTCTTGACAGAGTAGTACGTAGGAACCGCCGCTCTGTTCAAGAAGTCCATTCTTCTTGAGGAAGCATAATTATGATTTGGGGTAGAGTTGGTGTCGATGGCAGCACTGACTTATTAAAACTTTCAAGAACCATGTCGTCTCAGACCTATGTTGACGAATTTATCAACGGAGTAGTCCCAGAATTTCACGCGACTATTGGCTAAAAGGTGATTACTGCTTAAAGAAAATCATCTAGCATTACTTATAAAATCCCCTGACCTAAACTCAATCGAGCACGTTTGAGACCAATTACCAAGAACCTTGATGGTAAAATTGCTTACTGAGACGGGATTCAAAAATTGCCTCAGAGCTAGGGAAACGCTGTAGGCAGTGATGAACAATATTTCGATTACTTTGTTAATTCATTATCTTTTAAAATAATTGCTTTTTGAGCTAAAAAAAATAGACAGAATGAATTTGTACTTCTATATTAGCGTATTCTAACAGATTCCAACGGAACCCAGTTCAAGAATTGCTGTCGCGCACATACGGCTTCTCAATTAAAACTTTTTAACACCACGTCCCTATTATGAGCGCATAGAAACCGAGGGAAATGAAGTCGGTTTGCAAACAAATGAAAGTGATCCGGCATTACGAGGAGCAGTATGATGCATAAGGCCCATTATTCTCGCTTTACGCCTGCCCCCGGCATTGTTTTATACCGTCCTCACGCACCATTAGGCATCGCTTGGAGGCAGTGGCTGTTGGAAGTTTATAGACGGGGAATGGGAGTTTTGATGAAAAATACGGGGAGAGCCGGCAGATACTGCCGAGCGAAATCCGGTAATAGAAATAAATGGAAGACGGGATGTGGATCCGGTGAAAATGCCAGACTGGAGAATTTTGCATGGTTGTCGCTCTGCTTTAAGTCACTTTTGTGAAAGCAGCCTTCGCATTATGGAGGTAAACTTTGCTTTCATGTTTTTTTCGAATGGTTCGGCCGAGTGAATCTTTTGAATTCAACAAGAACGATGGACTGATGGATAAGTTTCCACCAGAAAGAAAAGTTCGCGGAAACTAGGAAGAACACTTTTGTAACGCACTCAACTAAAGGTAGGCATGAAAACTGATGAAAATACTCTGCAAATGTTACACAAAGTTTTATTTTCACTCTAACATTGGGATGATACATAATTATCCTCTGTTTTTTCAATTTCTTTATGAAGAAAGAAACATCATAAAAAGTCAAGAAAAACAACACGGAACACTGTTCATTTCAATTACTGCTTCATATTTGGCAAACAGTCGATTCCAAGTTGTTCTTCGAGGCAATCCACGCTTTAATATCGGCCACAAAGTGATCCAAATCATCTTAAATTTTATTCGTCTGACAGTTTTTTCAGTGGAGCGATTGACATGGTATTTTCGGTCGGTGAATATGGCGGATGTGATAGCAAATCCCGTCACTTATTCGCAATGGATTCGAGGACAGGACGCTGAATATGTGGCTGTGGATTTTCGTGGTGAAAGACAATATGTTTTCTTTCCTCGAGTCAATTGCTACGTATAAAAGTTAGAGTTGAGCTAAGTTAACGTCGCTATTGATATCCAAATTGCCGCAAACCCTTTTGTACGGAATCCACCAGCGTTAAAGCTTATCATCATCATTTCACAAAACAAATGCCAATCATGCTTGACCAGACAGACCACATAGACTGTCAGTATTTTTTCACCTTTTTTTCTTTGATGTGTTCGAAGAGCAATCACGATTCATCGACAGGTTTCTTTGTCGAAATGCAGAATGGTCAACATTGGAGTGATCAATCAGCATTCGAGTTTTCAGTTTTTCGTCCTCTTCCGCTAACAGAACCTGGTTTTCAAAGTCTGATGCTCGACCTCTGATTTGTCATATGCAAACCACTCCCGCCATTATATTTCAGATCGCGAAATGACTGTGCTGTCTTCCATATTATCATCTGCATGATTCAAGAATGTTTATGAGGATATGGAGAGCTCTAATCGTCACAGGTAAAACAGAAACATGCAGGTATTCCCAACTCTGAAAGGACCGCCGTACAGCTTCACATCTTCACATGTACGATTCCAAGCTTCATTAAGGATATTGCTTTAATCGATTACGAAAGGACCGCCTTAAATCTCCAGATCTTTACCCATACGATTCGGATCTGATCGACTACAGGCAAATAGGAGCCTTGCACTGCTCCATGGTTTCACCTGCACGATTCCAAGCTTCGCTGAAAGTAAAGTTAGCGCTCAATGGTGGTGGTATAAGGTGTGTTTGACTCACCTTGAGTTGTTGAGTTACAGAGAGATAGAGGCCTCCCACTATCATTTTTCTAAATTCTCCAATAAGCAGGTATCCAGACCAAAATTATTTTGTTCCTCTTTTTCATATACAAGTAATATTTACCAGTATAGCTCCACATCTACG
The DNA here is from genome assembly GCA_034642435.1 of Megalocaria dilatata. Taxonomy (NCBI): domain Eukaryota; kingdom Metazoa; phylum Arthropoda; class Insecta; order Coleoptera; family Coccinellidae; genus Megalocaria; species Megalocaria dilatata. Next base: position 39,929,345 of record CM067859.1, on the reverse strand, counting down.
TGACTCTCCAAAGACATACAAATTCCATACTGCCTGGATAGGTAGACTTGGGTTCATATTTCTAGAGTCAGAATTTTAATTTAAAGTTTTATTTTAGTTTTTTCCAGAGGAATCATTTTCCTTTACTCAAGACCATATATCGGGTGTTTTTTTTAGAGTGATAGAACATTCTTTAGGGATAAATGTGATTTAACAGAAGGTAGAAGCCATGTTGTTTTGACATTTCTATTCAGTAAGCATTGACAAATTATCATGGAAAGACTTACGCCGCAACAAAGTTTACAAATTGTTGAAATTTTTTTCAAAATCAGTGTTCTATTCGTCAAACTTATAGGGCACTTCGTGAAATTTATGGTTTACATAATCGTCCATCAGAGCAGCTTATTCGTCGAACTATCGATAGATTTCGGACAACATTTTCTCTACTCGATGCAACAACAACAAGACAAAGAACTGTACGTACAGAAGAAAATATCGCTGCTGTAAGTCAAAGTGTTAATGATGATCCAGATTTGTCTATTCGTCGACGTTCACAACAAGTTGGACTCTGTGCATCCACCACATGGAAAAGATCTTGGTCTACACCCGTACAAGATCCAACTGGTTCAAGAACTTGACCATAATGAGCGTCGTTCGTTTGCTGATTTGGCCCTAGAAGAGCTTGAAGTTGATCCACTTTTTTATCGTAAAATTGTGTTTAGTGATGAAGCTCATTTCTGGTTGAACGGCTATGTAAACAAGCAAAATTGCCGTATATGGAGTGAAAACAATCCTCAAGAAGTTCTGCAGGTTCCATTGCATCCTGAAAAATACGCTGTATGGTGTGCTTTACATGCTGGAGGCATCATCTTTCCATATTTCTTTAAAAACTATGCTGTAGCTAATGTTACAGTGAATGGTGTCGTTACAGATCGATGATCAATGATTATTCGTTTCAAAATTTGAATGGTATCGACTCAGAAGTGTTTTGGTTTCAACAAGATGGTGCTACACCTCATGCTGCTACCGTAACAATTTATTTATTGAAAGAAAGATTTGGCTATAACATTATTTCGAGAAATGATCCAATTAATTGGCCTCCAAGCATAACTCCACTGGATTATTTTCTTTGGGGTTATGTCAAGTCGCTTTGGAAGCCAACCTAACTCGTGTTATTGATGAAATAAGGCCTGAATGACTCGAAAAAATGGTCCAAAATTGGTCTGGTCGAATGCGGTTCCTCAGAGCTAGTCGTGGTGGACATATGCCGGAAATTATTTCCAAAACATAAATGTCATAACACTATCTTTCAAATAAAAGAAATTTGGCTTCAATCTTAATTTAAATGTGTTTTATTTCAATTTAAAATTATATTACCCACATTCACGCAATTTTTTCCTATAACCGATTCCAAAATATTTAATTCTGCTCTCTTTTATGATATGTATCCCATTTCGACTATGCTCATTCATTAACTTCACTTTTTTAGTTGTAGGAAGAGCATAGTTAATTATTGTACTATAGCACATAGCTCTAGTGATGCCTAAGCAAGCAATTCAAGCAAGTTTTTTCAGTTTCTACTCGTTTTGATCTACTTAACTGGGATACAAGTACGTAGGTTATAGGTGCGTTGTATACTACAAGATCATTCAAAGGAATTCTGACCTCGAGTTATGTTAAAAAAATATGACATATCCAAAACACCCTTGTGACGTGACAACCTCATTCTGGTTCGAGTTTTATTTAGGAAACTCCTAGATATTTGACTTTCCGTTTTCTCTTCTCTCGCTCGAAATTTGACAGTGAATCTTGGTTTTATACCACAGAGTTTTTATGTGAGGATCAAAATCCCTGGGTGACTGAGATTTTCTCATTACTTCACCCTTAATCCCCGCTCAGCCCCCATCCTGGCGATAGAACCCAGGCTTTTCCGAGTTTTTCATCACGATAAACTGATCAGATCTGCGTGAACGGTCGTAAAGTTTCCACGCATCTCGAGTTGATGGTGCGTGTGAGGGAACGTTGTGGGCGACGTGACCTGGGCAGGGGTGGACTGTGAAAAGCGAATAGAATCTGGAATTGTGAAGTTTATAACAGTAGCGAACGTACTGTCCAAAATGCATAGAAGACTAGATGTAGATAGTTTTACATTATTGCTCACCTAATATTCGCCCAAAACGTCAAATGCTAACTCTTTCACTCTGTTAAAGATGATGGCGCTGATGAAACTTCGTTAAGTGGATTTGTTCTTACCTGGGAAGGTTTCTGAAAAACTAAACCTGCATATACAGGATGTCTACTTTTAAAACGGGTAAACTTCAAGGGGAGATCATACAAGTTATTTGCAATGAAAAATTTCCTATAACACAATGGTCGAAATGTTAAGGGTTATTCTTCAATTCAACATTTCTTGATTTCACGAAATTTTTCCATAAAACCAATTATACTTTAGTTATCCTTGCAGCCTCATCGAATTTTATTACATATCTGGAAACGGCATTAAATTTGCTATAAGCTACCAAAATATTCTTATTCCTGGGCGTTGTAAGGAAATGAATATCACGATTCTGAAGTGAACAAATTCAATCTTATTTCTCCGATGGTTTTATCGATGAAAAATTATTAATTATGGACATGTTTTCTTTTTAGCAAAAAATACCTCATTTAGTGTGCTTTCGAATTACATATCAACTGTTTTGCTTGCTGCTTGTACTCTGCCATAATATCATGGCTAAGAAGATAACAACGAGAAGTTGAAATATTCCAAACCTAAATTTGCTCTATCTTGAAGCTCCTTGTGATTGAATATCAAAGTAAACATTGAATCTAACTAATTAACTTAATTTATAATAAGTATTCTAGAAAATATCGAGAAAATTATGCCTATTTTTCAAACATCGAATGATATGTACAATTGTTTCGTTATACCATGACTTCATCAGGTGAGTATTAAAACTGAGGTATACAATGCAAAACATGACCTGAAATACACAGCTATGGTACAAAAAATAGAGGGGGTGGAAAGAGATGGTTTACAATCAATGAAAAATATTAAGTAGGGGGGGATCTGTTCAAATCTATTTGATCATTCAATAAAATTTGTCTTTTATTATATCTATTGATCTCTAAAGTTTCTAACAGATTTAGTTTCTGATTTTTGTTTTCGATATGTAATATTTCATAGTGCATATTAAAATTATGTCCAGTCTCTAACAAATGGTTGGTATAAGTTGAATTTGGTTTATTATTAATATAACATTTTTCATGTTCTCGTATCCTTGTTTGGAATGAACGGCCTGTCTGTCCCACATATACATGGGCAACACTACATGTTAACTTGTAAACTCCTGATTATTTGTTTTTAGGAATGACATCTTTATTATTTTTTTATTAAGCTGCCTAAAGAATTGAAGGTTTTAAAAGAGATGTTATAATTTTCTTTTTTCTTTAAATATCTAGCAATCTTTTCAGATTTTTTGCCTATGTAAGTTAATGAAATAAATTTTGTTTCGTTTGAATTTTGAAATTTTGGATATACAAGTGATATTGATTTCTTATAATTTATTTCATCAAGTAAATTATCTATAATTAACGGATTAAAATCATTATTGAAAGCCATTTCTTTAATGGTTTTATACTCTGTCAAAATTCCTTTCGTCATGGGTATGTTAACCAATCTATAAAGCATAATATTATAAGCTGATAATTTTTGTGAAAATGGATGGTTTGAAGTATAATGAATCGTACCATCTGTATGCGTAGGTTTCCTGTATATAAAAAAAGTCGTGTCTATTATTAATATTGGGGATTTTCAAATCTAAGAAATTGATGCTATTGTTTACTTCATCTTCCTGTGTGAATTCAATTGTTGGATATAATTTATTGATAGATTCCAAAAATGAACAAAGTTGTCTATTTGTGCCATTAAATAAACAAATTGTGTCATCTACATAGCGGTAACAATAAATGAAATCTTTAAAATATGGGACTTTTTCGATATTGGTTTCTACGTAATCCATGAATATTTCTGATACGAAGGGGCTTAATGGGTTACCCATTGTTAGACTTTCTTCGTCTAGATAAAACGTGCCTAGATTTAAAAAATTACCAAAATTAATAATAGACGCGACTTTTCTATATACAGGAAACCTACACATACAGATAGTACGATTCATTATACTTCAAACCATCCATTTTCACAAAAATTGTCAGCTTATAATAGTGTGCTTTATAGATTGGTTAACAAACCCATGACGAAAGAAAATTTTGACAAGGAATAATAAAACCATTAAACAAACAGCTTTCAATAATGATTTTAATCCGTTAATTGTAGACAATTTACTTGATAAAATAAATTACAAGAAAGCAATATCACTTGTATATCCAAAATTTCAAAATTCAAACGAAACCAAATTTATTTCATTAACTTACATAGGCCAAAAATCTGAAAAGATTGCTAGATATTTAAAGAAAAAAGAAAAATATAACATCTCTTTTAAAACCATTAATTCTTTAGGCAGCTTAATAAAAGATAATAAAGACGTCATTCCTAAAAACAAAAAATCAGGAGTTTACAAGTTACATGTGGTAATTGGCCATGTGTATATGTGGGACAGACAGGTTCATTCTAAACAAGGATACAAGAACATGAAAATGTTATATTAATAATAAACCAAATACAACTTAGGCCAACCATTTGTTAGAGAGTGGTCATAATTTTAATATGAACTATGAAATATTACATATCGAAAACAAAAGTCCGGAACTAAATCTGTTAGAAACTTTAGAGATCAATAGATATAATGAAAGACAAATTTTATTGAATGATCAAATTGATTTAAACAGATCCCCCCTACTTAATATTTTTCATTGATTGTAAACCATCTCTTTCCACCCCTCTATTTTTTTTACCAGAGCTGTGTATTTAAGGTCATGTTTTGCATAGTATACCTCAGTTTTAATACTCACCTCATGAAATCATGGTATGACGAAACAATTTTCGTGTAAATCAATAAAATAGCGGAAGCTAACATTTGTTTTTCTTATATCGCGATATGTTTTTCAATCAGAGAAGATGGTCGAAATAGTCAGCAAGGCTGCTATACTTAAAGCTCAAGGGAGGACCTCATAACAATTACTCGTCGAATTGGTTGTACATTGAGGATTTATCATTCTAGAGTACACAGAGAACTCAAAAAAAAGTTACATCCATATCATTTGAAAAATTGCAGGATCTGTTACCTGTAGATACTGAGACGAGACTAACATTTTGTAGGTGGAACCTGAATAAGTTTGGGAACGTACACAGCAGTCGCAATTATCACGGGATTCTTTATACATACTCGATTGTGATTTGAAATATGGCCATCGAAGCGATTGAAGTAACCGAAGTAACAGCACCGAATTTTTTTGATGCTACCTGCGTTAATAGAAAACTCCAATTCATTTTATTTATACGTCCGTCCCTGTGTTGTTCCTCCAACAACGATCGCTATCGTGCGCGCGCTTGCGTTACGCACTGCGACGCGTCGCGACGGTGTTCTTTAAGCGGCTAGTCGTTGCCCAGACTAACCGTCTGGGCCACCCCAAACAAACCCTACGCACCTCGCTCGTTCTGTTTGTAAGCGTCTGCAAGGGGGTGAAAGCTGACGGCGCCGGTTTCGATAAGATCTTCTGGTAATTTATATATTATATCCATTGACTGACATTTTAATCAATTATTTCTGAGCAACTAATGGCCATTAGGAAATTTGTTTCAATTTATATGAAGTTAATATAATTTTGAATCAGAGAAGCCTCAAAAATAGTATTTAAATAGACATCATTCATATAATAGGTTTATTTTTGCGTGAACTTTATTTATTTTATTCAACTCTAGCGACCCGCTTCGGCTTCGCACGATCATCTATGCGCTATTTATAGGCACACAACACACCCCGCGCCCACCGACTGCAGCCAACTGGGGCGCCAGCTGCTGTTCCTCCGCTTATTCATTCTTTGATATCTTCTAATATTCATTTTAATATTGTTGTTAAAGGCAGTTTTGATCTACATGAAATGTACAACGTATGAAATGTATTTAATATTGGATAAGGAATAATACTTGTATAAAATAGCTGGGTAAATAATACAATATAGATCAAAATGGCTACTGTGGGTAATCCTCTGAAGATAAATACGCACATCGTCAAAAGTCTTGGTCTCCCTAGGTTTCCCAAGAAATGAACAATCTGTGTTCTGGAAATGAGATGAATATTTTCCTCTATTTCAAGTGCAATATATTTGATTGAAAATCTTTATTTGTTACTTTTTGCTCTATGCAGGATGAGACAAAATAGAAAAAATGAGAAAAAATCTAAATTTATCGATTATTTCTTTTTTATTAATTATATTTATTCCACAACTGATGCAAATTCATTATTACCACCTCTTCTTTCAGTCAACTGTCCAATATCAAGGCATTGGTGAAATTTTCAGGCATATCGTTCCATTCATCCTGAAGGGTTAAACTCAATTCCTGAAAAGTTGAAGGTGGGTTTTGGCGATTAGATATTGCTCTTCCTAAATAATACCATACGTGCTCAATTGGATTAATGTCTGATAGTTTGCTGGCCAGTTCATTCTCTGGATATTGTGTTCTCTTGAAAAATGTTTTGAACCCTTCGTGTGCGTTTTCATCCTGATAAATGATATTATCCCCAAATTCGTTGCGCAGAGGAACAATGATTGATTCAATTATGTTTTTTAAATAGATGGCACCAGTCATTGTTCGTTCAAAGATAAGAAGAGGTGTACAGCGACCGAATATTATACCCCCAGCACATTATTGATCCGCCTTGAAAGGGCCTAACTTCCCGGGCGAAATTGAGTCGCTCTGCCTGGACCTCTCCAAACCCTTTCTCGTCGACTATCACTTTGTAAACCTAATCGTGACTCGTCCGAAAAAAGTAAGTTGCGCCACTGTGGAAAAAGCCAGTCTTGGTGGTGATCTGCCCATTGCCGACGGGTAGCTCTATGTCCAGGTGATAGCCGAGGTCTTCTTGCCCTCTTTGAGGAATGCAACCGTTTCCTTATGGTACTGGTTGAGACTATCCGTCTATAGATCCGCAAAAAATGACTTCGAAGGACTGTTACAGATACCGTTCGATTCCTTCGAGTAAAATTTGCGATATAATCGTCTTCCCTTGTAGATGTTACCCTGTGTCTACTAAGCACCGGTCTTCAGGCAACGCTGCCGGTTTCCAGAATAATCCCACTATGCGTCCGTGGAATATTGAAACGTTGCGCATTCTGGTGGTTCGACAAAGCTTCTTGAAGTAGGCTACTATTCTTGTCCAGTCAAACTGAGGAATTGGATGTTCCGGCATTTTCCACGGAAAATTCTCAATATTACAACTCTCGTTATTCGCTGAAAACTGATTAACTTCTAATACACCTATGTTCTCTCGAACAAGAAACATTTTTGCTGGTTTATTGTTTTCATTTAAGTGATAAGATAGTGAAGATTCCACACACAAAAAGTTGTCATGTTACATCCAACAAGTTGAGAATTGATAAGAGGAAGCCAAGACTTTTGACGATGTGTTTATATACCATCGCGGACTCTTATATCGATCTTTTTAAGATATACAATTCCGCAGATTAATTTGATCTATCTCGCAAGGTTTAGTCAGCGTTTGCGATTCAAGCGCACAAAAATGTGTCTGTTACGACATCACATTACAAATCTTTGAATTGTTCGGCTTTTCTGTACTATAATATGTATGTATTATACATATAAACCTTCTGCTTAAATCACTCTATCTATTGCTGAAAACTGCATTAAAATCCGTTGAATAGTTTAAAAGATCTAAGCGAACAGACAGCGGAAGCAACTTCATTTCATACTATGTAAAGATGTTTCAGATTATCCGATTTGGGTCAAATATACACCCTTTTGTTTTATAATTTGTTGCAATTTTGAAGGTAGCTTCATAATACCTCTCTCATAGAAGTGTTGATCCTTGTTGGCGAAAAACTCTAGTAATCGATTTTCACATTTTGTTCTTGATGCCAATTTTTTATTACTCAGGAAGTTTTGCAATGCGAGAAAAAGATGGCGCTTGGTGCCATGTCCGCACTATGTGGTGGATGCATTTAAACTTTCCAACCAAGCTCCCGTAGTTTCTGGCTAGTCACTACAGATGTGTCTACCTTAGTATTGTCCAGAACACAACACCTCTTCTGTTGGTCAATTCTGATCAATTGCTAGCTTCAAACGGTCCAGTTATGGACGTAGAGATATGAATTTAGGAAACTCATAATAGATTATTCCTTTCTAGTCCCACCAAATGCACAGTAGAACCTTCTTGGCCGTTAGTTCTGGTTTGGCCACTGTTTAAACTCTTTTACCGCGCTTTGACCACGATCCCATGCTACAACTACTAACATATCGGTCAACTTCGATTATCACTGCGATTTTATCGACCTGCCTGTTTGAGGTGCGTCATTTACATTGAAAATATCTGAACGGACTCGACGAAACCAAAATTGCACGTAATTAGCACTAACACTAATCACAACTTCAGCCACCTGGCTTGCATTTTCTTAGTGTGAAATATCAACTTGATATCGAGCATAAATATTAAATTTTTTGATTGATACTTTACAAGATCTCAATCACTATAGCCATCTACCGAAATAATAATGGATTTCTTTTTCCTAAACTAAACCTAAAAATAGTAGATATTGTTATTGTTTTCGTGACGTAAGTTTAATTAAGAATAATAATGAGATTCCCTTCAATATATTCACAAATTCCACAACGTCAGATGCAACCATACCCAACTTATCAAACCATCTGAACACTCATGAACTAGCTGCCTATAGATCAATGATATATATAGAGCATTTTTAATTCCCTTAAAAAATATAACGTTGAAAATACAAATAGCTATAAGCAATCATTTCGAAACAAAAATTATGAATTTTCTCATAAACAAAAAAGAAAAGCAATTCATTCTAAAATGTCTCGCAATAGCAATAGCTTCAATAATTTCAAAAATATAAGATAAAAATAGTTTTCACACCCTCATATAAAATTTCCAACCTCTTTTTTAATAAACTTTTATAACATCGATCGGCTGAATAATTCTGGATTTGATGAATTAAGTTGTTAACAGTGCAGTAGCGTAGATGTAGGGAAGATCTTTCGAAAAAAAATTCGAAGAAAATCAGTCATCATTTAGGAATCAGAAAAAACTTTGATCTTGCGAAATATTTTTTCGAAATCAATCATGTCTGCCCAGAATTGGAGAATCTTGAAATATTACACCTGGAAGCGTAAGGCAAAGAATAAATGCGCATTGCAACTTTCTGATATGATTTAATCTGTCCCAATTCCTTTCTTCCTGCTGTTAGCTATGGAAGAACATAGAATTTAATAAATATTTTAGATAAACCTCCAACAATTTATTTCAGTTCAGTTTTTCTCGAAGATTAGACGTAAGAACAAAGTATGTGATATATTATTTTTATTGATTGTCTTTATTTATCATTCAAAAAAAGTCCGACTGATGAAGTAATAGAAGGGAGTTTCAAGCGCTGCTCTGGTGAATGTGTTATATTAAAAAAAATTTCAAATATCATACAGATTTATTCTGTGAACCTCCTACAAATTTTAAGTTCAAAAAATTTCTTTATTCAAAAACTTTTAGAATTAAATTAAATAAATGTCCAAGAATACATTGTTTCAATTTAGTAGACATAGAATTAAACACTCATCACATATTACCAAAGGGAATAAAAGAATTCAAAGAAATATCAATTATTAATTAAATATACTGAATAAATACTTGAAGGGGATAAAATTTTGTTTCGTTCCTTGTTACCTAATTACTTTCCAAAAATGCAAAACATAACCTCAAGAACTTTTCCAAAAACAACTTGCTCAAAATAAGTTCCTTCAAAAAAATTCCTAAAACATCCAGAATATCTTCAAAAAGCAATTTAGAATTATTACAACGGAAACTCATCAGCTCCACTTCACATTTAAAAGATAAAAATAATCAACAAAATATATCCTACCATACCAACTGAAAGCAGTTATCTGAACAAACACTAGAATGAAGTGAACTTTTAAAAATCCTACGTATTCTATGTTCGCCACAAAAACTACACAAAGTTTGCAAGGTATTTTATGGACTCCCTTAAAACCAAATGATAATATGCTATAAGTGTAAACCAGAATATATAATTATTATATTTACAATAAAATAATGAAAAGAGGTTTTTTACTTGATTGAAGGATTATTTAAAAAGTTTTAAATGTCATACATATTTATTCTGTTAACCTCCTACAAATTATTTGTTTTATTTGTATACAGAATAAAACTGTATAATATTTAGAATTTTTTAAATAATCCTTTTATCAAGTAAAAAACCTCTTTTTTTTAAAAAAAATTTAACTTATATGAAGCATTTTTTGAAATAGAATTTGTTATTCATAAGGTTCATTGAAAACAACTGTATCGACTAAAGTTTGGTAGGTAATTCTGGTCAATATTCTGTATTTTCTTTAGATTCCAGGTGATTTCAGGTGATGTGCGATGTTTGATAATTCTATATTCTACTTAAATAGAGACAGTGTTTCTAAGACATTTCCATTTAATTTTTAAAACATTTCTCAAATTGAATTTTGCAAAGGTTTCACAGAATTATTCTGCTTTATATTTAAAATATTAGGAAAATCGTGTTCCAATTAATATAGTGTTTTGATTTATAAGTTGTTATAACACGTAAAAGCAAACTTCATTCACAATTTCATAATTATATATCAATTATGTCAGTACTGGGTAAGTCTTGTCTGTATCCCAAACTTAATAAAATAAGAAGGTATGACACTCTATCGAGCAACTCCGACATCTAGTAAGCCGCTTCCAAATGAAATCGAATAATTCCTCCAATTCCTTCCGAATACTCGACAATTTGCGTATTATCCCAACACGATAATCGCTGTCTATTGCCCAAATCCCGGAAATCCCCGAATAGGCAGTAGGTTTCGGAATCCGGGAGGGTGTATTTTTGACGGCGTCATAAAAGGGGGCAGAACCACGCAACCCGCACGGATTTTTACGATCACTTTCGCCGAGAATGGGTATTTAGATGGAAGCGTCGCGACGCCCACGGATGCCATTCCGTCGGGAACGAACGCCCACCTGGAAATCCCTCGGTTGGAAGGACTCGGGTTTGTTTTCATTGTCCTATATAAATGAGGGATATTCACGAGGGGTTTATTCGGCCGTCAATAATAAGGAAGCCTTTGATGATAATGAAAAAAGACTAAACTGAAAGTATTTTCTTAACGCCTATGGAAACAATCAGTTTTTAAAATATCAATTGTACACTTTAGTTAAATGAAACATATATATATATATATATATATATATATATATATTTTGTTACTTAAATATGTATTCGTTTTTTGCAAATTTTTTTAATTTTACAACAAACCAGCTGATCGAGGAGATCCAAAGTCTATGTTTAGTTTTTGTTAAAATGCCTAGAGCACGTGTACGCGAAATTTATCGCCAGATAAGTGAATTTGAAAGAGGTTGAATTATTTGGTCTACGGGAGGCGAGGTTGTCATTTTGAGAAATTGCTAACCGTACGAACAGAAATCCAACTACTATTATGAGATGTTGTCAAGCGTGATTTGATAATGCCTAAAATCGAAGATTAGGCACCGGACGTCGAAGGGGCACAAATGAAGTTCAAGATCGACGTCTAAGACTTATGGCTATTAAAGACCGATTTGCGACAACTCGATCTTTGGCTGATAAGTGGTTAGGAGAACAAGGCCATCCTGTAACTGTTCGAACGGTTTACCACCGTATAAAGTCTTTTGGACAGCAGCATTATCGACCCCATCTTGTGTTACCTCTGACGGTTGAGCATCGCCGGCAATGATTACAGTGGTGCAGAGAACGTCAACATTGGAATGTGGAATGGTATCAGGTCGTCTTTTCTGATGAATCTCGATTCTCCTTGGGTGCACATGATGGCCGAATAAGGGTTAGACGACGTCTGGGAGAAAGACGTGAACGTCAGTTTGATATTGGGCGTCATGTACACTGAACAGTAGGCGTTATGATATGGGGTGCTATTGCACATGCAAGTAGGTCACATGGTAGGTAACATGGCAGCGCTCGTTACCTTCAAGAAATAGTGGAGCCATATGTTCTCCCTTACCTTAACCGGCTCGAGAATCCAATATTTCAGCAAGATAATGCTCGATCTCATGTTGCCAGAGTTGGTTTAAACTTTTTTGAAGCGACCCATGTGAATCTTTTGCCATGGACGCCCAAATCCCGATCTTTCGCCCATAGAGCATGTTTAGGACATAATGAGTAGAAGGCTTGGAAATTTACCCCAGCCCCCACGGACTTTGGCGGCTCTGAGACATGAACTGCAGGTAGCTTGGGATAGTATCCCTCAAGAAGAAATAGACCATCTTATTGCATCAATGCCAAGACATGTTGGGGAATATATAGATAATCGCGGTGGTCAAACACATTATTGACAAATTTATTGAAAAAAATTGTAAACCCTTGTTTTTTTTTCTTCAAATTTCAATCATTTACTCCTTGCTATACTATCTATGTTTTACCAAAAAAAAATTAAAATTTAAAAAGCTCCTTCTGGGTCTTGCAGTTTCTTTGTCAGTTAGTATATTTAGAGTTCTATTTATTATCTTGAGTTGTTCCTATGGGTACAATAAAATATAATAAAAAATAATTTATTGTACCCTTAGGAAATATTTATATACTGCATTTAACAAAATTTATGACTAGTTGTTTGTAAACATCTAGTTCACTATGTTAACGAAACGCGTCTTGTGAACAACTCAAGATAATAAATATAGTCCGTCTAGAAAGTAATCGGAAAAAATAAAGCTCAATTGTAATTATTTAGTATATATTTTTAATTCTTGAATAAGAAAATTTAACTGTAAACACTTAACTAAACGTCGAGGTACATCCGAAACTAGATCATCTCCATAATTTTCGGTGATGGTAGTACAGGACTGAAAAACTAACTGAATTAAATCATCTTTATTTCGTGGCGCTGCTCGTTCAACTTATATCTTCATTAGTTCCCATATGTTTTCAATGGGACTAAGATCTGGTGAAGCTGCTGACCATGAAATGGTTGTTACTTGGTGTTCTTGCACCCAAGCTTGAGTGTAGGCCAATGTATGGCATCTTGGATTATCCTGCTGAATACGCCACCCCTCTGGATATAAATAATGCGCCGTTTCAAGGAGAAAATCGTTTAGAATGCCACAATACCTTTTACTATTGATGATACCATCAACTGTACAGAGAGGCGTAGCACCACGCTGAGATATTGCTCCACAAACCATTATTTTGGTGGGAAATTTGAACGGTAACAGGTTGTTTTGATTTTTAGATGATTTCCACCAAGTTGCAAAGAACTTTCATCAGAGATAAAGACATGATTAAATTAATTAAAAAAATGTATATGAGACAGTAATTTATTTCCACAAAAATTTTTGTGGAAATAAGTTACTCTCTCATATACATTTTTTTAATTAAAATGAGTTTCCACCAAGTAAAGACCGAATCAATCAAATATACATTATTAAATTATCTTCTTGAAAACGTTGACAAAATTTTATCCTTCGTTCCTTTTGTAAAGGTATCATTACAAGGATTTTTTTTTTGTTTTCTCGATATGTCTCCATGCAATTTTTATCCTCTTTATTGTCTCATATACAGCACCTTTTCCCAGTTCAGTCAATTATACTAATTTTTTAACAACATTTTTTATACAAATATTCTACCTGTTTTTTTTCTAGTTGCTGCATTATTTCATACATTATATACCTGTAGACAATCAACAATATTTGACAAATGTGTTGCCATGCAACTTTGGCTATAGCCGACTATCTGCACAACCTATTTTATACATTACTTTTGTCTTAGAATGTTACAAAAATGAATTATATTAAAATTATGAAAAATAATAAATTCCGGATACTTTCTAGACAGACTATACTTCGAATCCTTATTGCTGAACTCGCCTCGCCAAAGTACATAGCACATAATGATTCTTCCATATTTCACAAGCGCTGATTCAATAGGGATGGACGTATTCTTTCTTTTTTCTTCACCGGCTCTTTGTTATTCAAGACCAGCATTTAAAAGTGTTTACAGAACTTCAATTATTGAAGGCCGAGCACACTTTGTGCGGACAAAGGGGAACACAATGAAAAAAATGGACCTAGTCGTGACCTAAATATGGGGGAACCTTTGTACTCGTCCTTTCATCATGCCTATACGAATAATTTAATCCTTGTTCGTGTACTTTTTGTTTCTTGGGAAGGGTTAACATCTCCGGCAAACGCGCAACTGAGAACGCAGTTTTTGTTCTGGAGCACAAGGAGTCTTTTGATTCGCATTCATTCAGTTGGTTGGATTGTATTTCCTGCGTAATATGCGAGTTTCAACCACCAATGGAGGAAGAAGCGAATGGTCTTAATGTTCTTTGTATATAAGTTTTGTCTAGACGTTTCCTAACTTTCTTAGTATTTTTGCTTCAATTTTATTACTTCTATTGTGGATACACAGTTATTTGAAATTTAATGATTACCAGGAATTTTAAAGATACCTATAGTTTTCAAGTTACACTTCCAATGAGTGTACATTCTGTCAAGAAAGTACCGGGAATTATCGATTTAAATCTGGCGGGGCAATGAGGCAGGTAAAATTTTTTTTCCTAGGTTGGTACCACTGTCCTTAATTACTATGCCAGGCTTGAGCGGGATCTGTCAACTAGTGTGTTTGCAACAGCTGATTAAGTCAGTCGATGTCAGAGTGCGTGCCGATTTTTACTATGGGTGATTACGTTGAGCAAAGAATTTGTTTAAAGTTTTGTGTTGCAAATGAATTTTCGTGTGCCGATGCATTGAAAATGTTGCAAAAGGCCTTTGGTGATAATGCTCTATCGAAAACTCGTGCATATCGGTGGTACAGAGCCTTCAAGGACGGTCGTGAAGTGGTCGCCCATCGACGGCTTCGATCGAAGATAACGTCGATAAAATTAAGAAAAGGGTGCTGGAAAACCTTCGTACCAGCTTGAGAGAGATAGCACATGATCTTAAGATATCCCACGAGTCCGCACGTACGATTTTGATTGATATTTTGGGCATGAGAAAGGTGGCCGCACGACTCGTACCCAAAGACCTGAATTTTCTTCAAAAACGTCATCGCGAACAGGTTGCTTCAGACATGCTGGATCGCTGTAATTCCGATTCTACATTCATGGAACGCATTATAACTGGTGATGAGACCTGGGTCTACGAGTACGATATGCAAACAAGCCAGCAATCATCGGAATGGGTGGCAAAAAATGAGCCGAAACCGAAAAAACCACGCCAAAGCCGCTCGAAAATGAAGGTGATGCTCATTGTTTTCTTCGATATCCGTGGCGTGGTGCACTACGAATTCGTTCCAGAGGGTCAGACGGTAAACAAGGAGTATTACCTAGGCGTTATGAAACGTTTGCGTGAGCGTATCCGTAAGAAGCGGCCAAATTTGTGGACGAACAACTCATGGATTTTGCATGACGATAACGCGCCTTCTCACCGAGCTACGATTGTGACTGACTTTCTCGCCAAAAACTCAACAAACGTGCTTCAGCAACCACCGTATTCGCCGGATTTGGCTCCCTGCGACTTTTTCCTCTTGTCAAAACTAAAATTGCCCCTTCGTGGCACCCGTTTTGAGTCGATTGAAGCCATAAAACAAAATTCGGCGCGAAAGCTAAAGTCCATCCCGGAAAGCGCCTATAAAAAATGTTTCGATAATTGGAAGTGCCGTTGGCATAAATGTATTGGAGCAAATGGAGCCTATTTTGAAGGCGACCCAATAAATTTTGACGATTAAATGTAAAAATGTTGTTTTAATTGAAAATTCCCGGTACTTTTTTGACAGAGTAGTATATTACAGCATCACTTTTAAACTTTGCTAATTCGTGATATAGACACAAAGCGTTGAATAAATTTCTCCTAATCTTTAGATTTCCGATTCATTTCATAGCTGTCAGTGGTATCAACTTTTCAAACCTTTTATTTTTATTCATTAGTATTAAATATTGTTTTTTCATTTCAGATATTGGCTTCTGACCTGATAAGAAATCACGAACTTCCCCTGAAGAAACAAAAGTTACAAGAATACTCGCATCTTCTTCCACCATATAACATGCAGATACAACAAATATATGCTTCCCTGGATCCCTATTACAATCCTTACGTTCCAGACCTAACGAATTTGAGGCATATGTCCGCTTTCAGGCCTGTAACTTCAATTTCGGACACTAAAATTAAAAAAACTGGCCATTACGCTGAACCTCCAACGCTCCAGCACCCAGAAAAGGTAAGAAATTCTCTTCTAGTGTCAGTATGCATAAGTTAAAAATGAATTCGTTTCAATTCTGCCTTGAAAATTTCATAAAAAACAAATAAGATAATAAAAACTTCTCTTTTATTATTCCCAGTCATTTCTAATTAACCTCCAACAACCTTTTTATTTATTATATATTCCACATTCAGTTTGCAGGATATTGTTGATTTATTTCTATGAATGTTTCAGTGCTGAGAAACATTCATAGAAACCTGTAAAAATATTTTGTTTTCTTATTGATGATGTTGGTAAGGACAAGAATAGAAATTATGTCTGCATGATTTCTTACATCGTTTCAATGAAATCCGCAATTTTTGTGGTTAAATCAAAATCAATGCATGGTTTACTATCGTTCTAGTTGCAATTATCAAATCTGCCGAAATAATACGACTTGTTATTTTTTCCAGTAGGGAACAATTTTGTATTTGAATATACAAACGATCCTTGAAAGTTTTCCATGCTCTGTCAACGTCAAAAGACAGTCAGGGTTATCATTTTAGCATCGTCATGTTCACGTACTTGTAACGTCTGGAAATATTTAAAAAATACTACCGCAGTTCTGAGCCGGTGGTCACAACTTTAAGAGCACTTATCGCAATTTTTTGTCATTATAATATTTCCGCCAGACCGGCTGTACATACTAAAGTAAAGAGTGTTTCAATAAGGGCGCAAAATTTCAGTGTTCAATAAAACATGTTTTTCTGTAGCAAAGTATTGAAATATTTATTGATTTAGAAAATATACATTTAGGAATTATGTATGAAACAAAATATCTTGTAAATGGCTTTGCTATATGCGTACCCTTTTGACGAAATTTTCAATAACGTTATTGAATACATGTGGTTATTTTTCATTGATGTAGCGTCTAATTTCGGCTTTCAATGCGTCGATGATTGCAGGCTTACTGGCATAAACCTGTGATTTCAGATAACCCCACACTCAGAAGTCTAAAGGCGTTAAATCGCAAGAGCGTGGAGGCCAATTCTGGTCACCAAATCGGGAAATGACACGACCAGGAACAAACTCGTGCAAGATCGTCAATGTCGGATTTTGTAGCTGTAAATCTTTAGTGAGAATTCGCTGAAGAGTACTTGTTGAAATGTCCAATTCTTGTGCCCGATGGCGAATTGACGTCTTCTGTCACGCTCTCGCGAACTGCCGTGATGTTTTGTTCTGAACGACCTCTATGGCTCGTATCGTATGTTTCACATCACTAACCGAACCAGTACTTTCAAATTTTTTTATTATTCTTTTCACAGTAGATGAATTAGGCACATTATTTCGACCGAACATTGGACGCACTTAACGAATAGTGACAATTAAACATTCATCATTTTGATAATAATTTTTGACAATCAGAACGTTTTTTTCTACCGTGTAGTGCTTCATGTTTACTAACTCTCATCTATCAACTTTCGATCTGTCACGTCATTATCATGTGACATTTTGACTAACAAACATGGCGCACAATTCAAATCTTGCGCTCTTATTGAAACACCCATTATATGAAACAAGATTCACTATTGTGTCCAAATACCTATGTATCGCAGCCGTAAGGGCTTCGGTTCAAAATGAGCCGATTTAACGCTGTTCACATGAATTGGGAATCTCTCGAACCAAATTGTGGCGAAGTTTGCGCGAAAATCTTGGCTTTTCACCATTATGTAACTAGAGAAATTGAAAAACCTGTTATCATTTAAAACGCCGAAACTTCTCTGCTAACGTTTAACGAAAATCGTGAACTTCATTAGAACATCATCTTCAACGATAAGCTCGTTAGTGAAATATACCTTATTGGACATCAAACTCGCAAGTGCTTCAAGGCACTACTTAAGCACAAACATTGAGTGTGTGGCGAGGATTCTATGCCGGAAGTGTGATTGGACCTTTATTTTCTTCGTGTATGAAAATTTTCGTTACATTACAGCCATAATTTGATAGGCTATAGATTAGTGACAAGTAAATTCAACAAAATGATGCCGCCCCACATGCTACCACAGATGGTAAAACAGTTATCTATTGAAGGGGAAATTTGGTAACCGCCTAATCTCGGAAAAATGTCCAGCGCATTCATGATATTCGACGCCATTGGAATAATATTTAACGCAAAATTGACAACGTTGCTCCCTATATGTGTGAAAGAGTGCTGGAAAATTGACTCCAAAATTTCGAACGCCGTAAAAAAACTCTGAACCTTTATTATGGGAACTCTTTATCCACTTCATGAACCACCTCACCTATGTTTAACACAACGTTTTTCTTCCATCCAGTTTTGGAGTGTGAAGTACATGACAAAATAAAATCTTTAAAAAATAGTAAAGGTGTAGAAACTGATTCAATCTCCTCTAAAATTTTAAAGTTGATAACTAATGACATATGCCAACATCTTACTCATTGTATCAAGTTATCCATAAGTTTGGACGTGTTCCCTTCAGTTCATAAGAAAGGCATAGTTGTGCCGATTTTCAAAAAAGATGATATTCAACAGTGTAACTAACCTATTTCTATTTTGGATATATTTTCTAAGGTCTTCGAGTGAATTGTATTCAATAGAATGATGAAGTATCTTGATAAATTCAACACACAGCGGCAACCTACTTTGTTCAGTCCGTTTATAAATGCCTTGACAACGGGTTGTATGTTGCGGATTTATTTTTTGACCCGTCTCGAGCATTCGATAGTCTGTCCCTTCAATTAATAATTGATAAGTGTTACTTACAACCTGGGTTCAACTGTAGATCCATGTCAGTAAAAATAAAAAAACTCGTTATCTAATGAGTACGGTATGAATATAGGAGTGCCACAGGGTTCGGTCCTTGGGCCACTTCTATTTTTAATTTTTGTTGATAATCTTCCTGTTGATTAGCGGAATATGCTTGTTAATGTGCATACCCGACAGGATCTTTCATCACCGATAGAAAGGTGCATATTTAGCATGTTCTCTGACGATGCTTCCGTGGTAGTTGCAGCGCCTACTTTTGAGGAGCTGCAATTGCATTGCGAGCGTCCTTTGCGAAGCTTTGTATATTGGTGTCATGAAAATAATCTGATGATCAACTATGATAAACCATATTGCATTCAATTAACGATTAGACACACGGAACATATGTTGGTCATTCGCCATTTAGGCAGTATCATCCCATCTAAGGATAGTACTAAATTTCTTGGCATTTATGTGGACAAAAATTTGAAGTGGAGTACACGTGTAGAAGAATACTTATGCAGAAAACTCCATAGTTCTTTTTATGCCTTAAGTAAGATAAAAAGTTTACTTCCCATATAATCTCTAATAGGAGTCTATTATAGTATGGTATATAGCCACTTGTCAGATAATGTTCTGCTATGGTGAAACTTCTCAGTTATTGGCAGGGCTTTCATACTACAAAAACGCGTATGATACAAAACATATCTCCGCGCTCCTGTTTGTAGAAATGTATCGTCCATATACATTTTGAGATGTCTAATATATGCGAAAGAGAACGAAGATAACATGGTTAAGTTATCTAGCTTTCATAGCTACAATACTAGAATTGAGAAAACATTATATATCCCCAAACATAAAACTTCTAAGTTTGAAATGTCTCCTTTATATCACAGCATTAAGCTGTTCAACCATTTGCCGCATTGCATTCGTTCTCTCAATTTAAATGCATTTAAGAAAGCTATTAAAGGCTTATTGTTGAAAAATTTTTATTACACAATGGATGATTACCTCTGTGATGTATTAGTCGATGATTAATTATGTATTTTTTTCTTGACCTGTCCTATACATTAATTTGTCTTGAAGGATCAATAAATTATTATTATTATCGTTTTCTTCCTTTGATTATCGATTATTCTAATGAATTTCAGTGAGCACACTGTCAATCTCTCAAATAGTACTGGGAAATTTTATTAGGGAAAAAGGAGAATAAATATTCAATGAAAACAGGTTTAGTTATTTATTCTGAAGCGTATTCACCTTCTTTTTCAATGATTGCTTTCCATTTGCTTGGCAGGGACAGTTGATTCCACAGGCAAAGAAGTCACTGTTCATAAAGGCAATCTACGCTTTAATATCGGTCAGGAAGTCATCCAAATGGTGATAATTTTATTCGCCTTCCAATTTTTTTGCGAGCAATAGACATGGTAGTGTGTGAGATATAATGAATGTGGTAGCAGATCCTAACCCATATTGACGATGGACTCTGCGACACCACGCTTCAATCATATATACTAACTGACAAAGAAACTGCTACACCCAAAAGGAGCTGTTTAAATTTTAAATTTTTTTTGGTAAAACAGATAGTATACTATGTTTTACCAAAAAAATTTAAACAGCTCCTTCTGGGTGTTGCACTTTCTTTGTCAGTTAGTATATTATCATGGTGTGAAACAAAATGGTTCTTTTTGCGCTGCCTTTTCGTGTCGATTGCATCGTGTAAGAGTTCGAGTTGGGAAAGATAGACGTCGTTTGCGCGTTTTTCTGCAGCAATTCGGAAAAAATCAGACACGATTGGCTCTGTTGTGAAAGACCTATGTAGTCAATTTCCATGCCTTACAGAGTTTTTAGAGAAGACGCACGATTGTTGAGTTTTCAGGCGGCATTAAAGTTGTCAAGCTTCACTCCTCTTCCACGGCAGTCTGGTTTGGAGCTTCGATGATCAATCTCTTCTTGAATTATCCTCTAAGCTGATATTACCAGATTTGAAACGTGCAAAGCACTCCAGTTTTATCTTTCACTAATTGTTCCTCCATTAAAAAGTTCCTAGAGATCTCGAAATTATCTTGCTTTCTTTCATCCTTTGTCGTTGTGGTGCAACATATCTGAAGAATATTAAAGTAATTTTCCACATTCATTTTCTGGAAGATGTAGAGAGTATTATTCCAATATAAAGGGCGGATCATTACGCACCAACCAATTAATATTATTGTAGATTAAACATCTTGGTTTTATTGCAGGTTGTGCCATTATCCGAGTCGGAAAGATTTAACGGGTCTTACCAGCCGAACGTGGCACTAGCACCTACGCCCAAAAAGCATCTGTTGTATGGAAAAACGTCCATATCGATAAATGAGGCAATTAAGTCTGATCTCAAACAGAGGGCGCTGATGGCGAACGGCAAAGTAAGGAAAGAAGTGGAGGAATTGAACGAGTATGCTGCTAGAGTACAACAATTCTTGCCAAAAGATAATTTTGGATGCAGGTAAGAAAACATTGAATCCGATCTAATTGGTGATCTTAGTTCTTAGATTCCCATAAGGAGTATTCCAGCTATTATGCATCATATAGTTTATTGTATCTATACGAGATTTAAGAAACAAATATCTCAAATAAAAATTGTCCAAAAATATATGTTAGTCAAGAAAATAATGCTAAATTGGTAAATGGAACAGAAATTCAAGATTTATTCATAAATATATTTTTTTATTGCAGTCAAAATAAGCATATGTCAGAGTTTCAGCGTTTTCTACAATCATCGAAACATAGAATATTTCCAGGATAGCTTTCAGTTCCCGCAGTAAATTTTATTTCATTAATTCAATCCGCGGGCTGAAATTTAAGTCCTGAAACAGAAAAAAGTCACACGGTATTATATCCGGCGAATATGGTAGTTTATTGGAGTTATCATCGGGTTAATATTAATCGAGGCCGCATGCTCACTGCCGTCACCAGAACTAACAGAACCGTACTCATTTTGTTTGGAATCAAATACTACTAAAAGGTTTTCCGGCTCTGTCCGTTTGAATATTTTATATAGGCGATTTTTGTTGAAATGTTTCATTGTGATAAGTTCTATCTTCTGTTGAGAAAACATCTCAACTTTAAAAACAACCTGTATTTACACGGATTTTGGGCGTCATCTATCATTAAGTTTATTCACACTGCTCCATTTTGTCAATTTATCTCATTGATTTGCGATTTTTACAATGGATAAAAATATCGAACAAAGAATCCATCTTCAATTTTACATTACACATTAAATTTTGTGTGCGTTATCGCTGTAAATATTACATGAGGCTTACGGCGAATCGACTTTATCAAAAACACGTGCGTACGAGTGCGAAAAAGCACGTCATTAAAAATAAAAGTGAATTTTACAGGTTTATTCGATTATCTGGGTTTTGTGCGACCGGAATTCTCATCAGAAATTGGGACACTATATAAAGTAATAACAGGTGACGCTCAAACTTCTCCTGACTATTGAATACACTTGACGACACAAAGAATTTTGCCAATTCCTTTAAGCAGGTTAAAAAAATTGTTTGATTTTTTAAGCACTGCCTAAAAAGTTATACAATTCGAGTAACTTTGCACACAGATTACAAAAAGCTTATTTAACATATTGAACTGTGGCATCAATATATTAAAAATATGATATACGCGCGCATCTGGAATTCCTGCATTCAATGAAATTCTGACTGATCGCTTCTTTGCACAGTTGTGTTAAATTAGTTACAGTAAAGTATTGTTTGTTTGTGTGGTTTTTTTTTTCGTAGATTTTTTCGATATTTCTTGGACGAAGCCGCTAATTATTATCTAAAAATGCCGTGGGAAATATTTGATTATTATCTAAGGTAATTTTATCCATGCTATTATGGATAATTATAATTATTTACATTATAAACATAATGTCATGTTTAAAGAATTTTGCCTGAATAAGTCTAAATCTAATAAAAATTCCACAAAATCCATCATGTGGCTAAGAATCTATTTTCAATATTGATTTTAGTTTAATATTTTGGTTAAGCTTATTGAGATATTATTTTTTTCTCCTGGAATGTCGGTTTAAGACTTCTTGGATCTACTTCTGAATAATTTATCTAAATTACATGAAATGTCCATGGGCTTCGACCATAAGTCAAGGAAAATCAAGTCGCCAGTAGATCGCGTTTTTCGATTTATAACTATTACACTGGTCAACTCAAGTCTTGTTTCCTTTATTTTTTTTGTTGGGTATTTCTATGGCCTTACTATGAAAAAAATACTGGGAGATTACTAACAGCTTTACTTTTGAGATAGACAATTTTATTATTTTGTAAAAAAATAACGCTGAAAAAATTTCTATTGAACACCATGAAATGATCTATAAGATTTCCTTGAATGAACGACTTTAGGTAGATCTCGTTGCAAACTCCAGCAGTAGTCTGCCAGAATATGTCGGTCTAAATGCGAGTGCAGGAAGTGGATTTTCATGCTCACGTTGCACCCTAGCTCGTACAAGTTCGATAGCAACCACTCAACAAGCTCGAAATGGTAATCAGATTTCTTTTTGCCTAGGAAATTATTCATAGCCAAAACAAATGAATTCCAAGCTTTGGATTCGACTTCAGTCGTTGATTTGATAAAATTAGGATCTTTCGTAAGTTGCCTAATCAAAAATACCAGCTTTCAATTTTTCTATACTTAATCCTGGAAACTTGCGTGAAAGGAAATTGAAACGCCACTTTTGTCAAACGCCTTCACAAACTGTTTCATTATGCCAAGTTTAATTTGAAGTTGAGGAAGTATGATGCGGTCTCGGCTAACTAAAGGCACATTTGTAACATTTTTTGTTCCAATTTTTAGCTCTTCCTGCACTGCCCAAATTTTTTGTGAGCAATGGTGTTGTTTGTAACGTCCCAGAGACACATGAAACAAGAGAAATTTGTGTACCCGCTTGTTGACCTAAAAGAAAGTTAACCATTTTCAGATCGATACAAATGACCCATTTGTGGTCTTGATTGTCTTGAATTTTTTCCATAACCTTAGAATCTTTTGCATATTCTTCTTTTAAAGTAGTCGTAAGTAGTAATGTGCAATATGTATAGATCCGTGCTTGTTACCGTTATGAAGCCAAACACGGTTTAAACTTCTTTTGCTACTATCTATGTAAAGACGCCAATCACTAAGTTGGTACTTTTTTAATCCCACCTAATGCAGAATACCCACCAACATCGTTACAAAAAACTAAATCCTTTTGCTGAAAAAAATTCGGTAACAGATTTTTTTCTCGGGTACGATAAAATGTAATGTTGGTTTCCGGAGTAAGCAATTTTTTCTTTTAAACGAGATGATAAAATTTCGGATGCTTATTTCGATAAGTTCAAATCTCTTACTAAGTCATTTAGTTCTTTCTGATTAAATGGTTGAGGTTCTAAAAGGCTAAATTTGTAATCTGACCCAGAGTCTTAACTTGATGTATTTTGTTCGGATTCGCAGAGATTTGGATCATCAGAAGATTTAGATGTGCTGGATTGTACCTCTCGTGATTTGAATTGAGGTTGTTGAGCAGAAGATAAATTAGTATATGACCACTTACTTCGATTTCTAGGTTTAATTCCGTTTATTTTCACAAAGTAGAAGTAGCAATCGTCATGATAGTTTCAAGGTTCTCGCCAAATCTTGGATGTTACGAACATTATTGCATCTCTTTTTCCATTGGACCATAACCATAGACATAACACATTTCTGGAATACAAAATGAGAAACCCATGGCTTGCCCACAATTTTATTGTAAAGTGTTGATGATACGCAGTTTCCACCAAGTCTGATATAGGTTTTCGATATTTTATAAAGATATATTCACCACAAATATAGCAAAATCAATGCAGATTAGGCACACAACATCTTCTTGACGAAGCCATATCGAAAACAACAAAATATATTTTAGTGTCCAATAAAAAACTCAAAAAAAAAACTGTTTGAGAAAAATTGTTGCCATATTTAAAAAATATGCGTCAATTTGAGATAGAAACAAAACAGAAATCAGGGGAAACATTTTTTTTTTGTTGTTGACCAGTGTTATATGGGTTTCTAGAGGTCACACAACTTCATATCAACCTAAATCCTAAAATTCATTCGCTTAGTCGTGCATCATCTTTGAATTATTTCGTCATTGGCTGAAGTTCAAAAAATCAAATCACATTTATTTTGGATATGTACATTCTTTAAATAATATGATTATCAGTAGTTATTTCTTACATTTACTCATATTGATAATATTTGTTTTTCTAACAATTGATTGGAAATGAATAAAACTCATGGAATTAAATAGGGTACATCCCTACATTAAAGGATAGTTTAACTATATTTCATTAAAATATACAAAGGGCATTTCTGAGAAGATACAGGAATAACAATAATTTAAGAACTTTATGCAAAACAAACTTAAACCTTAGTATACAAAGAAAAAATAAATCTAAATAATTCCCTGCTTGTAAATATATTTCATTGACCTGAATTTTTACAAAGTCCTTCTTTTGGAATAATAGACCTTTGTTCAATTTTATACCCGTAAAAGTGCAAAAATTAACTTCTTTTCGAAATGAGTTTAGTTTTTCAAAACGTAAAAAACAGACTATGCTACCGTGAAAACGAAACAGTTATTATTTTTATATGTTAAAATCGAATCACCTTATTGAATTATAATTTTAAACGGATGATGTAAATGAAGTAAAGACAGATTCGATTGAATGTATGTTCTAATAATGTAATTTTGTTTTTAGACTGACTAGTGACATGGATCTTTCCTCAGACACTGAAGACAGTGCTTCTGAAACCTCTGAAAGACCCACAGATGTGAAACTTTTCGAAGATCTACTTAAAAACTATGATGCATCCCCTAGACGTAAAATATCAAAGTTGGTGGCAGATCTGGTCAGGGAAAGGGATATGTTAGCTGAAAAATTGCGAGAAAGAGATGAAATAATCAAAGGGCTTCAAGGAAACGTCGAGAATGAAGAACAAAAGACTAAGGCTATCATTGAACAAAAACTGGAAGTGAAAGTCGAAGAAAAACAGGAAAATGGAAATGATATCAAAATCGAAAGTACTACCGATGATGTTGAATCAGTGAAGCAAGAGGAACCCGAACAGACTCAAACAAGTGTGATAGTTTCTGCTGAATCAGAGACAAAAAATTCGCCCCAATGATCCGTTATTGTTAAGTGCATTGGAAAAAATTGTATAGTAAAACATTGTCCACAATGAAAACAGAAAGGGGAACTCATTTTCTTCACCGAAATATTATGAAGTGGGACGGTTGTTCTCTTTTCATTGTAGATTCAATCTAAAGAACTGAAAAATTATGAGCAATACATTGGTTTGCATTTGTGACCGAATTCCATAGGATGAAAATCTTGTTAGGCCAGTAAAGTAGGGTCTGTTGAAGAAAATGCAGGTTGAAGAACGTTTAGATCATTTTAATTTCTTCATAGGACATTTAACTGAAATATTTATCATAATCTCTCAATACGAAATATGAGACTATTGATGGAACCACAAAGTCATTGACTAGAAGAACATTAAATTTTGGATGGAATGAGTATCTGATAAATCACAGAAAGTCAAGTGGTTAGAATCAAAACTGAAATGTTCACCAACTTTGCCACTATTTAGAATTTCCAGTTTCGGTCTATAGATATTTGAATGTTGTTATTTTTATAAAGACACGTGCATATCTTGGTTGCGTTCATACCTACTTATTCTTTGTTTGATTTTGTGGAACTTTGACATAAAATAATAATATTTTATATAATAATATAAGTTTATTTTTCCCTATATTTATCCAACAAATTTGCAGCCATTATAAAATGAACAAAATATAAATTTAATCTAGAAGAAATAATCCTTGTGTGGGTATCAAATATTTCCATATAAGACACAGAGACAACTATAAACAGCCAAACATCCGACAAGTATTTAAACTTATTTTTTTACATAGAAGTGTATATTATGTACAACATTTCTAGGCCGACTATTCTTATCTCTTCACCCTTGCTCTGAACTGTGGGAACTCTTAAAATATCCTGGTAATTTTTTGTTTACACGATTCTCTAGAAAGACATTCAAATAATATGAAGTAATGAAGGAAATGTTGTTAAAAAATCTGAGGAGTTTCCAGCTCAGGCTATGGGATGTTCTCTGAATCCATATAATGTAACTCACATCAACAAATCGACCCGAATAGGTATTGTCGATTGTGAACTGTACACTGTCCCGATTCAGAGAACCTTCTATTAACCATTGCTTGATATTCTTCAGATAAAGCATTGTTCACTTGAAGTTTTATTTATCTTAGAAATTGATCAGAGCCTTAGAGTTTCATATTATTAGTTATTTTTTGTTATCAATTATTTTCACATTCTTCTTAATATAGTATGTAGGTATTGATATGGTTCTGTTGTTAATAATTTGAACGCCTATCTTCGACCTCATACCCAATAAAGAATTTTCGTGGCGTTCAAATAGAATCATGGATTTCCAACAGAAATTAGTAATTTTGCACGAATTTAGAACTAAGCGAATTGAAGTCGAAATGTTTTGCTATATGAGAATGAGAGAATTAAGATTATGGTTAAACCTATTGATAATGAAGTTAGCCGATCGAAAAAAATTAATTTTGATCACAAAATTCACTTTTGGCCTTAACATTATGATAACATTATTTAAAAAATAATTGCTGTATAAATCTTCGAAATTTTATATGGAATTAAGAAGAAATCATAAAAACAACACCTTCTCAATCTACTGTCATATCATATGGGTCAATAAATTCCGGGCCAACCAGTTAAAAACAAATTTTTTTTTACAAAATTCGACTTTAATTATCAACACCTTCTATAGTAATACAATCATTCCAATGTTTTCATAAGCTTTTAATGTCTTTCTTTTAGAACAAAATAGGTTTCAGTTGCGGCTATAACCCCAACATTGAAGCCAAATCTCTTTCTGTGACCTGGAACAGGTGGAAGTCAGATGGAGCCAGATCTGGTGAATATGAGAAACGTGAAAGCAATTGAACTCACATATCTTTCAATTTCACCATTTTTTCCATCGACTTGCGGATTAGAACATTATCTTGGTAAAACAGCGTTTTTTTTTTTGTCATGTGAGGCATTTTCTGCTTGATTGCGCGTGTAGGAGTCACTATAAATTGTGTGATCCCTTGGAAAAACAGGAAACACTGACGCCATTTCTGCTGATCGTTGTGTCTTTCGACTCTTTGGCCAGCTTTCGCTCTCCGATTCCCACCAGGCTGATGCTCTTTTTGACTCCATGTGATGAATACATGTTTCATCCATTCTTATATAACGACGTAAACAGCTTGAAACAGTGCTCGTAATCATCAGTTATTATTATGCTGATACTCCTAGATCTTCTGTGAAGATCTCTCAAAAGTTTTTTCAGCTTGTGAATGGCATCCACTTGGAAAAAACTTTTTTCATACCTAAATTTTCATGCACAATTTTGAACCTGGTTCCTTTTAATATCTTTAGGATGGCAGCTCTCTTGCAACTTCACTTCAAAATCGGACATAACAATTTTCAGAATTTTTAGGCGTAGCCTCAATTGGACAACCTTTGAACTCCACGTCTGGTTGTTCCACCACGTGAAATCCTCATATCAGCAAATGGTTGTATTTGATGCGCACTTTTCCCGGTAACACTTTTCAAGTCACTGTTGAGCTTCAGCGGTATTTTTTTCCCATTAAACTACCGTGTTTAAACAAAAATAA
This sequence comes from Megalocaria dilatata, assembly GCA_034642435.1. Classification (NCBI taxonomy): domain Eukaryota; kingdom Metazoa; phylum Arthropoda; class Insecta; order Coleoptera; family Coccinellidae; genus Megalocaria; species Megalocaria dilatata. Next base: position 39,900,423 of record CM067859.1, on the reverse strand, counting down.
ATTTAACGTCACTTAACTTTCAATATCTCAACAAGACTGAACCGAACGTCATAATATTTTTACATGTATCTTTCAAAGGTTGGTACTACCGAAAAACAAAAGTGGCATGCCATTGACTGCGCCAACTGTGTGTCAATCCCGGGACTTAATGATCCATCTGATAATTTCACTTAGTAGTTACTCTTTGGCAGTTGATCACAATTAAATATTGGATGGAGTAATCTCCAACGAAATAAGAAAATAACTTTGTTTCTTAAAAAGTGATAGAAAACAAAGTAATTTTCTTATTCCATTTGACCATGATTGAAACAAGTTTTTAGAAATTACCATGTTTCACCACCGGAATTCAAATGTTAAATATGTAACTGCATCTGATGAAGTAATACATCTAAACTGCAGTCACAAAAATGTTCAAAAATTTAAATTGTTCTGAGGATAAAAAATGGTAATTCCAAAAAACTTTTATTTGTGAATTTGAAATTTTGTGCGCAGAACTTAGAAAAATATCTAGGTTATATTTTAGATCTCTGAAACAAGCAATTGTCCTTTTTTTTTCACTAAACCTCTGCCTCAATTTTAAACAATTTGTTTTTTCTTTTATACTGAAAATATATATCTATTCTGTTATTTCAACTGGAATAGTCAGAATATTTTTTATTTCCTCACAACTTTCAAAATTGACACAATTCTTTATAGCATACTATAATCAGTGACAATTATGTCCATTATAAGCTTCTTCAGTTTTTATATACCGAAAAAATGATTAACGCAGTCGTGAAAAACCCATCAAAATGCCCGACAGTTTCAAAGAATCCATTTCATCATTTTTTTCTACCAACATTTTCCTTATATATTTTTTAGTTTTTCTGTCAAGGAATTAACAGTACCAAAATAGAGGGCACTGACAACGAAATTTCCTTTTGAACTGTATGGGGAAAGCTTAGCGTGAATAACTCAGCATATTAATATTTACTCTAAAGAAAAAGAATTTGTAAATGACACGAAAAACATTTTCTTCTGATATACAAAGTACATCGAAACATCATTTTTTGATAGAGCCACAAGTGAAATTTCCGAAAGGTGAAATTTTAACTACAAGGCATGGAATAAAAAATTCAAATTAAGTGTTAGTTGACAAAGCCATTTACATCTTATCTATACCTTTTCTTTACTGTTTTAAATTTTCTGGCAAAGTTCTTAAAAATTATTCTATTTCACCACTCAAATCAAACCACAAGACTGAATTTGAAGTATTGGGTACCCATTCAGATTTTAGTACCTCTTGGAGTCATGAACAAAAACAAATATTTGACCACTTAAATAAATACAAATGTTAGTTATTCCAGAATCATTAGTAAAATAAATTTCAGATAATATAATAGTTTGCATTTGGGCATTAGTTTGATGCAACAGTACATTTTTTGAGTGTCTTCGAGAATAGAAAATTCTATCTGTTAGTTCAGTTTGTTGTCAATCAATATTTTTGATTTTTAAACCCCTTAGTTATCAGAAGTTAATATATTTTTAATGTTCAACATCAAGTATCATGGAAATCTAAATTGAGTGTCAAATACATGAATTAGACAAAAGCAATTATAAAGGGCCCTATGCAGATCAAAAAATTCATTTTTGATTTATATTGCCGAATGAATAAATTTCGCAGATAAGCTCATCTACTTTTTAAGCAAAATTAGTAAATGAAGTAATTTTGCAAAGGTGGTGAACCCTAAAATAAAATATTGAATGATGGACACATTGTTCAATTATAGGGTCAACCAAGTTGGGAATTTTCAATATTTTCAGGATACCCCAAACTGAACTCTTCTAGAATGACAAAAATGTTTATAAAATCTTTTGTTTCATAATATGAAACCAATTTTTTTTACTGTCTTAAGACACATCTTGCACTGTACCATAATCTGCTATCATTCGAAATTGTTCTTGTTATATTTTGTTTGTTTTATTTTTATTCTTTTTTTAAGATTGTTACTATAATCGTAATTTTCATGAATTTAAAAAGTACAAAGAAGGTGCTTTATGCTACCTTTATATTTTTAATATCTAATAATATTTTCTAGATAAACTTTCTTGCCATGATTATTGATTGAAATGTTTTTATTGCTTTGTGGTTGCAAGTTTCAAAGAAACTTTGAAGAAACTGGGTGCCTATTGTATTGTATAAATTTCAAATTTACTCCGTTTGGAATAGATTAAGATTGTAAATAAAATATTTTAGTTTGATATTTAATATGATTTTTTGTATGAAAGTCTTTCATTGAAGTGTACTCAAATGCACACTTCTTGTTTTTGGAGGAAATTAGGAAAATAATTTCATTCTAATTATTTCGATTAATCAGTGGGAAATTTGACCAAAATTGTATTTTTCTCAGGTACATTGAACAATCGTATTCTGAAGTGCGCAGGTCGCTTATCTGATTGGGCAACCACAATTTCATTGTACATAGCAAATTGAAAATTTTATGAATAATGTATACTTTCACTGGTAGTTTATAGCATATTTTTGAGTTTTATCCAAGTTTTCGTGAATCTTCCAAAATATATTGGTTTTCAAATATATCTGTGGCGCCTGTAGAATAATATATGTGTACATAACTGAGCATTGTAATTAAGTATGTAACTGATTTTTATTAGTTAATATTCAACTGGCGCTCTATGTACAAATACCAGTTGATATTAGGTATTAGTGTCTGATCATTTGCATTCTAAATTATAGTCACAAAAATCACTGTATATACCAGCCTTTTTTAAAGATACATTCTTTCAAATGGGAACTATGATCAATAAACCATTTCAAACAAAATCGCAGAAAGGTCAGATAGTGTGAACCAATCTAGATAAAAGTATATAAATAGGAGTCGATATTATGCAGTATACAAGCAAATTAAAAGTTTTTTTTTATTATAGCAGGCTTTCTTAATTTGTTCAACAACAATAAAAATGTAATGCCTAAAATAGCTGAAATTCAAAATCAAGGAGTTCATCAATTTTGTTGTTTTGAATGTTTCATACAACCGATTTTTGGTGAAATGGCTTATTTTCAATAGACTATTAAAAAAATACACCTTTAAAACCATTCGGCATTTGCTGTGTAATATTACCACTACTGTAAAAATTCTGTGCAGTAATTCATCTTGAGTAATTGGTAACTATTACCACATACAAGTAGTGCTCAAAGCAATGTTCAGAATTTTCTGTATTATTACAGTACAACCTCCTTAATTGGAAGGTGATTGCCCGGATTACAAAAAACTCATTCATTCTCATAATGTGTTTATTTAAAAAATAAATTCTTCTCCCATATAATTTTTTTTCCTCAATAATATCTTGATCAGTTAGTAGGATTTCAGTCTTATGGATATTTCCTGCAATCCATTCCTATAATTCTTCAGTTGAAATCTCTTCATTACATAATTGTTGCCTTAGATGTTTTAAATCATTTTGAATTTCTTTTGATTCTCTTATTTTTTTCACTTGTTTCCTTTGAAGGAATGATATCATCTTCATCATCATCTAAAGGCACACTGTGTGTGCAACGATGGTGTTCAGGATTTCTGAATTTACTTTGTGCCATGCTTCATTTAATGAAAAAAAAAACATCTTTGAGGTTTATGCTTTTCAAAGTCCTTTGAATGTCAATCTCAGATGATACAACTTTCTCCAGTAATAGTTAACTGCCTGATATACTATCTTTCTTTGAACTTTTGCAACGATCCACTACTCTGAAGTTTCACCTCTTGATAGAAAAATTTCGCTTTTTCGCATAAGATATAGAGATCTCTCCTGAACAAACCAAGCCTTTTCTTTTGCTAAGAACGCAGTAAGTCTAAGATTTTTTCTTTTTTCTAAATTCTTCTCTTCAGCTAAATAGTTTATCTTGTCCTAATTCTTACATATGTCAGATATTGTAAATTTTCCAACATTAAATTTGTTAGTCACCATTTTGACACTTTCTCCGAACTCAGTGAATCTAATTATGTCGCACTTTTGTTGTACACTTAATATAATGTGTTTTATTTTTGGCATTAAAACAATAATAACTTCTTAAGTAATGTTACACAAGAACAAAAATCACAAAATACGCTAAACAACGTTGTGTACATACTGCATGGAAAACGATTAATAACACAGTACATGAACAACAATCTTCTGTATCACGTCTTAACTTGTAAATGTCCTACATGCTGGCCTGTGTGCATCCGGATTTTTGCGTTTGACTAAAAGATATATATTTCACAATTCACTGAAAAAGTTGTCGTACTAATTGAAGAGTAAACTTTATTACAATTATCATTAGTCAATGTAATATTTTGTCTCTACCGTTTTTGTTAAAAAATCCTACGATATTAAACTACTACCAAATTTCAACTGGTACTCTTACCTACTATGAAACATTGTCTTCTGAAGATATTATATTCTTCAATTTGCACTTTTATCTTATTGTCTTTTTTTCAGTTATATGGATGAATAATTTATATTTGGTTCATATTCAGTTTCTCAACATTCATACTTCAATATTTGTCAAATTATAGAATTAAATTTGTTGTTCAGGTTACTGAAATTGCATTTAATTCTAGAATGAATTAAATAAGTCATATGTCAAATACTTTTTGGAAAATAATGTTTCCTTTGCATCCATGTAACTGATTTTGATTTAATGTGGAATAACATTAATTTGAAATTGAACGAATTAAAAACTAAAGTATTGCCAAAAATTTCAAGAGATTAATACTGCCGAATTAAAAAGAAGCAATATTTCTGAAATTCACATTTATGTTATTCCTTTCAAAATCTTTTTTCTCAAAAGTGACTTGTTGAATTTGTTATTGGTTATATATATTTATATATATTTTGTGATCTCACAATAAGATTTATTGTTACATAATATTAAATTAAAATAGATAAGTGTGTGTTACTTGAAAATATAGAGGTATATTATGACAAATATACAAGATTATTTCATTAATATATATTTCTGAATTTTATGTGTCAAATAAATGCATTAATTTATAGAGATGAGTTTTATTTCATCAAAAGTCCCTTTCAAAAATATAAAACATAACTTGAGAACTTTTCAAAAAATATAATTTATTTGAAATATTCAATATATTTAAATATGTTAATTCAAAAATCTCTCAAAACATGCATTATATCTTCAAAAAACAATTACAATTCCGATAATCTCTTCATCGGCCCTAAATCACATTTAAAAATCAAAATCAACCAACAATAAATATAGCTTACCTAAAAGTGGTGACAAGGAATGATACAGTCACCACTTTTAGGTAAGCTTTATTTATGGTTGGTTGATTTTTAAATGTGATTTACGGCCGATGAAGAGATTATCGGAATTCTAATTGATTTTTGAAGATATAATGCATGTTTTGAGGGATTTTTGAGTTAACATTTAAATATATTGAATATTTCAAATAAATTATATTTTTGAAAAGTTTGAAAAGTCCTCAAGTTATGTTTTATATTTTTGAAAGGGAATTGGTTTTCATAATGGTAATATCAGAAACAAAATTTTGTCTCCTTCAAATATTTATTTATTAATTTTAATTGACAATTTATAATTGTTGGTTTATTTATTCCATTTGATATTGTATATTGAGTTTTGATTTTATACGTCTATTAAATATAAGACATGCTTATAAAACATTAATTTAATTCTAAAAGTTTCATGAATAAAAAATTTTTTCAAATTAAAATTGTAGATTACTGACAGATTAAATCTGTTTTGAAATTAAAATTTTGTTATATCACTTTTATCAAGTAAAAAGCCGTTTCCTATTTTATTATATGCAATAATGTGATTAAAGATAATCACAAACAGCAAGATTACAATATCATTTCTGAAAATAATTGTGAAGGGAGGAAGGAGCTTTTGCGTGCTTGTTCTTTAATCTTCACAAAATTTTTCATCAACCTTCTTGTCATTATTTTTCATCTAAATTTCAACCTGTTGCTATGATTCCGGTAGCGCTCAATGCTGATCTGCTGGTGATAAAATCCTCATGAATTTGTCACAAACATGCGCGTCATTATACTACTTCCAAATACGAAATTTCAGATCAATTGGATCTGTAGTTACGAAAATTTGAAAAACTTTCAAATGGAAATAAGTGCGGAATCATTTGAGCGATTAACGCCCATTAACGAATTCATTTGAGATATTTAAGTCCCAAAACCCCTCTGAAAGTTTCAAATCTCTAGCTCCTTGCCTTCTGTGTATGGACAGACCGGCAAGACAGTTAGGTTGGATTATATAATTTACGAAATTTCCTTGATTTTCATCATTTTGGCCAAACATATATTACATATATGGCCAAACATATATAACATATATTCTAGATATTTTTTAACGCTATATCACAAAAATGTGAGGCCTTATTCATCAAATTCACACAAAAGGGATTATAAACGATGGCCGCAAATGACTGAACAATTAGTAAAACATTATAATATGGGTTCTTCCATTCAACTAATCTGGATTTAGCAGATAAACAATGGGTACATGTTCCAAAAGTTGAAACTGTGGGACAAAACGATTAGAATGTAAGTTTCTTATAAGTATTTTTTTGCGAAATGGCTTCTTTCAAAAGTTCTTCATTTTTCAAGTAATACAGAAGCAACGTAAAAACACTCTGTGAGTGGTTAATCAAATTAATGCTTATAGTGATTTCTAAACTGACTTATATCCACAGAGAGCATATATGTTTATGTTGTCAATGGCATGAAAACTATTTCATTTGTTTTGAAAATTACTAACTTCAAAATAAGATCATCGAGGCTTTGGATATTTATAAAGTGATTTGATCTATTTATTATAAATCCATGTAGTGAGAAGCATTTTTTTAGAAAGACCTACGCTTGAGATAAATAAAAGAATTGTCCAAAGAGTGCATTTCTGCACAGAGATCAATCAGATACTTCATCTAAATATACAGCTATAATAAAGAAAAATATCTCCTTCGCAAAGCCAACGAACGATTTGAGTTGAAATCTTTCTTCTAATGTATGGAGATGACACCTTCTATCTGAGTAAAATCTCATTTGTGCCAACAATTTTTTTTTGAACAAATATTGATGATTTAAACTGCCCACTCATAAATAACAGAATCTTATCTAGCGATCTTATGTAAGTGGTTGCTAGTGGTTATCAAACAGCCAAATTCATTCTTTGAAGATGTTAGGACTAATTGCAACTTTTCATTTAACCTGTTCCTTTCTTTGCTTTTGTACTGAAATATTAATCTATAAAAAATATGCTCAATATTATTACTGAATAAAAGTAAAGGTGACATTCAAACATGATAGTCCTGGTTTAGCAAACGATGTATTGGTGTTTTTTGCAAGAGTATCCACTTCATCGTTTCCTTTGTATTCTGTTGAGCAGAAACTCCCAAAACAGAACTTGTTTGCTGCTATTTACTAGCTAGTCAGGCTGACACTAAATTTTTTCTTAAGACACCATTGTTTCATGATGTTTAGGACATTTTGCATTGATATAGAGGTAGTTTCCTACTTTTGATTTGTGGCCATTATACAATGAAGTCACTACTATACAAAGGTATGTACTAATGTTTTCATTCACATTATTTTCTTTACTCTCTAAAAGTTCTTAGTGTGCTTAAAGCTGGAGGCTCCAAGATAGCTTAATATGGACCTTGTAGTAGAGGTTTTTAATGCTCTTGGTTGGTTCACACATATATTAACCCAGTTTCACCTAAAAAAATACTTGGTTTATTAGTTTCGCAGTTTATGAAAAAACGTTTTTTATTTAATCAAAACTGTTATCCTACTTCACTTAGAGCCAACGGTGAACTCCATTTCCATTCATTTTGAATTGAAGTTCATACTTTAAAAGTTTTCGACTTTTTTCTGAATAAATTCTTATAAACTATAGTAGATTTTTTTCACCAGAAATTCGAAATAATTATTCACGTACTCAATGTTATAACAATAATACTCAATATAAAGAAAAAATGAAAAGTTACTAAATAATGAATACATAAAATTTCAGGTAACGTAAAAATTTGTTTTTTAAATGAAGACAAAAAACCTTCAAACAAACTAGAACAACATTAATGGATTAAAATTTATTTTCAATTCTCAAGAGATTGATCTTATATATTATTTTCTTATTGAATTAGAATATGGAATTGTCGGTAAGTTCATTTGGATGAATTGAAATTTTTCATTTGTATATACATCAAAATAATATATTTTAAAATATTGGAATAAAACTGTATGCTAACAAGTTTTCAAAGGTTTTTTAAAAGTGAATTCATGAGCGACCACTGTTTAAAAGGGAATTTATTAATTTATCCTTGAATACTTGTTGAAATATGTTTTGAGTATATTTTAACTAATTTCCACAAAATAAAAGAATCATCAACTTTGAAAAATAATAAATCCCATATTGAATTAATATCAGAAATAAGAGACTGTAATAAAATGAAATCATAAGAGTAAACTGATTTTAATAAAGACAATCCACAAAAAATAAATAAATTCCAGTATTTTATACATTCAGTTGATTGTATTATTCTCATCTGTTTTTCTCCGACTTTCTTCTTCTGAAGCAATGAATTGTAATAAATCAACAGCAGTGATTATTCCAAGGGCCTTGTTTTTATCCACAACAACTACAAATGATTCTCTTTCTAAAGTTCTAGATACTACACCTAGAGTTCCAGAGTTGGAAATTTTAGGAAAAATTCTCTCCACTATACTTGAGATTTCATCTGTTGCTGTTATCTTCTTGGCAATAAGTTTATTGAGTAAATTTTGCATTGTGACTACTCCTATAAGAGAACCATCATTTTCAACAATTGGTATTTGATCGATACCACTTAATTTCATCATTTTTAGTACTTTAAAACACTGAATATTTTGTTTAGCCGTCGTTAGAGGTTGCATAGTTATTTCTGTCACACAAGTATCCCACCACCAGTGATTCTGTGTGTTTACAGTTTCTTGCAAATTTTTAGATTCCATCCAATGGTCAGATACAAATTTTGTGATGTAATTCCTTATACTATCTGGTAAGAGAACAACAACACGTTGGCCTTTTTTCAAATTTTTTGCTGCTTTGATAGCTCCAGCAACAGCTGCTCCACTGCTTCCACCAGATAAAATACCTTCTTCTTTAATGAGTCTTCGAGCCATTGGTAATGATTCTTTATCATTAATTTTTATCCAAACATCTACCACACTTCTATCTAAAACTGTTGGGATAAAATCATAACCAATACCTTCTACTTCATAAAAATCAGTGTCAGTTTTGTTGAGCTTCTCAGGTTGTGCTAAAATTGAACCTTCTGGATCAACTCCAACAACGATTGTGTTGGGGGATTTTTCTTTGATCTTTCTTCCAATGCCTGTCATTGTCCCACCTGTTCCAGTTCCAAGTACTATCATATCTATTTTACCATCACATTGATGCAATATCTCTTCTGCAGTGGTATCATAATGTGCCAAAGGATTTCCAGGATTACTATACTGGTCTAAAATAACAGAATTTGGTATTTCATTTTTCAGTCTATTAGTTACACCAAACAGTCCTTCAGCTGAATCAGAACTTGCTGAAATAGGAGTTCTAACAACCTCGGCACCAAGTGCTTTAAGAACATCTACTTTTTCATTGGACATTTTCTCTGATATAACAATGACACAACGATATCCTTTAACAGCTGCTGCAAGTGCAAGTCCTATACCAGTATTACCAGAAGTCGGTTCAATTATTGTGGCACCTGGTTTCAAAATACCAGCCTTCTCTGCATCTTCCACAATGCGATGAGCAATTCTATCTTTGACAGAGCCCCCTGGGTTGAAAAATTCACATTTTGCTAGTAATTCATACTCAAGATCAGAATTTTTTGCCAAGTTACTTAACCTCACCATAGGAGTGTTTCCTATTGCGTGCAGAATATTAGGAAGGATTTTTTCTGATTGTCTCCATTCCACTTTTCTATGAGGAGACTGCAGATCTCCATTTCTGTGCCAAGTACAAGCTGATGCCTTATTTGGAGTTTTAGAAGACTCATTCAAAGGGGAGCGAAAGTTTTTTAATTTTTCACAAATCATAGCTTCTGGAGGAACCACTTTGTTATCCATTTTGCACTGATAGAAGTGAAGGAAAAATTAAGTCTATATTGCAAAACCAAAGTTAAGTCTATATTGCAAAACCAAAATTATAACCTTTCACCGTAGATATCAATATCAATATTGTTTTTCTACATGTGCTTTCTTACGTCAAAGGAAAATACACAGAATACGGTGGCGCAACAAAGTCACAGAAATTAATAACATTGAGATTATTAACATTTGACATAATATATAGTAATAATTAAAAAAATGAGAGCAGAATGTTGATTGTGGGTTCCCACCGAATTGTTGATCTACGGCAACAATATTTGAGTGAAATGAAAGAGCATCAGATGGCAATAAGTGAGGATGAAACCAGGTTCGATACTCATGATGTAATCAAATACATATATCATGCATCTTGCATAAAATAGCGAAAATAAAATACGTCGGATATCTTAGAATTCCTGCAGTCTAAGAACATGGAAATTCCGGATGTTGTTCCAATCAAAACAGTATTTGAAAAAGAATATGTAGATCAGCTTTGCAGAGAATAGGGTCATTCGTTATTAAGCTTACCACTCTATTATTGTATCGCAATAGAAGGAGGGGTATTTCGGGACCCATGGTATATTGAGTTTCCAGCAATATAATTGCTTCAACGCAGAATGCATTGGCTGATTTGACTTCTTGGATTTGCGGATGTCTTTCTCGATCTGTCAAGGGTATTCCTTTTAGTGGACCACGAGGTCAATTGATGACATTGAAGAACTATAGCATTTCTGGAATCACACTTAATTGGTTTAGAACTTCGTTTAAGTTCTTTCAGGGGTGCCCCAAGGTATTATACTTGGCTCCCTACAGTACATAATTTACATTATCTCAGTGTTTATACTTCCTCCGATCAGATACAGGATAATTTAATCTGCTGATGATATTGCAATTTTCCTTAAGGCCGAGACCTGGACACAGTTGGGATTCTTAACACATTGTTAGAGTGTTGGGAGTGATTGTGGAGTATTTTCCGTCGAAAAACTGAAGACTATTTGTTTCGTTTTAAAATTTTGCGACATCTTGTCCTTCATTCGCATCGTTTAAATCGGATGAACAGAATTCTGTACAGGGAGCACATTCTGTGAAATATTTGGAGCTATTTTGGACTAGCATCTCAGGAAGAAAGTGTGGACGATCATAGGTAAATTCAACGAGCGGGATTACACTGAAAGAGAATGCAATTAATTAAAACATGTACGAGAAGTCCAGTACCAAGAGCTACCAAGGAGGACTACTATATTATGTAAGCTATCTCGAGTACGTGTAGTTAGTGCCACTCTATTTCAAAGAACCTCCTGCTTTGTCGACTTAAAATTCAATAGAGATGCTGTAAGGGCACCCATCTTCTTTGTTATTTTCATAGAGGGCATGCATCAAGTTCCAGTGCTATAGAATGTTTGACATAGGTATAAGCGGATGAATACCATGACGTAGTCTATATAATCTATGAGGTATTATCTCACTCCTATAATCCTCAAAGAATGCAGATCTCTTCGACACATTATTTGTTGCTGATACAGCCCCTTTCGGCATATGACATGCTTGCATGGGATGGTGTTAGTAAATCTTACTTGTGAAAGTTGGAAATTTTTCAAAAACGAATTTTGAAAATCATATAAGGTACAGATATCCGACTGATCATCTCTTCAAGTTGGCTTGGATAATGGATGTTAGACCGTTTAGGCGTTCACCAGAGGAAAAATTTGAGGTTCGCACATTCCAACGAGCATGAATATGGTACCAGGATTGAAGTCAATTCGTTGTGATGCCGGTGATGCAGAGTCAGAGGTCACATATGTTTTTGGCTCCTTATATTAAATATTAAGTTGTAAAAATTTATAGATTTTGTGACTTCCATTTCATTTGAAGCTCTGAAGGAATGCGGGTGCTTCTACCTCTTAATTTGGGACGTGGTGTTTCGTTCTGAGCATGCGCACCTGAACTTTTCAGACAGGCTTGATGCGCATGTCTGCCTGTGACGCCAGTAACTTTGTGTCCCACGTCGGAACGGTCGTCGAACGCCGTGTGCTTGCCCTGATTGAACCTGGCCGGGACGGCCAGTCAGGTATTGTTAAAGCTAGTCGTGTCCTTTATATGCTACGCCGGGAAGTAGAGCAGAGCAGAATTCTGGATGAGGAAGGTCGCTACACATTAATTCAGTTTTTCATTCATTCATTCACGTGTACAATTGCATTCCCCAAGATCTCAAATTGCTTGGTACCTTGAAGAATTTTAAGACGAAAATGAAATCATGCATAGTGAGTCAACGAGTTATTTTTTCCAACCCTGTGTCTCAGAAGTGAAAAGAGTAGGACTCATGTTTGAAGGAAAATTGTTCTTATTTTTTTTTATTACTACAGTAAAGATATGGAGCGATTCACGACAAATCTAGCTGCATCCAACAGAAATCCACTCAAATTACTCTTCCAATAAGGTACAATTAGGTCAAGTGCCACTATTAACACCCCTGTAGAAGCAGTTGTCGCCCCTCAAGAATTTATATTGGGGAATACATACATATACACCTCTTCTAAAATTACCTCTTCTTCAAGAGTGATTAGACGGAGCAACGTGCTTGACCTAATTGTGACACTCCTCGAACGGAAGTTCTGATGTTTCGGAGTTTTTGTTGGATGCAATAAGTTTTATATTGGGTTTCCCTATATTGAAATATACAGTGAATTCTAGAAAATAAACAGTGCCACATTGAGATGCTTGTTATTACATAGCATTTTATATGGTCCATCGCTTCAAGTTTATTTATATTTATTCATTCACTTGAAGAGACGCACATATTTTAATAAAAGGAAAATTAGGCGGGAATTTTATGCCTACTTGTCACTGTCGATGCCAGGAGTAAGAGTCTATGGTCGTTTCGTAGGCTTGCGCGCGTGTGTAAACATAACCCCGAGAGAGGATCGTCAGAACGTGGTAGTGATCATAGATAAACGAGACTGTTCTCGTTTATCTATGGTGGTGGTCTTCGGCGACTGAACGCCGGGCTTCAGAGAGTCCAGTTTTCCTTTGTTTGAAATAGAGCGCCATTGTTCATTGTTCTTTAAAAGTTAAGGATAAACACAAAGTCGACTAAGCTGCTCTCACATGTAAAGTTATTTATTGTATTGTATTGAATTACCTGAGGCCAACGTGAGTGTTATTTGTATCACTTATTTTTTATTAATTTGTGGATTTTACTGTATTGATGCTCCGGCTGAGAACGACCTGTTGACTTTATTCTTAATTGACCATTTAACATATTTCATACATGTAAGCGCTTTTATCTTCATTCCATTTATGTGAGTCTAGAGGTGGTTAACAATGCTACTTTGTTTGAGAATTCAGAGTGTTTAGAGTGAATGAAATGTGGATCCACAATTAGATACTGACACAACAACCCCGTTTCTTCAGAATGCCGCAACAATGCATTCCTGAACAACTATTCTATTAGGTATAAATACTATAACGAATAGGTAGTTAAATAACAGACACCACATCCTTTGTGTCATCAGAATGCCGCAATAAGGCATTCCTGAACAACTATATTATTAGGTATAAATATTATAACGAAAAGGTAGTTGAATAACAGACACCACAACCTCTGTGTCTTCAGAATGCCGCAACAATACGTTCCTGAAGAACGATATTATACGCCCAGATTATAATAATCTAATTAGATAGTAGGTGTGTGAATGGGATCCTGACCGAAGGGTTATTAAACTACCTCGAAAATCATTGTTACATATTCCTATTGCCATGTGTATTCACTCAATTGACTGTTGTATTTACCTTTGATTGCACACTAAATATGTTTTAGGATATTAGAAAGGTTATCGATCTTTGGGACCTTAATTTTATGAATAAAGCGGAGGACAGGGTTGAAGAATTTATGGAAGCTGAAGAGAGGTCAAGGTTTTTATCCTTGACTCTTTTGGTCTTAAAGTACAACCTCACTTTCACACATCGAGTCAGGTGCGGAACCCTGCCTTCCGCAACCAAATATTGTATCCATTTTTACTTGACTGAACTTCCCGTTACTGTTTCCTTATTCTCGTTCAAGTGTAACAGGGGTTATCTACACAACGTAATGCCCTATTCTCCCGCCACTAGATGATCTCTATAAAAAGGTTAGCGTTCTTTAGAGTACTTTTGAGTAGTATAACACCGGATATTTTAGAGAACTCCGTATAAGTATGCGATAGCTCACACTTTACAAACACTAAGATGGTAATTACTTGCGAAGGTTTATACCACGTAATACAAAACATTACAAAGAAAGAAAAACAAAACAAACAGAAATATCAGATTTAAAAAGGAGTTCAAATACTGATGCAGCAATAAGATGCGCCTGAGCTTACCAAGTTCAATATTAAATAGGCCAGCAACCATATTATTGCACAGCATATCATTGCACATTTTGAGAATGATAGTAAGTGGGGAAAGGCTTCTGTTATCAACATAGAAGAGATCAAATGACAGCATTCTTAAGTCAATTTTTGACGAGCTAAACCTCATACCACTCATCAAACCACAATTTGAGTATTATTTACAATGTTATATATAATCACAGCCTGAGAACTTCTCCTAGCACATAAAGGACACAAATGAAAAGTTTGTTACATTGATCTATAAACGGCCATAAATGGATTTAACAAAAACATAACGTAGGAAGAGCTTGGGAACGTTTTCAGTTTCAACAATCAAATATTGAATATGAATTATTTGAATACTCACGAAGCAAAGTCTCTCTTAAAACTTGTTTTTCAGTAATGTTTTTACATATCTTGAGTTTTTATATAAAGTAACTTAGTTAGATATCCAATAATATCGAATATTCTAAGTAAGATAGTTTTATGATGAAATTCTTAAGATTATGTTAGACATTTTTGAAAGATATTTGTTTTCATAGGATTGATCAGCAGAAACAAAATTTCGTCTATTCAAAATATTTAATTTATAGGATTTTTGTTAACAATTTTCATTTATTGGATTTTGTTATACCATTTGGATGTCTTATAATGAATGTTTATTTTATATGTCATTTGATATAAGTGGTATTTATATGACATTATTTTAATTTATTTTCAGAAGTTATAATCATTTAAGATAATTTTTTGGTATTAAATATGTAGAAGGCTAATTTTAAAATATTTAAATAAGTTTTCAGTTTCATTATTACTTTGGAAATAACAGAGGAGTAGAAAGCTTCATGATCGTTTAAATTTAAAAATTTTCCTATTACGTATAACGAATTCAAGTACTTTGTTCGCTTTATTTATGATGTAGTTGTAGCGACTAATGAACTTGAAGAGTTCTCCTGAAAGACCACTCCCAAGTCTTTAACCTCTCTATACCTTTTAACTTTGTAACCTCCAATGTGATAGTTTCCAATAAGTATATCGGCCCTCCGTAAAAATGAAACAATACATTATTTATCAGTATTAACAACCATCTCGTTCTCCCTACCTGGTTCAGGATCAAATTCAGATCACTCTGAAGATTAGGAAGTAACTGAAGCTGATACTTTGAAATTTTGTCATATATGTAAAATAAGTATGGATTCATAAATAATTCTTTCAAATATTTTGCCCAAGCTTTTTAATATATTGATAGGGCGATAATCTCGGCTATTTCCCCTCCTATCCTTCTTAAATACTGAAATAACCATAGCTTCTTTAAGCTTGTCAGGAGAACACAGAGCCAAATTAGGAATATATTTTATAGGGTTAATCATAACATTGCTTCATTCCTTGTATTATATAGGTATTTCATTTCTTTTTAGTTTTCCAAAAGCCACCAATGTCAGTCTTATTCGCCTGCTCAACTCCGCTGTCTGATTCTCTCTACCCAATCTTATTGCATGTCCAATATTCTGTTACGTTTTCACAACAACATCTCCGTAAACCTGGAAAAAAGAGTTCTTGACACTTGTATATTGCGAGTGGCGACATATGGCCTTGAAACAATGGCACTGACAAAAAAGTCTACAAGTAAACTGATGGTAATGCAGAGAGCTATGGAACGTGCGATGGTTTGTAACGTTGAAGAATGCTTCACTGTTGATTTGAATTTCAATCGCTGAAAAATGCTCCAATAATGTGATTAAACTAAGACCATTAAGAAGTTTGGAGTTTCCGCAATGAAAGTCGACGTTGTTATCGCATGCGCTGTAGAGTAGCATTGTTTTCAAGAAGTGTGCAATTTCCCAGATTTCTTTCTTTTCGTACTGTGAGGTTGCACGAAGACACACCTTGTGGTATTTTTATCGAATTAACTTACCTAATCTATGAAAATCGTGAAATATTGAATTTTTATTGTGTTTTTATTGACGTCTAATCAGAAGGCGTCTTAGTACCGGATGATCTTAGTACTGGATGATGTTAGTACCAGATGATCTTAGTACCGGATGATCTTAGTACTGGATGATCTTAGAACTGGACAATCTTGGTTCGGGACCTTTTTCTACTGGAGTGCCTTTTTGATTAGATTATCTTAATACCGGACAATCTTCCTTGTGTGGGATTTAGAGTATCTTATTACGGAACCATCTTAGTTCCGGATGCTCTACTGGTCATTTGGAACAAATTGAAACTGAAGACCTACTGATTATACGCAGAATAGAGTAACTAAGGTTAAAGATAGCATTATCACTCTGATACCTTGGAAAACAATATACCAGGAGAACCTCAAAGATAAGTCCTTATGTAAATCTCGGATCTCGAGCTTACTGTAAAATGTTATTATATTGTAAATGAGAGTCACTATTTTTATTGTAAAGTTGAAATAAATGGATAGGGAGTAAGAGTTTGCATTTTCTGTATCAGATTGACAATTTGGGATTCATTCAGGAAAGACAAGTTTTATTTATCTTTTCATTGGCGCACTATGAGGCATTTTACGAAGTAGGATGTTTCATGTGTGGACGGACAAAATCGCTAGCGCAAGCTAGAGCGTTTTAATTTCACTTCTTCTTATTTTTTTATCATAGCCTTCGCTGTGGCGGGTTAGTGATTTGGTTTCAGCTTGGTTTGAGTTTGAGTGATAAGGTGAGAAACGAAGAAATACGACAAAGAACAAAAGTCGTAGATATAATACAGAACGTGGCAGATTTGAAATGGCAATAGGTAGGACACGTGGCTCGTCAAGATCCTAACAGATGGACAAATAAACTTGCGCACTGGCGACCAAGCCAAACAAAACGCAGTGTTGGAAGACCGCAAAGGAGATGGCTCGACGATATTAGGACTCAGGCGGTATATGGATGGCATCGGATGGCACAAGACAGGTCAAAATTGAGACATCTGAGGGAGGCTTACGTCCAGAAGTGGATGAACGATGGCTGAGAAAGAAGAGTAGAAGAAGATACATGTATTATATACATAGTGGTATGTTGTTTGAGCCAGTTGTTCTCTTAGCCTTCAAACTTTTTATACTAGACAGCACATAGTTATAAGATATTTGTGGAAAGTCTACCTACAGTAGTAAAAATGCAGGTCGCGAGAGCCCGGTTCAAATACAGACTTAAAATTTTCTGCAAAAGCATCGGCAATATACTGTTCGTCGGTCATTGTTCTAGGTTATCCTCCTCGGCAGACTCCCATAGCTCAAATGACCAGAATATACTAAGATCATTAGTGATATTGCTGTCAATATTAATTTTAATAGGGGAGGGCCGAAAAGTAATGTAGTTTCTGCGCATGTCAATATTTGATTGTCATTTGTCAGCTCACAATCGTGGACAATCAAGGAACTCTCAAATACCCTCAACCAACCTTGGTTTGCAACGTATTGCTTCAACGGCACCATACAGAGCAGTTTTTTTATCGCTTGATCACTGGAGATGAAAAATGGATCCTATATGATAATCTAAAACGCAAAAGGCAGTGGCTCTCTCTAAATGAATCACCACGAAGCTGGGTTTACATCCCACAAAGGCGCTTCTGTGTGTTTGATGGAGTATACGGGGAATTGTTCATTTAGAAGTGCTGAAACCTGAAAGAACTGTTAAAGCAGATCTTTATTGTGAACAATTGTAGCGACTGAACCAATCTATAATCGAAAAATATCCGGCGATTGTCAACAGAAAAGGCGTTAATCTGCAGCACCACAAATCAAGACCGCACTGTGCAAGACGAACCTTGGAAGAAATAATGAATTGGGGAAGGAGGTACTACCTCACCTACCATACTCGCCCGATATGGCACCCTCGGATTTCTTTTTATTCCGATCGATGGTGCTTGTACCAGGATCAATTGAGGCATCTATCTTAAGACCATCTTAGTCCATGGGACTGCGTTCGGATGGATGGATAAGAAGCCCCTTGGGCGTTTTAGTTGCGTCCCAAATAACTCGGGTACTGACCATGCAGAGCCAGTAGAGGTTCGATAGTGCTTTGCTGCTACCAGTCATACGGTTGTAGGTTTTTGTACTGAAGCTGGTGGGTTCATCTCTTCGGAGTAGTTCTCGCCATGCGCGATAATAAGGCGTAATCCTTATCACACTTTCTGCCTCTTGGAGCAGACTGTGGAGACTGCTAACTAGTCACTTGGTGAAAGAGCTACGCTCACACGCCATTATACTAACTGGTAGAATTCACGCCATTTGTCGGTAATGTCCAGTATCTCGGCCGATATCGTAACCTCCTATTTGCCTTTCACTATGATTGTTAGGTCATCAGAAAATGCTTGAACATCGACTCGCACAGCGAGATTATCGCTAGCAGGTCATGGACGAGAAGAGTCCACAGTAAGGGTGGGAGAATACTCCCCTCCGGGCAGCCCTTCGCAGCCTTGAATTCGAAGACCTCACCCTGATATGAGGTCGTTATAATTCTGCTGCATAGCATTTACTGTATCCACCACAAATCAGCGGATCGATTCCTCTCGCAGAGATAGCCTCAGCGATAGAAGCCGGCATCGTATTGTTAAAAGCACCTTCAATTTTGAGAAACGCTGTTAGTGCTATCTCTCGATTATCGAGAGATTGGTTTAATTTTCTAACCAAATTGTGTAAGTTCTGCTGATTTCCCGGTCTGGAAGGCGTACTGATGAGGGCTAGGAGGACTGTCAATTAGCACCTTCACCCTCATCAATTACCTTTTCCAGACTCTTCTGCAAGAACGATGTCAAACTTGTTGGTCTGAACGATGAGGGGTCCGGTTCCTTTCGTCCCACCTTTGGTATATAAACCACATTAGGTAAGTCCAGGTTGTAGGGATAACTCCCCAAGCTAGACTTGTTCTAAATGATTTTAGCAGATGCGGAATCAATACATCCATGCCCTTTTGAAGTAGGACTGGGAAGATTCCGTCTACCGCCGGTGTTTTGAAAGGTTTGAAGGACCTTATTGCGGTCTCTGACCGCTTGTGCTGTGAATATGTTTTTGGATATTCGCCGGTTGACCTCCGTCCCCTTCCTGGGTCAGATTGAATGGTCTGGGTTGGATCTGGCGTTTTTATCTTCAAAGGAATATCCAGGGAAATCTTTGTCCGCAAGTAGCTCCAATGTTTCTTTTCTGGTGCCAGTGAAACCATCCTCCGGTCGTTTTAGCGAACCGGTTGTTCTTACTGCCTCTCTTGAGAGAATCTTGTGTATTCTGGCAGTTCCTGGGCAATCATTTATACCCCCACAGAACTTGCCTCACAAGTCTCTCCTAATGCTTCTATTGTAGAGGGTTAGAGCTTTCTTGTATTTGTCCCATTGGCCGATCGCTTTGGCTCGGTTGAAGAATCTACAAACCTCCTTTCTTTTTCATTCAGTTCGTTATTCCACCAAGATGAATTTCGGTTATTCTTTTTACATTTTAGTGGGTAGTTTTTGTGATAAGCGGAGATCATGACGGTTCAGATTTGCTCCGCCAGGATCTCCAAGTGATTCTGTTTAAATATTTTAGATATACAAGTGCTAAGGTTAGCCCGGAGTGTTTCTATACAACCAATCCAGTCTGTTTCCTTAGCATTTCTGTAGTATTCTAATCGTCAAGGACCTGTTCTTATACTGAACATTATATACCTGTGGTCTGAAAATGATGGTTCAGTAGATACCGTACAACCGGAAATCTTACTGCTAATGAAATTAGTACATATAGTGAGGTCTAAAACCTTCTATCTAATAACAAAAGTTAGTTTGTTACCTATGTGTACTACTGCTAAGCCATCTGGCAGTAAGTAATCTAGAAGTGACTCGCCTCTATGGTTGATGTCCGTGCTGTCCCATACTGTATGGTGGACATTGGCATCACATCCAATTATCAGCTGATTGTAAACTTAATCGAGATATTCAGTCCCTACACCTACCCTAAAAGTTCAAGTCTCTATCAGTGTCCACCCTAGACATTTAAGACGTTTAAGATTTCGAAAATAACAGTTAGTTGGGCGAAACGATAGCACACCGTTTCCTGGAACAAGAGCGTAAAGATAATTGAGTGTGTTGATAAAACATTTTTTGAGGCTATAGATAAACTGTTCTGCAAGAAAAGTATGGAAAAGTTAGAGAAGCGATAGAATGATTTTATCCCTCTTGAAGTAGACTTGTGTTGATGAATATGGTCAGATTTGATGAATAAGATCAAACTTGTGCTTTCTTCAGGAAACTGGAAACTTATCAACCATTGTGTTAAAACCTGTCCAACCCATTAAAAAGCTTTTTCATTAAATACTTTCTATCCTTACAAAGTAAATATCAAGGGATGGGCCCTTTAAAATTTTCATATTTGATCGGGTATAAATAAAAAACTATTGAATATTTTTTTCGAAATTATGAGTTTATCAGCAATGTTTTCAAGTATGTTCACTGGACGAAAATGTGAACGGGTTGTTTTATTAGAAAACGATCAAGTTTCACAAAATCGCTCTATAAATTGATCCACAAATTGCCGTTTCATTTCAACTGAAATTTGCACGTAAATGAATGTTTGGAAATTAATTTTTGACATTTTCCAGTTTTGCTCAAGCGTAAATCGAACAATTCCGTTAATGTCAAATATCAAACTAATTTCCTGTTAAAACACGAATGACATAAGTGTTGCCAGACTCGAAATAACCACTACTTCAAAATGGAAACCCTAGATGGCCCACTCTTTAATTTAAAATCTCAACTGTCGTGATTTCAGAGAAAATTTCAAAACGTTTTCTCCGGTTGATCCAAAGGTTTCTCAATTGGAAAATAATAAATAAACGAAAAGGTTTGAATAAACTGCAGCACCAACTCTAATGGAACAACCAAGATTTTCGTGTGGAATAAAAGATTGGACAAGTTTGACCTGTGACTTACGAGTATGATATATAACGATAATCGAGTCATACTCGTCAGAAAACCGATATAATTTAAGCAATCAAATTTTTAGTATGTGAGGTTATCAGTTTAATTCAGGATGTTCGAAATAAGTGACAAGGTTGCTTTAATAACCGGTGGTGCAGCTGGAATTGGCTTAGCGACCGCAGAAGAGCTTCTCAAGGAGGGAGCAAGGGTGAGTTTGCCTCAAAAAATAATTCACAGAAAATATATTATAATCATAATATTGAACATCTTGGAAGTATCCGGACAAAACAAAGCTCAATTGTAATTATTTAGTACATATTTTTACTTCTTGAAAATATTCATCATTTACTTATACAATCTCCATTTAACTGTAAACACTTGACTAAACATCGAGGTACACCCGAAACTAGATCACCTCTATAATTTTCGGTGATAGTAGTCCAGACTGAATTAAATCATCTTTATCTCGAGGCACTGCTAGTTCAACTTCAATCTTCATTAGTCCCCATTTATTTTCAATGGGATTGAGATCCTGTGAAGCTGCTGGTCATGAAAAGGTTGTCACATGGTGTTCTTGCATCCAAGCTTGAGCCTAGGCCGAATTATGGCATCTTGCATTATTCTGTTGAAAACGCCCCCCACTGGATATAAATCACAAGGGCGTACCCAGGATCACATCTAGGAGGGGGCAAACCATAGTCGGGTACATTTTATCACGGATTTTTTTTTTCGAAGGTGAATGAAACCGAAATTTTTAGAAAAATATGCATAATTATAACAGTGCTTTTTCAACTAGGTTATTAAAATTATTTGCTTGAAAAAAAAAGTATTCTACATGCCTTATACTATTATAATTTTTCTTGGATTTGTAGAAAACTTATTCAAAACTCTCGTTTCAATCCAGTGCTGATTTTCTTTAAAAAATTTACGATCGACGCTCATGAAACTCAACCCAGTCAATCTGTCCTCTCCCATTGTACTTCTCAGCCAGGTCTTTACCTTTCGAAGGGTACTGAAAGATCGTTCAACAGTAGCCGTAGTGGATGGAAAAGCACTTAAAATGAGGAGTGCATGATGCCTTGTTGCAGGGAAAAAATATTGGCCTCCTTCAAAAGTGCAGCCACTTCAATATCCTTTAATTTGTTCCCTGATAAATTTTTCTTTTTCCACAGATTATACCACAAATCTAATTCTGCAGAGATATCACCCAACTCAAAAAATTCCATGAGAGATTTAACGATTTTTTCCAAATCTTTTGAAGTACTTTTTAGCATGTATGAAGGATGAAGATGGGATAAGGCAAAAGCAGGTGTATTCTTGTGTGGGAATCTAACATTCAATGATAAGTTTAAAAAGTCAAGATAAGGGAAAACCAACGATAGTCTCCAGTATTCAATCGCAGCCTCAGATGGCGGATTACTTCTGTGTATTTGCTTTTAAACAATTCGTGGAACTGTTAACTCAACGCCGATTTTTTTTTCGCGATATCATGTGATTTTTTTAAGTACTTTCTCAGAAACATGTTCAATTTCTTGTCGATCCTTCTTGATGACATCAACGATTTCACCAATGGTTTCCTCACCATAATCAAATCCATAGTTTGTAGAATGGGTTCAAAAATCACAGAGTACTTTGCAATCATGACTAAACCTATAATAAAAATTGGTTTAGTTACTGCACAGTGCAACTGATAGGCAAATTTTCTTGTAGCATAGTTTCCTTCGATCGAGAGATGTTCTAGCGCATTGAGGATTTCATGAAAGCTGTTCGAAAACTTTCTGATGCTCTTGTATTTCTCAGAATATCTGGTCTCACAGAACCTTGATAAATTAGGAGCCGAAGTCCTGCGGGTTGGCGACTCACGAAAGAAGGATATTGTATCCTTAACAGTTGCAATCAAGTTTCTTATTTCCGATAGTTTGCTAGCATCATTGACCACAAGATTTAGTTCGTGGCTTAAGCAATGAAAAAATAAAGATTTAATGTAGTTTTTCCTCAAAATGGCCTGTACACCACCTTCTTTTCCAGCCATCGTAGAACATTCGTCAAATCCAAATCCAACACAATTCTCTGCTGAAAGATTTGATCAACTAAAAAACTCTGAATTGTACTAGCGATTGTTGGGCATCTTGAGATTTCAGCTCAACAAAGCCTATAAATTCCTTTCTGATTATTTGTTGATTTTCATCATAAAACCGCAATCCGATAGAAAGCTGTTCTTTTCCAGCGATATCTACTGTTTCATCGGCCATTGCAGCCATGAACCTATAATTTCATTCTGAATTTTTGGTATAGTGTAGACTGCATTTTTCCGTCTTCTATCCAAGTGATGCTTTAGCTTCAGATCACCGCAGTCAATTCTCAAATTTAAAAGGTCAAAGAAAACCCCCACATCTACTTCCTTTCCTCTAAGTGACAGATCATGAGTTTCACAAAATATGATACAAGAAATAATTGATGACAATATTTGTTTGTTTTCTTCAATTATTGATGACAATATTTTTTTGTTTTCTTCAATTATCTTTTGGTGACCACTTTGCGACTGTACATCAACTGGAATATTTTCAAGGTATGCTTTTGCAGTAGCTGTTGAAGTTTTGTGGTAGTGACTGCCGACGTGTTTTCTACAATCTTCATGTATATCTTTAAACTTCGTGTATGATCTTACCATGAATGACCCCAAAACTCCTTTAACTAACAATAAAATTTAATAACGATTAATTTTTTTGCTTCAAGGGGGCAGCTTCAAGAATTCATCGCTGAGGATATTATAAGAGATTATTTCAGTATGGAGAGGCCCAATAAAATCGATTTTTTATTTTTGTGCAGAGTTATGCTAGAGTATTCATATATCTTTTGAGAGATAACGCAATTGCTCTTGTTGTATTCAAACAAGACGACCTTAATCTACGTCATATCTACAATGATCATGTTACCGCTGATATGACAATTGAAGAGTTTAAAAGAATGTGTTAGATATGCTGGAGGCAACCCAATGGATTTTTATTCATTTTGAAGAATTGTGACATTGGTAATAGACGATATAAAGTAGGCTTTGATCATTTCATTCAATTGGAACAGTTATAAATAGAATAACCTGACCAGTATCTGTTCAATATCTGATCAGTACCTATTGAATAACCGTTTCTTATCTGATCACTATCTGTTTAGAATGGAAAAATTATCGAAGAATAGGTACTATCAAGCAAAAGAAGCTGAAAAGGAAATTCAGAAGAGAAACATAATTAGGGGAAAAGTAAAATTTATTGAAACAAGCAGATTTCTTACAAGAATCCATGTTGAACCAAATATTTAATAAAAAGTGAAGAAAAAATTAAAACTCCACGGAATGAAATTCAAATAATAAGGGAAGAACCTTGGAAATCAAAATTGATGAGATGAAAATTAATGATGTGACCAAAGAGAATGAACAAAAAAAGAGACCCTTCAAAGCGATTTCTAGTTATAGGAACGTCACTGGGGAAGAGGTTGCTTTTTTGATTGATGAGGAAGATCTATCGGGAGTTGATGAAGTCTTACAAGAGGATAAAGCAACCAGAACTATTGATGAAGAGGAGTATTCTAGAATAGTCCATTATCTAGAAAGTATATCAGAGATTCATTGGCAGATACCTAAG
The DNA here is from genome assembly GCA_034642435.1 of Megalocaria dilatata. Classification (NCBI taxonomy): domain Eukaryota; kingdom Metazoa; phylum Arthropoda; class Insecta; order Coleoptera; family Coccinellidae; genus Megalocaria; species Megalocaria dilatata. The sequence continues at coordinate 39,875,366 of CM067859.1, read as the reverse complement.
GTGCTTTTGATCATAAATATGGTATCAGACATGATAATGTTATTGAAACATTTTTTATAGGGAATTCTCGTATCTATATAGATGATAACGATTTCAACACACAGAATAAACGCTATAGAGGAACTCCTGGCTTATATGAATTGCTTTTCAAAAAAGCACCAAAAGATTTCAGGAAAGAGACTTGGAAATCTATAGGGAAATTCTCTTGAAAACGAACGCACATAAGAGATATTATCAAAGAAATCAACAAGTTGATGAAAATAAATTACCTAAATACAAGAAGATCATAGCCCCATTGATTAATGTATCTGATAGTCCAAGATCTTTAAAAGTCGGATATGGTCTGTTGGATAGAAAGGGGATGCAGAAAGAAGTAAACGATAATTCCATTGATTACGTGTATTGGGATGATAATAATGAGCTCGTTGATCGATTACGATTATTGATAGCATTAAAACAAGTTGGTAACAATAGTCATAGGAACGAAATCATTAGTATAATAGAAGAACTTGAAGAAACTGGTATCATAGAATGAAGATAAAAAGAAAGCCATCAGAATAGACGGTGATGTTGTTGATGAAATCCATAAACCAGTCTGGATAAATTTCAAAAGACGTCATGTTCTCTTGAAATCTTTGAGAGATTTATTTCAAGCTGATTTAGTTGAAATGGTACCATACTCTAAGGAGAACAGATACATACTTATGGTAATAGATACATAATTATGATAATTAATTGCTTCTCTAAATACTTGTGGGCTTTAGATACATACTTATGGTAATTAATTGCTTCTCTAAATACTTGTGGGCTTTTTCCTTGAAAAATAAATCTCCAACTGAAGTTACTGCTAATATTGAAGCCGTATTTAAGGGCAGAAACCTAAAAATCTGCAGACCGTATATCAAAAAGAAATTTTCAATCATACCTTTCAACATCTCATGAGAAAATATAATATTAAGCACTATTGCAGCTACAATGAGAAGAAGGCATCAATCGTTGAAAGATTTAATAGAACTATAAAACATGTGGATGTGAAAAGAATTCAACTATCGTGGAAAGTACCAATGGATTGATTTCATAACCGATTTGATACAGAGATATAATAATAAAGAGCATAGAAAAACTGGTCGGCAACCAGTAGAGATCAAAGAAATATGAGGAGGCAATGACGAACTTTAAGGGTGCAGCTTAAAGTGTGTTATTGAATGAATACTTCAAATCTCAAGACCCAATAAAGGAAATAAAAATTAATAGAACAGACATATAATGAATGTTCATTATAGCATTGAGTTAATGAAAATGTATGAAACATAGGAATTATAACCTCAATCATTTCGTTCATAGGCCGTTTCTTGGAATATCGGATAGCAAAACATATAAATGAATAAATATATTACTTCATTCAATTCAAAAGAAGGATACTTAGTCGATCATTTTGTTCTTTCAATGATTCACGATGAAATATTGTTTATCTTCAGGTTGAAGATGCTAGAATAGTGAGATCAGGAAGTGTGAAATAACTATTTATTTCACACTTCCTGATCTCACTATTCTAGCAATTTCACAAGAATTCCTAGAGTACGATGCGTTTCAATAATACAATATCTTTTTCTGGTACTGAGTTTTTGGTACGAAACAGACTCAGAAAATAATTATATTTGGCCCCAAAAAGGCACTGTAGAAAAACATCCAATTGGTTCAAGAATATGTATTTTATACACGGTGTTCTTGAGATTGAGTTCTTTCTTTCGACAGAAAGTACAATTCATCAAAGTAAACTATTTTATTACAAATCATGTAAGTTAAATTTGAAAACGAAGCTATTTGAATGATGTCGTAGATTTGAATAATTTTCACCTGACATTTTAGTTAATAAAAAGAACTTGCCACTTAGTCCACCTAATAAATTGAAAAAAGCATCATTCAGACATTATTACAGATAATACCTGGAATTTATTCTCCAGAACCTCTACAGATTTGAATATAAATAATTCTCATGAAAACATTTAGAATTAAATTTTTAAAAAACAAACCCTAGTTAACACTGTATCACTTTATAGACGTATATATTATCACCACAGGTGGAAATTAACTAATACAGAATCAAAATAAATATCAAGTAATGATAAAATTATTTAGACACCTTATATTACTCTGTCAAGAAAGTACCGGGAATTTTCAATTAAAACAACATTTTTACATTTAATCGTCAAAATTTATTGGGTCGCCTTCAAAATAGGCTCCATTTGCTCCATTACATCTATGCCAACGGCACTTCCAATTATCGAAACATTTTTTATAGGCGCTTTCCGGGATGGACTTTAGCTCTCGCGCCGAATTTTGTTTTATGGCTTCAATCGACTCAAAACGGGTGCCACGAAGGGGCAATTTTAGTTTTGGGAAGAGGAAAAAGTCGCAGGGAGCCAAATCCGGTGAATACGGTGGTTGCTGAAGCACGTTTGTTGAGTTTTTGGCGAGAAAGTCAGTCACAATCGTAGCTCGGTGAGAAGGTGCGTTATCGTCATGCAAAATCCATGAGTTGTTCGCCCACAAATTTGGCCGCTTCTTACGGATACGCTCACGCAAACGTTTCATAACGCCTAGGTAATACTCCTTGTTTACCGTCTGACCCTCTGGAACGAATTCGTAGTGCACCACGCCACGGATATCGAAGAAAACAATGAGCATCACCTTCATTTTCGAGCGGCTTTGGCGTGGTTTTTTCGGTTTCGGCTCATTTTTTGCCACCCATTCCGATGATTGCTGGCTTGTTTGCATATCGTACTCGTAGACCCAGGTCTCATCACCAGTTATAATGCGTTCCATGAATGTAGAATTGGAATTACAGCGATCCAGCATGTCTGAAGCAACCTGTTCGCGATGACGTTTTTGACGAAAATTCAGGTCTTTCGGTACGAGTCGTGCGGCCACCTTTCTCATGCCCAAAATATCAATCAAAATCGTACGTGCGGACTAGTGGGATATCTTAAGATCATGTGCTATCTCTCTCAAGCTGGTACGACGGTTTTCCAGCACCCTTTCCTTAATTTTATCGACGTTATCTTCGATCGAAGCCGTCGATGGGCGACCACTTCACGACCGTCCTTGAAGGCTCTGTACCACTGATATGCACGAGTTTTCGATAGAGCATTATCACCAAAGGCCTTTTGCAACATTTTCAATGCATCGGCACACGAAAATTCATTTGCAACACAAAACTTTAAACGAATTCTTTGCTCAACGTAATCACCCATAGTAAAAATCGGCACGCACTCTGACATCGACTGACTTAATCAGCTGTTGCAAACACACTAGTTGACAGATCCCGCTCAAGCTTGGCATAGTAATTAAGGACAGTGGTACCAACCCAGGAAAAAAAATTTTTACCTGCCTCATTGCCCCGCCAGATTTAAATCGATAATTCCCGGTACTTTCTTGACATAATGTACATACATGTTTCTATTGGATGTTAAAGAATCACAAGTTCCATCAACAAAAAATGTTCAACATATAATTCAAAAAGGGCTTTTCGTATTTTTGCTTTTTAAAGAATATATATCACATTCTCCAGAGAAAGAACCTGATAAATTCGGACCCAAATTTCAGTAAAGTTATTTGAATGAACAAAATAATCATTAAAAATATAAAAATATCTTTTTTTCTCCTGACATTTCTGCAATAATTTTTGGATTTTTGGATTTAGACATTAATTTAATTCAATTTTTACGACTAGCCATTCAACAAATATTTCAGGTGAAGATAAATGTAAGGGATCATACATTTATCTTCTTTAGAAGATGTTCTGGAAAATCCAGAATAGATGGTATTGCTTCTTTCTTCAAAATTTTCGTCTTGCAGGGATTGATATAATAATTCTCTTCTCTGAAGTGTTAACTACACATTCCCTCTGTAGTAGATTTGTAGCCTTTTCTTCTGATGTTTGCCACCCGCTTACTTTTCATTAATTCAACATGAAATTTTTAAGGGAAAATAAACAACAACAAATGAAAAAGCACGCAAAAACTTTTCACTTCACGTCAGTGCTTTTCAACATTTTTGAACATAACTACACAGTTATCCGCTGCATATCAGGAGGAATAATGTAAAATGTTTATTTATTGTTCACAAACACTGGATAAACTGCGGGAAAACTAGAAAATATCTCGTTAGAAATAATATAAACAATACAAGAAGCCAATGATTTGCTTCTACTCGCTCTATCCTTCATGAGAACTCTTTTTCACGTATGTTGACAACATTGAAAGTCATGTATCTGACCGTCGGTCCATATGTTATTACTTCTATGATATCGAATTTATTTTTGAATGCTTTTCCAATAAGAGGTTTCATTTGGATAATGAGAAAACGAGTATGTTTTGTGGAAAATCAATGGATGTTCATTGCATTGTGAAGAGGAAGTTACACCATTCACAATGGAAAACAATATCAGCCAAATGGCCGCGTGACACCAAAGAAAAAAGTCTTAAGATATTAAATCACAAGATCTTGGTGGCCAGTTGTGATCCACTCTTCGAGAAATAACACGGCTAGGAAACTTTACTTCCAAAATTACGATTGTTTCGTTTCTTGTATCTCACGTAGCGCCGTCTTATTGAACAAAGCCTCGTTCAATATCTTCCAATTCCACCCATGAAAAATCATTAATCAGTGCCCTGTCGCAGCGTGTATTGTTCCATTTTTAGTAATGGCGTAGTTTTTACTTGTCAGCTTTCAAAAGATGAGAGCTTCAAAAGTGACAGCTGCTCAGACAGTGGGCTATTCAAAATGAAACCTCTTATTGGAAAACCCCTTTCAAGCAAAACTTGTGATTTTATGTGTGTATATATTCTATTAGATATAACAAAAAGATTAATACAGATGTAAAAAAGTAACAGTTTTCAGGGAGTTGCGATTGCAGATATAACCAAAGAAGTTGGAGAAAAAGCTGTCGAAGCATTGAGAACAAAATATGGACATGACAAAGTAATTTTCGTATATACTGACGTGGCCGATAAGAAAAGTTTAGATGGTGAGTTGACAGAAACTAAAAATGTTTCATCGAAGTAAGTAGCAATAAGGCAAAAGTAACAAAAGATAATTATCAAAAAATTTCCGCCAGAATTACCCATGCAAAAATAAAAAATTAAGGGAATTGAGAAATAGAAATACAAATAGAATTTATTTGAGCTTGATACATTACAAACAAAAAAAATTAATTTTTAAAAAGTTACAAGGTGCGTTAGAGTATTTACCTCTATAATTAAGTATATAATGAAAAATGTTAAAATCACACTAAACATGAAATACAATTCAACAAATAACAATGGCAACTGTCTTAAGAACAATGAAGAATAATATTTGAATTAAAAAATCTGACATTAAAAAATCTAAATTTTAAAATATAAAAATTCTCGTATGAAAGATAATATATTTTTCGTTAAAAACACTTTTAGTTTTTACTCTAAAATATTTCTGCTAAGGTTCTTTCAGTTTTGAGGAAGTTTGTTCAGCAACTTTATATCCATAAAGTTGAAACAATGATCCGAAAACTTTTTCCTACTGATTTATCCTGATGCATTGGCGATCGCTTTTTTTGAATAATTGAAACAAATAAAATAGTTTGAAGGGTATATTCTTCAGAAAAGGTTCTTTTTCTATTTTAAATATTAACACTAATTTTATGAAACTTCTACAAAATTTCATTCAAAAAATTTTCTGAAATGAAGAAAAAATCGAATCAAAATATCTTATGAACACTTTAACTATTTAAGTAGTAGAAATCTCAACCATCACACAACACTCAAAAACATAAAGGAATCTATAGAATATAAAGAATATGGAGCAAAATTTCATAACATACTCAGCATATACATTTGTTTCATACCTTTTGAATAAAAAATTCCATATCAGAAAATGCATTATATTAATATATTTCCTATAAAATTCTCAAAAACATTTTAAATATTAAACAGATTTATTCTGTTAACCTCCTACAAATTTTAATTTCAAAAACTTTTAGAATTAAATTTAATAAATACCTTAAGAAACACTGTTTCAATTTAGTAGACATATAGATATAACACTTATTACACAGCGCCAAAAAAAAATAAAAGAATTCCAAGAAATATAAATTATCAATTGAAATTTTACTAAATAAATACTTGAAGGGTACGAAAAACCTTGTTTAATGAAAACCAAATTCCTTTCCCTTCAATTATTTCTTTGAATTCTTTTATTTCCTTTTGGTACTGTGTAATAAGTGTTAATTCCATATAATCATATATAAGGAGTATGAGCTATGGTGACAGCTATTACCATAGCTCGTACTCCTTGTTTATGATTTTTGGTACAGATCAGCCGAATTAATTTATTCTAATTCTATATGTCTTCTAAATTGAAACAGTGTTTTCTCAGGTATTAATTTAATTTAAGTCTAAAAGATTCGAATTAGAAATTGTTTGAAATTAAAAGTGTAGAAGATTAACAGAATAAATCTGTATGATATTTAAAATTTTGTAATAATCCTTCTTTCAAGAAAGAATTTATTATTTTATTATATTTTCTATAGATTTCTCTATGTCTTTAAGTGTTGAGTGATGTTTGAGAATTTTATATCTCTACTGAAATAGAAACAAATTGATTCAAAATAAATTTAAGAACTCTTAACCTTACAATCGAGGTGCCAATGCAAAATATCAAAAAGAATAGGAAAAACAATTTTTTTTATTAAACATAAACTCATGATATTGAAAATAATGCAACTCTTTAAAAACCATAGAATATAATTAACTCTTTAATATAACCACGTGTCTTTTCAAGCAGAATATTCCATCAGAAGAAAAGCTAATAGAAAAATGGCGAAAAGCACTAACGTGACATCAGGAGCTTCTGAGTGCCTTTTCATATCACTGACGATCCTCTCGAAATTTTGTTTTAGCTTTCTTCTCTTTATTTTACATATTGATGATGAATTTAAACTCAATCATATCTGTGGTTTCGGTAGCGTCCAAAGCTGCTCTGCTTCACATGATCCGTGAAATCAAGAGCTCTCGAATTTTATTTATTAACTTCCACAGAACAGAGGATGCTATAAGTGTTTGGAATATTGGATTTTATATACTTTGTGTAGTTGCAAGCATTACAGTTAGTCCATTTCATTGACTTTGTGGCATCTTGCATGTGAGATATGTAAGGATTTCTCGAATTTGCTCAGAATAATTTGTCTAAATAATACCATCGACAATATCTCACGGTGCATGCATTATGACCGTAGATAGATCGCGTTTTTCAGTTATTTTATTAAAACGTTGTAATTGAATCTGATGTATTTATTTACTACATTCGAGAACATCTCCAATAAAAGGTGTTTCATTTCGGACCAACACTCGTACATCGAAGGAACGCTAGATCGATCAAGAACGTTGTACGTAAAAGTATGTAAAGGGTTTTCCAATAAGAGGTTTGTTTCATTTTGAATAGCTCGCTATTTGGGCAGCTGTCACTTTTGAAGCTGTCATATTTTGACGTTTGACAAGTAAAAACCACGCCAGTACTAAAAATGGAAGATAAACGCTTCAACAACGCATTGAAGTGGTTAAAATTCACTACAAGAATGGTGAACATTTTGCATTTACGGTCCACTAAACTAAAGCACTTTTGGGTCAACGTGAAATCCAAAAATGATTGTTGGAAAGCCTCTTCATCCTCAACTTGTCACTGTTTAATGAGGTTTTTGGACTGGCGGTGTGATTGAACCTTGCGCTTCCAAGCTATGATTAATGATTTGTCATTAATTGGAAAATATTTATGTGGACGACGTTTATTTTCAACAAGACGGTACTACGTGCCACACAAGCAACGAAACAATCGCAATTTTGCACGAAAAGTTTCCTGGCCGTGTTATTTCTCGTGGCCTCCGAGATCTTCTGATTTAATACCTTAAGACTTTTTTCTTTGGAGCCACATGAAAGTTAAGGTCTGTGCCAATGCTCCCCAGTCGACTCAAGACCTTAAAGATGGAATTCGTGAAGTTATTGAGGACATAAAGCCGCAAATGTGCGAATTGGTCATGGAAAATGTCATGAAAAAGATGTGGTGCTGCAACTTTAGCCTTGGCGGCCATTTGGCTGATATTATTCCCCATTGTTAAATTGTTCTTTGCAATAAAATGAAAATCCATTATATTGCCACAGAACTTGAGCCTAAGTATAAGTTCTGACCGACCCAGAAGTTCTGAAATAATAACCGTCGACAACCGCGATTGTTTGGTGAGTGGGCGTTTGGGAGATGACTTAAATTTTGGCCGCAATATCATATTTTACAACGAGGTATTAACAAGCACCATAATCGTATATGGGACGATGCCAATCCACACGAGGTTCAACAATGCATATAAAAAAAGTTACTGTTTGGTGTGCTAACAGTAATGCGAAGACGCCATTGGTCCGTACTTTTTCGGAAATGACTTTGATGAGGCCATACTCAACAATGGCAAGCACTACCGAACCGTTATAACCAAATATATGACTTCAATTTCAACTATATGGAAATAAAGGACATTTGTTTCTAGGAGTACTGCACTACTTGTCATAGAGCAGACACCACGATTGACAGTCTGCATGGGTGATTTGAGATTATGCTTATTTCTTGCAAATGTTGGCCTCCGTGTTCGTGCATTTGCCTCTGCTATACTTTTTCTTGCGGGATTTACTGTAATCGCTATTCTATGTCCATAATACGTAAAAAAGCGATAAGCTTAAATTCAATACTACCAATGCTGTTACTAAAATTGAAAATTGGGCCGCTCAATTTTCTATCAACGTGAGAACTAGCTGTGGACATTTCGATGTTATATCCCATACATAATGGCCTTGACGTATATTTCAAATAATGTCGGGTATCACTCTCACAGAAGAGATGGTTGAGAGATACCCAACCAACTTACGAACTACCTTCGCAAGATCTAACCTTACCCCCTCCAATGATGAAAATATTGTCCCATTCTCCCGCTATTCTCTTCAAAAAATCATTATCGTCTACCACTCTCCCTTCCGAATGGTTTTTCGCACTCATCACTCCATACTATAAAGATGGTGATAGAACATCACCAAATAACTACCGCCCAATTATTCTTCTTTCCTCTGTATCTGAAATCCTGAAGATAATTGTTAGTGACCAGCTATTGTATATTATTCTTGAAGAGCAAAAGGGTTTTGTTGCAGGGTGCTCAACAGTAACCAATTTGTATTTCTGACTGGACTAAGGCGTCAGACTGCTCTTTTTATATTCGAATTGTTTCTTTGGACTTTTCGAGAGCCTTTGACGGTGTACCGCATCACTGTCTAATTGCGAACCTGGAGCATCTGGGGATCAGAGGTAACCTGTTATACTGGCTCGAAGCTTCCTTATCAGATATATCTCCATAAATGACACCACACGTCTTGTTAGGCATCTCATAAGGTTCTATTTTAGGACCTTTTTTTATCCCTCTGGCATATATGCCAAACTTGCCACGTATCTCGAAGTCCTCTTCCTCTTTCTTTTTCTGTGCTGATGACTCTAAACTTTACAACTAACCGCTATCGTCCACATAACAACTTTAGAGAGACCTCGACACTTTGAGTGATGCCGGGATTGATTGATAGTATATATAGTGAAATGCAACTCAAAGTGCCAGTACACAGGAGCTCAGTTAAAACCTGTCCAGAGCCATTGCGATCTTAGTCTAACTGTGTCGCATGATCTCACTTGGCAATTTGAAATATTGCCAGTATATCAAAATAGCCTGCGTATTTCGGAATCAACGTAGGATTTCAATCCCTAAGATATACTCAATATAAGTAGTCTGTGTGTAGACTTGGTGTTTGAATTATTATTAGATATAACTAATAATATAGAGCAACAAACTAGATAAGAATTAAGTGGACTGTATTGAATGTTGAGCCTGGTTTCAGGGATTGAAAGAATACTACAAGTATAGAAAATATATTGAAGTATGAAATGATGAAGTATAAAATATGTGTCATAAATGATAATGTATACAAAATTAACTTACTGTACTTCTTCTGTGTGTGCTGGAAGCCACCGGTGCAGTGGAACCGTTTGGGAATACTAACTGCTTGAATGTGGTTGTCTTCTGTTTTGAATGAATAGTTGACTGAAGAGTGAAGAATTACACGAAATTTCGTCTATGGTTTCTGTGGTTATTCTTCTTTCATAGAGAAATTAGAAGCAACCACGGTGGAAAGATTATGCTTCATATAACAATATTGGAAGACTATAGAATTTACATGCGCAAACACTTTGCGCATGAGATTACATGTTGTGGCGACAGTTTGTGCCTTAACAAACTAGACGAATTAACTATTTGTTCATTATATCCCTTCAAGGTTACAACCACAAAACATATGGTTTTCTGTATAAAACATATACACGACCTACTATGGAGTATGCCGGACCAGCTTGGTGGTGTCCAACGTTGGGCTACCCACCAATCTCACAGCCCTCAGCACGCTTATTACGAGGAGCGGTTGCAAATATTTGACCTCTCAACCTTCGAGCATCGTCGAAGTCATGGCAACCTATTTTTCACTTTTCGTGGAGACTCTAAGGCCATTTCGGCGAATAAGTCAAGAATATTTACACCCTGAACAACAACAATTTCCAGGGTCATCACCTGAAGCTGACCATGAGTTTTTCAGATCATCCCTAGGATAGGGCGTCTTATTCAGTAGTGAACACCCTTCCGAGGTCAATTGTGGGAGCCGAAACTGTGCTTTAAAAAACAGTTAGGACAGATGGAGGGCTGCACCTGATGGACGATCATCCCAATAACTTTTACCGACCTCTACACAGCAATTAGTACTTAAGAATAAACTTATTGTTAGCGATGAGCTTTGTTTTCCATTTTTTTTTATTGAGTTTTATAGATTAAGCCTCTACTCCTAATATTAAATAAATAAATAAATAAACACCCCACACAACTTATTTTATTCCATTTCAACATCTATCCTCTCTTATTGAAAAACTCTATACAACTTTTGCTCGAATGATGGTCTAATCCTTCTATCAATTTTCTGGTGATTGTTCAAAATATGTTATTCTGATGAAAGCTGAATATTGTGAACTTTTTTAATTACTTTAAAATAAAATTTATTTTTGTTCCATATGTTGATATTGTATCAAATTTCAGATGCTTTCAAACGCACATTGGCTGCTTTCAACAACATCGATATTGTGGTTAACAATGCTGGAGTTTACAATGATAAAAATTATGAATTGTGTATTGGAGTAAACCTGGTAGGTATTTTTGGGTTACCAAAGAAGTAACATTGAAAGAGTAATTTAGTCTTGACGAGTCTATTTCCTTGATTGAAATTTCAATTTGATTACTCAGTCGAAAATAAGAAGTGATTTTATGAAAAACCCCCCTATATCTCCGTCACTGATAAGAATCAGTGAGTTCATTAATATGTATGTTACAATGTCTCGATACCTTGAACTTTCTATTACCATAGCTCATACTTCTTTTTATTGATTTTGGTACAGATGAGCCGAAGTTATTTATTTTAATATGAAATTGCTAATTCTGAGCATTACGGCAAATTATGGTCTGATTTGAGTATGAGGAAAGTTTCCTCTGCGTTAGTAACGTGAAAATATCGAGAATACATTTCTTTACTTGAATTAACTCGCAATGTCTTGTATGTATTTTGCATACTCTCGATGGCGCTAGTGTAATAATAATATATTTAGGTCTCTGTGTATAGCGAATATAGATACTTGACAGATTTGGAGTCACTAGCATTCATTGCACGAAAACCAATCAGTTTGAAACATGCGCATGTCTGCAATTTGCCTCTGTTATCTACAAAACCTTATCGAGTTTGTTTGAGTATTCAATTGTTATACAGATGTATATTACACTGTCTCGATTTCTAGAACTTTCTAGTTAGACTATAGCTCGTACTTCTTATTAATGATTTTGGTACAGATCAGCCGAATTTATTTATTTTAATATGAATCAGTGAGTGTTTTAATCACCAAACGATTCAGTTTATCCAAAAACCTCCATGTACTGAATTTAATTCCAACCCACCAAATTTTGACAAAGATTTCGCTAGTTTATTGGATTTTGGAGGTCATGTTGAAGAAGCGCTGCGTCCATGTGGTGCATTTTAGGACCTAAATTGATGTGAAGTTTTCTTCATATTTTGTCCTGAAAATATATGAACGATAAATCCGGACATCCTGTACATATATAATAGGAAATATAGTTGAACAGAGGCAATCTGAAATAATCATGAACCAAATATCGCATCAGAAAATTACATTTATTCATCTTACTTCGATGACAAATGTAAAAAAGTGACAAAATTTTAGAATTAGATACCAATATTGCTTTTAAACTGAACCAAACAACTTTATTATTTAATGCGAGAGACTCAATCACAAATATTTAAAAATAGGGAGTTAACGTATTCAACTCATAATAGCAAATACATAGGACAGACAGAACATTCATCAAAACAACATTAAATTAAAATAAAATGAATTTTGCCATAAACAAACAATTTTCTGAACGATATAAAAATTTTCATGTACAATGAAAAGCAAGGAAGCTTAACTATTTGTAGTTTGTTGAAATTCTGGAATAAGTACATAATTAAAATAATCTATGATACGAGAAAAACAAATGTTAACTTCCGCTATTTTATTGATTTACACGAAAATTGTTTTGTCATACCATGACTTCATCAGGTGAGTATTAAAACTGAGGTATACAATGCAAAACATGACCTTAAATACACAGTTCGGGTACAAAAAATGGAGGGGTGGAAAGAGATGGTTTACAATCAATGAAAAATATTAAGTAGGGGGGATCTGTTTAAATCTATTTTATTGATCATTCAATAAAATTTGTCTTTTATTATATCTATTCATCTCTAAAGTTTCTGATGGATTTAGTTTCTGACTTTTGTTTTCGATATATACAATTTCATAGTTCATATTAAATATTAAAATTATGACCAGTCTCTAACAAATAGTTGGCATAAGTTGAATTTGGTTTATTATTAATATAACATTTTTCAGGTTCTCGTATCCTTGTTTGGAATGAACGGCCTCTCTGTCCCACATATAGACATGGGCAATCACTACATGCTAACTTACAAACTCCTGATTTTTTGTTTTTAGGAATGACGTCTTTATTATTTTTTATTAAGCTGCCTAAAGAATGAATTGTTTTTAAAAGAGATGGTATAATTTTCTTTTTTCTTTAAATATCTAGAAATCTTTTCAGATTTTAGGCCTATGTAAGTTAATGAAATGAATTTTGTTTCGTTTGAATTTTGAAATTTTGGATATACAAGTGATATTGCTATCTTGTAATTTATTCTATCAAGTAAATTAATTATCTATAATTAATCAATGATTTCAATCCGTTGATTATAGATAATTTACTTGATAAAATAAATTACAAGAAAGCAACATCACTTGTATATCCAAAATTTCAAAATTCAAACTAAACAAAATTTATTTCATTAACTTACATAGGCCAACAATCTGAAAAGGTTGCTAGATATTCATAGAAAAAAGAAAATTATAACATCTCTTTCAAAAACCATTAATTCTCTAGGCAGCTTAATGAAAAATAATGCTGACGTCATTCCTAAAAACAAAAAATCAGGAGTTTACAAGTTAACATGTATATATTGCCCATGTGTATATGTGGGACATACAGGTCGTTCATTCCAAACATGGATACGAGAACATGAAAAATGTTGTATTAATAATAAACCAAATTCAACTTATGCCAATCATTTGTTAGGGACTAGTCATAATTTTAATATGAACTTTGAAATATTACATATCGAAAACGAAAGTCAGAAACTAAATCTGTTAGAAACTTTAGAGATCAATAGATATAATAAAAGACCAATTTTATTGAATGATCAAATAGGTTTAAACAGATCCCCTCTACTGAATATTTTTAATTGATTGTAAACCATCTCTATCCATCCCTCTATTTTTTTTGTACCAGGGCTGTGTATTTAAGGTCATGTTTTGCATTGTATACCTCAGTTTTACTACTCACCAGTCATGGTATGACGAAACAATTGTCTTGTAAATCAATAAAATAGCCGAAGTTAACATTTGTTTTTCTTATATTGAAGATGAATTTCAGTCAAGTAAAGACCGAGACAATAAAAAAATAATCTAAATATGATGATCAATCATATAGATCCTTGAAAATCCAAAATATTAAATATAGTTAAATAAAATCTGTAAAACAATTATTTTACTGCACCTTAATTTTTAACACTTGTTTGTATTCTTATCATTGCTTTGTGTCTTAACTCTCATGAAATTCAATGTCTTTTGTTAAGCTTTCAAGTAACTGAAGATGAAGCAATACTTCGAAAATCTAGTCATAAATATAACTAAACATTTGACTTCTTCAGGCAGTAAAACAGTAATTTCAGAAAACTTTTAATTTAATTAATTATGATCAATTACCAAATGACGGCTGAAACAGTTCATACTTAATAAATTGATTCATTAGTGTTGCGTTAATCCCTTCGACTAGAAATCAAATAAAACCCTCTCACGTTATTGTTCATTGTGTTGAGTTGATTTAAAATTAATATATATCATATATTTTACCTTCAATATTAAATATTGGAGAAGGTCAGTAAATCTACAGAAATATTATGAAAATCTCTCATTATCTGCAAATGAATTAATAACTACTCAAATTCTTTGATTTATTTATTAGTATGCAGGGTCCTGTTATAGTGCATTGTAATTCCATAGCTGCTGAATCAGACATCTTAGAAATTTCGTGCGAAAACATATTCCTTGTTCTTTCATTTTATATCTCAGGAAATTATTTTGTAATATCAGAATGTTCCCGAAATAATTATTCAACAAATTGGTGATTTTTTAAATGGATATTTTCAAATATAAGTTTGTTCGGAAAGTAATTTTGTTTTTTTCCGAAAGAGGATGTAATTGTATTTTTTTGAACCCAACTTCACACTTAAACCGCATAATCATTATATGTTCTGGGAGTTGATAAAGCAAGGCTGTGTGTGAAGAACTTCAATTAATTCTACGTAGTAGTTTTTGGTTGGTGCCCTCTTAAATATGGAGAGCAATAAGCAGCATTTTTGTCATCTTTTACTTTTTACTATAGAAAAGGTAAAAATGCTGTTCAAACCAGAAAGAAATCAACCGATGTATATGGAGAAGATGTGTTAATAGTACGCCAGTGCCAGAACTGGTTTGCAAAATTTTCATCTGGCAATTTTGATGTCGAAGATGCATCTCGTTCCGGAACCCAGTTGAATCTGATATATAAATCCATGATAAAGGCATAAGTTGATGCAAATCGACGAATAGTAGCACGTGAAATCGGTGAGAGGTTCAATTTATCGAATTCAACTGTTTATGATCGCTTGAAAGGTCTGACTTTAACCTCGAAGTTTGATATATGGGTTCCTCATGTTCTCACGGAGAGAAATTTGTATCGTCGCGTTGACGCCTGTGATTCGCTTCTCAAACGTCACGAAAATGATCCATATTTGCCTCATTACTGGGGTCTAAAAATGGGTTGTATATAACAATGTGGATATATAACATATATAAATTAAGGAATTGGTTTTTCTAATTGTATACAGTTTGAAAGCAGAACCGTTGATGCATGGAATCCTTTTAAAAGGATTGAATGAGGTTTAAGGGCTATAAATCTGGAAGTCCGGCAAACGTTGAAGTATCGTTTAGTTCCACGTCTTTCTGTCGGATGTTGAATGTTTGGTTCCAATTCATTTCACACTTCTTTTGGGTTGACAGTTCGGAAGATGCTTTTCGCTGTTAGTTATGACAGCTACTGGAGACAATAGATTTTCTATGCATCTTGGTTGTATCTATAGTATTAACTTAATTCATTTTTCGCACTTCCAGATAGGAGCAATTCATTGTTTGAGCTTGGCCATCGATAAATACCTACCGACATATAAATCTGGTTCAGAAGCAGTGGTAATTAACACGGCTTCTGAAGCAGGAACCTTCGTCTATCCTTTCATGCCGATCTACTCAGCTACAAAGAGTGCCCTGATAAGTCTAACCATGTCTCTGGGAAACAGAGTATTCTATAACAGGAACAAAGTGAAGGTGGTTGCAATTGCACCAAGCCTCACCACGACTAATCTAATAACAAAATTACAGGAAGACTCTTTTAATGACTTATGCTTCGAGTATTTGGGCAAAGATATATCAAAATACACCAACCAAACGTGAGTATATTTTATGATTATACAAAACATTAACTCAGAAGTAACCCAGTGGGTGTAGTAATAATAGAAAGGTTGGCTAAAAAAATTAAATTCTTTGAAAATTAATTGAAATACAAAAAATAATTACTCAGAAGCAACCCAGAGGGTGTAGTTCTAATAGATAGGTTGGCCAAAAAGAATGACATTTTTCAAAAATTGATTGAAATACGAAAGCGTTGAGATAAGATCAAGAAAAATCATAAAATATTTCTTGAAAATTTATTTCAATCAATTGTGACTACAAAAATTTATCGGAACTGTTTACCATAGCATTTATAAAAACGTCATATAATGCTATCATGCCATAAATCACACCAAAGAGAAATTTCTTCATCCTGAGAGGTTTCTAATGAAAGAAATTGTTTAAATAAAATTCACTTTTTGAGTCACATAATCTTAGACTGAGAGGATCTCGGTGGCATAAAAACCTTCCCCAAAATACATCAAGATGTCATTCTTGAAAGGCCAAGTTCATGCGATTGTCAGTCAATTGACAAATTTAATTTTTATCTTGGTATTACTTGTCCGAAGATGAAGTAATATCGGGTGTTTTTTTTAGAGTGATAGAACTGTAAATTGAAATAAAACACATTTAAATTAAGATTGAAGCCAAATTTGTTTTATTTTGAAGATAATAGTATGACATTCATGTTTTAAAAATAATTTTCGGCATATGTCCACCACGACTAGCTCTGAGGAACCGCATTCGACAAGACCAATTTTGGACCTTTTTTTCGAGTGATTCAGGCCTTATTTCGTCAATAACACGAATTATGTTGGCTTCCAAAGCGTCTATTGTTTCTGGTTTATCAGCATAAACCAATGATTTGATATAACTCCAAAGAAAATAATTCAGTGGAGTTTTAAAAAAAATATGGATCGATGATGCCTCCAGCGTGTAAAGCACACCATACAGTGTCTTTTTCAGGATGCAATCATCACTAAACACAATTTTACGATACAAAAGTGGATCAACTTCAAGCTGATCTAGGGCCCAATCAACAAACAAACGACGCTTTAGTTCTTGAACCAGTTGGATCTTTTATGGGTGTAGACTAAGATCTTTACGCAAAATTTTCTATGTGATGGATGCACAGAGTCCAACTTGTTGTGAACGTCGACGAATAGACAAATCTCGTTCATCATTAACACTATGACTTACAGCAGTGATATTTTCTTCTGTACGTACAGTTCTTTGTCTTAGAGAAAATGTTGTTCGAAATCTATCGATAGTACGACGAATAAGCTGCTCTGATTGACGATTATGTAAACCATAAATTTCACGAAGTGCTCTATAAATTTGGCGAATAGAGCACTTAATTTGAAAATAAAATTCAATAATTTGTGAACGTCTTTCCATGATAATTTGTCAATGCTTACTGAACAGAAATGTCAAAAAAACATGGCTTCTACCTTCTGTCAAATAACAGTTATCTCTATCGAAAATTCTATCACTCTAAAAAAAGCACCCGATACTTGGAATCTGGAGATTCATTGTTTTTGTTGGTTTTCGTGGTCGTCCATCATTCCCTAATAATTTATTCACCTGGCTTCTACTGGCAAGAACAATGAAGAATTTTTTAGTATTTATTGGTAGGCCGATCAGTATGGCCATCTCCATCACTTTGAAGCGATGTTGATTTAGATCAATCTCCTTGATTTTGGTGTTAAGAGTCTCAGGAATAATTTATGCAGTAAACTTGATTATCGGAATGGTTTTGGTATTAACATTGTTATACCTCTTATTACCTCTTTATTTATATTTTTAATACCCCTTTTTTCTTTATTCTCTAATGTAGTATTAAATACGGCTTGTTGTGAGTAAACTGCTAGTATAATTCATGGTTCTCATCTTCCAAAATTGGTTCTAGTATTTAAAATAAAGTGTATTTTGGGAAGGGGAATCTCAGAGCTATAGATGTGCTATTTTAGTTACTGCATCTTGTCTTTTTTTTCATATGTTTTCGACCCTTCTTCATCTGCACTACTTGATTTTTAATCGCTAAAAGGAAGTCTTCATTTCTGGAAACGTTAGGCAATATTTAGACGACAATTGACAATATATTCTCATACAAATGTCCTCTATGTAGGTGCTTCTTGCCTTACTTTTGCAGTTTCTTAGTATCTAATTGTTCGCTATCAATTGTTATCTACTTTATGTAGAAACTAGAGATATTATTCTTAAAATATATGGGTATTAATGCACCTCGATCTAATAATCTATTCTGGCCACTCCTAGTTTTCAGCTGACTGTAAAATATCTCGAGTCTGATCCTGTTATTCTAACGGCTTATGTAATGGTGTATTTTCATTGAATAGCGAGGCACTCTCACAAGGTGTTCGAAACTCCTTGTAATGATTTGAAAGATTTCATCGGAGCACTTCTTGCTGAACTTCTCCGTGCCTATTTACTTAAACCACAGAAACACTCTGGTTCTAAAATTGAGGTCAATCATCTAGGTTTTCTCGGTGGCTTTCTTGAGTGTCCATTAGTCCAGACTAAAGGAGATCTTATTCTTGATTTGTTCAGTGAGTTTACTCAGGGACACTCTCCATACCATGGAATTTATTTATTGTTAGTGTCTTTCTCACCAAATTTTTTTTCAGGCTTAGTTAGCATTATGGTGAAGTACTTTTCAAAGCTTGATCTCTATGCACCTTTTTACTTGAAAAGTTTGCAGGTGAGACTTGATCAGAGACCTTATTTCAGAAAAGCCTGAAATAACTTAAATTCAACGAATACAAATAAAGATCCCAAAGAAATGTTATAACTAAGAATTGTGATTAATTATCTATTTATTCACAGGGTGGAATATGTAAGTAAGAGCATGATTAAAGTAATAAAGGAGAAACCTTCTGGAAGTGTATGGATGGCAATTGAAGAAGGAGAGCTATTCGAGTTCATACCAGCGATTCCGACATATGAATATGAGGGAGATTAAATATGAATACAATGCAATGTTTCTATGACAAGAATAAAGTATTCCAGCCTTCATTATTATCCCTACTGATAATTTGAAATTATAAAAACGTGTAATTTTTTTCTTAACTACAAAGTCGGTGAAGTTGTGAAGTTAGCAATTTGATGTTAATTTGTATCCTAGGAAAAATATTTAGATCTTACTAGAAAGAAATAATCAAAACAAATAACTTAGAAACATAGTATTATACTACTCTGTCAACAAAGTACCGGGAATTTTCAATTAAAACAACATTTTTACATTTAATCGTCAAAATTTATTGGGTCGCCTTCAAAATAGGCTCCATTTGCTCCAATACATCTATGCCAACGGCACTTCCAATTATCGAAACATTTTTTATAGGCGTTTTCCGGGATGGACTTTAGCTCTCGCGCCGAATTTTGTTTTATGGCTTCAATCGACTCAAAACGGGTGCCACGAAGGGGCAATTTTAGTTTTGGGAAGAGGAAAAAGTCGCAGGGAGCCAAATCCGGCGAATACGGTGGTTGCTGAAGCACGTTTGTTGAGTTTTTGGCGAGAAAGTCAGTCACAATCGTAGCTCGGTGAGAAGGCGCGTTATCGTCATGCAAAATCCATGAGTTGTTCGCCCACAAATTTGGCCGCTTCTTACGGATACGCTCACGCAAACGTTTCATAACGCCTAGGTAATACTCCTTGTTTACCGTCTGACCCTCTGGAACGAATTCGTAGTGCACTACGCCACGGATATCGAAGAAAACAATGAGCATCACCTTCATTTTCGAGCGGCTTTGGCGTGGTTTTTTCGGTTTCGGCTCATTTTTTGCCACCCATTCCGATGATTGCTGGCTTGTTTGCATATCGTACTCGTAGACCCAGGTCTCATCACCAGTTATAATGCGTTCCATGAATGTAGAATCGGAATTACAGCGATCCAGCATGTCTGAAGCAACCTGTTCGCGATGACGTTTTTGTAGAAAATTCAGGTCTTTCGGTACGAGTCGTGCGGCCACCTTTCTCATGCCCAAAATATCAATCAAAATCGTACGTGCGAACTCGTGGGATATCTTAAGATCATGTGCTATCTCTCTCAAGCTGGTACGACGGTTTTCCAGCACCCTTTCCTTAATTTTATCGACGTTATCTTCGATCGAAGCCGTCGATGGGCGACCACTTCACGACCGTCCTTGAAGGCTCTGTACCACTGAAATGCACGAGTTTTCGATAGAGCATTATCACCAAAGGCCTTTTGCAACATTTTCAATGCATCGGCACACGAAAATTCATTTGCAACACAAAACTTTAAACAAATTCTTTGCTCAACGTAATCACCCATAGTAAAAATCGGCACGCACTCTGACATCGACTGACTTAATCAGCTGTTGCAAACACACTAGTTGACAGATCCCGCTCAAGCTTTGCATAGTAATTAAGGACAGTGGTACCAATCTAGGAAAAAAAAATTTTTACCTACCTAATTGCCCCGCCAGATTTAAATCGATAATTCCCGGTACTTTCTTGACAGAATGTAGATTCAAGCAGAACTGAAAAGAACTATTATGTTCTTGAATGCACTCGATCACGTACATATAATTATCGCAATACTTTCAGAAGTCAGGAACACGGAATTTTGCATGATTTGTCGCTAATTTGAATGCCAAAAAAATTTTCAGTCTTCACTTTTTTCGAAAAAGAAAAGATGAATTCTTATTATATAGTTCGATTTCTTTGAGGTAGTTGAGTGTTTTTTTTTTAGTTCTTCAATGTAATTACCTAATGTAACATCTATTTGTTTATTCACTTCACACTCGTCACGTTTATCGAGAAATTTTGCTCACTCACATAGTAGGTGTTTTACTGTCACTCGCGTTTTATATTGGTCGCACTCTGGAGGAAATTATACTTTGTATAGATAAGATTTCAGTATTAAAATTCTCATCAAAAGGTAAGGATATTGATGTTTTTCGATGATGAAAATTTTCCGTATTATCTGCATATTTTTTTCAATTACATATACTTACTTATAACGATCATAGAAATGTCTTCTAGTTCAACATGAAGCAAGTTTTTATCAAGTTTAATGACTTTGCAGCCATGTGTGTCAGAAATGCATTCAAATGTTTTTCTCTTCAGTCTGTATTTCGTTTTCAATAAGGTCAAATGGTTCTACGCAATGAAAAATAGAATTTTCATTGTGCCAAGACAAGTTCTATCCGAGGATGCCAACAGAGCCCTTCAGAGTGGTTGAACACAAATTAGTGGCCAATTCGTTTAATGTTAGCCAATGTGTATATCATTTACATGGTATATTGACACAATACTTTGTAACTGTAACTATTCGTCAAAAAACCCAAAGTATTAGACCATGTGCTACAACTCCAGCAGAACACCGTTTTTTAACTCTTTCGGTGAGAAGACAATCTCTCAGCACTTGCAGAATGGCAAGAAAACGTCTTGGAGATGCCACAGAAACAATTTCCCCAAGCACAGTCAGAAGACATCTCCATGATTTTGTTTCGATGGCAGAACAGATTCTATTAGTGCCTTCAAGAACCATGACGTCTCAGACATATGTTGATGAAGTTATCAACGGAGTATTCTCACAATTCAATTCAACTATTAGGGAAAATTTCGTTTTTTTGGATGATACTGGACTGCCATACAGATCCCACCAATACTGCCACAAGGTATTCCACATCTAGCATTACCTAAATCCGTTCGAGCACGCTCGGGACCAATTAAAAAGAACCCTTGATGCCTACAGGCCACAGCCGGAAACGCTTCAACAGCTCCAAGGTTTTTTGCCACACATTTAGAAACAAATTAAGCAGGACATTCTCAATGCGGCGAATTTAAGAAACAATGGATAAAAACAACTGCACCAGAAACATATGAAGATACAATGGAAGAAGTTAAAAAGGCATGTCAGAACGTAAAACCACGCAAATCACCTGACCCAGGAAATATTCCTGGAGAATTATTGAAATGTGGTCCAGTCAAGCTACTCGAGATGATACAATCCCTCTTCTCAAAGTGTATCAATGCAGAAAAGCTGCCTACAGAGTGGAACACTTCAAATACAGTTCCCACCTTTAAGAAAGGTTCAAACAGGATCCAAAAAATTACAGGGGAATATCGGTAATATGTCCTATCGAGAGATCATAATCCAAGATCCTGAAACAAAAAAAATTAAAATGAGATATCTGACAAAATGCTCTAAGAATAAGCTCGATTTAGAGCAGGGAGGTCAACAATTGATAATATCTTCACCCTGAAAGTGGTAATTGAAAATAGAATGCAGAGAAATAGAGAAAAACATCTAGCTTTTATTGATTTGGAAGAGGCATACGACTTCCGAATAAGTAAATACACTCAAAAAGGCTACACAAAATATTTATACAAACAACACGACAATAACTAAAGTTGGAGGGTAGATAACTAAGGAAATCGACCCCCTTCAGAAATGGCAAAAACAGTGTCAGCCACTGGGTTTAAGAATGCAATATAATATACTGTACACGTTATATTTTGCCGATGATCTGATGCTCATTGCAGAAGATGAAAATGACTTGGCATACATGTTTAGAAAACTCAAGGAGCAGTGCAGTTTAGCAGGACTGAACATAAACATGGATAAGACGGAATATTTGAAAATATTATAGCATTGTAGGAATGTAAAGATTTAGATTTGGATGAAGGATATTTCAGGCTAGTGGAAAGATATTTGGGAACAATTTTCAACAGGAACGGAAGAAGTGAGAAGAAAATTGGCAATATATTAAAGAAGGGTAAGAGCTGTTTTTAGATCATTGAGTAGACTAATATGAGACAAACACATCACAAGAAATACAAAGAAACGTATTTATAGCTCTATAGTGCAATTAATCATAACATATGGTGCTGAAACATGGGACATCTCCAAGAGGAGCAAAGAAAAAATGAAGGCCTTGAAAATGGATTTTTGGAGGAGAAGTTATCAAAAGACGAGACTGGATAGAGGAGAAATGACGATATTATGAAGATAACGCAGGTTGAGGGTACAATCGTAGATAAGGTTAAGAGGAAACAATTAGTGTGATTTGGTCACGTGTAAAGGATGAAAGAACACAGATGGCCGAAGAGAGCTTTAATGTTTATACCAACAGAAAGAAGAAAGAATGAACGGCCTAAACTCAGCAGGAGAGAGGGAATAGAGAGCGCAATTCCAGCTAGAAACTTAACACACGACGGTACTCAGAGACATATTTTTATTTTTTTTTTATTATCCTGATACTCCTAGATCTTCTGTGAAGATCCCTTAGAAGATTTTTCAGCTTGTGCGAGTAAGGAGTTCAGTTGAGTTCTGAGTAGGCTTTGTTACTGCGATCTTGCGCCACTTTAGGTCACAGCACTGTTAATTTTCTACCCAACACTGAAATGGTGGCCGACACCCGTCCAACTAGAAAATTTCTTTTCCATCTGAACAGGATTCGAACTCGGACATTCCGGTCACGAGCCCTATGCTCTACCACTGAGCTGTCCGCACTCAGTTAGGAACGGAGAGGCGGCGAAACCAGCCATAAAAAATCCATTGTATATGTAAATACATGTATGGAAAAGACAGTCGGAAAGATATGAAATTCAATGTTAATCAAGACGCCCAGTGGAGTAGTGGAAGAATCAAAACCTCAGCGCGATGCGATGACGAATAAACGGCTGTTCTCTCTTAATGACAGTAGGGATGCTTCAATCGAAAGGCTCTGCAGTCTGCTTTTACTTTCCACTACACGGGACGTATTAATTAACATTGAATTTCGTATCTTTCCGACTGTCTTTTCCATACCTATATATTCTCAATGACTTGGTGGGAAGCATGTAGAGAAGATGCTAATGTTATTGATGCACGTGATGATCATACCGTGTACTGAAGATGAATATATGAATTTTTGGAATTTTCAGAATTCCTGTTTTTCGAAAATTCAATACCTTTTTTCAAATATTGTATAATTGTTATTGAGAATAAACACATTATTCATTTAAATATTTTGATATTTACAGACATATTCTGTTGGCCTTCTACATATTTAATTTCAAAAAATTATATTTAGTACTATAACTTCTGGAATTAAAGTCATATAAGCGTTGCCCACATCAAACTACATATAAAATAAACATTCAAATGTTTCCAAATGAGATAACAAAATCCAATAAATATAATTAATTTGTCAACAAAAAACCTATAAATTGAATATTTTGAGTAGACAAAATTTTGTTTCTGCTCATCCCTCTTATGAAAACAGATATCTTTCAGAAATGTTCAACATAATCTTAAGAATTTGATCATAGAACTATCTTACTTAGAATATTCAATATTATTGGATATCTGACTAAGTTACTTTTTACAAAATCACAAGATATCTAAAAACATAATTAAAAGAAAAAGATATCTGTTTTCATAAGAGGCATGAGCAGAAACAAAATTTTGTCTACTCAAAATATTTAATTTATAGGATTTTTGTCAACAATTTATATTTATTGGATTTTGTAATCTCATTTGGATGTCTTATAATGAATGTTTATATTATATCTCGTTTGATATGAGCAGTGCTTATATGACATTAATTTAAATCTTGAAGTAATAATATCAAATATAATTTTTTGAAATTAAATATGTAGAAGGCTAACAGATATATCTGTAAATATTAAAATATTTAAATAATTTTATATACCTTCTATCAAGTATAAACCTCCATTTATTTTATTCATAATATATAATTATCTGGTTTCCTTAACATTCCTTATACAGATGGTCCTTGTGCTATAACAGAGGCTGCTAAATTGCCTTTCAATCTTTAAGATCAATGGTAAACCACAAAACTATTTATTTCGAGTCAACAATTTGCCAAGACGCTTTACGAATTTTTAAAAGGTGAGAAAATATTTTTTGTTGATTGATGTTATATTTTATTGAATATGAATATGATTGAGTACTGACGAAGAAAGTCTCTCTTAACACTTTTTTAGTTTTTTAGTAATGTTTTTACATATCTTGAGATTTTCTAAAAAGTAACTTAGATATCCAATAATATTGAATATTCTAAGTCAGATAGTTTTATGATGAAATTCTTAAGATTATATTGAACATTTTTGAAAGATATCTGTTTTCATAAGAGGGATGAGCAGAAACAAAATTTTGTCTACTCAAAATATTTAATTTATAGAATTTTTGTAAACAATTTACATTTATTAGATTTTGTTATCACATGTGGATGTCTTATAATGAATGTTTATTTTATATGTCGTTTGATATGAGCAACGCTTATATGTCATTAATATAATTACTGAAGTTATAACATTAAATATAATTTTTTGAAATTAAATATGTAGAAGGCTAACAGAATATATCTGTAAATATTAAAATATTTAAATAATTTTATATACCTTCTATTAAGTGTTAACCTCCATTTATTTTATAATACAAAATTTCTTTGAAATCATATTATTCCAACGTGGAATACAACATATACATATTTCAAAGAGAAATTTGGTTTTACTTAAGAGAAAACACTAATTTTATATCCTCAAATTTTGATGAGAATTTTATATAGTAAGGTTGTTTAAAAAAAGAAGCATAAATAACTTAATAATTTATTTTTATTTCAGTATGTACAGCTTTAACAATTCTCTTCTCCATATAACTAAAGCTATAGAAATTTAGATTTCATCTGAACTATTTACCATGATGATGACTTTGAGTATTATCTACCGATTAATAAAAAATCCAGAATTAAGTATAGCAATGGAAATTTGATATGTAAAATGTGATGGTGAATGTTTGATAAATGATGTGCTATAATAGGCTACTACAACGAACTGTGTATACATTTGTACAATTACATTTCAACTCGTCTAGTGTTTTTCATGATAAAAACTTTATGAGACATGAGACTTCATGGGTCGTTGTGTAAACTAACATTTATTTAAGACTTAGGATGGAGAATTTTTTTATTCAGTTCATATATTAACATATTACTTGAGAAGAACATAAATGAACATTGAAAAAAAGCTTCAATGGTAGCAAATCACAATTCGATATTGACGTATTATTTTTTTATTATGGTGACCGGCATATCATAAGAAATAATTTAAAGAGATATGTTTTCAGGTGTGAGATGTCTAGAACTTTGATGTATATATTTATTCCTTGGAAAGTTTGGGGAAAACTAGTCATCACCTGTCCACTTGATAATGATAGATTACTTTCAAATGGTACATTGTTTCTAGTTGTAATCTGGATCTTAAAATTTTGAGATTGAATATAATGCATGCTTTAATATAATTCCCGGACATTTTGTTTAATTTGTACCATTCTTCTTAATATTTTAGACATCTCCATTCACCTGTTGTGAGCGGATAAGAAAATGTCAATAAGTATTACGGGATTCATTGAAATTTATTATTTAACTGAGTACTACCATTTAGTTGAAGTAGTACAAGTGGTAAGAAAATTTCCAAATCCATAGTGATAAAATATTAAAAAAAAAACTTTTTAACGGACACAAATAATTAAAAATAGTTCCCTGAAGTTTCAGAGATTAACAACATTGTGTTTAAATGGAAAAAATGTTTAATTAATTTCAAATTGGAGGCCAATAACCCTTGAACTCGAATAAAGCCTTAAGTAAAGATATTCAGGAAATCGAATCAAGTAAATACTTATAACCCACAATATATCCACAGTATATTCACCATTTACTACACTACAGGCCAAATTTTCTGAATTCGAAAGTATGTTTAAAGAATAGTTATATCAAATATGAATGAAAATTTTAGAGGTTATCAAAATATTTCAGTTATTAAACTGATGTAGGTACCTGTAGCTATTCTCTTCTACAAAAATTCTTAACACACGGTGGTTTTCTTAAAACTACAAACAATTCTATTGGAATGGCATGTTCATCATACTAACATGAAAATTTTGAAAATATTTTCAACAGGAGTGATTCTGATTGAGAAGAATGTGTATGTTTAATTTTGAATGACATTTGATTATCTTTCACAATTTAGAACAAAGGAAGTAGAAATAAATTTATAGAAATTTTATTCTTCTGAATCGATAAACAGAAGAATCATAAAATATTAGCAGTTCGCTAATAACCTATTATAGCCCATGAAAACACACAGAAATAATAATAAAATGAACCGGCAATTAAGAAAACATAATTTGAAACAAAATTCCAATTCATGTGTAGAGGCCAGCTCTTTTTCCATAAATGAATTGGTATTTTGCATGCTACATGTTCTTATTCAAGTAATTGCAGAGGAATATGCCGTTATACCTTCAAATCTTTCGTATTTGAGGAAAAATTTGCATATTCCGTTTGATTGGATTGTTTCGTGAAAGGTTTAAGGGACCTCCTCTTTGATTACAGTCCGTTCAGAGTCGAATAAAAGTTCTTATGTTATCGCATCATGCAAAACTTGACTTGAAAAACCTTTGTTGATGTATTAGTTTACACCATACTATAATGAAGAAAGGGAAATAGAACATGTACACGATTTCAATTTCTGGCTAAGATGAAAATGAATGAATTAATGAAGATTCTAGATTCTATGTGGTTAGGCCTAAGAAGCAATGAACAGAACATGCTTGACTTGAAAAACAAAAAATATATCCTTATAACGAAAATGATGGAGAAATTTATTTCCAGTTAATAAACTGAAAATCAACAAAATACGAAATGGGGTAACTGTAATGTTGCCTTCAAAAAGAAGAACCAACAAAAGTTAGAACATTTCACCTATTATTTATATCAATATGTTTACCAAAAAACCACCTATCTGTGGAAATAAATGGTCTGGTTTTCAACAACGATTGTTGTCATCCAGTTCAGTATAACTATCACTGCTTTTAAAAAATATTTTTTAATCTAATCTAAACCTGTTATTTTAATGTTTCCTAGACCTAACTTCCTGATCTATGTCTGATTCAAATATCACAAGTAAGTCTCTCTGCGAGACACCAATAGCAGGAGTGGGGATGAACTTGATGCAAATATTGCTACCTGATTGCACATAACCTCAAAATTCATTATTGCTTCGACTTCCTAACGAGTCTCAGCTTAATCTACGAGATTCCTACACAATTTATAAGGAAAAAACACTGTCACATGTACCATCAGTCTTTTGAATCGAATTAAATTGAAATTTCGATTGATCTCACAATTCTTCCCGTGTCGATTCTAACCGCGTTCCGATCTGAACAATAGGATATGATATTTTTGATATGAGAGCACGACGGGAATCGAGACTGGAAGAATTGATGGATTTTACAACTTTTACATTTCATATCGAATTTACAGAATACGAAAGTTTCTATATTACTAATATTTGGTGATCTATCGCAGAAAATGTGATATAGTGATTAATATTGATACAATTATGGATAGTGATCCTCTTGATGCTGATGAGGTGTCGATGATGCCACAGACTTGTGGAGTATACTCGTGACAATGATTCTGAAACAAAAGACGAACATAATCAATCCTCAATAAAAATTAACATAAAATGATCAGATTATTTCATTGTTATAAATATTACTTATCATAACATTATTTTGTTTTTAACTAATTATTGGAAATTATAAACCTAATATGTATATGAGAATGACTAGCAACAGACACTGAGTTGCTTCAATACTGGAAACTCGGCAAATTTGACATATTATTAAGTTTATCACTAATATTCTTCTAGTGTCTAAAAGTATTGATGTGATTATAGATACAGAATTTATGTTCTGATAGATATATTTATTCAAATAAAAAAATTTAAATTGCTTTCAAATCGGTTATATTAAAGTAATTAAGAATATTTTTTTTAGCTTGCAGAGATCCATATATTTTAGTGTAGAGAATTAAGCGGGTAAACCTCATAGGGAATTTTATGCCTACTTGTCATTCATATTCTATGGTCGCTCAGTAGACTGGAGCGGTGTAAACCTAATTGGTTAGTCAGAGAAAGAACGACTGCTTTAAGGTGTTCAGTTTTCCTTTGTTAGAAATAGAACGCCGTTGTTCATTATTCAGTGAAACTAAGGGTAGACACAAAGAGAAATTGACTGAGATATTCTAAGATATAAAGTTTTTGTACTGTTGAATTAGCTGTCAATTCAGGCTCAGAACGTCGATCTGAGAGTGTCCGGTTTTTGTCTATTGGAAATAGAATACCATTGTTTATTGTTCAGTGAAAATTAAGGATAGACACAAAGAGAAGTCGAATGAAGTGTTCTAAGATATAAGGTTATTGGACTGTTTTGAATTACCTGATGTTAACGTGAGTATTATTTGTATCATGTATTCTTTATTCATTGTTTAATTTTATTGTTTTAATGCTCCAGTTGATTACTTTAATCTCAATTGACCATTTAACATATATCATACAAGAAAGCTACTTTATCTTTAATCCATTTATTTAAATGGAGAGATGGTTAACAATGGAATTTTGTTTGAGAATTCCGAGTATTTTGAGTGAAAGAAATGTGGATTCATAATTGAATAACTGACACAACAACTCTGTGTTTGCAGCAAGACATTCCTGAACAATGATATTATTAGATTATAAATATTACAACACACTACAGCAAAGTACAGCACAGTATATGTCACAAAGAGACATTCCTGCTCAACTATGTTATCCCAGATTATAATAATCTGTTTAGATAGTAGGTGTGTTCATGGGTGATTTATAATCAAAAGGCCATTGTTAAACTACCTCGAAGATCTTTGTTACATGTGATGAATGGTTTTATTCTGTTAGATATGAAATGAATAACCACCTGAATTTTGTTCAGACGTCCAGTTTTTGCAAGGTATTAAAAAGATCCATTTGGTTTTCAAATTAGGATTTTTTGGAAATTAAAAAATGGTAACATACCCATTTCGAGAAAAATAATTCGATTTGAAACTTGTGACACAACATCGTCCAGGCATTTCAAATGTTTAATGGAAGGATGGGACACCAAGTAACTTTCTACCGACATTTAGACGCACTGTGTACCGAACCAATAAATAAAACTTAAGAACTGATTATTTTTAAACATCAAGAACTTTTTCTTGTCAATCGTTTTTATAGAAAGGGTTGAATTTTGACTATTTCATCAGTAAATCAAATGTAATCGTTTCAGACCATTTTCAGCCTTCAGCTCTTGAACGAGCGTACAAAAATAACTATTGCTTTGTTCGGAAAGTAATTTCTTTTTTCTTTGGGAAAATTAAAGACAATTTTCGTATAATGAATAAACCTCTTTTTAAATTATATATTGGTCATTCTGGTCCAATACCTTTTTTGGAAGTACCACGCCTATAACATTTTTGGTCTTTGCTGGCAAAAAACTGATCCAGGTGATTTTTGACCTTTTCATTTGAAGTAAAGGTGTTACCGTCCAAAAAAAATTGCCATAACCGGAACAAATCATAATCCGAAGGCGCCAGATCTGGAGAATATGGTGGGAGTGACAGTGAATTCCATTCAAGCTTTAAAAGGTTTTGGCGAGTGACCAATCCTGTATGAGGTCTCGTATTATCTTGGTGGAACACTACACCTTTTCTGTTGATTAATTTTGGCGTTTTCTGTTGAAGTGCATCATTCAGTTTGTCAAGCTGATGATAGTAGACTATCGAATTAATTGTTTTGTTATCAGGTAAAAGCTAAAAAAAATGATTACTTCAAAAACCCACCAAACAGACAGCATCACTTTTTTTTATGGATATTGGCTTTCGAAATGCTTTGAGCCAGTTTATCTTTTTTGCTCCATGATCTCTTGCGTTTGACATTGCTATATACAACCCATTTTTCCGTGAAGTTAAGAAGCGAATCACAGACGTCAACGCGACGACACAAATTTCTTTCCGTGAGAACATGGAGAACCCATATATCGAACTTCGCGGTTAATCCCAGGCCTTTCAAGTGGTCATAAACAGCTGAATTGAATAAATTCAACCTCTCACCGATCTCACGTGTAGTTATTCGCCGATTTGCATCAACTAATGACTTTATCGCGTCTGTATCAGCTTCAACCGGCCTTCCGGAACGTAGTGAAACTTCGACATCAAAATTGTAAACCAGTTCTGGTACTGGCGTACTGTCAACACATCTTCTCCATACATATCGGTTAATTACTTTCTGGCTTAAACAGCATTTTTACCTTTTTTATAGTAAAAAAGTAAAATATGACGAAAATGCTGCTATCGCTCTCTATACTTAAAAAGGCACCAACTAAAGACTGCGTAGAATCAATTGAACTTTTTCACACACAAGCCTTGTTTTATCAGCTCTTAAAACATATAATGATTATGCGGCTTAATTGTGGAGTTGGTTTCGAAAAAATATAATAAAATCCTCTGTCGGGAAAATACAAAATTACTTTGCGAACAACCTTATATATCAAGGGAAAACTCAACGCGATATTCACCCATCGGATATCTGAATACCATTTAGAGATAAATAATACACCATATATCACATCGCAAAATTCGTTAATTGAAACAGAAATACTGGATTTCAGTCTGCTAATGTCAGTGATAATTGACATATTGGAAGTGAATACATTCAAAATTAATGTTGCATCAAACCATCCATTACGTGGCAACGAACATAATCTGAACAGCCAGTATATCGCGCGAATTTTGTTGTAATGGCTTGAATTTGTCGAACCCGATGAAGCCTTCCACGAATTTCTTTATTGAACTAATTTGAAATACTGTATGATTTTTAGTTAACACGAACACCGACAAAAATTTATTGATTACTTACTACCTTAGAAAATGATGATGATTATTGAAAATGATATCATCATAGTTTCTTGAATTATCGAAATAACGGTGATTATTCCTGAACTCATCTCATATGAACTATAAGGGGTAAAAATAAGTTCGTGTGGTACTAGTTTGTTATTCCATCGTTTCATCTGCCAATACCTTCATTTTGAAGTATGATCATTAGGCTTTCTTTTCGGTATCTGTCATTTCGCTGAAGTGTAAGCAACATAGTTTCTGTGTGCTCTACAAATTTTAACTTTTGTATCGAATAATGTGTTTTCGCGGGAAGTTTTACTTCAATTTGAAGAAAAAGGTTGCCGAAAGTCATTGTATTTTAGTGGATGTTTATGGTGACCAAGCTGAACGAACGTATCTGAAGTGGCAGATTTTAAAGTGGAAATTGTGATTTGGTAGACGAAGATCGATCTGGACCACCACCAAAGTTGAATTAGAGGCTGGATGAAAATCTATCACCAACGCAAGAGAAGCTCGCAAAAAAACTTGGAGTCACTCAACCAGCCATTTGCCATCGTTTGAAAGCAATGAGAATGATCCGAAGGGTAGGAAAGTGGGTGCCGTATGAACTGAAGCCTAGAGTCGCCAAACGCCGTTTTTTCACGTGTGAACAACTGCTCCGACGGCAAAACAAAAAAGAGTTCTGCATTGAATTGTGACTGGCGATGAAAAGTGGGTCCATTACGATATTTCGAAACGTCGGTCAACATATGGATACCTCATCATCAACTGTCAAGCCGAATGCAGTATACTCGCGCTATTATGAACAAGAAAAAATATTCTCATTGTAAAGGGTATTTCAATAAGAGCGCAAGATTTCAGTGTTCAATAAAACATGGTTTTCTGTAGCAAAGTATTGAAATATTTATCGATTTAGAAAATATACATTTGAGAATTATGTATGAAACAAAATATCTTGTAAATGGTTTTGCTTCTGAAGAAATTTTCAATAACATTATTGAATACGTGTGGTGGTATTTCATTGATACAGCGTCTAATTTCGGCTTTCAATGCTTCGATGGTTGCAGGTTTATTGTCATGAGTCTGTAACTTCTGATAACCCCACGGCCAGAAGTCTAAAGGAGTTAAATCGCAAGAGCGTGGAGGCCAATTCTGGTCACCAAATCGGGAAGCAGGGCAAACTCGTGCAAGATCGTCAATTTTGGATTTTGTAGGCATGCAGCTGTAAATCTTTAGAGAGAATTCGCTGAAGAGTGCCAGCTGAAATGTCCAATTCTTGTGCCCGATGGCGAATTGACGTCTCTGGTATTTTTGCCACATTCTCGCTAACTGCCATGATGTTTTGTTCTTAACGACCTCTATGGGCTCGTATCGTATGGTTTACATCACTAACCGAACCAGTACTTTCGAATTTTTCGATTATTCTTTTCACAGTAGATGAATTAGGCACATTATTTCGACAGAACATTGAATGCACTTCACGAATAGTTGCAATTAAACTTTAACTATTTTGATAAGAATTTTTGACAATCAGGACGCGTTCCGTCCAGTATCCGAGGCTTGACCTTCGTTTCTGTGAGCAATAGGCGATTTTACCGTAGGCAGGAAGCTAACCTTACTCCTTACCCTTACCCTTCTCCTTTATCCGGGCTTGGGACCGGCAGCAACTTCAACTGAACTACTCAATCCGCCCAGTTTCCATTGCTGGCGGAGACCACAACAGGAGAAAGCGTGGAGGGTATCTGGAATATTATTAAAAGATGCATACACGAAGCGGCCGAAGAAGCGATAGGAAAAAGGAAGGTTAATCTGAATTCGAGAAATAACACCAAACCCTGGTTCAGTCATCATGTGAAGGTACTTGCGGAGGAAAAGAAGAAAAGTTATTTACGTTATAAAAGTGCCCCAACCGAAGAGAATTATACCATATATAGAGAAACAAGGAATAGGGTCAATTTTGAGATCAGGAAAATAAAAAGAGAACATTGGGAGAAGTTCACTGTCGACATGGAACATGATATATATGGAGCACAAAGAAAAGTGTGGAAAATGCTCAAGAACAGAAAAAAGCCCGTAAACGAGTACATCCAAACTAAAAACGTTCCTTTACATGAGTGGGAAACATATTTTAGAAAACTTTACGGAAGCGATGATCAAGAAGCTCAGAGAAATGCACCGGAGGAAGAGACGACAGATGAAGTGACGATTACTCAGGAGAACATTGAGATGAAGATGAAAAAACTGAAAAACCGAAAGTCACCAGGAGTTGATGAGATACTCAACGAACTTTTGAAATATGCCGGACAAGAACTAGCAAAAAAGCTAACCGAACTATTCAACAAGATAATGGCTACATCTGATATACCAACAGAATGGAAGAAGAGCATCACGGTACCGATCTTCAAAAAGGGACAAAAAACCAACCCGGAGAATTACAGAGGAATTAGCCTACTCTGCACCAGCATGAAACTGTTCACCAGCATAATCAAAGATATCCTTCAGGATGCCATAGAGAATAGAGATGAGCAACAGGGATTTAGGAAAAATAGATCGAAAACCGACGCACTGTTCATTTTGAGAAAGGTGAAAGAGAAGGCCATCGAGTACAGCTATCCAACATATGTATGTTTCATTGACTTGACAAAGGCATTTGACAGAATAAAACTTCAGCATGTTATCCAAATATTGAGGCAAAAACGAATACCAAACGCGATAATAAACGTCATCAGGAATCTGAATATAGAAAATACAACAAGAATAAGAGTTAACAACCAAACAACTGAAGATATACCAACACCAGCCGGTATTAGGCAAGGGGATAGCCTCAGCCCATTCCTTTTTAATCTTGTCATGGATGAAATCATACAAGAAATAATATCTATGAAGATGGGATACAGATTGAGCGGCAAACCAATTGGCATGATATGCTTTGCGGATGACGCAGTTATTCTAGCGGAAACCGAAGACGACTTACAAAGACAAATACAAAAGTTTTATCAGATCAGCAGAAATTACAACATGTCCATATCTATTGAAAAAACGAAATGTATGACATTTTCGAAGGAAGATGTAAAATAGTTATAGATGGTAAGATAGTGGAACAAGTGATGAAGTTCCGTTACCTAGGAGCGGACATAGCCAGCAATCATAATCCGATAGAGGACATCAAGTCACAGGTCAACAAGGCCTCAGTAATATCCGGCTGTCTGAGAGAAGTTGCTTGGGCAAACAAGCATATGCGTGTCGTCGAAAAGTGCGAATATATAAATCCTGTGTTAGGCCGGTCCTGACCTATGGTATCGAGACTCGAGCTGACACGAATAAGACGAAGAACATCCTAAGAACAGCGGAGATGAAAACTCTCAGAACCATCGCAGGAAAAACATTAAGAGACAGAGTTAGAAACAGCGATATAAGATCTCTCTGTAAAGTTGAAGATATAGTGAGGTGGGGAAGGAAGAGGAGAAGATATTGGCGAGACCACGTAGAAAGAATGGACCACAATAGACTAGCATACATCGCTAAGGACGGAAAACCAGCAAGCAGAAGGCCATTAGGAAGACCACCCAAACGATGGAAGGATAGCTGGAGTTCAATCTCCCAGGAAGCCGCTTCCTAAGGGGGAGACCTTCACAGTGAACAGACCTTAAGGTCTAGAAGAAGAAGAAGAAGGACGCGTTGTTCCACCGAGTAATGCTCCATGTTTACTAACTCCCATCTGTCAGCTTTCGATCTGTCACGTCATAATCATGTGACATTATGACTGTCCAACATGGCGCGCAATTCGAATCTTGCGCTCTTATTGAAACACCCCTTATATCCAGTAGTGTGAACATTCCACGATCTCATTAATGGGACTTACTACTTTCCTGTTTTAACTTGTTGATAAAATCAAGCGTAAAGCCATTTCAATGACACGAATTTAACTTATTATCCACCGCGAGTTTTTTAATGTGAAATGTATAGTTAAAATGGTTAAAAACAAGAAATTTTTGAGTATGTACGAAAAATCGAAGATCTCGGAAGATCACCGCGAAGGCATGAGCGTTACATTGCTTTCAAAAAATATGGAATTGCGAAATCAACTATATGCTCGATTGAAAAAACCAGACCAAAATCATGAATGTTGTGAACTAGAGTTTTAAGCCAAATAAATTGAAAAATGCACTTTGAGGGAAGCTGAATATCCGAATATGTAGAAAACCTTAAACAGATGGTTTATTACACAGAGGGAATTAAATTTGCCTATAACAGGAGAAATTATGAAGCATAAAGCTCTTCAGCTTCATGAAACATTGAAAATTGGAAATGATAAATTCATCGCGAGTAATGAATTGGTTCAATTAATAGAGAAATTTGAGCTCACTCATGACCAGATATACAATGCTGATGAGGCTGGATTGTACTGGAAAATTATGCCTGATAAAACCTATGTAATGAATCCGAGAAATATCGATGAGTAAAAAATCGGAACCTATAGAAGAAGAAACTATGGAGTTGCTGAACATAATTCATCCGGTCAGTTGAGAAAACTTTGTAACACACTTATCAAATATTCGAGAAAATCAACTTCGATTTAAGATTCTAAGTATTTTTTAAATTTTTAGGCTGAGTATAAGTGTAAAGATGTGGAAGAATGGAATAGAGATATGATTAAAGTGAACCAAAGTCTTGCTAATAGTGATAGTGATTCGAATGTTCTCACTAATTCCGCAAGAAGCAACTCTGCTGAGGAAACTGAGGAACCCTTTAGAAACTCTGCAATAGCAGAGGTTCTAAAGGCTTTAAAAGTGGTTTATCAATAGACCGAACAAAATGGAGAGCGGCCTTTTTTCGAGATGCAATCCGTCAATTGCCAGAAAGAGCGAAAAAAGTAGTAACTGTCGATGGACAATACTTTGAGCTTTGAATGTATAAGCGTTTGAAGAAGTTACTATGTAACGAAACGCGCCATGTGAGTAGCTCACAATATTGAAAAAAAATCAACGTATATGTCTATTATTTATTAGGAGTACAAATAAGTTTCCGCCGTTTTTTAACACAAATTAAATGTTTATTATAGAAGAACGGTAATATAAATTTATTTAAAATATTGCCCATCACTTGCAACCATTTTTTCCCATCTCTCAGGCAGTATTCGAATCCCACGTCTGAAGAACTCCTTGTCTTTTGAGGCTATCCACGAATCATATATTTTGGAGATATTTTTTTTTACCTGAATCACTTATCTAGTACTAAATCCAAACAAAAATATGAGCACTAGATGAAGAAAAGAAATAATTGACGGTTTATGATTTCACCCTTTTATAATATTTAAAGTAAATAAAATAAATGGAGGTT
Source organism: Megalocaria dilatata (assembly GCA_034642435.1). Taxonomy (NCBI): domain Eukaryota; kingdom Metazoa; phylum Arthropoda; class Insecta; order Coleoptera; family Coccinellidae; genus Megalocaria; species Megalocaria dilatata. The sequence goes on along the minus strand of CM067859.1, from coordinate 39,837,983 downwards.
TATACTTGATAGAAGGTAAATAAAATTATTTAAATATTTCAATATTTAGAGATATATTCTGTTAGCCTTCTACATATTCAATTTCAAACAATTATATTTAATATCATAACTTCAGGAATTAAATTAATGTCATATAAGCACTGCCCATATCAAGCGACATATAAAATAAACATTCATTATAAGACAACCAAATGTGATAACAAAATCCAATGAATATAAATTGTTAACAAAAATCTTATAAATCAAATATTTTGAGTAGACAAAATTTGGTTTCTGCTCATCTCTCTTATGAAAACAGATATCTTTCAAAAATGTTTAACATAATCTTAATAATTTCATCATAAAACCATCTTACTTAGAATATTCATTATTATTGGATATCTAACTGAGTTACTTTTTAGAAAATCTCAAGATATGTAAAAACATAACTAAAAAACAAGTTTTTAGAGAGACTGCTTCGTCAGTACTCAATCATATTTAATTCCTGAAGTTATTATATTAAATATAATTTTTTGAAATTAAATACGTAGAAGTCTAACAGAATATATCTGTAAATATTAAAATATTTAAATAAATAATATTGGAAGTGTTTTTATACGATTATATAATTCTATGTTAACTAAAAATTTAACGATTTAAAATTAGATTAACTTTCGCGAAGTAATTGTTTCGTTTTGGTTGATGTGATTAAGAATCCATAAAATAAACTATTATCACATCGCAATAATATCAGGAGAAATAATGTTAACTCGTATATAACTTTTTTGTAACATTTTGAAAGCAAGTCCAACTATTTTCTTCTGTCAAGAATATCGCATATGATCAGTTGAATTTACGCTCTATATATAGGAGTACAAATAAGTTTCCGCCGTTTTTTAACACAAATTAAATATTTATTATAGAAGAACGGTAATATAAATTTATTTAAAATATTGCCCATCACTTGCAACCACTTTTTCCCATCTCTCAGGCAGTATTCGAATCCCACGTCTGAAGAACTCCTTGTCTTTTGAGGCTATCCACGAATCAACCCAATTTTTGGTATCCTCATAAGATGTGAACCGCTGTGCCGTCAGGGCATGTGCCATGGACCGGAACAGATGATAATCGGACGGTGCAATGTCTGGTGAATACGGCGGGTGGGGTAACACTTCCCAATCAAGTGTTTCCAAGTACTTTTTCACGGGAGCCGCAACATGTGGACGAGCATTGTCATGCAGAAGAATAATTTTTTCGTGTCTAGAATAGTATTGAGGGCGTTTTTCCTTCAGAGCTCGGCTCAATCTCATCAATTGTGTTCGGATTAAGCAACTCATAATACACTACACCTAGCTGATCCCACCAAATACACAGCATAAGTTTTTTTCCGTAAATATTCGGTTTTGCTGTTGATGTTGACGCGTGGCCAGGTAATCCCCATGATTTTCTTCTTTTTGGATTGTCATAATGTATCCACTTCTCATCACCAGTTACGATACGATGTAAAAAACCCTTTTTTTATGTCTAGCTAGCAGTATTTCACTTAAGCATAATCGGCGTTCAATATCTCTCGGCTTTAATTCGTACGGAACCCAATTTCCTTGTTTATGAATCATTCCCAGTGATTTTAAACGATGTGAGACTGCTTGCTGAGTGACTTCTAATGTTAGAGCAAGTTCTTTTTGTGTTTGAGATGAATCTTCCTCCAATTCTGTATCATCGTAAATTTTTGGCCTTCCACTGCGATCTTTGTCTTCTACGTCGAAATCACCGTTTTTAAACTTTTGAAACCACTCTCGACACGTTCTCTCACTCAAAGGACCCTCACTATGCTTCTACGAGCAATTGATGCGCCTCAGCAGCAGATTTCTTTAAATTAAAGAAGTAAACTAATATTTCGCGCAAATGACGCTTACCTGGCTCAAATTTTGACATTTTCAACCTATAAAAATTATATTTTACCAATATAAAATCAATGATATTAATAGGTTATGTTGTTCTTGAATGTCCAAACTATTTTTTAAGCCGGTTATCATCTGCGAAAGCTAACCGAAACTCCGTGCCGCGCCATCTACAATAAAACGGCGGAAACTTATTTGTACTCCTAATATATTATTTAATTGAAGTCTAAGATATAATAAATTTAGGCAAATTGTTTTGTGTTTCATTGACCGATTCCTGGTACGTTCTTGACATTAAAGTTTGGTTTCGTGTAGATGTGAAACCTGTATAAACCCTATTCACATAATGGAAACGACAAAGTCGGTAATAAAACTGCAACATAGTTTAAATTAACAGAAAGTATGTTGACTCAACACGGAAAAATTAATGCAACTACCTGCCCCTTATTTATCTTTCAAACTTTTTTCCTTAATTGGATCATGAATGAAAACGTTTAATGCAAATAAGAGCTGTTAATGTTTGACGTCTCATAATATGAAAGCATCAAAATTTGGATCCCGCGAGAACTTTACAGCACTAGAATTCATACGCATCGTTAACCCTGTGTAGCTTTAATTTTTATGGAAAGTTTTAGTTCCTGGCATAGTTGAAAGAGAAGCCTGCCGTTTCTTTTTACGACGGGAGCAATAATGTTAAAAGAAATATGAAGTTGTCGTCTAGTGAAATTTCGATTACGTGGAATTATCTAGTTAGGGTCAGTGCGGTAGAACAAATATCGGATGGGCCAACAGCAGAAGTCGATTTTCTACGGAGTTAGGAGACTCCGCTGTTGTGTTGAATCTATGTCTGTGGTAAAATGAAGCCTGGGACATCTAGAATCTGCATTTTGATTTAGGGGTTATTTCGAGTCTAGCAACACTTCGGTCATTCGTGTTATGACCGAAAGTTAGTTAGGTCAATTCACGATTGAACACAGCTTGTTCGTGAAAACCTGATCAATTTGTTCGTGAAAATTGGATGGTTATTTGGTAAAAACAACCCGTTCACATTCTCGTCCAGTGAGCACACCTGAAAACATTGCTGCTGTAGCCCAGAATCCGGCTGAATATCCATTAACATCAAATCAACATCCTGCTCAGGAACTGAATATCTCTCGCACTTCTCTGAATAGAATTTTGCATAAAGACCTCAATATGAAGGGTTACAAAGTTCAACTAGAGCAAGAAGTGAAGTCTCGTGACCATCCGATGCGTTTGCACCTCGCTCAATGGGCTAAGAATTGCATGATCGAAGATGAGCATTTTCCAAGAAAAATCATCTTTAACAATGAAACCCATTTTCACCTCAGAGGAGTATTTTTTGTGGGGATCTGTTGGGGATAAGTGTTACGCTAACTACCCAGAAGCGATTGATACCTTGAAACACGAAATCGAAGTTGATATTCATGAGATTAAGTCCCAAGGAATTACCAATGTACCGAAAAATTTGATTGATCGGATAGGGTGCTGTAGTCAGTCTTGGCGGTCATTTGAAGGATATTGTTTTTCATTTGTGAATGCCAAGGTTCAACCTTTCTAATAAACTCACAACTTTGAAATATATTCATTCGTTGTTCGTAATCCTGTGGCTGTTGAACAACTGCCAATTTGTAAGGGTGGAAGTGCAGGTGGAAGTGTAGAATACGCCCTACTGTTCGAGTACTCGAACGAAGTTCAGCGGCATATAAGAAGATGCCCTACATGTTAAAAATGAATGAATATCATTGAAAACTTGGTTTTAAGTTATCGCATTTCGAACAATTCGCTCTCATAGAAGCTTCTGTTATCTGCATCCAATGCCTCTGCCTTACTTAATCAAATAGAAATGGAATTTCAGACAAATATTCATTCAGATCCTATGGACAATAGGCTATTATCGAATGTACATATGCATTTTATTAAAATAACCAATTATATAAATATAATGAATTACCAAGCCCCAAATAGTAATTCCGGTGAACATACAAGGCATTTATAGGGCCACAAAAAATGTGGGCATATAAAAATTGCTGGGGTCGGAATTTAATTTTTTAATTTGCAGATTCGTATGCATTTAAAAATTAATACCCAAAAATTGTAGCACCATGACTATAATAAATTCTTATTACAAGTTTTATATTCGCATAATTCTGGTTTTATGTGGCTATTTCGGGATACATGCAGGAAATAAACATTATTATTATTATAAAAGGATACTGACACATAACGAAATTTTTTATAAACCTTTATAGAATGATTCAAATCGAAACACCTCAGCTTCCGACAGCTGCATATGTTTCGAGTAGCGTAATAAAATTTAAAAGATCTTAATATCTAAACTATATTTCAAAACAGTAGTATTGAAGTGATAAAACTTTATGTAGGAATTTTTCTATATTAGAGATAGTTGAACGAATTACGAGGTACTATTTCAAAGATAACCTTCAAAGAGTAAACAAAAGCACTATATTAGTAGCTGCTCTGGAATATTTCAAGGCAGTTTAGTTTATATCTAAAAACGTCTTCGCATTGAATCTATTCTTGGGCGATAATTTCGATTTTTCTTGAAAATGGTTTACATCCAATGAATTATTTTGGAACTGCTACGAGAAAACTCTTGAAATAATTGAAAAATAAGTAGATTATAATCGACATTTCAAGGCAACATTCGAATGCATCCGAAAATGATCTCACGTTTCAACCAAATTTCAGAGGAATATAACAGATTCGATCAAAACCAGTGCCTGATTCATTCGGTCCCTACATTTACATTTTAAACAAATGAAATAATACCACAATTCATTAAGAGAACGAAAATTGTTTCGCCAACATTGTAGGTTAACATTTTCAACTAACTTTAAAAATGTGACATAATATCTTGTGAAGGTATAATTCAGACAAAACCTTGAGGAATGCAAATAACAATCAATTGAAGTACCAAACTAAAAAAAAATGAAATTTATCGTGAGTTTGAGAGATAATGAAAAGACAAACAAACAAAAATTTTCAAAATTATTTTTTGTGTACTGTTACGCTTCTTCGAAAGTACCAAAGAAGCAATAGACATTTCAATATAGAGGAGATAAAGTTTTGAACCATCTAATCAATTGGTGCGTCATGATTATATTTCAGATCAAGTTATACAACCAAAAGTTTTGACTTCAAATGTGATTTGTAGCTGAAATGTTGGAAACAAAAATTGAAATGTGAAAAATGTTTGATGACTTGTGAAATGTCACTTAAAGACGACTACATATTAAAGTAACAAAAAATGTTTACATGAAAAGTCCCCCACGATTTTTTTCTCCAAATTTTAATCATTTACTCCTTGCTATACTATCTATGTTATACCAAAAAAAATTTAAAATTTAAACAGCTCCTTTAGGGTGTTCCAGTTTCTATGTCAGTTAGTATATCATATGATAATAGAAGGATTCGTGAGTATTTTTTTCAATTGCGAAGAATTATCGATCAGAAAATGTCACCTATTCCTTTGAATTTTATTTTTTAATCAACTCCCCAATAATCTTGTCGATTACTTCATCTTGTAGATGGATTGAATATATAATATGGTATTACGAAGATCTATAGAGGAATTCTTTTGTCACTGTCAATTGACAACATTATTATGACTTAATCATTTCCTGAGCTAGACAACCAAATTTATGAATCATCCCATCTCAATGTGAACAATACAGGGTTGTCCATTTTGTGCTTCCGAAAGTAAACGTAAATAAAACACTCTTTCATTTAGAATATCGATCAAATTTTCATTTCAATATGATGTTTGGTTGTATGGAATACAACATCATTTAAATGTGCTCCGCTTGATCTCTTACAGGACTCGATCTTTGTGACCTAATTTTTGATTATTCGCCGGCACATTTCGTGCAATATCTCACTAATAACTTGATGAAACTTGGTTATCAGATCGTCAATAGTCTGAAAATTATCGGCATAAACACGGTCCTTCGAATAACCCCAACAAAAAAAATACAAAGGCGATAAATCACAAGATCTTGGTGGCTAATTCACATCGACGAAATTGAAAATTACGCGTCCTTGCAATAAAGCCAAAACGGGTCGTATTGTGTGGTTTGTTGCATAATCTTGCTGGAACAACATCTCTTCTAATTCTATATCATTAATTTTAGGCCAAAAAAATCGGTAACCAGTCTAAATTGCACACCATACAGTGACTTTTTGTGGTCTCTCAGCAGTTTACATAGCCACCGAGTAAAAAATGTGCTTCGTCGCTGAAGAAAATTCGATGGAAAAATCGTCATCCAAACGTTGTTGTTCAAGCACCCAATCGGCATTCTATGCGTAGAATGTTTGTGATATCTATCAGCTTTATCTAAGTATTTATACACCTATATTTTTTATCACAGAAGTGCGTTGTTTTCACTGCGATCTAGTTCGTTATATTTTTTACTGGGACTTGTAACTAAGTCCTTATCTTTTTGTTCTATCCTCGTGCAAGAGTAGACAATGGCGGTCCCACTTTTTAGCCCTTTCGCGCATGTCGTCAGCCGTTCTATTACCTTCTATATTTCTGGCTGTAAACCACTATTTGGAATTGTCAATTTCCAAAATTGCCAGTGCTGAATATGAAGGGTCTCTCTAAAAGAGCTTCCTATCTTTAAATCAGGCTGAATTTGATCGATGCCATGGGTTATGTTGGCTTTAACGGCCGCTATAATTTGTGGCTTATTCGCATAGACCAAGAGCATCCAATTCAGGCCAAAATAAGTTACGATCTATAGCACTCGCCGTTAATAGTGATGGCCTTGCCAAAGTCTTCATAAAAAAATATGGACCGATGATGTCACCAGCCAGAAATCTGGAAGACCCGTCATTTGCCTGTTCCCATACATTACCAACCCTGTATATCTGAAACAAGTTTCATAACTAGCAATAAAACAGAAATCTTGCATCAAAATCTCTTTTTTTTTGGATTACACGCAAATATGGTCAATAAAACCATCTAGTATAATCACGCAAACTCTTTATATTGTAGGTACGTCCGAACGTTACGACATATTTATTTATAAAAATTTTATTATGCGCATCCCCTTTTGTTTCTTCAATGGCTACGTCAAATGAGAAGATTTATGGCTCTTCATGGGGAGAATAGGCAAAGTTTCATCGCATTTTTCAGATTCCACATCATGTTTTTACGTGGATATCGATACGTTTTATCGCCGGGGCTTTTATTTATTGAAGGATATTCTTAGCGCTATTTTAAATTTTAAATGCTCATATTTCATAATCTGCGGTGCGCGTTAGCCAGTGTCGGACTACGACGCGGGTATCTGGATGAATACCCTTGGTTTTTCGGGGTCTTGCATTTATATTAAGGATGGAATCGAAAATAAGTTACATTGAACCTTCGACTACGGCACTGCCTGAATATTAATTTCAGGGTGCTTCATATGACCATTAAAGACTCTGACTTGAATTTACCAAAACACTTTATCAGAATTTTTGGGAAATAAATAACCTTGTTTTTTTGAAAATTTTAAATATGATACAGATTTATTCTGTCAACCTCCTACACATTTTTTTAATTGAAAAAAAAATTATTAAAATATTTTATCAGAAAAATTTTTAAAATTAAATTAAATTAATGTCTTTTGAACACACTGTGTCAATTTATTAGACATATAGACTCAATACTCATTACACAGTACCAAAGGGAATTAAAGAAATCCAAAGAAATATAAATTGCCTACTAAAAATTTTTAAACAAATACTTGAAGAGCACAAAATTTTTTGTCGTTCCTTGTTTTATGAAAACTAAATTTTTTTCCAAAAATGCAAAACATAACCTCAAGAACCTCTTCAAAAACAACTTGCTCAAAATAAGTTCCTTTCAAAAAAAATTCCTGAAACATGTAGAACATCTCTAAAAAACAATTCAGAATTATTACAACAGTAAATCATCAGCTCAATTTCATATTTAAAAAATAAAAATAATTAACAAAGATATCTTACCAAACCAACTGAAATGCTGTTTACTACACAAACACTAGAATAAAGTGAAATTTTAAACATCCAACGTATTATATGTTCGTTAAGGAAATTCAATAATGTTTGCAACCTATTTTATGGACCTCCTTTAAAAAAAATGATAATATGTAAACCAAAATATATAATTATTATATATACAATAAAATAATGAAAAGAGGCTTTTTCTATATGTCTACTAAATTGGCACAGTGTGTTATGAAGACATTTATTTAATTTAATTCTGAAAATTTTTGAATAAAAATTTTTTTGAAATTAAAATTTGTGGGAGGTTTACAGAATATATCTGTATGATATTTAAAATTTTGTGATAATCTTTCTATCAAGAGAAAACCCCGTATTGTCCTTGTATTGACCGTTTTGTTCCCTGGAATTGAGGTTCTTTCAAATCTTCTTTCGCTTGGATAAAAATGAAAATTCCGATTGCGAATGCCCTCAAGTAATTTCAGACTCAGACGTCTCACAGATTTCAATTGTGCATAAAGGGTTTTACAATAAGAGGTTTCATTTTGAATAGCCCGCTATCTAGGCAGATGTCACTTTTGAAGCTGTCATCTTTTGACATTTGATAAACTAAAAATAAGCCATTACTAAAAATGGAACGATACACGCCTCAACAACGCATTGAAATTGTTAAAATTCACTACAAAAATGGTGAAAATTTTGCAGTCACAGTTCGAAAAACTAGAGCAATTGGGGTCGTCGTGAAGCACCTTCTCGGCCGACATTAGTGATTAGTAATGGAAAAATTTGAGCTGTTGGGACAAATTAGTGATGTGAAGGATCGAAACCGTCTGCGAAGATCAAGAATAACTGAGAATATTGCCGCTATAGCCCGTAGTGTTGACGAAAACCCAGGTTTGTCGATTCCTCGTCGATCTTTGGGATGAGGCATTCCACAAACGATATTTCACCGTATTTTGCATAAATACTTAGGTCTTAAGGAGTTTAAAGTTCAGTAAACACCAGAACTTAAGCCGGTCGATCACCAGCAATGTTGTATCTTCGCTGATTGGGTCCCAGAATGATTGTTGAAAAGCCTCTTCATCTACAACGCGTCACTGTTCGGTGCGGTTTCTAGGCTGGTGGTTTCATTGAAACTTACTTATTCGAAAATGAGGCTAGTGCATCTGTTACGGTGAATGTATTGCGCTACCGAGCTATGATTAATTTTTAAGGCCGAAATTGGAAGATATTGATGACGTTTATTTTCAACAAGACGGCGCTACGTACCATACAAGCAACGGGACAATCGGAAATTTGCAAGAAAAGTTTCCTGGCTATGTTATTTCTCAAAGAGTGCCTCACAATAAGCCACCAAGATCTAGTGATGTTTTCAGGTGTGCGCACTGGACGATAACTTGAACGGGTCATTCTTTCAAATAACGATCCAGTTCTCACAAACAAATTTATTCACAAATTTCCATGAGGACGTTTCATTTTGAATTTTTCACGTAAATTTCTAACAGTTTGGATTCACAACTTTGGAAATGATTTGTTTATATTTGCCAGTTGTGTTGAAGCTTAAACCTTTCCTTAAAATCAAATACAAGGACGATTTTTGGATGTTTAATGAATGGCCTCGCTTTCGGATGGATGAAGGCGGATTTTGACGAACTGACGGCTCCACTTTTCGAATCGTTTCTTTGTCGCGTACTGAACGAGGGTGGCCAGAGTGTTGAATCCGATCGGGCTCAACTTTAATATTAAGATGTGAAATGACAAAGGCTCATAGATAATTTCGTGAAGATAAATTAGAAAATCAACACATTTATTAAATATAGGAATACGTGTTTCATTAATGTAAATAACTGGTAACGCTGAAAAAATTTGTATTCCAAAGAAGACTATTTATTCAAATGATGACATCCAAATCTCTTTTGACTGAATTAATGCCGTCTTCGAATAAAATTGGATGCAGATACGCTCCCTTTTTACATTAATGTTTATCGGATTTTACGGAACAATGTGTGAAGTATTGATTAGAAATTTTTCACGTCGAGGCTCGTACAAAATAGAACAAAAACAGCCTACAGGTTAAGATTATCAGACAACTCATCATGGAGGAATGAATGTTATTGAGGCTTTGTCGGCTTCAATTTGCGAGATTGATTAAACTGTTTATCTGATGATTGACCCCTTTCACCTCACGTATCTCCACTTGATTGGAACATTATTTATGAGATTTCCAGGTACGACAAATCTGTCACAACTATTTGTGTGTCATTCTGGAAATAAACTTCAGTTCACACGTGATGGAAATATAAAAATTAAGAATTTTGTTCATTTTAGATGGGAACCGCCCATCCACCATTTTGCACCTACACAAAATGTTATTTTATATTTAATATATAATTATATCAGATTTTCAAAGAAAAAAATTCATTATATAAATATCAAGTGGTTGAACGAAAACCATGAAGTGCCTTACAAACTTTGTTTGATTTTTGCGGTGTGCTTAGAAAATAGAAAACCTTGGATTTTAAATGTTTTTTTTAATGTTGATCAAACAAAGATTCCACGTGGTCGTATGGGTAAGTTATTTAATGTTGATTGATTTTATCTTTTAAATGTGAAGTTGACTGACCTTATCTGAATTCTTCTTATTTTTGGGGATGTGCTACATGTTTTGAAAGTTTTTGAAGTAACTTATTTAAATATATTGCATATTACAAATAAGTTAGTTTTGGAGAAGTTCTTAAAATTATGTTCTGTATTTTTGAAAAAGACTTAGTTTAGATAAATATAAGATCAGAAACAAAACATTTTGTCACAGGCAGACATGCGCACCACGCCTGTCTAAAGAGTCTAAGCGCATGCTTAGAACGAAACATTCAAATATTTATTCATTTAATGATTTCAATTGACCATTTCTTTGGTTTTTATTCCATTTGATATTGTATAATGAGTTTCGATTTTATACGTCTATTAAATAAAAGCAGTGCTTATAAGACATTAATTTAATTCTAAAAGTTTTTTGATAACATTTTTTTTAATTAAAATTGTAGGAGACCAATAAATTGAATCTGTTTTGATATTCAAAAAATGTACGGAGTTTGAAAATAGTGGAGCTATTTTGAAACAACAGGAAAATTTAAGAACTCTATAATACAATTTCGTGTCCAATAAATTACAATTTTTGATCAGAACATGAACTGATAAAAAGGGTGAGGTCGGAAAATTCTGCCTGTTTTTTCAACAGTTTTTCCTAAAATAATGAAAAGAGATGTTTTACTTGAAAGAAAGATTTCTAAAAATTTTTTAAATATCATACAGATTCATTCTGTTAACCTTCTACAAATTTTTAGTTCGAACATGTTAGTAAAATAAATGGAGGTTCATACTTGATAGAAGGTATTTAAAATTATTTAAATATTTTAATACTTACCGATATATTTTGTTAGCCTTCTACATATTTAATTTCAAAAAATTATATTTAATATTATAACTTCAGGAATTAAATTAATGTTATATAAGTACTACTTATATCTAACGACATATATAATCAACATTCATTATAAGACATCCAAATGATATAACAAAATCCAGTAAATAAAAATTGTTAACCAAAATTCTATAAATTGAATATTTTGAGTATACAAAATTTTGTTTCTGCTTATCCCTCTTATAAAAACAGATATCTTTCAAAAATGTTTAACATAATCTCAGGAATTTCATCATAAAGCTATCTTACTTAGAATATTCAATATTATTGGATATCTAACTTACTTTTTAGAAAATCTCAAGATACGTAAAAACATTACTGAAAAACAAGTTTTGAGAGAGACTTTGCTTCGTCACCCAATCATATTCATATTCAATAAAATATAACATCAATCAACAAAAAATATTTTCTCACTTTTTACCAATTCAGAAAGCTTCTGGTAAATGAATACTGAAAATTTAAATAGAGTGTAATGTTAACTCAAATAAATAACTCTGTGGTTTACCATTGATTGTGCTGTAACAGAGGCCGCTAAATTGCCTTTCAATCTTTTAGATCAATAGTAAACCACAGAATTATTTATTTCAGTTAACATTACACTTAAATTTTGAGTATTCATTTACCAGAAGCTTTCTGAATTGTTAAAAGGTGAGACAATATTTTTTTAAAATTGATGTTATATTTTATTGAATATGAATATGATTGAGTACTGACGAAGCGTATCTCTTAAAACTTCTCTTTTAGTTATGTTTTTACATATCTTGAGGTTTTCTAAAAAGTGACTCAGTTAGATATCCAATAATATTGAATATTCTAAGTAAGGTAGCTTTATGATGAAAATCTTAAGATTATGTTACACATTTTTTAAAGATATTTGTTTTCATAAGAGAAATGAGCAGAAACAAAATTTTATCTACTGAAAATATTTAATTTATAGGATTTTTGTTAACAATTTATATTTATTGGATTTTGTTATATCATTTGGATGTCTTATAATGAAGGTTTATTTTATATGTCGTTAGATATAAATAGTATTTATATGACATTAATTTAATTCCTGAAGTTATAATATTGAATATAATTTTTTGGAATTAAATATGTAGAAGGCTAACAGAATATATCTGTAAATATTAAAATATTTAAACAGACATTATGGAATTAAATTAAATGAAAGTCTGAGAACACACTGTATCAATTTAGTAGACATATAGAATTAAACATTTATCACAAAGTACCAAAGGAAATAAAATAATTCAAAGAAATATAAATTATCAATTAAATCTACTGAATAAATACTTCAAGAGTACAAAATTTAGTTTCGTTCCTTGTTTTACTAAAACCACATTCTTTTCCAAAAATGCAAAACATTACCTCAAGAACTTCTTCAAAAACAACATGCTCAAAATAAGTTCCTTCAAAAAAATTCCTGAAACATGCAGAATATCTTCAAAAGGCAATTTAGAATTATAACAACGGAAACTCATCAGCCCTTCACATTCAAAAATCAATAAACAAATTATATCTTACTCTACAAACTGAATGCAGGTAACTAAACAAACACTAGAATGAAGTGAACTTTTAAAAATCGTATTCTATGTTCGCCACAGAAACTACACAAAGTTTGCAAGATATTTTTTTATGGACTACGTTAAAACCAAATGATAATATGTTATAAGTGTAAACCAAAATATATAATTATTATATATACAATAATATAACAAAAAGAGGTTTTTCATTTGATAGAATGATTATTTGAAAAATTTTAAATATCATACAGATTTATTCTGTTAACCTCCTACAAATTTTAATTTAAAAAAATTTTCATTCAAAAACTTTTAGAATAGAATAAAATAAATGTCTAAGAACACACTGTGTCTACTTGGTAAAAAAATATTTGTGAAATTGAAAATTTTTTGAAAAAAAAATATTTTTCGAAATGAAAAATTTGTAGAAGGTTAATAGAATAAATTTGTAGGATATTTAAAAATTTTCAAATAATCCTTCTATCAAGTAAAAAACTTATTTTTATTATTTTATTGTACATATATATAATAATTATATATTTTGGTTTATACTTTCAACATATTGGAATGAAATGAGAAATTACTTTGTTTTCTATTACTTTTATTTACTGAATATACAGTGACTTGAGTTTCATAGTGTTACTACATTTTCAAACACTACTGTATATTCAGTAAATAAAGTTGATAGAAAACAAAGTAATTTCTCATTAATATAGTTTTTTAGAAGAAAATTTCTGAATGGTGGATTTTTTAAAAATTTTTGTTCCCTAAATCATCTTGATGTTTGTATTCACCCTGAAACACCTTGTACCGACCTGTTCCATAAACAAAAAGTTTTCCGCTGATGCGAGAAAACCAACACACGTGTTATCGGAAGGTTAGTTGGGAAATTTGGATAATTTTCCATCTACTCAGTTATTGTTTCCGACCGTGTTGTGGAAAAATGATGCAAATCTCGCTTTTCGCGAATTGTATTCTTCGTTCATATGGAAATTGACCATATCTAATTCCATATTTTCGTTTCACATTTTCCTTCTTGTTAGGTAAACACGATTTCGTTCTGAATTTCCACTACTGTTGGGATTATATACGGGTATATCCTAAACAAATATGACATGTTTTCATTCTATATATCGCCTGTAGCACACTTGATTAAAATCCGATAAAAACATTTATCTGGAGCTGCAATATAGGGACCGAAATATCTCGCCAGAAATTCTTCGGTTGATCGCGTCGAAACAATTGTGAAAACGCCACCGCGGTGTAAGTTTCATCGATAAAGTGTTGTTTTACAGGAAGTTGATTTCATTTCACTAGTAACAATATAAGCACTTACCTTTATCATAGCTGAGGACATCTGATCTAGGAACTTTCTACTGAATTTCTCTGCACCCTCTCCGCAGTGTTGCCGCATCGTGCTGGAGGAGCATTCCACGTATTCTTGGAAATTGCTGAAAATATTCAGTTATTTCATTATGCAGAAATCAGAATCATATTGATCAAAAATTACTAAGGGAATACTTGATCAAATTAATCAAAAATGTGTGATTCATTCTTTAATTCAGACGATTCTTGGTAGAAAAGTGACTTTGTATATAATATCCACCAACATTTTCTCATGACATTTTGTCTACGTGTTAATATTTTGATGATACTGTCCACTGTTTCAAAGGTTCTGACAAGTAATACATTCAAATGTCAATGATTCAATTGAAAATAATAATTATATATTGAATCTGACGACGGAAGATATTAGTTAATTGGAAGAAAATTAAAGAAAAAATAAAAGGAAAAAAATGCTGAAATATATTCTGAAGCAGAAACGATTTTTATCGATTGAATTTGAAACCACGAAATATTTGGAATAATGGAGGTATTATCATGTTAATACTGTATTTACTTGAAAATTCTATATGGTGTACAAAAATTCAGTCAATAGAAGTCTAACAAAAAAGAATTCAGTTTGTTAGAATGTATAGTACATCTAGAAAGTATTTGGAATTTATTATTTTTCATAATTTTAATATAATTTTTTTTTTGTAACATTCTAAGACAAAAGTAATATATGAAATAGGTTGTGCAGATAGTCGGCTATGGCCAAAGTTTCATGTCTACACTATTTTTCGAATACTGTTGACTGTGAATTTGTGAAATAATGTCGCAACTAGAAGAAAGAAAACAGAATATTCGTATAGAAAAGGTTTTCGAAACGTTGCAAAATTAGTGCAATTGACTGAACTGGGAAAAAGTGCCGTATATGAGACAATAAAGAATGTCATGGTTATGAGGCATAGATCAGTTTCAGGAAGACCACGTAAGATTAAAGGAAATAATTTTAACGCTCTATTGGCTTTAGGCCGACACAATCTGCGCCTGGGGTTTTGTAAATTGGCTAACAGATTTGGAAATCGATGAAATATATAAGTATGTCCAGAAAACATTAGTATGTCACTGAAAAGACAAGGCCACATATCAAGGAAACCAGAAAAAATTCCTATAATGGCACCTTTACAAAAGGAACGAAGGATAGAATTTTGCCAACGTTTTCAAGAAGATAATTTTAATAATGTCTTTATATCTGATGAAAGTTGTTTTCAACTTGGTCGAAATCACTTAAAAATCCTATCAAAATAACCTGGTACCATTCAAATTTCCAAATTTCCCACTGAAATAATGGTTTAGGGAGCATTATTTTAGCGTGGTGCTACGCCTTTTTGTATAGTTGATGGTATCATTAATAGTGAGAAGTATTGTGGCATTCTGAACGATTTTCTCCTTGAAACGGTCCATGCTTTATATCCAGAGGGGTTGCGTTTTCAGCAGGATAATGCAAGATGCTATACTTCGGCCTATACTCAAGCTTCGATGCAAGAACACCAAGTGACAACTATTTCATGGCCAGCAGCTTCACCAGATCTTAGTCCCATGAGAACATTTGGAGACAAATGAAGATTGAAGTTGAACGAGCAGCGCAACAAAATAAAGATGATTTAATTCAGTCAGTTTTACAGTCCTGAACTACCATCACCGAAAATTACGGAGGTGATGTAGTTTCGGGCGTACCTCGACGTTTAGTCAAGTGTTTACGGTCAAATGGAGATTGTACAAGTAAATAAGATGAATATTTTGTTATAATTTTCTAATTCAAGAATTAAAAATATTTACTAAATAATTACAATTGCGCTTTGTTTTTTCCTGATACTTTCTAGACGGATAATTATATCTAAAGAAGTAATTATGTAGTGAAACAGTTTTTATATTGAACATGTGAACATTTTTAACATCAATTCAATATATTTTGTATTTTATTTGATATCAAAAATATATCGTTCATGTTGAGAAACCCTGTATAAAAATGCAAAGGTGAAACTTTTCTTCAACTTTCATTACAACAAAAATAGTCTCTAAAAAATGTTCAATAGGCAAAGATAGAAGCCCTTTAATTCGAATTCGCTTTCGTGCAATGGAAGTCCGGTTCTGTCGACGCTAATATGATCGAGAATGCCAGCTGAAATGCTAACTCGAGATTTTATTTATCATTAATGAAAAGTAACAGCTACGGTAATAGAAAGTTCTACGAATCGATACAGCGAACATCCTTATAACAATTCTAAACTCAAACAAGCCCGATAAAGTTTTGTGGATTACTAAGACATGCGTACGTTTTGACTTTCTTGATTTTCGTCTGTGCACTGTACTGTCCAACGATTATAAATCAATCACGCGTTTATATTCGCTCTTTACAGGAACACTAAAGTATTTATCATACACTAGCATCATCTAGTGCACGCAAATATATATACAAGACATACCTCAGTAAGTTAATTCAAGCATAGAACTGTATTCCAAATTTTTTCAATGATACAAACGCTGAAAACTTTCCTCATACTCAAGTCAAAGCCTATTACATCGTGAGGCATAATTAACATATTTATATTCAAATAAATTAATTCCAGTGGAGTTTATCCCCATTTTAGATGCTAGTACTCTACTCAGTAATTAGCTGTCTTTCGCATAAATCCACGGACCAAAAGAAATAAAAATTCCTCTTTTGTACCTCTTTCCTCATGGAATAATCCGATAACCTTTTTCCCTGAAATTACCAGGTGTTTTTTCGATAACATTATGGAGAACCGCGGCGTATGCAAAGGGCCATTGCCTAATATGAATTTTGGCTGAGACCAGCAAGGGAGCACGTAATCTCAAGGGTTACACTCCATTAACTTTTCATTAAGTCGGATTTGAAGAGCGTGTATTTTAAATGCACGCCACACCGATGCTCTGTTTATCTACTTGAAATTAATATTTAACACAATTTAACCGCCACTTTTCGAAGTGGCTCTCGCCTAGGAAGAGGAAGTGGGATTGAACTAGGGTCGGATAAGGTCGGAACGTGGTTAGTTTAACCAAAACCGAGATAGATGCTGTTTAATGGGGATACCTTCATCCAACCCACAGTCCTAGATCATATCCTTTGGAGTTTAACTAATAATAATTAGTTAAACTTCAGACCATAGGTCTGAAGTTGTCGATTTATCAACTTACATTCCAAGAAACGTGTTTACGGAAATAAATTGCATCCACCATTTTGTTACAGATAATTAAATCGTAGCTACAGACGACTAGAGTAGAGATGGTTTTATGTATACTCGGAATATGGAAAGGCGTAATTTCACCATCATCATGAGCCAATCCAGAGCAAGGGCCTCTCCAAATTTCTTTCACTGTTCCCTATTTTGAGCGATTTGTGATCATAATATTCCTTTCTTTTTTTCAATAGAATTCTGCCATCTTGTTGCTGGACGACCTACCATCTTGTTGCTTGGATACCATTTCTTGGTCCATTTTTCAGTTGACGTCCTTGTTACATGGACATTGAACAGTTCTTTGCCAATATCTTTTATTTGTGTTTTTCTCCTGATATATACATTTCTTATTCGATCTTTTAATTTGATGGCTGATAAACTTCTTTCCATTCTTCTTTGACATACTTTTAACTTTTGTGTTTGTATTTCGATCAGTTACTTTGTTGAAGTTCTTCTTGGCTTTCTGAAAAGAGGACCATATCTTCAGTGAATCTATGATTAAATAGATACTTCCCATTGATTTTGATGCCTTGTTCATTTCCCCAATCAATGGTTCTGTATATTTGCTCTAACAACGCTGTAAATAGCTTCGGGGAAATGGGGTCTCCTTGACTTGTTCGATTTTAAAGGGTTGTCCTACATTTTCAAGTTACATTTTTGCTGAGTAATTGTGATAAATTTGTTGTAGGATATGAATGTATGGTTCTGGTGTATCTTGATTGATTAGAGCTTTAATAAGATAGGTATGATGCACTATATCAAAGCCTCTTTGTAATCTACAAATGCTGGGTACACTTTTTTGTTGTATTCTTTGTATTTTTCAATGAACTGGGTTACAGTGAATAGGTGGTCCATAGTTGAGTAGCTAAATCCTGCTTGCTCAGGTGGTTGATTTTCATCCAAAATGTTGGTTATTCTTCTCAAGATGGAACATCTTACATCAAAATTGCCGGATCGAAATTTTGCAAATGAGTTCTGACACTGGCGTACTGTCAACACATCTTCTCCATACACATCGGTTAATTTCTTTCTGGTTTGAACAGCATTTTTACCTTCTCTATAGTAAAAAAGTCAAATATGACGATAATACGGCTTATTGCTCTCCATATTTATAAGGCCACCAATCAAAAACTACTGCGTAGAATTAATTAAACTCCTACACTCACAAGCCTCGCTATATTAGCTCTCAAAACATATAATGATTATGCGGCTTAAGTGTGAAGTTGGGTTCGAAAAAATACAATTAAATGCTGTTTAGGGAGAAAACGAAATTACTTTCCGAACAACCACCCTATATCTCTACAGTCCCTATGCTTATCCCAGAATTTGCATACTGATTGATTGACATTAATCGATTGCAGCGAAGAACTCGAAAGGTGTCTCTACATACGACGCAATTCTTTCAGAATCATTCTTTATTATTTTATTTAATTCCAATGAATTTCAATCAAGCAAGGACCACTTCAATCAAATTCTTTAACGGAAAAAATTTCGATAATAGACACATCTTTATGGGGGACAGTTCCCATAACATTTGCAGGTATCGAGTGTTTTTTTTTAGAGTGATAGAACTTTCTATAGGACGGAATAACTGTGATTTGACAGAACGTAGAAGCCATGTTGTTTTGACATTTCTGTTCAGTAAGCATTGATAAATTATTATGGAAAGACTCACGCCGCAATAACGTTTACAAATTGTTGAAATTTATTTTCAAAATCAGTGTTCTATTCGCCAAACTTATAGAGAACTTCGTGAAATTTATGGTTTACATAATCGTCCATCAGAGCAGCTTATTCGCCGAACTATCGATAGATTTGTGTCATGGTCTACACCCATACAAGATCCAACTGGTTCAAGAACTAAAGCCACTTGACCATAATAAGCGTCGTTTGTTTGCTGATTGGGCCCTAGAACAGTTTGAAGTTGATCCACTTTTTTATCGTAAAAATGTGTTTAGTGATGAAGCTCATTTCTGGTTGAAAGGCTATGTAAACAAGCAAAATTGCAATAAATGGAGTGTAAACAACCCTCAGGAAGTTTTGCAGGTTACATTGCATCCTAAAAAATGAACTGTATGGTGTGCTTTACACGCTGGAGGCATCATCGGCCCATATTTCTTTAAAAACGATGCTGGAGCTAATGTAACAGTGAATGGTGCTCGTTACAGATCGATGATCAATGATTATTTGTTTCAAAATTTGAATGGTATAGACCCAGAAGTGTTTTCGTTCTAACAAGATGGTGCTACACCTCATGCTGCTACCGTAATGATTGATTTATTGAAAGAAAGATTTGGCGATAACATTATTTCGGTCTTTTTGGTCCAATTAATTGGCCTCCAAGATTTTTGCGATTTTTGCGACAGACAAGAATTATTTTTTTTGGGGTTATGTCAAGTCATTAGTTTATGCTGATAAAACAGAAACAAGAGACGCGTTGGAAGCCCATATAACTCGTGTTATTGATGAAATACGGCCTGAATTATTCAAAAAACTGGTCCACAATTGGCCTGGTCGAATGCGGTTCCTCAAAGCTAGTCGTGGTGGACATATGCCGAAAATTATTTTTAAGACATAAATATCATAAAATTATCTTTCAAATAAAAAAAAATTGGCTTCAATCTTAATTTGAATGTGTTTTATTTCAATTTAAAGTTCTATCACTCTAAAAAAACAGCCGATAGATATTTGGTTTAAAGAATCTCCCATTGAACGCAGTTGTACGAGAACCGCATTTCCTAAAAAAATTACAGCAATTTTTTTCAACTATTCTTCCGTATTTCTCGAATTTCAGGTGAATATTTCACTACAATTTGCCAGCATTTTTTTGTTTTAATTTGCCATTTACACTGAAAATATAGAGACTACTCACCAACAGACATCTCTGATACCCTTATCCGCTGTTTCCCTTTTTCTTTTTTCGTACATGAAAATGTCTGTGTCCATAATCTCCTCCCTTTCTTCTTCTAAATTTGTTTTGGTCTGAATATCCTGCATAGCTGTTGCGTATTTGTTGAAGCACATTTTTGTTTGACTTTCCACATTTTTCATACATGGTGCATGGGTTAGATATTCTGAAAACAAAATTCATTGTTGGAATTCATTGAATAAAATGACAAATTAGAAGGTCACATAAACGAAATATCGATATTAGTAGATGATTGATAGTGAGGAGTAAATGTAAGTCCTGAATTAAGGGTGTTTAATAAGGACAAACCAAGTTGTTGAAGCAACTATTTGTCATTTGATGACCAAATTTGTCTTGAATATCAATTACATACCTTCTTGATATGTTCCGTTTTTGCACAATTCGTGGACCATCAACGTAGTTCCATGAAAGAGTTTCTTGAAGTGTTTCCTTTGTTCGAAGCTCATACAACGTCGAGTGTAGGCTCTGATACATCTGAGGGCTTCTTGAAAGTTTCTGGAAAAGAAAAAAAAAGGGAAATATATATAAAGTAATTCAGTTTCAATTATTAGGAGTACAAAAAAGTTTCTGCCGTTTTATTGTAGATGGCGCGGCACGGAGTTTCGGTTAGCTTTAGCAGATGATAACCGGCTTAAAAAATAGTTTGGACATTTAAGAACAACATAACCTATTAATATCATTGATTTTATATTGGTAAAATATAATTTTTATAAGTTGAAAATGTCAAAATTTGAGCCAAGTAAGCGTCATTTGCGGGAAATATTAGTTTACTTCTTTAATTTAAAGAAATCTGCTGCTGAGGCGCATCAATTGCTCGTAGAAGCATATGGTGAGGGTGCTTTGAGTGAGAGAACGTGTCGAGAGTGGTTTCAAAAGTTTAAAAACGTTGATTTCGACGTAGAAGACAAAGATCGCAGTGGAAGGCCAAAAATTTACGAGGATGCAGAATTGGAGGAATTATTGGAGGAAGATTCATCTCAAACACAAAAAGAACTTGCTCTAACATTAGAAGTCACTCAGCAAGCAGTCTCACATTGTTCTTCTATAATAAATATTCAATTTGTGTTAAAAACGGCGGAAACTTATTTGTACTCCTAATAATACAATTAAAATCATATTACTGCAAGAACAAAGAATATCCAATAAATGCTTCCTTATTTAGGACTATAAACAGATTCTGTCGAAAGATAAGGCTGGGACTCCAACCAAAAACTATATAAATTCTGTTAAGTTGGGTCATAAGAGTTCGACCAATTTCGTTGAATTTTAAAAGCCTCTTTGTAGGTAGAAACTTTCTTCAATGCTGTCGAACAGTACTTGTACCAAGTTTCATCAAAATTAGATCAACGCACTCATGGGGATTTGAACCCTTTGGACAACTGGTCTAGATTTTAATATAGTTCTATTGATATTCTTCACTCTTCTATAAGCTGACAAATTCAATATGTTATTTTTTCGAAATATTTAAATCTTTGGAGTTAGAATTCGAAAAAACTACGGAATAATATTTCATTTATTTCTATCGAAGACAATTTTCACTTAGTTCCAGAAAAATTCAAGCAGCCATTTAAATTCTTAAGGAAATGCATTGAGAACTATTGAAAAATCTCAAAACGTAGGAAAATGAATCAACTGGAATTCTCAGATCAGTTTCTAAAGTGAGAAAGGCAAAGATAATTTGTGTACGTACGAAATCAGCGTTTTTTGAGTTGAAAGAACTAATTCTTTTAATAACTCAATTCCTCTCATGATCAACGAGTGGAAACACAATAAAAAAAGGATTACAATTACTTTATAACTCCTATGTCTTTCTGCGAGATTATTCACAGGTAAAGGTTGGGCCATCTAGAGTTTGCATTTTGAAGTATTGTGGAAACACTTCTGTCATCTGTGTTTTCACAGAAAGGTATTTCAATATTTGACATTAACGAAATGGGTCGCTATAGGTTTAAACAAAACTGGGAAATATAAAAAGCTTATTTCCAAAAGGACGAACCTTCTATCCAAATTGTTAGAAATTTACGTGAAGAATGCATTGTGAAAGAAATGCTCTCGCGGCAATATGTGGATCAATTTGTTCGCGAAAACTGGATCGTTACTTGATTGAACAATCCGTTCACGTTCCCTTCCAGTGAGCACACCTGTAAATTTGTTGTCCAGAATGTGGCTGAACACCTATCAACATCATCTGGGAATTTTGCATGAAGACCTCGGTATGAAGGCTTACAAAGTTCAACTAGGGCAAGAAGTGAAGTATCTGATGCGTTTCCACTTCGCTCAATGGGTTAATTGCATGGACGGAGATGAGAATTTTCTCAGAAAAATAATCTTTAGCGGTTGTTCGATTTCTTTGAAATTGAACTAGGTATGTTTGATCTTTACTAGGCAGGTACATTACAATCGTTCTCAGGATCCAGCTAACTAGACTGAACCTCTCGAAAATCTCTCATTTTTCCTAGAAATCTAAATGGGACGGTAGTACTGGAAACGAAAATAGCCAAATGTCACTTCGGAATTTGGGGTTGAATTCACTTGCCTTCGAGTTCAGTCTCTTCGTGGGCCCACGCTAAGCATCTGACAGTATCTCATTGGCGTTCGGGCACGACACATCGACAAAGACTCTCTCGCTGTGATTAAACGGTCACGCAACATTCTCTACTCCTCGAACAATTAAGTTCTATTCACACACAATCTCTCTTTCTCTTTCTTTCTGCTCTTGAACAAGTTTACACTAATATTCACCGAACTCACAATTTCATCTCTCTCGATAATTAACACCCATTTAACCAACAAAAACCTTTCGTGATAACACCATAAAGCAAAAGATTTGGAAGTGAATGTATTGTCTGCGTTATTTGCTTGAAATTATGTAGTACATGTGCACAGTGAACCAAAAAGTGAACCCAGTGAAAGTAAACAACGGTGAAAAAGCTCATCGATCTACTCCTCTACGAGTAAAATAGTGTTTTCTCCGCAATCCATTCTCAAAACTATACCGCATCAATTCTCTTAAGTTTTTGGTAAAACAACTAAAAAGTGTACACTGTGATATATGTATCTAGGCTGTAAATGAACCAATTAAAGTCTAACATCTCTCTTAATCCCCTAGAAATATGCTTATCCTAAAATTTGCATACTGATTGTTTGACGTTAATTAATTACAGCGAAGAATTCAAAGAGACATCTCTACATACCACGCAATTCTTTCAACGGTGAAGCTCATTTTCACCTCGGAGGACTATTTTTTGTGGAGATCCATTAAGGATTAGTGGTGCGCTGATTATACAGAATCGATTGGTGCCTGGTGTGGTTCTACTTGATTACATGAACTTTTACATAAGGACGAGTACGTCAGTATGAGATCTATGCTAGCTTTAAGGGGAGGGGTACTATGACGTGTTAGTTTTGTCGAGTTCGTGGATTCTGACATCGAGATGAACTCTTCTTGGCGACGGTTAGCCTTTAGGAAAAATCATGGAGGGGTCAAAAATCACCTGGATCAGTTTTTTGCTAGCAAGGACTAAAAATTTCATGAGCGTGGAATCATCCTACTACCAGAAAGATGGCAAAAGTTGTTGGACCAGAGTGGCCAATAAAAAATTAATAAAATATTTATTTATTCTACGAAAATAGCCTTTCATTTTCCAAAAAAAAAAAAACGAAATTACTTCCCAAACAACCCAACAAAACAGTTTCAAAAACTTTCGTCGAATACTCGTTTCCGAAAGAGTAAAGTAAGGCGAATTGAAGGACAAATAACATAATAATGGCCAGAAAACAACACAACAGGTGGAACCGAATCCTACCCATTTCGCCGGGAAGAAGGAAACACAGGAACGCAGTAATATTCCACATAAATATACCGTAATTGAAACCGCGCCAAAGGAATAAGGTAGGTAGCGCCTCGAAACTTTTTCCAATTACATCCCTCATTTTTCGCGACCGATCTATCTGCAGAACTAATCATCCAGTTTATATGCAGCAGCCCCTCCAACTTTATTTTTATTCATGGAAGAATTTCTTCTCCGTTAACTTAACTTAACTGTTTCCATTGGCAATTGCTAGAAGGATTCACCCCTGCTGTTGGGATTTAATGAAGAAGCGAAAATACAAATTTCCGCGACAATTCTCGGATCTTCGGGCGGAAATTTTATTTATGGATGAATAAATTTAATATGGATGCAGTCTGTGCCGAGCGTCGCGACAAAAATTATTCAAATTAAACCTATGTCTAACATTTTGAGTTCGAGCACTCGGGGTAAACGAATTCAACAAGTTAAAAAATATTCCAAGAATATTTACACAATTATATTTCTAAATTAAATTGATAATATGTCTTGAAAACAAGAAGCTTCATTTTTAACATTCCCTGATTGAAATAAAACTTCGATAACAAAAATTTCTGTCCCTGAGAACCAGAAAAACTGAATATCTTCGCGCAGTCTCTTTTCTCAAAGCACTCAGAACTACTTGCTTTCACTAAAACTTATCAGCCTACTTTCATCCTTGTTGCTGAGTCCTGGTTACACTCTGGAGTCCCGGATAATTTAGTTTCGATACCTGGCTACTCCATTTTCAGATGCGATAGTGTGACAACGATTGGTCACGGGGGGGTTATGTAGTGAGTGAGATTTCTAGTTCTGTTTCTGTTCGACCTTTTACCCCAGGTTTACCTGGTATCGACAGTGTATTCATTGACCTCTTCAAGCCATCTTCCAGCTTCACTATCGGACGTGTCTATAGACCTCGACCTTCTCAGTCCAACATCGAGATGACAACTTTTCTGGATAATTTGTCGACCTCATTGCTGCGGGTGATTTCAACCTCTCAGATGTTGATTGGCCACTTACTCCTAGGGTCTACAACTCGCCTTCCGTTCCTTACGTTGACGCAATTCGTGATTCTAATCTCCTTCAGTTAGTGGAGGAGCTTACACGTTTTCGAAACCTTCAAAAACTATCTTTGTATCTTATATTAGTGAACGATGCTAACTTAGTTTCCAAAGTTGAGCAGCATCCTCCTCTGGGAAAATCAGACCATGTCCTTCTCCTCTCAAAACTATAGCTCCAGTTCTACAGCCCGAGTATAAAGTCTAAAAAATCCATAAAAGTTATTAATTATGAACAGTTGAAGCTCAGGTTCGGTGGTGGTGATTGGGATGCTATGTTCGAATCCACGGTTGATGTTGAGACTATGTGGGATCGTTTCGTGGAGGTGCTGAGGAACCTAATTAATGAATGCTCGTCATCAAGAAATATCATCACGGTGGCTTCGAAACCTTGGATCGACCATGGCATCCTCAAGATGATCAGACACAAAAAGTCGATATGGCAGCGCTATATTCGGCGAAGACAACAACGAGACTACGACGCTCATCGCACATACTCAAATATTCTCGCCAATACCATTTCTGCTGCCAAGAGGGAGTTTGAGTCGAGATTGCTTCAGTCCAAAGATCGCAAACGTTTTTTCAAGTACGTTAGATCATCGCTAAATTCTAAAGTCGATACGCCACTGGTTTCTGACTCTAACAACCAACCTTGCGGAAACCCTGAAGAGGCTGCTAATGTTTTGGCAGACACTTTCGCTGCAGATTTCACCGTCAAGACTGGTTTACCTTCCCAAATGCGCATAAATCGCGTGAACTCTGACTTAAGAAGTATAACTTTTCCCCCTGCCATTGTGGAAAAGCATCTCTCAGCTCTCGACGAACGTTCTGCCCCTGACGGTGAGTGTCCTCAGTCCCCAGCCTCTCCTCTATCTAGAATTTTCACAAGATCTTTCGAAACATCATCGCTACCCACATCCTGGCGGAATGCTCTTGTAACTCCAATATTTAAAAAAAGTGACGAGCTTGATGCGTCAAACTATGGACCCATCAGCTTAATTCCTATTACAGCCAAAATTTGTGAGAGGATGATACTAGATTGCGTCCTCAAATTTGCTTTAGACAACAAGGTCATTCCCGATTGCCAACATGGTTTTCTTCCTGGTCGTTCAGTGATAAAAAATCTTCTGGAATGCGTCAATTATTGGTCAAAAGCACTCGATAAGAAAGATCCTGTGGACGTGATATACTTGGACTTTTCCCGTGCTTTTGATCGTGTACCCCACAAACGGCTTCTGCACGTGCTTGATCATCTAGGCTTTCGAGGTGACCTTCTTGCGTGGATTGCAGCATTTCTTCATAATCGTTCATTTCAGGTTAGAGTTGGCAGCTCTCTCTCGTCTTCCAGACCGGTGACCAGTGGCGTACCACAGGGCTCCGTTTTGGGGCACTTGCTTTTTCTCCTGTATATTTCCGACTTATCTACCTGTATTGATTCATGCTGCTCTCAGTTTGCTGATGACACGAAGTTGTTCGGTATTCCTGGGGATCAAACATTGCAGCGTGACTTGGACTCTATAGCACTCTGGTGCGAGGACTGGCAGCTTCCTCTCAATATCGAGAAGTGTGTAGTTTTGCACATGGGTGCCAATAACCCTTGTCTCCGGTACAATCTCTGTGGCCAAGGAATTTCCTATACAAGTAGCCATTGTGATCTCGCTGTTGTTATAACAGACGATTTGTCCTGGTCGGAGCACATACTGTCTATTGTCAGCAAGGCCAGAAGGTCTCTCTTTTTAATACAGAAGGCATTTGGTGGGTGCGATCCAACTACGTGTAGTGCTCTTCATAAGACTTAAATTCGTCCTATCTTGGAGTTCGCCGTACCAGTTTGGAGTCCAGTGTTGTGTCGCGACGCTGCGGTACTTGAGAGATTGCAGAGGCAGGTTACGCGATTGCCCTACGGTATACGCCGACCCGATTACGACGCGTGGCTCGCGATAATGGACCTAACGTCGTTTGCTGACCGTAGAGTGCGCGGGGATCTTATTGTTACGTTCCGGGCCCTTCGTGGAATGTTCGGTATTGACATGCGTCATCTGCTCGTGATCAACCGGGACGAACGTTTGCGTGGTCACTCTTTCAAACTCAAGAAAGAGAATTTTTCGACGGTTCGTAGGAAACATTTTCTCTCTAACCGTGTGTTTGGTTCCTGGAATGGTTTACCTGAGAGTGTTGTTTGTTCCGTTCAAAAACTTCTATGATAGATCGCTGAGGCAGTTGTGTTTTTACCACTTGTGAATAACTCCTATTTTTTTGTTTTTTTTTTCTCCTCGAAGCCCTTTTTATTTTTCAATATCTTGTATATTTTTTTGTGAGTTTAGACTTTGTCTCAACTCTCATCATGGTATAATAATAATAATTATTATTATCACTGCTGATCAAAAATATGAGGATTTGAAATATCAGCATAATTTTTAAACGCGCGGAAAGCCAGTCGTTGATAATTAGACTTGTGGAAAAACGTATAATTTTCCAGCTTTTCGGACAGCATGCGTTCTGTTTTAAAATTAATTTAATGAACATATATTCGGCGTTATCACGGCTATGAATATGGACACCGACACTGGTTGTGTTCCTATATCACACGAAAAACGAAAATGAGAATGAATTTACGTTTTCCATTCTGGCATAGATAACTATTAAGCGCGTTAACATTATTCGGTATTTACAGAAGGGTATTTTGTATGCCCTGCCCACTAGAATCCCTGTTTCGAATTGTTTGACCTAGTGAAATGAAGATAAAAATCGCATATACTTTCAACGCCATACTGAAAACTTATGCAATATGCTTTTACAACACACAGGATACAGTATCAGATTTAATTTCAACTGCTGCATTACGGATGAGAATGTATTGTAACACTTTAAGAAGTACCGGGTTACGCACGGAATATGTCCCAAACTTCACTCCGTTTTCACTTTTGTCAGACACGGCATATGACGCTAGGCTTTTGAAAGTTTGTCATTTAATTATATTTTAAACACGCGTCTATTTGTGGAAATCGATGAACAAAACCGTAGTTACGGATTCAAAACCAAAAACATCTACGATCATCGCTTTGAAACTTCGTATGTTTGCCTTTTCCTGACCCATTGAACACTTTAGTTAAATGATACACATAAATATTGTAATTTCTACTTGTTATTGTGAGAAGCTCACATAACGCGTTTCGTTAACATAGTAACTTCTTCAAATGCTTACAAACAACTAGTCTGAAATTTGGTAACATAGAGTATATAAATATTTTCTGTTTTGAGATAAGGGTTTGAAAGAATTGCTTGGTATGTAGAGATACCTTTTTGAATTCTTCTCATTACATTACATTAAACTTTAGTGGTTTACTTATAGCCTAAATACATATATTACCAATTTACAAGTTTGATTTGTTTCATCCAAAAGTTGAGGGAATTTTTTCGGCGAAGTTTGAACTATAATTGCGGTAAAAACACTAACTTGGAGTAGTAGTTCTTTGAGCTTCTTCACCGTTGTTCACTTTCACTGAGTTCACTTTTACAGGGTTCACTGTTGGGTTCAGTTTTCAATTCACTTTACACGATTACTATCTGATCGCAAACATATAATGTAGATTATGCATTCACTCACAAGCCTTTTAGTGCCTTATGGGTTATTAAGAGATGGTGTTCCTTGGAAGGTTAAAGTGAATGCAAATATAAACTTATTCAAAAGCAGAGAGAGAGAATTTGTGGTTATAGCTTGAGAGTTGAGACAGAGAGAAAATGTGATTTGAACTTACTTCTACGGAATGTGTATGGGGCCAGAATTTAATTGTTCAAAGAGTAGAGAATGTTGCGTGACTGTCTGGTCGAAAAACAGCGGGAGAGATTGTCGATGTTTCTAGACCGATTGCCAACGAATGAATTCGAAGGAAGTGTCTTTAACAGTGCTGAAGCGATTCCTCTTCAATATTTAACGCGAGCAGGTAGAATTCCGAAACGACATTTGACATTTTTTGAGAATCTTAAATTGCTGAACACGTAGTTGTATTGTACCAGCCTAGTAAAAATTTAAAATCCTTGTTAGACGTATAATTCGAACAGGGTCAAATAAAAATGATTTATTATGGTAAAACCACCGGATTCCTAGTTGAATAGATACCTTAAAGGTGAATTAGATAACTCTAACGAATGAACAAACTCATTCAGTAAATTCCCGAATTTTTAAATCGATTTATTATCAAACTTTCCAACAAGTACAGTTTCAGACCCTTATTTTCTTTATGCAAAATCTGAAAACGTTCATCAAAATCATGTTTCTCTTTTATGTTTCGCATACGTAGAATCCAACTCATTATTGAGGAAGGAACGTCGATGTTCCCTTATTCTAGTATCGGAAGATCTTCCGATCTGCCCAATATAAATTATTGAGCAGGTAAAATATGTCAATTGGTTAACGCCTAATACATATGATTTGTTACGTTTATGTTTTGCGTTTTTTGAAAACAATTCCTAATGTATTGTGGGTACTATAAGATATGTTTATAACTATGTTATTGAAGAATTTTTTATTTGTTATGATGATACCATAGTAAGTGAGGTGATTGTATATTTTTCCCCAGTTTTTAGCATAGAGTATATTTCGCTAATAGCATTTTTATATCGTTTTTTGACTATTATTCCATGCCATTAGAGACGGCCTTGTCGTCCGACATTATTTTATCATCGATACTTAGGTCTTTTCATGTTAACAAGTTTTGAGATTTGTCGTTCGAACTATTTAGTATTATTCGACAGTTCAGATTATTTGTTTTCTAATAATTATTAATGGCCTTAGAAAACATGGAAAGTCTTTTAGAGATTTTGATATATTTGACACAGCATTCGCAATTATAAACTATTTCTGTCCTTATTTTATTAGCAATGATCTCAAACCTATAACCTATAACCAATAAGAAGGTTTATTTCATTAATTTGTTTTTATTATATAAATCAGCTGGCTATAGTTTTATGGCTGATCAAGATATTTGAACTTTCATCCTGAAAATACTTTGGATAGAGTTCTATAAATACTTACAAAGTAATCCTTTACGTGTTAATTCATCATAAAATGATGAAGTTACTTCCCCTAGCCTGGCACGAACTAATGAAAGCATGCCCTATGTGTAAGAAATTACAGAGATGTTTTGCCCTTTATCTTGGCCTTCGTGAGTTCTGAATAGTTTCATTATTTATGTCTTTGGATTGCAGAATTCGACTTGAAGTACATATTAAGGGAAAGACTTAATCGAAGCCAACCTTGGTGCATAGTTTGCCTAATTTTCCTCGGTCTAGACAGAATGTTTTAGAAGTTGAACAGCAATTCCGATTTCGACTGCATGCAGCATTAGCAAGCGAGTTCAAGGTGAATAAAGAAAGCTTAGTATGTTCGCATATTGCCATGGGGAAATCAGTACATTAAAAATTCACAAAAGAAAAGAAATTCAACTCATTTTAAAGTTTTGTAGATTTAAATGGGGTTACTTCGCATTGCGTTCTTAGGCCCATTGTGTGGATAATAAGTCTTTGGATTCTACAGCTCGCTTTACAGTTGGGAAATCTGATGAATGCCAGTATCTGGTATGGCTTCAAGAAGGTATCAACCATCCCTGTTCCAACATGTTTAAAGTGAGTTAGTAAATGGATTGAGTAACTGGTGGAAATATCTGTCTTACTAATACGCCTATCATTTGATCTCCACATCGAAAATGCTCTCGAACGATTATATCGGATCTACATAAGAATAATAAGGGGTTGAATTCCATCCAGTGGGGAATTTATCACAAATAAATTAATTCGACGAATCTGTAAATCATTAATGAGGAGTGAGAGCTGTGATAATAGAAAGTTCTAGAAATAGAGACAGTGTAACATACATCTGTATAACAATTCTGTACTCAAAAAACTCTACAAGACTTTGTTGATCACAGAGGCAAATTGCAGAAGTACGCATGTTTCAAACAAATTGGTTTTCGTCAGTCTAATGTATGCTAGTGACTCCAAATCTGTCAAGTATTTATATTCGGTATACAAAGAGACACTAAGGTATTAATAATACACTAGCGCCATATAGAATATGTAAAACTACATACAAGACATACCTTTGCGAATTAATTCAAGTGAAGAAATTTATTCTCGATATTTTCACGTTACTAATGGAGTAAAAACTTTCCTCATGCTCAAATCAGACCATAAATTGCCGTTAAGTTTTTTCTGCGTTAGTAACGTGAAAATATCGAGAATACATTTCTTTACTTGAATTAACTCGCAAAGTTATATCTTGTATGTAGTTTTACATACTGTGTATAGTGAATATAGATAGTTGACAGGTTTGGAGTCACTTACAAAAACCAATCAGTTTGAAACATGCGCAATTGTCTGCAATTTGCCTCTATGATCAACAAAACCTTGTCGAGTTTTTTTGAGTATAGAATTGTTATACATATGTATGTTACACTGTGTCGTTTTCTAGAACTTTCTATTACCATAGCTCATACTCCTTATTAATGAATTTATTACTTTCAAAAGGAATAATTTGGAGATTTGAAACTATCTAATGCGTAGATATTGAATGGGAATAACAAGTTTGTGAATGAAACAAATCCATATTTGTTAGAATTTGTTTCAATAGAATTATGATGAAAAAACAGAAATTTTGTATACCTTGAAGTGATAATATTTAAAATATTTTCGTTATTCTTCAAACTGAAGAACAAATCAATTATTTGAATTCAAACCAGCTTACACTTTCAAAACTGAGTGATTCAAATGAGAGTCTTAAATAGAAAATATAATGTGAATAACAATATAATACGTGCCTTTAATATTAAAATTGGAAATTATCAGTTAAAACATTAATTCATACCATAATGACTGTAAAATACGTTCCTAGCAGCTAAAGGCTGGGTCATCAAGACTTTGCATTTTGAAGTTTCGAGTTTGACAATACTTCTGTCATTTGTGTTCTGACAGAAAGTCAGTTCATTAGTTTAACATTAACGAAATTGTTATTGTTAAAGTTATCCTGATACTCCTAGATCTTCTGTGAAGCTTTTTCAGCTTGTGCAAGTTAGGAGTTCAGTTGTATTCTGGGTAGGCTTTGTTACTGCGATCTTGTGCCACTTTAGGTCACAGCACAGTTAACACCCATCCAACTAGAAATTTTTTTTTCAACCTGAACAGGATTCGAACCCGGACCTTCTGGTCACGAGCCCTATACTCCACCACTGAGCTGTCTGCATTAATAGGTTTACTTACGCTTGAACATAATTGAGAAATGTTAAAAACTCATTTCCAAAGTTCAAAAATAAATATAATTTAAGAACTTCATTTAAAACCCATTCAAACTTGAGTTAATTCATTGAGAATAATAAAGACTACACATAAAGATGATCAATCGGGGGTTTCTAAGTTAACCTGGGGTAATTGCCCTAAAGCTTACATAGGACAGACTGGAAGAACTTTCCGACATAGAATTTGTGAACATTTGAAGAGTTTCCTCAATAATAAAAGTAGTTCCACATATTCTAACCATTTGTTAGAAACATGACATACTTACAACCATAATTTTGAAATTCTACATACAGAAAGTAAAAGTTATGCCTTAAACCTGTTAGAATCCCTAGAGATAAATAAACACAATAAGATTGGAATATTACTTAACGAACAATTAGATTTAAATAACTCACCCATGTTAAATATATTCAGATGAGCTGGAATTTACAGAGACCTTTTTGGGTTTTAGTGTTCAATAAAAATTTATTGTACTTACTGTAATATAAAAAGCAACGATTTTCGGAAACAAGCTAAGTTATTCAAAATGTAAACCTCCCTGATGATGCTACTGTGATAGCGAAACAATTGTTGTAAACATAACAATAAAAATTGTGAAAATCAGAATAACCTTATTTAATATGGATTTCCACCAAGAAAGGACTGATTCAATTCAATAGATTATTTCGTGTTGTTATTTTGTATGAACATGTCACTCAATAAAAGATATAAATGTCTCGATGGTCACTTGAAATCTTACGTTCTATTGTCAAGGGTGGGCAATTTAAAATTTGCATTTTCCATCGAGTATAAATAAAAAACTATTTATTAATTTTTCAATGCTATAATTTTATCAGAAAGTCTGAAACTTGACATTGTGAAAAACAACTCTTCTATCCAAACTGTTAAAAATTTACGTGGAAAATTCGATAAGTATGAAATGTCTTCACGGCAGGTGGTAGATCAATTGTTTCGTGAACACCGGATCACTATTTTTAGTTTAAGGATGAAATGGACTTACCAAATACCTTCCAAAATCTCATGAAAAATTTGAAACGATATGATAGTTTGATAGATTGGTTACTTTAAAAAACAATATTAAATAAATTTTAAGTCTACTTGGAAAAACTTTCAATTGAATTAAACGCAAAAGAAACAGATATTATGCATAATCATGATATGTTTTGAGGGCTGATATAGCAACAAGGCTTGTGTGTGAAAAAGTTCAATTAATTCTACGCAGTAGTTTTTGGTTGGTGCCCTTTTAAATATGGAGAGCAGTAAGCAGCATTATCGTCATATTTTACTTTTTTACAATAGAAAAATAGTAAAAATGCTTTTCAAGCCAGAAAGAAAATAACCCATGTGTAAGGAGAAGATCCGGCAATTTTGAGGTAGAAGATGCACCACGTTCCCGAAGGCCTAAGCAATTTTTGTGCTATGAAAGTGTATGATGGTTGAATTTTAAATAATCAATTTGTCCTCTAGCTCAGGACATTGCATCTTGAAACTGTTTCCTAAGTACGAAATGAAGATATTTCAAATATAAAAATGTTATAACGAATTTATTCCTTTCGATTTTAACTAAATCTTGAACTCATGAAATCTATTTGACTGGTTTCTGAAAACCATCTTGAATTATTCAATAGCGCTTATTCGGTCGCTAAAACTGGTTATATTTAGTCCTTATGAGCACTTCCTCAGAAAAGAGCAATTAAAAACAACACAAATAGTTCACCCAAACGCACTCTGCAGTTTCTACTAGAAAAATCTGACGACTTTACAACATTCATCACTGAATTATCCAATAATAGGTGTTGTGATATTGTTCAATAGTCTTAAATTAAGTTAACTTGGTCAATCTTTTTGAAAGCCAGAAAAATCGGTATAAGTATATATTACCCCCAAAAAAGTGGAACTAAAATAAAATCATTTTTTATATATAGGGAGTAAATTCATATGCGATATTCTTGATAGAAGAAAATAGTTGGACTTGCTTTCAACAAAGTTATATACGAGTAAACATTATTTCTCCTGATATTAACTTTTATTGCGATGTAATAATAGTTTATTTTATGGATTCTTAATCACATCCACCGAAACGAAACAATTACTTCGTGGATGTTTTTATTATTTTGAAACGTTAAATTTTTAGTTAACATAGAAATATATAATCGAATAAAAACACTTCCAATATTATTCATTCAAATATTTTAATATTTACAGATATATTCTGTTAGCCTTCTACATATTTAATTTCAAAAAATTATATTTAATATTATAACTCATAACTGACGAAGCAAAGTCTCTCGAAAAACTTGTTTTTTTAATAATGTTTTAACATATCTTGAGATTTTCTAAAAAGTAACTCAATTAGATATCCAATAATATTGACTATTCTAAGTAAGATAGTTTTATGATGAAATTCTTAAGATTATGTTAAACATTTTTGAAAGATATCTGTTTTCATAAGAGAGATGAGCAGAAACAAAATTTTGTCTACTCAAAATATTTAATTTATAGGATTTTTGTTAACAATTTATATTTATTGGATTTTTTTATCTCATTTGGATGTCTTATAATGAATGTTTATTTTATATGTCGCTTGATATGGGGAGTGCTTATACGATATTAATTCATTTCCTGAAGTTATAATATTAAATATAATTGTTTGAAATCAAATATGTAGAAGGCTAACAGAATATATCTCTAAATATTAAAATATTTGAATAATATTATTTACCTTCTATCAAGTATAAACCTCCATTTATTTTATTTACTTTAAATATTATAAAAGGGTGAAATCATAAACCGTCAATTATTTCTTTTCTTCATCTAGTGCTCATATTTTTGTTTGGATTTAGTACTAGATACGTGATTCAGGTAAAAATCTCCAAAATATACACACTGGACCTTTATGTTTACTAGTTCTCCAGAAGTATTTTATTAATTTTCAACAATTACGGTGAAATGATTTCAACGAAAAGCTTGAATTATTCTTTAACAATACTTAATTTGCTACTTTACCGAATGGTTGATCGTTCAGGAGTTCCCTTGAAAATTTCTCGGACAAAAGTTCAGATAATTTCTATACTTTTGGAAGAAATTAGATAAGGAAAAAATCACGCTGCGTCTGGGCTCGAATACTGGTTAAAAATTTGGACGTACGATCCAACAGTCATCTGAGTTATTGCAATTTGTTGGTTTCTCTTTAGATATATTTGCAATTTTCGAACGTCCATTTTTAATGATTTGAAAAAAATTCTCGTAATTTTTCTTCACAAAATTATACATGAGCCGTCATTTCATTTTTTCACATCTAAATACTAAATTTAATCTTGTTCGGATTGGTACCATCAAAGAGATTTGGAAAATAAAATTTCAAATGAAAAGAGTAATCCAAAACATACAAAAGGGACAAGAACTACTTGGCGACCGATTTCAATAATTTTGTGATGACCGACATTTAAATTTTGAACAGAATACTTGAAAACTGCGATCTCCATCATATACAGAACAAATAAAATGGAAAACTTCTGTAAAAACCCGGAAATCGTTTTCTGCATTGCTGACAATTTCAATAGGCTTCTTAGGATCGTATATCATATTATTTTTGCTTGATATCTTAGGAATTATGACTTATAGTCTGTACCTAATACACATAAACAAAACTTATGAAGCAATTTAAAACATCTTCAAAATACAGTGAAAATAGCTTAGGCTTAATGATTCAACAAGAAATAACGTATAATATTGAATAAGTAAAATACATTTTTGGAGTGTTCGTCAAGGCCAATGAACATGTTATACCTTGAGTTTTTAATTTGATCATTTTCACAACTTTCTATAATTTCAGCCGACTGTTATTTATCTATCTTTAATTATTGTTTAGTTCATGTATTTATACAATAACATGTGGCAGTAAATGAAAATGTTCTGTAAAAGTTCTAAATGTTCTGGAAACTACTCATGTACACAGTGTGTATCTAAGATAATTTCCAAATTTAATGGTGGGAATAATTTGTTTACGGAAGGACTAACCTATAATATTTTAAGGATGACCTCTTATTGATTTAAATGTAAATGAATATAAAATTTGATCTTAAAGAAGTTTATATATTCGATGAATATGGGGTAGTTTCTGTACAATATAATTTAGAACTATGGTACATTCCTTAATGATATTTGGTAGAGATCAGCGGAATTAATTTATTTGAATAGTCAGATTTTGGCTCGAACAATCTATCCGTATTTTCAAGAAAATAAAGTTTGACGGACCCAATCAAACAATAACTTTTCTGGGTGCAAGAGCCTCTCGCGAATTCATTGTTTATGATTTTCGATCAGAAACAAGCTTTTATGGCGGAGCCAAGAATGAGGATAAATATGCGGGCCCAAGTTTAGACATACTACTCTGTCAAGAAAGTACCGGGAATTTTCAATTAAAACAACATTTTTACATTTAATCGTCAAAATTTATTGGGTCACCTTCAAAATAGGCTCCATTTGCTCCAATACATCTATGCCAACGGCACTTCCAATTATCGAAACATTTTTTATAGGCGCTTTCCGGGATGGACTTTAGCTCTCGCGCCGAATTTTGTTTTATGGCTTCAATCGACACAAAACGGGTGCCACGAAGGGGCAATTTTAGTTTTGGGAAGAGGAAAAAGGCGCAGGGAGCCAAATCCGGCGAATACGGTGGTTACTGAAGCACGTTTGTTGAGTTTTTGGCGAGAAAGTCAGTCACAATCGTAGCTCGGTGAGAAGGCGCGTTATCGTCATGCAAAATCCATGAGTTGTTCGCCCACAAATTTGGCGGCTTATTACGGATACGCTCACGCAAACGTTTCATAACGCCTAGGTAATACTCCTTGTTTACCGTCTGACCCTCTGGAACGAATTCGTAGTGCACCACGCCACGGATATCGAAGAAAACAATGAGCATCACCTTCATTTTCGAGCGGCTTTGGCGTGGTTTTTTCGGTTTCGGCTCATTTTTTGCCACCCATTCCGATGATTGCTGGCTTGTTTGCATATCGTACTCGTAGACCCAGGTCTCATCACCAGTTATAATGCGTTCCATGAATGTAGAATCGGAATTACAGTGATCCAGCATGTCTGAAGCAACCTGTTCGCGATGACGTTTTTGAAGAAAATTCAGGTCTTTCGGTACGAGTCGTGCGGCCACCTTTCTCATGCCCAAAATATCAATCAAAATCGTACGTGCGGACTCGTGGGATATCTTAAGATCATGTGCTATCTCTCTCGAGCTGTTACGACGGTTTTCCAGCACCCTTTCCTTAATTTTATCGACGTTATCTTCGATCGAAGCCGTCGATGGGCGTCCGGTCTTCGACCACTTCACGACCGTCCTTGAAGGCTCTGTACCACTGATATGCACGAGTTTTCGATAGAGCATTATCACCAAAGGCCTTTTGCAACATTTTCAATGCATCAGCACACGAAAATTCATTTGCAACACAAAACTTTGAACAAATTCTTTGCTCAACGTAAAAATCGGCACGCACTCTGACATCGACTGACTTAATCAGCTGTTGCAAACACACTAGTTGACATATCCCGCTCAAGCTTGGCATAGTAATTAAGAACAGTGGTACCAACCTTTTTACCTGCCTCATTGCCCCGCCAGATTTAAATCGATAATTCCCGGTACTTTCTTGACAGAATGTATATAGCAATTGACGCGTCTACTCTCTATATAGTGAAAGAACTCAAATGCATAGAAATCATCCGCTATCAAGCATAGAGTCTACGTTCGAACCACTCCAGACACTAGGTGCTTCATTGTTTTCGACATTTCATCATCTGCATTTCAGCCAGAGATACAACTCACACTCAAGAAAACCTTCATTTTCAACGTGAGAACCCAGAACCGACAAAGAAGAATTCTAGTGAACTCCAACAATTTTTTACTGTATTCTGCATCCACAAACACTGTGACGTTTTTTAACAATAAGAAACATGTATTTGTATTCTTTTTTTAGTTTCACCGAATTGCATAAACCATACATTAAAATTCTGTTTGCCTAATAAATTGAAATGCTGGCCGATTCTTGATAGAAGTATTTGATTAACTTCAAATTTAGAATTATATCTGGAAACTTCTATAATCCGTTTGGAAAGTACCCGGAAAAAAAGCTCAAATGTAATTATTTAGTATCGGGTGTTTTTTTTAGAGTTATAGAACTTTCGCTAGGGATAACTGTGATTTGACATAAGGTAGAAGCCATTTTGTTTTGATATTTCTGTTCAGTAAGCATTGACAAATTATCGTGGAAAGACACTTGACCACAATAAGCGTCATTTGTTTGCTGATTGCCCTAGAATAGCTTGAAGTTGATCCACTTTTTCATCGTAAAATTGTGTTTAGTGATGAAGCTCATTTCTGATTGAACGGCTATGTGAACAAGCAAAATTGCCGTATATGGAGTGAAAATAATCCTCAAGAAGTTCTGCAGGTTCCATTGCATCCTGAAAAATGCACTGTATGGTGTGCTTTACACGCTGGAGGCCTCATCGGTCCATATTTCTTTAAAAACGATGCTGGAGCTAATGTTACAGTGAATGGTGCTCGTTACAGATCGATGATCAATGATTATTTGTTTCAAAATTTGAATGGTATCGACCCAGAAGTATTTAGGTTCCAACAAGATGGTGCTACACCTCATGCTGCCGTAACCAATGATTTATTGAAAGAAAGATTTGGCGATAACATTATTTCGAGAAATGGTTCAATTAATTGGCCTCCAAGATCATGCGACATCAGTCCACCGGATTATTTTCTTTGGGGTTATATCAAGTCATTGGTTTATGCTGATAAACCAGAAACAATTGACGCTTTGGAAGCCAACATAACTCGTGTTATTGATGAAATAAGGCCCGAATTACTCGAAAAAGTGGTCCAAAATTGATCTGGTCGAATGCGGTTCCTCAGAGCTAGTCGTGGTGGACATATGCCGGAAATTATTTTTGAAATATAAATGTCATAAAATTATCTTTCAATTAAAAAAAATTGGCTTCAATCTTAATTTAAATGTGTTTTATTTCAATTTAAAGTTCTATCACTCTAAAAAAAAGCCGATACCTTTGTATAATTGAGTTTTATGTCGTGAAAAATTTATTCCTAGCCATTGAAAAATATTTTATATTGATTTTTTATTTTGTGATATTTTGATATATATATTGTAGAAGTTTTCAGATATAATATTGAATTCAAAGTTAATTCTGCTCGTTAAAAAGTCGTTTAACCAGAAATGAGCTTCATTTGAAGGGAAATTTTTTCGAGAAAATCATCATTAATTGCGAATTGCTCTGGAGTTTAAACACCAAATAGATGATAACTACAAGTCTCTTATATTGTTGCGATGGTTCATTTATTTATTATTATTCTTTTAATTATATTATCTTGATCTCCTAGATCTTTCAGAAGCTTTTTCAGCTTGTGCGAGTTAGGAGTCCAGTTGTATTCTGGGTAGGCTTTACCTACCCAGAAGCACTGTTAATTTTCGACCCAAAAGTGAAATGGTGACCGAAACCCGACTAACTAGAACATTTCTTTCCCACATGAACAGGAATTGAACCCGAGATCTTCCGGTTACGAGACCAATCACATCAACACCATTTGATGAAATTTGTGTGGTCACATTTAAAAACCAAGAGAACAGAAAAAGTTGTCTTTTCACAGGTTTTTTAACACGTGTCGTATGCACATGTGGCTATTAGTGATAACGAATTAGTATATAAAATCAATAAATATTCATAATTCGAACTGGAACAATAAAAATTCAAATTTGGCTTGGAAAACTCCAAAAGGTTCAATGGGATTCCGACTAGGAGAAATAATCCCCTGTATTTTCCCGAGCGACAAAAGCAATTCAAACGAAAGCACCTTCGTCCCTCCGTTGGGCGCTTATTAAGTTTAAGTATGCAAGCCCTAATTGACTTTGATTAACCCAAAGCCGACGAACTTTGGAAACTACTTTACAATTCCAGGAAATGCTCTAAACTTCGAACGTGTTTATTTGTGACACATCTTTATTGGTTTTGGAAGCTGAAATGGCGAGGCGTTAAGCCACGAGGTTAATAATAATTTCAAAGGTCCAATTCAGTGGATGAGTTACGTTATTCTGTTAGACAGTTTCCGTTGTTGGCTGATATTCAATATTTACAGGAATTGATTTTACGTCAATCGATATACTAGGACAAAGTCATTATGTATGTGTATTTTGGATAACTCAGTATGTACTATATGTTCAAATGCTTGAAAGTGGATTTGGAAAACTATTAAAAAATGAAGTTAACATAACATTAAAATAACTGAAATGATTTATCGAGACGCTGGGGTGTGAACATGTTGAAAGAAAAAAAATTGTGAAGGCACTGACTCCTCCCCAGAAGCTTTAACAGGTTTTTTGGCGTTTCACAATAAACATGACAGTCATATTTTGTCCCGATCACGATGAAAATATTATGAGTATGAGTTGAGGTGGATGCGCTTACTATGATAATTCTTATGTTAAGTTCTACTTCGCAGAAGAATTGGTGAGTGTAACAGTTGACAGGTAAAGGCAATCCTTTGGAAGGATATCAAGGT
Source organism: Megalocaria dilatata (assembly GCA_034642435.1). NCBI lineage: Eukaryota > Metazoa > Arthropoda > Insecta > Coleoptera > Coccinellidae > Megalocaria > Megalocaria dilatata. Next base: position 39,796,798 of record CM067859.1, on the reverse strand, counting down.
TGTAAGTGACTGATGTATTGCACCATATTTTTTCTAGTGTGCTCTTTTTTTGCTTTTTATAACAATCCTAATCATTCCATGGTAAATTCATATCGGGTGTTTTTTTAAGAGAGATAGAAGTTTCGATAGGGATAATTTGACAGAGGTAGAAGCCATGTTGTTTTGACATTTCTGTTCAGTAAGCATTGACAAATTATCATGGAAAGAGTCACGCCACAACAACGTTTACAAATTGTTGAAATTTATTTTCAAAATCAGTCTTCTATTCGCCAAACTTATAGAGCAATTCGTGAAATTTATGGTTTACATAATCGTCCGTCAGAGCAGCTTATTCGTCGAACTATCGATAGATTTCGGACAACAAATTCTCTACTCGATGCAACAACAACAACAACAAGACAAAGAACTGTACGTACAGAAGAAAATATCACTGCTGTAAGTTATAAAGTATTAATGATAATCCAGATTTGTCTATTCGTCGACGTTCACAAAAAGTTGGACTCTATGTATCCACCACATGAAAAATTTTGTGTGAAGATCTTAGTATACACCCATACAAGATCCAACTGGTTCAAGAACTAAAGCCACTTGACCATAATGAGCGGCGTTTGTTTGCTGATTGGGCCCTAGAACAGCTTGAAGTTGATCCACTTTTCATCGTAAAATTGTGTTTAGTGATGAAGCTCATTCCTGTTTGAACGGATCTGTAAACAAGCAAAATTGCCGTATATGGAGTGAAAACAATCCTCAAGAAGTTCTGCAGGTTCCATTGCATCCTGAAAATGCACATGGTGTGCTTTACACGCTGGAGGCATTATCGGTCCATATTTCTTTAAAAACGATGCTGGAGCTAATGTAAGAGTGAATGGTGCTCATTAGAGATTGATGATCAATAATTATTTGTTTCAAAATTTGAATGGTAACGACCCAGAAGTGTTTTGGTTCCAACAAGATCGTGCTACACTTCATGCTGCTACAGTAACAATTGATTTATAAAGAAAGATTTCGCGATAATATTATTTCGAGAAATGGTACAATTAATTGGCCTCCAAGATCATGCGACATATAATAACTCCACTGGATTATTTTCTTTGGGGTTATGTCAAGTCATTAGTTTATACTGATAAATCAGAAACAATTGACGCTTTGGAAGCCAACATAACTCGTGTTGTTGATGAAAGAAGGCCTGAATTACTCGAAAAAGTGGTCCAAAATTGGTCTGGTCGAATGCGATCCCTCAGAGCTAGTCGTGGTGGATATATGCCGGAAATTATTTTTAAAACATAAATGTCATAAAATTATCTTTCAAATAAAAAAAATTTAGCTTCAATCTTAATTTAAATGTATTTTATTTCAATTTAAAGTTTTATCTATCTAAATAACACACCCGATATTTGTGCCATTCAGTCTGTTGTTCAATAATTGTGATGTCATGTCTATATATAGTTTCTCAGAATCGTTGCAGGGTATACATTCTGTCAAGAAAGTACCGGGAATTATCGATTTAAATCAGGCGGGGCAATGAGGCAGGTAAAATTTTTTTTCCTAGGTTGGTACCACTGTCCTTAATTACTATGCCAAGCTTGAGCGGGATCTGTCAACTAGTGTGTTTGCAACAGCTGATTAAGTCAGTTGATGTCAGAGTGCGTGCCGATTTTTACTATGGGTGATTACGTTGAGCAAAGAATTTGTTTAAAGTTTTGTGTTGCAAAGGAATTTTCGTGTGCCGATGCATTGAAAATGTTGCAAAAGGCCTGTGGTGATAATGCTCTATCGAAAACTCGTGCATATCAGTGGTACAGAGTCTTCAAGGACGGTCGTGAAGTTGTCGCCCATCGACGGCTTCGATCGAAGATAACGTCGATAAAATTGAGGAAAGGGTGCTGGAAAACCGTCGTACCAGCTGGAGAGAGATAGCACATGATCTCAAGATATCCCACGAGTCCGCACGTACGATTTTGATTGATATTTTGGGCATGAGAAAGGTGGCCGCACGACTCGTACCGAAAGACCTGAATTTTCTTCAAAAACGTCATCGCGAACAGGTTGCTTCAGACATGCTGGATCGCTGTAATTCTGATTCTACATTCATGGAACGCATTATAACTGGTGATGAGACCTGGGTCTACGAGTACGATATGCAAACAAGCCAGCAATCATCGGAATGGGTGGCAAAAAATGAGCCGAAACCGAAAAAACCACGCCAAAGCCGCTCGAAAATGAAGGTGATGCTTATTGTTTTCTTCGATATCCGTGGCGTGGTGCACTACGAATTCGTTCCAGACGGTAAACAAGGAGTATTATCTAGGCGTTATAAAACGTTCGCGTGAGCGTATCCGTAAGAAGCCGCCAAATTTGTGGGCGAACAACTCATGGATTTTGCATGACGATAACGCGCCTTCTCACCGAGCTACGATTGTGACTGACTTTCTCGCCAAAAACTCAACAAACGTGCTTCAGCAACCACCGTATTCGCCGGATTTGGCTCCCTGCGACTTTTTCCTCTTTCCAAAACTAAAATTGCCCCTTCGTGGCACCCGTTTTGAGTCGATTGAAGCCATAAAACAAAATTCGGCGCGAGAGCTAAAGTCCATCCCGGAAAGCGCCTATAAAAAATGTTTCGATAATTGGAAGTGCCGTTGTCATAGATGTATTGGAGCAAATGGAGCCTATTTTGAAGGCGACCCAATAAATTTTGACGATTAAATGTAAAAATGTTGTTTTAATTGAAAATTCCCGGTACTTTCTTGACAGAGTAGTATGTACTGTATATCATGTTTGATTTTTTCATTGGTGGAATTTCACTTTTTAGCGGAGTGAACAATTTTTTCAAATTATTTTGTGATTTACCTATATTTTCAGATAGGTTTCGTACATAAGGAATGTAGATGTATTTTTCTTCTTGAATGTCTTTTCTGTTTCTTGTTTTGTTGTAAAATCTATGAGTTCTTTGTTTGATGATCTTCAACTAAATCAATAGGCTAGTTTTTGTTAATTAAGATTATCCTAACTCTGTTCAGTGTGTCTATTATCAAAGAGGGCCGGTTAGAGTAATTGCACGGTCTGTAATACCTGTGATACTTTGTTTTTGCTGAAAGGATGATCGGATAAAAAAATTAAATATCTTTCTGGCCAGGTTGTTTTCGTATACCACCGTGTGGGTATGATATTATTTCCGATTAGGGTTAAAACTAGGAAGTTGATTTTTTATTTTCTTCTTTTTCTATTGTGAATTTTATTCATCATGAAAGCAAGACAAATTAAATCGTAAGTGCGTTTCATGTTTTTCATGATAAATACAATTCACAACAGAAAAAGAAGAAAGTAACAAAATTAACTTCCTAGATTTAACCCTAATCAGAAGTGATAATATCATACTCACACAATAGTATACGAAAACAACCTGGTCAGGAAGATATTTGAAATTTTTTTCCGATCGTCCTTTTAGCCAAAAATAAAGTGTCATAATAGGTATACCAGACCGTGCAATTATCCTAACCATCTCATTATTAAGAATAGAAACACTGAACAGAGTTAGGATAATCTTAATTAACAAAAACTAGCCTTAATTAAAACAAATTGTAGAAATTACTATGTTTTACTACCAATAAAAATATAATTTACACATTTTCTTGTGACTCGAGTTTCGGGAAATGAACTATCACAAGAAAACTGTTGTCAGTTGTCTGATGATGGGATAGTTCATTTCCCGAAACTCGAGTCACAAGAAAATGTGTAAAATATATTTTTATTGGTAATAAAAATAGTAATTTCTACAATTTGTTTTAATTATGATCAACTACCAAATAGTAACGGCTGAAACAATTCAGTATCTAAAAAGTAGCCTATTGATTTAGTTGAATATCATCAAACGAAGAACGCATAGATTTTACAACAAAACAAGAAACAGAAAATATATTCAAGAACAAAAATACATCTCCATTCCTTATGTACGAAACCTATCTGAAAATGTAACATTCTGAAAGAACATAATTTGAAAGTATCCCATAACACATAATAATTTGAGAAAATTATTCACTCCGCTAAAACGTGAAATTCCACCAATGAAAAGAACAAACTTGATATACAGTACACCATGCAACAATTGTGAGTAAGGATATATAGGTATATGTTAATGAACAACAGGCTGAATGGGCACAAATACATGGAAAACTCAATCCCAGAACTTAACAAACATATATTAACAGATGACCACAACCCAGATTTCAACAATACGAACATCCTTGCATTTGAAACTAATACTGATAAAAGGAGCATAAAGGAAATTATTTATATAAAGAAAAACACAAACGCCATGAATGACGGATATAAGAAACCTGAGCCAGATCTACCACACCATCCTTTAAAAAAAAATGCTAAAATCAGCTACAAAACCCAACAGTTATGTTCGCGACCATCCTCTATAACCACTAATGTTTTCCTCTGGAATTTGTTTCGTACCACGGTTAGTTTACCGCAGTATTTTGCCTATTAATTTCAGCATTTTGAAATAAAAGGCAAATGCAAATTAATTAATCTCGATGAATAATTTCGAAATGTTTGAAGTGGACTGTATTTTTGATGTATTGCCGAATAATTTTACTTCAAGGGCATTTGTATATAGTTATCTCGATGATGAACTAGCTTTGTTTATCCAATAAGATAAACCAACGAAAATGATAAGGAAATAAAGTAAAACACGATGATAACAGCGATCTATAATTCTTGATTTACTGTATATAAACCAAGTGAAAGGAATGATTATTACACTTTATTATTCATACAAGTATGATACTTATCACCAAAAATTCTGAAAATGTCTGCCACCTTCTCTAAAGCAAAGCCTACATTGTTTTCAGATCAGAAGATCGGAATCTTCAGCTTTTCCCAACTGGCCCCGTCGTTGCCTTAGCATTTTACAGAAGTTATGTATTCTTTTGATAAGCTGATCACGAGTATGAATTGTGTTAGTTAGTATACACCATATCTGTTAAAATTTCATAGGAGGAAGTCTAGACGTGTAAGGTCGGGACTTCGAGCAGACTCTTTGACGGATCGGAATCTTCCTATCCATTTATTCCTTCAGAATGCACCTCCATCAATTATAATCTACTATTGTGTGCTGGACAACCGTCCGTTAGAAACCAAATTTGGAGCCGTTGGTTCAAAGGCATGTCTTCCAATAAAACAAAAATTTAATTCTCTAAAAGATTTCAGAAAGTGGCAGAATATAAATTGCTACAATTTGCTAAGGCAACGACTGGGGCAGTTGCGGAAAGCTGTGGACAAATGTAATGAATTTAATGAATTTGCCAATACTTTGGCAATCGACTGGATTACTTACTATATTAACAATAATAACCGCGATAGCTTGGACCCAAATGTCACAAGCTACGTACAATAAATTTGACTATCCGAATGATAGTGCATAATGTAGCTAAGGCTACATGCGACAACTTTGACTAGTATTCGAATGATAATGCATTATGTAGCAAAGGCTACATGCGACCACTTTGACTATTAGGAATAATAATGCATGATGTAGCAAAGGCTACATGCGACCGACCACTTTGACTATTACGAATAATAATGATTTTACGGTCTTTTCAAAGACTGAACGTTAGAGGTGCTCGATGTATCCCTTCTAACAAAAGAGGGAAATTAACGTTAATGATTGGAAGGCGCATTTGGAGGTGGACTGAATGAACGAAACAAATCTTCTTATTGGTTACAGGAAAATTATGAGAATAATGCGAGTAAAGAAGGATAGAGTCAGTTTGTAATCCCGAATGCTGCGTCATCTGAAATTAATAGGCATAAATATATAAAAATCTCCAAATACATGTTCTCTAATGCCATATATAATCATTAGAAAACAAATAATCTGAAGTGTAAACGAAACTGCTAGATCGAAGTATCAACTTGAAAGACACAAGTATCGAATGACAAACTAATTTCGAACGACAGGGCCCTCTAATGAGACGGAACAGAATGAATACGGACATATCCAACGAAAAGATTTAAAACACTTGATATTTCACGGGAGGCGGCGTCATTCGGCAATTTTTCATTTACTGAAAGCGAAAGCAAGATCCACATTTTAATCTTCCATCATTCACGATCCACCGTACCCATCACAGATCAAATTATTCGACAACCTGTTTTCATGCCGGTACGGTCAACCGCATTTTAATCCAATAAAAAGCCGCATTTCCCATTTCCACAAACTGGAACGCGCGTTCGCTGCACGTAGATACGAACCAGGCATTCCGGAAAAGGCAAAACAACCGTGCCCAACGCCGAACCAGATAACCTTATTATTATTATTAACAATGGCAAGCAATACTTACGGACATGTTCTCTCTAGGTCTTCCTTGGTCGTAACGAAGCTCAGCCCGGAATCGGTTAGGACAGACAGAGGGCGCGCGCACTGCATAAATGCCGTGTTGCAATTTTGCTGCCCCCGGACCTTGGTGGTTATTACTGCAAAATGGAAATAGAGGAAGATTAGAAATAGCGGAATGTTCCGACTTAATTTCGTGAATAACAACCTATTATCTGTGTTCTGCTCAGGAAAATAATTTTCTTGCAAATTAAATTAAATTCAAATGAATTAATTCGGCTGATCAAACAAGCCCGATTAGGTTTTGTTGATTGCTGGGACATGTATGTATGCTTGCGTGCACTAGATGGCTCTAGTGTTTGATTAATAACTTAGTGTTCCTGTGCATAATGAATATAGGTATTTGACAGATTTGTAATTGCTGGTTCTGCAGTGCACTGACGAGAACCAACAAGTTTGAAACTTGCCCATTATGTCCCAGCGATCAACAAAATCTAACCCGGCTTGTTTGAGTTTAAAATTGTTACACTGTCTCGATTTTTAGAACTTCTATTACCATAGCTCACACTCCTTACTACGCGCCCCCCAGGCATTAGATCTTGACGAGATGGGGGCGCTTTCCATGACTAGTACCCTAGTTTCGTCCGGGCGAAATGAAGGGTTAAGTCGCCTAACCTGTATGGTGAAAGATTTCCGAATGGGGCCCTAATTTTGGTGAAATGGAGGGCTGAGCCAGTTGATTAACTCAGTGACAGGGAGTCTGTCGGAGCACAGGGCTTCTCCCTTAAAACTGGCTACTCTACCCTATCGCAGTTAATCTCCGGATTTTTCTGTGTAATGGGCGAGTGCATTATGTAGCATACTGCGTAACCTCGGGGGGGTGAATTGCCTTCAGGTGTTACTTGTACCACCTGGCCACCCCATTGGTGTTGGACTCGAGGGGGCAGTGGTTGAAAGTCCGCATGTTGGACTAGGGAGGTATTTCATTTATCTGTTCGCAGATCCCCATGTTCGGGATATTCTCATGAAATGACTCGGGGTTTAGCGGGACTTGACGGTTGGACCAGCCTTTTAACTTTTTAGGGTTTGTGGATCTCGACGAAACGGCCTAGCCGTTAGTGCTTGACGCCAGGATCAAGTCATGACGTACAGGCCGTGTTGACAGTGCTCGTACCAGGAACAATAGAAGTCATCAATCTTGGGATTATCTTAGTTCATGGGACTGCGTTCGGGAGCTTGGATAAGAATTCCTTCCGGCGGATGAGTTGCGTCACAAGCCACCTCGGGTACTGACCTGCAGAGCCAGTAGAGGTTGGATAGTGCTTCGTTGCTACCAGCCAGATGGTTCTGGCTTTCGAGCCTGGGCCCAAACTGGAAGCTGGTAGTTTCATCTCTTCGGAGGGGTTCTCACTTCGCGCGATGATATGGCGTAAACCTTATCACACTTTTTACCTCTTGGGGTGGACTGTGGAGACTGCTGAGTAGTCACCTATATGAATAGATATAAAAACCTGGTAGGTACCCCTGGGGGTAGTGGTTGAAAGTCTGCATGCTGAACTAGGGAGGTATTTCATTTATCCGTTCGCAGACCTCCCTGTTCGGGATATTCTCATGAAATAACTCAGGGTTTAGCGGAACTTGACGGTTCGACCGACCTCGTCCTGAACCTGGATCTATTGTGTAACGTTTCAGGGTTTGTGGATCTCGAAGAAACGGCTAGTCCGTTGGTGCTTGACTTCAGGATCAATCGAAAGACTTCACATGGGTTCGTGGGTCTTGGCTTACAGGCCAGATTGACGGTGCTCGTACCAGAATCAATTGAGGCATCAATCTTGGGATTATCTTAGTTCATGAGACTGCGTTCGGGTGGATGGATAAGAAGCCCTTCCGGCGTGTGAGTTGCGCCCGAAACAACTCTGGTATTGACAATGCATAGCCAGTAGCGGTTGGATAGTGCTTCCCTGCTACCAGTCAGACGACTGTAGTTTTTCGAACTGAAGCCCAAACTGGAAGCTGGTGGGTTCATCTCTTCGGATGGATTCTTGCTTCGCGCGATGATATGGCGTAATCCTTATAACACTTTATGCCGCTGGGGGCAGACTGTGGAGGCTGCTGAGTAGTCACTTGTTGAGAGAGTTACGCTCACATGCCAATACACCCATTATGGTAGAATTCACTACTTACCAATGCGCCCACCATGACATTGTAGCTTGACGCACTGGGAGCTCTTGTCTTGACTAGTTTCATCCCGGTGGAATAAAGGATTAAGTCTTGATGCCTAAAGCAATGTCACTCGCGCCAGTCACTGTGTGGTGGAAGTTTGAGAGAATGGGACCCTAGTTTCACCGTAAAGGTGAAATAAAGAGCTGAACTGCGTTGTTCAACTCAGTGACAAGGGTGTCTATCGCTTCACCCCCAAAACTAACGTACTCTACCCTATTGCAGTAAATCTCCGGATTTTTCTGTCCAAAGGCCGAGTGCGTTATGAAGCATACTGCGTTACCTCGGGAAGTTGGAGACCCTCGGGAAGTATTCGTACGACTTGGCCACTCAATTGGTGTTGGACTCGAGGGGGCAGTGGTTAAAAGTACGCATGCTGACTTGAATCGTATTCCATCTATCTGTTTCTGTAGAAACTCATGTTTAGGATATTTCGAGAAATACTTCAGGGTTTAGCGGAACTTGACGGTTCGACCGGCCTCGTCCTGAACTAGGATCGATTGCAAGACATTTCTGGGATTTGTGGATCTCGACGATACAGCTAAACCGTTGGTGCTTGAAGCCAGGATCAATTGACAGACTTCACATGGGTTCGTGGGTCTTGACGTACAGGCCAGATTTACGGAGCTCATACCAGGATCAATTGAGGCATTTAATCCTGAGATTATCTTGGTTCAAGGGACTGCGTTCGAGTGGGTGGATAAGAAGCCGCTTCGGCGAGTGAGTTGTGTCACAACAACTCGGGTACTGACACTGCAGAGCCAGTAGAGGTTGGATAGTGCTTCACTGCTACCAATCACGGTGTACGTTCTCGGACTGAAGTCGAAACTGGAAACTTGGTGGGTTCAACTATTCGGAGTGGTTCTCGCTTATGCGCGATGATAAGGCGTAACCCTTATCACACTTTCTGCTTCCTGAGCAGATTGTCGAGACTGCTGAATCATCACCTGGTGAAAGTGCCATGCTCTAACTGATAGAATTCACGATGTTCCCATACATTACCCCTCCCTGTATATCTGAAACATCCTAACCGGCAGAATTGACTCCTTGCTTATGATATCTCGTACATATCAGCCGAATTAATTGATTTGGCTTGATCATAGGGAGGATTCTTCTGCGTTTGTAACGTAAAAAAATCGGGAATATATTTCTTTACTCGAAAGTAAGGTATGTCGTGCATGTATATTTGCGTCCATTAGATGGCCGTAGTGTACGATTAATACCTTAGTGTTCCTGTAGATAGTGAATTTAGGTATTTGACAGATTTGTAGTCGTTGGACATTACATTGCACCGAAAAGAACCAACAAGGTCGAACCGTACACGTGTCTGCTACTTATGTCCCAGCGATCCTAATCAGGCTTGTTTGAGTTTAGAATTGTTATACAGATTCATGTCACATTGTCCCAATTTGTAAAACTATCTATTACCATCGCTCACACCATCACTCTTTACGAGAAATACCAGGGCAGATGGATAGTGTGGTCTGATACTATAATATCTCGTGGCCAACCCGTTCACCTGACTTGAACTCGATTGATTTTTCTTACTGGGGAGCGGTGAAAGTCTACTTTAAGCTGATCGTAAATATAGCTGAGCTACGGCATTGAATTGAAAATAGAAATAAAATATTTTTATTAGTTCGGGAAAATTTGTTCGATGAAACATTTTTCTATAATTCAGTTGGTGAGCACACTATCCAAGATGAAGAAGGACTCGTACCTAAAACTGCGTGTCGTAAACAGTAAGGTTACAGCTACGTCATACTCAAAATGATTTTATTAGATGTTTCATTAAAAACTAATGAAGCTACAGAAGGAGTTCATTTATTTACAGCCAATTTCCTCCGAAAAAAGTATAAACCTGCGGCAAGTTACGTAACGGGGAATACCAATGATTGCGCACAAGAATTTTTCAGGGTAAAATCGTAACATCAAACATTTAATGGGCTGTATCTTGGAAACTTTTTTCATTTTCCGAACAGGCTTGACAACCCAACCAATTACGAGTCTATTCTATCCCCTTCGGTTTTGGTCTACCATATTTCAACCCCACAAAATACCTGTCGTAACTTTGTCCAATATTTTTGAATAGAATCAGATTTTGATACAGAAACTTTCCTTTACAATCCATTATGCCTTATCAGAAATTGTTCGGCTAATTCTACTACATCTGGGTTACAATTTGAAGGTCGAAAATTCTTATGAGTTAAGTGAAATAAATGTACAAGGAACTTATTGAATTAATAGTGGACCAAACGATACATAAATGACGCAATTATAACGTTTCATTCCAATAGATTTTCTTCAATAGGTGGATATTCATTTAAGAAAAGATCAAAGAGGTTGAATGCATAAAATAATAGCTGATTTCACATTCATTCCTTCCATTGTTAAGGTTTTTTCGCAATGTCATTAACAATTGTATGCGACAGTAACTTTTAAAAATTTTCCGAAGCATATTCAAGTGTTATCGATTAATTTCGAATTGATTTTTCATGAAGGGAGGGCCATCTAGAGTCTGCATTTTTAAGTAGTGGTCTATTCAAGACTGGCAACACTCATGTCATTGCAAAGTTAGTTTCATATTTGACATTAACGAAATGGGTCGATTAACGCTGGAACAAAATTGAGAATTATAAAAAACGCAATAGGAATGAAATCTCCTCACGGCAATTTGTGGATGATTTGTGAAGCGTTTGCGGGTCGTTATTTGATAAAACAACCCGTTCCTGTTCTCGTCCAGTAAGCACACCTGAAAACATCCTGATAAGCCAGAATGCGGCTTAACATCCATCAACATCAACTCGTCATCGAGCTCAAGAACTGAACATTTCTTGCACTTCTCTGAGGAGAATATTACATGAAGACCTCGGTATGAAAGCCTATAAAGATCCACCAGTGCAAGAAGTGAAGGCTTGTGGCTACTCAATGCGTTATACAGTTTTATAGTATTAATCAATTCAAGAAATCTCAGTTATTGCAACGTAATTGTCATCTTTTCCATGATAGTTCTAAGAAACAGCGTGCTATCGTTTTGCCCAAATATCAGTTATTTTCTAATTTTGAGGAGAAAATAATCTCAAACAACTAGGTTGCATTCACTGACGAAGAATCCAAGTTTAAGAGTAATTCCGTTCGGACAGTCCAGCCAATTCGTCTGTAAACTTTCGAACGAAAAGGGCTAAAGACAGTGTAGATTAGCGGCCCAAATATCTCGGTTGAGTTTTTTAATAAGCAAAATCGGTCCGATAGTTTCGCGATTATTCACATCTGAAATGTTTATTATTTATCCAATAACTCCGAATTGATCGGAATCAAATTTGGTACTCAAGTGAGTAATAACGACACGAAGATTTACGCAATCCGAAAATTTTCAAGAGATCTAAAAAGACTTATGAGGGCATTTTTCCGGAGAAATTTTTTTTATTTTGGGAGTTTTTTGCCTGCAGCAAGTTTTTCTTGGATGATGCTTGCCTCGATTGACGTTTTGGTTCACCCTGGATAAATTCATCGTTTGAAAGTTTTCCTGGATCCAGATATGAAGTTTTTGACACGTGCCAGAGGAGATTACATTTCCTGCATCGAAGATCAAGACATTGAACAGGCTGTGAATATTGTCAATTTCTGTGAATCGAAGTAAATTTGAAATCAATTGAGCATACAAGGGAGCTTACATTTCAACCATTGTAATTACTTTGTAGGACAAAGTGACGATATTATGGTCCAAGTGTTTCATCTTCGTCTTTTATTAGCAAATCACAAGAAAACATGAATGTTATGTTTAAAACAGAATAGAGGTAGCTGGTAAAATCCTTTTAGATGAATTAGACGTTATATAATTGGCGCCCAACGTGGGGCACGTTATATCGGGTGTTTTTCAGAGTGATAGAACTTTAAATTGAAATAAAACACATTTAAATTAAGATTAAAGCCAATTTTTTTCATTTGGAAAATAATTTTATGACATTCATGCTTTGAAAATAATTTCCGGCATATGTCCACCACGACTAGCTCTGAGGAACCGTATTCGGCCAGACCAATAACACGAGTTATGTTGGCTTCCAAAGCGTCTATTGCATAAACACATGACTTGACATAATCCAAAGGAAATGATCCAGTGGAGTTATGTCGCATGATCTTGAAGGCCAATCAATTGGACCATTTCTCGAAATAATGTTATCGCCAAATCTTTCTTTCAATGAATCAATTGTTACTGTAGCAGCATGAGGTGTAGTACCATCTTGTTGAAAGCAAAACACTTCTGGGTCGATACCATTCAAATTTTGAAACAAATAATCATTGATCATCGATCTGTAACGAGCACCATTCACTGTAACATTAGCTCCAGCATAGTTTTAAAAAAAATATGGACCGATCATGCCTCCAGCGTGTCGAGCTCACCATACAGCGCATTTTTCAGGATGCAATAGAACCTGCAGAATTTCTTGAGGATTGTTTTCACACCACATACGGCAATTTTGCTGGTTTACATAGCCGTTCAACCAGAAATTAGCTTCATCACTAAACACAATTTTACGATAAAAAAGTGGATCAACTTCAAGCTGTTCTAGGGCCCAATCAGCAAACAAACGACGCTTATTATGGTCAAGTGGCTTTAGTTCTTGAACCATTTGGATCTTGTATGGGTGTAGGCCAAGATCTTCACGCAAAATTTTCAATGTACTGGATGCACAGAGTCCAACTTGTTGTGAACGTCGACGAATAGACAAATCTGAATCATCATTAACACTATGACTTACAGCAGCGATATTTTCTTCTGTACGTACAGTTCTTTGTCTTGTTGTTGTTGCATCGAGTAGAGAAAATGTTATCCGAAATCTATCGATGGTTCGACGAATAAGGTGCTCTGATGGGCGATTTTGTAAACCATAAATTTCCCGAAGTGCTCTATGAGTTTGGCAAGTAGAACACTGATTTTGAAAATAAATTTCAACAATTTGTAAATGGTGTTGCGGCGGTAGTCTTTCCAGGATAATTTGTCAATGCTTACTGAACAGAAATGTCAAAACAACATGGCTTCTACCCTCTGTCAAATCACAGTTATCCCTATCGAAACTTCTATCTCTCTTAAAAAAAAACACCCGATATGAAACACAATATATATATATATATATATATATATATATATATATATATATATATATATATATATATATATATATATATATATTCCTTTTATTTTTGTGAACTCTAGCCAGTTCTAATTCTTCTCCTGAATTCTTAAACCTATAATTTATCTAAAAGAATTGTAGCAGTTAACTCTGTTATTTTTTATAAGTTGCATTTGGGTTTCCTAGTCATTGGACAATAAATGAAGATATTGAAACAGTTGAAATATAATACAGTCACTTGATCTTTCAAAGTAATTACAATGACTGAAATGTGAGCTCATTGTATGCCGAAATTAACTTGACTTAAGGGAAAATGACACATTCACAGCCTGATCAATATCTTGATTCTCCGGAAACTTCGATGTGCAGTTCGATACAGGAAAATTGTGTAATCTCCTCTGACAGGTGTCAGAAAGTTCACTTCTGGATCCAGGAAACTTTTCACACTTGAAAGGAAATAACAGAAGGTATATAAAACAACACGTTGGAAGAGAATTTTGAAAGCATCATTCTTATCTCCGCAAAATGCATCATTTCCAAGAGTTCATTATCAAATGACGAAATACAACTAAGATGAGTCAGTTGTATCGTCGAGTTGTCGTCTGGATGAATATCTTTGTATTTTTGCAGGCCGTTCGGATACTGTGGATGGCTTGAAGGATTCCATCTTGCTTTTAACATGCTCGCCTGTGCATTGTTTTATTAGGAGTACAAATAAGTTTCCGCCGTTTTTTAACACAAATTATATATTTATTATAGAAGAACGATCTGAGACTACTTGCTGAGTGACTTCTAATGTTAGAGCAAGTTCTTTTTGTGTTTGAGATGAATCTTCCTCCAATTCTGCATCCTCGTAAATTTTTGGCCTTCCACTGCGATCTTTGTCTTCTACGTCGAAATCACCGTTTTTAAACTTTTGAAACCACTCTCGACACGTTCTCTCACTCAAAGCACCCTCACCATATGCTTCTATGAGCAATTGATGCGCCTCAGCAGCAGATTTCTTTAAATTAAAGAAGTAAACTAATATTTCCCGCAAATGACGCTTACTTGACTCAAATTTTGACATTTTCTACTTATGAAAATTATATTTTACCAATATAAAATCAATGATATTAACAGGTTATGTTGTTCTTGAATGTCCAAACTATTTTTTAAGCCGGTTATCATCTGCGAAAGCTAACCGAAACTCCGTGCCGCGCCATCTACAATAAAACGGCGGAAACTTATTTGTACTCCTAATAGTTTGTCGGTATTTTCAAGAATGAGCTATAGTTCACGCCGCAAATTTTCATTGATGCCTTTTGACGAATGAATATGGGTACCTCGAATTGGTTATTTGAATTTAAAAAAAAGTTCAGCGATGTAAACTTCAGATGAGGATAGTCAGAGGAGGGCAAATTTTCCATCACATCTCTCGACATCTTTGAAATGACCTTACTAATCACACGCATTTTAGATGAAATCGATTCATTTTTACTTTTCGGCTGCTTAAATTCCATCTCACATACAGCATTTAAGAGAAGTTCTTTGTTCGATATTCCTATCCATTCTAGAAATCATAAACACACTTGAGACGAACTAAGAAAATGGAGCATCATGAACAAACTAAATAACAGATGAACCTCAAACACCGCTCGAATATAGAGGACCGTTGTGTCGACTTAGCAACAAAAAGAATTTCGGCAATACCTTCAAAGGTTCTTTTTGAATGATCAATTCTTTCTTGACGGTGTTTCAGTGTAATCGTTCCTGTATTACAGTATAACCATTTTTATAATGAACACGTAAATGGCTTTCGCGAAAACATTTTATAATTCACTTTGTGATGAACGCCAGCAGCTTCTGCTCAAGTCGAATAACAGAAATTCAGCTTTGTGTACCGGGAAATAGCAAGAACAAGCGCCTTTGATATTTCGCTGCTGCATAAAGTTCCATTTCGAATTGATAAAAAGTCTTGAATGATTTAAGTCCCCTTTATTGTATCACTCGAAAGAGTGAACATTATTGTATTTCAAAAATCCCATTGTTCGTCATGCCGGCGCAATAATAATCTCCTAATCGGTTTTCTTTCGAAGAAAGGGTTTTAAGAAAAGAGTTTTAATGGCTTATTAAAAATTGCTTTCTTTCGGTATATTGTCTGGAAGGTAAAATAAGTATCAATTATGCAGATGGCTTCATTGTTGAGCCTGCTCCGTTATTAGCTGTTAATTTCACGTAATGAGGAGAACAAAATTTTTTCGAATATAGATATTGTTATAAAATCTAATGAATTTTTAATATTCTTGTGAATTTTGTTAGCTTCGCGTTGAAGCCAATTCATTATGAAATAAGTATTATGAAGAATTTTGTTGGGTTTTGATTTATTATGAAAGGTTTTATTTTCGGCTGTCAGCTGTCTTAGTCATAATTGAAATTTTTGTAATTATAAATTAAATTTTTAAATTTAATCATATATGATAGACTAGGTTATAATTTGAAGTTCCAATATATTTTCTCAAAACTATATTAAAAAGAAAGAAAACTATATCAAAAGAAGTAATTTGAGATACAAAACGTGTGGCAAACTAACCTATTTCTATGTTCCACTTAAACTAACCTTAAAATTCTAACGGAATATGGTAAAAAGGATAAATTTACGGAATTAAATTGTTTGCACCTTGGGTTATTTGACTTAAATAATGTGCCTTTTCTATTGTCTACGTATTCTGTTTCGGGAGATTTTGCACTTATTCTGAATTGATTTCGATAAATAAGGAATTTGATTACAACGTTGGTTCGGCAACCTGAATTTTGATTTTAATACCTTAACTTGTTCTGGCATTATTTTTTTCTGATCAAACTATTATTGTCAAGAAAAACGGAATTCTTTCAGACTTAAATGAATTCAGTTAGTGGTCAAGTGATTCTGTGAAATAGTGAGTGATATCATATAAGTCTGGTGGTGTGCATATTTTGAATTGGATGTGAATTCGTTGATAATTGGATAGAGATATATTGTCAAACTCTAATTTCGCCGTTGAAATCCGGGCATTTTGAAATATCTATCGTACAGATTATCAAGTATCCCTAGTCGCTATATCGGGTGTTTTTTTTTAGAGTGATAGAACTTTAAATTGAAATAAAACACATTTATGTTAAGATTGAAGCCAATTTTTTTTTTAATTGAAAGAAAATTTTATGACATTTATGTTTTAAAAATAATTTCCGTCATATGTTCACGACGACTAGCTCAGACGAACCGCATTCGACCAGACCAATTTTTCGAGTAATTCAGGCCTTATTTCATCAATAACACGAGTTATGTTGGCTTCCAAAGCGTCAATTGTTTCTGGTTTATCAACATAAACCAATGACTTGACTTAACCCCAAAGAAAATAATTCAGTGGAGTTATGTCTCATGATATTGGAGGCCAATTAATTGGACCATTTCTCGAAATAATGTTATCGCCAAATTTTTCTTTCAATAAATCAATGGTTACGGTAGCAGCATGAGGTGTAGCACCATCTTGTTGGAACCAAAACACTTCTGGGTCTATACCATTCAAATTTTGAAACAAATAATCATTGATCATCGATCTGTAACGAGCACCATTCAGTGTAACATTAGCTTCAGCATCGTTTTTAAAGGAATATGGACCGATGATGCCTCCAGCGTGTAAAGCACACCATACAGTGTATTTTTCAGGATGCAATGGAACCTGCAGAACTTCTTGAGGATTGTTTTCACCCCATATACGGCAATTTTACTTGTTTACATAGCCATTCAACCAGAAACGAGCTTCATCACTGAACACAATTTCACGATGAAAACGTGGATCAACTTCAAGCTGTTCTAGGACCCAATCAGCAAACGAACGACACTTATTATGGTCAAGTTCTTGAACCAGTTGGATCTTGTATGGGTGTTGTCCAAGATCTCTACGCAAAATTTTCCATGTGGTGGATGCACAGAGTCCAACTTGTTGTGAACCTCGATAAATAGACAAATCTGGATCATCATTAACACTATGACTTGCAGCAGCGATATTTTCTTCTGTACGTACATTTCTTTGTCTTGTTGTTGCATCGAGTAGAGAAAATGTTGTCCGAAATCTATCGATAGTTCGAAGAATAAGCTGCTCTGATGGACGATTATGTGAATCATACATTTCACGAAGTACTCTATAAGTTTGGTGAATAGAACACTGATTTTGAAAATAAATTTCAACAATTTGTAAACGTTGTTGCGGCGTGAGCCTTTCCAAGATAATTTGTCAATGCTTACTGAACAGAAATGTCAAAACAACATAGCTTCTACCTTCTGTAAAATCACAGTTATCCCTATCGAAAGTTCTATCACTCTGAAAAAAACACCCGATAGGTCCATACTTCAACGCCAGGCTTGCGTGGAGGTACTGGGTAATTATGTTTTTCTCACCGACGTAGATTTTGAACATCTTAGTTGAATCTGATTGATTGATTGAAAACTTGGCGTAATTGAACGAGTTTAAAGTTGAATTGCCGGAATCTTTCGAAGACTATATTATCAATTAATTTTGGATTATTCGGATGATTGTTTATACCTAGAGATATTATTGGAGCCTTAAATTTTATTTTTGGAGTTATATAGTCGAAATTTTGAGATTCACCAGGAGGCCATCTTCTTTTACTTTCGTAACATTACCATAGAACAAGTATCTTACTGCAGTAACTTCAAACTGGTACTCGTTCGACAACGTGCGTTGAACAAAAGGAAGTTTAGAATTTCAAGATACAGCTTTGGACCCCTATTAGTGAAGACGCAATCGTTTATAAGTAAACCATCAGCTTATTGGATTGATATAATTCAGGCAGTAAAAGGTTGTAGTTGAGGTTTGAGCATTTGACTGTTTAATATCAAAGTCAGTGTTTCTTCAACTTTGGACCAGCACATTGAATAATATATAACAGCTATTAGATAATTAATTTAGTTCTTAATTATTGTGCAAATTTATGTGAACAGATACCTGAGATATTTTCCCTTGATTTTCTCCTATTTTTATTAGATCATCTGATTTGAAGTAATAAAATATCATTTTATATTATATTCTAGCCTGCGATAGGGACCATACAGTTTGAAACAATTTAATAAATCATTTAAATGGCTATGTTTCCTTCCACAAATTGAAAATCTCCCATACCTTGAGTACATTACCTTGATATTCTTCTTAAAGAAGGCGACACCCATTTATAACTAGCTAGTTGGTGATACTGAAAACTCTGAAACTGTATGTGTCAATATTTTCCTCAATTATAAGACCAACAAGTTCAGATGATCGTTTATTGGTTCCACATTTTATGGTTTTTCGAATGTGTTATCCACCCCAAAAAGGTACAAAAAAATCCTTCCTTAACAACTACAAATGGAACTCTTTCATTGCCCACTCAGACCTAAAAAGTCAAACAACCGCTTGTCCACCGGCTATTTCCGTTACGTTTTAATTGAAAGGACACAAGGATCAAATTGGCCCCTGTTCGGAGCTACGTGATCACCAACTCTAATCACCAAACTTCATTGCTTTCATGTAGTATTCCGGAAACCGGCGCTCGGACCTACACAATAAACTATAATGCTTCATCAGAAAGTTGCACAATTTTATCGAAGTTTTCGGATCGAGAGAAATTCTCGAATCTGTGGGTTTGATTCGAAATTCCTGGTTGCATTGAATGCACGTATTTAATAGAAGTTTCATTAGCGCTATAGCGAGGCTGTGTACATTGAAAAGTACCAGTTTTCGTTGAAATTCGACATCCGGCCACACTTGCCTGTTTGAATACATGAAACCCAGCTTCTTTTCAAACAGTTCCGAAATTTAAATGGATAAACAAGTGTAGGTTCTAGAAAAAACGATGTCTGACCACCTTCATTTTGTTACAGCGATATTTAAAAGTGAAATCTTATTGATGAGCTGCTGAGCAAATATGACACAAAAGTGTGTATGGTTTATTAAACTGGTCGACAAGATTTTTATACCAGACTTAATTTTTTTGATGAAAATACCCTTCTAATAATAGGAAAAATATTCCCTAAAGCCCTAACATGTACCACTTTTCAATAGCTCACTAAGACCATTTTCATTAGCAAGTAGTCAATTTTATGAGGGGATGGTTAAAATGGATGCATTTTATAACAGGAAACAAGGTCGTACCCAGGATCAAATCCACAGAATTATTCATTTGTAGTTAACATTACACTCCATTTAAAATTTTCATTATTCAGTTACCAGAAGCTTTCTGAATTGTTGAAAGGTGAGTATATATTTGTTGTTGATTGATGTTATATTTTATTGAATATGAATTAATTGGGTACTGACGAAGCAAAGTCTTTCTTAAAACTTGTTTTTCAGTAATGTTTTGACAATTCTTGAGATTTATAGAATGTTACTTAGTTAGATATCCAATAGTATTGCTTATTTTAAGAAAGATAGTTTTATAATGAAATTCTTAAGATTATGTTAAACATTTCTGAAAGATTATTATTATTATTATTATTACTCAGTAAGTAGAGCAGAGGCAAAGCCTGTTTCAGCTCAAAATACAAATTAAATCGAAAATATTCTACAGGTACATGTAAAGTGAAACAAAAAAACATAATGTGAAAAAATAACGATTAAGAAAACAATCCAGAAGCAAAGTATCGTTCAGTCAATGGGCGAAGGTCTCTCGTGTTGGTCGAATCGGTTCTTGAACATGTTAACGTTTGTGGCTTCAACCACATCCACAGGCAAGTTGTTCCAGGTGGAAAATATTCTATTGGATAAAAAGTGCTGCCGGGGGGTTGTTCTGAAGTTCTCCTTGCGCAATTTATATGCGTGGCCTCTCAAGTTAAGGGTGTTGTAGGCAAAGAGAGCTGATAAATCGGTTCCAAAGATCTCGTTCATTATCCTATAGCTCACGATTAAGTCGCCTCTCAATCGACGATCCTGAAAGGATGTTAGACCAAATATTTTCAATCTTTCCT
The DNA here is from genome assembly GCA_034642435.1 of Megalocaria dilatata. Lineage (NCBI taxonomy): Eukaryota > Metazoa > Arthropoda > Insecta > Coleoptera > Coccinellidae > Megalocaria > Megalocaria dilatata. The sequence continues at coordinate 39,776,121 of CM067859.1, read as the reverse complement.
CATAACTTGGACGCACTAACCCGTACGGTATACGAGTGGCCCATCTTTGAACCGCTTCCAGTTGTTCAATATCCGATCTAAGATTGGGGCACCAGGCAGGTCCGGCGAACTCAAGAATAGGGCGTATATAAGTCGAGTAGATCTTTGAACAAACAGCAGGTGAACAGCCACGAAAACATCTCGAAACCATGAAAACCAAACTCCTCGCTTTGGCCGTAATCTTTTTTACGTGCTTCGACCAGCTCAAGTCCGATGTGACAGTTAGACCAAGATCCTCATGACAATCGGTAGGGGCGAGTTTATGGCCACCTATAAAGTAGGTGTTACCCGGACTGCGCTTTCCAATGTGAAGAACGCAACACTTCTCCAGGTTCAACGGGATCAGCCATTCATCGGACCAATCATACACTGAATCAAGATCCGACTGAAGCAGCGCCGAATCAGAAGCATCGCCGTATAACTTAGTGTCGTCAGCAAACTGAGAACAGGACGAACGCAAAATGTGTGGTAGATCAGCAGTGTAAACCAAATAGAGCAAGGGCCCCAAAACCGACCCCTGAGGAACACCACTAGTAACGGGTCTGGGTGTCGAGGTGGCATTTGACACCCGAACAGAAAACTGCCTATTTTTCAAAAAAGCTTCAATCCAAAGTAGAAGATCTCCTCTCACTCCAAAGTGGTCCAGCTTAGAAAGAAGGCGACGGTGAGGGACTCGATCGAACGCTCTCGAATAGTCGAGGTAAATAACATCGGTAGGTATGTCCATGTCAAATGACTTCGTCCAATCGTCGACACACTTCAACAGGTTTGTGAGAACTGAACGACCGGGCAAAAATCCATGCTGAGTTGATGGGATTATACCGTTAGAAAGCAGAAACTTGATCATTTCGTCCAATACAATACGTTCACAAACTTTAGAGGCCACAGAAGTGAGGCTGATAGGGCGATAATTGCCAGGGCATAGTTTGTCTCCCTTTTTGAAGACTGGTGTCACTGATGCTTGTAACCACGAGAAAGGCAACTTGTGCGATCGGAAAGTTTCCGAAAATATCATAGCTAGGGGAACACATAATGTGGATGCACAGCTATTTAGAACTCTAGCGGACATCCCATCGGCACCAGGCGAGGAGTCAACCTTTAACGCCTCAAGCTGCCTCATCACTGTTTCGGGGGAAAACTGCACCTCATCCAACCCGACCGGACAACGCTGGCATCTGACTGTTGGTATTTGTCCATCAGACTCGACAGTAAATGCTGATGCGAATGACTCGGCCAGTGCCTCCGCCGACTCCAAGAAACTCCCACAGATGTCACCCGAGCTTCCCCTGACTAGCGGAGTGGACGCCCTCGTTTTAAGAAATGAACGTACATATTTAAAAAATTTCTTCTTGTTGTTAGTGGAAGCTATATTGGACTCGAACTGTTTCTTTGCATTATCAATTGCCATAGACAAACGGTTGGAGAAATTTCGATGCTCAGTGAAATCCTCATCCTGCCTGCGTCTGGTATATCTCTGCCATAGTCTGCGTTTGTGCCGTAACATACCACGTAGGTTCCCATCTATCCAAGGTTTGGTCGAGTTGACCTCGACAAATTTAAATCGTTTGTTCTCCCGGACTGCCGTCTCTATTACACTCACCAAACCACCCCACATTGCCTCCACATCCTGACCCTCAAAATAATCTGACCATTGAACACTGGAAAGCTTCTCATTGACTATAGCATAGTTTATCACTTCGATTTTCTTACCAACAACATTCGATCTAGAGGCTGTGCAAAACTGAATCTTTGATTTCAAAGTGATGTGGTCCGACTTACCAAACGGCGGTAGATAGTCAATTTCGGCACATAGATCAGGATCGTTTGTCAAGAAGAGGTCGAGCAATGAGGGTGTCTGATTTGGACGATATCTTGTGGGTTTATCAATAAGTTGCAAGAGACCTGATTCCAACATCATACGAGCAAATGGCAGAGAAGGTGAAGTAGATAAAGGCATGTTCAGTACTGGCCAGGAAATGTCGGGCAAGTTGAAATCACCCGCAATGAATATGTTCTTCCTATCAGCCAGTTGTTGCAGATGACTAATAAGAACAGCATCGTGAACACACGCCCGGGGCCTATAGACACATCCAATGGTGAGTGAAAAATCATTGTATTTAATGTCTATGAATAAATTGTCGATACCAGGTGTACTAATGGATGAGATGGAAATGGTGGATGAGCCTACTATACTTTTCTTTATATAAATGCATACACCTCCGTGGCCTCGGGTGGTTACACTGTCGCTACGATAGAGAGCGTAATTTGAAATATGCACTACTGAATCTGGGATGCCTGGGTGGAGCCATGTCTCAGAGAGAAGAATAATACTAGGATTGAACACTTGGACAAAAGTTTGCAGCTCACGATGTTTTGAGCAGAGAGACTGAACGTTAGAGTATACAAGGGACCATTCGTTAAAGTTGGTTAGTTTTTTGAGTTGGTAGCCTGATGTGAAGCAACAATGATGGGCTCCCCACGAACATACCTGATAGTGAGATCTTTTTCACCTGATGCCTCCCGCTCCTTCAATAATGCACGCTTTGAATCCAATAGTTTGAGTTGTTCTGGGGTTTTATCGTCCGTGAGTACGAAATTTTTGTACGATTCTTGGGTCAGCAAGGATTTCTTATTACGTAATAAAGAACTTACAATAGTTGGGTTGGACATAGTTACCCTCAGCATACGAGGTCTAGGGGAGCGTATCTTTCCCAGACGTGCTGCTCTGACCATAAACTTCGGTGCCTCAGAATCTACCTGACCTAAAATGTTGGAAGCGACGACTGAATCTTCAGATGTAGATGATTCGGGGATGTTTTTTATAATTATGTTGAATGAGCGCTTAGTTCGCTCAATAATTTCGTTGGTATTCACTTGACCAGCGCATGAAGTATTAGCTCTTAAAACTTCGACATCTTTTATGACATCAGAAAAATCAGAAGCAAGAGTGGCGTGAGAAGTTTCCAAACTAGTTATCTTCTCCTCACAAGCTGCAATGGAGACCGAGTGGCCACTAAGGATTTGAGTGTGACTCTCAAGAGTTTCACGACACTTACTAAGCTCCGCAACAATGGTTGACTGATCATCCTTTATTGACTTGAGGTCAACTGCTATGGAGGAGATCTTACTCATAAGCAAGTTAAAATGTTCCATGGTAATATGTTCGCTACTGGATGACTGAGATTTACCACGTAGAGATCTCTTACGGGATTCACAACCGCTGCAGTTCCATTTGGCATTTGAATCCTTAATGAACTTTAGATCTTCAACAGATAGGTTAACGCACCCAAGATGGAAGACCCTGCGACATCCAACACATTGCGGTTGATCAGCATTCTCCACCGCTTTGTCACAAATAGCGCATTGGGTTGGCATAATTCGATAGAATAAATAAATAATGTGAAGTGAGGAAAAGCTATAGGTATTACACACTTCACTCCTGTGGACCTGTACAGGAGACTTCACAGACTAGGAAGGCCACGAATAACAGGAAGAATAGGAAAGCGGTACAAAATATCACAGGGACAAACAATATTCTACCAAAAGCGCGTATAGGTCATACGCGCACTGGATGAGTAAAGAACGTTCAACTTATTCCATTCATACGCGTACCGAAAACGCTGCTGCGTACGAATCGGCGGCAAGGAGCCAACAGATGTCCACCGCAGCAAGCGAAATTGTCCCTTAAGTGAGGTAAACAAAACAACTATACTCAGGTTAAAACGATCGAGATGGCAAAAATGAGATATGATCATACAACAATTCTTACTTAACTATGATTCCAGGACACTAATGCACCCGAAGAAAGCAAACTCACAAATTTTATCGAGTTTTATCACATAGAAATTATGTAAAAGCAATCACAAAGGAAGGACACTGCAATTTCCGATTTGTCTTCACTATAATATGACAGATATCTGTTTTCATAAGATTGATCAGCAGAAACAAAATTTTGTCTACTCAAAATATTTAATTTATAGGATTTTGGTTAACAATTTTTATTTATTGGATTTCGTTATATCATTTGGATGTCTTATAATGAATGATTATTTTAATATGACGTTTGATATAAGTGGTACTTATATGACATTAATTTAATTTAATTTCTGAAGTTATAATTATTAGATATATTTTTTTTAAATTGAATATGTAGAAGGCTAATATTGAAATATTTGAATAATTTCATATACCTCCTATCAAGTATTAACCTCTATTTATGTTATTTTATTCATAATATATAATTATTTGGTTTCCTTACAATTCTTTATACAGATATTCCTTGTGCTATAACAGAGGCCGTTAAATTGCCTTTCAATCTTTTAGATCAATGGTGAACCACAGAATTATTTATTTGTAGTTAACATTACACTCCATTTAAATTTTTCATTATTCAGTTACCAGAAGCTTTCTGAATTGTTGAAAGGTTAGTATATATTTGTTGTTGATTGATGTTATATTTTATTGAATATGAATTAATTGAGTACTGACGAAGCAAAGTTTATCTTAAAACTTGTTTTTCAGTAATGTTTTTACAATTCTTGAGATTTATAGAAAGTAACTTAGTTAGATATCCAATAATATTGAATATTCTAAGTAAGATAGTTTTATAATGAAATTCTTAAGATTATCTTAAACATTTTTGAAAGATATCTATTTTCACAAGATTGATCAGCAGAAACAAAATTTTTATCTACTCAAAATATTTAATTTATAGGATTTTGGTCAACGATTTTTATTCATTGGATTTTGTTATATCATTTGGATGTCTTATTATGAATGTTTATTTTATATGACGTTTGCTATAAGTGGTACTTATATGACATTAATTTAATTTGATTTCTGAAGTTATAATTATTGAATACAATTTTTTTGAATTAAATATGTAGAAGGCTAATATTAAAATATTTGAAAAATTTTATATACCTTCTATCAAGTATTAACCTCTTTTCGTGTCATTCAATGTTTTTTTATTAATTAACGGCCTTGCGGCCGTTTCAAGAACCTGAAAATTCAATAACTTGTTGATCTTGATAATTTTCTCAGAAAAATTAAAAAAACATCATACTCGGATAAAAAAGCTGATTCAAATTTCGATACCAAATTATATATCTTATATCTTACAAATAATATAACATAATTTCTGAACTGATTCCTGAAATTTTACATTTGGATACTTCCGAGGATCTTTCTATTCTTTACAATTTTCCTTTTGGGTAATAAGCTGCATCAGTATACTGAAAAATCTAGCTGGTACCCATCTCGATACGCTCACCTCAAAGTGAATAATTGCACGGGGTGCCTGGGGATGAGAAACGTTTTCCATTCGTTTCTTTTTATCAATTATCTGATCGGAACATCCAGTCTACGATTCACAAAGAATAATTGGAAAGTATCCTATGCTCCTGGATGCCAGAAAAATCGTTTGAGAGTCTGACACTAAAGAAAGCCTCTTAATTAAGTCACTTTGGCAAGATTGAAGAAATACAGTCTCAGAGAGTGCGAAGGAACTTTTTCAAGAGTTAGAACTTTTGGAATTGATAACGAGCTACGTCGACTGACATCAGTTCCTCTATATGTGCCTAAGTAGGTTCTATACTGGGTCTCCCAGCTTAATTGTATAAATTCCGTATTTCAATTAGTGGATTGACAAAAAAGCCATATATGCTTATCCGATTTCAATGATATTTTATATACATAGTAAGTGCCTTATCATTTATTGACTCATTAGAATTTCAAATTCAGTAAGCAATCAATATACTTGAATAAGTGAAACAATAGTGTGTTAACCACCCTCGAATTCTTATGCACTCTTAATATACGCCTAGACTCGGTTCTGATTAGGTGGTGAACAGTTTGCGATCAATTATGTCCTATACATGTTCAATGGGAGATAGATCAGGTAATCTCGATCCATGAAAATTATTATTTCTCTGTAAATAGTACGGGCTGTTCAATTTCTCTGGTGATCTGCTACCATATGTAAAAGTACCTCATACCAAAACGCCTACGTTAAACCTGCAGCTCTCTGTTGAATTGTGGATAATATCTTTCACCACTTTTACCCTTGCTCGACTATCATGCTTCCTCAAACAGGAGCGGAACTCTTCACTTAATATCGCTTGATTTCCTATGATTTCAAATAGAAAGGATTTGCGTATGATACTCCAAATAAAAGTTTTTTGATTCGTCATTCAGAAATGCTATTAACTCCTAAATTCATTACAATATTAACAGTAACAAAACAGTATAAGTATAAGTGATTATATTTTCTGCATTATTTATATTAAAAATAACACTCGGTTTATATTTCACAGTTTATTCAGAAATCTGACACGTGTTTCGGTATTTCAACCATCTTCAGAGGAGTACAAAAAGTAACTAAACTTAAAATCACAGAGGTTCATTTTTATTACAATTACAACATCTGTTGCTTTTTATGGCACATTTTTACAACAGAATCCAATACAGGCGTACTAGGAAAGAGTATTTGGGAATTGGTCAAATTTTCTTTATTCTCTAAAGATTTTTTGATTGAAAGAATCTCCAAATAGTCCATCACTTTACCCTTATTAACATTGTATAATAAACTAACATCCTTTTCGTTGAAAAAGTGATTATTCTCTATACAATGTTCTGCAAAACCGGTTGATTTATGGTTTTTTAGAATTGATACCCTATGTTCTTTCACTCGATGTTGTAAACCCCGACCTGTTTGACCAATATATATAGCATCACAATCATCACATTTTAGTTGGTAAATTCCCGTATTAGTCATATTAGGGTTCCTTTCTTTATTATTCCCTAAGAGTTTGGCTAGATTATTTTTATTGACTGTTATCGAACTAATTCCCATTTTCCGGAAACCATTACAAATTTTGTAACTAATACCTTTTATATACGGTATAGAGTACCACATTAAATCTCGGTTATAATCCTTTGAATTTATATAAAAATTTTTTAAAATATATTTAAATGCTTTCTTTTTAATCATTTTGTCAATAAGGTCCGTTCTATAGCCATTATTCAAAGCTATGGTTTTAATTATATTAACTTCTTTTTTGTAATTAGTTTCATTCAACGGGATATTCAAGAGTCTATGTATGAAGCTATGATAATTGTGGATAATTCATAGCTTCATAGCTTCATAGCTTCATAGCTTCATACATAGACTCTTGAATATCCCGTTGAATGAAACTAATTACAAAAAAGAAGTTAATATAATTAAAACCATAGCTTTGAATAATGGCTATAGAACGGACCTTATTGACAAAATGATTAAAAAGAAAGCATTTAAATATATTTTAAAAAATTTTTATATAAATTCAAAGGATTATAACCGAGATTTAATGTGGTACTCTATACCGTATATAAAAGGTATTAGTTACAAAATTTGTAATGGTTTCCGGAAAATGGGAATTAGTTCGATAACAGTCAATAAAAATAATCTAGCCAAACTCTTAGGGAATAATAAAGAAAGGAACCCTAATATGACTAATACGGGAATTTACCAACTAAAATGTGATGATTGTGATGCTATATATATTGGTCAAACAGGTCGGGGTTTACAACATCGAGTGAAAGAACATAGGGTATCAATTCTAAAAAACCATAAATCAACCGGTTTTGCAGAACATTGTATAGAGAATAATCACTTTTTCAACGAAAAGGATGTTAGTTTATTATACAATGTTAATAAGGGTAAAGTGATGGACTATTTGGAGATTCTTTCAATCAAAAAATCTTTAGAGAATAAAGAAAATTTGACCAATTCCCAAATACTCTTTCCTAGTACGCCTGTATTGGATTCTGTTGTAAAAATGTGCCATAAAAAGCAACAGATGTTGTAATTGTAATAAAAATGAACCTCTGTGATTTTAAGTTTAGTTACTTTTTGTACTCCTCTGAAGATGGTTGAAATACCGAAACACGTGTCAGATTTCTGAATAAACTGTGAAATATAAACCGAGTGTTATTTTTAATATAAATATTATAATGTTTCACCTAGAACCAACCGCAAACTCAATTCTTCTTATTTTCTGCATTAAATTGAAAGCTTTGTCTAATTCAAATTAATAAAAGAGAGAAATCAACTTCAATGTAGCAGACAAAATGAATGATTGCAATATTCATTGAAGGTGATACCTTGTTTGAAATTTTGAGTGACTTCAATGTTAGGCTTTGGCGTGTCTTGAAAGAAGAAATAAAAATTAATTTCGGAGACTGTAGATTAAAAAACCTCACAATAAGTGTTCTTTTAGGTGTGTATTTGTAACGCTATAGTTCGCAAATTTTAAAATACGCTAAAGTCTGAAATTTTTCCATTTCAGAAGTCTATATTTTAGAATAACTTCTCTTAGACAAAAGAACGACGTTGACACTTCTATGAGTGATACAACAATTTCAGTAATTTTGAAGGGGTGGGCCATTTAAAATTTGCATATTTGATCGGCTATACCTAAAAATCAATGAAAAAACGTTTTCGCATAATTTTTACTTTTTCTCAAGAATCAACAGATTCAATGTTGATTGTCAGCGCTAGCTGAAACCTTATCTTTGACACAGTCCCAAAGAAGAAAACTAGCTGTGTTAAATCACAAGATCTCGCCGACTTATTCACAGATTTTTCAGGCAAAAGATTTTGGTTCACCAGAAGTTTGCATATCTCGCCATCCTGCTAGAAATAAAGGTAAACATAAATTTTGGAGCGAAAAATATCGATAAATATTGCTTCTGAAAGCAATATTAATTTAACGGTCTTACTAGCATTATTTTCGAAGAAATGAGGTTAGTTGTTTCATTCATATCAACGAAAATTTCACCCCCCCCCCAGAACTCAGAAACGAAGAATTTTCGTAGATTTAAAAAAAACAGATCAACTTCTGTTTTGAGGAGGACGAATTTTAATCATGTTCGAAAAAAAAACACCCCCGAGAAGGTGGCATCAACCCCCAACATTTTTTGAATAGGAAAGACACGTCGGGTGTTGCTTAGTTTGATAGTTATTTATGTTCTGTACACAGTTAAAATATTCAAAATCGGTTCATTACCTACGAAATAATGTAATATTGAACTTACCGTCACAAGCTGATGTTGAACAGACAGGTCGACTTAAAAACCAAAGAGTTTTGAAGAATCCAAACATAATTTTCAAGTTCTGTATTAAGGAAGACATTATTCCGAAAAAACCACCTGAGGATGGCAACAACCCCCAACATTTTTTGAATAGGGAGGAGATCATTGTATGGAGATTTGTGGTGGTCATTTTGAACAATACATACGTTAGTCTATCAAATAGTTTACATTTTTTTCTGGATGTTCCCTATCATTACTTACAGATCTGGTATATTTGAATATATTGGGTTTCTGTTTGAGTTACCCTTCTAGTAATTTTCAATATCAAATTGCTTAAAAAAATTACCGAATTTGACAATTTCAGCTAGGATGAGAACAAAGAAAAGCTTTTTAACTAAAACACATCCGCCATCTCTTTCCTATTCAAAAAAACAAAATTGGGGTTGTCACCACCCTCATGTGTTTTTTTTTGGAACAATGTCGTCATAGGAATTCTTTTTCCCCAATACAGAATAAAATAGAAAGGCCTTTTACTTGATAGAAGAAATATAACAAAATTCATGTGTTCATGTTTTTAAAAGGCAATTGGTGTTCTTAAAGGTAAGACCAGAAACAAAATTTTGTCTCCTATAAATATTTATTCATTAATTTCAATTACTTTCGTATATCTGTTGGGTTATTTATTCCATTTGACATTATATATTGAGTTTTGATTATATACGTCTATTAAATGTAAGCGGTGCTTGTGTAGACATAAATTTATTTCTAAAAGTTTTTTGAATAAAAATTTTTTTGAAATTAAAATTGTAGAAGATAAACATATTTCAATTTGTTTTAATATTCAAATTTCCCAATACAGAACTTGAAAATTATTTTTATATGCTTCAAATCTCTTAGGTTCTTGAGTTTGGGCGGTTCAACTGTCTGTTAAACGTCACCTTTTGACGGTAAGTTCAATATTACATTATTTCGTGAATAGAAAACAGATTTTGAAAATTTTAACTGGGTTGCGCACAGAACACAAATAACTTTCAAACTAACTAACACTCGACATCTCTTCCCTATTAAAAAAATGTTGGGGGATTTTTCGTAAAAAACTCATGATGTAAATTCGTCCCCCTCAAAACAGAAGTTGACTTGGTTTTTTTGAATCTTCGAAATTCTTCGTTGCTAAGTTCTGGGGGGTCAAATTTTCGTTGGGATACCCTGTATGTCAAACAATGAAACCACTGAATGATACGTTTAATTAATAAAATTTTATCGGATAAAAAAATAGTGCAATGCATAGACGTAAAGTCGGAAGCTTTTGCACGCTTGTTCAACACTTCATTTTCACTGAAAATTTTAAATCAGTGAACTACTTCTTGAAAAAAATACATATGATGAATAAAAACACAGAATTCTGTTCTGTCATCCGAATGTCAAATAAACGTCGTTTTTTTGTAATTTCAGGCCTGTTCTCCTGATGAAACGGAAAATCTCATAAAAATGAAAAATACATGGTTCAAAATCTCCATTCTTCTCCCTTGGATCTGCTTCACTACATATCGGCATAAAAGAGTGGAAAAGAATATATTCAACAAAACTTCATGTACTTCTCATCCTTTTTGTCGAAATCAGATAAGAAGAAAATTTGAGAAATTCTCGTGACTTATCTTCAGGAAATTATTATACATGACCTATTGTTCCGTTATTTTCCATCTAAATTTTGAAATTATAATTTTGGAAAATAAAATTTCAAATGAAAATTATTAAGGCACCAATCCAGAGCATTCTGTTCATTTTTGAATATGACTAACATATTTAGATGAAAATATATCAGAAAATTTCAAGTCTAGAAGACTTTTCGTTCGGAACCCGATCCTCACGAAATTTGGTACAAATCTTCGTGTCGTTAAAACATACCTAAATACCAAATTTGATTTCGATCGGATAAATTGTTTGGGAACTATTGGAAACATAAGAAGAACTTTCAAATATGAATAACTGCGGGACCATTGAACCCATTTTGCCCATTAACGAGCTCAACCGAGATATTCAGAATCCAAACCTACTTCGAAAGTGTCAAATCTCTAGCTCTTTTCATTCGAAAAGCAGAGACTTCATCGGCCTACTGGATAGAATAACTTTTGAACTTGAATTCCCTAGTCCAATTTAGTTTTGAGACCAATTTCGGTTCAAAATTCGAAAATTGCAGACATTCGGATAAAACGATAGCACCCTGTTCCCTAGAACAAACGGAGAAAAATTACTTCTCATACTTGTACAGAAAGAAGTCTACTGAAAACTCTCCAGTGAAAGATTCGATTTAGAATTGTAAGCCTATATCACAATATACTATTTCATTTATGATCTCTAACAAACCGTAATCATGATGCTTCAATCCAAACTTTTGTAACTTGAAGCTAATATGTAAACCTTATTGAAATTTCCGAATCATTTCCAATGCCTTGCGTAATAAGAGTTGAAACTTGAAACGAACCCTATTTGCAGAAGAATGTCTCGGAAGGTTTTTCCTCAATGTGTTTTCCTCCATTATTGAGAGCCAAAATTCTAAACGTGCAATTTCCGCATTTCGCGCCGAAAAAGTTAGTCAACGCCAATTTGAATCTGAATTTGACACATAACATGTGGAGTTTGTCACGTGATACGTGCCTCTATATCGTCCTAGATGAATATGGGTGATAAAATAATAAAGCCGGGAAACTCATCACGCTAAAACATTATAGCGAACAAAGCAGCTACGAGAGAAATTTAATATAGACATCCAATTTCTCGTGAAATTAAGTTTGAACTATTCTATCGAACAAGTATAATTCAAGACAGAAATAGTTTTGTAGATTACATTTGCTGGAATGAATTTTGATTATATAGGTTCTTTTTGAAGGAGAATAAATTTTGAATTTTGCGCCATTTTAGATGAATGAAACTGAAAGGGAAATTTGCAAGTACAACTTAAGAGATTATGAAAAATAGATCGGTTTGCGCTCGTACAGTACATTGAAATAGTGAAAATTTATTATACAAGTTTCCGAATACAGTTCCGTTGATTTCATATCATGTTTGGCCATCATCAAACGCCTTATCGCTCTGTCATAGCGAAATTAATCGATAAATTCAAAAGTCTCCGACAAGTTAGTGATGATAAAACAGCAGGTCGTACTGGTACGGTCAGGTTTGCTGAAAATATCGCCGTTATAGCTGGGAGTATGGATTGCGTTACCGAACGTTGTCAACTGATTTTTGTGGTCCAAATCAAGACATCAATTGACCGGCAATATCGTGTTATTTTGCACCAATCTACGCCAATACTTCAGCAACGATTATGCATCCCTTCGGAGAACGAACAGAGTGCTTCTGTTTTCAGGATGATTACGTATAATACTTGGGATATTTTCAACATGTCATTCACTAATCTGAAGTGCCATCTTAGGAATGTTTTATCGTAAAACCTAGAGAGTGTATGATTGTAGTTTGAATTCTAGTAGCTAAATTCATATAAGGGGTGAGCCATTTAAAATTTGCATTTTTGTTCGCCAACAACTAAACAACTTTTCCCCAGGAAAAATACTGTTTAAGCTCAGCAACGGCTTGAAGAGTGTTCCCGGGAAAATTGCTCATCCAAAACAACCATTTGCCGATGACATGAGGATTTTAAACGCAGCTAAACAATCCACAGAAGACGCGGAATGCCCAGGTCATGCAACTGAGGTAGCTACGTCCGAAAAGTTACAAAAAATTCTGAAAATTGTTATGTCCAATCGTAAAGTGAAGTAAGTTGGCATCTCAAAGATATAAAAAGGTACCGTGCTTTTTTTCAAGACTTGATGAAGACGTCTTCTGACTGTGCTTGGGGAAACTGCAGCACCTATTGTATCGGGTGTTTTTTTTTGAGTGATAGAACTGTAAATTGAAATAAGACACATTTAAATTATGATTGAAGCAAATTTTTTTTTTATTTGAAAGATAACTTTATGACATTTATGTTTTAAAAATAATTTCCGGCATATGTCCACCACGACTAGCTCTGAGGAACCGCAATCGACCAGACCAATTTTGGACCACTTTTTCGAGTATTTCAGGCCTTATTTCATCAATAACACGAGTTATGTTGGCTTCCAAAGCGTCTATTGTTTCTGGTTTATCAGCATAAACCAATGACTTGACACAACCCCAAAGGAAATAATCCAGTGGAGTTATGTCGCATGATCTTGGAGGCCAATTAATTGTACCATTTCTCGCAATAATGTTATCGCCAAATCATTCTTTCAATAAATCAATTGTTTCTGTAGCAGCATGAGGTATAGCACCATCTTGTTGGAATCAAAACACTTCTGGGTCGATACCATTAAAATTTTGAAACAAATAATCATCGATCATCGATCTGTAACGAACACCATTCACTGTAACATTAGCTCCAGTATCGTTTTTAAAGAAATATGGACCGATGATGCCTCCAGCGTGTAAAGCACACCACACAGTGCATTTTTCAGGATGCAATGAAACCTGCAGAACTCCTTGAGGTGGCCGTTCAACCAGAAATGAGTTTCATCACTAAACACAATTTTACGATAAAAAAGTGGATCAACTTCAAGCTGTTCTAGGGCCCAATCAGCAAACAAACGACGCTTATTATGGTCAAGTGGCTTTACTCTTGAACCAGTTGGATCTTGTATGGGTGTAGACCAAGATCTTTATGCATTCTCATGTGGTAAATGCACAGACTCCAACTTGTTGTGAACGTCGAAGAATAGACAAATCTGTATCGTCATTAACACTATGACTTACAGCAGCGACATTTTCTTCCGTACGTATAGTTCTTTATCTTGTTGTTGTCGTTGCATCGAGTGGAGAAAATATTGTCCGAAATCTATCGATAGTTCGACGAATAAGCTGCTCTAATGGAAGATTATGTAAACCATAAATTTCACAAAGTGCTCCTTAAGTTTGGCGAATAGAACACTGATTTTGAAAATAAATTTCAACAATTTGTAAACGTTGTTGCGGCGTGAGTCTTTCCATGATAATTTGTCAATGCTTACTGAACAGAAATGTCAAAACAACATGTCTTCTATCTTCTGTCAAATCACTCTAAAAAAAAATTACCCGATATTTCGAAGACGTAAACAAGTGCTGAGAAGCTGTCTTTCACCTAAAGAGTTGAAAACGGTCTTCTTTTAGCATTGTAGCACTTTGTCTGCACTTTGTGGTCTTAGACCAACAGTTTCAGTGGCAAAGTACCGTGATATCTAACGTTGAAGAAATTGGCCACTTGCACTTGTGTTCAACTTGCCAAGAACCCAAGAGCTCTGTTATCGTCCCGGTATGAAACTTATCTAGGTATAATGAAAATCCAAATTTTCCAATTGCGTAGAACCGTTTAATCTTATTGGAAAGGAACAATAGAATTAATGGAAAATCATTAAAATATGAATTTATGATACAACTGTACAAAATATTATTAAACTTGATGAAAACTTACTTCACGATGAACCTAAAGACGTTTTTATAATCGTTATAAGTTTATGAGGTTGAGAAGAAATATTAAGACGATACAGATAATGTACATCTTCGAAAAATATTAACCTCTCCAACTTTTGAGGAGTACTTTATACGCCTGAAGGAACTGTTTGGAGTGTAGCTACATGCAGAAGAAATTCCAAAAGAGCAAGAGACACAGGGCCAATTATCTATCATGTTCTTTAGATTCCGAAAATTTAAAAATAAATTTAAAAATATTCTCAAATTGCAGCTTCAGGTGATTCAATTTATTTTTGAACGTGTCATCATCGTTTTGTCATATTTCAAAAATAAATAAAACAATAATTTCAACCTATATACAAATTTGATCTATGTATTTCATTAGTTGAAATATTAAATACAGAGCAGCCTCGCGCTAGTGTGAACACAAAAAAATTTTGCTCGTTCATATTTTGTAGCCGTTCACTAGTGGAACGTGTGTAAAAACATGAAATAAATGTTTATAGGATTAAAAAAATAATATGAAACCATAGTTGATAGTTAAGCAGTTACTGCTTTAAACTGAGCTGTTCGTAGGCTTTCTATTTTACTTAGGTTTATATCAGTATTTTGTTCGGCCCATTGAGAAACCACTTTTAATGCCTTCAGATCCTCTGCAAGAGGAATCTTCTTATATTCCTCAGTTTCCATATCAGAGTCGCTTCTTTCGGAATCAGTGAGAATATTCGAATCACCATCAATATTAGCCAGACTTTGGTTCCCTTCCATCATATCTCTATTCCAGTTTATCACATCTTCTGAGTTATACTCAGTCTAAAAATTGACAAGTATCTAAAGTAATTACTTATCGAAGTTGAATTGCTCGAATATTTGATAACTATCTGTGTTACAAAGTTTTCTCAACTGAAAGAATGAATTATGTTCAGCAACTCGATAGTTCCCTCTACTATAGCTTCCGATTTTTTACTCATCAATATTTCTCGGAGCTTCACAAGAGGAAGATCATCTTCATCAATGTCGCTATGGTCAAAAATTTTGTTCCAACACGTTTTGATTACCAGAGGATTTAATTGCTGCCATGGCGGTTTTAAATGCAAAGGAGCATCCTTCAAGGTGAGGTTTTTGAACCCATCTGCCAAGTTGTGTCCTTGGGCCACCAGAAAACTCGAAAGATTTTTCTATAATACAGTTTGTTTGACTTCAAGGCATTTTGATCAATTGGCTGAATTAAGGGAGTCTCATTACATCACAAATATTTTGCCATCTTTTGTTCTCAACGCTTCAGCTGATGGATGTGAGGGTGAATTATCAATGATTGTTGGTAATCAATGTGTTGCTTTCAGGTTCAATTACATCCTGCACGAAATTACCAATAACACTCATTCTTAACGGATCCCCACCAAAAAGTGCTTCTTCTAGGAAAATGCTCATCTTCTAACTTAAAGTTTTGTAATAATCCTTCTATCAAGAGAAAACTTTTTCTTATTCTTTTATTGTATGTATAATAATTATATATTTTGGTTTACACTCATCACATATTATCATTTGGTTTTAAGGGAGTCCATAAAATACCTTGCAAACTCTATGTAGTTCCTGTTACGAACATAGAATACGTAGAATTTTTTAATAGTTCATTTCATTCTAGTGTTGGTTCAGGTAAGTACATTCAGTTTGTCTGGTAAGATATTTTTCGTTGATTATTTTTATTTTTTAAATGTGAAGTAGGGCTGATGAGTTTTCCGTTGTAGAAATTATAAATTGGTTTTTGAAGATGTTCTGCATATTTTAGGGATTTTTTTCTTAAGGAACTTATTTGGAGCAAGTTGTTTTTGCAGTCTTGAGGTTATGTGTTGCGTTTTTGGAAAGGAATTTGGTTTTCCTAAAACAAGGTACGAAACAAAATTTTGTACCCTCCAATTTTCTTTGAATTATTTCATTAATTTTCGGTACTGTGTAACAAGTGTTAATTCTATATGTCTACTAAATTGAAACAAGTTTTCTAAGACATTTTTATTTAATTCAAATCTAAACATTTTTAAGTAAAAATTTGTAGGAGGTTAACAAAATGAATCTGTATGATATTTGAAATTAATTCAATCGATTTTGAAGATATTGAAAAAGCCTTCATCAAGTAAAAAAAATCCTTTCATTAGCAATAGATTAGTTTCTAGTTTATAATTCGTGTCAATTCTGTTTTAATGAAATTTGTTAAAATTCACGTTCAAAATTAGTTGTCATATAACAAGATCAAATTCTAAAGAATGATGAATACAAATTTAAATTTATTTAATCGAATAAATTGAAAATAAAATAAGAAGGAACGGTTTTTTACTTGATAGAAGGATTATTACAAAATTTGAATATCAAAACAGATTTAATCTGTTGTCTTCTACAATTTTAATTTCAAAAAATTCTTTGAAGAAACTTTAAGAATTAAATTAATGTCTTTATAAGCACTGCTCATATTTAATAGAAGTATAAAGTCAAAATTCATCATACAATGTCAAATGGAATCAAGAAAAACCAACGAATATAAATTGTCAATTGAAATTAAAATATAAATAAGCAAACATTTTTTGTTTCGTTCCAGGCATGCGTAATGAACTCTTCAGACAAACTTACGAAGCCCTGTTTGTTACAAAATGTATTGTTTTCTGATCCCATATCAATGAAAAATAACTCTTTCTCAAAAATATAAAACATAATTTCAAGAACTTCTCAAAAACTAATTTATTTGAAATATTCAATATATTTAAATAAATTACTTCAAAAAATCTCAAAACATGTAGCACATCCTCAAGAAATAATTAAAGTTACGATAAGATCAGTTCAACTTTACATATAAAAAAAAATAATAAAATCAATTAAACAATGTATAGACTTACCAGTGCCATTTTAGAAATACGATTCTCCACAAACATCTAAGTGAGTACCTTTATATCCAAGGTACTCTATGTTCCATGTTCACAGAAAATCATACAAAGCTTATAAGGCACTTGGCCTTAGTTAAAACCCTTCAACACTGTATAATGAATTTCTTTATTTAAAAAACCTAATATAATTATATATTATATATAAAATAAAATAAGAAGGAACGGTTTTTCACTTGATAGAAGGATTATTACAAAATTTGAATATCGAAACAGATTTAATCTGTTGTCTTCTACAATTTTAATTTCAAAAAATTCTTTGAAGAAACTTTAAGAATTAAATTAATGTCTTTATAAGCACTGCTCATATTTAATAGACGTATAAAGTCAAAATTCATCATACAATGTCAAATGGAATCAAGAAAAACCAACGAATATAAATTGTCAATTGAAATTAAAATATAAATAAGCAAACATTTTTTGTTTCGTTCCAGGCATGCGTAATGTATTGTTTTCTGATCCCATACCAATGAAAAATAACTCTTTCTCAAAAATAAAAATTCTTAAAGTTTCTTCAAAGAATTTTTTTAAATTAAAATTGTAGAAGACAACAGATTAAATCTGTTTTGATATTCAAATTTTAAATTGAAAATATTCAGCAATTAAGAATCCTCTCTAATTCAGAAAGTCTCAGCGCTACAAAATCTAATCTGGAATTTCAAATTCAATTTTCGAATGTAAATTTACATCTTCAAACTTATTTAACAATATACCTATTATCACCAAGAAATCCAATCTGACTTTACCCTATCTTCACTCTTATTCAATACAGATGGAATGGAGCAGCGTACAATGGTGAACGGATTTGGTCGCACTATCTCCATTACGCTGTGGGCAAGCACAATTGCATCCCTAATTGATTAACAACCCCATGACAGACGTGCGAGTCTCCCCAGATTCGCTATCTCATCATACAAATCCGTTCTTGTGTGACGAACGGTGGATTTCTTCGATAAAGATGGCGGTCCAGTCGGATGCACGGTTGCATGACCAGATTATAACTGTATTCAATTGAACGCATACGGGCATGTCTGTTGATAACATACGCTAGGCTGATTTGACTGATTATGTTGCAGTAAATCTGCGAACCTACTCGTATTTCGTCGCCTATATACAATCCTAATGAAAATGGTTAGGCAAAGGATTGTTGTGGTAATGGACGTGGTTTTAATTTTGGCATGAGGATATTCGAAGGGTAGATCCATGGTTTATAGACAGGTTGCATCGCCACTTTCTGACCAATTAGCGCTTACCATTCGATTGTGGAAATGACTTCATCCGGGGTGCCCGTTTAAATAAATAACGTTTTATTCAGAATGAAATCGTGAGTTTCCATGTACGTAATTATTAGTTCAATTGTTTTTCGTGGTACTTTCTGAAAGTAATGCAGTAAAATGGCGCTATTATGAACACACGTCTGTGTGAATAACCCAATAATGTGAACAAGAAAATATTCTTGTTGTATATCCAGTGGTGTGAACAATCCATTATTTGAATATTTTAATATTAGCCTTCTACATATTTAATTTCAAAATATTATATTTGATAATTATAACTTCCAGAATTAAATTAAAATAATGTCATATAAGTACCACTTATATCAAACGACATAACATAAATAGAGGTTAATTCTTGATAGAAGGTATATGAAATTATTTAAATATTTTAATATTAGCCTTCTACATATTTAATTCCAAAAAATTATATTTAATGATTATAACTTCTGAAAATAAATTAAAATAATGTCATATAAGTACCACTTATATCAATTGACATATAAAATAAACATTCATTATAAGACATCCGAATGGTATAACAAAATCCAATAAATAAAAATCATTAACCAAAATCCTATAAATTAAATATTTTGAATAGACAAAATTTTGTTTCTGCTGATCAATCTTATGAAAACCAATATCTTTCAAAAATATCCAACATACTTAGACTATTCAATATTATTGGATATCTAACTAAGGTACTTTATGTAAAAACTCAAGATATGTAAAACATTACTGAAAAACAAGTTTTAAGAAGGACTTTGCTTCTTCAGTATTCAAATAATTCATATTCAATAAATATAACATCAATTAACAACAAATATTTACTTACCCTTCAATCTTCTAGAAATTGTTCTGCCGAAATGAAACCTTTAAATGTAGTGAGGACGGTTCACTACACACAAATGTTATATTTATTGAATATGAATTTTTTGAATACTGAAGAAGCAAAGTCCTTCTTAAAACTTGTTTTTCAGTAATGTTTTACATATCTTGAGTTTTTATATAAAACTAAAATGTTTAAATAATCAAACGACATATAAAATAAACATTCATTATAAGACATCCAAATGATATAACAAAATCCAATAAATAAAAATGGTTAACCAAATTCCTATAAATTAAATATTTTGAATAGACAAAATTTTGTTTTGCCGATCAATCTTATGAAAACAAATATCTTTCAAAAATGTTTAACATAATCTTAAGAATTTCATCATAAAACTATCTTACTTAGAATATTCAATAATATTCGATATCTAACTAAAGTACTTTATATAAAAACTCAAGATATGTAAAACATTACGGAAAAACAAGTTTTAAGAGAGACTTTGCTTCGTCAGTATTCAAATAATTCATATTCCATAAAATATAACATCAATCAACAAAAAATATTTACTCACCCTTCAACAATTTAGAAAACTTCTGGTGAATCAATACTGAAAAATTTAAATGGAGTTTAAATGGACGTTAACTACAAATAAATAATTCTGTGGTTTATCCTTGATCTAAAAGATTGAAACACAATTTAACGGCCTCTGTTATAGCACAAGGACTATCTGTATAAAGAATGTTAGGGAAACCAAATAATTATATATTATGAATAAAATAACATAGATAGAGATTAATACTTGATAGAAGGTATATAAAATTATTTAAGTATTTTAATATTAACCTTCTACATATTTAATTTAAAAAAATTATATTTAATAATTGAGGGTGAGTAAATATTTTTTGTTGATTGATGTTATATTTTATTGAATATGAATTATTTGAATACTAACGAAGCAAAGTCTCTCTTAAAACTTGTTTTTCAGTAATGTTTTCACATATCTTGAGATTTTATAGAAAGTAACTTAGTTAGATATCCAATATATATATATATATATATATATATATATATATAATAATATCCAATATATTATTGAATATTCTTATATTCTTAAGGTTATGTTAAACATTTTTGTAAGATATTTGTATTCATAATATATAATTATTTGGTTACCTTAACATTCTTAATACAGATGGTCCTTGTGCTTTAACACAGGCCGTTAAATTGCCTTTCACTCCTTAAGATCAATGGAAAACCACAGAACTATTTATTTCGAGTCAACTTCAGACTCCATTTAAATGTTCAGTATTCATTTACCAAGACGCTTTCTGAATTGTTAAAGGCAAGTAAATATTTTTTTGTGATTGATATTATATTTTATTGAATAATATGATTAAGTACTGACGAAGCAAAGTCTCTCTTAAAATTAGTTCTTTATTAATGTTTTTACATACCTTGAGATTTTCTAAAAAGTAACTTAGTTATATATCCTATAATATCATATATTCTAAGTAAGATAGTTTTATGATGAAATTCTTGAGATTATGTTTACCATATTTGAAAGATATATGTTTTCATAGAAGAGATGAACAGAAACAAAATTTTGTCTATTCAAAATATTTAATTTATAGGATTTTGGTTAACAATTTGTATTTATTGGATTTTGTTATATCATTTGGATGTCTTATAATGAATGTTTATTTTATATGTCGTTTGATATAAGTGGTACTTTTATGACATTATTTTAATTTAATTCTTGAAATTATAATTATTAAATATAATTTTTTGAAATTAAATATGTAGAAGACTAATATTAAAATATTTAAATAATTTTATATACCTTCCATCAAATATTTACCTCTATTTATGAACAATCCATATTTATATATTATATATGAATATATAATTATTATACATACAATAAAATAATAAGAAAAAGGTTTTCCTTGATAGAAGGATTATTACAAAACTTTAAGTTAGAAGATGATGAGCGTTTTCTCAGAAAAAGCATTTTTTGTAGGGATCCGTTAAGAATGAGTGTTATTGGTAATTTCGTGCAGGATGTAATTGAACCTGAAAGCAACACATTGACTACCAACAACATACTCACGCTGAACTTATAACCATTTTAATATTAATTTTTTCTTCATTGATTCATAAAATAGATTTTCAGTTGAAAATGATAAAAGAAATACATTAACAGCTCTTCAAGAATTCAATGAGCCCATATATTTGTCATATCATCCATCATCGGTAATAACTCACTTCATGAAAAGATCTCTTCATATATTGAATTCGTTTACAGGGTGTACCAACGAAAATTTGACCTCCCAGAACTCAGAAACGAAGAATTTTCGAAGATTTCAAAAAAACAGGTCAACTTCTGTTTTCAGGGGGACGAATTTCCATCAGTTTGTTCCGAAAGAACCACCCCCATGAAGGTGGCATCAACCTCCAACGTTTTTTGAATTGTGAAGAAAATGTTGGGAGTTGTTGCCATCCTCAGGAGGTTTTTTCAGAACAATCTCGTTACAGGAATTCTTTCTTCCTTACTCAAAACTTGAAAATTATTTTTGGATTCTTCAAAACTCTTAGGTTCTTGAGTTTGGGCGGTTCAACTGTCTGTTCAACTGTTTAATAACGGACGCCCTGTGTATGACAGTTTGATTTAGGAATAATGACTCAACTTTTTGCAGTTTCTTCCGAATAAATCTGTACCATTGGAAAAATATACCTAATATTTTGCGTCATGATAGAGACATGAAGGCTATTGAAAATATACGGGGTGATCCATATAAAAAATTACCCATTTGCTGAATATCTTTTGGGAACACCTGTGTATTAGAAAATAATTTCCTGAGATGCGAAATTTTTAAAATGCTCGGCAGCTTTGGAAACGTAACGCACTATTGCAGTATATAAAACGAAATCGTCATAGAATATTTTTGAAATAACCCCAGAATAAAATTTGCCTCTTGGAGGCCAAAACACGCCGCACACAAACCAGAAAAAATTATGTGGAACTCAAATGTAATAAAACTACATCCTAAATATTCCCATTAACCCTTAAAAGGATATACCGGTTTCTGCTTAATTGAACCTTTCCCGCTTCAAATTAAATCTGCCTATCATGAAAACCAAATTGGCTCGAAATTATTTCCACTTCTACCTTGTCCCTTCCCTGGCTCCATGATGCATGGCGATTTGAAACCGTACACAAGCTTGAATTCATACATAAAAAAATACAGTCGACTCTCGATAATTTGACAATCGATAAATTGAATCTCTCGATAAATTGAATAACACTCGATAAATCGACCAAAATCAATATGTTTAAGTCCCCTCGATAATTTAGCACACAGTGAAGACACATTGACAAATCTCTCGTTGGCATACGGCCTACAAACACACACACAGTCCCTATTGTTCTACTTCGACAAAACGATTACACACACACTCTCTCTCTGCACAAATTCTCTCTCTCTGCTCGTGAATAAGTTTATATTCGCATTCACTTTAACTTCTCAAGGAATACCTTCTCGTGATAACACAGCAACTCATTGAGAGCCCTGGAAGTGAATATAAGATCTGCATTATTTGTTCATTATTATTATAAATGGATACAAATGGAAATAATACAGGTTTTCACACATAAACTCAAAATTAAAAAATAAAATGGAATGCATAAACTCCTAAAAACAATAAAGAAACCCGCACATATTCACAGTTACTTAATTGAGTTAAAGGGGATTCTGGTCTCGAATGGACTGGTCGAGTCGGTTTTTGGAGGAATTCACCGAATTTGCACCAACAACACTATTTGGCAACCCATTCCATCCGCCAAAAATTCTGTTGAAAAGAATCGTTTGACGCTGTATGGTCTTGAAATTCTCTTTCGCCAGTTTGAAGGCATGGTCACGGAGTTGGGTACTGCCTCTCATGTAGAGCTGATCCAGATTCACCCTAAAGAACCCTTGCAGAGCCCGATAAGTCACAATAAGGTCACCTCTATCTCGTCGATCCCCAAAGGTTTGCAGATTCTGTAGTCTTATCCTCCCGAAGGGAATACTTGTATTCCAACCCTATACAGACTCGAGGAGAAGTTGATCGCGCCTGAGAGAAGGGCACCACACCGATCCAGCATATTTCATTAAAGAACGCACATAGTTGCAATGAAGTATTCGTTACGTCGCCAGGCTGCAACCCCTAAACGATCGCTGAATCATGTAGGTCATCTGTCTGACCTTTGCTGGCACAGCCGCCACTTGATGAGATCAGTCCAAATCATAGGACACTATGATGCCCAGATCATATAGTGGTCAACGGGAGTGAAGCAGTAGCCTTCGGCTGCATATTGAGAGTCAGGGTTATTTCAGTCTAGGTATAAAAAGTGGAATTTGCTGGTATTTATTGGCAACAACCATTTTCCACACAAATCCTCCACAGCCCACAAATCGTCCTGAAGGGTCCTCGCATTCGATGCATGGTTATATATTTTCATGTCGTCTGGGAAAGTGCACATGAGATTTCAGTTGTCGAGGCAGATCAGACGTATAAAACAAGAAGAGAATAGGACCCAGGGCTGATATAACATCCTCTTCACAATCAATAATCGGTTTCCCATATTGAAGAAGAGTGTGAGCAAACGGGATTGAAATTCGATATCCAATCAACCGGTAATCCATAACCTGCGATCGAATTAACAAAGAAGACATTATGAACGGACTAATCGAAGTATGAAACTCGGGTTGTTATCGAGGCATGGAATATGCAGCCCATATCGCGGGATTAGTCCGTGAATATGGTCTATGTGATCATATGCCCGGTCTAGTGAGCGTAGGACATATTGCAGTAATTCTCTGGAAATTAAGTTTCCAGTATATACGGTTTGCGTGGAGACCAGTTGTAAGTACCGAAATGGAGCAATCTCCACCTGTAATTGCTACACGTAATATGAAACTAACGATTTGAAATTAACATTTTTGCGCTGGCCGACTTCCCCCATGTAAACTGAGTCCTATATACCTGTGAACGATTACACAGATATGGAAAAGACAGTCGGAAACACAGGGAATTCAATGTTAATCTAGAGGACCACGAATGTCCAGTGGAGCAGTGGAAGAATCAAAAAGTCAGAGCGATGCGATGACGAATAAACGACTGTACTCTATCAGTGGCAGTGGGGCGAACGAAACGAGGCAAAGCACTGCTTTCAGTTCATCAATCAGAATCATTCGCATTTCAAACGCGGAATTCGTTAGTCCATATCGGTTGAAAATGAAGTTAATCGAAATGTTCAGCGTAGAAGGAACAATTCAGATCATAAAAGGGTACTCCGGTGGTCAATCAATTCAAGAGACAAAAAATTCATTTACTGTTACCTTTGAAGATAAGCTATTTCTAAAATAATCGAAAATTCGTGAAATGTGGGTGTTGACGAACATGCAGACATTGCAAGATTGATAAACAAAAAACCATTAGTGAAAATCCTCTGAAGAAAGGAGTAGATGTGTGAGCTGCTATACCCAAAAGGTTAATGTTTGGATAGGAAAACTGGGGAATTACATCATAGGGCCATTTTTTATCGATGATAATCTAAACGCTGCTAAATATGTGGAGCTTTTAGAGAATCAAATCATTCCGACAGTTCGACAGCTACCAATTAATTTCGATGATATCTGGTTTCAACAGGATGGTTGATGAAGCCATACCGCACGAGCAGCTACACAATATCTCAGGACGACTTTTTCGGACCGTATCATTTCTACCAATGGCACGATCAAATGGCCCCAGATCGCCAGATTTATCTTCCAATAATTTTTTTTTCTTTGGGGATATCTGAAAAATTTTGTTTATGGGCATGAAATCGATAGAGCCACGAATATTAATGAATTAATTTTGTTTCAACCGATATAGTCTAACGAAGCCCACGTTTGAAGTGCGAATCATTCTGATTGCTGAACTGAAAGTAGTGCAGAGTCTCGTTTCGATCGAAGCACTGCCATTGAGAGAGAACAGTCATTTATTCGTCATCGTATCGCGCTGAGGTTTTGATTCTTCCACAGCTGCACTGATATTCGTGGTTCTCTAGATAAACATTGAATTTCCTATGTTTCGAACTGTCTTTTGAAAATGCATTTCGAACATTTCATTCCTATTGAAGCAACTTTATTTCAGTTACAATAGACATTTAACTTAGCCAAAATTCGCATATAGCTGAAGAGTTAATATATATATTTAATAAAGCATTACAAATGAAATGTCAAATATTCCCTTCGATCCTACTTCTACAAAAAAAGTTATCTAAGGTCAATGGTTTTTTCCATTTCACTCTGAAAAGCTAACTTCATCATGAAAATAATTCAAAAAGTTGTAGATCATATACTTCTCTACAAAAATTGTTCAGATAGAAGGTTTGAAACGTTGAAACATTAATATTCCACATAATATGCACTTATATGCATCCTATATACGATGTCGGACGTTCTATAGAAGTAAAAATAATAAACTGTTGATTTGTTTTAGAGTCCTTAGTTTCTTTTTGAGTCATAGAACTTTCGATAGGGCTAACTGTGATTTGACAGAAGGTAGAAGCCATGTTGTTTTGTCATTTCTGTTTAGTAAGCATTGACAAATTATCATGGAAAGACGTACGCCGCAACAACGTTTACAACTTGTTGAAATTCATTTTTCGAAAGCAGTGTTCGATTCGCCAAACTTATAGAGCACGTTGTGAAATTTATGGTTTACATAATCGTCCATCAGAGCAGATTATTCGTCGAACTATCGATAGATTTCGGACAAAATTTTCTTTATTCGATGCAACAACAACAAGAAAAAGAACTGTACGTACAGAAGAAAATATCGCTGCTGTAAGTCATAGTGTTAATGATGATCCAGATTTGTCTAACGTCGTTGACGTTCACAACAAGTTGGACTTTGTGCATCCACCATATGGAAAATTTTGCTTAAAGATCTTGGGCCCTAGAACAGCTTGAAGTTGATCCACTTTTTTATCGTAAAATTGTGTTAAGTGATGAAGCTCATTTCTGGTTGAACGGCTATGTAAACAAGCAAAATTGCCGTATATGGAGTGAAAACAATCCTCAAGAAGTTCTGTGGGTTCCATTGCATCCTGAAAAATGCACTGTATGGTGTGCTTTACAAGCTGGAGGCATCATCAGTCCATATTTCTTAAAAACGATGCTGGAGCTAATGTTATAGTGAATGGTGCTCGTTACAGATCGATGGTCAATGATTATTTGTTTCAAAATTTGAATGGTATCGACCCAGAAGTGTTTTGGTTCCAACAAGATGCTGCTATACCTCATGCTGCTACCGTAACAATTGATTTATTGAAAGAAAGATTTGGTGATAACATTATTTCGAGAAATGGTCCAATCATAACTCCACTGGATTATTTCATTTGGGGTTATGTCAAGTCATTGGTTCATGCTGATTAACCAGAAACAATGAACGCTTTGGAAGCCAACATAACTCGTGTTATTGATGAAATAAGGCTTGAATTACTCGAAAAAGTTGTCCAAAATTGGTCTGGTCGAATGCGGTTCCTCGGAACTAATCGTGATGGACATATACCGGAAATCATTTTTAAGACATAAATGTCATAAATTATTCTTCAAATAAAAATTTGGCTTCAATCTTAATTTAAATGTGTTTTACTTCAATTTAAAGTTTTATCACTCTAAAAAAAATACCCGATATTACTCACACACTGAAGCTTGTACAAATTGAATGAGTATTTTAAAGTATAATACTATACTGTCAGTCTCTTATTCCATTAGTTCGTAACCTTGAGCAACATCTGCCAGCTTTTTTTGAAGGACGTAAACGAAATAACTGAGTTTACTATTAGTTTTGAAAATTTCTTTGCAGTGAGCAGACGTACTAATTGGTGATATTTTTAATTTTATTCTGTGCTGTTAAACAAAGTTAACAAAATGTCAGAAGTTTGCTTCATTTGTGATAAACCTTTGAAAGAAAGTGAAGTTGTTGTAGATGATATGGAATGAAGACTTTGATTGATGCAATTAATCTAGATCTTCTGTGAAGATCCCTTAGAAGCTTTTTCAACTTGGGAGTTAGGAGTTCAGTTGTGGTCTGCGTAGGCTTTGTTACTTCAATCTTACGCCACTTTAGGTCACAGCACTGTTAATTTTTGAACCAACAGTGAAATGGTGGCCGAAACCCATCCAACTAGAAAATTTCTCTTCCACCTGAACAGGACTTGAACCCCCAACACTTCGGTTACGAGCCTTGTGTTTTTACCATTGAGCCATCGGCAGTCATGCAACGTTAAAAGAAATGTTTTTTGAATAATTGAAAGACGAACAATCTGTGGATGTCATGTGCAGTGTCGTGAAATGTACACTCGAAAGAGTAGTATTGCTGCAGCTAAAAGCCCGTTAAAAAAATGCGCCATGTACATTACCTCATAGGTGGTGCGGAAATGCATGCATGTAGAATATGAATTTTTCATCTTTTAAAACCGCGATTACTCACGAATGGTTTTTCGTACAAAAAAAGTATCTTAATAATTTTTGTAGAGAATTTATATGATCTACAACTTTTATCTGTACTATTTCTACAATAAAACATACAGTTTCAGAGAAAAACTGAAAAAATCTGCATTTTGCAGAAGTAGGATCGGAGGGGATTTTCGACATTTCATGTAATGATTTATTCAACGTGTATTCAAATTTTCAGCTCCATGCGAATTTTGGCTAAGTTAAATATCTATTTTAACTTAACTAAAGGTGCTTCAACATGAATGAAATGTTTGCCCTTGTTTACAACCATTTACTGATTTATCAGTTGATTCGCTATCTCTGTAACTCCCTCACCTTAGTTTCTCTTGGTTGCTTAGTGTGGATTTAGGATTACAACATTCAAAATAGAAATCATATGGCATTTGATTAATTGCGAATTTTGCTACTTAATGGCTTTGGCTGAAACGCTAGGATTATTTGCCTAACTGAAATGTTAGTTCATCCACCAATTCCCTTCAGCGGAATTCTCTCTATCTGTATGCCGGTTTGTTTGTTAGAATCAACACACCACATCCTCGATGATATTTCATTCCATCTACGAGCCTAAACAGCATGAGACTGGAATAAAAGCCAATGAAAAATTGTTTGGGGACTTACTCATTTTCTGACAGAAAATTGAGCAAGTTCAAAGTGTCAAAATGATGCTGACATATTAGATTTGACTTCGAACGTCGTTTTTTCACGTGTGAACAACTGCTCCAACGGCAAAAAGGGGTTTTTTGAATCGAATTGTGACTAGTAATGGAAAGTTGGTCCTTCACGATAATCCAAAATGTTTGGGCAACGTACGGGGATACCTCATCATAAACTTTCAAGCCGAATATTCGTGGCGAGCAGAGCATGCTGCGTATTTGATGGCACTAGTTGGATGTGGTGTATTATGAGTTGCTTCAATCGAACGAAAGGATCACAGGGAGGTCTACCGACGATAACACTGGTCGTCAAGATTTTTGTAACACAAAACAAACCATTTCCTGAAAATGTTCAAAAAGCCTACTTCCAAAATTTTGGTGTTTTAATTGGAGATCAAGACAAGTAGTGGTATCTCCATGTTTGCTGTGTTAGTTGTAGCGTATCATTGGTGCAGTGGATGAATGGAGAGAGAAAAAGCATGACGTCCCTATGGTATGGCAAGAAATAATTTAAACGATTGCTATTTTAGCCTGACAAAGACTGAAGGTTATTTCAAAAAGGGAAAGCAGAAGATCGACCATCCAAATTTGCAGACTGCAATACGACCAGTTACTCATAATGCAGATTCACCAGTACCGATCGCACCTTTTGATTCGCAAAATGTTGTCATGGAAGATATTGGATCATCAGGTAGCTCCGAAGAACAGTGGACCGACCCTACTTTTACTCCAGGTCCCAGTTCCGGCGAGCCACATTTAATTGTTCATAATCAGTTAAATGATTAAGTACGTGATATGGGGTTATCAAAGCAACAGTCAGAATTTCTTGAATCCCGTCTTAAGGAATGGAACTTATTAGGCAACGAAACGAAAATTACGAATTTCAGAAAAATGAATGCTCCGTTTTCTGCATTTTACAGTATGGATAATTCTTTGTGTGCGTGATATTGATGGTTTAATACAGGAACTTGACAATGAGCATTCCTCCTCTGAGTGGCGTTTATTTATAGATTCGTCTAAGTATAGTGTAGAAGCTGTGTTATTGCATAATGGAGACTTAAAACCCTCTATACCAGTTGCCCATTCAGTGACGATGAAAAAAAGTTATGAAAATATGCGCACTCTTTTGGATAAAATAAATACAACAAGTATAAATGGCAGACATGTGGGGACTTGAAAGTTATAGGAATTTGAGTGGGACTTCAGGGAGGATTTAAAAAATATTGCTTTTTTTTGTCTATGGGACAGTCGTGCAGTAAACAGTTTTATATAACAGAAATTCGGCCAGAAAGAAGTGTATTTCGAGCAGGATCTCAAAATGTTTAGTTCAGACCTCTTGTAGACCTCAAAAATGTCCCTCTGCCTCCTCTAAACATTAAACTTGGGCTGATGAAAATCTTTGTGAAGGCTATGAATAAAGATGGATTCAAATACTTAAAACAGGTCTTTTACAAGTTAAGTGATGCCAAATTCAAGAAAGGAATTTTTATTGGACCACAAATCAGAAAATTGCTGGATGACGTTAATTTTAAAGAGCTTACCAGGCAAGAACTCAGAGCATGAAACTTATTTGTTAGTGTAGTAAGAGGATTTTCGGGCAATAATATGAATCCATACTACCAACAGTTATCTAATGAACTATTAAGTGCCTACAAATCGTTTGGAGCCCGAATGTCATTAAAAATTCATTTTCTCCATTCGCATCTGTCTTCTTTCCTGAAAATTTGGTAGCTGTCAGTGACAAGCAGGGTGAAAGATTCCACCAAGATATAAGGACAATGGAAATTCGCTATCAAGGACGATGGGATCCAGCAATGATGGGTGATTACTACTGGTTTTTGAAGAGAGAAGATATGACCCCTCATAAAAAGAAAAAAATAGAATTTAATCAGTATTTTAAGTCAATGTTTTTAATCTTTGCGTTTTTCTTAAATGTTAAGGTACGTTTAGTAGGCGTAAAACTGAATAAAGTTGATATACTACTCTGTCAAGAAAGTACCAGAAATTTTCAATCAAAACAACATTTTTACATTTAATCGTCAAAATTTATTGGGTCGCCTTCAAAATAGGCTCCACTTGCTCCAATACATCTATGCCAACGGCACTTCCAATTATCGAAACATTTTTTATAGGCGCTTTCCGGGATGGACTTTAGCTCTCGCGCCGAATTTTGTTTTATGGCATCAATCGACTCAAAACGCGTGCCACGAAGGGGCAATTTTAGTTTTGGGAAGAGGAAAAAGTCGCAGGGAGCTAAATCCGGCGAATATGGTGGTTGCTAAAGCACGTTTGTTGAGTTTTTGGCGAGAAAGTCAGTCACAATCGTAGCTCGGTGAGAAGGCGCGTTAGCGTCATGCAAAATCCATGAGTTGTTCGCCCACAAATTTGGCCGCTTCTTACGGATACGCTCACGCAAACGTTTCATAACGCCTAGGTAATACTCCTTGTTTACCGTCTGACCCTCTGGAACGAATTCGTAGTGCACCACGCCACGGATATCGAAGAAAACAATGAGCATCACCTTCATTTTCGAGCGGCTTTGGCGTGGTTTTTTCGGTTTCGGCTCATTTTTTGCCACCCATTCCGATGATTGCTGGCTTGTTTGCATATCGTACTCGTAGACCCAGGTCTCATCACCAGTTATAATGCGATCCAGCATGTCTGAAGCAACCTGTTCGCGATGACGTTTTTGAAGAAAATTCAGGTCTTTCGGTACGAGTCCTGCGGCCACCTTTCTCATGCCCAAAATATCAATCAAAATCGTACGTGCGGACTCGTGGGATATCTTAAGATCATGTGCTATCTCTCTCAAGCTGGTACGACGGTTTTCCAGCACCCTTTCCTTAATTTTATCGACGTTATCTTCGATCGAAGCCGTCGATGGGCGACCACTTCACGACCGTCCTTGAAGGCTCTGTACCACTGATATGCACAAGTTTTCGATAGAGCATTATCACCAAAGGCCTTTTGCAACATTTTCGATGCATCGGCACACGAAAATGCATTTGCAACACAAAACTTTAAACAAATTCTTTGCTCAACGTAATCACCCATAGTAAAAATCGGCACGCACTCTGACATCGACTGACTTAATCAGCTGTTGCAAACACACTAGTTGACAGATCCCGCTCAAGCTTGGCATAGTAATTAAGGACAGTGGTACCAACCTAGAAAAAAAAATGTTTACCTGCCTCATTGCCCCGCCAGATTTAAATCGATATTTCCCGGTACTTTCTTCTTCTTGACAGAATGTATACGGTTAAAAATTCTGAAATAATTTTTTTCAATACACATCCAATATTGTAACATTAAATGTGGTTTTATAAATGTAACAAGAGAACCTTACATGTTTTTTCTCATTTTCGTATTCGGATACGTGAATTCTACAATAATATGCTATTCAGATTTATGTTACAACTGAAAAAAATTTTTGTCGGCCAGTGTAATTGGTGCATTTGAGCCGAGCATTGCGAAAAAAATGGCCGTAATATGCAGGCGGATACAATAAAGTTATTTTGCAGCATGACACATTGCGTCGCCTATTAAGAAATACTTAGGAAAGTTCAACTGGGAAGTCCTACCCCACCCGCCATACAGCCCAGACATTTCTCCTTCCGATTACCATCTCTTCCGATCGATGCAACGTGGCTTGACTGATCAGCACTTCCTCAATTACGATGAAGTCAAAAAATGGATCGTTGGTTGAACAGCGGCCGAAGAGTCGGTCTTTTTTCGCGATATCCGTTAATTGCTGGAAAGGTGAGTGCACTGTTTTTGAATTACTCGATCCTCTAGGACTCCTTAAAGGAGATAATTTTAAAAAATTTAACGAGTATATCAAGTTAGTGAGATTATTGTAAAAAACAAACGAATTTTCAACTATCTTGAACCAAGCCGTTCAGCGACGCATCTCATTGTCAAATATTCGATCAATATTGTACTAACTGACTCGTGAGAAATGTCTGTACCATCATTTCTGAGCTGATATGTTCGTTTCCATAAAAACTTTTCAACGGCCTCTTTCAAACGTTGCGTACCCATAAGTCCAATTTTCGATTCACTCATTTCATCGTGTATTTGAACGAATGAAAACGTTTGATATTGTCACGAATAGATTGCCAGTAAAGAGATATTAATCTAAAATTGATCCCTCACATACGAGTTGGAAATTGCCCAGGAAAACGCAGATGAAGCAAATATGATACCTACGGAACTGTTATTATGATTGTTTACCATTTCTGATTGTCCAGGATGTGGAAAAACATGATTCGATCCATCTGAGGAGATTACATCAGAATCTGATGATTAGAACTGATATTTTTGCGTTTAATTGTTTTCAATTCGAAAGGTGCAATTGGCTCAACGTGATAATGAGCATTTTCTGTGAATATTAATGATCGTTTCATTTTATCTACGTACATTCCGGAACATATAGTGTCCCTGATAAAATTTGTACCTGTACGTTATATAAGGTAGTCGGAAAGTAATTTCATTTTTTTCTGACAGAGGATTTAATTGTATTTTGTCGAACACAACTTCACACTTAAGGCGCATAAATATTATATCGGGTGTTTTTTTTGAAGTGATACTTTAAATTGGAATAAAACAAATTTAAATTAAGATTGAAGCCAATTTTTTTTGAAAGATAATTTTATGACATTTATATTTCAAAAATTATTTCTGGCATATGTCCACCAGGACCAGCTCCGAGGAACAGTATTCGACCAGACCAATTTTGGACCACTTTTTCGAGTAATTCAGGCCTTATTTCATCAATAACACGAGTTAGCTTGGCTTCAAAGCATCTATTGTTTTTCGTTTATCAGTAAAACCAATGACATAACCCCAAAGAAAATAATCCAGTGGAGTTATGTCGCTTGATCTTGGAGGCCAATTAATTGGACTATTTCTAGAAATAATGTTAGCGCCAAATCTTTTTTTCAATAAATTAATTGTTACGGTAGCAGCATGAGGTGTAGCACCATCTTGTTGGAACCAAAACACTTCTGGGTCGATACCATTCGAATTTTGAAACAAATAATCATTGATCATTGATCTGTAACGAGCACCAATCACTGTAACATTAGCTCCAGCATCGTGTTCAAAGAAATATGGACCGATGATGCCTCCAGCGTGTAAAGCACACCATACAGTGCATTTTTCAGGATGCAATGGAACCTGCAGAACTTCTTGAGGATTGTTTTCACTCCATATACGCATATACGCAATTTTGCTTGTTTACATAGCCGTTCAACCAGAAATGAGCTTCATCACTAAACACAATTTTACGATAAAAAAGTGGATTAACTTCAAGCTGTTCTAGGGCCCAATCAGCAAACAACCGACGCTTATTATGGTAAAGTGGCTTTAGTTCTTGAACCAGTTGGATCTTGTATGTGTGTAGACCAAGATCTTTATGCAAAATTTTCGATGTGGTGGATGCACAGAGTCCAACTTGTTGTGAACGTCGAACGAATGGATCATCATTAATACTATGTCTTACAGCAGCGATATTTTCTTCTGTGCGTACAGTTCTTTGTCTTGTTTTTGTTGTTGCATCGAGTAGAGAAAATGTTGTTCAAAATCTATCGATAGTTTGACGAATAAGCTGCTCTGATGGAAGATTATGTAAGCCATAAATTTCACGAAGTGCTCTATAAGTTTGGCAAATAGAACACTGATTTTGAAAATAAATTTCAACAATTCTTAAACGTTGTTCCGGCGTGAGTCTTTTCATGATAATTTGTCAATGCTTACTGAACAGAAATGTCAAAAAAACATGGCTTTTACCTTCTGTCAAATCACAGTTATCCCTATCGAAAGTTCTATTACTCTAAAAAAACACCCGTTTTGAGAGCTGATATAGCAAGGCTTGTGTGGAAAACAGTTCAATTAATACGCAGTAGTTTTTGGTTGACGCTCTTTTGAATATGGAGAGCAATAAGAGCATTTTCGTTTCACTTTTTTTCCTATAGAAAAAGTAAAAATGCTGTTCAAGCCAGAAAGAAATTAACCGATGTGTGTGGAGAAGATGTGTTAACAGTACGCCAGTGCCAGAACTGGTTTGCAAAATTTCGATCCGGCAATTTTTATGTCGAAGATGCACCACGTTCCGGAAGGCCGGTTGAAGCTGATAAAGATACTATAAGGCATTAGTTGATCCAGATCGGTGAGAGGTTAAATTTATCGAACTCAATTGTTTATGACCACTTGAAAGGCCTGGGTTTAACCTCGAAGCTCGATATATGGGTTCCCCATGTTTTCATGGAGAGAAATTTATGTCATCGCGTTAACGATCGAATCAAACGCAAGAGATCATGGAGCAAAAATGATGAACCGGCTCAAAGCATTTCGAAAGCCAATATCCATCAAAAAAGTGATGCTGTCTGTTTGGTGGGATTTTGAAGGAATCGTTTCTTTTGAGCTTTTACCGGATAACACAACAA
Organism: Megalocaria dilatata; assembly: GCA_034642435.1. Taxonomy (NCBI): domain Eukaryota; kingdom Metazoa; phylum Arthropoda; class Insecta; order Coleoptera; family Coccinellidae; genus Megalocaria; species Megalocaria dilatata. The sequence continues at coordinate 39,740,842 of CM067859.1, read as the reverse complement.
TAAATTCGGAAGTCTACTATCATCAGCTTGACAAACTGAATAATATACTTCAACAGAAAAGGCCAGAATTAATCAACAGAAACGGTGTAGTGTTCCACCAAGATAACGCGAGAACTCATACAAGAGAGTAACATACATCTGTATATGGGCGTACCCAGCGAGGGGCATGGGGGGGCAGTTGCCCCCTCCCGCCTGTAAGCAAAAAAATTAATCGTTATTAAATTTTGTTGCTGGAATACATTACAATTCTTGAAATAACTATCTTAATAATAAAAAAAATATTGGATAGAGTAGACCGTTACTTTGTGATAGTTAATTTTAGTTAGAAAAACGTAATTACTCTGTTTACTATCGCTAGCTTTATTCAATTACAGTTACTCGAGTTTCATAATATTACTACATTTTCAAACTGAAAGATTCATTTGCCAATTTTTTTCTTTATAGGTTATAGTCTGCACGTTCAATAGATTTATTGCCGGGTCATTTTGGTGTTTATGAATTTCTAGAACTTAGAAAATATTCATTTCATTGCCTTTTGTCGCAAGATGTTGGTCTATACAGGGCATCGAATAGTGGGAAATTCTACAGGTCCGTCTGCTCTTTCAGAAGAATTATTGCCGGGTCATTTTGGTGTTTATGAACTTCAAGAGCTTCGAAAATATTCATTTTATTACCCTTTGTCGCAAGATGTAGAATTTTCATATCTTCTAGTTCAGGAAATGTATGGTTTATTTCAAAGAAATGGCTAGCAAAATTGGACTTTCTTCTCCTGTATTTAAAGGCGGCTAGGTGCTCCTTGTATCTGGTTTCGATACTTCTATAAAGCAAATTACTTACAATATGGAAAATTATGAAATTAGGGTAATTTATCGTTATTTTATTGTCGATCGAAATTATCGCACATACGAACTCAGTTATTTTCTATAGTAAAACAGAGAAATAATACTACTAATACATCGAATTATCGATATTTTTTCAGAAAATAATCAATAAATATCGTCGATGTTTTCAATTCCGATACTATCGATATTCGATATTTTCAATACCAATGACCGAAAGATGATTGAAGAAAACAAACAATTATCATCAATTATTTCTGGTATCATATTTTGTGGATAATTTGAGAATTGACTGTGGTGATCTAAAGCTAAAGCATCACTTGGATAGATGTCGAAAAAACGCAGTCTACACTTTACCAAAAATTCAGAATGAAATTATAGTTTTAAGTGGTGAAGTTGTCAAATAAAAAATTATTGATGACTGTGAACTAGCAAAACTTACGCAGTAATGGCCGATGAAACAGCAGATATCGCTGGAAAAAAACAGCTTTCTATCGGATTGCGGTTTTATGATGAGAATCAACAAAAAATCAGAGAGGAATTTGTAGGCTTTGTTGAGCTCAAATCTTAAGATGGCCCTACAATCGCTAGCACAATTCAGAGTTTTTTAGTTGATCAAAATATTTCAGCAGAGAATTGTGTTGGATTCGGATTTGACGGATGTTCTACGATGGCTGGAAAAGAAGGTGGTGTAGAGACCATTTTGAGGAAGAAGTACAATAAATCTTTATTTTTTCACGACAATGAACCATTTATTTGTCCTAATTAGAAAAAACTTTATGTTTGCTATACAGAACCTAAAGTTCGAAAGGTGAACTGTAAAGATTTCAGGCCTTAATATATCATCCTGAAAAACTTATGAAACTGCAAATGAACTTATAGGATGATGACCATACATCGAGGATTGATTCTCCCAGATTTAAAACAAAGCCACTACTTCAACATCCCAATCCTTTAATCAACTCCGAATCTTCGGATACTGCAAATGAATATTCACCTCTATATATTACAGTGAGGATTAAAGTAATTAACTCAGCTATACAGCTTTTAGCGACCGCCGCCGTACCGAGAAGCAAATTAATATATTAGTCTCGGCGGACGTTCACGTTAAGCCTACCACAAACTGAGTCACTAAGGAGCTGTAACTTAGTTCGGAACATTCATCTTATCAGCACTCTTCTCGGGGAAGTGGAACATTTTAAAACTTGAACGAATTAATCTTCCTAATAGTTGAAATAATTCATCGACTGGAGGTTCAGTTTATTTCAGTTCGAAAACGCTGCTAGGTTCATTTGGGACTTCTTTCCCAGCGGAAGTTGAATTGGATGGAAGAGGGAAGAACAGTGTCCTTTGGAAAGGACCTGAAATACAACTTGGCGAAATTTAATATTTCCGTTTATGTATGTTGTTATATTGTTCTTTAATCCATCAGTTCCCTATCCCATCCGCGGATATGACATTGGAGAAGAAATATACATATTTCAAAATGTCCCGAGGGTTATTCGTTTTTTACTCCCTGCATCCCTTCCGATCCTCTCAATTACTAGGTATATGGAGAAATAATTCATACTCGATCATGAGAAATGTATGAAATCGAAAGATAAGTTTGACGATACTTTGCTATACAACAAATAATTCCTATTCTCAATATTGGCCAACTCATAAAGATTTCTCGTATCTGAAAACTATCTTGAAAAGGTGTTATATGATTTGTCGATTTTGTTTTGGAAACGTATAGTGATTTATGAAGTACATTTCTGCTCTACGCGCAGTTGAAAATATTGTCAGAATAGTCGCCATTACATCGAAGAAGAAGAGTAATTAGGAAGTATTCAGATCGCATATGGAAAAGACAGTCGGAAACATAGGAAATTCAATATTAATCTAGAGTAGGAGGAGGAATGTCCAGTGGAGCTGTGGAAGAATCAAAACCTCAGCGGGATGCGATGACGAATAAACGACTGTTCTCTTTCAATGGCAGTGGCTAATGGATGGGTTGCTTCGATCAAAACTAGTCTCCCCACTGCTTTTAGCTCAGATCATAAAATGGTACTTTGGTGGTCAGTTAATTCAAGAGACAATAAATTTATATTTAAATATTTTAATATTAGCCTTCTACATATTCAATTTAAAAAAAAATATATTTAATAATTATAGGAATTAAATTAAATTAATGTCATATTAATACCACATATATCAAACCACATATAAAATAAACATTCATTATAAGACATCCAAATGATATAAAAAATCCAATAAATAAAAATTGTTAACCAAAATCCTATAAATTAAATATTTTGAGTAGACAAAATTTTGTTTCTGCTGATCAATCTTATGAAAACAGATATCTTTCAAAAATGTTTAACATAATCTTAAACATTTCATCATAAAACTATCTTACTTAGAATATTCAATATTGTTGAATATCTTAGTAATAAGTTACTTTTTATAAAATCTCAAGATATGTAAAAACATTACCAAAAAACATGTTTTAAGAGAGTCAGTACTCAATTATATTCACATTCAATAAACAAAAATATTTTCTCACCTTTCAACAATTCAGAAAGCTTCTGGTAAATGAATACTAAAAATTCAAATGGAGTGTAATGTTAACTCAAATAAATGAATCTGTAGTTTACCATTGATCTAAAAGATTGGAAGGCAATTTAACGGCCTCTGTTATGGCACAAGGACTATCTGTATAAAGAATGTTAAGGAAACCAAATAATTATTAGGAGTACAAATAAGTTTCCGCCGTTTTATTGTAGATGGCGCGGCACGGAGTTTCGGTTAGCTTTCGAAGATGATAACCGGCTTAAAAAATAGTTTGGACATTCAAGAAGAACATAACCTATTAATATCATTGATTTTATATTGGTAAAATATAATTTTCATAAGTTGAAAATGTCAAAATTTGAGCCAAGTAAGCGTCATTTGCAGGAAATATTAGTTTACTTCTTTAATTCAAAGAAATCTGCTGCTGAGGCGCATCAATTGCTCGTAGAAGCATATGGTGAGGGTGCTTTGAGTGAGAGAACGTGTCGAGAGTGGTTTCAAAAGTTTAAAAACGGTGATTTCGACGTAGAAGACAAAGATCGCAGTGGAAGGCCAAAAATTTACGAGGATGCAGAATTGGAGGAATTATTGGAGGAAGATTCATCTCAAACACAAAAAGACCTTGCTCTAACATTAGAAGTCACTCAGCAAGCAGTCTCACATCGTCTTCTATAATAAATATTCAATTTGTGTTAAAAAACGGCGGAGACTTATTTGTACTCCTAATATATATTATGAATAAAATAAATAGAGGTTTATATTTGATAGAAGGTGTATAAAATTATTATAATATTTCAATATTATCTTTCTACATATTTAATTTCAAGAAATTATATATAATAAATATAACTTCAGGAATTAAATTAAATTTAAGTCATATAAGTACCGACATAACGACAAATAAATTATATAATTCCTGAAGTTATAATTATTAAATATAATTTTTTGCAATTGAATATGTAATAATATTATAATTATTAAATATTAAAATATTTAAATAATGTTGTATGCCTTCTATCAAGTATAAACCTCTATTTATTTTATTTTATTCATAATATATAATTATTTGGTTTCCCTAACATTCTTTATTATTATTTCAATAGAAAAGAGATGGCGGATGTTTTAAAAAGCTTCTTTTGTCTTCTAAACATCCTAGTTGAAATTTTCATAATCGGTGAATTTTTTTAAGGAATTTGATATTGAACAGTATATAGAACATTATATAGAAGGGTAACTCAAACAGAAACACAATACATTCAAATACACCAAATCTATAAGTAATGATAGGGAACTTCCAGAAAAAACTAAACTATTCAAAGAACCATGTCTGGTGTCAATAATTGGCATTCCGTGATGATTCTTTGTCGCAGTTCTGCAAGATTTTCAGGTGGAGTTGCATAGACTTTGGACTTCAAATGTCCCCACAAAAAAAAATTGATGGCGATAGATCGGGTGATCCTGCTGCCCACTCTATGGGACCCCTCCTGACAATCCAACATCCTGGATAACGTTCGTTCAAAAATTGTCGAACACGGATATCGAAATGTGGCGGTGCACCATCCTGCTGAAATGTGAGTTCGTTTTCTAATAGATTGTCGTCGTTTTCCAGAATGTCAGTAATCATTGGATCAATAATGTCCTCTAATAAATTCAAATAAGCTGTTCGGTGTCAAGATTCCCATCGATAAAAATTGGTCCAATAATATGGTTCCCTAATATTCCTACCCAAACATTTAATTTTTGAGGAATTTTTGTATGTGTCTCCATGAATAAATGAGGATTGCTATCACTCCGGTACCGACAATTATGTTCCCCATTCAATATGAAGGTACACTAGTCAGAAAATATATTGTAGAGTCGGTGTGGGTTATTATTCAGTAACTTACTAAATTGTTCACTGTCCGACGGTCAGGATCATCTTCATTCAACTGTGCACCATCCTTATCTTGTAAGGGTGAAATTTATGAGCTTTCGCAATTCAATGAACGCTAGATTTCAGGAGATTAGATGCTCGTGCTAAAGTTCTTATAGACTGCCGATTATTCATCTGTAAATGTCCCAATACTGCTATTTCAATAGCTTCATTTCGGACTGTTTCTCATTTTCAATGGAGCCAGTAGTTTCCAATTTATTCATCAAATGCTCAACATATTGGTGACTTACATTTCATTCTGGATGATATTTAAATACCTTGCAGTTAGTGAGTGAATATTCGTCATTCCGATAGTATAATTTAAGAATTTTTATTATTTCTTCCATAGAATAAACCATTTTTGCCCACGTAAGTGAGTCTCAAACCCAATTATCCTGCAGAAACGAAAGACTAAAACACATTTGAGAAAGAATCTTCAAAAAATAGAATAAAATGTAATGAATTTCATTGGTTTTCACACATTTTCCCATAATAAAGGATAAGAAAATCGAATGTTTTCAAAGAAAAAACATACAAAAACACAAATGGTTCTGCCATTAAATAAACAAATTTTAAAATTTCAACTGCGATGTTTAGAGAACAGAAAAAACTTTTAAACTAAACCACATCCAACATATCCTACCACCTCCCTATTCAAAAAATGTTGGGGGTTGTTACCATCCTCAGGTGGTTTTTTCGGAACAATGTCGTCATAGGAATTCTTTCTCCCTAATACAGAACTTTAAAATTATTTTTGGATTCTTTAAAACTCTTAGGTTCTTGAGTTTGGGCGGTTCAACTGTCTGCTCAACATCACCTTTTGAAGCTAAGTTCAATATTACATTATTTCGTGAATAATGAACCGATTTTGAAAATTTTAACTAGGTTTTGTACAGAACATGAACAACTTTCAAACTAACTAAAACTCGACATCTGTTCCTTATTCAAAAAATGGGGTTAATGCCACCTTCATGGGGGTGGTTTTTTCTAAACAAACTCAGGATGAAAATTCGTCCCCCTCAAAACAGAAGTTGACCTTTACTTTTCTAATCTTCCGAAATTCTTCGCTTCTGAGTTCTGGGCCGGGTCAAATTTTCCTTGGGACACCCTATATGTCTATAAAGTGTTATCTGAGGCATGTTATGAAATTTAATTCTGAAAGTTTTCAAGAGATTTCTTCAGATTGATTCTTTAGAGGTTTGGAAGAATTGATCCAGCTGTAATCGGTAATGTTTGATACATGTAAAAGAAAATATTGAGAACTTCAAAACTTTCTAACTGTTATCATTATAATATTAGGAATGAAGCGTCTCTATCTATTTCTGTGCACGGGGTATCCACGGTAAAGACTGACTGACTGTGTTCTGGAATAAACTGAGACAGATAGTAATTAGTGAGATAGGTTTATTACACTGTCAATGAGTTCCGAAATCTTCTTAAATACGTTGAGTTAGTGGAGTAATAGTAGCAGGAATAAATATTTCTGTCATTTCAGTTATGGCTGCATCGACTTCTTAAAACCGTTAAGTCCTTTTTGAAATACCGAAAACCTCGAACCAGGACACGAGAAGGATCAAACTCTAAACGCACTATATCTTCCTTCCCCCAAAACGAAGCTATTTATCCACTTCTTGGACGAATATACCGGCGAATAAGACCATCAATAACATTTATTGAATTCGCGAAACACTCAGCTGAACGTCGAAGTCTCAGTAGCAAAAATATAACTTCTATTCCTTAAATAATTCGAAATCGTACGTCAAGATGCGAAGCAACGAATTCCCCGACGTGTGAAATACCTCCAGGACAGATCGGCGAACCGTGAATCCCGCAAAAATATAATAAAAGCGTCCGTTCCTAGGCGTCCCGATATCACAATAACCCAAATTCTTCGCGGCGTTTTCACTGTAGTGATAATTGTATGTTTGGTAGCACAAAGGCTTATAGAAATGTGTTTTCGAGACGTCGCGAGTCGAATACCGATCAGTTCTTCCATTGAATCGCGGCCGATCGGTATTTATTCGAATTCTTCGGAAAAAGTTTCCATGGGACGAAGAGCAAAATTGATGAGAATGGGAGGAGCGAAATTTGGAGAAATAGTTGGACGAGAGGCAGCGAAATAATTGTATTGTGTTCAAGGTGTGATGAATACCTGTGGGCTTTTGCTTGTTGTTGGGGTCGTTTCAGAAATTTTCGCTTTATTGTTTACACATAACACATAAACCATAAGTCATTGTGATTCAAGCATTTTTCTGAATCTAGTTATAGAGCAAGAAATGTACCATTACATAATTCAACTTAAAAAAAAAATCGTCAGGATGTGACGAGATACCTGTAGATCTACTGGAAAAATGTGCACCGATGTTGACGTTAGCTCTAACACATATAATAAATAAATTAATACGGAAAATATCCACAAGCCCTCAAAGAAGCTTGGGTTAATCCGATTCACAAGAAAGGAGAAAAAGACAATTTCGTTAACTACCCAATATATCTACTCTCAAATGTTAATAAAATATTTGAAAGAATAATTTTTGATGAAGTAATGAAAATTTTTGAGAAGAATAACATATTAGTGAAACAACGATGTGGATTTAGAAAAGGCAAATCTACCATAGATGCATTATGTAGAGTTCTTAACTCTGTGATAAAATCATTGAATAAAAATCAGATAACAGCGACACTTTTCTTGGACTTCAAACCGTTCGATAGAGTGAATCAACACATCTTACTGCAAAAAATATAAAGATATGGTATGAGAGGTATAACGTAAAAACTATTTCGATCATCCTTAACAGGGAGAATTTAGAGGACAACTGAAAAAAGGAAAAATGGCAAGCAAATAATATCAAATACCTTGCATGTAGATAGAGGGGTTCCCCAAGGATCAATATTAGGTCCCCCACTTTATATAATCTACCCAAACGATTTATTTAAAGTAACATCTAATGATTCTGTAATGTATACCGATGACGTAATCTGCGTTGGTTCCACTCCAGATGAATGCAAAGCCAGAGTTGAAAAAGGTTTGGAAAACCTCGAAAAATGGTTCGGGAAGAATAATCTCACATTGAACATCACCAAGACCAAATTGATAGTATTTAGAGAAAAGAATCAACATGCCATCAATTTAATTTATCATGGTGATAACATAAGATCTGAAGATACTTTACCATTCTTGGGAATCCATTTAGATCTGGATTTGAATTGGCGGTTGCAAGTTGAATGTATGACAACAAGGCTTGCAAAGTATTGCTATGTTTTAAGGATTTTAACAAGAACTATTGGGTCAGATGGTTCCCTGACAGCATATCATGCATACGTCATCATGTTCTGGGCGAATTCTGTTGATGCTGAAAGAATCTTCATCATACATAAAAAAATGTTTAAGAACTATCTTTAAACTAAAATACAGCGAATCATGTAGATATCTTTAGGAATAATAATACACTATACTGCTTGTATATATGAGTGCATAATGTATGCAATCAATAACTTCACTAACTTTGAAATGTTAATGCTTGATCATGGATATAATACTCATCTTAGTTCAGAAAACCAAATTATGCCTACATACAAAAGAATGTGGTTCATATTTCAGTAAAAATTTGGAACAAATTGCCACAAACATTCAAAACAAGACCTAAAATTATACAAAAGAAAAAATTGTTATATAAAAAAGGTGAAAAAGTTCATGGCTGGGAAAGACTTTAATGAACTTTAATATTCAAGTTATGATTTTTGTGACGTGATCTATATCATTTTTGTAATATTTTCAGATCAAGCAAAGGTCTCTTATTATTATTAATAAGTCGATTTTATTTAGTGGTCTATGGAATATGAGCAATATCACCAAAGTTTGAATCGGCGAACGATGTGGGGTGAATATAAAGGTTTTCCAATAAGAGGTTTCATTTTGCTATTGAAAAAAAATCATCTTTAAGGTATTGAATGGATTGTGAAGCATTTGTATAGACCTTATCTTTCACGTGATCCCAAGAAAAAAGTCTAAAGGTATCAAATCACAAGATCTCTGTGGCCAATTGTGATCACCTCTTTGAGAAATAACACGGCCAGGAAACTTTTCTTGCAAAATTCTTGAAATTATTAAAAAAATCGTCCCTCTTCATGTGTAACTTCAATTTAGGAATATCCTGTATATCTACCTAAGGATATAACCAAGTGTTTCTAGACTACATGGATATGAAACACTGAGATTACGTTTCATTCGAAACTTGATGAAACATAATGAATCAATATCCGTAACATATTAGGCGAATGCAATAATGAATTTGCGTGCAATTCAATAATAATATACTATTTGATGATGAAATTGTAATATCGGATATAATCAATATTGGATATACCCGATGGAATTGAATATCGCGTTCTTGTTAGACACTATTTCTCCAATTTACAATGTAAGTGTTAAGGAACTACAGTGTCAAGAAAGTACTCAGAATCGGTCAGTGAAACACGAAATATGTATTATTCATCTTTGAATTGAAAAATTATTTCTTGACTTCGTTTGTATTTGACAATTTTCAGTTTTTTGTTTTCTCTTTTTTTTTCGTAATGTTATTTTTCAATATGTAAAGAGGCATGTCCGTATGTAACAAAAAAAAAATAGACTTGACTATTGTTTGGCAAAATAGGGTGCACTACTTGAACACTTAATTCAAATTTGCACTGAGTTTGTTTTAGAATCCCTCTTCATTTGCCTTAGATTTTTTTTAGAATTCATTTTATTTTCAAACCAGTTATGGCAAAAAATATCTCAAGTACTGATTTTCAGAGATGAAATTATCTATGCGCGTATCTTTCGATTATTCCTAAGTTCTACTAGACAGTCGGAGTTCTCTTTCTTATGGATTGAATATTGTATCTCTAAAACGTGATTTTCCAAACCTATTTAATCTTACAAGATAAAAAAAACTTCGTTCGATATTCAAATCTGCGAAATTTTATTTCCAGCCAAAAATCGAACCAGTCAATATTATAAGTGAAATCATAAACCCCTATGCATGTATCGTGAGATAAAAAAAACATTTTTATATCAAATTTTATGTTGATACACGTTTAAGATCATATAAAACCCTCTGTATATAAATAAATATGCGGCACCTTTGGAAAAAGTTAAAAAAACTCGTTCAGTGTTTGACTTGACACAAGCTGTTAATCGAGGCCGCAGGCTCGCTAATGTCACCAGAACCGGACTTAAATTAATGGGAATCTAATTTGACTGAAAGGGCTATCAGCTCTCCCTTGTACATTTTATAAAGGTGGTTTTTGTTGAAATGATTCGTTTTGATAACCTCTATCTCCATTAAAAAAAAAAATCTCAACTTTCTGAATATCCAGTATACAGTTATATTTGCATCGACTAGTCTTTTATATACGCGATTTTTTGTGAATTAGTTCATATTGGAAACATATAATATATAAAAATATAATATTCGGTTCAAAAACTCACCAGTCAAGCATATGTAAATTAGTTGATCCCTAAGATCTTACCTGAAAATAAAATAAATATTTTAGTGCACTGAATAATTTTTAATTTCATTATGCTACCGTTTAATGAAAATTTTAACAACCTGTTTTTGAAATCATACAAATTACCGAAATACACTCAGCAGGAGATCAAAATTAATGTATCAAAATACAAAAAATGTAGTATATGCCACGAAAAACACTAATATCCTAGCACTTAGTACATGAATATTCGAATTTTATCGATTTTTCATATTGAAAATTCAAAGAAAATTTAAAGAAAAGAAGTATAAATTAAAGACTCTTTTGATTTTCAAAATCGGTTTGTCATTATGTTTGTTACTGCAATATTTTAAATTTTATTATAATACAAAAATTCATCAACAAAGTCAAACAACTTTTCAGATCATAACACAATCCAAAAAATAATAAACACCTGAAATGCTTTCAGGTTTCATTTTACACAGCAAAACCCACAAAAAAACAACAGAATATTTTTCAGAAGGTGAATATAAAATTGACTCAGTTTACATATAGCGACGTAATAACATTACCTCGAAAATACGTTGAATAAACTGAAATAAATTAAAATGGGACATTTGAGGAATTGAATTAAAGATTGCAGCAAAAGTTACGTAGAATAAAAAACTAGAAATATATTTTAAGGAAAAAACATAATTAAATGAATGAAGTATGCGGTTGGCTCTAGGTCAAACATTATAAGAATTTCATTTAAAAAAAATCAGACAGTTTTTAAGTTTCACAGTTTATTCAGAATCCTGACACGTATTTCGGACTTTCGACCATTTTCAAAAGAGTACAAAAAGCAACTAAACTTAAAATAGAAAAGATTTTTCTATTACACTCAGGACATCTGTGTATTTTTATGGCGTATTAAAATAACAGCATCCAATTTAGGAGTATTTAGGAGTTTGTTAAATTCTTCTTTTTCTCAATGGATTTTTTGATTCAAAGAATCTCAAAGTAGTTCATCAATTTACCCTTTTTAACATTATATAGTAAAGTGACATTTTTCTCATTAAAAAAATGATTATTAAGCAGAAGCGGTTGATTTCTGGTTTTTCAAAATACGCATCCTATGTTCTTTGATCCTATGTTGTAAGCATCGGCCTGTTTGTCCTTTATATGTAGCATTTCAAAAATCACATTTAATTTGTTAAATCCCGATTCGGAAAAGTTGGTGTTTATATTTTACTGCTAAAGAATTAATTCCCATTTTATAAAGGTCATTAGAGCTCCTATTGCTGAAACCTTTTATGTAAGCCATTCAAAACAATATTTTCTTTTCTTCATAAGGAGCATTTATTAAAATTTTGTCAAAATAATACGGCAAGTTTTCTTTTTAATAATTTTGTGAAGATTTCAGTTCATTGTTCATTCTTGTAGTTTTAATTATATTGAATTCTTTTCGGAAATTGACTTCGTTCAACAGAATGCCCAAAAGTCTATAAATGAAACTATGGAATGTTGACATTTTAATTTGCCATGACTGATTTGATTTTGAATGTATTATGGTTTCAGTAGTGGTAGGTTTTTTCCGACAGTTTTAGAAAACCTATCATTACTGATACCATAATCCATTCAAAATCCAATCAATCATGGGAAATCAAAACATCAAGATTCCATAGTTATATTCATAGTCTTTTGAGCATCCCGTTGAATGAAGTCAATTTCTGAGAAGAAGTCAATATAATTTAAACTATAGCGGTGAACAATGGCTATAGAATTGAAATCATTGACAAGTTTTGATACATATCAGCCGAATTAATTTATTTGGACATATTTTTTATTAGATTGATTAAATCAGTGTAGCTCTGAAAAGATACTAAAAATTCCAGGTTCTGTACAATTTTTTTCTTCGATCGCTCACGTTTAAACGTGGAATAAAGCAAAAATAGTCCATATCCTCTGAATATTTCAAACCTTCAATTAGATCGTGAATAACCCAGAAGTCATTTCCTTACCGCAGAACAAATTATGTTTTTATTGGCGTTTCCAGTTTTGTTTGCACGTCACGTCGTTTAATTTTGAAATCGAAAACTCGCTTCAGGATCCTTCTGATTCGAAATATCATGCAACAAATGAAAAATTCATAACTTCCTTATTTTGTATGTTCGAGTCAACTTGAAATCTTGTTTGACTCGTGGAAATAATTCAATGACTGGTTTTACAGGCAATAAATAATATTTAAATTTCGGTGTTTTTAGTGGCATGGAAATATTTCATCCGTTATTGTGAAATTTATTATTTATTTCACGGCAGGAAATGCGGATTGCACATAGCGTACCTTTCAAAATAAAAAGGCACAATTCATTTACAATAATCATCTGGAGCCATACAGTAACTTGCAGGGTAAAAAAATTAGAAATGATTTTGAAAATATCGATAAAGGCATGTGGGATGGTCTTAACGTCAGCATGAATCTTTTCTTTCCTGAAAAAATGCAAATTTTTGAATAGGTAGAAATCATACAATGCTGAATGAATCACGCAAATATTTATTACAAATGCCGATCCTTGAGATGTCACATTGTCTATTACTCGCAGAGTACGACGAAAACACTCAAAATCGCCAAAATAAAACACAGGCCAACATCTCGCCAAATCTCACCAGGTGGTTAATTACACCATTTTCCTCAATGCCTTCGAATCCTACAAATGAACATTGTCTTCTTTTACGACTTTACTAAAAAGCATTGTTTCGTATTAGGCAGAACTGCGTGCTTCCATTCTGCATCTCGTACTAGTTTCTAGATTGTTTTGAAAGTACCATGTCATCAATCAATCTCATTTTCCTCGTTCCATTGAATCTTTCAACTGATCGATCTCAAATGAATCAGAAGAAACAAAAATTTCTAGATAGGATGACAAGCCACCACTTCACTGTTGGGTTAAAAATTAACAGTGACGTAAGGATACAGCAAATTGTAGATGTAAATGAGGTAACTTCTTACCGTAACCTTGAAGTCTATTGTGCCCCCATCAAAGCTGCACCACAGCTTGCTTTCCAGTTTCAGAGTTCTAATGAACTCCAGTATCCAGGATGGCTTCATCTTCGTTCTTACAAGTTTCTTGGCCAAAGAATTTTTTGCGTTGGCTTTTCATCGCGAGGTATTCTTCAACTAGTTGATCCGGGGTTTCTTCTTTCAACTCACATAATCTGCATTCGTCAGTGTCTGCTGAACCTTTTCTCCTTAAATGCTTTCCGAGGCAGCAATGTCCAGTAAAGCAGCAAGGTGAAGCATTTTCTGCTGAAATCCAGGTAATGTTTGGATCATGCAGTATCTCAGTTCCCAGAAAACTTTTCCGGGTAATTCAGCCCTTGAACATTCCACCAGAATGTTTTTCTTTCGTTTTCTGCCTTCTTTCAAATCCCTACCTTATTTGTGTATTTTACTATACCACAGAAGGATTCCGGAACATATATAGGCATCTGTGATCCTTTTCTGGGAAATTCATTGGCCCCCTCATTTCCTTTGATTCGTGTGTGACCGGGAAACCAGACTAAAGAGACTATTATTTTTGTCTATGTCAGAAAGTTTTCTTCAGTGATCCCATACAAGTTCTTAATCAATGATAGGGGAGCTTAAAGCTTCAATAACAGCTTGACTATGAGAGTGGATAGCTATATCATAGTTCTGATAGTTTCTTTCTACATTCATTTGCATGCATGGTTCAACTCTACATATTTCTGACGGAAAGATGCTCGGACAGGAGCTTAACGACACAGCTACAGACCTGACCAAAACGCAACTGAGCACCAGGTACTTTGAACTTTTGAGGGGTCTTTACAGGAGATCATGTCATTTGTTGTGCAACAATAGAATGTTGATAGTGACAGTAAAATGAATTGATATTGATAAACCAATATCAAGATTGATATTGACATTAATGAGTATCAATATAAACGCCAATGAGACTACATTTTGGACGAAATTGCCTTCGTTTTATAACCTCATATCTAAATACTAAATTTGAACTCGATCGGATTTGTACTACCTAAAATATTTGAAAAATCAAATTTCAACTGGGAATAACTCATTTGAGCGGCTGAATTTTGGCGGACTTGAAATATACACCCTTCGAATGGTTCCAAAGAATAATAAAGTCCATCAGTATAAAATCGTAAGATCTGAGTGGCCAAGTGACTTCTCTAATTCAAGGAATTATAGGCTGAGTATTATTTCTCTCGCATTGTTTAATAAATTTTCGAAAAGAAACGAACTTTTCTATACTCTCTTAATTCTTATAATAAAATATCAACTGAACGAACTGACTACCTTTACACGTATGTACAATAGAAAATACCTCTTGAATTCAACAGAAGACCAGGTAAAAAGAATAATTATAGAAAAAATAAAAACCGATACCAGGAAGACATGCAATTGGACCTAACAGAGAAAAATATTCCCTGGAAGAATTGAAGTCGTCCCCAACGTCTTCGTTTAAATAATTAAAACTGGAATTCGACGTTGCTAATTCTCTTCGAAATTCCTAATTCTCCCGGAATCGAAGTCGGAATATCCGATGGGAATTCCCATTAATTCAATATTCGCTGAATGGGGAAATTTGCCGAAGAAATGATGTTATTACAGTCGACAAGTTGAGACGTATTTATTACTCTTCGGACGTTTCTCTTGATTACATTCCGATCATTTCGACGTTCATGCCTGAGTTATGTCAATTTGGCTGCAGTAAGACTTCCCTTTCAGAGATGACCCTAATGTGTTTGAAAGAATTCCGACCTTTCATTGAATGAAGAAAATTACCTGAAAATTTTTCAGGATGATGTTAATCCAATGATTGCAGGAGGACGACGATTATTTATCTGATAGCAAAATAATTAAGGTTTCAACAGGACGAAGCACTTCCCCATCTCTTTATTTCTTTCACAGTCAACTATTAACGTCATCAAATATACTCCTTCAAATACTACCTTAAAGCTTGAGCACTCGTTTTTCCATGGATTTATAGGGTATGTGGTAGATGCACGCTGAAAAGTTTGGCGAAAATTTTTATTGTCCCATGAAACTTCTATTGGTGATTTCGCAGACGATTTTACTCCTGGAACTTCCTTTATCGTCCATTTCAATACGACTTACAACACAGATATCTCCGAAGAAGGGCGATTCCGTTCAAATGAAACAATCCTCTTAAAAATTATGGGAGAAACAACTTTGTCTAGATCCAACTGAGCGAGCTATCGAACTAACTTTCTTCCGCAACTGATGTTATCGATTATCAGGTCTTAGGACTTCTCTTCCAATTCTGTCAACTGAATTCGAAACTGAGGAAACTAATGTGGTGTATTTGGATACAAAATGACAAATTCATACAGACCGCTTTGTGAATATGCAAATTCGTGTGATGGGAAAACGACAACAAACCATTCTGAAGAATACTGACATCCTGTATTTTATGTTGAAAATATCATGAGATAGCAAACTACAGGATTGCCCAGAGTAGGTGTAACAAACTGATAGGGTAGATATTCCATTGGATTTTTTAACTGAGGTCTTCGCTGTGCCTATTAGAAAACTTGAAGATCTGCTTCAGATTTCCGATTAGTGTCATACGCGACTTCTGATATTAACTTTCAATTTGGGAAATTTTGTTTATCGATGAAACATCATACGTCAAAAAATTATATTTTTGAAATTTCACTTGCAACTCCATACCAATAGTTCGTAAAAAGTAGATAAAATTTTTTCAAAACATAATTTCGTAATTGCATAAATGCTTAGAAATTTCAAGTGATAATAGCATTATAAGAAAGAATAAAATTTTGAATAACATACAGATTTATTCTGTTAACCTCCAACAAGTTTTAATTTAAAAAAAAAAATTTATTCAAAAAATTTTAGAATTAATTTGAATAAATGTCTTTTATTTAGTAGACATATAGAATTAATACGTATTACATAGTACCAAGGGGAATGAAAGAAATTCAAAGAAAAATATAGTGTGAAATAAAAATTATTGAATAAATACTTGAATAGTACCAAATTTTGTTTCATTCCTTGTTTTATGAAAAATAAATTCCTTTTCAAAAATGCAAGATATAACCTCAAGAACTTCCTCGAATACAACTTGCTCAAAATAAGTTCCTTTAAAAAAATTTCTAAAAAATACAATTTAGAATTATTTCAACGGTAACTCATCAGCTCTACTTCATATTTAGAAAATAAAAAGAATTAACAAAAGATATCTTACGAAACCAACTGAATGCTGTTTACTGCACAAACACTAGAATGAAGAAAACTCAAAAACATCCTAAGTATTATATGCTCGTCACAGAAATTACATAAAGTTTGCAAGGTATTTTATGGATTCTTTAAAACCAAATGATAATATGTAATAATTGAAAACCAAAATATATAATTATTATAAATACAATAAAAAGAATTTTTTTCTTGATAGGATTATTACAAAATTTTAAATAACATACCAATTTGTTCTGTTAACCTCCTACAAATTTTAATTTCAAACAAATTTTCATTCAAAAACTTTTAGAATTAAATTAAATAAATGTCTTTAGAACACACTGTATCATTTCAGTAGACATTCAGAATTAATACTTATTACCAGTACCAAATTTAAAAAAAAAATTTAATTTTGTCTAAATCCTTCTACCGAGAAAAAAACTCTTTCTATTATTTTATTTTATATATAATTATATATTTTGGTTTAAACTTAGTACATATTAGCATTTGGTTTTTTAAGGAGTCCATAAAATACCTTGCTATCTTTATGTAATTTCTGTGACGAACATAGAATATCTAGGATGTTTATAAGTAATTCTAAATTGTCTTTTAGAGAAGTTCTGCTTTTTTTAGGAATTTTTTTAATGGAACTTATTTTGAGCAAGTTGTTTTTGAAGAAGTTCTTGAGGTTATGTTTTGCATTTTTGGAAACGAATTTGGGAACGAAACAAAATTTTGTACTCCTCAAGTATTTATTTAATGATTTTTAGTTGGCAATTTATATTTCTTTGGATTTCTTTAATTCTCTTTGGTACTGTGTAATGGGTATTAATTCTATATGTCTACCAAATTGATACAGTGTGTTCTAAAGACATTTAATCAATTTTATTCTAAGAGTTTTTGAATAATTTTTTTTTAAATTAAAATTTGTAGGAGGTTAACAGAATAAATCTGCATGATATTTTAAATTTTGTAGTTATCCTCCTATCAAGAAAAACCTCTTTTTATTATTTCAAACAATAAAATTAGTTATTATTATATAATTGTTGCACACATTTCGGTGAATATGATTCTATTTAAATTTGGTTTTGCGTATTTAACTTTTCATAAGAATGCATCAAAACTCTTAATGACGAATAGTTACTTCTATAATCTCTTATACTTTTTACCCATTACCTTGATCTATTTTCCTTGTGCTAGTTGAGTAATTGTTCATCTCCATAACTAGATCGCAACTTCAATTCATCACAACCCTGTAAAAAATTGACAGAATGCGAACGAGAGTCCAGTTTTCGCATCCAAGATACTCAATTAGGGAGGTCTGGCTGAAAAAAGCCAGAACATATTGCCTTCTATTCAATATAGGGCGAAATGGAGTCCAGGCATACACCAAACTTCGGAACTCATATTGGTGTATTCAGTACAACGTGGTCTCTCTATTTATTTTCCCGAATAAGATGTTTTCAACTAGAGGACATGTATTTCTCTCTCTGAATTAAATTCCCCCGCACAGACTATTGCATACTTTGTTTTACCCTGGAATTGACCTCTTTCGGAGCAAACACGAACAACTTATATGCTAGACCCTTCGAGTTCTTGTTCCGGATTTCTCTGCCAGCTTGCATATGAGTTTACAATGAAGAAGCTGCCAGAACTATAAAGTTTTGGTGGCGTTGTGGCATGGAGAATATTTATAGGACTTTTTATGGGTTAGGTTAGATGAAGGATTCTCTATTAAGAACGTTAAGCTATACAGGGTGTATAGCTGCGAAAAATTTATGGGGTGATTCCTTGACAAAAAATAGGGTGGGTATTTCATATCAACTTTATTTTAAATTTTTTGAGCCCTCCTGCTTAGTTACAACCCCCTAAATATGGCGCCCGATAAACAGTTATTAATTCTTTCTTGAAAACCAAAAAACTGAAAAGAATAAAATCGAGCAAACATTTTATGCGGGCGAGAAGGCAATCAAAAAAATTTTTAGTGGTGGTCCTCTATGATTGCAAGGGGTAGAAAAAGCCACCCCTAAACCTCCGCAAGAAATTTTTTCCATATTTCTATTTCAAAATAAAAAAATTAATTTTGAATAGCTTGATCAATTCTTAACAAATAAGGTTTCTTGTAATTTCTTGTTAAAATTCAAGGTTTTTAAGAAAAAAAAAATTATCAACATGATAGTGTGAGTCGTAGAGGCTGGAATTATTTCAGAACTAGAATTGATCTAGTAAGCGGATATTATTTTGTTATGACAACTGACTAGTTTTGATCAACTCTGATTCAGTAACAATTATTGTCAGGTTTTTGGTTTTTAAGAAAAATATTAAAAACTGTTTTTCGAGCACCATCTTTAGGGGGCTGTAACCAAGCAAGGGAGGCTCAAAAAAATTAAGTTTATATGAAAGACCCACCCTATTTTTTGATAAGTAATCACCCCTTAATTTTTTTCTGAAATATTCATATATGATTTTTATTTCCGCAAATATTTATTGTTTATACAATTGTTTCGTTAATTACATTTTACCTTCATCAGGTGAATATGGTAAGTAACTACTCTTACACAAACGGTCGCCTTAAATACAAGTTTGAGCAAAACGAAACGTGATAACACGAAGGTTACTTTTGGGAATTTTGAAGGTTTGAAGGTTCCCTTCGTTCTGCATCATCACATAATGACAAGAAAGAGTGAAAAGATAATATATTGAACAAAACTTCATACTTTTTACAGAAAACAGCTTAAAAAATATCCAAAAATTCTGATAATTCATCTTCACTATAATAAGATAAAATAGGAAAAGGCTTTTTACTTGATATGGGATTTGTACTGAAAATATTCGAAAAAAAAATTTACAATGAAAATAAATTAGGGACTATTGAGCCGCTTTTGTTCATTTTTGAACATAACCGGTATAATTTATATTCCAAACCTACCACGTACCTTTAAAATCTTCAGGTTTTTTCGTTCGAAAATTAGCATTACTACCTTCAGTTGTCCGCACGGATGCCCGATTCTCACCAAATTTGGCATAAATCTTGGTGTCGTTATTATAATTACATGAAATTGTCAAGTTTACATTCTGAACTAACTCTCAACATTATACATTCACTTCTTATATAGCTGAAAACTTGAAAAAAGACGCGGTACAACTAACTAAAAATTTTTGTAAATAAAGATACGAAAAACCATTGCAAAAAGGGACATAAATAACCATTAATTCACATAAATACCCATGAAGAAAAATATGCGAAAAAAGGGGGGTTATAAATAAACATGAAATATATTGGGGCTAAATTCTTTTCTTAGAAGATTTTCTTGTTTGACCAATATATTCCATAGGACAATCACAACAAGTCAATAAATCAAAGACAATAAATCTGGAAACTATAACATAAGTTGATTTGTAGTGATTGCCTTATGGTATATATTGGTCAAACAGATCACTAAATAGTATATCAATTTCTTAGTCAACACGTAATAATCGAATAAAAACATAAAATGAAATAAAAATCTTTGAATCATATTGAAATTCACATTTTCTCTTGAAGAATAGCAAAATAGAAAACCCTATTCAACTAAAATTACAAAAATTCACTTTGTTGAAGTGTTCTTCAATTGTGAATTATATTTCATTATTAATTATATTTCATTGAAATTTTTATTGATTAAAGAATTGCTCTGAAAATTCAAGAAAGGATTCACTTTTGCTTGTTTTATCATAGAAGTGCATTACTATCAAATAATAAAGCAAAATTTATGAAAGCACATTATTTGATCGAGTCAGTCTTTGCTTTAACCGATATATTGTATGATATAATTTCAATTTCCACTTACATACTACTCTGTCAAGAAAGTACCGGGAATTTTCAATTAAAACAACATTTTCACATTTAATCGTTAAAATTTATTGGGTCGCCTTCAAAATAGGCTCCATTTGCTCCAATACATCTATGCCAACGGCACTTCCAATTATCGAAACATTTTTTATAGGCGCTTTCCGGGATGGACTTTAGCTCTCGCGCCGAATTTTGTTTTATGGCTTCAATCGACTCAAAACGAGTGCCACGAAGGGGCAATTTTAGTTTTGGGAAGAGGAAAAAGTCGCAGGGAGCCAAATTCGCCGAATACGGTGGTTGCTGAAGCACGTTTGTTGAGTTTTTGGCGAGAAAGTCAGTCACAATCGTAGCTCGGCGAGAAGGCGCGTTATCGTCATGCAAAATCCATGAGTTGTTCGCCCACAAATTTGGCCGCTTCTTACGGATACGCTCACGCAAACGTTTCATAACGCCTAGGTAATACTCCTTGTTTACCGTCTGACCCTCTGGAACGAATTCGTAGTGCACCACGCCACGGATATCGAAGAAAACAATGAGCATCACCTTCATTTTCGAGCGGCTTTGGCGTGGTTTTTTCGGTTTCGGCTCATTTTTTGCCACCCATTCCGATGATTGCTGGCTTGTTTGCATATCGTACTCGTAGATCCAGGTCTCATCACCACTTATAATGCGTTCCATGAATGTAGAATCGGAATTACAGCGATCCAGCATGTCTGAAGCAACCTGTTCAAGATGACGTTTTTGAAGAAAATTCAGGTCTTTCGGTACGAGTCGTGCGGCCACGTTTCTCATGCCCAAAATATCAATCAAAATCGTACGTGCGCACTCGTGGGATATCTTAAGATCATGTGCTTTCTCTCTCAAGCTGGTACGACGGTTTTTCAGCACCCTTCCCTTAATTTTATCGACGTTATCTTCGATCGAAGCCGTCGATGGGCGACCACTTCACGACCGTCCTTGAAGGCTCTGTACCACTGATATGCACGAGTTTTCGATAGAGCATTATCACCAAAGGCCTTTTGCAACATTTTCAATGCATCGGCACACGAAAATTCATTTGCAACACAAAACTTTAAACAAATTCTTTGCTCAACGTAATCACCCATAGTAAAAATCGACACGCACTCTGACATCGACTGACTTAATCAGCTGTTGCAAACAAACTAGTTGACAGATCCCGCTCAAGCTTGGCATAGTAATTAAGGACAGTGGTACCAAACTAGGAAAAAAAATTTTACCTGCCTCATTGCCCCGCCAGATTTAAATCGATAATTCCCGGTACTTTCTTGACAGAATGTATTATAAATATAACAACATGTTTCGTTTCATAGTAGATTCGAACGATATATTGCAAGAGCTACCACATAGCGAAACAATTGTTGTATTTATGATAAATAAGTGGAAATTTTAATATTATCCTATATATCTTTTGAAAGCACTGAGCGTCAGGAAATTGAGTGCTCGTGTTGAGTAATTTATATTCGATATTATTGTTTAATAATTACATCAATTTCACTTACAACTAGTTAAAGTTTGCCTATTTTGTGTGAATACTGTATTTCATTACAGCACAGTTTCTGCATTTGGAACAAAGAAATCGAGCATTACATTGACTTCTTGTCTCAATTGTTAATGAGATAAAAGAATACGGAATTGTTTCAGCCGTTACTATTTGGTAGTTGATCATAATTAAAACAAATTGTAGAATGTTTTACTACCAAAAAATATATATTACACATTTTCTTGTGACTAGAGTTTCGCGAAATGAACTATCCCATCATCAGACAACTGAAGACCTAACAGTAGTACAGTGGTATTTCAACAAAAGAGATAAATATTTTGAATATTTCAACAGATTCTCGGTAATACCTAATAGTGGTACAGAGGTTTACAAACGTGATAAAAAACCGGGTTAGAAAAGAGGGGCCTTCTAACAAATATTGGAATGTGGGCAATCGAGAAAGAAGGTTGTTAAACAGATGGTACCCATTTAAACATCTCAAATAATTTTTGGGGTTACATAGCTCCGTAGTCATTCATTATTTTTACATTATTTTGTTGTATATCTCAAATATTTGGATTTAGGAAGCTCCATACAGTCATTAATTATTTTATTGTGAACGGTGATTTCGTTGCCCTTTTAGAACAATGCCTGCACAAAAACTATTTTCAATTTAATAATAAAATATACGAACAATTAAACGGCCTAGCTATGGGCTCACCACTGAGTTCACTCCTTGCAGACATATTCATGTCAGAAATAGAAAATAAAATCTTCAATTCGAAACTACCTGTAAATATTCATTTCTGGTACAGATACATAGACGATATTCTTACGTGTATCTCCGGAACATCCAGACAACTGAGCCAATTTTTGAATTTCTTGAATAATATTCACCCAAAAATTAAATTCAAATTAGAAAAAGTATTACATTTTTAGACCTCTCGATATCACACTCAAATAGAAAAATAGATTTCAACGTGTTCAGAAAACCCACATCCACTGATATATTATATGTATTCCTATTAATTCCAATCACCCAAATTCACAAAAAATGTCAGCCTATCAATCGATGATCCATAGAGCCTTCGCATTACCCTTATCAAAAAATGACCGCGAAGCTGAAGTCCAAACTATAAAATCAATAGCCGCGAACAACGGTTTCAACCCCAATATAATAGATAATCTAATTCGACAGAAACTATCTAAAATAGCTATGAGCCAAATTTATCCCATCATAAATACCGAAGAAAATAAAAAATTCATTTCTCTGTCGTACTTTGGTAGTAAGTCGAAAAGTGGCCAATAGTTTTTCAAAATCAGATGTCAATATTGCCTTCAAAACGCAAAACAAATTATCATCGGTATTATTTAACGCAAAGGACCCTACTCTAAACATACACAAATCAGGAGTTTATGAGTTATCTTGTTCTACGTGCAGTAATAAATATATAGGACAAACAGGACGTTCCTTTAAGACGGGGTTCAACGAACATAAAATGAGTTTCAGGAAAAATAAACAAAATTCTACTTTTGCCACTCATTGTCTAGAAAGTGGTCATTCCTGTCCCACGATAGATAATCTTAAAATTTTACATGTAGAATCAAAAGGGAAGAAACTCGATTATCAAGAATCTGTTGAAATTTTCAAATTAGTTCACAATAACAATAATGTAAAAATAATGAATGACTGTACGGAGCTATGTAAATTGAAAATATTTGAGATATTTGAAAAGTAACATCTCTTTAAAACCTTTTTCAACGAACATAAAATGAATTCAATGAAAAGTAAACAAAAATTCAACTTTTGCCACTCATTCTTTAGAAAACATTAATTCCTTCCGACAAAAGAAAATCTTAAGAAAATCTTACATGTAGATTCAAAAGAAAAGAAACTTGATTATTGAAATTTTCAAATTCGTTCACAATAAAATAATGTAAAAAATAATTAATGACTGTATGGAGCTTTCTAAATCCAAATATTTGAGATATACAATAAAATAATGTGAAAATAATGAATGATTACGGAGTTATGTAACCCCAAAAATTATTTGAGATATTTAAATGGGTACCATGTGTTTAACAACCTTCATTGTCGATAGCCGACATTCCGATATCTGTTAGAAGACCGCTTTTTTCTAACCCGGTTTTTCATCCCGTTCCGATTGTAAACTTCTTCTGTACCACTATTAGGTATTACCGAGAGTCTGTTGAAATATTAAAAATATTTATCACTTTTGTTTAAATACCACTGTACCACTGTTAGGTCTTCAGTTGTCTCATGATGGGATAGTTCATTGCCCGAAACTCGAGTCACAAGAAAATGTGTAATATATATTTTTTGGTAGTAAAACATAGTAATTTCTACAATTTGTTTTAATTAAAAGAATACGGGTGAATTTCAAAATCGAATCCGTGTAAATAAATTCTCCAGAATTTTTTAAAAACTGTGATTTTCTTTTGTTCTGTAAATCTTCAAATTGAAATTCAATTTCCAGACGTTGGCAATTAACTTAATGAGCATTTATGGATATTTTTCAGAGATGTGAATGCATATTATATATAATAAAAAAATTTTCTAGTTATACAATTTCGCGCGCTTATCGTAAGGCAAAAATAAATATTAATTAAGACTCCGAATATTAAGAATCTATTTATTAATATAAACTTTTATTAATTGATTAAAGTATCTCTAAACGATAAGCAACACATATCAAGTGATATCGTAACAGGGTGCGTGCCTGTTTCCACAATGGCATAAAAATTGCCATGTTTGCTATACATATTGGTTGGGATTAACAAAAATTGCATCAACTAAATCACGCTCAGTCACGCCACTGTTATATTACATGAAAATACATTCTTTGAGTTATCGACATTAGCGAAAAATTACATCGGATGGATTTAGAAAAGTTGCATGTCGGTCAATTTCAATTTGGGTTAATGTACGGATAGACGTCATTTTTCGGCCATCATCGAAAAAAATTTAAATTTAAGTGATAGGTATTTGTTTCTTGTGGGATACATCGAAGGGAGTAAGTCTCGAACTCTGTAAGATTTGATAGAAGCAATTAGCGGAGTAATAATGCAATATTTTGGACCGAAAGGGACATAAGATTGCACACTGATAATGAGTTCACAATATATTGAAGAACTAATTGTTAGAGTAGTCTCAATGCATCTTTTCTAACAAAAAGAAGGAAATTAAACGAAATTGAATGGAAAGACTATTTGTGGGTGAACTGAATGAGACGAATAAACTTTCTCTTTGATATGAGATCAATGCTAGTAGATAAGAATAGAATGAAACAATTTATACTTCCCAATGCTGTGTTCTTGAATATAACTAATTAATAGACACATAGCATAAAGTTAATAGGCACAAAATATAACAAGAGGTATAAAGTCTTTCCATGTTTCCTAATGGTCATAACCTATGTGAGAATGGATGAACCAAGTGTCAAAATGCAATAAAAACTTCAAAGTTCGAATGACACAACTCAAAAAGTCGTAGGTTGAAAATATCAACATGGAAAATTTGTGTCGCACAACCGACAGGAAAATAATGACTTATGTTCTAACAAGGGCCGTCTCTAAATGAAACTGAACACCTACTTTGAAAGCGATTTGTATAAATAATATAATTTTCTACGTTTTTTTCAGCAGTTTCTGGTGCTGATGACGCTGTAGCATATGCATACATAAATATTCACCTGAGTACAATATTATAATGTCGAAATATCAAAAATTTGTTAAAATAAGTTTTCCTATCGTTGAGTTATATGATACTATATTCCACATAAATTTTCGAATCGTTGTTTCACATTCATCTGTTCAATTGAAACTTGGATTCCTTCACATATCTATAATTTTTTAAATTTGCTATCGAAACCTACTCAGCAGATATCAAGTCTTAAAGCTATTTCTATGTGATGATGATATCTTGCTCACAAATAGAGACCACTAATTTCTTATACCGGGTGTTGAAAAACAACGTTTCAATATTTTGGGAGCTAATTCTAAAAATAAGTAAAACGTTTCATATAAACATTTTCAAAATATCAACTGCTAGCGCTACCAAATACAATAAATTATAGAAGATATTCAATTTATTTTTGACTTTCAGTGTTTTACAGAAGATGTTCCATATGACCACCGTCCATTTCAATGCAGAAAGTACATCGTCACATGAAGGAATTACGTACTCTTTCGAAAAGACCTGGTTGTGTTCGAATCATTTGACAGGATGGTTCAATCCGATGTTGCAACTCTTCGATCTTATTCACGTTGCATACACTAAACTTTTCAAATAACCCCAAATACTAAAGGTCAAAGGATTCAAATCGAGAGATCTAGCAGGCCATGGCACTTGGTCTCCTCGTCCTACCCATCTGGCAAATTTTTGATCTAAATGTTCCCTAACAACAAGTGCATAATGTGGGGGCGCTACATCTTGCATAAACCAAATATTCATCCACTGATTTAAAGGTACCATGTACTAGAAAATCCGAAAAGGTATTTTGAAGAAAGTTAAGGTATGCGGCTTCTGTTAAATTCCGTGGTAAAACTTCATCTCCTAAAATACCCAGCCAGATATTTATACTGAAACGCTGTTGATTCCTGGATTCATGAATGGCTTGTGGATTTTCATCCGCCCAAATATGGCTATTATGAAAGTTAAAAATTCCATCTTTGGTGAAGCCGGCTTCATCAGTGAAAAGGATATTAGAAGTAAAATGCGGATGTTCAGCAATCTTTCTTAAAACACATTGAAATAATGTCCTTCTGGCTTGATGATCAGGAGGATTAAGACCTTGCACGTGTTGAATATGGAATGGATAGAGGAGTTGTTGATGCACAGTTCTCCAGACCAGGGGGTCACTTATTCCTACTTCTGCTAAAATTCTTCTTACACTTGTACCGGGAATTTCAGTCACAATATTTAACATTTGCTCTTCAATTTCTTGAGTACTTACAGATCCTGGACGTTCAGTAAACAATACATATGAAAAATAAATCGAATGTCGTATTTGGTAGCACTAGTAGTTGATTTTGAAACCGAAAATTTGCAGACCCATGTTTTTATGATATTCTTTACTTATTTTGAGGTCTACAATCAAAATATTAAAACATTGTTTGTCAACATCCGGTATAAATCTAACTTCAGATCATTTTTGTCTGAAAATTCTGCAAAATTGAGACATTGTATGGAAATAAAGCCAGCGGCGCGTTTGAGAACACCTGTACATGGTCATAAATTCGAGGAAATCGATGCAAAATCCAAATGTTTCTAGATTAAGAGTCTGCAATGTGACGAAATTATAGACTTCATCCTGTGAAAGAATAGTTCACTAGAGACGTAAATTCCAGGAGTGTTAACGTAAAATTTTATTGATTTCCATTCTTCATTCCTTCAAACTCCCTAAACTGAAATTCATTGACATCAAACTCGATTTATTTGTTCCGCACTAGTAGGTTTTTCCTTCCATGAATATTTGTTCATTCTGAATGGGACAAATATCTAATGAGTAAAGTATGAAGGAATGTCATTAACACATTTCCGATTCGTTGAACTCTAACTGCGTTATTTTAGAACTGATAAGATCGATTGAAATAATTTTTTCATCAATCTTCTATACCTTTTCCATTTAATAATTGAGGGCAAAGCTTAATCGCGGAAATTTGATCACGATTCCTTCGGGAAGGAAATTGTCAATAATCCTTCCTGGCAAGCTAAAACGCTGATGAATAAATCAAATAAAAAATAGAATAGAACGTACCGATTATAATTTGACGTATATTCTGAATTACGTAGCTTAATATGCAAATTCAAAAGAATATTCAGTCAAATAAATGACCACGGCATGCGATAACCTGTGATTTGAATTAATAAAGGTGAAAAGAACTAAATGTGCTTTTGCGCATTCACAAAACAAGTTTTTTGGTCTTCTAATTATGAAATCTTCACGAAAGTTTGAATTAACCTTCTTGTCGTTATATTACATCTAAATCACTAATTTAAAGTCGATCGTGGGACTGTTGTTATGGTTTTATTAGCGCTCAAAGCTGCTCCGTTTCCCAAAATTCCCAAAATGTATCTTTACTTTGAATCTTATTTATAATACGATAATCATGAAATTTCGTGGGAGCATCAATATCCTTCTAAACTGCAAATTTCAGATCAATCGGATTCGTAGCTTGAAAAATATCGATAAAAATGAAAGAAACTTTCAAATGTTAATTACTGAGAAACCACTGCACTGATTTTGCCAAATAACGAACTCAAACGAAATGTTTAGACCCTAAACCTAGGTCGAAAAATTTTTTCATCTTTAAACTTCTATTCTTAAGAATCTCACGAAATTTTGCACAAACATGTGCATTATTTTTCCACTCCTATATGCTAATTTTGTCGATTACTTGATAAATGAAAATGTGTTGTCTAAAATCAGAAAAAAGTCAGAGAAAAAGCAAGACAGATCGACATTAAATTCTATTTATATATTGAGGCAAATCACGGAAGAATGATCTTCGCAAGGTCTGCAACAAAGTGATACATATGGACGTCATAAAAATTCTAAGATCTATACATAGATCTGTAAACTAGCAGCTATCTGAAGAAATTCTAAATCCTGCGGTTATAAAACAGGGAGACCTATAAGCTCTAAGAATTATAGTGGGATACAAACTGAATACAGGAGCTATAAAAATTATCTGCTACGCCAAAGATGCAATAATAGTGGCTGAAGACGAAGCATGCAAATTCAACATGCAAATATCAACAACAAAAACAGAATCACTTATCATAGGCAAAGGACCAAAACCATACAAACTTGTCATTGCAGACCAACCTATAAAACAAGTCATGTCATTCAATTAAATCGAGGTAAAGATACATATGAACCAAGATAGAATATACGCAGTTCGTAATCAGGCAGATAAAGCATTCAGAGTAGCTGGTGCACCTATGGAACAATAAATGTATGGTCAATCATTCAAGAACCAAGACCTACAAAACTTGTGTTCGATCCATCATTAAACACTCCATAGAAAATAGAGCGGATAACAAAAAAACCAAGTTCATCCTAAGAACTACGAAAATTAAGATACTAAGAACCATATCTTCTGGATACACGCAGAGGAATGCAGCCATTCAATAGGGACGTCAGATTCAGGACATGGCCAAACGGGGAAGAAAACGGCGACGATATTGGAACGATCACGTCAGCAGAATAGACGCAGATAGAACGGCTAAGATAGCCTGATATGACATCCCAGGTCATGCAAGTTCAACATGCAAATATCAAGAACAAAGATAAAATCACTTATAATAAGCAAAGGACCAAAACGATGCAAACTTGTCATTGCAGACCAACCTATAAAACAAGTCATGTCATTCAATTACCTCGAGGTAGGGATACATATGAACCAAGGTAGTTCGTAATCAGGCAGATAAAGAATGCAGAGGAGCTGGTGCACATATGGAAGAACAAATGTATGGGCAATCATTCAAAAACCAAGACCTACAAACCTTGTGCGATCCATCATTACACACTCCACAGAAACTAGAGTGGATAACAAAAGAATTATGTTCTGCTAGGTAGAGATACATATGAACCAAGATAGAATATACGCAGTTCGTAATCAGGCAGATAAAGAATGCAGAGGAGCTGGTGCACATATGGAACAAAAAATATATGGGCAATCATTCAAAAACCAAGACCTACAAAACTTGTGTTCGATCCATCATTACACACTCCACAGAAACTAGAGCGGATAACAAAAGAATTATGTTCATGCTAAGAACTACGGAAATGAATATATCAAAAATCATATCTGAATACACGCGGAGGAACGCAACTTTTAGAAAGGAGATTCAGGACATTGTCAAATGGGGTAGAAACGATATTAGAACAATCACGTCAGCAGAATGGACACAGGCAGAATAGCTAAGATAGCCCGAGATGGAATCCCAGGTACTAGAATACTTATTGACAGACCTCCAAATGCTGGAAATACTCATTGGTATCTATAACCACTGGGGATTAAGGCATAGTTTGGGCTTTAGTTGAGATTAAGATGAAGATTAATTGAGAAGAAGATGAAGAAATGATTATGGGCATATTCTGTCATTCACCCATTGGCAGACCTACAAATGCTGGAAGGAGTCCTTGGTATCTACATCTACCGATGATTAAAACAGAGTTTACAAGCCCTAGGCTCAAATTAAAAAGAAGAAAAATATGTCATGGGCATTTTCTCCCATTCACCCATTTCATCTTCCAATTCGGATTTTAAACCCATCATGCAAATTTCCAGTATCTAAGTTATTTCTTTCGAAAGTACTTGTGCCTGAGAACAGCCGTAGGATTGAATTTTCCAGCTGTAGGTTCAAAATTCGTGAAAACATTGTGACGAAATATTAGACACTCTGGAACGAACGCGTAAAAACTTAAAAATTAATTCCATAATTCCGCTTCGAAACTCACCTTCGCATCGATTAATTAAGGTAGCTTCGCCGTTAGATTAACCGAAAAATGATCGGATAAACGAGGGAGGATCTCGAAGACCGGACATATCACCTCCATTAATACTAACGTAAAACCCCCTAAAACTCAATTATTCAGCCGACTTTAACCGGACAAATCCTGCCGATCGGTTCTAGGATTTGACAAGTGTTTTCAAAAAACTGTCGGATTAAACGGTCAGAGCGACCTCTATAGGCCGAAGTGGATTTCTAAACTTTCCATTAGAGAGTCCGACGAATCGCCACTATCGAGGAGGTGGGAGGTGGGGGCCACTAATCAGTTATCCCGGCCACTTCCCGAATGATGCATTACGCTGTCACCTTCCTACAGGACACGGCGGTCTCCCGGCCAGGACTATCATTCACTCGGCCACATATTAGTCAGCTGAGACCAATACACTTGTACAACGGTCCAATGTGGAACCCTTAATGGGCATGACTTCATAAAAATTGGAAATTTGGACAGATTACCTAATTAGCATAAATTACACTGTGTAAAGTACGTTAGGGTTGTTTCTAAAAAACTGTTGATTGAGAAAGAATATGCTCTAGAAAGAAAATGGCAGGTGAATACAGAATTTTTCTTATTTTATTCATTCATTGAAAACGTACCGAGCGAGAATCGATCAATGAAACACATGATGTTTACATGTGAAGGGTTTTCCAATAAAAGGTTTCATTTTGATATGAAAAACAACAGGTATATTTTGAAATAAATCAACGGACGTTTATTTCATTGCAAAGAGGAAGGTATGCCATTAACAATGGAAAACGATATGAGCCAAATGGCCGCCACGGCTACAGTTGTAGCACCAATTCCTTTTCATGAAATTTCCATGACCAGTTCGAGGCTGTATGTCCTCGATAACTTCAAGAATTCCATCTTCAAGGTCTTGAATCGTTTTCTGGAGCATTGGCATAGACTGCATCTTTCACGTGGTCCCGAGCAAAAAAGTCTAAAAGTGTTAACTCGCAAGATCTCGGTGGCCAATTATGATTTCCTTTTCGAGAAATAAAACGACCAGGAGACTTTTCTTGGAAAATTACGATTGTTTCGTTGCTTGTGTGGCACCAAGCATTGTCTTGTTGAAAATAACAAATAATAACTCAAAGGTGCTTTAGTTTTGCGACATGCGACTGCAAAATTTACACCACTTTTGTAGCGAATTTTAATAATTTCACTGAGTTTTTGAAACGTGTATCGTATTTTCAGTAATGGCGTAGTTTTTACATGTCAAATTTCAAAACATGACAGCTTCAATAATGACAGTTACCCAGATAGAGGGCTATTCATAATGAAACCTCTTATTGCAAAACCTTTTATTATTCAAATTAATTTCCATATACAGAAAACCTACACATACCGATGGTACGATTCATTATACTTCAAACCATCAATTTTCACAAAAATTGTCAGCTTATAATACTATGCTTTATAGATTCGTTAACATACCCATGACGAAAGAAAATTTTGACAAAGAGTATAAAACCATTAAACAAATAGCTTTCAATAATGATTTCAATCCGTTAATTGTAGATAATTTATTTGATAAAATAAATTACAAGAAAGCAATATCTCTTGTATATCCAAAATTTCAAAATTCAAACGAAACAAAATTTATTTCATTAACTTACATAGGCCAAAAATCTGAAAAGATTGCTAGATATTTAAAGAAAAAAGAAAAATATAACATCTCTATTAAAACCATTAATTCTTTAGGCAGTTTAATAAAAAATAATAAAGAGGTCATTCCTAAAAACAAAAAATCAGGAGTTTACAAGTTAACATGTAGTGATTGCCCATGTGTATATGTGGGACAGACAGACCGTTCATTCCAAACAAGGATACGAGAACATGAAAAATGTTATATTAATAAAAAACCAAATTCAACTTATACCAACCATTTGTTAGATACTGGTCATAATTTTAATATGAACTATGAAATATTACATATCGAAAACAAAATCTGTTAGAAACTTTGGAGATCAATAGATATAATAAAAGACAAATTTTATTGAATGAACAAATAGATTCAAACAGATCCCCCCTACTTAATATTTTTCATTAATTGTAAACCATCTCTTTCCAACACTCCATTTTTTGTACCAGAGCTGTGTGTTTAAGGTCATGTTTTGCATTATATACCTCAGTTTAAATACTCATCTGATGAAGTCATGGTATGACGAAACAATTGTGTAAATCAATAAAATAGCAGAAGTTAACATTTGTTTTTCTTATATTAATTCCCTTGCGAAAAATGCACTTACACTAACGAACAGTCCAATGATCAAAAAATCTTTTGAACGCATTTTCAGGAACCGACTGCAATACGTGATTTTCTTTCATGTCTTATATAACCTACCTTCCTATTTGTTAACAACTTACTTATTCAATGTGACTTATTGGTTATATTGAAAGTGAGTGACGTGGCTGTCTTAGGTCATGTGGCAATGGATCCGACCTTGAGTACTAGGAAATTGTCCGACGTATCTGGTGTTTCACGCGCAACAATCATGAGAATCTCGAAACAACATAAATTCCATCCTTATAAGATACGATTGGTTCAGAAACTGAATGAAGATGATCCCGATCGCCGACTCCAGTTCTGTGAAGTGGTCGGTGATATGATTAACGATAACCAAAACTACATGTTCGATATCTGTTTTTCGGACGAGTGTTCATTTTGCCTTAACGGCATTGTAAAGCAGCATAACTGTCGGTATTGGTCAGATGAAAATCCAAGATTATTTCGTGAGGTGCTTGCTCCCCAAAAATCAAATGTTTGGGCAGGTATTCAGGGAAATCACATAATCGGCCCTTTTTTTATAGCCGGTAATCTCACTGGCCAAATTTATTTAGATCTATTGGGGAAGGCTATTCATCCAGCCCTTGTGCAAGTATTGGAGAATGCAGAAGACCATCAAACGATCATTTTCCAAACAAGATAGTGCACCATCTCATTTCGTTCAACCGGTGCGTCAGTTCTTAGATAAAAATTTTCCCCACACCTGGATTGGAAGGAGGGGATATACTGAATGGCCACCCAGATCATCTGATCTGCCTCCACTGGACTTTTTTCTATGAGGTCACCTGAAATCCAAGATTTACGCTACCCGCCTGAGTCACTGGATAATTTTCGAACTCCGATCATTAATGAATGCCGTTAAATTACACCAGAAATCTTGAGTAAAGTACGTAAACGTTTTCAGCAAAACTTTCATTACTGCATGGAAGTAAATGGTGCCCATTTTCAGCATTTAATAAACTAATCACAAAAGTATAAGTACTCTTCCACTATTTTACCTGTCATTTCGTTATCGATGGAAATTTTGAAGCGAAATTTCAGGATCAGATAGTACTCGATAAGATCTTTAAAATGAGGTGTCGCAATACCCCTCATCAAAATCAAGGGGATGTGCTATTCCCCGTTAGGGGGTTGAAGTTACGGGGATGAAAAAAACGGAAAAGCTGTTTCCCCTCAAATCAGAAATTGACGGGCCCGAGAGATTTTCCACATTTTCATTTTAAAGTCGGAAAATCGAGGTGTTAAGTTTTCTATGGACCACATTGTATACGGATAAATACAATCGAACTTTTGACCATCAATAATCACAACCGATAAATGGACGATATGGTACCGTTTCCTTATATTTCATATAATTAAGTTCAGCAAAGATGTTCCACAATGGAACCAAGCACAAGTAAAAATAATATAAAATTTTCATTTTCTCAGAACAACAAATTACACTTTCTGTTCAATTAATGAAATGTCCTACAAATAGACTCAAATTCT
Source organism: Megalocaria dilatata (assembly GCA_034642435.1). NCBI lineage: Eukaryota > Metazoa > Arthropoda > Insecta > Coleoptera > Coccinellidae > Megalocaria > Megalocaria dilatata. The sequence continues at coordinate 39,706,168 of CM067859.1, read as the reverse complement.
AGCTTTCAATCAGACGAGGAATTTGAGATGATAGTTCCTACCAAACATTCCTTCACTCCTATCCTTTAATCTTTCTAAATTCTCCTTTCGCTCAGAAACTCATGAATAAGTCAATGACTATGTTGTAAAATTTGCACTTTTCACATCCACTTGAATTTCCAACAATTTTCCATATCCTATCTTGTGGTGGTGAGCACATATCATTCTGAATTTCACCACATCATCTTGAAATGAAGAAGTTATGAGAGTATACAAGACAGCTCGTTTTGTGGAATGCATAACATATGTATATATCGGGTGTTTGTTTAAAGGTGATAGTACTTTCGATAGGAATAACTGTGATTTGACAGAAGGTAGAAGCCATGTTATCTTGACATTTCTGTTCAGTAAGCATTGACAAATTATCATGAAAAGACCCACGCCGCAACAACGTTTACAAATTGTTGAAATTTATTTTCAAAATCAGTGTTCTATTCGCCAAACTTCTAGAGTACTTCGTGAAATTTATGGTTTACATAATCGTCCATCAGAGCAGCTTATTCGTCGAACTATCGATAGATTTCGGACAACATTTTCTCTACTCGATGCAACAACAACAACCAGACAAAGAACTGTACGTACAGAAGAAAATATCGCTGCTGTAAGTCATAGTGTTAATGATGATCCAGATTTGTCTAGTCGTCGACGCTCACAACAAGTTGGACTCTGTGCATCTACCAAATGGAAAATTTTGCGTAAAGATCTTGGTCTTCACCCATACAAGATCCAACTGGTTCAAGAACTAAAGCCACATAATAAGCGTCGTTTGTTTGCTGATTGGGCCCTAGAACAGCTTGAAGTTGATCCATTTTTTTATCTTAAAATTGTGTTTAGTGATGAAGCTAATTTCTGGTTGAACGGCAATGTAGACAAGCAAAATTGCCGTGTATGGAGCGAAAACAATCCTCAAGAAGTTCTGAAGGTTCCATTGCATCCTGAAAATGCACTGTATGGTGTGCTTTACACGCTGGAGGCATCATAGGTCCATATTTCTTTAAAACCGATGCTGGAGCTAATGTTACAGTGAATGGTGCTCGTTACAGATCGATGATCAATGATTATTTGTTTCAAAAGTTCGAAAACCTTTTGAATACAAATATTCTACCTGTTTTCTCTTTTCTAGTTGCGGCATTATTTCATAAATTGTATACCTCTTCACAATCAACAATATTTGACAAATAGTGTTGCCATACAACTTTAGCCATAGCCGACCACAACCTATTTTATACATAACTTCTGTCTTAGAATGTTACAAAAAAGAATTATATTAACATTATGAGAAATAATAAATTCCGGATACTTTCTAAATGGACCATATATATGTAAGAGGTATAAAAAACGCTACAAAGTTTGAATAACGATTGAAATATTTCTTCAATAATATAATATATATAATAGAATATATAATATTCCTTGATAAAATTGAAATCCCCTATTTCAATAGAAAATATTCTATAAAGCGCCATGGTAATAAATTATTCTCAATTTGGAAAAATGCATATCTTCATAAAATTGTCAATTTTCATGTTAAAAAATTTGTGTTTATATTTCCGGGTACATTCGTTCATAACAATCACCATACTAAATGCTGGAAAAAATACCTGACATGTGGTTCAATAGTTAGCGTGTTTAAGGACCAATCAGCCGGCCGGACAGAACTAATTTTGGCCTCAGATTTTTCATCAGTGAGTTCAACTTAGTCACTTTAGACCATTTTTTTACTCAGAATCCGCAACATAGAGAATAATGGGCGAAACAATAGCATGCCGTTCCTAGAACAAATGCACTGTTTTTGTGAATGGAAGAAGGATTTTTATTTCAATCCAAAGTATGAACTCTGAGGTTAATGATGGATACAATATTGCCAAATGTTCGCCTTGGTGTGGTGGTTTCCGAATTCATTTCTTAAAAAAATGATAAAATTCTTTTTATTATTCGCAAAGTATTAACAGTATATTATAGCGGTGGACTAGATAATTAATCTTTATTATCATATTGATACAATCTTTTTTCTAGTTTGTTGGTGAGTTGTTCAGAAATATTTTCTTCAATTTCAATTCCTTATTTTTTCAGCGAATTTCCGTGAAAAATTCATAAACCATTCTGAAACAATTTGTTACGTGATTGTTAGGTTATTTTCGATAAAAAACTTACGTAATTCCGTGAAAATGAAGTAATCACGATATTGGTCCTACCTGAAACAAAAGGAAAATATTATTTTACAAAATTCAAAGATTCATTAATAAGGACTATGAGCTATGGTAATAGAAAGTTCTCGAAATCGAGACAGTGTAACATACATCTGTATAACAATTCTATACTCGAACAAACTCCACAAGGTTTCGTTGATCATAGAGGCAAATTACAGACATGCGCACGTTTCAAACTGAATAGTTTTCGTCAGTGCAATATATGGTAGGGACTCCAAATCTGTCAAGTATCTATATTAGCTATACACAGAGACATTAAGGTACTAATAATACACCAACGCCATCTAGAGTATGCAAAATACATACAAGACATAGCTTTGCGAGTAAATTCAAGTAAAGAAATGTATTCTCGAAATTTTAAAGTTACTAACGTAGAAAAAACTTTCCTTAAGCTTAAATCAGACCATAACTTGCCGTAAAGCACATAATTAGCATATTCATATTCAAATAAATTAATTCGGCTGATCTGTACCAAAAATCATTAATAAGGAGTATGAGCTATGATAGTTATTTTTTCTGCGTTATTAGCGTATATCAAGAATATATTTCTTTACTTGAATTAATTCGCAAAGATATGTCTTGTATGTATTTTGCATACCCTTGATGGTGCTAGTGTATTATTCATACCTTAGTAGCCTTGTGTATAGCGAATATAGATACTTGACAGATTTGGAGTCACTAGCATACATTGCACTGAAGAAAACCAATCAGTTTGAAACGTGGTTAACGACATATTTTGAAATTTGAATGTTTAACCAATTTTGCACAATAAAGTTTCAATTTTCGACAAAGAACCGTAAGAACTTATTTATACTCCTAATATTTTAAAGTAATATATGCAACATTCAAAATTAGTACACTCTACAATACTTCTAAGCAACGCAGTGATACACCTAAGTATTCCCATAATCTAATCATTAATAATTTCCTGTTACATATGAATCTATTTTTTCGTAGCAGCTGCAATAATTTCTTAAGTATTACAGGGTGGATTATTTTGATTGAAAATTAATCTTGATTCGTAATGCTATATATACTATAATGAATTCATATCAGGCAAAATCGCCGGTCATTCCAACTTCTAAATATTGTGGTTTTCCAAGGTTTCTTGAAGAATTCTGGTATCACGTGGCCTTGCATTGGCATTCATAAAGACAAATTGAGCTCCCAATTTATTACGTAATGATGCAATTATTAATGAGTTAATCATGTTTTGAAGGTAATGTTGTCTGTTATTGTCTATGGATAAGTGGAATTCTTCTATTGAACATTATACCTTCCCAAAGCATTTGACTCCCACCAATGTAAGGAGTAACTGCAACGGCTGTCTTCAATTTCAAAATTTGAAGTAACTATCCTTTCTCTGTGCAACTCTTTTGAAGCTACTGTATATAAAAAAGAAATTTTGTTTTCTTTTGAACAATTTTCAACTCTATTTAATCTCAAAAACATATCAGGCGTTCAAGGAAATCTATTACTTTGACAACCCTTGAAATCCATGGAAGACGTCATTACCGAGTGGCTAAATTGTCAGAAATATGTCACACATGCCTAATTCCCGCCGTACTCCGAAACTACTCTTGCCCGTCATGCAGCTGTCATTTCATTATCTCCCAACACGTCTCCATCAAACACTAACCGCCTTGCATATCCAATTTATTCAACAAGCTGCCACCGTTTCACGTTGAATAAGCTCCTGGCTCAAGCCGTCGTACAGCACAGCCATTATTCTTCTAATTGAAGACATTGTCTCACAGCCTTAATGTTCCGGTAGCGTGAAGCAAGCTCATGACACGTGGTTTTAATCCGGTGTCAACTCCCGAAACAACCAAAAACTCAACCAGTCTACTTGACGCGAAAACATACAGTCTTCATAGAGCTACAAAATTAATTAGAGTCGGCGTCCGGGAAAACTGAGGCAACTTTCGGTAAACATCCTGCAGGTTTTGTCTGGATGAATGTGTTATTCCGAAATTCGCGTCGGTAGGAATGAATAGGAACGTTGTAATCATATGGAGTATTCCGTTAGGGCTGAGGTGCTGGGAGATTGTTACGCCATAAAATATGTAAGGCAAAGTTCCTCCGAGCTCACTTTCAATGCGCGGCTTTCTGTTCTTGTTGCGGCAACTTTAAATAATTTAGAAAGTTATGTGGATAAAAGGCTCGATGTCGGGTCGACGTTTATGTGATTTTGTTGTTCTCTGTGAATAGCGAAAGACTTGCGAGGAATAATATCGAATTTCCTACAAACTTGTGTTCATTTTATTTTTACCAATGATGTGATTATGAACAATAAGCTTTGCATACGTTATGAATACAAGGATTGCTATGATAGCGATGAGCCCATTTTTACCTCGGAGGACTATGTTTTGTGGGAAACCGTTGAGGATAAGTGTTATGCTAACCATCCAGAAACGATTGATGCCTTGAAATACGAAATCTATTTGCTATTTATGAGGTTCAGCCCCAAACAATCAACAATGTACTGAAAAATTGGATTGGTATTCGATCAACGAAGTTCGAAACCACTGCGCACAGAGTGTTCTTTGAAGTTAAAATCGCCGCTACTCAATAACCCATCGAAATTAATCATGGAGATTAATTAATTTGCAATTGTCTGTTATTTCAAAATACTGAACTAATAAGCAAAATACTACGGTAAACTAACCGTAGTATGAAACATTTGGTCCTTTGAGCCGGATTTTCGGTACATTTTGGCCCAGTCGATCAGGATTTTCTACTATCAGTTGTGGAAAACATTGAAATATTGAAGCATCGCCTGTCACGGATATTGGTATCTGGTTCCTGGAGAAATCAGCGAATGCAGAACCAACCGTTGGAGCTCATCATCAAATGCATATGCATATGATATAATGTTTTATATCATTTCATATGGGTGAATCACGTCTCCACATAGAGACAGACATGAATTTAATTTTTGTCATTTTCAAATTTAATTCAATGGTTTGCAGCCATAGTTTTTTATCCACGATATCCTTTCCTGCATCCGAATGGTTTCCCAGGAATCCCAAGTTAAGGGTATGTCAATGGGAACGCCTCATTTTTAAATTGACATTACTCACGCTTGACAGCCATTGTTTATTTGTGACATTGACAGTTGTATTTGCCAATGTCTACCATTTAATCGTAGAAAAGCACACACTTATAAATAATCCAAATTTATTATGAAAAATCGGGATCTGTTACTCTAACTTTACGTGCTTTAATTTCATTTTTTGGTCGTTATAATCGTGTGGATAGCCATCTCCCAGACGTCTTTGTGGCAAATTTTACTAAAGAACCTTGGTTTACATCCATACAAAATTGTTTTAACCCAAGAACTAAAACCAACAGATCATTTAAAGCGTCGTGTATTCAGTAATTGGTGTTTAAAAAAAATCGGAAATGATGCAGATGTTCATAAGAAAATCATTTTCATCGATGAGGCTCATTTCTGGTTAAACGGTTATGAAACAAGCAGAATTGCCGCATCTGAAGTGGTGATAAACCTGAAGAATATCAAGAACTGCCATAATATTCTGACAAACTTACTGTTTGGTGCGGATTTTATGCTGGTGGAGTCATTGGACCTTTTTTTTAACGAAGCTTATGAGCCTGAATTCGTTCGTCTTGATTGGCAGAACAGGACGGTGCCAATTGTCATACTGCCAATGACAAAATGACTTAATTGAAAATAAGTGCTAACATACGACCTGATTTGTGTTGGAGAGTCATGGGAAATTGGGTTCAACGACTTCATTCCTGTCAACGTTTCCGTGTTAGACATTTAAATGATGTTTTGTTTCATAACTAATGGTATGCATTGTTACTTTATAATGAAATGAAAATTTTAATAATTTTCGAATAAAAAATTTGTTTTATTTACAAAACAAAATAGGGCGCTGTTAATGGAAGACTCTTTATATCGAAAAATATATTCTATATATTAAAATTGTATCATATTATATAATTAATATATCATATACTACTCTGTCAAGAAAGTACCGGGAATTTTCAATTAAAACAACATTTTTACATTTAATCGTCAAAATTCATTGGGTCGCCTTCAAAAAAGGCTCCATTTGCTCCAATACATCTATGCCAATGGCACTTCCAATTATCGAAACATTTTTTATAGGCGTTTTCCGGGATGGACTTTAGCTCTCGCGCCGAATTTTGTTTTATGGCTTCAATCGACTCAAAACGGGTGCCACGAAGGGGCAATTTTAGTTTTGGGAAGAGGAAAAAGTCGCAGGGAGCCAAATCCGGCGAATACGGTGGTTGCTGAAGCACGTTTGTTGAGTTTTTGGCGAGAAAGTCAGTCACAATCGTAGCTCGGTGAGAAGGCGCGTTATCGTCATGCAAAATCCATGAGTTCGCCCACAAATTTAGCCGCTTCTTACGGATACGCTCACGCAAACGTTTCATAACGCCTAGGTAATACTCCTTGTTTACCGTCTGACCCTCTGGAACGAATTCGTAGTGCACCACGCCACGGATATCGAAGAAAACAATGAGCATCACCTTCATTTTCGAGCGGCTTTGGCGTGGTTTTTTCGGTTTCGGCTCATTTTTTGCCACCCATTCCGATGATTGCTGGCTTGTTTGCATATCGTACTCGTAGACCCAGGTCTCATCACCAGTTATAATGCGTTCCATGAATGTAGAATCGGAATTACAGCGATCCAGCATGTCTGAAGCAACCTGTTCGCGATGACGTTTTTGAAGAAAATTCAGGTCTTTCGGTACGAGTCGTGCGGCCACCTTTCTCATGCCCAAAATATCAATCAAAATCGTACTTGTGGACTCGTGGGATATCTTAAGATGATGTGCTATCTCTCTCAAGCTGGTACGACGGTTTTCCAGCACCCTTTCCTTAATTTTATCGACGTTATCTTCGATCGAAGCCGTCGATGGGCGACCACTTCACGACCGTCCTTGAAGGCTCTGTACCACTGATATGCACGAGTTTTCGATAGAGCATTATCACCAAAGGCCTTTTGCAACATTTTCAATGCATCGGCACACGAAAATTCATTTGCAACACAAAACTTTAAACAAATTCTTTGCTCAACGTAATCACCCATAGTAAAAATCGGCACGCACTCTGACATCGAGTGACTTAATCAGCTGTTGCAAACACACTAGTTGACAGATCCCGCTCAAGCTTGGCATAGTAATTAAGGACAGTGGTACCAACCTAGGAAAAAAAAAATTTACCTGCCTCATTGCCCCGTCAGATTTAAATCGATAATTCCCGGTACTTTCTTGACAGAATGTATATAGCTTCGAAGAATATATGATCAGAATATTATATATTGATTTCTTTTTGTGATATTTTACTTGATTTTTATTTTCCATTGTTGGTTGGATTCGATTTGAAATGAAGAACTGTTTTCTTGACAGAATGTATTAAACAATTAATCTCCGAAACGTCACATCGAATAATCGTAACCGGCGCATCCACCATCCTGCGCCTTCATCTAATCCTACACATTTTTATTTTCGTCCGCCCCGTCCAGGAAATGGAGTCTGAATGGACGTTCCTTCCTATTCAATTCGAGCTTTAGCATTTATTCTGTCCCACAAACACTAAGCCCGAACGCATTGAGAGAGACTCAAAGTTAATTTGAATAATAATAGAAAATCTTCGTTCGTTACGAACCGATTGTCTCCAGAGACAATATAAGATTTTAACCAGGCGGGAAGCGACCACCTGAACACTTGTAAGGCCTCCTTTGATGTTTATTGAGTTAACTCGCATATCCGATTAGTGAATACAATCTCGGAAATACTTTTAACTTCGGACAGACGCCGATGTGTGGAATGCGAAAAGTTCCTAAAGGGACTTATGCAAGTCGACTTCACCACAAAGGGCCGAATTTTCAATACCCAACATCTCTGATAGCGTTTGGAAGTTTGGCGTAAAGAGTAATGTCGAACTTTGCCAACTTTTAATGCCTTCATCAAGAGCTGCAGATATCACTGGGGAGTGTGACGAAGTAAACGAAGTTATTCGACGGAAATTGAGACCAGAATTCTTCATTTCGGAAGGAAAGCGATCGCTTGGGAGAAAGTTTATATGAAAATAAACATTTACACTCATTAAGTATTCATCTTGTCAAATATTCGTTCTATTAGGCTTTTCGCACGCACGTATCGCGTCTCTAACATTTCGCCCATATGTTTATATTTGTAATGAGTCTTTCATTAACAGCGCCTTATTTTGTTTTGTAAGTAAAACACATTATTCATTTGAAAATTATTGAAATTTTTATTTCCTTATAAATAACAATGGATATCATTAGTTATGAAATAAAACATCATTCAAATGTCTACCACGGAACCGCTGGAAGAAATGAAGTCATTGAACCCAATTTTCCATAACTCTCTCACACAAATCTGGCACTACGTCAGAAATTACTCTTTCAATATTGATCTGTTAATTGTCTTAATTTTCTGGATGATTGCTGTAAACCAATGACTCAATGTAAACCCAACGCGGCGGATCCATTTCTTGAAATAAGCAAATCACCGAATTTTGTTTTCAATAAAGTCATTATGTCATTGGCAGAATGACAACTGACACCGTCCTGTCGAAACCTCATGTTCTGCAAATGAAGATGAACCACTTCTGCTCATAAAACATTGAATGATAACGATATCCAGTGACAGTTACCTCCTCATGAGCTTCGTTGAAAGAAAAATGAGGTCCAATGACTCCTCCAGCATAAAATCCGCACCAAACAGTTAGTTTGTCATAATGTAATGGCAGTTCTTGATATTCTTCAAGTTTATCACCACTCCAGATACGGCAATTTTTTGCATCATTTTCGATTTTTTTCAAGCACCAATTACTGAAAACACGACGCTTTAAATAATTTGTTGGTTTGAGTTCTTCGGTTAAAACAATTTTGTGTGGATATAAACCAAGGTCTTCCCGTAAAATTCGCCACAAGGTCGTCTGGGAGATAGTTCTTGTGAACGTCGAGAAATCGATAAATTTTGGTCTTCAGGAAAACTTTCCTGTACGGTAGCAATATTCTCTTCATATTTGATAGATTCGGTCTTTACTTGGTGGAAACTCATTTTAACTAAAAAAATGTATATGAGACAGTAATTTATCTCCACAAAAATGTTTGTACTGCTACAACATCAGACAGTATAATGTAATACCTGAAGAAGCCACATCGTGATGAAACAATGTTGTAGTAGTACAAACATTTTTGTGAAAATAAATAACTGTCTCATAAAAATTTTTTTAATATTCTCTTCACTTTTTGCATTTCTTTTTCTAACTGGCACCTGAAGTGTAAATTTTTTTTCAAACTTCTTCACTAAACATTCAACTATTCTTTTATTCTGACGATAATAACCACCAAAAATTGTTAAAATCTCAAGATATATAACTGTGTATGTAATGACGAAGCAAATTCTCTCTTAAAACTTGTTTTTTAGTAATGTTTTACATATCTTGAGATTTTTAAAAAGTAACTTAGTTAGATATCCAATAATATTGAATATTCTAAGTAAGATAGTTTCATGATGAAATTTTTAAGATTATGTCAAACATTTTTGAAAAAAATATCTGTTTTCATAAAATTGATGAGCAGAAACAAAATTTTCATCTACTCAAAATATTTAATTTATAGGATTTTGGTTAACAATTTTTATTTATTGGATTTTGTTATATCATTTGGATGTCTTATAATGAATGTTTATTTTATATGTCGTTTGATGTAAGTGGTATTTATATGACATTAATTTAGTTTAATTCCCGAAGTTATAATTATTAAATAAAATTTTTTGAAATTAAATATGTAGAAGGTTAATATTAAAACATTTAAATAATTTTATATACCTTCTAGCAAGTATAAACCACTATTTATTTTATTTTATTCATAATATATAATTATTTATTTGATAGATTCGGTCTTCACTTGGTGGAAACTCATTTTAATTAAAAAATGTATATAAGACAGTAATTTATTTCCACAAAAATGTTTGTACAGACAGTACTATGTAATACCTGAAGAAGCCACATCGTGGTGAAACAATTGTTGTATTAGTACAAACATTTTTGTGGAAATAAATTACTGTCTTATATACATTTTTTTAAATATAATTATTTGGTTTCCTTAACATTTTTTATACAATTAGTCCTCGTGCTATAACAGAGGCCGTCAAATTGCCTTTCAATCTTTTAGATCAAAGATAAACCACAGAATTATTTATTTGAGTTAACATTACACTCCATTTAAATTTTCAGTATTCATTTACCAGAAAAGCTTTCTAAATTGTTAAAAGGTGAGAAAATATTTTTGATATATATATAATTGAGTACTGACGAAGCAAAGTCTCTCTTAAATCTTGTTTTTCAGTAATGTTTTTACCTATCTTGAGAGTTAATAAAAAGTAACTTAGTTAGATATGCAATAATATTGAATATTCTAAGTAACATAGTTTTATGATGAAATTCTTAAGATTATGTTAAACATTTTTGAAAGATATCTGTTTTCATAAGATTGATGAGCAGAAACAAAATTTTGTCTACTCAAAATATTTAATTTATAGGATTTTGGTTAAAAATTTTCATTTATTGGATTTTGTTATATCATCTGGACGTCTCATAATGAATGTTTATTTTATATGTCCTTTGATATAAGTGGTACTTATATGACATTAATTTAATTTAATTCCTGAAGTTATAATTATTAAATATAATCTTTTGAAATTGAATATGTAGAAGGTTAATATTTAAATATTTAAATAATAATACTGGATTGATTACTTCAATGTGACGTCACATTCATGCTGTGCAAAACATCGTTTCGGCGTTGCATTGTACATTTTTAATTACTAGTGTTCAAAGAAATCCTTTCAAGGATTGAAAGTGATAAGTTTTTTAAGGCTTAATCAACATATTTAACATTTCTGATGTTATTTCAATACGTGCTAGCACTATTCTCTGGCACAGATCTTGTAGAAAAGTAGAACCAATTCGATTAAAATTTCAAATGTGTAGTTCTGAACAATCATTGTTCTGTATTAATCAAGAATTTAATGTGTTATAATGTGTGAAAATTAATTCATTATATAGGTTATTTACTTGCTTTTACACTCCTTAACAGGAAATTTTCGATGACCGCTCGACAACTAGTTTTTGAAATGTTTTGCGCTTTATTTCATATGTTTTTATTTAGTTCTTTGATAGACTCTGAATTGCTAATGTAAACTTTACTTCCAAAATTTACCACAGTCTGCTCAATGTAACTCCATTTAAGTTTGTGGGACAAACAGGTTCACATTTTTTATTGGTCAACGAGTTGATGTAGTAGGGTTAAAAGATCTCGTAGAGCTCACTATTTGAAGCACATACCTTGACACTCTGTGGTACAGTTGCATTTCTTGATATTTTTGCCGACACGCAACACGCCATACCATCATTGCAGTACAATTAATACAATTTCGGGATACCATAAATCAACATTTAGTATTCTTGACAAAGTCGCTAATATGGTGATAATTTTGACGCTTCCGAACTCGAAGCATTTTGTTACGTTTAACACTAGTAGACGGAGGCCCAATTACTTAACTATCCGTGGTTGTTTATAAACATAAAAAGCACAATTTCATGAAAGTTGCGTGTGACGTGTTCGGGCAGACGTCAACAACATTACCTTATCTTTGCCAGGCTGTTTGAACGCGAAGTTTTCAATTAACTCAACTTCAACTCTACCGTTTACGGAACGTGTCCAAAAAACGGAAATTCTCGGATGTAGCGGGCAATTTTCGTCGACATTAGATTGGTTCGATAAATATCTGCATGTAATCCAGATACGGGAATTAATCACATCCGAAGGGTTGTAACTTGAATCTGGATATTCATAATTTTCAACAGCCGTTTTGTGTTCTGTAGGATGTACATGATTTGAAATATTCGATAACAGAAGTTGTTGATGACTGTACGATGTGTCAAAAAATTTCAATCAACTCTGTAATGACTTTAAATTCGGAATTATATATTCTCACTTCTACATTATATATTGAAACTATATACAAAAACTATCTAATTGATATCCTTTTATATAATCAATATAAAATATTTTTCAATGTCTCGGAAAGAACCTTTTTACATCCCGACTTGAAATGTATTAATACAAATGTATTAACAAAAACTATATAAGTATGTATAACATACAAATTCAAGAAAATCCACTATTCCAAAATTATCTAAAATTATCAAAATAAAGGATCAAATAAAAATAATTCAACGAGAACTCGAACATTTGATAGCTATTTCGGCCTATCTGACCTCATCAGAAATGTATTGAATTCAGATTCAAATATTATATATAACAAGATCAAAATTCAACTTACCAAAATAAGATAAAACATGGAACGAATAAACTTGAAGTAAGCTCTTAAGTATCCAAAATAGAACAGAAATGATCAACGTATTGTTACATATAACCTATAACTATTTTTTTTCAATATCAAAACAAATTAAAATTTGTTTGTCTTCTACAATTTTAATTTCAAAAAAATTTATATTCAAAAAACTTTTAGAATTAAATTAATGTCTAAAATAAGCAGCGCTTACGTTCAATAGAAGTATATAATCAAAACTCAATATATCATGTCAAATGGAATAAATAAACCAACAGATATACGAAAGTCATTAAAATTAATAAATAAATATTTAAAGGAGACGAAATTTTGTTTCTGGTCTTACCTCTAAGAACACCAATTGCCTTTTAAAAACATGAACACCCCTTAAGGACTTCTCAAAGAACATAATTTATTTGAAATATTTAATATATTTAAATATTTTTTTATAAGTTAATTCAGAAATCTCTCAAAACATGCACTATATCTTCAAAAAAACAAATATAATTCCAAGTAATCCCTTCTTCGGTCCTAGATAATATTCCAAATATCAAAATCAAAAAACTAACCTAAATCACAACGCACACGTGCAAAGAAATGAATGTTTCGAAACCAGATCAACTTTATAATTCAAGATTGATCTATGTTCTAACAAAATCAAAGAACAGTGCAAGTTATTTTTAAAGCTATTTAAATTCATTGACATTCCATAATGAGATTTATTGAAGCCAAAATATAATTATATATTATATATGAAATAAAACAGAAAGGCTTTTTACTTGATAGAAGAAATATAACAATATTTTAATATCAAAACAAATTAAAATATGTTTGTCTTCTACAATTTTAATTTCAAAAAAATTTTTATTCAAAAAACTTTTAGAATTAAATTAACGTCCAAAATAAGCAGCGCTTACGTTTAATAGACGTATTTAATCAAAACTCAATATATAATGTCAAAATTTGAATATCAAAACAAATTGAAATATGTTTATCTTCTACAATTTTAATTTCCAAAAGAATTTTTTATTCAAGAAACTTTTAGAATTAAATTAATGTCTAAAACAAGCACCGCTCACAATTAAATGGAATAAATTTGGAATATTATCTAGGACCGAAGAAGGGATTACTTAGAATTATATTTGTTTTTTGAAGATATAGTGCATGTTTTGAGAGATTTCTGAATTAACTTATTCGAATATTTAAATATATTAAATATTTCAAATAAATTATATTCTTTGAGAAGTCCTTAAGGTGTGTTCATGTTTTTAAAAGGCAATTGGTGTTCTTAAAGGTAAGACCAGAAACAAAATTTTGTCTCCTTCAAATATTTATTTATTAATTTTAATGACTTTCGTATATCTGTTTATTTATTCCATTTGACATTATATATTGAGTTTTGATTATATACGTCTATTAAACGTAAGCGGTGCTTATTTTAGACATTAATTTAATTCTAAAAGTTTTTTGAATAAAAATTTTTTTGAAATCAAAATTGTAGAAGACAAACATATTTTAATTTGTTTTGATATTCAAATTTTGTTATATTTCTCGTACCAAGTAAAAAGCCTTTCTATTTTATTCTATAACTATTTGTACTCGGAACACAGAAAAACAATAACAAAACTTATTCACCTCCCTCTGTAATGAGTAATTCTTGAATACGTATTCTAATATAGTACAATTGAAGAACACTACAGTGGGTGATCAAATTATTAGAGCCACCTTCAAAAATTGAACATTTTTTTGTGAAATTAACTGAAATTAGGGTATGAAGCATTGTTATCTGCTTTTTCTCATTCAATTATGATACTAGAGTGTATTTATTCGTAGAAGCAAAACCGGGACACTGCAGTTACCCCCACCAATTAACTCATCCGCCATGATGCATCAGTGTTGTAAGTTCTAGCTAACCAGCGTCGCGGTGCGGTTGTATATTTTCACGTTATTTATTGTTTTTTAAGACGTTCTGGTTTGTTTTGGTACTTTTTATCGACATATTATATTGTTGTGCTATATTTCCACGTGATTTTAGCAGTCGAAGTCTTTGTTCTGTGTTTGTAACACCGCTTGATAAAAAAAAATAAAAATATAATGGGAAAGTCAAAAGACATCACACCTAGAAAAACAGCTGAGATAAAAGCTTTGGTATCAAATACAAATTACTCCAACAGAAAAATAGCATCTATTACTAAAGTTTCGAGAGCTACAGTAGACCGAATAAGGATAGAAATGGATGAAAAGATAGATATGAGCACACGACGCAAAGGAAAATATGGTCGAAAAAAACACCGAGAGATGAGCGAAAAATTGTGATATTGTTATGGCAATCAGAAAACACCCTTGCAGGATACTCACAAGAATCATGCAAGGGTCAGGGGTGAACATGTCACCAATGACAGCTCGAAGACGAATAAAGGATTTGGGGTTTTCAGCAAAAAACCTCTTTTCACCCCAGCCATGATGAAAAAAGACTCCAATGGGCCAAATATCACAAGGATTGAACAGTTGATGATTGAAAACAGGTGATTCACAAATATAATGATAAATAAACGATAAACTAATAGGATTACTAAATATTCCAGTTCTGCTTCTCGGATGACTCAACAAATTTTCATGGGCAGATCTGAATTTGTGAGGAGAAGACAAGGGAAAAATTTTAAGGTTGACTGCATCGTTAGAACGGTCAAGCATCATGGTGTGGTCTATAATCAGCAGTCACCTGTACATCGTTGAAGGAACAATGAGAGGACCAGTATGTCTTTGATAGAAAAATGCTTCCCCAGGCTCAGGAGTGGTTCCCAGATGGGCGCTACATATGCATGGCTCAGCGCCATAAAGCTAAAAAAGTTACTAAATTTCTTTCTGACAGCCGAGTAAAGGTTCTAGACTGGCCTGGAAATTCTCCAGATCTCAACCCGATCGTAAACCTTTGGAAGTTGATGAACAAAGAAATTGTAAACGAAATAATCACTAGTAAGCATCAACTGATAGAGCATTCAATAGAATTGTGGCACAGGAGCGAAAAAATAAGAGAAAATTGTCAAAATGCAGAAAGAGCAGGTCCAGAAGGTGCGAGGCAGTCATAGACGCAAAAGATGGTACCAAGTATTAGGTGTGAGGCAAAATTTTGGATGTTAACAGGTTAATTCTTAATTATTATTGAACTGTTCATATTTTTCTCATTTTTCAATAAAAAACTGACAATAAATATGAAAAACTGGTATAATTTCTCTACGATAACCAGAATTGCTTATTTTTCACTGTGGCTCTAATAATTTGATTACCCACTGTAATCATTTGCATTGAACACTCTTACTAGTATGAACTTGCTGAAGTTTGTTCATTTTGTTTGATAGAATGAATCGAATTTTACGATTTATTGTGAATACTATATATCCGTTGTGCTCGCCGGATCGCTCATATGCGCGAGTATTAGGTGTGCTCAAATTTCATTTCGAAAGGAACTATAGAGTGAGAAATTAAGATGTTCATCTCTTCAACACAGGAACCGGGAAAAATGTCATCGTTCTTGGACATAGCAAAAGCATTCGATTTGATGGAAAGGAACAGACCACTTATTGTACAAGGTGTCCAAAAAGAGCATCGGGTATTTGTTACTTCGATAAAACAAAAACTACTTAAAATTTGAGAAAAAGTCTATTGTTAATTATTACAATATAAAGTTGAAAATTATTTGAAAAAGATTATGTTATCTAAACGGTGACCGTTACGCTGGTGGTACTCTTTTATATTTAATCGGGAACGAAGATTGGTGATCACACGCTAACACATAGCTCTCGATATTGCTGCCATTTCTGACCTGATGTTTTGCTTCAATTGCGTCAGGTTCGACGGATTATTCTCATAGTCCTTACTTCTAAGGTATCCCCATGCAAAACAGTCAAGTAGACTAGGGTCGGGGTTTCTGGGAGGCCAGTTGATGTTACCCCTACGCGAAATAACCTTATTAGGAAATAATTCGTAAACAACTTCCATTGCTTGATTTGATGGACCTTATTAGGAAATAATTCGTTAACAACTTCCATTGCTTGATTTGATGGACCCATCTTTTAACATTTGACAAGTAAAAACTACGCCATTACTAAAAAAGGAATGATAAACTCTTCAACAACGCATTGAAATCGTCAAAATTCCCTACAAAAATGGTGAAAATTTTGCAGTTACAGTTAGCAAAACTAAAGCACTTTTGAGTCGTTGTGAAGCACCCTAAGACTTAAGACTCCTAAGTTCAGTTAAAAGAGGCAGGTGCAGGTGTTACGGTGAATGGATTGCGCCACTGAGCTATGATTAATGATTTTTCATGGCTGGAATCGGAAGATTTCGATGTGGACAACGTTTATTTTCAACAAGACGGAGTTACGTGCCACACAAACAACGAAACTATCGCAATTTGTAAGAAAAGTTTCCGGGCCGTGTTATTTCTCGCACAGTTGATCACAATTGGCCACCAGGATCTTGTGATTTAACATCTTTGGACTTTTTATTTGTAGCCACATGCAAGATAGGGTCTATGCCAATGCTCTACAATCGATTCAAGACCTTCAAGATAGAATTCTTGAAGTTATCGAGAACATACAGCCGCAAATGTGCCAGTTGGTCATGCAAAATTTCATGTATGCATCCTGCAACCATAGCCATTTGGCTGATATCGTTTTCCATTGTTAATGGCATACCTTCCTCTTCACAATGAAATAAACATCAATTTGTTTCTCTTTGAATATACTCGTTTTTTCAATATCAAAGTGAGACTTATTTTTGGAAAACCCTTAGTTTTATTATAAGTTCATGAAATTTAAATTTCCACTACTTTCTACCCGAAGCGGTATACCAAAATGAAAAATAGCCGTCTGGTTCACCCAATTTTGCTCCCGAATATTTCTACGATATTCCTGTTCTAATTTCTATCCGTCGTTTTTACCATGTAAATTGATTAAAGCCTCTGCAGGAGTAGGAACAGTTAAGCTTCGCAGGATACAATAGAGCTTCGTCTTAAACTTAATTGGGTAATACCCAGGATGGGTTATAAATTTTGACGAAGAAACAGTTATCGCTTTATTTAACTTTATTGTGGTGAACTGGACTAATTCCTAGCACCATTAAAACGCGAACGGTCTGCAGTTCTATCAGTATTTCTCCTAAGGGTAATTGACACTTCTACTTTATTACGCTCCAAAACCTCAGACCCTTTCTACCGCTGCCTTTTGAATTCGGTCCGTTGCTGTTCTTTCAATTAGATCCAATATGTGGAGCACTTGAAAGTGTCGGAATAAAACAGATAAACTAAACTCCCAAACAACAGAACAGTCAGTTTCTGCTCTCGTACTAAGGAGTGCCCATTCTCTTCAAGTGTGAGGTATTCAGCAAATTTCGAAAGGGAGCGTGAAACGGAAACAAAAAGTGGAAGAAAGAGTGAGTTAAAAGGGCAATTTCTTATGTTTGTTCGCCTATAAAACACATTAGCTCATATCATAAAATGTGATGAATATTTCATTATGGTAAAGTTTATTCGTTCATAGTTCAAGAAAATTTGAGCAAGCCTGAGTGGCCAACTTAAAAATAATACACACTTTTTATGCAAATTTCAAAATAGTACAAAGCATCTTCATAACTTATGTAAATGCGAAGTTATTGCTATTAGTATACAGAAGTAGCAATAAAGAGGAACAATGAAGAAATGGCTCCTAGTCCCGCAGCCCTTAAGTGGGCAAAGGTGCGAAGAATCTCCTGGCTCAACATAGTTAAGCTCCAAAGTGAAACTTGCAACGTGAAATGTAAGAAGCCTGCTCGCTGCAGGAAAATTAGACAACACCATCAAAGAAATGAATAGACTAAACATACAAATATTGGGAATCAGCGAATTACATTGGCCAAATGCTGGAACATGTGAAAGAGAAGAGGGAACTCTTTATTATTCGGGAAATGACGCTGCTGTGGACAAAAGGCACTCTAACGAATTGGAAATATTCGTTACCTCCGAATACTGCAAATATGTTAGCCAGTTTATGCCTGCAGACTAAATTGTCGTTCTGCAGATAAACGGATCGCTTTTCCGAATCAACTTTATTCGGGTATTTGCACCAACTGCTGAGAAATGATAGAGGCTGAGAAGGCTATAGTCAACACGCGTTGACTATAGCCTTCAGCGACGACATGGGGGCTTCAATGCTAAGATTGGTTAAGGTAGGCAAGGCGATGAGAGTAATGAGAGCTGTACCATTTTTGCCAGGACAACTCAATGGTTGTGTGGTTCAAACTAACGAAGCGGCGTTTATATACGTGAAGATCTCCATTGGAACAAGACAGACAACATCCTATTAGAAACCAAAGTGATTTCATACTGATAAACAAAAGATACAGAAATATTGTTAGAAGTGCATCGGCTTATCCGGGATCAGATTTGAGCTCAGACCATGTCCCAATCGTTGCTGATATTAATCTAAAATTGAACATCAAGGCGAAAACATCTCGCAAACAAAAATTTGATTATACTGAACTGCGCCATGAAGATAGAAGACAAAAGGCCTCAACCGAACTGAATTAAAATCTCAATAATATTGAACTACTGCCCGAATAAGACTCAATAGAACTTCATCAGGGCCAATATATTGCAGATATGCCAGAGTAATCTGAGAGAAGAGGTAAGACCAAAGAATCTTGGACAGAGAGGACTATCGAAAAACATACCAAGAATGTATAATAGCATACAAGGGAAAATCAGGAGAGAAATAAAAGAGGCCAAAAAAATGGATGAAATGGCAGAACTGGTTGCATAGCATGTCTTTCTAGAAATGCACAAGAAGGCAAAAGAAATAGATGCTACTTAAAAAAAAATACATATGCACCACTTAAAGATTCCTTGGGCAGACTTATCTTATAACAAGAAAAACATGAAGAGATATGGGTAGATTATGTAAGAGATCATTTCGATGATACTAGAGAGGACGTTATTATGGACGAAACTTCAGATGAAAAACCTGAAATCCTAAGATCAAAAAATTTTTATTCAAAAACTTTCAGAAATAAATTGAATAAATGTCTTTAGAATGCACTGTGTCAATTTAGTAGACATATAGAATTAACACTTATCACACAGGACCTAAGGGAATGAAAGAATTAAAAGAAATATAAATTGTCAATTAAAAAATTTATCGAATACATACTTGAAGAGTACAAAATTTTGTTTCGTTCTTTGTTTTATGAAAACCAAATTCCTCTCCAAAAATGCAAAACATAACCTCAAGAGCTTCTTCAAAAACAACTTGATCAAAATAAGTTCCTTTCAAAAAAAATTCCTAAAACATGCAGAACATCTTCAAAGAGCAATTTAGGGTTATTATAACAAACATTCATCAGTTCTTCTTCATATTTAAGAAATAAAAATGATTAACAAAACATATTTTACCATACAAAACTGAATGCAGCTATCTAGAGAAACACTAGAATGAAGTGAACTTTTGAAAATCCTACGTATTCTATGTTCGTCACAGAAAGTTTGCAGGGTATTTTATGGACTCCTTTAAAACCAAATGATAATATCAATAAAATGATGAACAGAGGTTTTTTCTTGATGGAAGGTACAAATTTTAAATATCATACAGATTCATTCTGTTAACTCAACAAATCTTAATTTCAAAAACCTTTAGAATTGAATGTCTTTAGAAGACACTGCGTCAAATCTGTATGATATTTAGAAAAAATTTTCAAAAATGCCACAATGTTATCGCCAAATCTTTCTTTCAATAAATCAATTGTTACGGTAGCCGCATGAGGTGTAGCACCATCTTGTTGGAACCAAAACACTTCTGGTCGATACCATTCAAATTTTGAAACAAATAATCATTGATCATCGATCTGTAACGAGCACCATTCTCTGTAACATTAGCTCCAGCATCATTTTTAAAGTAATATGGACCGATGATGCCTCCAGCGTGTAAAGCACACCCTACAGTGCATTTTTCAGGAAGAAATGGAACCTGCAGAACTTCTTGAGTATTGTTTTCACTCCATACACTTACAGCAGCGATATTTTCTTCTGTAGAAAAGTTCTTTGTCTTGTTGTTGCATCGAGTAGAGAAAATGTTGTCCAAAATCTATCGATAGTTCGACGAATAAGCTGCTCTGATGGATTATGTAAACCATAAATTTCACGAAGTGCGCTATAAGTTTGGCGAATAGAACACTGATTTTGAAAATAAATTTCAACAATTTGTAAACGTTGTTGCGGCGTGAGTTTTTCCACGATAATTTATCAATGCTATCTACTTATTTCATGGTTGTTGCTTATCTTCAGTTATCTCTAACTTTAGCTGAAAGTGTTTTATTCGAAATTTTTCTTGGATGGGTACGTTTCTAATTTTCTTAGTGTGTTTAGTTCTAAATGTTAGAGGTGTCTGAAGACTACAACCAATGTTAGAAAATAAGCATCATCTAGGGAAGAAACAAGAGTTTCTAGTGAAGTCTCAACAAAAGTTCTAAAGGTAATCGCTTCATTCCAGTACACTACGGTTTCCGACATCTCACTCTTTGGGAATTTTATCTAGGCTTGTGCCTTTTTGTCTCTATATTGACTGAACACAATTTCACGTTGAAAAAGTGGATCAACTTCAAGCTGTTCTACGAATAAGCTACTCTGATGGACGATTATGTGAACCATAAATTTCACGAAGTACTCTATAAGTTTGGCGAATAGAACATTGATTTTAAACATAAATTGCAACAATTTGTAAACGTTGTTGCGGCGTGAGTCTTTCCATGATAATTTGTCAATGCTTACTGAACAGAAATGTCAAAACAACATGGCTTCTACCTTCTGTCAAATCACTGTTACTCCTATCTAAAGTTCTATCACTCTAAAAAAAAACACCCAACAGTTTTTAAGGGTAATTCAACTTACTGGCTTGTCCAGTCTAAAAAAATTCCTATCCTGTCCTTTTTGAAATTTATTGAGAATAATAACGAAGAATACTTTCCTGCATGTGGGAATCCAGAATAGTCGAATAGTCACACATTCTGTATCCTGCCCGATATCTGGTCCCGTGAGTAGCAAAAAGAACTCTGACGAAGACGTATAACTCACAATTTCTATACGATGACAGCGGGAGCAAAACAGTATTTTGGCGTCGAGGTCTAGAGGGACCGAACAATGAATGAAGGCAGAGTTAGAAGTAATATACTTCCCAAACTTGCCACTCCCCAGAGTTTTAAAAAGATTTGTTATCACGAAATGGTATCATGTACTTTAATTTTGACTTAACCGATGATTAATCACGAATGTTATGGGTAGAGATCTTGACGTCTTGATATAAACTTTTTCCGTGTAACTGCTGAAAGTTTTTGAATCATAATTCGAGTGACTTATGACGAGACATTTGCACAATGAAAAATTGAAGCTGAAGGTAGTTTTCTCAACGAAAAATTCGAGAATGAAAAAAATTGCGAATTTCTTCTTTCACAGTTCAAAGATTTATAACTTTCACGAGTATATGATTTCATTGCGATATTGAGATCATTGAAGTTGATAATTTCAATTGATTTGAAAGACTGAGGAACTGTGATGTTCCATATTGGTGGATGCGCTTTCAGTTATTGTATTTGATGGTTGTGAAATCTGGACGACATCCAATGTTTCATTAAATAATATTTAATTCTAAATCTAATGCTTTCACTCTAACCAAATATATGTCATTATATTGAATGCAATCCTGGTATGGAAGAAATAAGCGATATAGATGATTCTTCTGAAGGGTTTTTCAATGAGAGGTTTCATTTTGAATAGCCCGCTATCTGGGCAATTGTCACCTTTGAAGCTATCATCTTTTGACATTTGACAAGAAAAAACTACGTCATTACTGAGAATAGATCGATGAACGTTTCAACAACGCATTGAAATTGTTAAAATTCGTTACAAAAATGGTAAAAATTTTGCAGTCACAGTTCGCGAAACTAAAGCACTTTTGGATCATCGTGAAGCACCTCCTCGGTCGGCAATAGTGAAAAATTTAAGCTTTTGAGACAAGTTAGTAATGTAAAGAATCAAAACCGTGTGCGTCGCTGAAGAAAAACTGGGAATATTGCTGCTGTAGTTTGTAGTGTTGACGAAAACCTAGGTTTGTCGATTCCCCGTCAATCTTTGGAATTACGCATTCCACATTACACCGTATTTTGCATAAAAACTTAGGTCTTAAGGCTTTTAAAGTTTAGTTGACAACGATTTCGATCGAAAAATCATCTTCAGTGATGAGTCTCATTTTCACCTCGGAGGCAACGTTAATAACAAGAATGTCACATTTGGGGTTTGAAAAATCCAAGAATGATTGTTGAACGTGTCAATATTTGGTGCATGTTTTTCGGCTGGCGGTCTAATTGGACCTAACTTATTCGAAAATGAAGCTGGTGCAATTGTTAAGGTGAATGGATTGCGCTACTGAGTTATGGGTAATGATTTTTAGGGCTACAATTGCTAGATATTGATGTGGACGACGTTTATTTTCCACAAGACGGCGCTACGTGCTATACAATCAACGAAATAATCGCAATTTTGCAAGAAAAAATTCCTGACCGTGTTATTTCTCGGCTGCGATTACAATTGACCACCGAGATCTTGTAATTTAACATCTTTAGGCTTTTTTTTGTTATACCAATGCTCCACAATCGATCCAAAACCTTAAAGATGGAATTCGTGAAGTTATCGAGGGCAGACAATGCAAATTTTATGGAAAATTTCATGAAAAGGTGATGCAACCATAGCTGTGGCGATCATTTGGCTGATATCATTTTCTATTGTTTATAGCATACCTTCTTCTTTACAATGAAATAAACATTCATTGATTTCTCTTAAAATATACTCTTTTTTTTCAATATCAGAATGAACCTTCTCATTAGAAAATCATCTTATGGAAATTCATTATAAATGAAAAAGAAAACACTTTATCTAGTGTTCACTGAACTCTATCTATCAGATTTCATTTTTCTATAATATATATATGGCCGGTTTCGAAATTAATAAACTATAACAAAACCCAGACCATCAAATGTTTAACTGTCAACTTCCTTAGTTTTTCATTAATAGCCGATAATATACTAACGTGAAATATCTTATACAGTGTGATCCAACAAAAACTTAACACCTCGATTTTCCGGCTTTAAAATGAAAATGTGGAAAATCGCTGGGACCCGTCAATTTCTGATTCGAGGGGAAACAACTTTTCTGCTCTTCGCATCCCCGTAACTGCAACCCCCTAACGGGAGTGAGTACAACCCCTTGATTTTGAATAGGGATGAGGGGTGTTGCCATATCTCATTTCGAAGTTCTCATCAATTACTATTTGATCCTGAAATTTCGCTTCAAAATTTCCATCGATAACGAAAGGACAGGTGAAATAGTGGATGAGTACTTACTTTGGTGATTAGTTAATTGAATGCTGAAAATGGGCACCAATCATTTCCATGCAATAATGTAAAGTTTGCTGAAAACGTTCACGTACGTTAGTTACTCAAGATTCCTGTTGTAATTTGACTACATTTATTATTGATCCTAGTTCGCAAATCATCCAGTGACTCAGGCTGGGTAGCGTAAATCTTGGATTTCAGGTGACCCCATAGAGAAAAGTCCAATGGAGCCAGATCAGGTGATCTGGGTGGCCATTCAATATATCCCCTTCTTCCAATCCAAGTGTGAGAAAATTTTTCATCTAAGAACTGACGCACCCGTTGAACGAAATGAGGTGGTGCGCCATCTTGTTGGAAAATTATCGTTTGATGGTCTTCTGCATTCTCCAATACTTGCACGAGGGCTGGATAAAAAACGTTCTCCAATAGATCTAAATAAATTTGGCCAGTGAGATTACCGGGTATAAAAAGGGCCGAACCTTGGATTTTCATCTGACCAATACTGATAGTTATGACGGTTTACAATGCAGTTAAGGTAAAATGAACACTCGCCCGAAAAACAGATATCGAACATATAGTTTTGATTACCGTTGATCATTTTACTGACCACTTCACAGAGAACTGGAGTCGGCGATCGGGTCATCCTCATTCAGTTCATGAACTAATCGTATCTAATAAGGATGGAATTTATGTTGTTTCAGGATTCTCATGATTGTTGTGCTTGAAACACCAGATACATCGGACAATTTCCTAGTACTCAAGGTCGGATCCATTGCCACATGACCTAACACAGCCACGTCCCTCACTTCGTCTCTTTCTTTTCTACGCCCTCTTTCTGTTTCCGAGTGAACCAGTAGCGGAAAAGTCGGAAAATCAAGGTGTTAAGTTTTCGTTGGATCAGCCTGTATATGTTTAAAGTGTTATTGAGAATAAGAAAAAATTTCGATGTTATGCTCCAATCTTCCAATTGATATCTATAGAATATGAACAGAAATTCGTCCCGCGTAAAGAGACAACAAAGGAAATCCTAAAACTGAAGCAAGACCACTTAAAAGTATGAATTCCTTTCTTCCATTCAAGTCGATTCAACTTTATACGTGAAGGTTTGCTATTCTTACCTATTACCTACCATACAAGGTTCACTAATGATGTGTTGAATAGCCAGCTATAAATACTCGTATATAGTGGTACCGTTCACTTCTTCAGCATCTTTCGATTTCAAGTGGGTACGAAAAGGAATATTGCTCAGGGTCGTATCCTCAACTTTAAGACGTCTGGAGACACTACTTGAATAAAGGAAGATTCACTTGTTTGATTTTTTTATAGCACTGTGAATATAGGGGTTCCGATTATCTCAGTTAATCAGTTAAAAAATGTAATTTATTCATTAAAAGTTTCCTTGTCACCTTCAAAGTAGGAATTGTTAGGCGTTTAAAAAAAATTCTAGAGGGAATTATTGAGTCCAAAGGCAGAATAGCTATGATGATGCCAACCTCCTACGCGTAGATGGCATATGAAGAAGAAGAATTTCAAAACCCGGCTGAATAAATGACGGGACTCTATTTCAGTTATTAAATATATTTATGATAACTTTCAACAAGGAACCTCGAAACTAATCAACTAACTTATTAACTAATTAATCTTAAATTACTTCAAAGCATTCAACTGATTGTTCTCTGCAAGCGCTCTATGGCCACCGTGACAGTATGACAGATCCGCTGTATTATCTGGTTTCCGCTGCCAATCTCTGAATCTAACCTCTGAAGTTAATGGATGTGATAATCTCTTGAATTATTTATTGATACTAATTTTATCCTTGGAGGTTGGCTCTGTATGTGTTCTATCCCTAGATCCAATTGGCAATTACTCACTTAAATAGTGTATTTTCTTTGAAAATTTTTCTTGTTGAATATATCTTCGAATCTGCTGAACTTCTAATGCGTTTTTTCTTTCAGGCTTTTTGACTTCTAGAATTCCCTTTAAAATTAAACTTCTGCAGTTGAAACTTTTATCACGACTAAACTCTTGAACTCCAAAGTCAATACTGAACCAAACTCACTATAAACTAATGTTGTATGAGCCTTCTACCTATTTATTTAAGGTTCAAATTCTTTTTAAACTAAAAATTTTTAGAAATTTTCTCTATTTGCGCGCTTTATCTAGGGAACCAGGATACTATCGTTCTGTCCAAAAACCCTGTAATTTGCGAAATTGCCGTTATTGGTGGGAGAATAATCCAGAAGTATTACAGGAAATTCCGTAGCATTCTGAAAAAATCACTGGTGCGTGTTATAGCACGGCAGGGTCAACGGAACTTATTTCTTGGGGATTGAAAATCTGTAACTGTGAAATTTTACTCAAATTTCTATGGCCAGAACTTCAGAACATCAATACTGAAGAGATATGGTTCATTCAAAATGGCGCTATATGCCATACGGCCTATGCTACGCTTTGTTGAGGGAAACGTTTGAAGTAATATTATCTTGTGATGAAAACTTGTGAATTGGCCGCTAAGATTATGTGATTTGACACTTCTGGATTATTTTCCTTTGGGGCCAAATCTACGCCAACAAGCTTTAGATCACTTGTAAGAGAATATTTTTCAAGTAATTGGCGAAATACAATCGGAATTATTGCACTGAGTGATCAAAAATTGGAGCAATTGGTTGATTCACTATAAACGAAGGGGTAGTGGACATTTCAACGATATTTCATACCGAACATAACTTTATTTTCAAACTTCAAAAAAGAGCAGGAATTTAGTTGTTTTATTAAAAATTAAAATTCTATGATTCTTAATGAAACAACAAACACCAACAAAAGTTTATGAGCGTTTAAGGGCTAACAAACTTTGTTTGTAAAATCTAGATTATCCTTAAGTAAGGAACAAGTAAATAATTTAAAAATGAACATTATTCCCAAATTTTTCAGTCTTCTACGTTATGTTGGAGAACTGTTGACGACACGAAAATATCACCTCGTGTATTTAGGGTTGCTTCCATCATGTATTTAAAGTTTCTTCTGTATACTAATATTATTTTTCCACCGGTGTAATTGAAGAAGAATAGCACTGTTTTCTATGAACACTTCATGACAAAATAACCTATCTGGTAACAACATGACAGTTTGTTATTTTTTCCGTTTGATCGTTAACGATTCAAGAGGTTCCCGAAATTCAATTCGAGTGAAATTGAACAGCAAGCAATTTTAAGTCAATGCAAGTAATACAAAGACCAAGCTGTGCATCAATGAGAAGTGCTAGTGTAAATATATACTGTTTTTGTTCTAAAAAGTGACAATAAGAGGATTTGATTGATCACTAACGACTATCTTATTAGTGGAGGAAAGTTAGTAAACTTACCCTTCAAGCACAATGGCTTATAATTATGAATATATAATCTCATAATTCCAGCCAGACCGATTTTGTGCAAATCCGCTTTCTCCTTTGTTTGCAAGAAACGCATCATTTTCGAACGAATTATTATTGAGGAATGGTGTGTGTATGGTCACTTTGTGACCGATTCACTTCTATTAACTAGATCTTTCATCAATTTAAGTTATAAGTGTAATAAGGATACCAACACTTTTTTTCTATTTCAGAATCAGTAAATGATGTTTTTCAAAATATTCAATTTCACTGAAACAGAGACAGTAACATCTAGTAATCCTTCAGAAGGTTAATTCTGATCTCATCCATTAAAAAATTCGCTCCTATTCGTCTCGATTTTGAATTTTGAACTCCATATAAAACGCCGTAAGCAAACACTTTGTTTATATATGAATCCGTGACCTGCATTAATCGGTAATTATAAAAGGTATACAGTTACGCCATCACTTGACCCAGTCCAATGCGCCTTTAGTCAGCAGTTTGGAGTTGGATCTTCTACTCTAAAATTTGAGTAGTGACAAAAAAGGTAAACAACCATATATGCCCATCTGATTTCAATAAAGTTTGGTACATTTTTTCAGTGGTGTGTATTTAGTAAAAGATTACATTTTGATCCTCATCAGATGGCTAACCGACAAAAATGAAAATATAGTATGTTGACCACTCCCGGTTTCTTATGCACTCATTGACACGCCGACATAATCCTGTGGCATATCATCCAAAGTCTATCCTAACTCTAAGCGCTGCTAAGTCTGTGAATATGTCACAAAGTAAACAGCCTGTAAACAGTCATGTCTCAGGCATGTCGGAGGCAGATCGGGTGATCTTAGGTGCCACGGAAAAAAGCGATATCGATCCATGAAGGTTATTGTTTCTCTGGCAACCTGGGTTTTAGCATTTTGGACGTAAATGTTTGAAAATATATATGATTATTTCCTGAATGCCAGGCTGTTATGTTGCCTCTAATGAAAAAAAGTGATGATCTGCTACCATATGCGATAAGACCCCATACTTTAATGCTTACAATGTGGTGAATGTGCTTTCTATCAAATTGTGGATCATGTTTTTCACCAAGTCACCTTCTCATCCTTGCCAGACCATCATGCATCCTCAGACATAAGCGGGATTCATCACTAAAGATCACCTGTTTTCCTTTCTGATCCCACAGAATTATCTTTCTACACCACCGCAGACGGTAAGGTTGATATTCAGAAGTACTCATACGTGCTCTTAATATGCTACTATGATCTTCAAACCAATGATTTGCGATGGTCTAAGTACTGCTCAATCTATCTCTGAAAGTCGTAAGTCCCAATCAGCGATCTTGACGCTGTGCGTTTCCTCCCAGACGTCAAGAGACTCTGCTCTGCATCCTGAGTCTTCTTGTCTTCACGTTCAATTACACTCCATAATAGGTGTAAATATCTACTGGTTTTCCTGAAAACTTCTTTATCCATCTGGTCTCATTCTACCCTACAATTCAATCCTTTTCAAATTCACTGAGGTGGAAGAATTTGATTCAATTCAAAAAGACTTGGCGATAAGCTATAAGCACACTCGAAAACTGACTGCTCCCTCAAAAACTAAACAGAAGAACCAGAAAATTCAGTCATTTGTTGTTCAAGATAAGACACCTCGAAATGTGAAAAAAATTATCGAAATCATATAAATGCATATGGGCATTTAACATTTTTTGTCATCCACTACGAGTTTTGTCATGATATCATCAGTTCAATTTGCATAGATTTATCATCCCTATATGTTCACGTATAGACGGTATTTTCTTATTTGCCTTTAACTCTAAGAAAAATGATTCAATTTATTATTAATTATGGTACTTAATAGACTAAGCCAAATAAAGTTCCGGGAATTTCCGTTTCATGTAGGACATTTGCAGTAGCTTCATGAGTATACAAAACTCTAGTACCATTTTAAGGTTAGGTGGTTATACAGGCGTTACATCATAAAATCCGTTCCTGTATGCCAAGTTGGAGATGTATGCAGACCCGATACATGAAAGCGCGTAATGCCTGAGGAGTTTAGCTAAAAATAGATTGTCGACATCCCATGTTATCAGTGGTTATAGTCTGATGCATCTACCCAGTTGAATGAATGGAATTCCTGTCAATTATACCTAGTTGAAGTTGATTTAATCGCTATTGTATCTGAGAACGACGCAAAAATACACTATTTGCGTTGCAGCACTGAGTTAATGCGAATAATCGTTGTTCTTTCAAATACAGGAGTTGGATACTTTCGCCATATCGATAGCTTCGATTTGATCATATTGGTTTATTTTCTAGAAATTCCATATTATTTTTGTTTCAAAATTATAATGAATTGAATCAGAAATATGAAAAATTAACATTACAAGTAAACCAATGGAAAACTGATACGTGGATTAATTATTCACAACCGGAATGTACCAATTATTTTTACCATTTGTGTACAACTTTCGACTTTTCCACATTTTGACCAAAATAATTAGGGCACAACTTAGTATCGGGCGTTTTTTTTAGAGTGAAAGAACTTTAAATTTAAATAAAACACATTTAAATTAAGATTGAAGCCAATTTTTTTTTATTTGAAAGATAATTTTATGACATTTATGTTTTAAAAATAATTTCCGGCATATGTTCATCACGACTAGCTCTGAGGAACCGCATTCGACCAGACCAATTTTGGACCACTTTTTCGAGTAATTCAGGCCTTATTCCATCAATAACACGAGTTATGTTGGCTTCCAAAGCGTCTATTGTTTCTGGTTTATCAACATAAACCAATGACTTGACATAACCCCAAAAAAAATAATCCAGTGGAGTTATGTCGCATGATCTTGGAGGCCAATTAATTGGACCATATCTCGAAGTAATATTATCGCCAAATCTTTCTTTCAATAAATGAATTGTTACGGTAGCAGCATGAGGTGTAGCACCATCTTGTTGAAACCAAAACCTTAGCTCCAGCATAGTTTTAAATGAAATTTGGACCGATGATGCCTCCAGCGTGTAAAGCACACCA
The DNA here is from genome assembly GCA_034642435.1 of Megalocaria dilatata. Lineage (NCBI taxonomy): Eukaryota > Metazoa > Arthropoda > Insecta > Coleoptera > Coccinellidae > Megalocaria > Megalocaria dilatata. The sequence goes on along the minus strand of CM067859.1, from coordinate 39,675,709 downwards.
TACAGTGCATTTTTCAGGATGCAATGGAACCTGCAGAACTTCTTGAGGGTTTTTTTCACTCCATATACGGCAATTTTGATTGTTTACATAGCCGTTCAACCAGAAATGAGCTTCATCACTGAACACAATTTTACGTTAAAAAAATGGATCAACTTCAAGCTGTTCTAGGACCCAATCAGCAAACAAACGACGCTTATTATGGTCAAGTGGCTTTAGTTCTTGAACCAGTTGGATCTTGTATGGGTGTAAACCAAGATCTTTACGCAAAAATTTTCATTTGGTGGAAGCACAGGGTCCAACTTGTTGTGAACGTCGACGAATAGACAAATCTGGATCATCATTAACATGACTTACAGCAGCGATATTTTTTTCTCTACGTACAGTTCTTTGTCTTGTTGTTGTTGTTGTTGCATCGAGCAGAGAAAATGTTGTCTGAAATCTATCGATAGTACGACGAATAAGCTGCTCTGATGGACGATTATGTAAACCATAAATTTCACGAAGTGCTCTATAAGTTTGGCGAATAAAACATTGATTTTGAAAATAAATTTCAAGTGAGTCTTTCCATGATAATTTGTCAATGCTTACTGAACAGAAATGTCAAAACAACATGGCTTCTACCTTCTGTATCACAGTTATCCCTATCGAAAGTTGTATCACTATGAAAATAACACCTAATATATTTTAGAGATATTTATTTCCTTAAGAACTTCCAGAAGTAGAGAATTCCACAGATCCTGGTCATATGAGGTTTGTGGCAGATCTATTGCTCTGTTAATCAATCTTTAGTGATTCCAAGATGTCTAGTTTTTTCCTTTTAATTCCAGATGTACGACTTCAAGGTAATCTGATGTTGGGAAAACATGATCGGTTTGGAAAATTTTTTCAGAGAAATAAGATTTATGTTTCGGATGCTTGAAGAAAGCCTGGTATTTAGCGAAGCCTGGAGAGTAAGTTATTATATAAATTTTCTTAAAAAACACACTATTTTGCAGGCTCTGTCGGGAAAAAAGCCTTTCGAGTATTTTTGGTAATTTTTCTTCTATGGACGATTGTCGTGATTTATTTTTTGATAATTCACAAATATTGTAAACAGAAAGGAAGATACTCAACAAGAACTCGGAAAAACGAATTCTACATATTTTCAAAGCTTGGTGGTCTCAAAGCTTTTTTCCATTTGAATGAAATTTCCACAGTTATTTTTTTTGGATAGCTCAAAAAATAATCACAAATATCTTAGTTAATGTACCTTGTCTGAAGATTTTTGGGGCATGTGTAAGTTTCTTGAAGGGGAATGCTAATTAAATAGGAAAAATAATCTTCTGACTCCAATTAATTATAATCATCGAGACATTGAGAATATGTTGAAATTAATTTTTCTGGGCTTTTAATGAATATTGAAAATTTCTAGGTGAACATTCAAATAGTTATTTATTGAACATCCTACCATTCGATTTGAATTTAAATGAATCTATATTTTTTTAATAAATTTCAAACAAATGTTTCTGAAATTGTTGGGCTGATTATTCACAAATTTTATCTTCTGATTCAAATTTGAAACTTTCTTTGCTATTATAATGTTTCCTTTAAAAGAAAGGAGAAAACGGGAAAATAGAAATAAATCTGATCACCAAGTTCACTTTAGTGGATCGTTTGAGAACTTTTTCGTCTAAATATATTTAAAATACAAAAAATTGATACCGGCCTAGTAACAGCTCTCAAAAAAGATATGATGATAGTCAAAACAAATTAATCGAAACCATTCGTCAACAAGTTCACAAGTTTAATCCGATGGAGAAATTTCGACCTCGGGAATCTTTGATAGAGATCCATTATAGGTTGAAGCTATCAAGTTTAAAATAATTTTTTTCTTCAGTATAACAGATATATTGGCTATATGAAAAATTTTGGCACAAGGATATATGTTTCCTGATTTCTAGTTGTTCAGAAAGAAATATTTTCCTGAAATTCTATATAATTATTGCATTATCCTTTTTTCAATTTGTATGGACACTCGGAAAAGTTTTTTTCTGATACTGAATAGGAATTCTGAATATGATTTCAAGGCAATACGACCATTAAAATGACTAAAATGTCTTGAGTGTCCCTTGGAAACGAACTGTAAAGTAATTTGTTGAATAATTAGCAACAATGACGAATCATAAAGGAACGCAATTAATACATAATCATCTCATTGCAAAAATTTCCTCCTAAAAGTTCTAGACAATCATTGAATCGCACTACTATGATCATGATTCACGCAAAACTGAACTAGATAATAATAACTACTATTTACAATAACATTTCGATGATCGTATTTCATTTACGACGTCAAAGACGCGCTTTGATTCAGTCCAATCACGTGTCTTTGCGTCATTTGTTGACATTGGTTTTTCGCAATTTAGAGACTGATTCGAGTCATATCAAATAAGCTCCAATTGCATTATTTCCGTTGAGTAACATCAAAATATGACGTGACTATAATCAACATCATATTCTTTGACTCGAACCTATCAATCCATAGGGTTAACCAATACAAACTGTATGTTATGAAATTCCCAAAGCAAAATGGTATGAACACTGTTATTGTTATGAAAACTTCAATTTGTTTTTGGTTTTGTACTGAAACAAAAAACTGATCTTTTATCTGGATTTCTTCTTGAATAAATTAAAATGCGAGTAGATACTTGACAAAAGTAATTAAAATAATTTTAAATTCATAATAATATCTTGAAACTTCTATAATATAAATTGAAGATTATACACTGAAATATTAAAATAAAATCAGTGTATATACATTGTGGAAACCATTGGTGAAATCAAAATATATGTGTCCTTATGTTGGAAAATTACAAAAACACTAGGACTTTATTTTAAATGGAACACCTGTATATTTTTAAAGCTCAATAATAACCTGCTTTCAACGAACTTCATGTATGGTCAATTATGAAAAATACCGGATGAAATTTCGAAAGTATTTAAAATTGGTTTCAAGTAACTGAATATTCAAATTACATGATTTTATTGATTTTAATACATTAAATAAAAGCTCAAAATGTTCTCTACATCGTTCTTATCAATAACAGAGTCTTCTATAAAACAAAATTATTTGCAGATTTTCTTTATTTATCGGCATATGCATATAATTTTTTAGGTATCCATGGCAAAAAATGTCAACAAAACCAAGATCCATGAGCGTATCGGGAATTGATTTTAGAAATTTTCCCAACTTAAATAATAGTTTGTTCAGAAATTTCATATCTGTATTTAGGTTAGAGAAAAACTACCATTATTTAACGCGTGATAAATTATTATTTCATTATTTCACCTGGTATTATACATGTATTAGTTTAAATCAAATTGTCAAGAAGCTTTACAAAATATAAAAATTCCATTTAAAATAGATAACGGACTGTGCCGGACTTGAGCGAATCACCTTGTATATTTAAATTTATGCTTAAAAACGCACCAAGTTGACGTTCCCAGTATTTTTCATAATTTTCTAACATAAGGACACAAAGAATTTTATTCCATAAGTGGATTCCACACTGTATAATCCATACAAAAAATGTTTCCATGTCTAGGGAAAAACATTTTCCGTTTTACGACATAAAACATATTAATACAAATGTATTAACACATCATACATAGGTATGTGCCTAAACATGCATATACAGAAAAATACGCTATTCCAAAACTATGTGAAAATCTCAAAATAAAGTATAGATAAAATAGAATTCACATAAGAATTTCAATAAATGACAAACCTTTGTTTGGATTCTCTCGTTAGCTATGTACTAAACTCAAATAAATCACAAAATAATATTTTACTTACCAGAAAGATAAAATATGGAAATGAATCAATTTAAACATCTTTAATGTATTGGGGACATCAGAGATGGCTTGTAAAAATAATCATAACCGACGTGTTCCCAGAACACAGGAAAACTTAACAGATATTCTTCCCAAGCAAGGTCTCATGACAGGAATATTGAACATATTTAAGTTAATTCAATTCCAAGTTTTATCTTTCTGGTAAGTTAAAAATTGTTTTTGTGATTTATTTAAAAAAAATTAAGGTTATATGAAAGACCTACCCTATTTTTTGACAAGGAATCACCCCCTAAATTTTTTCGCAACTATTCATAAACTAGTATATTGTAGAAGTTTTAAGATATTATTCTGAATTAAAATTTTTGGAATATTTTATATTTTTCCAGTTTCTAATAAAATTCTGCCATACCACTATACAGGAAAAATAAAGAAAAATTGAAAGTAGACCACAGTAAATGACCTGCTCCAATATATCTCGTCTGAGATTGACCGATAAGGAATGCGGTAAAAATAACTGAATGCAGCCCACAGAAACACTTTCATCACTAGAAATAATGAATACTTAAATCAATCAGAAGAAGGTTAATAACCACTCAGGACGACCAAACCAAATAGGTTACCGTCTATATTCTCGTGTCATGTGAAAAACAATGTGAAAATGATAGGGGGTTGTTTGCTCTTTTGATCAATCATTTCATTCGTTCCCAAAAAGGAGCCATTACGTGTTTTCCAATCCATTAATCACCATTATTTGCTTTCAATTTAGATTCGTTAATGTTAAATAGCCATAACTGTTTATAGCGTTTGTAGGCTTCTATAGTGGAAGCGTTCCGTAAATATGTAAGGTTATATGCTAAGGCTTGGTATTGACCGACAGGTTTCTAAACGCCATAAATTTGTAAAAGAATATCAATTGTTGAAATATTATCTATAGCTATGTGAAATGTCTTTCATTAAGAATGTTCAAATTTAAATAAAAAAATTGAGAGGTGTCAAGGGACACCCGGATGGAACGAAGTTCCTTCCGATTGATTAGTGAAGGAATTGCAATAAGATTTTATTTATAATTTAATTTAATAATATTTTTTTTTTTATTAACAAATATGTATAATGTAATATAAACTTAATTAGTAGGCTCAATTTTAGTAATAATTAGCTTGTGGTAACTGAAGTAGGAGACATATGTTTGGGATTCTATTTTATTTAAAGGTCTTGAAAAAACTGCATCGATGGTGGTATTATATTTTGTTGTTGATTCTGCTGGATTATTGTGCATTCTTAAATCAAATTCTTCCTCTAGAAACTGTAGCAATGGTTTTGATTTTTCATTACTGAAGTTGATGTTAATCACCGGCCAAAATGAGTGGACGTTTATCTAAATTTCTGTTGTATCTGCTAAGCGTTTGAGATACATCTTTAGAATACTCTAGCAGTGCTCGATGAATGAACTCCTGAATATCTATTAATCTGTTATTTGGCGAGACATATGTGACTGCCATGATTAAAGTAACGCCGTTTTCCATTACACACTCTGCTGCACATAAATCTGCAACACTTGTACGTCTTACGTGCAAGTCCTGAATATTGTTCATAATGACCGACATATTTGGTATTACAGGATTGGTCGTATCATTTGTGTTGTGATAAATCGCAACTCCACCTGAACGAACAAAATCACGTTTGAAGTGAGATATACAATTGAAATTCGGTATATCACATTCTTCTTGATTGTCCAACCATGTCTCTGATAATAATAAAATGTTCGAGAGAGAGAGTAGTTCTTGCTTAGTCAGTGGTGCAGTTATGTTTGGAATAAAATATCGTTCAAATATCTATTACGGCTTTGTTGACACTGACGCACCTGATCGTTCCAATTTTTGATCATTCTAAGCAATATTTTCGTTTGTATTTCGCCAATAATTTGACGAATATTCTCTTGCTAGTGATCCAAAGTCTGTGTCTTGTTGGCATAGACTTGTGCTTTCACATAGCCCCAAAGAAAATAATCCATGTCCTTGACGGCCGATTCACGCATCCTCGTCATGATATGATCCTATCGTCAAATATTTTTTCCTCGGCAAAGTGAGCGTAACATCAGCTCTATTGAATGTAGCATCAGCTGTATGGCAAGTAGCTCCATCTCTTAGGAACCACATTTTTAAATCTAAAAATGTTGATAAATCAAAATCTTAAAAATCAACTAACAGCTGTTACAACAAGAAGCAAAAATTTTTGGGAAAACCGCAAGTATCCATGTAATATAATATTATTTTTTTTCCAAAAAGAGTTGCACATTTGAATTGACAATTTAAGTGGTAATAAAATACTAAATATTCGTGAAAAAAAGAAGCATATATAACCCGAAATAGGATAACTTTTTTCAGTTATAAAACTCATTAAAATTCCATTTCCACTATGCTCATCAGCCATAGAAATATTTAAACACTTATGATTAATATGAAACAATATAAAAAGAATACAATAATAGAATAAACAATGAAAATGATAAAGACCAGGTCTTCTCAAAACATAACAATTTCTGGAAGGTTTTAACTTCAAATTAATTCAAGTTATCAAATATTTTAATCGAAAAGTAACTATGATGATCCTACAATCCAGGGTAAAATCACCTATTCGAGATTTTTACACCAATTCAATAATTTTGATATAGCTGGAAGAATGGGACTACATTAATTCTGCATTATATTTCTCCGTTTTTTCAAATTAATATGGCTTTCATTTAAATACAGAATATCTATTTATTATCATCAATTGTATTTGACCATAATTCGATAATAAAACGTAAATGTTAGGTGAAAAAAATTAAATAATTGAAGTAACTGATTTTTTCATATTCGTATATTTTTCATATGAAAATATTTTCAACATATACTGAAGAATATCGAGATATTTAATGTAACGGTATCATAAGCGACCTTGAAAGAACTGTAGGTACCGCTAGCACAGATTTATCCTTCTTCTAATCGTCTCGTCTGTACAATACCTTACGTGACGTCATAGCTTATACTACTAGATATAATGCCAGAACGAAAATATGCCAACTGTTCCATACAAAACTCGCGTCCCTACTACTTAAGAACGGGCAATCGTACGATTATATCCAGCCAATCACAAGCCGCTATCAGTGGGCTCGTCTACTCTCTCTGGCGTCCCCTCAGCGCACGTCACATCGGAAGACCTTCACCTTTTATTTTACCTGCTAAGTAAAGTTACAGCGGTCCTCAATACTGCAGTCACGTGGGTAAACAGATTGAGAGTCACTAGCGGAAATTTTTCGCATGACGTGCTGTTTGGTACTGTACGCTTTAATGATTTCAAACGTAGGTTAGTGATTTGACTCACCCGATATTTAAGGCGTCGTTCAGAGGCAATATTCGCATTTAGATCATGTTTCTTTTATAATGAGCCAATGGGTTTTTCGTCGAAAATAGAGGGGATTGAGAAGAATCATGGTATAATTTGCATGAATCTTAATCTCATCAGAACCAGTTTTTTCAATGTGGTATGCAGCTTTATCGAGTTAATGCAATCTGAAAAACCACAAGTCTCCGACCTTTTGACATAACAAAATGGGTGTAAGTTTGAATAAAGCAGCACCTTTAATCTTTGCATAAACATAATTTTCTACAACGCTAATATTATATACAGGACAGTTGTGCCAACGTCCAATCAATCGACGGTAATTTCTTGAATGTATGCAGGAATTGTAAAATTCAGGAATAATCGAAATATTTTACGACTAGAGAGTGTAAACAGAACAATACGGTGAAAATGCGAAGAAATCAGTACATAAAAATATCGCTTCAATTATTAACATTTCAAAATATAAATATCAGAACAGATTTATTCTGTTAGCCTCCTATAAATTTAGATTTCAAAAAATTTTTTTAAAAACTTTTAGAATGAAATTAATATCTTATAAGCACTGTTTAAATTTAGTAGACTTAAAATCAAAACTCATCATATAATATCAAATTGAATAATAAAACCCAATAATTATAAATTGCCAACTTCACATTTAAAAAATAAAATCAATTGAGGGGAAATAATTTAACAGAAAGACCTCGTGGTATTCTTGTTGAACAAACACTAAAACTAGAGAACTTTAAAAATCAAACGTATTCTATGTTCATCTAAAAATCACACAAAGCTTGTAAGGTATTTTATGGCCTTAGTTGAAACCAAATGACATTTATATAATGAAATTAATAAGACCAAAATATAAGTATATATTATATATACCATAAAATAATAAGAAGAGGTTTTTCACTCGATAGAAGAATTATACAAAATTCAAATATCAAAACAGATTTATTCTGTTTGTCTGCTAAAAATTTTAATTTCAAATAATTTTATTCAAAAACTTTTAGAATTAAAATTTATAGGAGACCAACAGAACGAGTAATATTTAAATTTTGTTATAATACATTTATCGAATAAAAAAACCTCATCTTATTATTTTATTGTATATACAATTATTATATATTTTGGTTTTCTTGATTTCATTATATAAATGTCATTTGATTTTAACTAAGGCCATAAGATACCTTACAAGCTTTGTATGATTTTTGTAATGAACATAGAATACGTTGGATTTTTAAAGTTCTCTAATTTTAGTGTTTTTTCAACAAGAATACCACAAGGACTTTCTGGTAAGTTATTTCTTGTTAACTGATTTTATTTTTTAGATGTGAAGTTGGACTGACGAAGACCTTATTTGATGTCAAATTGTTTTTGAGGATGTGCAACATGTTTTGAAAGATTTTTGAAGTAACTTATTTAAATATAATATATTAAATATTTCAAAAAAATTAGTTTTGGAGAAGTTCTTAAAATTATGTTTTGCGTTTTTGAAAAAGATTTGGTTTTCATAAATATAAGATCACAAACAAAATTTTGTTTCCTTCAAATATTTATTTATAAATTTTAATTGACAATTTATATTTGTTGGTTTTTTATTCCATTTGATATTATATAATGAGTTTTGATTTTACATGTCTATTGAATTTATGCAGTGCTTATAAGACATTAATTTAATTCTAACAAAATAAATCTGTTTTGATATTTAAATTTTTTAATAATCCTTCTCTCAAGTACAAAACCTCTTCTCATTTTTTATTCACATTACGATGATATATCGAGTTTCAAAATTAAGTGTGGAAAATTCCAAACAACAATATGAATGGAAGATTACGGACGATAATGCACAAATAAAAAAACAATAAAGTTTTCGTTAACTATGTAATCAAAATGATTTCTGGAACTCTTCCCCTTCAAAAAACATCAAAAAAGAGTGCACGTACAAAAATATGCAAATAAATTCGATAAAAACGAATCAATAGATTTGGGAGATGATAGCATAATGAACCAACCGATTAATATGGAAATTTCGAGAATTCTTAACGACATGAAATGAAATACTTCTGAAAAAATTGGAGAAAAGCACGTGAACTCATGAGCTTCTACGCACTTGTTTGTATCACCTACGACCCTAACGATGTTGCATTAGCCTTCTTGTCGTTATTTCGAAAAATCACTTTTCAAATGGGAACAACTCAGGAACCATTCGGCTAATTCCGCCCATTAACGAACTCAACCCAGATATTCAGGCCCCAAACCTAATCTGAAAGTTTCAAGCCTCTTGTTTCCATTCCAAATTCGAGAAATGTTTTCTTCGCTATGGTTCCAGTAACGCTCAACGTTGCTCTGTTCATATTTTTTTTTTAATCTTCCGATTTTATGGCTCTCACTAAATTCTGCACGAACATGCGAGGTCATTCTTACTTTTAAATTGACGTGAAGTCTAACCTTAAATCAACAAAAACGTACATACATATATAGAAAAGTCTAGTTTTCCAAAATTATGTAAAATTCTCAAAATAAAGGATAGAATAAAAATGGTTCAAATTCAACATATGACGAGTATATAATTGTTTCGGCAGCTGAATTGAGACAAATAAATCACAAAATCAATATTCAACACATTTCACATAATTGTTACTTCAACGCCTTCCCAAGAAAAGGTGCTGGTCAGTATATACAAATTTTACCTGCAGAATTGAAAAGGAGTTATCAATCTCCGGATGAATAGGGAATACACGCCTAAATTGTAAACCTGAGGTGACTCTTTAGGGTGGGAATTTTGATTCATATAGTCACTTCTACGTGTTGCCATTCTACAAGATATTTATATTCTTACAGATGTGTTTCTTCATAACAAAACTGACCTCTCTCGACATTTTCCAAGAAAGTATTTAGTTTGTCCGATATGGCCTGTTCCTTTTTGAAAGCCGCATGTTGTATAATTGATGTAACATAACTTTCATTTAATTATCTAGTACTTTTTAAGTACATATAACAAATGAAGCAAATCAAACACAGAGAATTTTCTATGAGGAAATTCCAGTAAATGAGAAAACTCTAACGAATGGAGAAATTCAAACAAATAAAAATTTTAACCAAAATATCCGAGAATATTCCAACCAATGAAGAAATTCGAAAAAAAAAGGAAATTCAAGATAATGAAGAAATCATAAAAAACTAATATATTGTAGAAAATGAAGAAATTGAAATATCAGCCTTCAATATATTCATATACTAGTTGAATGAAGTTAATTTCCAAAGCCAACTGAACATTATTGAAACTATGGCTGTGAATAAAGGGCACCCAACTGAAATTATAAATAAAATGACTAATAAATCTTGAAAAATGGTTTTCTGTGAATGATTCAAAAGGTGACAATTTCTGAAGGTCTTCATAAAATGGGGATTCATTTTTGGGGTGTAAATTGAAAAAATTATGCTGTAGCTAAATTATTTCTAAAATAAGAATATCAAAACAGATTCAATCTGTTAGTCTCCTATAATTTTAATATAAAAAAAAATTTTTTTCATTCAAAAACTTTTAGAATTAAATTTGTCTTATAAGCACAGCATATATTTAATAGACATATAAAACCAAATCCCAATATATAATATCAAATAGAATAAATAACCCAACAAATATAAATTGTCAATTAAAATTAATAAATAAATATTTGAAGGAGACAACATTTTGTTTGTGATCTTACAATTATAAGAACTAAATCCTTTTCAAAAATACAAAACATAATTTTAAGAATTTCTCAAAGAAATGATTCATTTGAGAAGTTCTTTAAATTATAATATGTTTTGTATTTTTAAAAAAGATTTAGTTTTCATAATTGTAATATCAGAAACAAAATGTTGTCACCTTCAAATATTTATTTATTAATATTAATTGACAATTTATATTTGTTAGGTTATTTATTTCCTTTGATATTATATATTGAGTTTTAATTTAATATGTCTATTAAATATAAGCTGTGCTCATAAGACATTAATTTAATTCTAAAAGTTTTTGAATAAAATTTTTTGAAATTAAAATAATAGGAGACTAACAGATTAAATCTGTTTTGATATTCTAATTTTGTCATATTCCTTCTATCAAGTAAAAAAACCTCTTCTTATTATTTTAAATTATTTCTGTTTACAGCTGAAGAATTTCATAAGATAAAGGTTAACAATGAAGACAAGAACACTTTCATTTCCGAATCGGCATCATATCTAGCAATTTTATTGAAATGAAGAAAATTAAACGAATATATAAACAATCTTTGGAAACACCCCCATATTCTATGTTATTATAACCGTAAGATTTTATAAATAAATGAAGAAATTTCAACAAACGGAAAATTTTTACAGATTAAGACATTCTAATACCTGAAAATATTCTAATAAATGCCGATACAGTAAAAATTAAAGAAATTCTAACAAATGTAAAAGTTAAAAAAAAAACGGAAAACTTTCTAACATCTGCTACATCAAATATTTTCTTTATTGGTTGAGATATGTAGATGATATCATTTGTTGCTTTAATGGAACATTTAGACAGCTCTGCAATTTTAATCATTTTATTAATAAAACTCATTCAAATATAAAATTCACTTTGAAAAAGGAAAATATTCTAGTATAAATTGTCTTGATCTTAAAATTTTGAGAAAAGATGATTTGTATGAATTTAGTATTTTTCGTAATCCGAGGTATACAGATATCACAATTCATCACACATCGAAACATCCAATTAATCCAGGGAATGGCTGCATATCACAGTATGATCAATGTACAGTTACGGAAAAGACAGTAGGAAACATGAAATTCAATGTTAATCTAGAGTACCAAGAGGGTCCAGTGGAGCAGTGGAAAGAATCGAAACCCCAGCGCGATACGATGACGAAACGAGGCTCTGTACTGATTTCAGCAATCAGAATCATTCGCACTTCAAACGTGGTATGCGTTAGTCCATATCGGTTGAAAATAAAGTAAATCGAAATGTTTAGTGCAGAGGGAAAAATTATGATCATAAAATGGTACTTTGGTGGTCAATCATTTCAAGAGACAATTTTATTGCTGCCTTTGAAGATGTCCTTCAAGTTCGGCCATTTCTAAAATAATTAAAAAATTCGAGAAATGTGGATGTTTACAAACGTACAGGTATTGCAAGTTTGGTAAATCACCAAAAACCATTACTTATGACGCTATGACACTAATACCTTAGTGTTTTAGTGTATAGCGGAAATAGATACTTGACAGATTTGTAGTCACTGGCATACATAAAACCAACAAGTTTTAAATGTGCGCATCTCTGCAATTTGTCAAATTTACCGAGTTTGCTTAAGTATAGAATTGTTATACAGATGTATGTTACACTGTCTCGATTTGTATTGTAACTTTCTATTACCATAGCTCACACAGCTATTGATGATATTTGGTACAGATCGGCCGAATTTTTTCATTGGAATATTTTATTTTATTTAACCAAAATGAATTTCCATCAAGTAAGAAACGATTCAATTAAAAAAATAAAATGTTTGAAAATAAGAAAGTCTAACGATTCAATATCATATCCCAACCGTTCGCAAAAAACATCATTTGACGCCTTCCATCCACACAGGGAATTTCCATAACGCCAAACTGAACGGAAATTATTTACGCCTTTCTGATAACGCAAAATCGGTCACCTGTTTCCTTGTTTGGTTTGCGTACAGGCCGTATTTCATTAATCTCCAATTTACGCAAAATCAACTGGGCCGCGATTCTTGTTTGTTTTTTTCTCGACGACGCAGCATCCGTTTTGTTGAACACAGAAAAAACAATTGCGTCAAATATGAAAATCAGGAGAGGTACGGTTGAAACAAACGGACAGTAAATTTGAAATCTTGTCATTTTAGGACGGATACGAATGATTTAATCTTTTTATTTGCTTTTTTTGAGGCAGGTTAACAATGTAGGGTATTTCGGAAGGTGAGTTTTTTAATTGAATGCAGAGAGCTTATCCAAATGCCTCAACTGCTCATGTCAGGTTTCCCGTAATAATTTTATATTCAAATACATCCTTGAAAATTACAGATAATGGTTGGTTTAATTCCCCGAAATCTCTACATATTTTAATCTGAATAAATCTCTTGAAAACATTTGCAATTAAATTTTAAATATACCTTAGATAACTCTTTATAGACATATATATTATCAACACATGTGGTGGTTGGTGATGAACTAATAAAGAATCAAAGGAAACAAACTATCGAACAAAATTATTTAAATTCATCACCTAATACAATTGTTTGGAGTATATATTAAGGAATAACAAATTCTATCGCCAAAAAATGTTCCACATAGAATTCAAAAAGAACTTTTTATTTTCTATTTTAAAAAATAGATAGCATATTCTCCAGAAAAGAGAACCTGAAAAATTCCAACCCAGGTGTCGTTAGTTAGGAGTTGAATAGAAATAATCATTAAAAAAATATATATTATACATACCATCCTCCATCCAACATTTAACGGAAAGGATTGATTTTTGCGTAACAGCATATGCAAAAATTAGGTTCTTCCACAGAATTTGAATATCAAAACAGATTTAATCTATTAGTCTCCCATAATTTTAATTGCAAAATATTTCATTCAAAAATTTTTAGAATTAAATTAATGTCTCATAAGCACCGCTTATATTCAATAGACGTATAAAATTAAAACTCAATATACAATATCAAATGGAATAAATAACCCAACAAATATAAATTGTCAATTAAAATTAATAAATAAATATTTGAAATTTTGTTTCTGATCTTACACTAATGAAAACTAATTCCCTTTCAGAAATACAAACCATAATTTTAAGGACTTCTCAGAAAATATAATTTATTTGAAATATTCAATATATTTGAATATTTAAATAAGTTATTTCAAAAATCTATCAAAACATGTATTATATCTTCAAAAAACATTTAGAATTCCGATAAGGTATTAATATAGTTCACCTCGAACACCTCCTGATATCCTCGTTTTGAACACACTTACTTTAAGATCCAAGATATTCTATGTCCGTCATAAAAATCACAGAAAGCTGTAAGGTATTATATGGTTTTCTTTAAACCACTTGATACTTCATAATGAGTTTTATTCAAACCTAAATATGATTATATATTATATAAAATAAAATAATAAAAAGAGGTTTTTTACTTGTTAGAAGAAATATTACAAAATTTAAATAACAAAACAAATTTAATCTGTTAGTCTCTCATAATTTAAAAAAAAAGGTATTATCAAAAATTAATAAACATATAAATATATATATATATAAATATATATATATATAAATATATATAATTTTGAAATTAAAATCATAGGAGATTAACAGATTAAATCTGTTTTGATATTCAAATTTTATAATATTCCTTCTATCAAGTAAAATACCTCTTCTTATTATTTTATTCCACAGAAATATGAATTCGTCCTTGAAAGTTGTAGAAGAAATAATAAAATATTCAATTCAAAATATAATATTCAATAAGTATTTCATGGTTATTGTAAATCTTCAATAGCCCTAACATTTAGAATTAAACACAATAAGAAGAACAGAAACTGACCCATTCAAGATGAATGTTTGAACAAAAACCCATATATACATATCTCTGCACGTGTTCCTATCACGTAATAACTTTGAAAATTAAAATACTGAATTTTATTTAAAAATTATAAAAAGATATTTCACTAGTCACAGAAGCACCTGAATTCTTCTTCTTGACAAAATGTCCGTATAAACAATAATCATGAAATACTTTAAAGAGCTTATATTTCGAATTGAATAATTTATCACTTCTATAGTCTTTTAGGAATTATATTACGTATATTATATGTTGTATACAATGTCATAAAAAATAGATTAATTTTATATTTGACTCCGAAATAAAAACATATGACACAAACGAAATAAATGAAAATTATTCGTTCATTTTTCATTCAATACTGAACTCAATTTATTTCAAGGACGCTTTTGGAAATTAGCGTTTAAATAAATTCTATTCTAGAATATCAACTTGAAGTTTTTATGGTGGAGTATCTATCTTAATTATACAATTATTAATTTTTGAACGAAAAACAAATAATATAATAATTACCATGATGAATTTTTCTCCAAAGTGAAACACCGTTTGTCATTACATAAAAAAATAATTTCATTCGAAAACTTTTCCAACTGATGTAGAAAAACAACAATTTTCCTTGATAAGTAGGTGTAAACTTTCACAGAAATCAACAAAAATGCGGCGTACTGTCTGTTATACAATGATGTTGCAAGGAATAATAATGTATATTAGAAGGCAAAATTCCAATATTTTTATATTTTGACTGAATTTATATTTCAACCTTGCAACAATTAATTAAAATACATTCATACTTTCATCACAGTGTCACTCAACTTTTGTATGAATATCCATGAAATTTCATTTAAAAAAACTGTCGGACTAGATTTGAATGTGAATATTTTTTCGATTATTGTATCTTCATACTTGTAAAATACAAAATGCTACTTTGTATGAAATTGAGCTCAAACATAGTAAGAATCAACAGTCTATTGTTTGGAGACTGCAGATGGTGTCGCACAGTCAAGCAAACCTCTACCTCAAGTCGAGATATTTGTGCCAAATAAAAGGAATTTCACTCTCCTTTCCATGTCGATAGGTAAACGAGTATCTTTTCAGGTGATTTGTCATCTTTGTCTCTTATTTAATATATGTAGGCATTTTCATTACACAACTTGTAAGTTTGAAAATCCATTTGTTATATTTTTTTTGTACGGTAACACTTTTCAGAGTATCTTAGGTCACAACTAATTGAAAGATACGTTTGTATTAAGCTAACAAGTTGAAGTTATGAATGAAGATCTTCATTTCTTTAACTGTGATTTGAAACGTTACATTCTAAGAATTATATTAGACGATACTGACTTTCAATGTCAATATATATATAAGATGTTTAATTACAAATCGTCTTATACACAGTCTAGAAGGTGGGATTTTTTAAACTAATTAAATAATACACATAAAAGGAACCGAATTCAGAATTATTTCTGCTCTCAACAAGAAATATAATATATATATATATATATATATATATATATATATATAAATAATAATTACAACATTAAAATTGTATTACAATATATATTATTGAAATGAAGTATTTTTGTCTACGAAAAGACTTTTTTCACATTATGACATAAAACGTCTAACAGATGTATAAATACAACATATATAATTTATGTAGATAAAAATTAAAAATATTAAAATTATATATAAATTAGATAGAATAAAAAATATTTGAACCAGAACTAACATATGGCAAATTTTTTTCCACCTTCAAAAAAACGAGTCTCGTTAGATATGTGCTGAATTCAGATTCAAATAAATTCAGAAAATCTTAGACTTTCCAGACCGGAAATGGATAAACTCAAACGTGTCTAGCGCATTGGAGACACTAGAATATGTTCAAATTCATATAAACACGTGTACTCCGAAACAGAAAAAAAACATAAACAGGTGCAATTTTTTCCAAACAGTGCCCTAAATAAATATAAAATAATAATAACAAATAAA
Organism: Megalocaria dilatata; assembly: GCA_034642435.1. NCBI lineage: Eukaryota > Metazoa > Arthropoda > Insecta > Coleoptera > Coccinellidae > Megalocaria > Megalocaria dilatata. The sequence goes on along the minus strand of CM067859.1, from coordinate 39,658,901 downwards.
ATGAAATAAAAATAACCAGAATTTTAAAAATGATACATAATCAAGAAATTGTTTGTACTTTGACTTTATATATGTGAAATTTATCCATAATTTACAAAATTAATCAATGTTTGAGTCGTAGAAGCTATTTGGATAAAATTTAATTAAGAATCATTTCTGAATAAGATTCTATGCAGAGCATCTTATAACAGAAAAATATTATTTTGATGACCGTTTCGAGATTTACAATAATAATAAAGGCCTGAATTTGTACTTCTTAGGAAGTTTTGAAATAATTAACCAATTCTGAAAATGCAGTGAATGACCAGAATAATCGAGTTCACCTCTATCGGATGTATTCACGTAGAAATCTAGTTGTTGAAAACTTTGTTGTACCCTTATTGTTTGAAAGCATTGGAAGAGGCTACAATGTAGCGAAACACGTCATGGGTTCAATTCATAATAATAAATAAATAGAAATCCACATATATGTTGTACTATTTCATTCCATTCATTCACAATGGATTTCTATCAAGTAAAGGCCAATCATTTCGAAATTAGTTTTGAAAGGGATTTAACTAACCGAAATAAACAGAATTTCATAAGAATGGGGTATTGATTAAAAAAAATATGAAAAAGATATAAACATTCAAAGTTGCCATTAAACTCCCTTAATTTTCGCAATAAATTTGGGTATTTCATGAAGTATTATAATATAAATATTATATTGTATTTGTTTTTATGCTTTTGTCATTTTTCGTAAATTCAACATGATATAATACAATTTTGAGGATATATCTAGGTGAGCATATAACGGAAGTGGCTGAACTAGGAAAATAAATTACCGAATTGTTCGAGCATAAAGTTACCAAAATTTGTTATCTTTTCACCCATATTATCCGAAATTCCACAATATTCAAGGCCGTATTAGGTTCAATCTTATAAGTGAATTTTTTATTTTATTATTTTGCAACTGTTATATAGTAGATGGTATAACTTAAGACTCTTCTATAAAAGTGGACCAAATGAGGCTCGAGCAATACTGAATCAGCAAGACCATAATTATAATATATAATTATTCAGAATTTGAATATCAAAACAGATTCAATCTGTCAGTATTCTACAATTTTAATTCCAAAAATTTAAAATAAAAACTTAGAATTAAATCAATGTCTTATAAGCAATTGAATTAACTTATTTGAATATTTAAATATATTAAATATTTCAAATGAATTATATTTTCTGAGAAGTCCTTATAATTATGTTTTGTATTTTTGAAAAGGAATTATTTTTCATAATTGTAAGATCAGAAACAATATTTTGTCTCCTTCAAATATTTATTTATTAATTTTAAATAACAATTTATATTTGTTGGTTTATTTATTCCATTTGATATTGTATATTAAAATTTGATTTTATACGTCTATTAAATGTAAGCCGTGCTTATAAGACATTAATTTTCATGAAAAAATATTTTCTTGAGATTAAAATTGTAGAAGACTGACAGATTTAATCTGTTTCGATATTAAAATTTTGTTTTATTCCTTCTATCAAGTAAAAACCCTTTTCCTATTTTATATAATTATTCTACTAGCATATTAATAAAACTTTCAATTTTCATTAAACCTGTTAATTTGCAAGATTTATACAAATGATTTTTTTGAGATGGTTCACTTGGATGAGACCTGTAAACAATCACATTTCGATTGATGGATAGTGTTTCCTTGAAATAGCTGTATCATCATATTTCTATCTATTCGATTTTTAAATCGGATCGCAAAAAGAATAACAACAATGCTATCGGGTCTATAATTTCAAAGCAAACATTTGTTTTACACAACTGTTATTGAAGAAAACCAGGAATATCCTTGGTTTAACAAAATAAAACGTGATTGGGTAATCACATACGCGTTTTCGTTTCGTATTGAAAAATATTCACGGTCAAGAATAATACTCAGGTGTACTTGTATGCTTTATAAAAATAGTTAACAGGTGAATTTAGCACTTTTTTTAATGGAGCATCCTTACATAGAATAATATTCTTCCAAAGCTTATTTAAATGAAACCGAATAATGACGAAATTATGTTACTACTATTAGGTTTCAAATATCTCTTCCCATCGACGTCATAATTTAGGAATTGCTTCATCAAAAAAATCAGAGCTCACTTTTCCAGGGGCGGTGTAAAAGTATATTTAAATGAGTCTCTAATTGCTTTATGAGTTAATTTATCTAGTGAAACCTTCTGAGAATTACAGAAGAGATTTTTTATTCACGTTATGAAAAACAATTCAGATGCTTCTGTATTTTCTGACATGTCTTTTGACAACCATTAAATATATAGCTTATATTTTGAATTAAGTATCATCATTTCTGTGGCCTTTTTGGGTTTTTACACCAATGAAGACATTTTGGTGAAACGATAGCACGCTGTTTCCTGGAACAAGCGTGCAAAAAGAACAATTTAAATATTTATTCAAAATGTAGTTAGAACCTAGAAGCAGAGAATAAACAATTTCAATAAATTAAATGACTTGAAAACAACGCAACTGATTAAGATGTAAATTAACTGCAAAATAAGATAAATAGTTTTTTTCAACAAAAATAGACGTTACCGTCCTGAAATTTCAATATCAGAATAGAAATAGTTTTCCAAAGATATTATATCAACTTAATATTCATAATTTTGCAAAGGTTGCATAAAATTATGTGCCTAAAATTGAAATAATTATCAACCTTCATTAAATAAAGACCATGTAAATTTATAATTATCAATATTAGTTTGGGCCTCTGAAAAATATAGTTACGGAAGTCACAACACATTATTTAAACCAACATTTTTCCATTCAAGTGACCTTTTTTAGGATTTTATACTTAACATTCTTGAAAAAGTAATCAATTTTCGCGAAATTCAAATGAATTAAGATGCTGCCAATTTTGCACAAACGTTAATCATTTTATGACACAATAAAAACCTAAAAGTTTCGATAATTTTTTTGAGCAATAATTAACTTAAATTGTAAATCTCACTTTTCCGCTTTAGAGTGAATTATTTGGTTGAAAAACTTCAAGTTGACTGGAAAATTGGCACAGGGAATGTAAAAAAAATTTGTTCGATTTGTGTTGATTTTGGTTTATCATTTAATAAAATAATAAACCGAAATCGATTGATTTTTTAGACACTGAAGTCGATTTATTCAGGAAAGTGTTTACTCGAACTGTTTATAACTTTTGGTTGACTGGGCATGCATCCAAAATTATATTTGTCGTAGATAGGAGCTGCGACCAAATTAAATCACACAAGTAGACATTCATTATACAAGTACGATTTGTTTATCGAAAAGTCGACCTATCTTCTAAGGCAATTCCCGAAAGATATATTATGACGATATCAAAGGATTAACTTTACGATTTGATATGATGACGATATGGAGTGTATATTAAAATAAACATTTTATCATTTAGATATGATTATCTCTATAGCTACTGCTAACATCAGAGATATATCGGGTGTTTTTTTTAGAGTAATAGAACTCTAAATTGAAATAAAACACATTTAAATAAAGATTGAAGCCAAATTTTTTTTTATTTGAAAGATATGAATGACATTTATGTTTTAAAAATAATTTCCGGCATATGTCCACCACGACTAGCTCTGAGGAACCGCATTCGACCGGAACAATTTTAGACCACTTTTTCGAGTAATTCGGGGCTTCTTTCAACAATAACACGAGTTATGTTGGCTTCCAAAGTGTCTATTGTTTCTGGTTTATCAGCATAAACCAATTGACTTGACATAACCCCAAAGAAAATAATCCAGTGGAGTTATGTCGCATGATCTTGGAGGCCAATTAATTAGACCATTTCTCGAAATAAGTTATCGCCAAATCTTTCTTTCAATAAATCAAAATTTTAATATCAAAACAGATTTAATCTGTCAGTCTTTTACAATTTTAATTTCAAAAAAATTTCATTCAGAAAACTTTGAGAATTAAATGTCTACATAAGCACCGCTTATATTTAATATGCGTATACAATGAAAACTGAATATACAATATCAAATGGAATAAATAAACCAACAAATATAAATTGTCAATTAAAATTAATAAATAGATATTTGAAGGAGACAAAATTTTGTTTCTGATCTTATCATTATGAACACCAAATCCTTTTCAAAAACATAAAACACAACTTAAGGACTCCTCAAAAAATATAATCTATTTGAAATATTCAATATATTTAAATATTCAAAAATCTCTCAAAACAAGCAATATATCTTCAAAAAAGAATTAGACTTCCAATAATCTCTTCATCGGCCCTAAATCATATTTAAAAGAATCAAATTCAACTAACAATCAGTATATCTTACCTCAGAGTGGTAACCGGATTGGAATTGCTTAAACAGACTTACTTTAAAAAACCGAGATATTCAATGTTCATATTTGATTGATTCGATCTTTACTTGGTGGAAACTCATTTTAATTGAAAAAATGTACATGAGACAGTAATTTATTTCCACAAAAATGTTTGTACTACTACAACAATTGTTTCACCACGACGTGGCTTCTTCAGGTATTACATTGTACTGTCTGATGATATTCAGTGTAACCGAGTTTAAATACATTTTTAGGTACGTGACCAAATAATGGAAGCACAAGTCATAAAAACTCTAGGTGTTTATTGGAGTTTTCCGCTAAAAATGCGATTAAGGAAAAATATTCACTAATGGAGACTTATCAACATCTGTCTGTTCATTCAAAAGGATTTTACGGGCATTATACCTGTTGATTTCAAGAAATTCTAAAAGTGTTAATCTAGAACTTTTGCTTTCAACGTGGATAATTTCATAATTATTGTTGAAATTATGCCTGAATTCCTTAAGATGATTAGCATATGTCGAATGTACAGAATTGGATATATAACACCTTTGGTATTCTTGAACACGTTTCTTGAATGATCTACCAGTCTGGCCAATGTATACTAAAGGGCAATCTTTGCAAGTCAACTTGTAGACTCCGGATTTATTTTCTATATTTGTTCGATCTTTATTGTTTTTTATGTAGGTACTAAGGTTATTAATTGTCTTAAAAGCCACGTTATAATTGAAACAACTTTCGAAATATTTAGCAATATTTTCAGATAATCCATTGACATAAGATAACGAAAAATATTTCTGTGTATTGTCCTCTTTTATGATTGGGTACATGTAGACATTAATTTAATTCTAAAAGTTTTTTGAATAACATTTTTTTGAAATTAAAATCGTAGAAGACTGACAGATTAAATCTGTTTTGATATTCAAATTTTGTTATATCCCTTCTATCAAGTAAAAAGCCTTTTTCTATTTTATTCTATACATAATATATAATTATATTTAGGCTTGAATAAAATCTCATTATGGAATATCAATGGTTTAAAGAGAACCTTATAATACCTTACAGTTTTCTGTGATTTTTGTGACGAATAAAGAATATCTTGATTTTTTAATTAATTTATTTGAATATTCAAATATATTAAATATTTCAAATAAATTATATTTTTTAAGAAGTCCTAAGTTGTGTTTTATGTATTTGAGGAGGAATTGGTGTTCATAATGGTAAGATCAGAAACCAAATTTTGTCTCCTTCAAATATTCATTTATTTATTTTAATTGACAATTTATATTTATTGGTTTATTTATTCATTTGATATTGTATATTGAGTTTTGATTGTAGAAGTCTATTAAATATAAGCGGTGCTAATGTAGAGATTAATTTAATTCTAAAATTTTTTTGAATAACATTTTTTTAAATTAAAATCGTAGAAGACTGACAGATTAAATCTGTTTTGATATTCAAATTCTGTTATATCCCTTCAAGTTAAAAGCCTTCTTTTATTTTATTAAATAAATCAATTGTTAGGTAGCACCATCTTGTTGGAACCAAAACAGTTCGATACCTTTCAAACTTTTGAAACAAATCATCATTGATAATCGATCTGTAACGAGCACCATTCACTGTAACATTAGCTCCAGTATCGTTTTTAAAGAAATATGGACCGATGATGTCTCCAGCGTGTAAAGCACACCATACAGTGCATTTTTCAGGATGCAATGGAACCTGCAGAACTTCTTGAGGATTGTTTTCACTCCATATATGGCAATTTTGCTTATTTACATAGCCGTTCAACCAAAAATGAGCTTCATCACTAAAAACAATTTTACGATAAAAAAGTGGATCAACTTCAAGCTGTTCTAGGACCCAATCAGCAAACAAACGACGCTTATTATGGTCAAGTGGCTTTAGTTCTTGAACCAGTTGGATCTTGTATGGGTGTAGACCAAGATCTTTACGCAAAATTTTCCATGTGGTGGATGCACAGAGTCCAACTTGTTGTGAACGTCGACGAATAGACAAATCTGGATCATCATTAACACTACTACTTACAACAGCAATATTTTCTTCTATACGTATAGTTCTTTGTCTTGTTGTGGTTGTTGTATCCAATAGAGAAAATGTTGTCCGAAATCCATCGATAGTTCGACGAATAAGCTGCTCTGATGGACGATTATGTAATCCATAAATTTCACGAAGTGCTCTATAAATTAGGCGAATAGAACACTGATTTTGAAAATAAATTTCAACAATTTGTAAACGTTGTTGAGGCGTGAGTCTTTCCATGATAATTTGTCAATGCTTACTGAACAGAAATGTCAAAACAACATGGCTTCCACCTTCTGTCAAATCATAGTTATCCCTATCGAAAGTTCTATCACTCTAAAAAAAAAACACCCGATAGCTATATTGGTCAAACTTTGATAGGTAATTTTGGTCAATACACTATATTTTCTTTTATCTCTTTTCAGTGCCCTGTAATGTTAGATGATTTGATATATCTACCAGAGAAAAGTATTTTGTCGAAGACATTTTTATTTAAACTAGTTTTTAAAAAGTTTCGATACGTTTGTTGAATTGAAATTTGTAGAGGTTTGACAGAATTATTCAAAATATTATATCAACTATCAACAATTGAACATCGGAGGATATAGAGTTCACATTCGAGTTGCATCTCCAAAGTAATAAATTAATTGAGATATTTCTAGATAATAAACAGCAAGCAACAATTAGCAAGTTAATACAAACTATTGCGTACTTCCCAAAGGTTTGAAACTTTGACGACATCAACGGTATTGTTATTTATTGAACTCGCGTCAACTTGAACTTTATTAAAGGTTCGCGTCAATATCGTCACAAGTTTTTAATTATGCAGGAATTATTATTGAAGACGCTGTTTGTTTACGCTCAAATACTACGAACAAATTGGTTCACATTTTATCTAACTTGCATAATTTACCGCGGTTTTATTACAATAATTGGTACCGGTGAAAGAAAATAAATATTTCCTCATTCCATACAATTCTCGGACATCAATAGAATATTTCTTTGGGAAATCTTCATATTTGTGAAACGTTTTCAAACACTACGTGATACCATTAGGCATTGTTTTTTCAAGAATGCAATAATCACGTGTTTTTTATCATTTATGGGGAACAAACTTATTGAATAAAGCGTGAACCTATTCAAATTATATTACCAGTATTCTTAATAAAACGTTGGTTTCTTTTCAATGATGAAAAATTTTATATTGAAATAAAACACACAAGGAGGTTTTTTATATCCAATTTTATGACATTAATATTTGAACGTGAGTTTGAGCATATTACTGCATCGAATGATGGGTATGTTGTGTAATCTAGCAGTCAATTTTTACACACTCACAGTAAATTACAGGATCTATCGGGTGTTTTTTTTAGAGTGATAGAACTTTCGATAGGGATAACTGTGATTTGATAGAAGGTAGAAGCCATGTTGTTTCGACATTTCTGTTCAGTAAGCATTGACAAATTATCATGGAAATACTCAAGCCGCAAAAACGTTTACAAATTGTTGAAATTTATTTTCAAAATCAGTGTTCTATTCGCCAAACTCATAGAGCACTTCGTGAAATTTATGGTTTACATAATCGTTCATCAGAGCAGCTTATTCGTTGAAATATCGATAGATTTCGGACAACGTTTTCTCTATTCGATGCAACAATAACAACAAGAACTGTACGTACAGAAGAAAATATCGCTGCTGTAAGTCATAGTATTAATATGATCCAGATTTGTCTATTCGTCGACGTTCACAACAAGTTGGACTCTGTGCATCCACCACATGGAAAAATTTGCGTAAAGATCTTGGTCTACATCCATACAAGATCCAACTGGTTCAAGAACTAAGGCCACTTGACCATATTAAGGGTCGTTCGTTTGCTGATAGAACAGCTTGAAGTTGATCCACTTTTTTATCGTAAAATTGTATTTAGTGATGAAGCTCATTTCTGGTTGAACGACTAAGTAAACAAGCAAAATTGCCGTATATGGAGTGAAAACAATCCTCAAGAAGTTCTGCAAGTTCCATTGCATTCTGAAAAATGCACTGTATGGTGTGCTTTACACGCTGGAAGCATCATCGGTCCATATTTCTTTAAAAACGATGCTGGACCTAATGTTACAGTGAATGGCGCTCGTTACAGATCGATTATCGATGATTATTTGTTTCAAAATTTGAATGGTATCCTCCCAGAAGTGTTTTGGTTCCAACAAGATGGTGAATCACCTCATGCTGCTACCGTAACAATTGATTATTGAAAGAAAGATTTGAAGGTAACATTATTTCGAGAAATGGTCCAATTAATTGGCCTCCAAGATGATGCGACATAACTATACTGGATTATTTTTTTGGGGTTATGTCAAGTCATTGGTTTATGCTGATAAACCAAAAACAATAGACGCTTTGGAAGCTAACATAACTCGTGTTATTGATGAAATAAGGCCCGAATTACTCCATGGAGACTGTCACTTCTCTTCTATTGTCTTATTGGTGTATAGCTTTTTGGTGTAAAAGTGTTGAATCACATATGGTTCGATTACTTCCTAAATGTAGCGCCAGGCTGTCTCTAATGAAAACTAGTAGTGATCTCTACAATATGCAATAGAGCCATTCGATAACGCTTACGAACATGGCGCTCTCTATCAAATTGTACATCATATCTTTCACCACGTTAACTTCTCATCCTTATACATCATGCATTCCCAGACAAGCCTCAACCTCAACCCCGTCACTCAAATTCTAGTCTTTTCTTACACTAGAGCAGACTAGAGGTTATGTCGATGTTCAGCTGTGAGAGTCTAGTGTGGACCATAAGCGGTCGTATTCGACCGCTCAGTGGTCACCAGCTGCTTATTCTGCTGTCTGCGCAGTACTGTTATTTCTTGACTTGTTCTCACTACTAGCCTACATTGGAGACAGAGCTAAATAATTACTGTGCTACCAGTACTAAACTTTGCCTTTCTGACTCATTGCGTTTTCACAGCAAATAGCTGCGTTTCAATTTGTGTGCATATTCCACTATAAGACTTACTACTTACTGACCATTTAATGAGAAATCTCAAAAACCATTAAAAAAAGATCTGAAAAATCCAACACTGTCCAAGCGTAAACTATGCATCTGCACTGGCCTGTAACTGTCTAGTTGCGTTAGAATGGAGCGAGTGTCAGCCCAGTAACTGCCCTGGTAGGCGTGGAAGAAGGTTAGTGAAACCAAAATATCTTGAAGTAGCTGACCGACAGTAACTGGCTCAACTTTGTTCTCACGGGCCCAGTAGCTATCTGACAGTAACTGTCCTTCACTGCCCGCAAGCTACTATCCCTGTGTAAACCAGGCTTAGGTCTCAATCGGCGATCTTAGCGCTGTAAAGTTCCTCTGGTGCCTTTTTTATATTATTCAGTAAATCTGTAAATTCCTGAATTCGATTATTTTCAACTATCATATAGATGGACACTCAAGGTCCTTTAAATTTTTCCAGACTTGATTATCCTAGATGTAATTACGTCGCTGCAGAGTTCTGTTGCACTCAGTGTATTACAATTCTTGCAACCTGAAACCCATGAAGGAAAAGGCTAATTTGCTTAGTGTAATTTGAAGAATTTCGAGAGCTTGAACTTTAGAATATTCTAGAACAGCTTGAAACCTTCAAGTCAAGAAATAATTACCGAAAAATGAACTGGGAACATCATTTTTTCAAACCAATGTCTACATAAATGACCCTCATAACTAACAGTACTCAGTTATAACATATAGTCGTTCTTCATTGCTTGACCGTATAAAAAAAATTCCAAGGTTGATTTCGACAAAACATTAAGTATATATGCAGAATAAAACACGATCGGTGTAAGAACCTGATCCGCCCGACATATAAATTCAACCGGTGTGTGGCACAAGTTGAGAAAGACATTATCTACCTTGATATTCGCCCAGCTCAACAACATTTCATTTTGTTCATATTAAATGTTGATTTTTACCTCACATCGCATCGAAAATGCTCTGAAAGACGGAAGTCGAACAATGGGAAATTTCAGACATAGGTGGAGTGATTCTTAGAATAAATTCTACATTTATAAACACAGATCAAGAAAATTTATTTCGAGTGACCTCACCTAATATAATCATTTCGATGTGATTCGGAAGTAACTTGAGACAGGATGAAGGGTGTTAAGTGAATACGATCGGGAATTGGGTTTTAACTTACCTATAAAGTGGATAAAGATCTTGAAAATAGAATAATTCCTTATGTTCCGTCTTATTAGAGGCGGCCCTGTCGTTCGACGTTATTTTGTCATCGATATTTAGGTCTTTCACGCTGATATTTCGTTCTAGCAGTTTTGAGAATTGTCGTTCGAACTGTTTACACTTCAGATTATTTGTTTTCTAATAATTATATATGGCCTTACAAAACATAGAAAGTCTTTTAGAGAATTTGATTTAGTCATGCCTGTTAATTTCACATGACACAGCATTCGGAATTATAAACTGATTCTATTCTTCTTTATTTGCATTAATTCCCTAATTTTTTCTATAACCAATAAGAAGTTTTATTTCGTTTTTATTTCGTTCATTCAGTCCACCTCCAAATGGACCTTCCAATCAATTTCGTTTATTTTCCTCTTTCTGTCAGAAAAGATACATCGAGCTCCTCTAACGTTCAGTCTTTGAAAAGACTGTAAAATTATTATTTTAGTAATAGTCAAACTTGTCGCATGTAGCCTTTGCTACATGATGCACTATCATTCGGATAGTCAAATTTGTCGTACGTAGCTTGTGATATTTCGGTCCAAGCTATCGCGGTTATTATTGTTGATATAGTAATCCAGTCGATTGCCAAAGTATTGGGGAATTCATTACATTTGTTTTTAGTGTAATAATCATACCTTTTGACTTGGTTCATATACAATAAACCAAGAATTATAGTTCTTTGTTATCATAATGTATTAAGAGTGGTTTACTTTAATTCCTCACAATCTTCGTTAGTTTATCTTATTGGATAAACAAAGCTACTTTATCATCGAGATAACTACATACAAACTCTTCGCTTAACTACGTCAAAATACAGTCCACTAAAACAGTCGAACTAAATCATCGAGATTAATTAAATTGCAATTGTCTGTTATTTCAAAATACTGAAATAATAGGCCAAATACTGCGGTAAACTAACCGTGGTACTTTACACCCTATAAAACGAGAAATGAAGATTACCCGAAACACAATAAACAATATACCAAGAACAGGCTAAATATAAATATTTGAAAACGTATAACTGATTGCAGAAAAAACATGAATATTAATGAAAGAAACCAAAGATTATTGGGTGAAGCTATATATAGCTTCGAAGAATATATGATCAGAATATGATATATTGATTTCTTTTTGTGATAATATTTTACTTAATTTTTATTTTCCATTGTTGGTTAAATTCGATTTGAAATGAAGAACTGTTATTATTGTTATCTACGAAGAAGGCCGAAGACACAGAGCAAGGTTCTCTGGACGCCTCAGAGGAACTACACAGCAGAAAGGACGCCAATTTAGACGTACGTCTCTTAGAGACAACATCACCAAAGTAAGGCAAAGTAGTTTAAAGAGCATGATATTATATATTGCTGAATACTAATATTATATATTGCTGAATACTAACCTTTGATCTTTTCTTTTATCGTCCTCACTGAATGCTAATTATCATAACTGAACATGAACATCAGGTAAAAAAGGAAGATGGAACAAAAAATAGAATCAGGTGATATTTAATGAAGAATCACGCTTCTGTCTGTGGATGCATGATGGTCAAATAAGAGTGAGAAGGCGACTTGATGACGTGAGCCACAATTCAACAAAAAGCGTCATGTGGACCACAAAGTGAACGTTTTCGCATTACATATGGTAGCAGATTACCACGTGTTTTTATTGAAGGTTTCATTATAGGCCGACGCCTCATTCAGGAAGAAATCAAACCATATGAGATTCCACTTTCACAATATTCAAAACGCTGTTTCAACCAGAAGATTCCAGATCGCATGTTGCCAGAGAAATGATAACATTCATGGACCGACATCACATAAACTGTTTACTTTGGTCTTTAAGATGACCTGATCATCTGATTGATGTCTCCTAGAATTCTCTCAGGCCCATATAAATTTGTGAGTTTAGTTTCGAGATAAGTCTCACAAATCTATATCTCGATTGGGCACATACAAGAAAATAAAGCCAAGGCGTATCAATGAGTGCCTAAGTAATCATGGGTGACCACACTATTGAACCAGTTTTTTTGCAGCAAGTTGTCGAATGAAGCCCAAATTCTAATCATTCAGTAAGAGGCATCCAACAAATTTTAATCAAAAATTATTTTTACCGGATAGACAAAGGCGGTTTTGTCAGTCAGTATATTAAATAAGAGTAATTAATCTAAAACATCTGAATTCGATAAATCCTAGTAGGCTATTTCCCGATAATAGAAGTTTATAGTTTCTCACATGCATTTCGGATCAAAATATCAAACTAAATGATGTTCAACATTTCTGTCGCCATAAATTGGTCCTTCAGCCTTATGTGCAGCGTTGCGTTTCGAGTGCAGATTCTGCCATAGAAAAAACACACATAGATTCCTGTCACCCGGAATGACACGGTTACGGCACATTCACGCAAAAAAAACGAGACAAGTCAATTTATGATTGAAAGGGGACACATTTGGATGTAAAATTTGAACACTTCATGTTCTGCAGATAGCACTTTCAAATTTCGGATAGAATCGGGTCGTGACAATTGGCAACTTCGAATTCTATGTACAGTCAGTCGTACGTAACTTCATTAAAACTTCAGGGAAAAACTATTTTGTTCATTTCTGTTCGAGAATTGTTTGATTCTCCAATGATAAATAGTTAAATAGTATTTAAGTAAAATTTTTAATTTAGGTCTTCCAGTCTGCGCTAAATTCAGTACATTTAAACAGGGTATCCGGATTTAACGTTCATATATTTCAGGGGGTGATTCTAGAGGTCAAAATATGAATAAAACTTCGTATCAACTTAAGGACGTTTCTTCAACATGATCACACAAATTCAATAAACTAGCGATATCTTCGTCAAAATTTGGTGGATTCAAAAGAAATTCAGTATATGGAGGTTTTTGGATGAACTGAATCGTCTGGTGATTAAGAAACTCACTAATTCTTATAAGTCTTTCATAAAATTACTTCAAATTTTTGACTGAGTGATCAAATTGAAATTTTAATCGAAGAAACAGACTCTTCATACATTTTTGAAGAAAAAAGGTACTCGTTGAAAGCGTTACGTAGCACCATTCTAGAGAAATGAACTCCAAACTTGCATGTGGGTTTTCGTCGGCCCAAACGTGAATATTATGAAAATTGACTACACCATCTCTCGTGAATCTGGCTTTGTAAGTGAATAAAATATTGTTCCCGAAGTCAGCATTCAGTCTTAACTGCTCTGTTAACTAATAACAAAATTCCAATCTTGCTGGGAAGTCTTCCAATTTCAAGGCTTGAACCTCTTTCAGGTGATATGGAAAGAGTACTTGCTCATGGAGAACTTCCCACACCGTGCTCTTCAGAATGCTTTTTTGTACCGAAATTCGTCGCATACTAATATTTGGATTTGCTGCTGCAACTTCCGAAACGGATTCTTCATTTTAAACAGTACAGGTAGAACGATCTTTAACACAATTTTAATATTAAAACAAATTGAAATTTCAAAAAAATTTTTATTCAAAAACTTTTAGAAATAAATTTATGTCTAACAAGCACCGCTTACATTTAATAGACGTATATAATCAAAACTCAATATATAATGTCAAATGGAATAAATAACCCAACAGATATACGAAAGTAATTAAAATTAATAAATAAATATTTAAAGGAGACAAAATTTTGTTTCTGGTCTTACCTTTAAGAACACCAATTGCCTTTTAAAAACATGAACACACTTAAAGGACTTCTCAAAGAATATAATTTATCTGAAATATTTAATATATTTAAATATTCGAATAAATTATTTCAAAAATCTCTAAAAAAATGTGCACTATATCTTCAAAAAACAAATATAATTCTAGACAATCCCGTCTTCAGTCCTCTTTTAATATTCCAAATATCAAAATCAAAAACATAACCTATATCACTCACGTGTTAAAAGACTTCAGCTTCGAAATACAGATCAACTATATAATTCAAGATTGACATATGTTCTAACAAAATCAAAGAATTATATAGTTGTCTGTATTTCGAAGCTTAAGTCTTTTAACACGTGAGTGATATAGGTTATGTTTTTGATTTTGATATTTGGAATATTAAAAGAGGACTGAAGACGGGATTGTCTAGAATTATATTTGTTTTTGAAGATATAGTGCACATTTTTTTAGAGATTTTTGAAATAATTTATTCGAATATTTAAATATATTGAATATTTCAAATAAATTATATTCTTCGAGAAGTCCTTTAAGTGTGTTCATGTTTTTAAAAGGCAATTGGTGTTCTTAAAGGTAAGACCAGAAACAAAAAAAAAATTTGTCTCCTTTAAATATTTATTTATTAATTTTAATTTCTTTCGTATATCTGTTGGGTTATTTATTCCATTTGACATTATATATTGAGTTTTGATTATATACGTCTATTAAATGTAAGCGGTGCTTGTTAGACATAAATTTATTTCTAGAAGTTTTTGAATAAAAATTTTTTTGAAATTAAAATTGTAGAAGATAAACATATTTCAATTTGTTTTAATATTCAAATTTTGTTATATTTCTTCTATCAAGTAAAAGGCCTTTCTATTTTATTTTATTTTGATCTTTAACACATTCAGATTTGGAAGGGATAAAAGTGCCCTTTTCGCATAATCTCTGGAGGAGGTTCGCAAACGTTTTCTCTCAAGAAAGGACTTATTCAGGAAACGCTTCTTCATAGAATCGTCTGGCAGCACGCGAGTTTCCATCAGCTTTTCCATACATATAATGCCTTTCAGCCATTTCTTGATTTGAATATGGAACCATTTTTATCAATTCAGGCTATTTCCTAGATACAGGAATGTACAAGGAGTCTACTCAATTTTCGAGATAAGCAGTTCGTGGCTCAGTTAGAATGCATATCATCACAAAATCACTTTTTTCTCGAGATTGGTATCCCGTTACGCTTTCAACGAAGGGTCCCTTTTTTCTTCAAAAATCTATAAGAAGTCTCCTTCTTCGATTAAAATTTCAATTTGATCACTCAGTCGAAAATAAGAAGCAATTTTATGAAGGACCGCCCCTATTATCTCTGCCACTGATGAGAATCAGTAAGTTTTTTAATCACCAGACGATTCAGTTCATTCAAAAACCTCCATGAACTAAATTTCATTTGAATCTAGCAGATTTTGACGATGATATCGTTAGTTTATTGCATTTTGGTGGTAATGTTGAAGTTCTAGCGCCCATAGGGTGCATTTTAGGAGTTGACATGACATTTTCTTCATATTTTGACCTCTAGAATCACTTCTTGAAATAAATGAACGTTAAATCCGGACACCCTGCATTTCAGTCAACCATGTTATCCTTCAAATGTTATTCTGATGCTAAGTTTCGCTATTCAAGTTTAACAAACGTCCTGATGAACCGGAAACATTAAACAAAAATTAGCTATTACACTATTAACTATTAGGAGTACAAATAAGTTTCCGCCGTTTTTTAACACAAATTAAATATGAATCATTCCTAATGATTTTAAACGATCTGAGACTGCTTGCTGAGTGACTTCTAATGTTAGAGCAAGTTCTTTTTGTGTTTGAGATGAATCTTCCTCCAATAATTCCTCCAATTCTGCATCCTCGTAAATTTTTGGCCTTCCACTGCGATCTTTGTCTTCTACGTCGAAATCACCGTTTTTAAACTTTTGAAACCACTCTCGACACGTTCTCTCACTCAAAGCACCCTCACCATATGCTTCTACGAGCAATTGATGCGCCTCAGCAGCAGATTTCTTTAAATTAAAGAAGTAAACTAATATTTCCCGCAAATGGTGCTTACTTGGCTCAAATTTTGACATTTTCAACTTATAAAAATTATATTTTACCAATATAAAATCAATGATATTAATAGGTTATGTTGTTCTCGAATGTCCAAACTATTTTTTAAGCCGATTATCATCTGCGAAAGCTAACCGAAAGTCCGTGCCGCGTCATCTACAATAAAACGGCGGAAACTTATTTGTACTCCTAATAGCAAATTGAAGAAGATAATCTCAATTATTCAAATGAATTCGAATCTGTCAACAATATCGGAACTTAGGTTATATTATTATTTATTCACCACCACATAATAGGAAGCTGATCGCTTAGTGGCCCTCAATATTGATCATTACTTGCGCCACAAGAAACACACTTATATAAAATAATATTATTTTAATGTCCACTTATTTATTATAAATACAACAAATGTCTTACTGAGCACAACATTTTATCAAGTGTATTTAAATGTATTATACAAATATATTGGAAATGATAATCTATCAAGAAAAGGTCTCTTAAACCAAACGGGAAACATCATCATTAATTGGAATTTAATTATTTCAAAATAATAAAAAGAGGTTTTTTCTTGATAGAAGGATTATTACAAAATTTTAAATATCATGCAGATTTATTCTGTTAACCTTTTTTTTTAAGTTCACTTTATTCTAATGTTTGTCCAGTAAAGAGCATTTAGTTGGTTTGGTAAGATATTTTTTATTTTATTATTTTTAAATACGAAGTTGAGCTGATGAGTTACCGTTTTAATAATTCAAATTTTTTTTAAATATGTTCTACATGTTTTAGGAATTTTTTAATGGAACTTATTTTGAGCAAGTTGTTTTTGAAGAAGGTCTTGAGGTTATGTTTTGCATTTTTGGAAAGAAATTTAGTTATCATAAAACAAGGAACGAAACAAGATTTTGTACTCTTCAAATATTTATTCAATAATGTTCAGTTGACAATTTATATTTCTTTGAATTTCTTTCATTCCCTTTGGTACTGTGTAATAAGAATTTATTCTTCATTCTGTCAAGAAAGTACCGGGAATTATCGATTTAAATCTGGAGGGGCAATGAGGCAGGTAAAAATTTTTTTTCCTAGGTTGGTACCACTGTCCTTAATTACTATGCCAAGCTTGAGCGGGATCTGTCAACTAGTGTGTTTGCAACAGCTGATTAAGTCAGTCGCTGTCAGAGTGCGTGCCGATTTTTACTATGGGTGATTACGTTAAGCAAAGAAATTGTTTAAAGTTTTGTGTTGCAAATGAATTTTCGTGTGCCGATGCATTGAAAATGTTGCAAAAGGCCTTTGGTGATAATGCTCTATCGAAAACTCGTGCATATCAGTGGTACAGAGCCTTCAAGGATCGAAGATAACGTCGAAGATAACGATCGAAGATAACGTCGATAAAATTAAGGAAAGGGTGCAAGAAAACCGTCGTACCAGCTTGAGAGAGATAGCACATGATCTTAAGATATCCCACGAGTCCGCACGTACGATTTTGATTGATATTTTGGGCATGAGAAAGGTGGCCGCACGACTCGTACCGAAAGACCTGAATTTTCTTCAAAAACGTCATCGCGAACAGTTTGCTTCAGACATGCTGGGTCGCTGTAATTCCGATTCTACATTCATGGAACGCATTATAACTGGTGATGAGACTTGGGTCTACGAGTACGATATGCAAACAAGCCAGCAATCATCGGAATGGGTGGCAAAAAATGAGCCGAAACAGAAAAAACCACGCCAAAGCCGCTCGAAAATGAAGTTGATGCTCATTGTTTTCTTTGATATCCGTGGCGTGGTGCACTACGAATTCGTTCCAGAAGGTCAGACGGTAAACAAGGAGTATTACCTAGGCGTTATGAAACGTCTGCGTGAGCGTATCCGTAAGAAGCGGCCAAATTTGTGGGCGAACAACTCATGGATTTTGCATGACGATAACGCGCCTTCTCACCGAGCTACGATTGTGACTGACTTTCTCGCCAAAAACTCAACAAACGTGCTTCAGCAACCACCGTATTCGCCGGATTTGGCTCCCTGCGACTTTTTCCTCTTCCCAAAACTAAAATTGCCCCTTCGTGGCACCCGTTTTGAGTCGATTGAAGCCATAAAACAAAATTCGGCGCGAGAGCTAAAGTCCATCCCGGAAAGCGCCTATAAAAATGTTTCGATAATTGGAAGTGCCGTTGGCATAGATGTATTGAAGCAAATGGAGCCTATTCTGAAGGCGACCCAATAAATTTTGATGATTAAATGTAAAAATGTTGTTTTAATTGAAAATTCCCGGTACTTTCTTGACAGAGTAGTATAGGTCTACTAAATTGACACAGTATAATCTAGAGACATTCATTTAATTTAATTCTAAAAATTTTTGAATAAATTTTTTTTTTAAATTAAAATTTTTAGGAGGTTAACAGAATAAATCTGTATGATATTGAAATTTTGAATTATTTTAGTTAAAAAATACTCGGTACATACAGGGCATGGCCTTATGAGGATTCAACTCAAATTTCATGTTTTACTTATTTTTTCCCAAATTTAACCAAATGTGGTTGGTGTACAGGAATGTATGGTCATTTGAATACTAAATTCATAAGAAAAAGTCTATTTCAGATCTTATTTAATGAAAATATCGTTTTTATTGGGAAAAACCCAAAAAACTGAAACAATGAAGTTCAAACGAAAGGAATATAAGAAAGTTCCACTGAACGAGATCGAAAACAACGCCTTTATTTATCTCAACACGGCCTCAATCAAACGTGGCTTGACCACATCCAGTTTAATCGATAGATTACTTACTAGTAGCATTTAAGATGAGGAAACTGACCATAGCACAGTAAAAGTAGTATGCTGCAGTTTCGAACAAGTTATCTGAAACTTACATAAAATATATATGCTACGGTTTGTTACAAGTAGCTCAAGGTTCCGTCTATCATCAGATCGAGGCAGATAAATCTGAGTCAATTTACAAAGATCTATTTTCGAACTTTTTGATTCTTTTTGTCTGAGATTACATCGATTGCATCTGTTCAATAAGTACATGACCAATTTTTAATTAACGTTAATTGAGTATTGAATCCACTTAATCGAATTGAAATTTATAGATATGAGTTACCTGAGAAACTGGAAAAATATTAAATATTCTACAATATCCAGAGAATCCACTTTTTTTAGCAACCGAATAACAAGAAAAATTAAATTCTTCTGGAACTGGAATGACAAAATATTAAAAATATATTTATAGCAAATTTTTTTCAATCGATTAAAAAGCGCTATCTAGAATAAAACCCTGATTAATATTGTTAACCTCATTTCAAATTTGTATTTTATGAAAATTATTATTCAGAAACTTTTTAAAATTAAATAAAATAAATGTCTTAGAAAACACTGTTTCAATTAAGTAGACATATAGAATTAACGCTCATTAATTGCATCAAAAGGAATGAAAGAATCCAAAGAAAATATAGAATATTGATTCAAAGTATTAAATAAATACTTGGAAGATACAAACGTCTGTTTCGGTATTATGAAAACCAAATTACTCTCCAAAAATGCACAACATAACCTAAAGTATGTTTTTGAAAAGTTTTCTGAAGCAATCTTTTGAAGAATTTCGAAGAAATTCGGGAGATTTCATTATACCGTTATAAAACAAACGTTTGTATCCTTCAAGTATTTATTTAATAATTTTAATTAATATTCTATGATTTCTTTGTATTAATTTATTCTTTTCTATGCTATGTAATGAGCGTTAATTTATATGTCTACTTAATTGAAACTGTATTGTCCGAGATATTCGTTTAATTTAATTTTAAAAAGATACTGAGAATTTTTTTTTATAAAATTAAAATTTATAGTTAGCAGAATACAATAACAATAACATGTATATTAGTTATTACTTAAATATATATGTATTGAAATATTCAAAACACACAATATTTCATGTTTTTTGAATATAGAAATGAAATAGTAATCAATACTTACTTCTCATTCCTTTTTTGTAAGTAGGCACCAATTTTTCTCGAAGAACAAAATTTTATGCAGTGAAACAGGTGTAAAAAAAGTTTTTCATATTATTTTGTTCTTTGCTACCTATTCTCATAAGATTATTCAAATCTAAATGTAACGTCTGAAAATTTCAGAGGAGTTAGATTTTTTGTTGGATCAGTGTAGTCAATTATTTGAACGCAATCAAGCAAAAACGTTTAAATTCCAGGTAATAATTCATTATTTAATTGACAAAATGATATAATTTACTCGTGTCATTTATAGACACACTATTTTTCCGCTTTTCAAGCCCAATTTTTATAATTATCAGTATTTCATAATACTGACTATATCATTGTGGTAATAAATAAGGCATGGAAAAATTGAAAAAATATGATTATGGAGGTCTGAGTTTCTGAGAAATATTTTTTTAAATTTCAGTTCCTTATGTTCAAAATTCATCTGATTGATCAAGCTAAAGGTCATGAAGGATAATATGTTGAACTAAATCATAAAATACATTACAAGCTTTGTGTGATGAACATAGAACATAGAATACCTTGGATTTTTAAGGGTCTCTAATTTAAGTGTTTGTTCTACAAGCATATACGAAATCTTACGGGTAAGTTATTTATTGTTAATTGATTTTATTTTTTAAATGCGGTGTTGGACTGACGAAGACCTTATGTTGATTTCTAATTGTTTTTTGAGGAGATGGATATGTTTCGAAAGAGAACTTATTTAAATATATTAAATATTTCAAATAAATTAGTTTAGGAGAAGTTTTTAAAATTATGTTTTGCATTTTTGAAAAGGATTTGGTTTTCATAAATATAAGATTAGAAACAACATTTTGTCTCCAAATATTTTTTTATTAATTTTAATTGACAATTCATATTTGTTGGATTTTTTTTATTCCATTTGATATTATATAATGAGTTCTGATTTTATATGTCTGTTGAATATAGGAGCCTAATAAAATAAATCTGTTTTGATATTTAAATTTTGAATCATTTTTGTACGCTGATAGATATGGATATGAAATAAAGCATGAAGCAGTTAACAAAAATGATGGGAAATAACACATGCAAATGCTAAATCTATACATTTTCACTGCTATATTGCCACATCAATGGTTTGTAATTTTAAAAATGTGTATGAAACATGGAAAAATTAGCAATCTGTTAATGAGAGATTATTCTCAATATGAAACTTACGTAATCCCGTAGAAATATAGAAATCACAATATTGGTCCTACCTGAAACAAAAATGAGGAATTATATAACAATATTAAATAATGCACTGAAATCGTTAAAAGTCACCACAAAAATGGTTAAAAATACTCGTTTTTTCTTAATATCAAAATGAAATCTCTTATTGGAAAAGCCTTCATACTGATATATATATATATATATATTTTTTTTTTATTAGGTTACCAAATGACGTTTCCTTATATTGTAACTTCTTCAAATACTTTTGAACAATCAGACAAAAATTTGGTAACATACTATATTTATATGAAGTTGGAGTATCAAAGAAATAACATTTTCCTGAAAGCTTGTCAGAAATTGAATTAAAACAAATTCATTCATAAGCTTCTATAATATCTTTTTACAATCTGTTTTTCTACATGCGAATCCCCTCAAAAACCGAATGACCGTTTTCCTTTTTCATCTTCCGTTATATTATGATAAAGTAGACTGAATTTATACCGAATAAATGAACAAATGTTAGTTGTGAGAAACGGTTTATTTAAATTTTAGTTATATAGGATGTCCCAGAAATCAATGTCAAGCTGGAACTGGGTGACGAGGCAAGTGGTAGTGGTTATTAGAAAAATATAAAAAAAATCTATGTGGCCTGCTTTCAATATGATAGGCATTTAAATAAAATTCTAAAACCCAGTGACGGTCTTGTTACTCCTGTTGCCACAAATCTTCACATTTTCCGAATATTATTTTTTGTTATGTAACCCTGAATAGTGCTTCTGTAAACTGTTATAAAAAATTCAAAACCAGCTGCTATACCTTGAATGAAAAATAATTATTTTTCCCAAAATTTTCAAAATAAAAATTACAATTTCAGCAAGAATTATTCAAGTGTTATACCGTTTTGAGATCCTCATTAAATGCGCCAAATTTTGACGTCACTTGCCTAACTCGCACAGTACAATTTTTTTACAGTACAGTCAGTTTAAACTGGGCAAAATTTTTATTTTGAAATTTTTTGGGAAAAATGTCTTTTTTTCATCCAAGCTGGAGCAGCTGTCTCTGAAATTTTGATAGCAGTTTAGAGAAGCATTATTGAGGGTTACATAGCAAAAATAATATTTCGAAAAAGTGGAGATTTGTAACAACAGGAGTAAAAACGGTGTAGAATTTTTAGAATTTTTTTTGAATTCCCATCATTTTGAAAGCATGCCACATATATGACTTGCCTCGTCACCCACTTCTGACTTGACGTTGATTTCTGGGACAACCTGTATAAAAATTGTTGGTAAGTATGTATAAACAGTTGGAAAGATGCATTCATTATATTCTATCTGATTGAAAAACTAATACTGATTTCTGAATTGATTCAGAAACATATCCAACAGATCTGATACATGATTATTATCAGCGTCTCGCCATTATTTCAGACAATGGAGGATATTGGAGTAATCCTCAGAAATTACGTATTAAACAATTGATTTTCACATTATTCGAGAAATTGAAGAGCAATGTTAACCTTGATAGAAAATATTTTAAAGTGAATAGTTCATTTGAATATATATTATTAGATTATATATTATTATATTATTAGATTATATACGTCTATTAAATGTAAGCGGTGCTTGTTTTAGACATTAATTTAATTCTAAAAGTTTTTTGAATAAAAATTTTTTAAATTAAAATTGTAGAAGATAAACATATATCAATTTGTTTTAATATTCAAATTTTGTTATATTTCTTCTATCAAGTAAAAGGCCTTTCTATTTTATTTTATATATAATATATAATTATATTTTGGCTTCAATAAATCTCATTATGCAATGTCAATGAATTTAAGTAAGCCTTAAAAATAACTCACACTGTTCTTTGATTCTGTTAGAGCATAGATCAATCTTGAATTATAAAAATGATCTATGTCTCGAAACATTATTCATTTACACGTGGTGAGTTGTTTGATGTAGGTTAGTTTTTTGATTTTGATATTTTGAATATATTTCAGGACTGAAGACGGAATTGCTTAGAACTATATTTGTTTTTTGAAGATATAGTGCATGCTTTGAGAGATTTCTGAATTTACTTATTCGAATATTTAAATATATTAAATATTTCAAATAAATTATATTCTTTGAGAGGTCCTTTAAGTGTGTTCATGTTTTTAAAATGCAAATGGCGTTCTGAAGGCAAGACCAGAAACAAATTTTGTCTCCTTTAAATATTTATTTAATTATTTTAATGACTTTCGTATATCTTTTGGTTTATTTATTCCATTTGACATTGTATATTGAGTTTAGATTATATACGTCTATTAAATGTAAGCGGTGCTTGTTTTAGACATTAATTTAATTCTAAAAGTTTTTTGAATAAAAATTTTTTAAATTAAAATTGTAGAAGATAAACATATATCAATTTGTTTCAATATTCAAATTTTGTTATATTTCTTCTATCAAGTAAAAGGCCTTTCTATTTTATTTTATATATTTTTGTCTTTTTTTTATCTTTCACCTATATTGACTGTTTCCTAAGGTGAGATTCTTGACACATCATTGGAATAAGTCATTTATTATACCGCATTCAAAGTAAGTCCCGAAATATTACACCTAACGCCAAGTAATAATTCAATCAATAGAACATTCAGAAATTGACGTGTCGCGAATTATTTTGAATGTTCTGTAACTCTCAATAAAGCTCTTGATAAAGCATAAACCTTATTTCTCATCTTTCAGCGCTACCACACACGAAATTTGAACTGCAAAATATAAGACAAATTTTTCGTTGGATATGATATCCAATTCAAATAGCGAAACATAGTTTAAATTAAGTAACGAAATGGAACACATAAATTAAACGATAGATAATGCTCAAACTCCGCATAAGTACGGAGGACCATTGTGCCAATTTAGCGAGAAGAAGAATTTCGATAATCTCTCTAAGCGTTACTTTCTTAACTGAGAAATGTCTAATTATAGCATTTTGAGCCGAAAGTGATCTAGGTTGGATTCACTGATAAACAACCCAAGATCGAAAGTAATTCTGTCCGGCCAGTCTTCTGTAAACACGCTTTCGAGTCGAATGAGCTTGAGCCTTGAAACTCCTAAAAAAAGTTAACGGTCTGGAGATCTTGACTTTGTGCGTTAAGGAGCAAAATTGGTTAAATAGTTTTGCAGTTATTGAAGTTTGAAAATTTTTCATATTTTGCCCAATCTTTTCGAAACAACAAATTCGATCGATCTGAAACTTCAAAATTGTTTTGAAAATGGGTTGAAACCCGAAACATAGATACCAACAAACACGAAAAAAACAGTGAAACTTAAGCCAAGCGTTTTTATCTATTTTATTAAGCTATTCAGAGTGTTGAAATTTAAAGGCAAATGGACTGTTGACTTTACGTGAACTTTTCTAGATTGTTTTTAGCTGAGATTCGTTGAAATAACGGTTCGTTATTTGTGTTTCATTATTGAATGGTAAAATTTAAAAAACTTAGGTTGCCCCGGCTCCATTTAAAATGGATATATGTATAATATCAATAATTCAAATCGGAAATTGATGCAACGAAGTTGAAGTCACGATAAGTTGATGCCATTTTATCATCAAAATAAAAACCAGTTTGTAAAATGATGAAATAATCTCAAAACTGGTAATTTTTTATCAACTGAATTTGAATAGCTGAAGTATCATTCAATCAATTTTAATACCTACCAATTTTCAAGTTAAAATCACATCGTAACCTCGTGCAAAATCTTGTAAAACAACATTTATGAAAAAAAATATTTTGTATGAATTTATGTATCAGGAAAATATTTTTAGTGAAGGTATTTCCTCAAAATATTATAATCTCCGTTCCTATTTCATCAGCAATTGAGTCGTTGAAACGGATAAATCACACATTTGTCACTTTGTATCGCTAAAAGAGAAATCAATGTGATTGAATCCTAACAAGAGTACTTCGACCTCGCTTCACAAATTGACTTAGGTTTCCATTTCTCCAAATCAGTTTACTTCGGATCGATTATGGAAAAATCACGACACTAATGAAGCAGTTCGTTTGTTATTTAAGTTAATTCTAATTTTATGATTTCAAAGATGATAAAATTAGCTTTCAATATTGATCACTCGTCAGAATGGTTTATAACACCTGTTACTAGTTAAAACTCATTGCAGTATTCAGAAAGTTATTTTCTTGAGAATTATGGTCTTTGTGTAACACATCCGCTGATAAGTTCCCGCTTCAATATAAAAATCACAAACGTTTTTCATCAAATTTGATTTTTATTTATTGATATAACACATGTTTCTATTCTTATTTTATTCCAATTACATTATACTAACGTAAGTTTCCTCCAACTTGAAGTGCTTCGTCATAGAGCAAGGTATACAGGATGTCCCAACGAAAATTTGACCCCCCCAGAACTCAGAAACGAAGAATTTTCGAAGATTTCAAAAAACCAGGTCATCTTCTGTTTTGAGGGAGACGAATTTCCATTAGTAGTTTGTTCCGAAAAAACCACCCCTATAAAGGTGGCACCAACCACCAACATTTTTTGAATAGTGAAGAGATGTCGAGTGTTGGTTATTTCGAAAGATATTTATGTTCTGTGTACGACCCAGTTAAAATTTTCGAAAAGGTTGTTCACTATTCGCGAAATAATGTAATATTTAAGTTACTGTCAGAAGGTGATGTTGAGTTTTGAAGAATCCAAAAATTATTTTGAAATTCTGTATTAGGTAGAGAGAATTCCTATGACGACATTGTTTAAAAAACAACCTAAGGGTGGCAACAAGCCCCAATTTTTTTTATAGGAATGTGTTTTAGTTAAAAATTCTTTTTTGTTCTCTAAACATCCTAGTTGAAATTTTAAAATTCGGTGATTTTTTTGAGTAATTTGATATTGAACGTTATCAAAAGGGTAACTCAAATAGAAACCCAATACATTCAAATAGACCAGATCTGTAGGAAATAATAGGAAACATCCAAAAAAAAATATATATATAAACTATTTAAAGAACTAACGTACGTAAACCACCACCAACCTACATACAATGATACTTAGGTTCTTAAGTTTGGGCGGTTAAACTATCTGTTCAACATCACCTTTTGAAAATGAGTTCAATATTACATTATTTCGTGAATAATAAACCGATTTTGAAAATTTTAACTGGGTTGTATACAGTTGTACACGAATAACAAACTCATGATGGAAATTCATCCCCCTCAAAACAGAAGTTGACCTGTTTTTTTAAAATTTTCGAAAATTCTTCGTTTCCGAGTTCTGGGGGGTCAAATTTTCGTTGAGACACCCTGTATTCAATATATAATATGTACATATAATCGAATTAAACAAATCTATAGACTTGACAATTACTTGACTAAACCATAAACACAACTTTGCAATATATAGGCATATAGTCCAATTACAATAGACAAAATTTTAAATAAGAAAAGAAAATAGCATCGAATGTAGTTTAACCTGTTAAAAAAGATTTGACTAAAAGATGCATTTCCATTCCTTACGTGAATAAAATATCAGATAATATTGCCATGTGTTTAAAATTAAATTTGAATGGAATGGAAGTTTTCAGAACGGTTAGTAATTTAGGAATTCATATAAAAAATAACAAAGATCAAACAAATGAAGACAATAAATCCGGAGTCTATAAGTTTACTTGTAGTGATTGCCTAGGGTATACATTGGTCAATTAGGAAGAACCTTCAAGAAAAGAATTCACGAACACCAGCGGAGTCAGACATCTCGCATTCCACAAAAATTTGGATATAATTTCAAAAATAACTATGAAATTATCCATAATGAAAATACAAGTACCATACTCACGATTATTGACTATGCATCTACGTATATAATTTTAACTCCCAAAAAAATATATATGTGAATATTACA
Organism: Megalocaria dilatata; assembly: GCA_034642435.1. Classification (NCBI taxonomy): domain Eukaryota; kingdom Metazoa; phylum Arthropoda; class Insecta; order Coleoptera; family Coccinellidae; genus Megalocaria; species Megalocaria dilatata. The sequence continues at coordinate 39,631,419 of CM067859.1, read as the reverse complement.
ACAAATAGTAAATAACAATGGATACCATGCATTACTGATAGGAAAAAATAAGACAACGTGAAATAAGTAATACCTCAAAATAAATTCATGTACTAGGTTAGGATTCATCAAAAAATAAATATATCATTTCAACTTATTTATGAAATACCAGCATGCAATTAAAAACGCCACTCTTGAAAAAAAATATTGAAGTCGTCTTCAAAACCATTATTAATATTAGCAGATTAATCAAAAATAATAAAACGGATGATTTTCAATTATCAGATAGATACCGGGTGTTTTTTTAGAGTGATAGAAGTTTTTCGATAGGGATAACTGTGATTTGACAAAAGGTAGAAGCCGGGTTGTTTTGACATTTCGGTTCAGTAAGCATTGACAAATTATCTTGGAAAGACTCACGCTGCAACAACGTTTACAAATTGTTGAAATTTAGTTTCAAAATCAGTGTTCTATTCGCCAAACTTATAGCACTTTAAGAAATTTATGGTTTACATAATCGTCCATCAGAGCAGCTTATTCGTCAAACTATCGATAAATTTCGGACAACATTTTCTCTACTCGATGCAACAACAACAAGACAAAGAACTGTACGTACAGAAGAAAATATCGCTGCTGTAAGTCATAGTGTAAATGATGATCCAGATTTGTCTATTCTTCGACGTTCACAACAAGTTGGACTCTTTGCATCCACCACATGGAAAATTTTGGAATGTTGATCGAGTAGTCAATCGAATGTTTGAACAATTAGCTTGCTCGAATATTGTACGAGTTGCGAACCGAATATTTTGAATCATTAATGAAAAAATAACAGTGTAAAATGCCATTTAAGCACACTGACTTGGACATTCCTCAATTTTAAAAGTGGTAAATACCTAAATTTGGTTGGTTGCTGATTTCGGAGTATAGTGACGTGAATGTGGAATAGATTTCCAAAAAACGTGGAAAAATAGAAAAAGGCCTTAACAAGATGAATCTTCCCAAAACTGATCTGTGTAAAAAATTTTGTACTGCGAGTGAAATATCATGTGGAGAATTAAAAGATATTCGCAAAAATCCAACTATAAATAATAAAACAATTTAGAGAAGACTAAAGTTAAAGTATGATAATAAAATTATTATAACTGAGAAACAAAGGGTTTAAAAATTATCTGTTTTGTTGACAATCAACATGATATTCTCAATAAAGATGACAACAGATGACAATAATATTATAATATTTATTATGATTTCGGACTTTTTCTCTACTCGATGCAACAACAACAAGAAGACAAAGAACTGTACGTACACAAGAAAATATCGTTGTTGTAAGTCATAGTGTTGATGATGAGCCAGATTTGTCTATTCGTCTATTCAACAAGTTGGACTCTGTGTATCCACCAAATGGAAAGATCTTGGTCTACACCCATACAAGATCCAACTGTTTCAAGAACTAAAGCCACTTGACCATAATAAGCGTCGTTTGTTTTCTAATTGAGCCTAGAACAGCTTGAAGTTGATCCACTTTTTTATCGTAAAATTGTGTTTAGTGATGAAGGTCATTTCTGGTTGAACGGCTATGTAAAGAAGAAAAATTGTCGTATATGGAGTGAAAGCAATCCCCAAGAAGTTCTGCAGGTTCCATTGCATGCTGAAAATGCACTGTATGGTGTGGACACGCTGGAGGCCTCATCGGTCATATTTCTTTAAAAAAGGTGCTGGAGCTAATGTTACAGTGAATGGTGCTCGTTACAGATCGATGATCGATGATTATTTGTTTGAAAATTTGAATAGTATCGACCCAGAAGTGTTTTGGTGCTACACTTCATGCTGCTTCCGTAACAATTTATTTATTGAAAGAAAGATTTGGCGATAACATTATTTCGAGAATGGTCCAATTAATTGGCCTCCAAGATCAAGCGACATAACTCCACTGGATCATTTCCTTGAGGTTATGTCAAGTCATTAGTTTATGCTGATAAACCAGAAACGATAAACGCTTTGGAAGCCAACATAACCCGTGGTATTGATCTAATAAGGCCTGAATTACTCGAAAAAGTGGACCAAAATTGGTCTGGTCGAATGCGGTTCCTCAGAGCTAGTCGTGGTGGACATATGCCGGAAATTATTTTTAAAACATAAATGTCATAAAATTATCTTTCAAATAAAAAAAAATTGGCTTCAATCTTAATTTAAATGTGTTTTATTTCAATTCAAAGTTCTATCTCTCTAAAAAAAACACCCGATATCATGTGTCTCTTGTTCACTTCTATATGTATTCTGTATTTTGTTCGAAACATACAGAACTTTGTCCTCGATCCGAATCCCAATATAATAATAACAATAAAATCTCTAACTAAAAATCAACTATATGTGTATTATTTAGTTGGTGTAAGATAGTTTCCGAGCTTTCGATACCTTTCTTGGAAAATAATTTATCTCTGATCTCTTTAACTCAGCAGAAATTTGGAGGAACCTAATTTAAAGAGAAGATAAAAAAATTATCGGATAGAAATCTCAACTAGTCAGAATGAGACATGAATGAATTTTATCACGCCATCACAGTTTAATCATTCAGACGTATCTTTCCAGTGATTCTCTTATCTATTCCATTCAGTTTTTCTGATTTTTTTAATATTAAAATGAACCCGAATCACTTCCATTGTTGAAACGAAACCCATTATGTTCCAGAAACCAAATTTTGAATATAAATGCTATGATTTTCATTTTCTGCGCCGAACTTATATTTCAAGGAATTCCGCTGTCGTCCGATATTTGATCACAAGTTTCATTAATAAATCTTTTGGATTATAAAATGACAAGATTTTGTGGATTTTCAACATTTCCGTACAATCTAATCCATGACGAGAAACATAAATATTTAATTTTGTTCACAAGTAAATTTCCATTTTAAATACATGGCTTTGAATATTTCAGAACCAAACTTCGGATAGGACAACATAGGGGATGAAAATTTCATTGATATAAGATTAAAATAATGAGTTTTGCACCTCAAATAAGATTCCGAGTTTTAATCAAGCTCCTTAAAAATACAGCATGTTACGTGATGCATTGCTAATAATTATTTGGTGTTTGGTGCTGTATGTTAGTGATTGAGAGAATTATGAAAATTGGAAAATGAATCAGTTTATCCCTGTTATGAATTTCGTCAAATAAACTAAAAATTTTGTTTCTGCGGTATTTCAAAAATTGAAAACGTGAATGTCTTAAAATCTGGAAATTGAAACAACAACGATGGGATTATTTTTGGAATTAGACAACTGGAAGAACAATATTCAACGTTACTAATAAATTTATAACTTCAAACAAATATTCATTAGTTTTTTATTTATAACCGATCACAAATTCAAATTTCAAAATTTTCATAGCGATTGTTCAAAATATTATTTTTCTATTCCTTCTTGTCGGTATGTAAGGATGCAGATTTACACATGTATTTTTCTGTTTCATGAGAATATTCGTTTTTTCAGAATAGTTCCAAAATTGCCAAAAGTGACGTTTATTTTAGTGTCGAATGCAGAACACAGAATTCCGTATTTTTATTCATCATATCTTCTCACAGAGGTTATTCACAGATTTGAAATTTTCAGAATAAATGGACTGTTGAACAAGGGCGAAAGAGCTTCCAATGTCACGTAAATGCATTTTATTTTTCATTTTAAAGCACTTCTGCTCACTAATGTGTGAAATATTTTCATTTTATTGATTAAATTGCTAAAAACGCTAATACTGTTCAGTTAGATGGATTATGTTCATCGATAGCAATTTTCTAATGAACTAATGTATCTAATCAGATGTTGAAATGAAAATCCATAAAATGACATACCCTACAGTGTGTCAAATGGCGTCGAGCAGCACTGGTTCCAGATTAGATTAGATAATTTGTGGTCGTTTAACTTCAAGAGAATCTTTTCATATTACGATTAATTATAGCTTTTGAGTTTCATGCTTCTATAGTAATTCTAGAAGTATTATTTCTTACGCAAAGTTAGCCTGGGACTTTCTCCAAATGATGAATAATGTCAAGGTCACGCCTTCCTTAAAGGCGCATTTGTGATTATAAAATTGCATTCTTTAAATTTGGGCACCTTTTATATTGGCAAGTTTTTTTTTGTCAGAAAATATGTGTCGACAATAATATTTCCATTCGTTATAGCACGCTTTCACTGTATGAAAGTCGAAGGAACAATTATCGGAAGACATTGTGTCAGGAGTAGTTTCCACGTACAAATTAGGTAATACCGCTTAGACTTTAATCCAGGAAGAGTATTTCGACAACCAGGGCTCTCCAACTATCCTACTAGAGATTGTGGAAAAGAATGAAAGCCTGACTACTAGAATCCTGCTGAAAACTTGGATGTCGACCACTCAACGAACGTTCGTCGTCTCTAAAATCTCGAAAAGGTATGGAAATTGGCTGGATGGGATTCTCGCGAACTCTTTAATAACAACAAAGCCGATCGTCTCCGATTTTTTTTCGAATTGCTGAAAATAATCGAGCAGATAACTTTCCTGAAGAATCTTGTCACTGGCGATTAACCATGGCTGCTCTTCTAAAACGTCAAATAGATGGAGATATACGTATTGGCAAACACCAAGAGGAATACTGGAAGTCGTAAATTGTAAAAGAGTTTTATGATATGAAAGGAGCGTAACCATTCACTGTAAAATCATCACCAATAGTATCGGGTGTTGTTTTTAGAGTGATAGAACTTTCGATTTGATTTGACAAAAGGAAGAAGCCACGTTGTTTTGACATTTCTGCTGAGTAAACATTGACAAATTATCATGGAAAGACTCACGCCGCAAAACGTTTACAAATTGTTGAAATTTATTTTAAAAATCAGTGTTCTATTCGCCTAACTTATAGAGCACTTCGTGAAATTTATGGTTTACATAATCGTCCATCAGAGCAGCTTATTCGTCGAACTATCGATAGATTTCAGACAACATTTTCTCTACTCGATGCAACAACAACAACAAGACAAGAACTGTACGTACAGAAGAATATATCGCTGCTGTGATTCATAGAGTTAGTGATGATCCAGATTTATCTATTCGTCGACGTTCACAACAAGTTAGACTCTGTGCATCCCCACATGGAAAATTTTTTGTAAAGATCTTGGCCTACACCCATACAAGATCCAACTGGTTCAAGAACTAAAGCCACTTGACCATAATAAGCGTCGTTTGTTTGCTGATTGGGCCATAGAACAGCTTGAAGTTGATCCACTTTTCCATCGTAAAATTGTGTTTAGTGATGAAATTCATTTCTGGTTGAACGGTTCATTAAACAAGCAAAATTGCCGTATATGGAGTGAAAACAATCCTCAAGAAGTTCTGCAGGTTCCATTGCATCCTGAAAAATACACTGTATGGTGTGCTTTACACACTGTAGGCATAATCGGTCCATACTTCTTTAAAAACGATGGTGGAGCTAATGTTATAGAGAATGGTGTTCGTTAGAGATCGATGATCAACGATTATTTGTTTCAAAATTTGAATGTTATCGACCCAGAAGTGTTTTCGTTCCAACAAGATGGTGCTACACCTCATGCTGCTACCGTAACAATTGATTTATTGAAAGAAAGATTTGGAGATAACATTATTTCGAGAAATGGTCCAATTATTTGGCCTCCAAGATCATGCGACATAACTCCACTGGATTATCTTCTTTGGGGTTATGTCAAGTCATTAGTTTATGCTGATAAACGAGAAACAATAGACGCTTTGGAAGCAAACATAACTCGTGTTATTGATGAAATAAGGCCTGAATTACTCGAAAAAGTGGTCCTGAATTGGTCTGGTCGATTGCTGTTCCTCAGAGCTAGTCGTGGTGGACATGTACCGGAAATTATTTTTATAACATAAATGTCATGAAATTATTTTTCAAATTAATAAAATTTGGTTTCAGTCTTAATTTAAATGTGTTTTATTTCAATTTAAAGTTCTATCACTCTGAAAGAAACCATGGATAGTTATATAGATTTAATTTCTCTTTCGAGGAGAAAACCAGTCACAAATTTCCTTACAAGTCAAAAGCTGTCCCGTTAAAGAAACGATTGAAACGTGAAAGAAGGAATGAAAGATCATAATTGAAGAAAACAGTATGCAACAGTTATTATTCAGATGATAATAGGGAAGTTCTAATGCTGATTGGCATCGAATTGAAGGAGCAAATTGATGCTGGCGCTCGGGAAGTACTTCCTCGGACAAGAAAACACTCCCGGAATAGAAAGAAGGACTACTGAAATCTCATTAGAGAAATTTATTATGAATGGGAAATTTTACCTTTTTGATAACGGAATGGCATCGAATGGAAATGACGTTTTTGCTTTCGTTTTAACCGGAAGTTTCGAATAAAGTATTGAAAAGATAACTAACATCATTTTGTGAGATTAGATGTTTCTATATTGTACAGAAAATATAATATTTAGAATGATGAAATGGATTGCTAATCTTCTCATTAGTCTGTGTCTGCTTCGTGCATTGAGATCATTTTCATTATTGAGAATTTGTTCGTTCAGACTGTAGACTCCAAAAAACACGATTTTAAAAGTTTGGCATAAAAAAATTGTAAATGTCCTGAAACCCAACCTAAAACTTGTAATGAACAGGATACCTAATTGTACCTACCCTGGCATAAATCAAATTGAAATTCCGAATCATTAATTACATGACAAACGCCATATAGTTGAAAATGTCGAAATACTAGACATCTCTGTCAAAAAAATTCGGGTAGTTCAAAAAGCTGGTAGTTCAAATGAATCGGTACGACATTTACTGCGAGTCTCTAAATTCACTCTCCAACAATTGCCTAGGGTATTATAGTAATTTTTGCTGAAATGTGAAGAATCAAAACTAGTTCACCGAAGTTTTTCAAAACTGTTTCAAAATTTGAATGATATCGACCCAGAAGTGTTTTGGTTACAACAAGATGGTGCTACACCTCATGCTGTTACCGTGACAATTGATTTATTGAAAGAAAGATTTGGTGATAACATCATTTCGAGAAATAGTCCAATTAATTGGCCTCCAAGATCATACGACATAACTCCACTGGATTGTTTTTTTTGGGGTTATGTCAAGTCATTGGGTCATGCTGATAAACCAGAAACCATAGACGCTTTGGAAGCCAACATAACTGGTGTTATTGATTAAATAAGGTCCGAATTACTCAAAAAAGTGGTCCAAAATTGGTCTGGTCGAATGCGGTTCCTCAGAGTTAGTCGTGGTAAACATCTGCCGGAAATTATTTTTAAAACATAAATGTCATAAAATTATCTTTCCAATAAAAAAAAATTTGGCTTCAATCTTAATTTAAATGTGTTTTATTTCAATTTAAAGTTCTATCACTCTAAAAAAACACCCGGTACTAACTACTACAGAGTAGTACTTCTGTTTTTTAGATATCCACGTTGTTTCTCAGAGAAAATTTTGAACTTATTCATGAATGAGCAAAGCCTACCGACCAAAAATTTCTCGAATAATTTTGCGAAAGAACTGAGTAAACTAATTGGACGGAAATTATTGACATCATGTACATTTCCTTTCTTATGCAGGGGTTTGAGTGAATCAGTGTTACATATTATGAGCCTACGGCCCAGCTACAACCTGTATAGTACTTTTAATAACCTTTGTCTCCACCAGTTAATCTATTGAGTATGTTCCAAGTTGTTTTCCTGAAATAAATTCTCTGTTTATGATTTTACTATATGTTTCTCCAGGACATTGAATGTTTAGTTTTTAAGATGAAAGAACATCTCCATTTATAGATGTCTTGATGAATGATAAAATAGAATCATTTAAAAACTCAGTAAAGAGTAACGCCAAAAATATTCATGAGTATCGGAGATCAAATTTACAATCACAGATAATTTCTGTAACATTTTCATCAATTTTAAGACTTTTAATAAAGGAAATAAATAGAAGAAAAGAGGATAAAATAAAAAAATGGGAGATTATCACAAGAAAATTAATAATTTCTTATATAAATAATTGGGATTTTACTTGAATTCTCTCAGATGTCCAAAATTCTAGTATGTGGAATGTTAAAACTCAAGTTTATAAGACCTACTAGATTTTTTCTTTAATCACTACATCGACGTCTTCATCTTAGAAGTTTGACATTAATTTGTATTCTTTCATACCAAAAAACAATTCACATGCTTAATCTGAATATTTTTGCTACGATTATTTCGAGAATTGTGAACAAGAAATGCAAACAAATCATTATATACACAAACGAGCACATAATTTCAATTTTGTATAGGAAATAGTTCACCTTTGTACAATATTCACAACATTTCGTTAACATGTCACTTTTTTCAGAAAATATAATTTTTTTTACCATTTTGAAACAATAGCAATCTAAATTATCAACATTTTTAATGTCGTAATTAGTACGGAAGGATTAATTGAAATAATCGAGTAATAAATTAACCATAAAACCTGAGATATAAAATATATGAGTAATATAATTCATCATTCAATAGGATAGAGTATGATGCGTCATAGACGATGGAAAAACATTTGAATAGAGCAAAATAATTATTTTAGAATAAATATCAAAACTGAATTTTTTTCAATATTGCAAAATGTCGGAAACAGAAATTTATTAATTATCTGCATAATGCGAAAAAACTCAGCAAAATATTTCAATTATGCATATTTTTCAACGGACTCATTATTATTCAGAATATTCTGAAAACCTCTACAAAATTAGTAATTTTAAAGTCAAAACTGGACGAACGGACTAAATACCATTCCTTCGAAAGTCTGCTTGGATGATTGGATCAAACGTTGGCGTGTGTCATTTCAGATTGATGTTATTTTGAAGATAATTACATTAAGGAGGTTAACACAATTTTGTTTCGTCTACAATTTACGGTATATTTGATCATAGTCAAGTCTTTTTTCTTACTGTTTGAATCATCTTTGAAGCTTTGATATCAACCAGTGTCTTTCATAGTACTGTTTTCACCAGCAACGTCGTATCTTTGCTGATTGAGACCATGAAATGCATCAAAATGATCCGGATTTTCATCGAAAAATCATTTTCAGTGCCCATTTTCACATCGGAGGCTACAGTAATAAGCAGAAATGTCGCATTCGGAAAATCCAAGAATGATTGTTGAAAAGCCTTTCCATCCTTAAGGTGTCACTGTTTGGTGACATTTTAGACTAACGGTGTGATTGGACCTTACTTATTGGAAAATAAGGATGTTGCAACTTTTACGCTGAATGGATTGAGTTACCGAGCATTGATTAATTAATTTTTGAAGCAACGGAACAATCACAATTTTGCAAGAAAAGTTTCCTGGCCGTGTAACTTTTTTGAAGAGTGGATCATAATTGGCCACCGAGATCTTGTGATTTAACACCTTCAGACCTTTTTCTTTGGAGCCACGTGAAAAATAAGGTCTATGCCAATGCTCCACAATCGATTCAAAACCTTAAGGATGAAATTCGTGAAGTTATCGATATATTATTAGGAGTACAAATAAGTTTCCGCTGTTTTTTAACACAAATTGAATATTTATTATAGAAGAACGGTAATATAAATTTATTTAAAATATTGCCCATCACTTGTAACCACTTTTTCCCATCTCTCAGGCAGCATTCGAATCCAACGTCTGAAGAACTCCTTGGCTTTTGAGGCTATCCACGAATCAACCCAATTTTTGGTATCCTCATAAGATGTGAACCGCTGCGCCGTCAAAGCATGTGCCATGGACCGGAACAGGGGATAATCGGACGGTGCAATGTCTGGTGAATACGGCGGGTGGGGTAATACTTCCCAATCAAGTGTTTCCAAGTACTTTTTCACGGCAGCCACAACATGTGGACGAGCATTGTTCAATATCTCTCGGCTTTAATTCGTACGGAACCCAATTTCCCTGTTTAAGAATCATTCCTAATGATTTTAAACGATGTGAGACTGCTTGCTGAGTAACTTCTAATGTAAGAGCAAGTTCTTTTTGTGTTTGAGATGAATCTTCCTCCAATAATTCCTCCAATTCTGCATCCTCGTAAATTTTTGGCCTTCCACTGCGATCTTTGTCTTCTACGTCGAAATCACCGTTTTTAAACTTTTGAAACCACTCTCGACACGTTGTCTCACTCAAAGCACCCTCACCATATGCTTCTACGAGCAATTGATGCGCCTCAGCAGCAGATTTCTTTAAATTAAAGAAGTAAACTAATATTTCCTGCAAATGACGCTTACTTGGCTCAAATTTTGACATTTTCAACTTATAAAAATTATATTTTACCAATATAAAATCAATGATATTAATAGGTTATGTTGTTCTTGAATGTCCAAACTATTTTTTAAGCCGGTTATCATCTGCGAAAGCTAACCGAAACTCCGTGCCGCGCCATCTACAATAAAACGGCGGAAACTTATTTGTAATCCTAATAATTATAATTATTAATTATCAAGCTTTTCCGAATATATATTCAGAATATACTTTGCCGTGCACCTCGTTCAATACTGATTGGTTTCGATTTTTTCTTGTTTGTGTTCACAATAGCAGTCTGGTTCCAGTAGCTCTTGGCAATAAGTTTGATGTCTTTGTCCTCCAGTTGAATGTCCTGCAAGGTAGTCATCAATTTGGAATGTTGAACACGACCAAGTGCCTTCTCAAAATGAATAAAGCACATATATACGAGTTTCCTTACTTCCCAGTACCACTGAGGAGTACTTGCATGGGAAATAAAACCTTCCGAGTTCCAAGGCCCAAACCCAAACTGATTCTGATCAAGTACTTCTTCACATTTGTCGTTGAATCTATTTATAAGGATATGCAAGAGTAACTTAACAGCATGACTCATCAAGCTAATGAGCCTGCGATCACCCCATTTTTTAGCGATTGGTTTCTTCAGAATGGGAATAAAGGTCGATTTTAACCAATCTAATGGAATTTCGCTGGTATCATACGTGGTTAAGCAGTAGGGCGAGTTCCTTCACGTTCTCATAAGAGAATAACTTCAGTCATTCACTATATATTCGACCTGATCCGCCGGTTTTGTTGTCTTTGATCTGTTTTATGGCTTTGCTATGCTCTTTCTTTGTTAATATTTAAAAAAAGATTTAAGAGAATGTTGCAATGTTGTCTTCGCTACGCGACTGAAAGAGTAAATTATTCGACAAAATAATAAACAGCTGATATACCGAAACATTAAAAATTTCCTTTTCCAAACAATGTCTTCTAGCATTGCTACTTCTGCAAATATTCGAATGTGATTAAAGTAAATATAAACGATTCCCTGTCCAACAGCAGACTACTTTGATTATCGCCTTCAAATCAACATTATTTTGGAAAGTATCGCGCAAATATAACACGGCTCCGTTTTAGCATAGAACGAACGCCTACTTAATTATACACCTTCTTATTATCTTGAAAGACAACATTATATGCAAAACTCAGAACTTGCCTTTGTTACAAACAAGGGGACCATTAGAATTCAGCGGACGCTGACGACGAATTCCTTCTAGAATTTTACAAACCTGAACCCGAAATGAAGAACGTATTTCTATTGGTGATGCTCGTTTTGGATGCAGGAATTTCTGAGTCGATTTCAACATCCGCGTGGCTTGAAGTCGGTTTTCGCTTTTGGGATTTATCCGATTGCGTCGATCGCTTAAACTGTTGATTTCATTTCGTCAGCGTTAATGAGTTGGGCAAACATCACGTAGAGAGAGAGGATGTTTTGGAAATTAGGTTTTCTAAAGGTACGACATAATCTCTTCTGTTTACCAATCGAAAATAGGTGAACCTTGCGAATCGAACAGAAAAGAATTCAATCGAATTTTAAATGATTAATCTGATTGTAAACGACCTACTTCACTTGTCAGAACAGAAAGTTAATATGCAGCTTGGAGTTCTACGGGGGTATAGGTGAGTGAATTGAAACCAGACTCATTTTCGTAATAGTATTGAGTCATGAAAAGAAATAATAGGTGTTTCTCGTATAGGTACAGGTTATATATATCCGGTTCGAAGATGACCAAATATTTCTTCCCACGATTAGTTAACCGTGAGGAGATTTGCGATCCGTTATATTGGTTGCAAATCGTTGAAATTTATGGTGTGGAACTTATCTACTCAGATAACCATTCTATGAAATGAATGGTTAGTATCAGAAATGAGCTTCATCAGTAAACACAATTTTACGATGAAAAGTGGATCAACTTCAAGCTGTTGTAGGGCCCAATCAGCAAACAAACGACGCTTATTATGGTCAAGTGGCTCTAGTTCTTGAACCAGTTGGGCCTTATATGGGTGTAGACCAAGATCTCTACGCAAAATTTTCCATGTAGTGGATGCACAGAGTCCAACTCGTTGTGAATGTCGACGAATGACCAATCTGGACCATCATTAACACTATGACTTACAGCACCGATATTTTCTTCTGTACGTACAGTTCCTTGTCTTGTTGTTGTTGCATCGATTAGAGAAAATGTGGTCCGAATCTATCGATAGTTCGACGAATAAGCTGCTCTGATGGACGATTATGTAAACCATAAATTTCACGAAGTGCTCTATAAGTTTGGCGAATAGAATACTGATTTTGAAAATAAATTTCGACAATTTTGTAAACGTTGTTGTGAGTCTTTCCATGAAAATTCGTCAATGCTTACCGATCAGAAATGTCAAAACAACATGGCTTCTACCTTCTGTCAAATCACAGTTATCCCTATCGAAAGTTCTATCACTTTAAAAAAAAATACCCGATAGTTCGACAAAAATTTCATTTTTATACAGAAAAGGGTCTTATAATTCTAAAGCAACCAAACATTGAATACAACAAGCAACTGGTTGAACTGATATTTCGGTGGAGTGTTGAACGGGTAGTCAATCGAATGTTTGAACAATTAGCTTGATCGAATGTTGTACCAGTTACCAATCGAAGGTTTAGAACCATTAATGAAGAAACAACAGTGTGAATGCCATCTTACCATACTGACTTGGACCTTCCTCAATTTTAAAAGTGGTAAACACTTAAATTTGGTTGGTTGCTGATTTTGGAGTATAGTGACGTGAATCTGGAATAGATTTCCAAAAAACGTGGAAAAATAGAAAAACCTTGACAAGATTAATCTTCCCAAAACGGATGTGTCTAAAAAATTTTGCACAGCGAGTGAAATATCATGTGGAGAATAAAAAGATATTCGCAAAAATCCAACTATAAATAATAAAACAATTTAGAGAAGACTAAAGTAAAAGTATGATAATGAAATTATTATAACTGAGAAACAAGACAGTTTAAAAATTATCTGTTTTGTTGACAATCAACATGATATTCTCAATAAAGTTACAACAGATGGCAATAATATGCATCTCTTTTCTTAGAACAGCGAACAAAAATTCTGCAAGGAGAAGATGGTGAAGATGAGGAAGTAATTGTTGAAATTGAATTAGAAAATATCATAATAAATTTAGAAGAAATCAACCCGTTCCACTTTCATCATTAACAATAGAACCATTCTTTCAATCAATAGGATACGATCTGATCAAACTTTCTTTATCACAATAGATCGTAGAGTATTCCTACTGGGGAAACCATGTTAAAAAAATGCGATAAGTACATTACCTCATAAGTGGTGCGGAAATGTGTACACATGTATAATGTAGAAAATTAATTTTTCAACTTTTGAAACCGCGATATCTCACGAATTGAGATTCGTACGAAAAAAGTATCTGATTTTGTATTTTTACGGTAAAAGCGTTTTAAATTTTTTACATTAAACCTTGAATTTTTTTTTGCAGAAGTAGGATCGAAGAGGATTTTCGACGTTTCATTTGCAATGGTTTATTTAACGTCTTTATCAATTTTCAGCTCTATGCGAGTTTTGGCCGAGTTAAAAGCCTATTTGTTGAAACCTCCTAATTGCGGAAAAAGAAATTAATATTCGAAGTCAGAAAGTATGCCTCCTCATAACACACAAACAAGCTAAGCATGCCAAATTTCCTGTTGACAACTTCACCAGAAGCAACAGTTGGATAAAATAAGCAATTTCTGATTTCCACAGATACTAGTGGGCACGAAACAGTTATACGCCTATTTTAAAATGTTCATAGACAATCCATTAAGAGATACGCTCCAATAATTACCCTAATAATAATGGTTATTATTATTGTTGTTGATCTCCCAATAACGTCTATTTTTAAACGAGCTCTGGCCTTGGTTCTATTAGTCAAATTATCTTTCACCGGTGAAACATGACATTTCGTTTACTGCATAATGTATTCTGCAAAATTCTCAAAAAGATTCTGGATATCCGAATAGAGACAAAATTATGTTATTTTTACGTGCAGCCATATTTGAAATGGTGTTAATGTCAGCAAAGAGTTATTTGCGGCCAACATTTATGAGAGAGATGTTGTGAAGGATGGAGCGTGTAAAAGACAAACATTGGCTTCGTGTATTATATTATTATTATGTGGATTCACGAGATATTTTCGCGATTTTTTGAACTATTGACAACAAATATATATCGCGTGTTTTTTAGAGTGATAGGGATAACTGTGATTTGACAGAAGGTAGAAGCCATGTTGTTTTGACATTTCTGTTCAGTAAGCATTGACAAATTATCATGGAAAGACTCACGCCGCAACAACGTTCACAAATTGTTGAAATTTATTTTCAAAATCAGTGTTCTATTCGCCAAACTTATAGAGTACTTCGTGAAATTTATGGTTCACATAATCGTCCATCAGAGCAGCTTATTCGTCGAATTATCGGTAGATTTCGGACAACATTTCCTCTACTCGATACAACAACAAGACAAAGAACTGTACGTACAGAAGAAAATATCGCTGCTACCATTCATAGTGTTAATGGTGATCCAGATTTGTCTATTCGTCGACGTTCACAACAAGTTGGACTCTGTGCATCCACCACATGGAAAATTTTGCGTAAAGATCTTGGCCTACACCCATACTTTATCCAACTGGTTCAAAAACTAAAGCCACTTGACTATAATAAGCGTCATTTGTTTGCTGATTGAGCCCTAGAACAGCTTGAAGTAGATCCACTTTTTTATCGTAAAATTGTGTTTAGTGATGAAGCTCATTTCTGGTTGAACGGCTATGTAAACAAGCAAAATTGTCGTATATGGAGTGAAAACAATCGTCAAGAAGTTCTGCGGGTCCATTGCATCCTGAAAAATGCACAGTATGGTGTGCTTCACACGCTGGAGGCATCATCGGTCCTTATTTCTTTAAAAACGATGCTGGAGCTAATGTTACAGTGAATGGTGCTCGTTGAAGATCGATGATCAGTAATTATTTGTTTCAAAATTTGAATGGTATCGACCCAAAAGTGTTTTGGTTCCAGCGAGATGATGCTACCCCTCATGCTGCTACCGTAATAAATGATTTATTGAAAGAAAGATTTGGCGATAACATTATTTCGAGAAATGGTCCAATTAATTGGCCTCCAAGATCATGCGACATAACTCCACTAGATTATTTTCTTTGGGGTTATGTCAAGTCATTGGTTTATGCTGATAAATCAGAAACAATAGACGATTTGGAAGCCAACATATCGTGTTATTGATGAAATAAGGCCTGAATTACTCGATGAAGTGGTCCAAAATTGGTCTGGTCAAATGCGGTTCCTCAGAGAGTTTTTTAAGTGATTTCCACCAAGTTGAATGCAACTTTTATCAGATATAAAGCCATTATTGAAATTATCTTCATGAAAACGTTGACAAATTCCTATCATTCGTTCTTTTTGTAAAGGTGTCATTATAAGGTTTCTTTAGTTTCCTTTATATGTAGCCTTGTCTTTTCAGTGACATACGGACGGTTTCTGGACATACTTTTATATTTCGTTGATTTTCAAATCTGTTAGCCAACCAAAACTCGTGAATATCAGTGGTACAGAGCTTTCAAGGACGGTCGTGAAGTGGTCGCCCATCGACGGCTTCGATCGAAGATAACGTCGATAAAATTAAGGAAAGGGTGCTGGAAAACC
Source organism: Megalocaria dilatata (assembly GCA_034642435.1). NCBI lineage: Eukaryota > Metazoa > Arthropoda > Insecta > Coleoptera > Coccinellidae > Megalocaria > Megalocaria dilatata. Next base: position 39,615,435 of record CM067859.1, on the reverse strand, counting down.
GTCGTACCAGCTTGAGAGAGATAGCACATGATCTTAAGATATCCCACGAGTCCGCAGGTACGATTTTGATTGATATTTTGGGCATGAGAAAGGTGGCCGCACGACTCGTACCGAAAGACCTGAATTTTCTTCAAAAACGTCATCGCGAACAGGTTGCTTCAGACATGCTGGATCGCTGTAATTCCGATTCTACATTCATGGAACGCATTATAACTGGTGATGAGACCTGGGTCTACGAGTACGATATGCAAACAAGCCAGCAATCATCGGAATGGGTGGCAAAAAATGAGCCGAAACCGAAAAAACCACGCCAAAGCCGCTCGAAAATGAAGGTGATGCTCATTGTTTTCTTCGATATCCGTGGCGTGGTGCACTACGAATTCGTTCCAGAGGGTCAGACGGTAAACAAGGAGTATTACCTAGGCGTTCTGAAACGTTTGCGTGAGCGTATCCATAAGAAGCGGCCAAATTTGTGGGCGAACAACTCATGGATTTTGCATGACGATAACGCGCCTTCTCACCGAGCTACGATTGTGACTGACTTTCTCGCCAAAAACTCAACAAACGTGCTTCAGCAACCACCGTATTCGCCGGATTTGGCTCCCTGCGACTTTTTCCTCTTCCCAAAACTAAAATTGCCCCTTCGTGGCACCCGTTTTGAGTCGATTGAAGCCATAAAACAAAATTCGGCGCGAGAGCTAAAGTCCATCCCGGAAAGCGCCTATAAAAAATGTTTCGATAATTGGAAGTGCCGTTGGCATAGATGTATTGGAGCAAATGGAGCCTTTTTTGAAGGCGACCGAATAAAGTTTGACGATTAAACGTAAAAATGTTGTTTTAATTGAAAATTCCCGGTACTTTCTTGACAGAGTAGTACATTTCTTTTGTCTTAGAATGTTACAATAAGAATAATACATTCCGGATACTTTCTAGACGGACTATACATTTTTCATTATGCTTTCTTCATGTGCAGCGTATAACAGTGTAGTTAAGTTCTAAAAAGGGCTGGGTATAAAATTTAATACAGGTTACGAAAATCATTTACGAAATATAGGATTTATATTAAAATAATAAGTGCAGCTTTTGTGCCAGTCGCTCAGCACAACTTCACTACGTGTTATAAATGATGACGAATATTCAACTGGACTGCTCTTTGAATCTTTCCCTACTCTTTCCAACTGCCCAGAGTGGGGGAGAATTCATCGCTTTGTACCGGCGCGACAACATTATCACGTCTAGTGTTGATTCGTAATTCCATGACGATGATGGAAAAACAAGATGAAAATATTTCTTTCTTGAAAAATGAACTTTTCACTGATGAAATATCACTTTATTTGAAAAGGAAACATAATTAATCCCTTTTACCATATTGGTTCAGGGGGAATCAGCTCCGGAGTAATTCCATCAAAACTCAATGTTTAGACGGGGATTTTTGCCAGTTTTAACCCTTTAGCGCCTAGCGAAACCATATGGTAACAGACTCCTTTTCCAAGTAAGATTGCGTGCTTAGTTGGACATATTTTTGATAGGTAGCGCTACGGTCCATTCAAGAATGAATGACTTTGTCAGATTTCAAGCACCTCAGTAACTGATTGTTGCGCATATTGGTGGCACAGTATTTCAAATCTGTTCATAATTTTATTTCGTGAAAAGTTCGATGGATTTAAGATTCGAGTAAGTATATTGTATCTAAATTTTTATATATCCTTTTCGTATATTTTGATTATTAGCAAGAATGTTCGTTTTTTATTTTTAAGTTAAACAATGTTTACGTCGGCGTTCCAATTAAGCTTTTTGGCGTTATATCTAACTTTTACTTCAAACAAGGATTTCTGTTACAAGAAGCTTTAGAAATAGGATGTGCTTGCTACGCAGAATATAAAATTGGAAAAATTTGCTAATTCCGAATCCGAAATTGAATGGATTCAAGGTGATTTTCATCCGAATCAACGCGTTTTTCCAAAACCTTCTCTCGATGAAAGTCACAGGGATAAAACTCCGACTGATTTATTAGAAATTTTCCTTGATGAGTCGATCATGAACAGGAGGACGTTTGCCTCAATTGGAATTTCGAAGGTTGATCTTCCAAACATATCTCCGAACGTATGGTATACCATATCTCGAGGATCGGGAAGGCCAACTGTTTCAAAGTTATCACAATCTCTAAACAGAGTTTCCGACAAAACACGTTATGATGGCATGAATCATTTAGTAATTTGAACCCCGAAACTAAGATTGAAGCCAAATTTGTATTTTATTTGAAAGATAATTTTATGACAGTTATGTTTTAAAAATAATTTCCGGCATATGTCCACCACGACTAGCTTTGAGGAACCGCATTCGACCAGACTAATTTTGGACTACGAGTAATTCAGGACTTATTTCATCAATAACACGAGTTATGTTGGCTTCCAAATCGTCTATTGTTTCTGGTTTATCAGCACAAACTAATAACTTGACCTAACCCCAAAGAAAATAATCCAGTGGAGTCATGTGGCATGATCTTGGAGGCCAATTAATTGGACTATTTCTCGAAATAATATTATCGCCAAATCTTTCTTTCAATAAATCAATTGTTACGGCAGCAGAATGAGGTGTAGCACCATCTTGTTGGAACCAAAACAGTTTTGGGTCGATGCCATTCAAATTTTGGAACAAATAATCGTTGATCATCGATCTCCAACGAGCACCATTCACTGTAACATTAGCTCCAGCATCGTTTTTAAAGAAATAAGGACCGATGATGCCTCCAGCGTGTGAAGCACACCATGCAGTGCATTTTCAGGATGCAATGGACCCGCAGAGCTTCTTGAGGATTGTTTTCACTCCATATACGGCAATTTTGCTTGTTTAATGAACCGTTCAACCAGAATTGAGCTTCATCGCTAAACACAATTTTACGATGAAAAAGTGGATCAACTTCAAGCTGTTCTAGGGCCCAATCAGCAAACAAACGACGCTTATTATGGTCAATTGGCTTTAGTTCTTGAACCATTTGTATCTTGTATGGATGTAGACCAAGATTTTCACTCAAAATTTCCAAGTCCAACTTGTGAATCTGGATCAACATTGACATTATGACTTACATCAGCGAAATTTTTTTCTGTACGTACAGTTCTGTGTCTTGTTGTTGCATCGAGGAGAGAAAATGTTCTCCGAAATCTATCGAAAGTGTAAAATAGAAAAAAAATATCGATAGTGTGACGAATAAGCAGCTCTGATGGACGATTATGTAAACCATGAATTTCACGAAGTGCCCTATACGTTTGGAAAAGAGAACACTGATTTTGAAAATAATTTCAATAATTCGTAAACGTTATTGCGGCGTGAGTCTTTCAATGATAGTTTGTCAATGCTTACCGAACAGAAATGTTGAAACAACATGGCTTCTTCCTCTAAAAAAAAACACCCAATATATTTTAAACCAGTCACGAAAAACCAGTGTTAATTTAATTAGATAGAACATTCACCAGACAGTTGTACTTCGCCTGCCGTATTTTTTTCATGCTCGAAGATATAAAAATCAACAAAGGTTAATTATCAACAACTCAAATCCTCCTACATAAACACAGTACACTACTATACACTGGCTGAAAGATTATATATCAAATAATTTCTGACTATCGAAATTTTTCAATATTTGAACCAGGTTCAACTAGAAATAACAATTATTAACAATCTGAAGAATTTTAGTTATCATTAAAGTATTAGAGCTCTAGACTTCTAAAATATTTTATCAGTAAACAGGATATTTCTATATGTGAGAATGAAGTGAAGAATGAATTGGCAAGGTTTCAAATAAAACACTGAACATTCGACATATTGACCATTGAATGAAGAAACCTTGTCAATATTTATTAAAAACTATACGAGACGGAAGATGCCTGTGTAATATTGTGATTTACAATTTCACAAGTAGACGCACTTCATTTTCTAATTTTTTTAAATTCTTGGCAAATACAGATGTACACTGACTAACAACAACTCAAATATCTCTAAAGTGAAACTACGTCGTTCGGTGAAAGGTTATAATCAATTAGTTCTTAAGTATTGAAATTCTCTTAATATTTGAATAAGTTACAAACAATGGCAAGTGTTACAAAGTGCATAATTTAGAACTATCAAAGTAGCTGATGACGACAAGTGTCACAAATCTGTAAAACTTCCTGTAACTAATGCAGATTGATGGCAAATATAACTTTATATGATTTTTCATTCATCTAGAGTTATTTTTATAAGTGATAAATGATTAATGAGCAAACTGTGTTTATATTTATCAAAAACTAATTGGAACAAAATATCTTTTCAAAGTTGGAAACAACATTTAAATTAAATAGACGCACTTAATTTCCTATGTTTTCCTCATTGAGTATATATAAACAAATGTAAACTATCAAGAACTCAAATCACTCAAAACAGGAACACTACGGAATATCGTTAAGTGAAAGGTAATAATCAAATAGTTTGAACAGTATGGAAACTTTTTACAAATTTGAATAAGTTACACGTCTTACAATTCGGTGAGATTTATTATTATTAATAAAGAATTAGTTAAAAATCACGATTGCGATTGTCAGATTTTTAAATTTTTTTTCGTCTTTCTTTGGGGTATTTTTATAAGTGATAATGAAGTCTTTAATAATAAAGTCATTGGCAGGGTTGCGAAAAAGAATTAACATACAAGATAGGTATTGACTTTTATTCAGGATAGTCATATTTGAACGAGAAAATGTAACAAAGTTCTTTAATGATGGCAAATATGAATTTCTATACTTTTTCATTTATTTTTGATTATTTTTATATGTGATAATAAAGTCAGCTAGGCAGGGTTCCAAATAAGAAACTGAACATCTAGAATATTGACTTCTATTCGTGATACTGAATGAGCAAACTGTGTCAACATTGATCAAAAACTAATTGGAACAAAAATATCCTTATAATATTGGGAACAAAGTTCTAACAAACTAGACGCACTCAATTTCCCATTTTCCCTTATTAAACATATATAAATAAAACTAAACTATCATGAAGTCAAATCACTTAAAAAGGGAGCACTACAGAATGCCGATTAGTGAAAGGTAATAATCAAATAGTTTTAAAAGTATGGAAACTTTTCGAATATTTTAATAAGTTACAAACAAGTCTTACAATTCTGTGAGATCTATTATTATCAATAAAGAATTAGTTGAAATTCAAGATTGCCAGTGTGAGATTTTCAAATGTTTTTGGTTATTTTTATAAGTGATGATGAAGTTTTTATTAATAAAGTAATTGGCAGGGTTTCGGAAAAGACTTAACATATAAAAAAGGTATTGACTTTTATTCAGGATAGTGATATTTGAATGAGAAAATGTAACAAAGTTCATTTACCTATGATTAACTAGTAACGAAAAAAAATGTCAATAAAATTGGATATAACATTATTCACGAGATTGTGGCACTTTATTTCCCATATTAGTTTTTAACTAAATACAAATCGATATACATTATTAACAACAATTCAATCCACTCCAAATAGAAACACTACAGCATGTTCTAAAAAACTATACCAAAACATTGACTCCAACCAGATGCTTCCGCGACACTCACCTGTTATAAATACGGCTGAAATTAATGCAAAACTGCGTGTAAAAGATTGAACAACCGGATGCATAATATGTCGTCTCTCTGTAACTAGGTATGGAAACTCGGAATTCACAAACTGTTGAATAAACACCTTCCGGATTACGTTAGTCACGTGTAGTAAGCAATTCCGGGCGAAACGACTACACTCCTTCAGAGTTAACGGACGACTCGCGGGAAGTTTCAAACTTACGATGTTTCAGGTCTGAAGCCAAGCCAACGCGATATTCCAAATGTAACGTGGACCCACGTTGCCGAACGTGTGGTGTGTTTCTCGCACCTGAGGAAATACTAGAGAAACACGAGAGGAAGCTGGTACTATTGATATACACTGCTCAGCTGCTGAAACGATTATTTAAGTAAAAATTAGATTTTCTATGATGATATTCGAAATTTTAAATATTATACAGATTTATTATGTAAACCTCATAAAAATTTCTATTTAAAAAAAATTTATTCAAATACTTCTTAGAATTAAATTAAATAAATGTTTGAGGAAAACACGGTTTCACTTTGGTAGACGTATGGAATTAACACTCGTTAAACAGTACCAAACGGAATAAGAGAATTCCCAGAAATTTAAATTATTTTTTCAAAATACTAAATAAATACTTGAAGGATACAAAATTTTCTTTTGTATCTTGTATTTTGAAAACCAAATCCCTTTCCAAAAATGCAAAATATAACCTTTACGAATTCAAATTGAGAATTATACTACTCTGTCAAGAAAGTACCGGGAATTTTCAATTAAAACAACATTTTCACATTTAATCGTTAAAATTTATTGGGTCGCCTTCAAAATAGGCTCCATTTGCTCCAATACATCTATGCCAACGGCACTTCCAATTATCGAAACATTTTTTATAAGCGCTTTCCGGGATGGACTTTAGCTCTCGCGCCGAATTTTGTTTTATGGCTTCAATCGACTCAAAACGTGTGCCACGAAGGGGCAATTTTAGTTTTGGGAAGAGGAAAAAGTCGCAGGGAGCCAAATCCGGCGAATACGGTGGTTGCTGAAGCACGTTTGTTGAGTTTTTGGCGAGAAAGTCAGTCACAATCGTAGCTCGGTGAGAAGGCGCGTTATCGTCATGCAAAATCCATGAGTTGTTCGCCCACAAATTTGGCCGCTTCTTACGGATACGCTCACGCAAACGTTTCATAACGCCTAGGTATTACTCCTTGTTTACCGTCTGACCCTCTGGAACGAATTCGTAGTGCACCACGCCACGGATATCGAAGAAAACAATGAGCATCATCTTCATTTTCGAGCGGCTTTGGCGTGGTTTTTTCGGTTTCGGCTCATTTTTTGCCACCCATTCCGATGATTGCTGGCTTGTTTGCATATCGTACTCGTAGACCCAGGTCTCATCACCAGTTATAATGCGTTCCATGAATGTAGAATTGGAATTACAGCGATCCAGCATGTCTGAAGCAACCTGTTCGCGATGACGTTTTTGAAGAAAATTCAGGTCTTTCGGTACGAGTCGTGCGGCCACCTTTCTCATGCCCAAAATATGAATCAAAATCGTACGTGCGGACTCGTGGGATATCTTAAGATCATGTGCTATCTCTCTCAAGCTGGTACGACGGTTTTCCAGCACCCTTTCCTTAATTTTATCGACGTTATCTTCGATCGAAGTCGAACCGTCCTTGAAGGCTCTGTACCACTGATATGCACGAGTTTTCGATAGAGCATTATCACCAAATGCCTTTCGCAACATTTTCAATGCATCGGCACACGAAAATTCATTTGCAACACAAAACTTTAAACAAATTCTTTGCTCAACGTAATCACCCATAGTAAAAATCGGCACGCACTCTGACATCGACTGACTTAATCAGCTGTTGCAAGCACACTAGTTGACAGATCCCGCTCAAGCTTGGCAAAGTAATTAAGGACAGTGGTACCAACCTAGGAAAAAAAATTTTACCTGCCTCATTGCCCCGCCAGATTTAAATCGATAATTCCTGATACTTTCTTGACAGAATGTATATTCTAACTTCTACAATATATTTAAATATTTTAATATTTACAGATATATTCTGTAATAGATATGTATTAGATATTTCAAAAAATTATATTTAATATTATTACTTCAGGATTAAATTAATGTCATATAAGTACTACTCATATCAAACGACATATAAAATAAACATTCATTATAAGACATCCAAATGAGATAACAAAATCCAAAAAATATGAATTGTTAACCAAAAATCCTATGAATTGAATATTTTGAGTAGACAAAATTTTGTTTCTGCTCATCCCTCTTATGAAAACAGATATCTTTCAAAAATGTTTAACATAATCTTAAGAATTTCATCATAAAACTATCTCACTTAGAATTTTCAATATTATTGGATATCTAACCGAGTTACTTTTCAGAAAATCTCAAGATATGTAAAAACATTACTAAAAAACAAGTTTTAAGAGAGACTTTGCTTCGTCAGTACTCAGATGGTCCTTGTGCTATAAAGAACTATTTATTTCGAGTTAACATTAGACTCCATTCAAATGTTTAGTATTCATTTACCAAGACGCTTTCTGAATTATTAAAGGTGAGTAAATATATTTTTTGTTGATTGATGTTTTATTTTATTGGATATGATTGAGTACTGACGAAGCAAAGTCTCTCTTAGAACTTGTTTTTTAGTAACGTTGTTACATATCTTGAGTTATCCTAAAAAATAACTTAGTTCGATATCCATTAATATTGAATATTCTAAGTAAGATAGTTTTATGATGAAATTCTTGAGATTATGTTGAACATTTTTGAAAGATATCTGTTTTCATAAGAGGGATGAGGAACAAAATTTTGTCTACTCAAAATATTTAATTTATAGGATTTTTGTCAACAATTAATATTTATTGGATTTTGTTATCTGATTTGGATGTCTTATAATGAATGTTTATTTTATATGTCGTTGTATATAAGCAGTGCTTATATGACATTAATTTAATTCCTGAAGTAACATAAAAAGAGGTTAATTCTTGATAGAAGGTATATAAAATTATTTAAATATTTTAAAAATTTTTGAAAAAAATTTTAAAAATTAGCCTTCTACATATTTAATTCCAAAAGATTATATTTAAGGATTATAACTTCTGAAAATAAATTAAAATAATGTCGTATAAGTACCACTTATATCATGACATATAAAATAAACATTCATTATAAGACATCCGAATGGTATAACAAAATCCAATAAATAAAAATTATAAACCAAAATCCTATAAATTAAACATTTTGAATAGACAAAATATAATCTTTTGGAATTAAATATGTAGAAGGCTAATTTTTTTTTTTTTATTTTTAAAATATTTAAATAATTCCTGAAGCTATAATATTAAGTATTATTTTTTGAAATTAAATATGTAGAAGGCTAACATAATATACCTGTAAATATTAAAATATTTAAATAATTTTATTTACCTCCTATCATTTATCTATAATATACCTTCTTCATTTATTTTATTCATTATATATAATTATTTGGATTCCTTAACATTCTTTATACAGACGGTCCTTGTGCTATAACAGAGGCTCTTAAATTGCCTTTCAATCTTTAAAATCAATGGTAAACCACAGAACTATTAATTTCGAGTCAACATTCGACTCCATTTAAATATTCATTATTCATTTGCCAAGACGCTTTCTGAATTGTTAAAAGGTGAGAAAATATTTTTTGATTGATGTTATATTTTATTGAATATGAATATGATTGAGTACTGACGAAGCAAAATCTCTCTTAAAACTTGTTTTTGAGTAATGTTTTTACATATCTTGAGATTTTCTAAAAAGTAACTTCGTTAGATATCCAATAATATTGAATATTCTAAGTAAGATAGTTTTATGATGAAATTCATAAGATTATGTTGAACATTTTTGAAAGATATCTGTTTTCATAAGAGGGATGAGCAGAAACAAAATTTGTCTACTCAAAATATTTAATTAATAGGATTTTTGTTAACAATTTATATTTATTGGATTTTATCTCATTTGGATGTCTTATAATGAATGTTTATTTTATATGTCGTTTGATATGAGTAGTACTTATATGACATTAATTTAATCCCTGAAATTATAATATTGAATATAATTTTTTGAAATTAAATATGTAGTAGGCTGACATAACATACCTGTAAATATTAAAATATTTAAATAATTTCATATACCTTCTATCAAGTATAAACCTCCATTTATTTCATTCTACAATATATATTGAAACTATATACAAAAACTATCAAATTGATATCCTTGTATGTAATCAATATGAAATATTTTTCAATGTCTCGGAAAAAACCTTTTTACATCCCGACATGAAATGTATTAATACAAATGCATTAACAAAAACTATATAAGTATGTATATTAACATACAAATACAAGAAAATCCACTATTCCAAAATTATTTCAAATTATCGAAACTATTTTTGAAATTCTGGTTATTTTTCTCATCATGGGACATTATTTGGAGTGAATAAGTTTTGTTATTGTTTTTCTATGTTCCGAGTACAAATAGTTATAGGTTATACGTAATAACACGTTGATCATTTCTGTTTTATTTTGGATACTTTAAAGCTTACTTCAAGTTTATTCGTTCCAGGTTTTATCTTATTTGGTGAGTTAAATTTTGATCGTGTTATATATTTGAATCTGAATTCCATACATTTCTGATGAGGTCAGAAAGGCCGAAATAGCAGCTATCAAATGTTCGAGTTCTCGTTCAATTATTTTCATTTGATCCTTTATTTTGAAAATTTTGGAAAAGTATATAGTTTTTGTTAATACATTTGTATTAATACATTTCATGTAGGGATGTAAAAAGGTTTTTTTCCGACACATTGAAAAATATTTCATATTGATTATATATAACGATATCAATTTGATAGTTTTTGTATATAGTTTCAATATATATTGTAGAAGTTAGAATATATAATTCTGAATTTAAAGTCATTTAAATTTTACCTCTATCAAGTAATGACTCACATTCAAATTGATTCTCAACAACTTCTTCACAAACAATTTACTTCAAATAAGTTCTTCACAAAAAATCCTAAAACATGCAGCACATCTTCAAAACGCAATTTAGAATTCACACAACGAAAACTCCTCGGCTCTACTCCATATTTAAAAAATTAAAATAATTAACAAAAAGTATCTTACGAGACTAGCGGAATATCATCCTAACAAACACCAGAATAAAGTGAACTTTCAAAAATCCTACGTATTCTATGTTCGTCACAGAAATTACACAAAGCATGTAAGGTACTCAGTTAATTCCAAATGATAATATGTATGAGTGATAAACCAAAATGTAATTATTATATTTACAATAAAATAATAAAAAGAGGTTTTTACTTGAAAGGAATCTTATTACGAAATTTTAAATATCATACAGATTTATTTTATCAACCTCCTATAAATTTTGATTTAAAAAAAATTGTATTCAAAGACGTAGAATTAAATTAAAAATATGTCTTCGGAAAACACAGGTTGTCTACTGTTAAAAGATCCAAACTTCAAGGGGAGATCATATAAGTTATTTTCAACAAAAAATGTCATATAACTCATGGTCGAAATGTTGATGGTTATTCTTCAATTTAACATTTCTTGATTTCTCGAAATATTTGAAGTTTTCCATAAAATCAATTATACTTCAATTATCCTTGTACCCTCATCAAATTTGACCACATATCTAGAAACGGCATTACATTTGCTACAAGATAAAAAGTTCTATGTGCCAAAAATTCTTATTGCGGGTATGGTAAGGAAACGAATATCAGGGTTCTGAATTGAATAAAATCAGCCATATTTCTCCAGTGGTTTTATCGATGAAAAATTATTAATTATGGACATTTATTTTCAGCAAACAATACCTGATTTAGCGTGTTTTCGAATGACATCCACTTTTTTACTTATCCTCTGCCATAATATCATGGTTGAGAAGATAACAACGAAAAGATGAAATATTCTAAACCTAAATTCGCTCTATTTTGAAGCTCTTTAAGATTGAATACTGAAGTAATTCTTATGGCAATCTTGATTTTATTTGTCGAATCAAATTAATTCAAACGAATAAACTAAATTTTAATAATACCGATTTTATGAAAAAATTTTAAGAAAACAGACTACTACTACTTATAACAATTGTTCGAAATGTCCACAAATGTTCAATATATTTCACACATCGTTTTCGCACTAAATCTACATCACTGCGAAGCTCGCAACGTTTCTGACGCATTTCTGCGCAACACAATTTTATTCTTTTGGATAGATCCTCTCAAAGCTGAACGCGAATTTGATATTCTTTTTCGTTCAAGGTGTTCCAGACATAAAAATTCAAAGGTGTAAAATCGGAGCTCCTTAGTGGCCATGATACTGAGATAGGAGCTTTAGTGGCCACCATACCTTCCAAACCATTGCACCGCAAAATATTCGTTCATTAAGTCCCGTACATTACGGCTATTATGAGCTGGGCAGAAGTCCATTTGAAACCAAACATTTTGTCTGTTAGCCAGGGGCATTTCATCCAATATGTCTGTTAAGCTGCTCTGAATTAATGTAGTGAATTCTTCAGCGTTGAGGCGATCGGGAAGTATTACTGTCCGAAAAGTTCAGCTCTCATAATTCCCAACTACACGTTGACCCTTAACTCATATTGGAAATGAGGGACAATAGTCGCAAGGGGGTATTCTCTTTTCCATACATGGCTATTCCGCAAATATATCACACCTGATCTTGTGAAAGTGGCCTCATCAGTCCATACTCTCCTATCGTTCCTCCACTCTCCCACTCAGGTACCACCTACAAAATGTAAGTCTCGCGTCATCATCTACACGTACCAGATCCTGCACCTTTTCCAAATGATATGGATGTTACTTATTTTTTTTTTAGTTCTCGGTGAACTGTAGAATGATGGACAGCTTGAAGTATAGCAAGTGCATGCTAGCGTTGCTGGCTATTTCAACCACCTACCATGATTCGGAAACCACCAAATGAGCCTTTGTCTTTCTATTAGGTTGCCGTCTGTTGGAAAAACGCACTCTCGAACCGCTGCGCAAGCGTTTCTATTCGCAAATCCATAAATGAACAACATACCGCGATATTCGATGTTTGAAAAAACAGGCATAATTTTCTTGATATTTTCTAGAATCCTCATTATAATTTGAGTTAATTCCTTAAATTCAAGAAAACGTACTAATACAAAAAGATATTAAGCGACAGAAACTGTCAGATTTCAAATTCAATGTTTACTCAGATATTCAATCACAAGGAGCTTCAAGATAGAGCATATTAAAGTTTGGAATATTTCAACTTTTCGTTGTTATCTCTTAGCCATGATATTATGGCAGAGGACAAGCAGCTAGCACAAAAAATTATATGTAATTCGAAAGCACACTAAATGAGGTATATTGTGCTGAAAAAAAAGCATGTCCATAATTAATGATTTTTCATCGATAAAACCATTGGAAAAATATGACTGAAATTGTTCACTTCAGAATCGTGATATTCATTCATCTCCTTGCTACGCATGCAATAAGAATTTTTTGGTACACAAAACTTTTGGCACATAGAACTTTTTATCTTGTAGCAAATTTAATACCGTTTCCAGATATGTGATCAAGTTTGACAAGGCTACAAGGATAACTGAAGTATAATTGGTTTTATGGAAAAACTTGAAATATTTCGTGAAAAAAAAAAGAAATGTTAAATTGAAGAATAACCATCAACATTTCGACCATGTGTTATATGACATTTTTTGTTGCAAATAACTTGAATGATCTCGCCTTGAAATTTGGCTCTTTTGAAAGTAGATACCTTGTTATTTCAAGTAGTAGCTCTTCTACACAGTGTTTCAGGATTATCCATTCATTTTGGAACACCTGTATATAATTGATGATTAAATAAAATTAATTTTGTGTGCTGCGGTCGAGCAGATTTACCTTATATTTTCTGAGTATACTTTTCTGCCAGATTGAGAAACCTAATATTAGAAAAGACTTCCATTATCTCTGAATATCTAGAGGGGCTAATTCATATAATGGTTCAGAAATTAAATTATTCATCAGTGGATGCTAATATTGAGCAGTTTTAGTGACAAACATCCAGATTTTTTTTCAGAAGTAACTCGATTATCCGTCACAGCCACAGTTTTTTATGATAATCTCAATTTCTTTGCATATCTTCGCAACACCATATGATATGTTTAATCCACCTACAAGATGACGTGATGAACAAGATTATTACGTATTTGAAAAGAAAATGAGGAAGTGAAATTCACAATGAGTACAATAGCATTTTTAAATCAATAATACTTCACAATTCAACAGAATAGTGAAGGTATCTTCAAGGATCCTTCTATTAATACATTAGAACAGCATTGAAACTGTTAGATACGGCGTGCTCTAATATTCATCTTTGTTTTTGAATGAAAGTGATGATTAAAAATTCTCATTAACTGCTTCAATGAATATTCCACGAGTCATTAAACATTCCTCACATTTTAAGCCTTTTCAAACATTTTGATTAGCAAGTAGAAAACTTTTCTCCTATAGTTTCCGGTAGTTTCAATATTTTTGCTTGGTATGCTTAAAACACATTTTGTGTGAAAAACTTAACAATTGCCCTCAGTTTAAGATAAATAAGCGTGTAGCTAAAGGTTCTCATAATAAACATATCGGTTGTTTTTTTAGAGTGATAGAACTTTAGGTAGGGATAACTGTGATTTGATAGAAGGTAGAAGCCATGTTGTTTTGACATTTCTGTTCAGTGAGCATTGACAAATTATCATTCTCACGCCTAAACAACGTTACCAAAATGTTGAAATTTATTTTCAAAATCAATATTCTATTCGCCAAACTTATAGAGAAATTTCGAGAAATTTATGGTTTACATAATCGTCCATCAGAGCACCTTATTCGTCGAACTATCGATAGATTTCGGACAACTCTACTCGATGCAACAACAACAAGAAGACAAAGAACTGTACGTACAGAAGAAAATATCGCTGCTGTAAGACAAAGTGCTAATAATGATACAGATTTGTGTATTCGTTGACGTTAACAACAAGTTGGACTCTGCATCCACCACATGGAAAAATTTGCGTAAAGATCTTGGTCTACATCCATACAAGATTCAACTTGTTCAAGATCTTAAGCCACTTGACCATAATAAGCGTCGTTTGTTTGCTGATTGGGCCCTAGGACGCTTGATCCACTTTTTTATCGTAAAATTGTGTTTAGTGATGAAGCTCATTTCTGGTTGAACAGCTATGTAAAGAAGCAAAATTACGTATATGCGTATATGGAGTGAAAACAATCCTCAAGAAGTTCTGCAGGTACCATTGCATCCTGAAAAATGCACTGGATGGTGTACTTTACACGCTGAAGGCATCATCGGTCAATATTTCTTTGAAAACGATGCTGGAGCTAATGTTACAGTGAATGCTGCTCGTTACAGTTCGATTATCGATGATTATTTGTTTCAAAATTTGAATAGTATCAACCCAGAAGTGTTTTGGCTTCAACAAGATGATACTACACCTCATGCTGCTACCTTAACAATTGATTTATTGAAAGAAAGATTTGGCGACAACATTGTTTTGAGAAATGGTCCAATTAATTGGCCTCCAAGATCATGCAACATAACTCCACTAGACTATTTTCTTTGGGGTTATGTCAAGTCATTGGTTTATGCTGATAAACCAGAAATAATAGACGCTTTGGAAGCCAACATAAATCGTGTTATTGATAAAATAAGGCCCGATTTACTTGAAAAGGTGGTCCTAAATTGGTCTGGTCGAATGCGGTTCCTCAGAGCTAGTCGTAGTGGACATATATCGGAAATTATTTTCAAATCATGAAAGTCATAAAATTATCTTCCGAATAAAAAAAAATTGGCTTCAATCTTAATTTAAATGTGTTTTATTTCAATTTAAAGTTCTATCACTCTAAAAAAACACCCGCTAGTTTATTACTCAGAGCTATAAACACAGTTTATTGTTGCACTCATCCCCCTGAATTGCGATCAGTTATAAACCAGAGCTAGCTGGGTGAGAACGATGTCAGCAACTGAATGTATTCGTAAATAAGGATAATTTTATCTCGTACGCAATGGATAATTAATTGGTTGAAGAGATGCACTGAAGGAACTTCTAATGAAGAACCCAACGTTTCCGAACGTTCATCAAATAAAGTAAGATATTCTCGTTATTGCTACTATTACAAACGAACTAGCCATTAAATTCACATTGAGTCCATTTTTCATTATCAGATCTAAGAGGTTTTTTTACTGGCATTCGGATTAAGTTTTTACAGGTCCTCGAAAAAAGTACCACGACGAAAAAAAAATCTGGACTACTTTTTTTCAATGGTTAATGAGAACTGTTGTTGTTTGATATGCAATGCATCTGTAGCATTACGAAAAATGGAAATTTCAAGCAGATTTTCCACCTGATTATGAACTGAGAAAGAACAAGTTGCAAGCATTAAAATCGCGATTGGCAATTCTAACTAAGATGTTTTCTCAACCTCTTGATAAAAGTAAGGCTTCAACTAAAGCTTCTTTTCAAGTGATTCACCGTACTGCGCAAAAGTGCAAGCCTTTTTCTGATGGAGAATATATTAGGGAAATTTTTGAAGACATATCTGATTCGCTTTTCGCAAATTTCAAGAACGGAATGAGATAAAAAAAAGTATTCAAGGTTTGCAGCTATCTCGAAACACTGTGATGCGCTGTATAGAAACAATGAGTTAAAACATAAACGAACAACTACAAAAAGACATCAAAGATTTCTCATCGAGAGAAAAGCTATTGAGCATGATTTCCTTGAAAAGTAAAACCCGTGGCCTCAACATATTCACGCAAAACAATAAGATCAAGCTGCCTATGTTCAAACTCATTTCTATTACAACTGAAACATAATGGTTTCAATGCTTCTTGCCATAGAGATGAAGATTTTCCTGAGTTTATTAGCTACCATTGCATTATTCAGTACTAGCTAGTAAGAGATTAAACACAAATGATGTAATGGATATTGGTTTTAAAATTTTGATTCCATAAGAGGAGAATCTCTCCAAAGGCGGCTTTTTCAACAGCAGTTGAATGAGAATGAACCAGAATTAACATTGCACGCTGATGTGGCGTGGTTGAGCCGTAGTAAATTTTCACAAAGATTTCGAGATCTGTTAGGGGGGCGATGACTATCAACAGCTGCATAATTTAGACTGGCAATGTAATCTGGCATTTTTAGTAGATTTTACAGGCAAACTTAGCACATTGAATTTGGAATTACAGGGTAAAAATGGAAAAATTATAGAAATTATGAGTTCTTTGGCGGCATTCATTAATAAAACACCGTCTATGATAGTCGACCTTGAGACAACAAAAATTGAGCAATTTGTTAACATCAAGGGAGCTATGGTAGATTGACATCTAAGTGGTGCAGCTTGGGCAACGTTATACGGCAACGGCGAACAATCTACGCCCCTACCCAGCTGTAGTGTCGTGACCAAGGGTATTGCTCAGGGAAACGATGCCAGTTGAATATCTCAAATGTTATACCGCTGATCAGATGTAGTCAGGTCTAGCGGACATCCCCTCGGTGGGGATCTTGGCTTAATTGTCTGGATCAAGTACTTGGTAAAAACAATAAAATTTCCCCCAAGACAAGGTGGAACAGCCTATGCCGCGGTCTACATGTCTGATGGGTAGATCAGTCCTTTAAAGGCGAGCACCGTAGAGCTCTACTGGGGTGGACATCTTATATCCCTTGCTACTCGTGGGGTAAAAACAATAAAATTTCCCCCAAGACAAGGTGGAACAGCCTATGCCGCGGTCTACATGTCTGATGGGTAGATCAGTCCTTTAAAGGCGAGCACCGTAGAGCTCTACTGGGGTGGACATCTTATATCCCTTGCTACTCGTGGGACCATATATGGAAACACAAATAAATGAAAATAACTCTGACAAGGAGGGACAATCCCTTGTTCCTCAGGCGAATGAAGAGCTCACGGAGTTGGTTCCTCAAACCACTTCAGTCCATTCGGTCCGGAAATTCGATACGTCGAAATCCCAAGTCTCAGATAGAAAACAAAAAAAAGAAGGCAAGGCTGACGGGGTCGAAGATAAGACGACTCCACAGACTCCTCAAGAGCGGTACATCGTACGACGCCGCCTTGAAAATAATCCTGGGCAAAGAGTCCAAGCTGCCGACTATTTAAGAGAGGAAAAAATCCATCTCGGAAACAGAGGTCAGTGGCAGAAGGCACAGATCCGAGGGAAACACACCAGAGTGGATCTCAAAGCGATCTAAGACCTCCTACGTTGTGGTGGCGGAGAGGGATCAACGGCGGCTTGCTATACTCTGGTTACCCTGCCGTCTCAATGTTGGGGGACCAGCTGGTGTTACTGCAGAGGGCGGTTCTAAAACCCGTTGCAAACACACCTGATGAAGGGCCACAGGTGAGATTCCATGTCTGTTCACATTGGCCTGAATGGCTCCAAATTACCTGTGCCGACGAGGAAAATGTGAGGTGCCTCGAGGAGACGACTTCCTCACTCAAACCATGGGAAGTAGCGGACCTCTAGCTCATCAAGGGTGGGGACCTTCCCAAACCTAATATCTGTTCGGTCTTCATCTACGATGAAGACCCAGAAAACAGATTTCAGTCTAAGGAGATAATCAACAAACTGAGAAAAATGAACCATACCCTGAGGACTCGTAAGTGGAGTATTCCACGTAGCGAGTTGTCAGAGCCAGGCCAAGTATGGACAGTGGCCTTGGATGACATTTCCATGAAAACTCTGAAGGACCTAGACTACAAATCCTAGTTTGAGTTCGGAAGAGTCCAGTTCCGTACGATGAAGGCCACCAAGGTGGCACAAAAAACCAACTCGGAGCAGGTGGAGAGAGAAACGTCTCTCAAACCCTCGTCTGGGGTACGAATTGCCTCGGTCAGGGTGGAGAGGGAGGCCGCGTCTTCCTCAAAGTGCCCCAATGAGTTAACCGTTACATAGATGTGATTGCACCGTTTCGAAGAACTTTTTGTTACCACAGCTCATACTCCTCCATTTATAAGAAATTTTTGCCACCAATAAAAATTTCTTTTTAAAAGAGATGTTTATGGAAAGGTTGAATTGTTATAGTTCTTTCCTGTACATAACCTTTTCCTGGCAATAACCTGAATTAAATTGTTCTTATCTCACTCTCCTCCAGATTGTATCTGTTGTTTGCTTCTCTTCAGATTTAAATATTGTACATATTTTACTAAAAGTCAATCATTTCTTGCATCACATATTTTTTTACTTAATTCCTCTGGGTACTTTCCAAACTCCACATTTTCTACAATGTACAAACACTTCCACGTTATTGTATAAGTAACCAATTCACACTTATTCTACGACGCGTGTCAAGGTGTCTACTACCTAGGTATCATTCGAACGAGGCCAGATCCATACTAAAATTTAATGAAAATTTCAGTTATTAACAACTCCGTCATTTACTACTTTAACAAAGGCAAATTATGATGAAGATTGTAGCGAGATATTTCTGTAAAAAACAAATGTTCAATTTTTTCCGATCAATTTTTTTTGCTTGCTATCGTTTTGCTTAAATATCCATAATTTACGAATTAGAAACCGACTAGGTTGGACTGATAAATAACCCGAAGTCAAAAGTAATTATGTCCGGCCAATCTGATTCGCCGTAAACATTTTAAATTTCGAACGAAAAGAGCTAGAGACTTGACACTTTCAGAACAGGTTTGGACCTTAATATCAAGGTTTGCTTCATGAATGGGCAAATTCACTGATCTGATCGGAATCTTATCTGCTATTTAGGTGTAAAATAACCACAAATTTAGTTATATTATGACCAAAATTTGATGATGAATCAAATTGTTTTGCTAAATCTTGACTCCAATTGTTCTGAGAAATAATATTGTGTTGAAAGCTTGTGATCTGCTGATGTTAAGGGCAATCCGTTAGTATATGCTTAAGTGTTACTTGGACGTTACAGGCTTTGCATTGTGGTGGGGTTCTTTCTTCAGTAAGTATGAGTGTGTGAATCGTGCATGGCCAAGTCTTCTCAGTGTCACAAGTTCATTTCTTTTGATATTGATGGAATAGGATTTGGCAGTAGAATGGTCAATGTAGGAGAGTTTCGATCTTCTTTGGTGGAATAAGTTGCCCATTTCAGTCTTATTTCATTTTTATATTTCGTGCTGAGGTCGTAAGTAGTAATGATTTCTTCAGGTTGTCCCTCAGATATTGCTGTTTTTGCATATGTGTCGACTTTTTCGTTACCTTCGATTCCTGAATGAGATGGTATCCATATCATGGTTATTTTCGCCGTTGCTTGGTTTTGGTTCATTAAGTCTGAGATGTTATTGACGATTGGATTTTTGGAATACATATTCATAATAGCCTGTATTGAGCTCTAAGAATCGGAGCAAAAAAGTGGGTTTTGAAAGCTTTGATTGACTGCATATTCAATAGCTTTTTATATTGCTATAAGTTCAGCAGTGAAGATGGTATAATATTCTGGTAGTTTATACATTTGACATGTTGTGTTGGAAAGATAAGCGCATCCGACTCCGATGACTTAGCTGCGTCCGTGTATATTATTTGGCAGTTTTTATAATAAGAAATCATCTCCCTGAAATGTTGTTGAAAAATTTCTCTTGGAGTTTCACTTTTACTGTACTTTGTAAGATGCAGGTTGACGCTGAGTTTCTGTTTCCTATTGATCCAGGGTGGATGAATAGGTTCTCTATAAATAATTGTAGAGGGGAGGGGGAAGGTCAAATTCACTAGGTAATATAACGGGGGTTTAAAGTTTCCATTGTTTTGATATAAGCGCTTGTATTTCTGGCTGATTATCTGATTTTGGCTTGGGTTTTGGGTGTCTCCAGAAATTCTTGCAGAGTATGTCAGCTGCAGCATTTGTCGGCGTAATGTTAAGGACAGTTCGTCTGTTTCTTTGCATAGACTATCTGTAGGACTGGTAATATGTGCACCTTATGCTAGTCGAAGTGCGCTGTTCTGTCTAACGTTGAGCTTTTTTAGGGAGGTTTTACTAGCCGTGGAGTACAAGATTGATCCATAATCAAGCTTGGACCGAATTAATGTTCTGTAAAGCGTCAGTAGGGTTTTCTCTTCTGCTCCCCAGTGGTTATTAGATAAAACTTTCATGATAGTCTTCGAATGCAACTTGCTTTGAGTTCTTTGAAATGTTCCTGCCATGTGAATCTTGTATCAAAAGTGATCCCGAGAAAAGTGTGAGATTTGATGTTTTCTAAAGGAGTATTCTTGAGTTTTAAAATGTATGGTTTGTAATGGTTTTGTGAATTTGATCACTAGTTTTGATCTTGGACATTTGACGGACGAAGTCACGGTTGATACCGGTCTCAGAAGCTAGTTTCCTCATGGAGACCCTCGGACTTCGATTGACTCGCTTCTTGACGATGTTGTGATTGCTAGGCGTATTGACAGTGCGTTTTCTCCCACTTCTGGACGACGACCATCATAGCCAACCTTCTTGAAATGGCAAATTGCATCGGAAATGGTTTGTCGAGGCACATTGCACTACGTTTGTTTGGCATTCTAACACTCTTCAAAATAAAGTGTTATCACACTGAAAGAATCGAATTTTGTGAAACTGTGGTAGAAAAAGTAACTGAAAATAGTTCATTCATTATTCACTAATGAATCATCGTTTTCCTTCAACAGAAAACATAACCCAACAATAGTAAGATATTGGTCTAGGAAGAATAAAAATCCGAGTATTCCTGTACGTATCCAGATTCCCCAAAATCTTAATGTTTGGACAGAAATACTGGTGAATTACATTATAGGGCCATTTTTATCGATTGTAACCTTAACGCTGCCAAATATCTCGAGCTTTTAGAGAATCAAATTATTCCCACTGATCGACAGCTACCAATTAATTTCAATGATGTCTAGTTTCAACAGGATGGCTGTCCAAGTAACAACGCAAGAGTAGTCACACAATATCTCAGGAGGACTTTTTCGGACCGTGTTTCTGCAAATGGTACGATCAAATGGCCCTCCGATCACCAGATTTATCTCCCAATGATTTTTTTCTTTGATTTGAAATTTTCAGGGAAAATGGATTATTGAATTCTACATATTTATCAATTGTAGCTTCTTCAAGTAGTAATTCATAAATTTGAAATGGAAAAATGTATTCATCACATCAGTGCTTTTTACAATTTTTTGAGATATCTAGATATCCTATTCACTGATATAATCCTCTTATTTGCATACTAAACCTTCGAAAAAAAGTTATTGCGCTTACAAAACAAAATAAAAGATTGAATCCAATAACGAATTCTTCAGCAATAAGTATTAAGTGACTGTTTGCGATTGTTTTCAATAAAAAACAACCAAAATGACAGTATTTAGAACAATTGTCATATTACGTGCGAACATTCAAACAGTAGTAATACAATCGATTATTTTGAAACAATGAATGTCAATTTCTTTTATGCCTACTTAGAAAATCCTTTTAAAATTTCCATGACTGAAAACATGATTAATTCATTTAAGAACAATATTTGCAGTAGTGATTTCTCAATAATAACGTTTATGTGCACTATCGAATTTCATAACTCCTTTAAAAAAAACTTTGATAGTATCAGTCTTCGGTGTGGCACCTGAAAAATTTTCGGGCTTGAGTGATTTGCGAACAGTGCTCTTTAATTCTAAGTTTATGTACTTCACTGAATATATTGGTCGACAAGATTTTTGTAACACAAAGCAGATCTTTATTTTTTGATGGAAATAATATTCTAATAATAGGAAAAATATTCCTAAAGCCATAATACGTACCTCTTTTCAATAGCTCAATAAAAAGGGCCATTTTACATTAGTTATACTACTCTGTCAAGAAAGTACCGGGAATTTTCAATTAAAACAACATTTTTACATTTAATCGTCAAAATTTATTCGGTCGCCTTCAAAATAGGCTCCATTTGCTCCAATACATCTATGCCAACGGCACTTCCAATTATCGAAACATTTTTTATAGGCGCTTTCCGGGATGGACTTTAGCTCTCGCACCGAATTTTGTTTTATGGCTTCAATCGACTCAAAACGGGTGCCACGAAGGGGCAATTTTAGTTTTGGGAAGAGGAAAAAGTCGCAGGGAGCCAAATCCGGCGAATACGGTGGTTGATGAAGCACGTTTGTTGAGTTTTTGGCGAGAAAGTCAGTCACAATCGTAGCTCGGTGAGAAGGCGCGTTATCGTCATGCAAAATCCATGAGTTGTTCGCCCACAAATTTGGCCGCTTCTTACGGATACGCTCACGCAAACGTTTCATAACGCCTAGGTAATACTCTTTGTTTACCGTCTGACCCTCTGGAACGAATTCGTAGTGCACCACGCCACGGATATCGAAGAAAACAATGAGCATCACCTTCATTTTCGAGCGGCTTTGGCGTGGTTTTTTCGGTTTCGGCTCATTTTTTGCCACCCATTCCTATGATTGCTGGCTTGTTTGCATATCGTACTCGTAGACCCAGGTCTCATCACCAGTTATAATGCGTTCCATGAATGTAGAATCGGAATTACAGCGATCCAGCATGTCTGAAGCAACCTGTTCGCGATGACGTTTTTGAAGAAAATTCAGGTCTTTCGGTACGAGTCGTGCGGCCACCTTTCTCATGCCCAAAATATCAATCAAAATCGTACGTGCGGACTCGTGGGATATCTTAAGATTATGTGCTATCTTACTCAAGCTGGTACGACGGTTTTCCAGCACCCTTTCCTTAATTTTATCGACGTTATCTTCGATCGAAGCCGTCGATGGGTGTCCACTTCACAACCGTCCTTGAAGGCTCTGTAACACTGATATGCACGAGTTTTCGATAGAGCATTATCACCAAAGGCCTTTTGCAACATTTTCAATGCATCGGTACACGAAAATTCATATGCAACACAAAACTTTAAACAAATTCTTTGCTCAACGTGATCACCCATAGTAAAAATCGGCACGCACTCTGACATCGACTGACTTAATCAGCTGTTGCAAACACACTAGTTGACAGATCCCGCTCAAGCTTGGCATAGTAATTAAGGACAGTAGTACCAACCTAGGAAAAAAATGTTTACCCGCCTCATTGCCCCGCCAGATTTAAATCGATAATTCCCGGTACTTTCTTGACAGTATGTAAGTAGTCGATTTCATGAGGGGAAGGTTAAAATGGATACATTTAATAACAGGAAGAGTCTTTTATATTAGACATAAAATTAAGATTAAAAATCAGCCTTCTATGGCAATTTAAAACCCTCCATACCATGCATCACAATATATATATATATATATATATATATATATATATATATATATATATACATATATTACAGTAATAGATTAATATATATATATATATATATATATATATATATATATATTACAGTAATAAATATAATCACAAAGAAATAGTATGTTTGAAATAAAATAGAAAAGGCTTTTTACTTGATAGAGTATACAATCGTATACAATCAAAACTCAATATATATATATATATATATATATATATATATATATATAATAATATCAAATGGAATAAATAAACCAACAAATATAAATTGTCAATTGAAATTAATAAATGAATATTTGAAGGAGACAAATTTTGTTCCTGATCTTACTATTATGAACACCAATTCCTTTTCAAAAACATAAAACACAACTTAAGGACTTCTCAAAAAATATAATTTATTTGAAATATTCAATATATTTAAATATTCAAATAAGTAAATTCAAAAATCCCTCAAAACATGCACTATATTTTCAAAAAACAATTAGACTTCCAATAACCTCTTCATCGGCCCTAAATAATATTTAAAAAATCAAAATCAACTAACAATCGGTATATCTTACCTCAGAGTGGTAACCGGATAATTTCTTAAATAGACTTACTTTAAAAATCAAGATATTCCATGTTCGTCACAAAAATCACAGAAAACTGTAAGGTATTAGGAGTACAAATAAGTTTCCGCCGTTTTTTAACACAAATTATGTTTATGAATCATTCCTAATGATTTTAAACGATGTGAGACTGCTTGATGAGTGACTTCTAATGTTAGAGCAAGTTCTTTTTGTGTTTGAGATGAATCTTCCTCCAATTCTGCATCCTCGTAAATTTTTGGCCTTCCACTGCGATCTTTGTCTTCTACGTCGAAATCACCGTTTTTAAACTTTTGAAACCACTCTCGACACGTTGTCTCACTCAAAGTACCCTCACCATATGCTTCTACGAGCAATCGATGCGCCTCAGCAGCAGATTTCTTTAAATTAAAGAATTAAACTAATATTTCCGGCAAATGACGCTTACTTGGCTCAAATTTTGACATTTTCAACTTATAAAAATTATATTTCACCAATATAAAATCAATGATATTAATAGGTTATGTTGTTCTTGAATGTCCAAACTATTTTTTAAGCCGGTTATCATCTGCGAAAGCTAACCGAAACTCAGTGCCGCGCCATCTACAATAAAAAGGCTTTTTATTTGATAGAAGGGATATAACAAAATTTGAATATCAAAACAGATTAGAACTGTCAGTCTTCTACAATTTTAATTTCAAAAAAATTTTCATTCAAAAAACTTTTAGAATTAAATTAACGTCTACATAAGCACTGCTTATATTTAATAGACCATATACAATCAAAACACAATATACAATATCGAATGGAATAAATAAACCAACAAATATAAATTGTCAATTGAAATAAATAAATAAATATTTGAAGAGACAAAATTTTGTTTCTGATCTTACCATTATGAACACCAATTCCTTTTCGAAAACAACTCACTTCTCAAAAAATATAATTTATTTGAAATATTCAATATATTTAAATATTCAAATAAGTTAATTTAAAAATCCGATAAAATTAGACTTCCGATAATCTCTTCATCGGGCCTAAATAATATTTAAAAAGGTCTAAATCAATGAACAATCAGTATCTCTTAGCTCAGAGTGGTAACCGGATAATTGCAGGTTTGAATAAAATCTCATTATGGAATGTCAATGGTTTAAAGAAAACCTTATAATACCTTACAGTTCTTTGTGATTTTTGTGACGAATATAGAATATCTTGATTTTTAAAGTTAGTCTATTTAAGCAATTATCCGGTTACCACTCTTAGGTAAGATATACTGATTGTTAGTTGATTTTGATTTTTTAAATATTATTTAGGACCGATGAAGGGATTATCGGAAGTCTAATTGTTTTTTGATGATATAGTGTCTGTTTTGAGAGATTTTTGAATTAACTTATTTGAATATTTAAATATATTGAATATTTCAAATAAATTATATTTTTTGAGAAGTCATTCGTGTTTTTGAAAAGGAATTGGTTCATAATGGTAAGATCAGAAACAAAATTTTGTCTCCTTCAAATATTTATTATATTAATTTTAATTGACAATTTATATTTGTTGGTTTATTTATTCCATTTGATATTGTATATTGAGTTTTGATTGTATACGTCTATTGAATATAAGCGGTGCTTAGTATAAATAAAAACGCTTAGTTGAATTAATTTTAGTACTCCTGGAGACAGACGCTCCTCCAAGTCATTTATTTCAGAATCTAGAAGGGGGATGTATACAGCCCTGCGGAAATGCGTTTCAGCAAATTGAGAAGGAGGGTTATTGTCCCTGTGTGTTTGTTGTGATACTATTCTGGGGCATTTAATTTCTGCTAGTTGCTCAGCTACTTCTTTTGCCTCTTCAAAAAGCTCTAGGAAAATTGTGTCAGGCTTTTCCCTTTTATTTTGTAGGACAGTAATTATATATCATTTATGTCATCCGTAGCCCTTTTTAAATTAATTGACCTCGTTTGCAATACTCTGCTCAAGGCTACTGTTGTACCTGAAAAAAGTTATATTTAAACTACAGTTTGGCTCTTTACGTGATATAAACTTTAATTTGACATGACTACAACACGTATAAATGGCAGGTATGTGAAATTTTAGGGACACTTCAGGGAGGATTTACAAAATATTGCCGTTTTCTTCGTCTATGGGACAGTCGTGCAGTAAATCAGCATTATATAAAGAAAATTTGGCCAGAAAGAATTTCAACCGAGATCTCAAAATGTTGAGTTGAGACTCCAAAAATGTCTTTCTGCCTCCTCTTCACATTAAACTTGGGCTGATGAAGAACTTTGTGAAGGCTATAAATAATTATGGTGATGGATTCAAATACTTGAAACATGTCTTTTCCAGGTTTATTGATGCCAAATTAAAGAAAGGCATTTTTATTCGATCACGAACCAGCAAATTGCTGAACGACGTTAATTTTACAGAGATGCTTACCAGGCAGGAACTCAGAGCATGGAACTCATTTGTTAGTGTAGTTACAGGATTTCTGGGCAACAATATGGATGCAAACTACCAACAGTTGGTTAATCAACTATTAGATGCCCACAAATCGCTTGGTGCCCGAATGTCATTAAAAAATCATTTTCTCCATCCACATCTGCCATTTTTTCCTGAAAACTTGGGAGCTGTCAATGACGAGCAGGGTGAAAGATTCCACCAACATATTAGGACAATGGAAATTCGCTATCAAGGATGATGGGATCCAGCCATAATGGTAATTACTGCTGGTTTTTGAAGAGAGAATATATGATCCCTCACAAAAGGAAAAAATAGTAGTAGTAAAACTAATTAATGCTGATAAAAATTCTGAAATCATTTTTTTCAATACACGTCAGATATTGAAACATTAAATGCGATTCTATAAATGTAACAACAAACCTTACGTGTTACAACTTTTTTTTTCCCATTTTCGTATTTGGATACGTCCATTCTACTAGGATATGCTATTCAGCCTTGTTACAACCAAAAAAATGTTTTTGTCGACCAGTGTTATTGGACGATTTATTTCAGTCTCAATTCCTATGGGCAAAATTAAATTTGTTCTACTCTATTAAGGTTGCTTTATTGGAATAGCGAAGCGAATGTTATTTCCAAGCAAAGGATGTTCGTTCAATTAGTTCAAAATGAATATAATTCTCATTTATTTAGATCAATTAGAAGCTACAACTGATGACGTCGTCCAAGAAATTGAGCCCATAATCGTACACACAAGTGTATTCTCAGACGGTGTAACTTTCATGAAAGGAATTCAAACGCCGCTGCAAAATTGCGAGAAATTTGTCTATGAAGATTTGACAACGTCGCGTGTCGGCAAGTTGGCAATTTCGTTCTATTTTCAATCGTCAGTTTTCTGTGTCCTACTCCACAGGTTAGTTGGCGATACAACAAACAATACGGTAGAAAAAGACGGCCTATAACTTTCATTGCATAATTGTTACAATCAGTAATCAACATTTAATGAGGTATATTTCGGTTCTATCTAACGAGTCACGCCACTGCTTGTCGCGGCTGATAGGTGCAAAATGGTATTTCTCGATGGAGGGGGTATGGTACGATCGTCTGAACATTTAATGAATGAGTAACATCGTTTATCGGCGTGATAGAATAATTCCGTAAAAATCAGATGTGGAGTAGCCCACCTGCGTATTGTAATATCGAAAATGCCATGTCATTGGCATCATTGTGTTTGCCGATTTGGAAATGAACCCACCTCTGTTGAATTTTTGTGGTTGTTGGAAAAACGTTGCAGAATGTCGAAACGGTGTGGAAAAACACCGAAATTAAATTCAGCCGTTTGTGTTTCATGGGACGTTCACATTTTTGCGGAAACAATGAAGGTGAATAACACAATATTCGATGGTTTGACGTGTTTCTGCTCCGTGGTCCAATAAGTTCATATTTCGTTATTTCTGCGTAAACCCACGTTACGAGTGCATTTTCCTGTAGATGAATTCGAATAAAATTTGTTGCAAAATAATATACTGCCACTATCAGAAAATGATTCATTATTTTACTCTCGATGTTGTTTTTGCGTGCACTTACTAGGCCCCTATTATTTGGCGTTTTCAGCAGGATAATGTTGGGTGCTATACTTCGGCCTACACTCAAGCTTTAATGCTAGAACACAAAGTGACAACCTATTCATGGCAAGCAGCTTCACCAGATCTTGGTCTAACTGAAAATATATGGGGACTAATGAAGATTGAAGTTGAATGAGCAGCGCCAAAAAATAAAGATGATTTAATTCAGTCAGTTTTGAAGTCCTGTACATCATCGAAAATTATGGAGGTGATATAGTTTCGGGTGTACCTCGACGTTTAGTCAAGTGTTTACAGCTAAATGGAGGTTGTATAAGTAAATAAGATGAATATTTTGTTATAATTTTCTACAAAATATAAAAACAATATTCTAATTTCCGCTAATATTTTATTAACACACTTACAAGATACTTGTATCTTGTAATACTCTATCTACTCTGTTATAGCACAAGAACTATATGTATAAAGAATGTTAAGGAAACCAAATAATTATATATTATAAATAAAATAAAAATAACAGAGGCCGCTGAATTGCCTTTCAATCTTTTAGATCAATGGTAAACCACAGAATTATTTATTTCAGTTAACATTACGCTCCATTTAAATTTTCAGTATTCATTTACCAGAAGCTTTCTGAATTGTTAAAAGGTGAGAAGTTGATTGATGTTATTTTTTATTGAACGTGAATATAATTGAGTACTGACGAAGAAAAGCCTCACTTAAAACTTGTTTTTTAGTAATGTTTTTACATATCCTGAGATTTTCTAAAAAGTAACTTAGATACCCAATAATATTGAATATTCTAAGTAAGATAGCTTTATGATGAAATTCTTAAGATTATGTTAAACATTTTTGAGAGATATCTGTTTTCATAAGAGGGATAAGCAGAAACCAGTGGCGGATTAAAGGTCCAGAGCGCCCTAGGCAATAACTTTGTCGGCGCCCCTGTACCGGCCATAAATGGCCATCTTAATTAAAAATTCTGAGCTCGCGCGCCCCTTGTAACTACGCGCCCCTAGGCACGTGCCTAGTTTGCCTTGCGGATAATCCGCCACTGGCAGAAACAAATTTTTGTCTGCTCAAAATATTTAATTTATAGGATTTTTGTTTACGATTTATATTTATTGGATTTTGTCATATCATTTGGATGTCTTATATTGAATGTTTATTTGATATGTAGTTTGATATAAGTAGTACTTATTAGACATTAATTCAAGCTGTCCTAGGGTCCAATCAGCTAACAAACGACGCTTATTATGGTCAAATGGCTTTGGATCTTGAACAAGTTGGATCGTGTATGGATGTAGACCAAGATCTTCACGCAAATTTTTCCATGTGGTGGATGCACAGAGTCCAACTTGTTGTGAACGTCGACGAATAGACAAATCTGGATCATCATTAACACTATGATATTACAGCATCGATATTTTCTTCTGTACGTACAGTTCTTTGTCTTGTTGTTGTTGTTGTTGCATCGAGTAAAGAAAATGTTGTCCAAAATCTATCGATAGTTCGACGAATAAGCTGCTCTGCTGGACGATTATGTGAACCATAAATTTCACGAAGTGCTCTATAAGTTTGGCGAATAGAACACTGATTTTGAAGATAAATTTCAATGATAATTTGTCAATGCTTATTGAACAGAAATGTCAAAACAACATGACTTCTTCCTTCTGTCAAAAAACAGTTATCCCTATCAAAAGTTCTATCACTCTAAAAAAAAACACTCCTTATATATTTAATTTCAAATAAATTGAAGGATGTGAATGTTGGCACAGATGATGTTACAGTATGATTCGCGAAAATTACAACAACCTTCGGTAGCTCAGTTGGTAGAGCGGTGGACTGTAGTGGAACCCGTAAATTGCCATCCATAGGTCGCTGGTTCAAATCGGGCCCGAAGGAAATTTTTTCATCGCAGAAAGAAATGTAATTTTTTTTATTATATTAAAAAGTTATAAACTTATAACCTATATTTCTCTAGCTGTACTTGTTTTTTATGAGGGATCTATATTTTTTCATATTATTTATATTATACTTTGGAAAAACCATCGATGATAAAGTATTTTCCAATGAATATATATTTATATACAGGTGTATATAAATAGTTGCGAAAAAATTCTGGGAGTGATTCCTTGTCAAAAAATACGAAGGGTCTTTCATATAAACTTTTTTTGAGCCCCCCTGCTTAGTTACAGCCCCCTAAAGATAGCGCCGAAATATAATTTTTAATTTTTTTAAGAATGGATCAAGCTATCCAAAATTAATTTTGTTTTTGTAAAATAAGAATATGGAAAAAAGTTTCTTGCGAAAGAAGCCTTTGGGATGGTTTTTTCTACCCCTTGCAATCATAGAAGACCAAATATTTTTTCAAGTGTCTTGTCGCCCACATAAAATGTCTGCTAACTAAGCAGTTTATAGGAAAGCCCCCCCCCCCTTTTTTATGACAAGGAATCAACCCCTAAATGTTTTCGTAACTATTCATATACATCCTATATATTTCATTTAATAAAATTCAAATAATCTATGAGAAAAGAAACCTATCCTTAATTTCAAAGTATAACTTATGGCAATCACTCATTTCATGTCTATTCACTTGGACTTCATTTGCAGCATCTAATTCCATAAACTTCTTTGCAATAAATGATTGGTGGTTTTTTCATCCAATTGTTCGGAATTTAGTGTCGCAAAACCTGTAATTAGGAATTCATCAAGGACTTCAAATACCTCCACAAAAGAAATATAGAGATGTTCAACCACATCGCAAATTAATAGTTATACAGGATGTTCCTAAATTGGGGGTAAAAACGAATAAGAGTAATCACTTGGATGATATTGTGGGTGGTGTTGTGAAAGAAGTGAACTACTCACGTCTTTCAGTCACCCAACAATACACTTTATTAAAAACACAGTAGATACGAAATAACACATAAAAACTTTCTAAAAAAATAACAAATCTCTACTAGTCGTCAGGAAAATCGTTATTTTCGAAACAATTCATTAGGATCTGCCATATTTCAATGAATTGATTAATCGTTTTATTATTGTTTATTTTTGGCAATGTTCTCGATTTGTGGCAGCAGTTTAGGAAAATTCGAACAACTTATATCTAAATTACAAAAGAATGGAAAGCTCATACAGAAAATTTTGGAAAATGTCCTCCTCTAAACTAATAAAGAGATTTTCAATAAGAGGACAACATAACACCGTATTTTGCATTAAAACGTAGGTCTTAAGGCTTTTAAAGTTCAGTTAACACTCGGTCGATCACCAGAAACGTCGTATCTTCGCTGATTGAGTGATCATCAAAATGATCCGGATTTTCATCGAAAGAACATCTTTAATGATGAGGCCCATTTTTACATAGAAAGCTACGTTAATAAGCAGAAATATCGCATTTGGGGCTCGGGAAATCCAAGAATTATGGTTGAAAAGCTTCTCCATCCTCAACGTGTCACTGTTTGGTGTGCTTTTTGCACTGGCGGTGTGATTGGACCTTACTTATTCTGAAATGAGGCTGGTGTAATTGTTACGGTGAATGGATTGCGCCACCGAGCCACGATAAATGATTTTTTATGGCCGAAATTGGATGATATTGATTTTGTACGACGTTTATCTTCAACAAGATGGCGCTAAGTAACGAAACTATCGCAATTTTACAAGAATAGTTTTCTGGCCGTGTTATTTATTGAAGAGGTAATCGTAATTGGTCATCGAGATCTTGTTTGAACCTTTAGACTTTTTTCTTTGGGGCCACGTGAAAGATAAAGTCTATGCCAATGCAACACAATTTATTTGAGGCCTTAAAGATGGATTTCTTGATTTATCGAAGACATACAGCCGCAAATGTGCGAATTGGTCATGAAAAATTTCATGAAAAGGATACGGTGCTGCAACCACTGCGGCCATTTGGTCGATATTGTTTTCCATTGTTAATGGAATACCTTACTCTGCACAATGAATTAAACATCAACTGATTTCTCTTAAAATATACTCGCTTTTTTTAATATCAAAATGAAACCTTCACAAGACTCGGTTCTTCCCCTCACATATATCGGGTGTTTTTTTTAGAGTGATAGAACTCTAAATTGAAATAAAACACATTTAAATTAAGATTTAATACCAATTTTTTTATTTGAAAGATAATTATATGACATTTATGTTTTAAAAATAATTTCCGGCATATGTCCACTACGACTAGCTCTGAGGAATCGCATTCGACCAGACCAATTTTGGATCCCTTTTTCGAGTAATTCAGGCTTCATTTAATCAATAACACGAGTTATGTTGGCTTCCAAAGTGTCTATTGTTTCTGGTTTATCAGCATAAACCAATGACTTGACATAATCCCAAAGAAAATCATTCAGTGGAGTTATGTCGCATGATCTTGGAGGCCAATTAATTGGACCATTTCTCGAAATATTGTTATCGCCAAATCTTTCTTTCAATAAATCAATTGTTACGGTAGCAGCATGAGGTGTAGCACCACCTTGCTAGAACCAAAACACTTCTGGGTGCATTTTTCATTTTTGCAATGGAACCTGCAGAACTTCTTGAGGATGCATATACCGCAATTTTGCTTGTTTACATAGCCGTTGAACCAGAAATGAGCTTAATCACTAAACAGATTTTTACCATAAGAAAGTGGATAAACTTCAAGCTGTCCTAGGGCCCAATCAGCAAACAAACGGCGCTTATTATGGTCAAGTGGCTTCAGTTCTTGAACCAGTTGGATCTTGTAAGGGTGTAAACCAAGATCTTTACGCAAAATTTTCGATGTGGTGGATGCACAGAATCCAACTTGTTGTGAACGTCGACGAATAGACAAATCTGGATGATATTAATACTATGACTTACAGCAGCGATATTTTCTTCTGTACGTACAGTTATTGTTGCATCGAATAGAGAAAACGTTATCCGAAATCTATCGATATTTCGACGAATAAGCTGCTCTGATGGACGATTATGTAAGCCATAAATTTCACGAAGTGCTCTATAAGTTTGGCGAATAGGACACTGATTTTGAAAATAAATTTCAACAATTTGTAAACGTTGTTGCGGTTGACTCTTTCCGTGATAATTTGTCAATGCTTACTGAACAGAAATGTCAGAACAGCATGGCTTCTACATTCTGTTAATTCACAGTTATCCCTATCAAAAATTTTATCACTCTTGAAAAAAACACCTGATAGATCAAAGTCTTCTGAGCACTCTCTGACTATTCCTTACGGGCTTTTTATACTTTTTCTCAGTCATGTACTCTAAATATTTCATAGGCCCCCATAAAGAAATGATCCTGCTTTTCATAGTTTTCGTTTGAATACTCCTGTGCAAAAACTGAATAATGATACAGAGCATCATCATCGTGCATGAAGCACATTTCACAACATAACAAAAGAGATAAATCTTCAAATAACAAAGGCAAATCGTTTTCCAAAAAATGTCTGTATGAGTGACCAGTGAATCGAATCGACCAAAAGAAGGGACCAATCAAATAATCGTCAATACGGTTTAATGGTCTACAATTCAATTTTATATTGATTTTGAGATAGCCCCATTTCGAAATCGATCCGCTGTCCAGATAAACCACTTCAAACAAAAGCTTATGCGATTCATCTCTGTTTTTGAGATTCAGCATAATTCTATTTTCATTCACGTAATCGTTGCAATTCAATTATCCAAAATCACAAATCAAGTAATTTAGAGATTTCGTAAAGATGTAGTTACTTCTGTCTCTTCAGACTCCACAACTCGAAATTGAAACGCAAATTTAATTTTTTAACCACTAAAGGAATTGTCAATTTTACTAAGTACATAACTTTTACATGATTAATTCTGCGCAATTGTTCCGAAGAACATAGTAAACAGCGTGATATCTCTTTGCCTAAATATCTGTAATTTTCGAATGTTAAGCCCAAAATGCTCTCTAATGACTAGGTTGGATTCACTGATGAAAAATCCGAGGTCAAAAGCTTTTCTGTCCTTGAAACTCTCAGATTAGTTTTTTTGGCCTGAATATCTTGGTTGGTGTTCATAAAATGTTTTTATTATTTCTTGTCAGCTGTAGAGGCTTATATGTTGAGCTACCCCATACTATACGGAGTACTCTAAAAATATACGGGATTATACGGAGTACTCTAAGATATCTGGAATTATTCGAATACTCTTAGGAACGCTAACCTTTTTATCGTGATCATCTAGTGGCGGGGAAAAAGGACGTTACGTTGTGTAGACAACCCAAGTTACACTAGAAGGAGAACAAGGAAACAGTGACGGAAAGTTCAGAATGCAAGGAATGTAAAAAATATACAATATTTAGTTGCAGAAGGCAGGGTTCCACACCTGACTCGATACATGAGAGCGAGGTTGTACTTTAGGATAAAGAGAGTAAGGGATAAAAACTTTGACTCTCTTCAGCTTACATACATTCTTCAACCCTGTCCTTCCCTTTATTCATAAAATTAAGGATCCAGAGATCGACAATCTTTTTAATATCCTAAAACATAGTTAGTGTGCAAACAGAGGTGAATACAGCAATCAACTGAGTGAACACACAGATAACATGGTAATAGGAACATGTAACAAAAATTTTCGAGGAAGTTTAACAATGACCCTTTGTCAGGAATTCCCCAGTCACACACCTACTATCTAATTAGATTAGTACAAACTGGACGCATAATATAGTTGTTCAGGAATGTCTTGTTGCGGCATTCTGAAGACACATAGGTTTTAGTGTCTGTTATTGAACTACCTATTCATTATAATCTTTATATCCAATAATATAGTTGTTCAGGAATGTCTTGTTGCGGCATTCTGAAAACACAAGGTTGTTATGTCGGTATCTTATTGTGGATCCACGTTTCATTCACTCTAAACACTGAATTCTCAAACAAAGTACCATTGTTGACCACCTCTAGATCCCAATAAATGAAATGAAGATAAAGACGCTTACATGTATGAAATATTTTTAATGGTCATTCAGATTAAAGTAAACAGCTCTCCCCTAGCTGGAGCATCAATACAGTAAAATCCACCAATGAATAAAGAATACATGATACAAATAATACTCACGTTGACCTCAGGTAAAATAATACTCACGTTGACCTCAGGTAATTCAATACAATATAATAACTATACATGTGAGAGCAGCTTAGTCGTCTTCCCCTTGTGCCTATCCTTCACTTTTGATGAACAATGGCGTTCTATTTCTGACAAGGAAAAACTGGACTCTCTGAAGCCGGCATTTAATCGCCGAAGATTACCACCACCATTCTGGACTGAACAGACGCTCCTCTCTCGGGGTTATGTTTTCATTTCCACACGCGCGCAAGTCTATGAAGCAACCATAGACTCTTACTTCTGGCATCAGTGATAAGTAGGCATAAAATTCCATAGGTGGTTCTTCCCGCCTAATTTTCCTTTATAAAAATATGTGGATCTCTTCAATGTCTACAATATTTTTGTCTCAATTTAAGTTGTATTATCAGGAATTATATTTGCCATTATGTTATCCAGATCTCTATTCAAAGCTATAATTTTTATGTTAACCATCTTTCTTTCCTTAATAGTATATGGTTTCTTGGTAATGTATAATATTTTCTTCATCTGACCATTGAGTGTCACGGAAATTTTGATTGAAAATTGCAATCTTGTTTGGTATGAGCTACCTGATACCTCATTGAATAATTTTATTTAAGAACGTTTCAATTTCGAATTGATTCTTTTTTGGAATCATCAACAATGATTTGGAAAATATTGTTACGTGAAAGATAATAAATCTTTTAATCTCAAAAATCTGAAATGTATAAGGGAAACAGTGTCAACTCTTGTTTGGAATGATTTATCTTGATGAGAATTTTGAAATGGAGAAAGTTGATCTGAATATTAATGTAGAGCTCTAAACTGTTGAAATATATAGGTTATTTCATTAGAAGAATTTGAGTTTCACTCATTTTTTTATGTGAGCGAAGTATCTCTATTTTATCACACTGGATGATTCAAATGTAAAATCTGACTGAGGCCATGATCTTCAAGATTTTCCATCCTTCTATTTCGAATTAAATAATCCTAAAATTTAAGAATTTGAAATCTGAGTTTATCGAAGTTAAGAGTTTGTCGAAGTTCCTACTTTTTTCAATTCAGAGTATAAATTTCTACAAACGATATTTAGGTTGGAAGCTACTATTATAGTACGCTATCATAAAAACATCATTAGATCTTTTAAATTTTGAGTATCTA
Organism: Megalocaria dilatata; assembly: GCA_034642435.1. Taxonomy (NCBI): domain Eukaryota; kingdom Metazoa; phylum Arthropoda; class Insecta; order Coleoptera; family Coccinellidae; genus Megalocaria; species Megalocaria dilatata. The sequence goes on along the minus strand of CM067859.1, from coordinate 39,578,620 downwards.
AATATACATACAATAATTTTATACTGTTACAGGTATATTATTCAAATGAGGTATATGGTTATTCTAAAATAATCTACTATTTCGGATAAATGGTTTAAATAAGGATCATTTTTCCTGTTGAGGAATTTCTTGAATACTTTTTTGAGAAGTTCTACCAATTTTTCCTATGCAAACTTTTCAACAAACTAACTTATAAACTCCTGATTTATCATCCTTGGATATATAATATGTTTATTTTTTTTAATGAATATACTAAAATTAAATTTGTTTCAAATAAGATTCTTAAATTATATTCATTATTACTTTTTTACGAAATTTTGGTGAAACCACCCAAAATTGTATAATGTACTTTGTAATACAATGTATCCAAAAAGATTATGGGGTATTTGTTACTTCGACTATTGTCTGGGTTTTTGGGAAGCCAGTTGATGGTTTACCTAAAGAAATGTTTCACCAAGTGTTATGCGAGAAATCAATATATTTTAGTCTTCTATATTGTGGTAGTACTAATGGATGCAATAGATGGATGATATGACTTTCCAGTTTAGCATGATGCTTGTCGCTCTTCTCTTTAATAACATCCCTTATAGAAGGGATGCGTAAATCTTCATGTAGGGTTTGATTAGTGACATATCATGGAGCGTTTGCTATCATTCGAAGTATTTTTGATTGGCTTCTCTGAATTATTGATATATTTGATTTGCTTGTTCATCCCCAGCTTGATACCATATACCCATATAGGCTTTATCACTGTTTTATAGATGAGTATATTGTTTTCCAGTGCCAATTTAGATTTCCTACCTATAAGCCGATTAAGTTCTCGCGTTTTCAAGTCTATTTGCTTCCTATTCTTAATTATGTGTTCCTTCCATTTATGTCTGCTATCTAAATGTATGCCTAAGTATTTTGTACTTAAGACCCCTGGTATTTGTACATTATTCATGTATACAGGTCGTCACTGGCCTCTTCATAAGGTGAAATTCACTTGCACAGTTTTGGACTCATTTATTTGGATTTTCCACTTGTGGAGCCATTTTTGGATTTCACTCAAATGTTTCTGTAATTTATTAGTGGCATTTTGAGGAACTTCGTCAACAACTAGAATGGCTGTATCATCTGCGAAAGTTCCCAATATGGTATGAGGACTTGTAAGCAAGTCAGCGGTGTATAGTACAGTACAGCAGTGGTCCAATGTCCTGATTGAATTGGGAAGTAGTTCCATTCTTCACTACCAACTCTCACTCTGAATGGTCTTTCACTAAGATAGGACTTCCATCATTCATAATAACAACCAGGCAGATATTTTTTGATTTTATAGAGCAAACCAGGATGCCAGACTTTATCAAAAGCCTGACTTACGTTCAAGAATGCTGATTGTACACTATTGCCTGTGTTCAAGCGCTTTACTTATTTGTGGTTAACTCTATGAATTTGGTGAATTGTGGAGTAGTTTGACCGGAATCCAAACTGATGATCTGGTATCCACTCCTCTGTATTTGAGTCGGAGTTTATTCTTTGAAACACCAGTATTTCTGATTTTTGACCTAACTAGGAGCAAGCTAATTGGTCGATAGGATGTGATGGTGTTTACATCTTTACCTGGTTTAGGGACAAGTATAATTTTGGCTACTTTCAGTCATTCTGGCCAGAAGTTTAGTTTTAGGATGACATTGAATATATAAGGAATTACCCACAGTCCTTTCTTTGGCAATTTCTTGAACATTTTCGGTGTAATTTCATCATTTTCTGCAGCTTTTCTGATATTCAGGTATCTTATTTCATTTTGAACTTGCTTCATTGTGATTTTCAGTACAGGTGTGGTACTTGCAGGAATTTCTAGCAGCTCTCTTTCAAGATCGTCATCAATAATGTCATCATTTGGAATGAATACTTTAGCCAGATGTTCAGCAAATATTTGTGCCTTTTCTTTCGTCGGTCCTTGCCCATTTCATCGTTGATTCTATTATGTTGCGCAACTGTCTTTTTATGTTCTTTATGGGTTTCCACACTGAATTATAACATCTATTCAGGTTAGTGACATACTCATTGAATGATTTTTCCCTTGTTTCTTTAATTCTGAATTTTAGTTCGTTCGTTATCCTATTCAAGGTAGTTTCATCTCCTGGAGAGTGTGTCCGTTGCCATTTCATTCTAGCTTTTCTTTTTTCGTGCTAAGAGTTTCTTTAACTTTCTGGAATATTGTGTATTCTCTTTCTTTCTTTGGTCTCTGGGTTAACTTGTTCACCAGCTTGTTTGAGAATTGTTTTGAATTCTTCTAGTGTTTAATTCACTTCATTTATATTTCGTAAGCTGATATCGATATTTATCAGTTCCTCGACTAAATTTCTATAGTCATTCTAGTTTGTCTTAGGAGTAGGTTTTTTGTCTATTACAAAACTACTTATTACTACTATGATTGGAGATTGGTCAGATAGATCATAGATCATAGCTGGGACCAAAATCCATATAGATACACCATTTGTTATGAAGAAGTCCAACAGATCAGGAGTTTTGTTAGGGTCTGTTGGAAAATAGGTAGGTCTTCCTGTGGACAAGAAAGAGTAATTGTATTCTTGTATCAGCTCTGCTAGTTCACTGCCTTTTGTAGTTGTAAGCCTTGATCCTAACATAGTGTGCTTGCTGTTATATACACCTCCAGCAATAAATTTTGGTCCTTGAGTTTGAGATGAATCTTTAAAATTTTTTTTTTTTTGATATCATGACTTGGTGAGCAATATACTGCAGCAACAGGCGGACCATAGGGCAGAGTTTCGATTTTTATCACTGTAGCTTGCAAGTAATCCTCTTCATATTTTGCCATCTCCACATGGTTTATAGTATTCTCGATTATTACAGTAGTACCAGCTTGAGCTTTTTTATCTGGGTGGTTTGTGCAATATGTGATGTAATTTGGTATGTTAATGTGTGATTTCTGTGTAAAATGGGTTTCACATATCAGGAGGATAATCCTGTTCAGGTGGAGAAGAAATTTTCTATTTGGAAGGGTGTCGGCCACCATTTCACTGTTGGGTCAAAAATTAACAGTGCTGTGACCTAAAGTGGCGCAAGATCGCAGTAACAAAGCCTACCCAGAACACAACTGAACTCCCAACTCGCACAAGCTGAAAAAGCTTCTGAGGGATCTTCACAAAAGATCTAGAAGTATCAAGATAATAATAATATCTTTGGAGTTCTGGTGAATAATAGATTCAACTTCGCTTTCATGTTGCAGAAATGAAATTACTGAATGTTTGTAATTAGTGTGGAGATAATGTTTAATACCATAGTATTTTGGTTCATCAGTTGTTGAAACATTATTTTGAACACCTCCAAAAATGAACTCATTATGTTGGTGATGTTATTTGTCTCTTCTTTAGGTGTGTTCTTCACTACATTGGCATAAAGTCTGGTTTGTTGTTGCTGCTGGCGAAGTGGATTTTGGACACTTGTGGGATGCATTGTAATGGTTTTTTGTGGTTATTGTTGTGGATGTTCTACATATTATACTCCATTTGAAGAATTAACTGGTGAACCGATATTTGTATTAGTATTATGATGGATATTCATCCTATTGTTTTTATTATTTGATTTTAGGAGCTTGTGATGAAATTCGCATCCTTTGTAGTTAGCAGGATGGGGACCCTCACATAGAGGACATTATGCTGGTGTTTCTTTGCTTTTTTTATAGCTAAGTGTATTATGTTCGCCTCCACATTTGACACAAACATAAGGTCTGTTACAGTAGGTTCTGGAGTGCTCATATTGTTGGTCTCTCACGCATTGTATGATTCCTTTTGCTTTTCTGGGAGATTCGCTCTTGATTGACCTATTTTGAAGATATTGAATTTTGTAGACTTCTTTATCATTTTCTGCTGTTTCTAAGTTGACGAAGAAAATGTTCAGAGGTTCTTTGGTCAACCTGTGCCTGCAGTTCATGATGTTCCTGACTTTATGCCCTTTTTCGCCTAGTTCTTGCTTGATTTCATTTGTATGGGTAGTATGGTGAATATATTTTAAATGCTGTTTCTTCTTTAGGTTGGTAGGTGTAATGTATCACATTGTTTTCTCGCATATATTTGATCAGGGTTCTGTAGGTATCTGGCAAGTCACAGTTCATTTTGATTATGTTGTCAGGAAGACACTTTGTAACATATTTCTCAGCTTACACTTCAGTATTGATTCTTTTTACCATTTCTCCATAGTAAATTACCCCATAAACAAATATTGGTAGTGGTTTAGATGTTTTATCACCATTTTTATTGTTCTTAAGATTTGTCCCAGTTTTTTCAATGCTCTCACTCAGTGCCTGGAACCTGTAAACAACAACTGCTCAGTCAGCAAAAGTAAGCCTAAGCTGAAGGAAATATTTTGTGCAAATGAAGCCAAACTAGCAGTTGAAAATTCAAGGTGACGTTCAGTGGAAACAATGGTAAACGAAAAAATTAAAAGTGTTCTTTTACAAATTGTTCACTTTATTGCAGGTGACGGAATTGCTTGGTATGTAGAGATACCTTTTTGAATTGTTCTGTGTAATAGATTGACGTCAATCAATTAGTTTTCTAATTCTAGGATAAGCATACTTCAATGGGGATTAAGAGATATATAATAGGCTTTAATTGTTTTATATAAAATAAAATGAAAAGGAACGGTTTTTTACTTGATAGGAGGATTATTACAAAATTTGAATATCAAAACAGATTTAATCTGTTGTCTTCTACAATTTTAATTTCAAAAAATTTTTTTTTAAGAAACTTTAAGAATTAAATTAATTATAAGCACTGCTCATATTTAATAGACGTATAAAATCAAAATTCATCATACAATATCAAATGGAATTAAGAAAAACCAACGAATATAAATTGTCAATTGAAATTAAAATATAAATAAGCAAACATTTTTTGTTTCGTTCCAGGCATGCGTACTGAACTCTTCAGACAAACGTACGAAGCCCTGTTTGTTACAAAATGTATTGTTTTCTGATCCTATATCAATGAAAAATAACTCTTTCTCAAAAATATAAAACATAATTTTAAGAACTTCTCAAAAACTAATTTGATTGAAATATTCAATATATTTAAATAAATTACTTCAAAAAATCTCAAAACATGTAGCACATCCTTAAGAAATGATTAAAATTACTATAAGATTAGTTCAACTTTACATATAAAAAATAATAAAATCAATTAAACATTGTATAGACTTACCGAGTGCAACTTCAGAAATATATGGTATATGAAGATGTAAATAGGTACATTTATATCCAAGGTACTCTATGTTCCATATTCACAACAAATCATACAAAGCTTATAAGGCACTTGGTCTTAGTTAAAACCATTCAACACTGTATAATGAATTTCTTTATTTAAAAAACCTAATATAATTATATATTATATATAAAATAAAATAAGAAGGAACGTTTTTTTACTTGATAGAAGGATTATTACAAAATTTGAATATCAAAACAGATTTAATCTGTTGTCTTCTACAATTTTAATTTCAAAAAAAAATTTTTTTTTTTTAAGAAACTTTGAGAATTATATTAATGTCTTTATAAGCACTGCTCATATTTAATAGACGTATAAAATCAAAATTTACATACAATATCAAATGGAATTAACATGGAACATAGAGTACCTTGGATATAAATGTACCTATTTACATCTTCATATACCATATATTTCTGAAGTTGCACTCGGTAAGTCTATACATTATTTAATTGATTTTATTATTTTTTATATGTAAAGTTGAACTGATCTTATCGTAATTTTAATTATTTCTTGAGGATGTGCTACATGTTTTGAGATTTTTTGAAGTAATTTATTTAAATATATTGAATATTTCAAATAAATTAGTTTTTGAGAAGTTCTTGAAATTATGTTTTATATTTTTGAGAAAGAATTATTTTTCATTGATATAGGATCAGAAAACAATATATTTTGTAACAAACAGGGCTTCGTACGTTTGTCTGAAGAGTTCATTACGCATGCCTGGAATGAAACAAAAAATGTTTGCTTATTTATATTTTAATTTCAATTGACAATTGATATTCGTTGGTTTTTCCTAATTCCATTTGATATTGTATGATGAATTTTGATTTTATACGTCTATTAAATATGAGCAGTGCTTATAAAGACATTAATTTAATTCTTAAAGTTTCTTCAAAAAAAAATTTTTGAAATTAAAATTGTAGAAGACAACAGATTAAATATGTTTTGATATTCAAATTTTTTTTTTAATTGTTTTATTTGCAGCCTAAATACATATATTACAAGTGTACAAGTTTGAGTTGTTTACACAAAATTGAAGTTGTTTCAGTGTAGTTTTAACTTGAATTGCATTAAAACACTATCTTGTTCGTAGAGGAGTTGATCGATTGGGTTTTTCCCCGTTGTTCATTCTCACTAGGTTCACTTGACACATGTACTATCTAATTTACAAGCAAATAATGTAGATAATACATTCACTTCCACGCCATTTAATGTGTTATGAGTTATCAAAAGAAGATTTTCTTGAAGAATAACCATCAACATTTCGGTCATGTGTTTTATGACATTTTTTGTTACAAATAACTTGTATGATCTCCTCTTGAAGTTTGACCCTTTTAAAAGTAGACACACTGTATAAAAAACTTGTGCTCTCTGAAACATACCATTTTCTGATTACATCCCACATTATTGGAATTGATAGACCAGAAATTATCCCTTTAGTTTGAGCATACTTCAAATTTATGACCCACCAACTCTAAAGGTACCTTAGAAATTGTTTCGTTTTCACGATTCCATACATAATTGACGAGTTCACCGTACCATTAAATTGACTGGTAAAACTCGAATATTCCCATATGCACGAGTGAAAAACAGCCATCTATTCAACTAGTCCCAACTTTTCCAGATTCTCCACAGTTGAAGATGATTTTGTTTATCCGAAGGCAATAAAAGTTTGCCTTGTATACTGGAAACTTCGTAAAATGCAATTTTCTCATTTTGTTGCGTGAGCTGCACGTTCCATAGATTGAAATATATATGTCGGAGTTTTCACATCGATACTAAGTATATTACTACATGCATATATCGATTGCTGCATCCTGAAATTTACCGGCAGTGAATTTCAAAGATGAAACGTTTTCACTCTCTGCATGAATACATCCGACGAATAATTTTCCTGAAATGGGACATCTTGAATTAGATCAAAATTCAATACAGGAAATGAAAAAGAAATAAAGCAGATTCAATTTCCTGCTTTCACGGTTTTCCGGATCTCAACCCACTTTTGAGTTTATTTATTTATTGGTCAAATAGGATATCGACAGGCATAGCCCAAAATGACATCCAACGACATAATACAAAAACTTTCACAATTTTAGAATGTGCAACATCAGATCAACCCCAAATCTACACATCCGACCAATTTGAGAAAATCAAACTTATTTTACGTAAGAAACTTAACGAAATATGAAATCTTAATTAAACAGATTAATTTTTCTCTTGAATGAACCAATTGACAGGAAAAATTTATCATTGTCCTTATATCAGGTGTTTTCTTAGAGTGATAGAACTTTCGATAAGGATATCTGTGATTTGACAGAAGATAGAATGTTGTTTTGTCATTTCTGTTCAGTAAGCATTGACAAATTATCATGGAAAATCTCACGCCGCAACAACGTTTACAAATTGTTGAAATTTTTTTAAAAAATCAGTGTTCTATTCGCCAAACTTATAGAGCACTTCGTGAAATTAATGGCTTACATAATCGTCCATTATAGCAGCTTATTCGTCGAACTATCGATAGATTTCGGACCACATTTTCTCTACTCGATGCAACAAGACAAAGAACTGTACGTACAGAAGAAAATATCGCTGCTGTAAGTCATAGTGTTAATGATGATCCAGATTTGTCTATTCGTCGACGTTCACAACTGTGTATCCACCACATGGAAAATTTTCCGTAAATATCTTGGTCTACGCTCATAGAAGATAGAACTGGTTCAAGAACTATAGCCACTTGACCATGATAAGCGTTGTTTGTTTGCTGATTGGGCCCTAGAAAAGCTTGAAGTAGATCCACTTTTTTATCGTAAAATTGTGCTTAGTGATGAAGCTCATTTCTAGTTGAACGGCTATGTAAACAAGTAAAATTGCCGTATATGGAGTGAAAACAATCCTCCAGAAGTTCTGCAGGTTCTTTTGCATCCTGAAAAATGCACTGTATGGTGTGCTTTACACGCTGGAGGCATCATCGGTCCATATTTCTTTAAAAACGATGCTGAAGCTAATGTTACAGTGAACGGTTCTTGTTATGGATCGATGATCAATAATTATTTGTTTCAAAATTTGAATGGTATCGACCCATAAGTGTTTTGGTTCCAACAAGATGGTGCTACACCTCAAGCTGCTACCGTAACAATTGATTTATTGAAAGAAAGATTTGGCGATAACATTATTTCGAGAAGTGGTCCAATTAATTGGCCTCCAAGATCATGCGACATAACACAACTGGATTATTTTCTTTGGGGTTATGTCAAGTCATTGATTTATGCTGATAAACCAGAAACAATAGACGCTTTGAAAGCCAACATAACTCGTAGTATTGTTGAAATACGGCCTGAATTAATCGAAAAAATGGTCCAAAATTGGTCTGGTCGAATGCGGTTCCTCAGAGCTAGTCGTGGTGGACATATGCCGGAAATTATTTTTAAAACATAAATGTCATAAATTTATCTTTCAAATAAAAAAAAATTGACTTCATTCTTAATTTAAATGTGTTTATATCAATTCAAAGTTCTATCACTCAAAAAAGAAACAACTGATCCTTCGCAACATGAAGAACAGTAATTCAACTGATTACTATGGTCTTGCAATCAAGGTTCTAAAGAGGATTATTGAGCCTACAGTTTCTCCGGTAGGTTTCCTGAATGTCTAAAGATCTCGAAAGTCATCTTCGTTTTTAAGAAGGATGACAAAGACGATACTGACAACTACCGTCCTATTTCACTTGTGCCTAATCTGTTAAAAATATTAGAAAAAATTATGATGTATGCCCAAATTGTCAGTTTTACTGACCGATAATTTGGATTTCGCAAAATTAGAAATGCAATTGAGGCTATTATTGAGTTCCTCAACTACATTCTCGCCTGCTTCGAAAATAAAGATTACTGCCTGGCCACATTTGTTGACTTGACGAAGGCTTTCGACTGTGTTGCTCATGATAAACTCCTCATAAATCTTAAGAAATGCGATTTCGACGTGACAGCACTGAATATGGTCGAGTCCTTTTTGAGCGAGAGGTACCAGGTAGTTTGGACGGATGGGACAAACTCGAGCATGGGCGTGTTTCAGGGATCAGTTTTAAGTCCGGTCTTGTTTTTAATTTTTCTAAAGGATTTACCAGACTATATTCCGGAAATAGAGACCACACTATTTGTCAATGACACAACAGTGGCAGTTTAGTCCTCGAACACACAGAAATTATTCGAATTGTCCTGTGTGGCAAGGTTGAGACTCTTCGAATGGTTTACTTAGAATGGTTTGATTATGAACGAGACTAAAACCCACAACTTGGCTCTGACTTTGAGACCAGTGAACGGTGCATTTGATTCGGTCGACTCGGTTAGGTTCTTTGGTTCATCTGGACTCTGCACTTACTTGGAGGTCATATGTTGATATCCTTCTGAACAAGCTCAGCCGAAATATTTTACTCAAGTTCCCATCTCTGTTTATTCTAGAAAATTCAATTTACGTTCATAAAAATAAAGACAAATACTGCTACAGTTTGACATGCATAAATACGATACAAGCAACAAATCACTCATTAGAAGAGACTTCCTAGGGTTGAGTAAATCCTAACAAGGTCCAAGATTTTGCACAATAAACTTCCTGGTGGGGTGAAAAATCTGCCAAATGTTATCTTCAAGGATAAAATGAAGATGATGTTGGGAGTTAATATATTTTATTCAGTTGACGAATTTTATGGTCGGACTCTGGATGACATTAATTTTGTGTAATTTTTACTTATTTAACTGTTGCTTGTTTTTTGGCATTTTATTCTATTTACATTATTTAAAGTTAATCTTGACGTGTGAAAACAATGAAATGTTTGTGACAATCACCAATAAATCTCTCTCTATCATTAATGTAAATTATAAATATAAGAGACCCAACGCGAGACCCTTGAGGCACTCCCGAGATCACACAGAAATATGATGAAAATTATCCGTTAACGGCAATAATTTGAGATCTATTATTGACATTTGAAGATAACCAACGTAGCAAGTCTTCATGCACACCTATCTCAGACAATTTTGTCATCAACCTTATCGAAGGCCTTCGAAAAATCGGTGTACACAGAATCAACCTGCATCTGACTGTCCATTGCTTCAAGAATATACTCTGAATAAAGGACCAAATTAGACACAGTATATCTTTTAGGAACTAATCCATGTTGTTGCGGAATAATAAGAGACCTTACTGAATTCATGATCCAATCACGAATGAAAAACTCGAGGATTCTGCGTAAAATACTTAATTTGCTTATGGGCCTATAATTTTGAATATTATGTTTATCGCCCATTTTCGGAATTGGAACCACGTGAGCAGTTTTCCATTTTCTGAGAAATTTACACTGCATGAACGATCGGTTGAACAGAATAGCAAGGGGAATATATAACTATTCAGCGCAACACCGCCTGAAAAATAAGGATGGTAATACATTCGGACCTGCATCCTTATTCTCATCCAGCCCAGAAAGAACCTCAAGAACCCGATCTTCGGTTATTCTGATCTCATGTATGGAATCATAATTGCTGACAAACGAGGAAACATTGGAAAACTTCTGTTCATATGGTTGAAAGTCACTACTAAAGTAATCTGAAAAAAGGGTTGGGTACATTCGAGCCTTCAGCTGTCATTTTTATATATCATTTTATTAAGAAACGAGGTACGACAATTCTTTAGGTACTACCAGAAACGTTTTGAATTACCCGGCAATTTATCCTCAACTGAAGAGATGTAACAAGTGTAGTCAGTCCGAAAAGCTTTTTTGGTTTTACGTCTTAACTCAGAGAAAACATGGTAATCGAAACTTCTAGACATCAACTTCCACCTTTTATGAGCCTTATTCTTCTCTTCAATAAGGTTTATAGTGCCCTTACTAAGATAAGCCGGAAAATTAGTATAAATATTACTTTGGGAACATACTTGTCGACGAACTTTTGAACTTGTTCTATCCAAGCAGCTGTCCACACAGGTAGCGAAACACTTCCGCCCAGTTAACATTCCCCAATCCAGAATTTATAGCTAGAAAATCCGCATTTCTAAAACTATAAGAAAATGTTCCACCGAAATGCGGATGCAGGGGGAGGGGGTCATTCTTGAAGCAGTTGATACGGGTTCGATTTCCGGCCATCACAATGTAATATTTAAACACTAGCAGAGGGCTATTTCATAAATGTAATTTGATGACGTCTTGTAACTGAGCAATTTGTCCGGGTGCCATCGAAGTGTAACATTTTTATATAAGCAAAAGTGCCATTTCATAACTGTAGTTTATTGATATCTTGTAACTTGAAGCCAATCAACGTGCATTGGTGGTGTGATGGTCAGCCTAGTTGCCTTTCAAGCAGTTTGTCCAGGTGCCATCGCAGTGCAACATTTTTACATTAGCAAACGGGCCATTTCATAACTGTAATTTGGTGAAATCTAGTAACATGCATTGGTAGTGTGGTGGTCGGCATGCCTTCCAAGTAGTTGATCCGAGATAGATTCCTGGCAATCGCAGAATATTTTACATTGACAGAAAGCACATTCCCTAATTTAGTCGTTACCATGAATCACAGGGAGAAATTGTATCTCATTCTTCCCAACGTGCGATGGTGGTGTAATGGTCAGCATAGTTGCCTTCCAAGCAGTTGATCCGGGTTCGATTCCCGGCCATCGCAGAGTGTTTTATACATTAATAGAAAGCGCCTTCACTAATTTAGTCGTTAACATAAATCACAGGGAGAAATTGTATCTCATTCTTCCCAACGTGCGATGGTGGTGTAATGGTCAGCATAGTTGCCTTCCAAGCAGTTGATCCGGGTTCGATTCCCGGCCATCGCAGTGTTTTTTTTTACATTAATAGAAAGTGCATTCACTAATTTAATCGTTAACATGAATCACAGGGAGAAATTGTATCTCATTCTTACCAACGTGCGATGGTGGTGTAATGGTCAGCATAGTTGCCTTCCAAGCAGTTGATCCGGGTTCGATTCCCGGCCATCGCAGAGTGTTTTTTACATTAATAGAAAGCGCCTTCACTAATTTAGTCGTTAACATGAATCACAGGGAGAAATTGTATCTCATTCTTCCCAACGTGCGATGGTGGTGTAATGGTCAGCATAGTTGCCTTCCAAGCAGTTGATCCGGGTTCGATTCCCGGCCATCGCAAAGAGTTTTTTACATTAATAGAAAGCGCCTTCACTAATTTAGTCGTTAACATGAATCACAGGGAGAAATTGTATCTCATTCTTCCCAACGTGCGATGGTGGTGTAATGGTCAGCATAGTTGCCTTCCAAGCAGTTGATCCGGGTTCGATTCCCGGCCATCGCAGTGTTTTTTTTACATTAATAGAAAGTGCATCCCCTAATTTAATCGTTAACATGAATCACAGGGAGAAATTGTATCTCATTCTTACCAACGTGCGATGGTTGTGAAATGGTCAGCATAGTTGCCTTCCAAGCAGTTGATCCGGGTTCGATTCCCGGCCATCGCAGAGAGTTTTTTACATTAATAGAAAGCGCCTTCACTAATTTAGTCGTTAACATGAATCACAGGGAGAAATTGTATCTCATTCTTCCCAACGTGCGATGGTGGTGTAATGGTCAGCATAGTTGCCTTCCAAGCAGTTGATCCGGGTTCGATTCCCGGCCATCGCAGAGTTTATTACATTAATAGAAAGCGCCTTCACTAATTTAGTCGTTAACATGAATCACAGGGAGAAATTGTATCTCATTCTTCCCAACGTGCGATGGTGGTGTAATGGTCAGCATAGTTGCCTTCCAAGCAGTTGATCCGGGTTCGATTCCCGGCCATCGCAAAGTGTTTTTTACATTAATAGAAAGCGCCTTCACTAATTTAGTCGTTAACATGAATCACAGGGAGAAATTGTATCTCATTCTTACCAACGCGCGATGGTGGTGTAATGGTCAGCATAGTTGCCTTCCAAGCAGTTGATCCGGGTTCGATTCCCGGCCATCGCAGAAGGTTTTTTACATTAATAGAAAGCGCCTTCACTAATTTAGTCGTTAAAATGAATAACAGGTAGAAGTTGTGTCTCATTCTTCCCAACGTGCGATGGTGGTGTAATGGTCAGCATAGTTGCCTTCCAAGCAGTTGATCCGGGTTCCATTCCCGGCCATCGCAGAAGGTTTTTTATATTAATAGAAAGTGCCTTCACTAATTTAGTCGTTAACATGAATAACAGGCAGAAATTGTGTCTCATTCTTCCCAACGTGCGATGGTGGTGTAATGGTCAGCATAGTTGCCTTCCAAGCAGTTGATCCGGGTTCGATTCCCGGCCATCGCAGAGTGTTTTTTACATTAATAGAAAGCGCCTTCACTAATTTAGTCGTTAACATAAATCACAGGGAGAAATTGTATCTCATTCTTACCAACGTGCGATGGTGGTGTAATGGTCAGCATAGTTGCCTTCCAAGCAGTTGATCCGGGTTCGATTCCCGGCCATCGCAGAAGGTTTTTTACATTAATAGAAAGCGCCTTCACTAATTTAGTCTTTAAAATGAATAACAGGTAGAAGTTGTGTCTCATTCTTCCCAACGTGCGATGGTGGTGTAATGGTCAGCATAGTTGCCTTCCAAGCAGTTGGTCCGGGTTCGATTCCCAGCCATCGCAGTGTTTTTTTACATTAATAGAAAGTGCATTCACTAATTCAATCGTTAACATGAATCACAGGGAGAAATTGTATCTCATTCTTCCCAACGTGCGATGGTGGTGTAATGGTCAGCATAGTTGCCTTCCAAGCAGTTGATCCGGGTTCGATTTCCGGCCATCGCAGAGTGTTTTTTACATTAATAGAAAGCGCCTTCACTAATTTAGTCGTTAACATAAATCACAGGGAGAAATTGTATCTCATTCTTCCCAACGTGCGATGGTGGTGTAATGGTCAGCATAGTTGCCTTCCAAGCAGTTGATCCGGGTTCGATTCCCGGCCATCGCAGAGTGTTTATACATTAATAGAAAGCGCCTTCACTAATTTAGTCGTTAACATAAATCACAGGGAGAAATTGTATCTCATTCTTCCCAACGTGCGATGGTGGTGTAATGGTCAGCATAGTTGCCTTCCAAGCAGTTGATCCGGGTTCGATTCCCGGCCATCGCAAAGTGTTTTATACATTAATAGAAAGCCCTTCACTAATTTAGTCGTTAACATAAATCACAGGGAGAAATTGTATCTCATTCTTACCAACGTGCGATGGTGGTGTAATGGTCAGCATAGTTGCCTTCCAAGCAGTTGATCCGGGTTCGATTCCCGGCCATCGCAGAAGGTTTTTTACATTAATAGAAAGCGCCTTCACTAATTTAGTCGTTAAAATGAATAACAGGTAGAAGTTGTGTCTCATTCTTCCCAACGTGCGATGGTGGTGTAATGGTCAGCATAGTTGCCTTCCAAGCAGTTGATCCGGGTTCGATTCCCGGCCATCGCAGAAGGTTTTTTATATTAATAGAAAGCGCCTTCACTAATTTAGTCGTTAACATGAATAACAGGCAGAAATTGTGTCTCATTCTTCCCAACGTGCGATGGTGGTGTAATGGTCAGCATAGTTGCCTTCCAAGCAGTTGATCCGGGTTCGATTCCCGGCCATCGCAGAGTGTTTTTTACATTAATAGAAAGCGCCTTCACTAATTTAAACGTTAACATAAATCACAGGGAGAAATTGTATCTCATTCTTCCCAACGTGCGATGGTGGTGTAATGGTCAGCATAGTTGCCTTCCAAGCAGTTGGTCCGGGTTCGATTCCCAGCCATCGCAGTGTTTTTTTTACATTAATAGAAAGTGCATTCACTAATTTAATCGTTAACATGAATCACAGGGAGAAATTGTATCTCAATCTTACCAACGTGCGATGGTGGTGTAATGGTCAGCATAGTTGCCTTCCAAGGAGTTGATCCGGGTTCGATTCCCGGCCATCGCAGAGTGTTTTATACATTAATAGAAAGCGCCTTCACTAATTTAGTCGTTAACATAAATCACAGGGAGAAATTGTATCTCATTCTTCCCAACGTGCGATGGTGCTGTAATGGTCAGCATAGTTGCCTTCCAAGCAGTTGATCCGGGTTCGATTCCCGGCCATCGCAGAGTGTTTTATACATTAATAGAAAGCGCCTTCACTAATTTAGTCGTTAACATAAATCACAGGGAGAAATTGTATCTCATTCTTCCCAACGTGCGATGGTGGTGTAATGGTCAGCATAGTTGCCTTCCAAGCAGTTGATCCGGGTGCGATTCCCGGCCATCGCAGAGAGTTTTTTACATTAATAGAAAGCGCCTTCACTAATTTAGTCGTTAACATGAATCACAGGCATAAATTGTATCTCATTCTTCCCAACGTGCGATGGTGGTGTAATGGTCAGCATAGTTGCCTTCCAAGCAGTTGATCCGGGTTCGATTCCCGGCCATCGCATAGAGTTTTTTACATTAATAGAAAGCGCCTTCACTAATTTAGTCGTTAACATGAATCACAGGCAGAAATTGTATCTCATTCTTCCCAACGTGCGATGGTGGTGTAATGGTCAGCATAGTTGCCTTCCAAGCAGTTGATCCGGGTTCGATTCCCGGCCATCGCAGAGTGTTTTTTGCATTAATAGAAAGCGCATTCACTTATTTAGTCGTTAACATGAATCACAGGGAGAAATTGTATCTCATTCTTCCCAACGTGCGATGGTGGTGTAATGGTCAGCATAGTTGCCTTCCAAGCAGTTGATCCGGGTTCGATTCCCGGCCATCGCAGAGTGTTTTTTACATTAATAGAAAGCGCCTTCACTAATTTAGTCGTTAACATGAATCACAGGGAGAAATTGTATCTCATTCTTCCCAACGTGCGATGGTGGTGTAATGGTCAGCATAGTTGCCTTCCAAGCAGTTGATCCGGGTTCGATTCCCGGCCATCGCAGTGTTTTTTTTTTACATTAATAGAAAGTGCATTCACTAATTTAATCGTTAACATGAATCACAGGGAGAAATTGTATCTCATTCTTACCAACGTGCGATGGTGGTGTAATGGTCAGCATAGTTGCCTTCCAAGCAGTTGATCCGGGTTCGATTCCCGGCCATCGCAGAGAGTTTTTTACATTAATAGAAAGCGCCTTCACTAATTTAGTCGTTAACATGAATCACAGGGAGAAATTGTATCTCATTCTTCCCAACGTGCGATGGTGGTGTAATGGTCAGCATAGTTGCCTTCCAAGCAGTTGATCCGGGTTCGATTCCCGGCCATCGCAGAGTTTTTTACATTAATAGAAAGCGCCTTCACTAATTTAGTCGTTAACATGAATCACAGGGAGAAATTGTATCTCATTCTTCCCAACGTGCGATGGTGGTGTAATGGTCAGCATAGTTGCCTTCCAAGCAGTTGATCCGGGTTCGATTCCCGGCCATCGCAGAGTGTTTTTTACATTAATAGAAAGCGCCTTCACTAATTTAGTCGTTAACATAAATCTCAGGGAGAAATTGTATATCATTCCTACCAACGTGCGATGGTGGTGTAATGGTCAGCATAGTTGCCTTCCAAGCAGTTGATCCGGGTTCGATTCCCGGCCATCGCAGAAGGTTTTTTACATTAATAGAAAGCGCCTTCACTAATTTAGTCGTTAAAATGAATAACAGGTAGAAGTTGTGTCTCATTCTTCCAAACGTGCGATGGTGGTGTAATGGTCAGCATAGTTGCCTTCCAAGCAGTTGATCCGGGTTCGATTCCCGGCCATCGCAGAAGGTTTTTTACATTAATAGAAAGCGCCTTCACTAATTTAGTCGTTAACATGAATAACAGGCAGAAATTGTGTCTCATTCTTCCCAACGTGCGATGGTGGTGTAATGGTCAGCATAGTTGCCTTCCAAGCAGTTGATCCGGGTTCGATTCCCGGCCATCGCAGAGTGTTTTTTACATTAATAGAAAGCGCCTTCACTAATTTAATCGTTAACATAAATCACAGGGAAAAATTGTATCTCAATCTTACCAATGTGCGATGGTGGTGTAATGGTCAGCATATTTGCCTTCCAAGCAGTTGATCCGGGTTCGATTCCCGGCCATCGCAGAGTGTTTTATACGTTAATAGAAAGCGCCTTCACTAATTTAGTCGTTAACATAAATCACAGGGAGAAATTGTATCTCATTCTTCCCAACGTGCGTTGGTGGTGTAATGGTCAGCATAGTTGCCTTCCAAGCAGTTGATCCGGGTTCGATTCCCGGCCATCGCAGAGTGTTTTATACATTAATAGAAAGCGCCTTCACTAATTTAGTCGTTAACATAAATCACAGGGAGAAATTGTATCTCATTCTTCCCAACGTGCGATGGTGGTGTAATGGTCAGCATATTTGCCTTCCAAGCAGTTGATCCGGGTTCGATTCCCGGCCATCGCAGAGAGTTTTTTACATTAATAGAAAGCGCCTTCACTAATTTAGTCGTTAACATGAACCACAGGGAGAAATTGTATCTCATTCTTCCCAACGTGCGATGGTGGTGTAATGGTCAGCATAGTTGCCTTCCAAGCAGTTGATCCGGGTTCGATTCCCGGCCATCGCAGAGAGTTTTTTACATTAATAGAAAGCGCCTTCACTAATTTAGTCGTTAACATGAACCACAGGGAGAAATTGTATCTCATTCTTCCCAACGTGCGATGGTGGTGTAATGGTCAGCATAGTTGCCTTCCAAGCAGTTGATCCGGGTTCGATTCCCGGCCATCGCAGTGTTTTTTTTTACATTAATAGAAAGTGCATTCACTAATTTAATCGTTAACATGAATCACAGGGAGAAATTGTATCTCATTCTTACCAACGTGCGATGGTGGTGTAATGGTCAGCATAGTTGCCTTCCAAGCAGTTGATCCGGGTTCGATTCCCGGCCATCGCAGAGAGTTTTTTACATTAATAGAAAGCGCCTTCACTAATTTAGTCGTTAACATGAATCACAGGGAGAAATTGTATCTCATTCTTCCCAACGTGCGATGGTGGTGTAATGGTCAGCATAGTTGCCTTCCAAGCAGTTGATCCGGGTTCGATTTCCGGCCATCGCAGAGTTTTTTACATTAATAGAAAGCGCCTTCACTAATTTAGTCGTTAACATGAATCACAGGGAGAAATTGTATCTCATTCTTCCCAACGTGCAATGGTGGTGTAATAGTCAGCATACTTGCCTTCCAAGCAGTTGATCCGGGTTCGATTCCCGGCCATCGCAGAGTGTTTTATACATTAATAGAAAGCGCCTTCACTAATTTAGTCGTTAACATAAATCACAGGGAGAAATTGTATCTCATTCTTACCAACGTGCGATGGTGGTGTAATGGTCAGCATAGTTGCCTTCCAAGCAGTTGATCCGGGTTCGATTCCCGGCCATCGCAGAAGGTTTTTTACATTAATAGAAAGCGCCTTCACTAATTTAGTCTTTAAAATGAATAACAGGTAGAAATTGTGTCTCATTCTTCCCAACGTGCGATGGTGGTGTAATGGTCAGCATAGTTGCCTTCCAAGCAGTTGATCCGGGTTCGATTCCCGGCCATCGCAGAAGGTTTTTTACATTAATAGAAAGCGCCTTCACTAATTTAGTCGTTAACATGAATAACAGGCAGAAATTGTGTCTTATTCTTCCCAACGTGCGATGGTGGTGTAATGGTCAGCATAGTTGCCTTCCAAGCAGTTGATCCGGGTTCGATTCCCGGCCATCGCAGAGTGTTTTTTACATTAATAGAAAGCGCCTTCACTAATTTAATCGTTAACATAAATCACAGGGAGAAATTGTATCTCATTCTTCCCAACGTGCGATGGTGGTGTAATGGTCAGCATAGTTGCCTTCCAAGCAGTTGATCCGGGTTCGATTCCCAGCCATCGCAGTGTTTTTTTTACATTAATAGAAAGTGCATTCACTAATTTAACCGTTAACATGAATCACAGGGAGAAATTGTATCTCAATCTTACCAATGTGCGATGGTGGTGTAATGGTCAGCATATTTGCCTTCCAAGCAGTTGATCCGGGTTCGATTCCCGGCCATCGCAGAGTGTTTTATACGTTAATAGAAAGCGCCTTCACTAATTTAATCGTTAACATAAATCACAGGGAGAAATTGTATCTCATTCTTCCCAACGTGCGATGGTGGTGTAATGGTCAGCATAGTTGCCTTCCAAGCAGTTGATCCGGGTTCGATTCCCGGCCATCGCAGTGTTTTTTTTTTACATTAATAGAAAGTGCATTCACTAATTTAATCGTTAACATGAATCACAGGGAGAAATGTATCTCAATCTTACCAACGTGCGATGGTGGTGTAATGGTCAGCATGGTTGCCTTCCAAGCAGTTGATCCGGGATCGATTCCCGGCCATCGCAGAGTGTTTTTTACATTAATAGAAAGCGCCTTCACTAATTTAGTCGTTAACATGAATCACAGGGAGAAATTGTATCTCATTCTTCCCAACGTGCGATGGTGGTGTAATGGTCAGCATAGTTGCCTTCCAAGCAGTTGATCCGGGTTCGATTCCCGGCCATCGCAGAGTTTTTTACATTAATAGAAAGCGCCTTCACTAATTTAGTCGTTAACATGAATCACAGGGAGAAATTGTATCTCATTCTTCCCAACGTGCGATGGTGGTGTAATGGTCAGCATAGTTGCCTTCCAAGCAGTTGATCCGGGTTCGATTCCCGGCCATCGCAGAGTGTTTTATACATTAATAGAAAGCGCCTTCACTAATTTAGTCGTTAACATAAATCACAGGGAGAAATTGTATCTCATTCCTACCAACGTGCGATGGTGGTGTAATGGTCAGCATAGTTGCCTTCCAAGCAGTTGATCCGGGTTCGATTCCCGGCCATCGCAGAAGGTTTTTTACATTAATAGAAAGCGCCTTCACTAATTTAGTCGTTAAAATGAATAACAGGTAGAAGTTGTGTCTCATTCTTCCAAACGTGCGATGGTGGTGTAATGGTCAGCATAGTTGCCTTCCAAGCACTTGATCCGGGTTCGATTCCCGGCCATCGCAGAGTGTTTTTTACATTAATAGAAAGCGCCTTCACTAATTTAATCGTTAACATAAATCACAGGGAGAAATTGTATCTCATTCTTCCCAACGTGCGATGGTGGTGTAATGGTCAGCATAGTTGCCTTCCAAGCAGTTGATCCGGGTTCGATTCCCAGCCATCGCAGTGTTTTTTTACATTAATAGAAAGTGCATTCACTAATTTAATCGTTAACATGAATCACAGGGAGAAATTGTATCTCAATCTTACCAATGTGCGATGGTGGTGTAATGGTCAGCATATTTGCCTTCCAAGCAGTTGATCCGGGTTCGATTCCCGGCCATCGCAGAGTGTTTTATACGTTAATAGAAAGCGCCTTCACTAATTTAGTCGTTAACATAAATCACAGGGAGAAATTGTATCTCATTCTTACCAACGTGCGATGGTGGTGTAATGGTCAGCATAGTTGCCTTCCAAGCAGTTGATCCGGGTTCGATTCCCGGCCATCGCAGAAGGTTTTTTACATTAATAGAAAGCGCCTTCACTAATTTAGTCGTTAAAATGAATAACAGGTAGAAGTTGTGTCTCATTCTTCCCAACGTGCGATGGTGGTGTAATGGTCAGCATAGTTGCCTTCCAAGCAGTTGATCCGGGTTCGATTCCCGGCCATCGCAGAAGGTTTTTTATATTAATAGAAAGCGCCTTCACTAATTTAGTCGTTAACATGAATAACAGGCAGAAATTGTGTCTTATTCTTCCCAACGTGCGATGGTGGTGTAATGGTCAGCATAGTTGCCTTCCAAGCAGTTGATCCGGGTTCGATTCCCGGCCATCGCAGAGTGTTTTTTACATTAATAGAAAGCGCCTTCACTAATTTAATCGTTAACATAAATCACAGGGAGAAATTGTATCTCATTCTTCCCAACGTGCGATGGTGGTGTAATGGTCAGCATAGTTGCCTTCCAAGCAGTTGATCCGGGTTCGATTTCCGGCCATCGCAGAGAGTTTTTAACATTAATAGAAAGCGCCTTCACTAATTTAGTCGTTAACATGAATCACAGGGAGAAATTGTATCTCATTCTTCCCAACGTGCAATGGTGGTGTAATAGTCAGCATACTTGCCTTCCAAGCAGTTGATCCGGGTTCGATTCCCGGCCATCGCAGAGTGTTTTATACATTAATAGAAAGCGCCTTCACTAATTTAGTCGTTAACATAAATCACAGGGAGAAATTGTATCTCATTCTTTCCAACGTGCGATGGTGGTGTAATGGTCAGCATAGTTGCCTTCCAAGCAGTTGATCCGGGTTCGATTCCCGGCCATCGCAGAAGGTTTTTTACATTAATAGAAAGCGCCTTCACTAATTTAGTCGTTAAAATGAATAACAGGTAGAAGTTGTGTCTCATTCTTCCCAACGTGCGATGGTGGTGTAATGGTCAGCATAGTTGCCTTCCAAGCAGTTGATCCGGGTTCGATTCCCGGCCATCGCAGAAGGTTTTTTACATTAATAGAAAGCGCCTTCACTAATTTAGTCGTTAACATGAATAACAGGCAGAAATTGTGTCTCATTCTTCCCAACGTGCGATGGTGGTGTAATGGTCAGCATAGTTGCCTTCCAAGCAGTTGATCCGGGTTCGATTCCCGGCCATCGCAGAGTGTTTTTTACATTAATAGAAAGCGCCTTCACTAATTTAATCGTTAACATAAATCACAGGGAGAAATTGTATCTCATTCTTCCCAACGTGCGATGGTGGTGTAATGGTCAGCATAGTTGCCTTCCAAGCAGTTGATCCGGGTTCGATTCCCAGCCATCGCAGTGTTTTTTTTACATTAATAGAAAGTGCATTCACTAATTTAACCGTTAACATGAATCACAGGGAGAAATTGTATCTCAATCTTACCAATGTGCGATGGTGGTGTAATGGTCAGCATATTTGCCTTCCAAGCAGTTGATCCGGGTTCGATTCCCGGCCATCGCAGAGTGTTTTATACGTTAATAGAAAGCGCCTTCACTAATTTAATCGTTAACATAAATCACAGGGAGAAATTGTATCTCATTCTTCCCAACGTGCGATGGTGGTGTAATGGTCAGCATAGTTGCCTTCCAAGCAGTTGATCCGGGTTCGATTCCCGGCCATCGCAGTGTTTTTTTTTTACATTAATAGAAAGTGCATTCACTAATTTAATCGTTAACATGAATCACAGGGAGAAATGTATCTCAATCTTACCAACGTGCGATGGTGGTGTAATGGTCAGCATGGTTGCCTTCCAAGCAGTTGATCCGGGATCGATTCCCGGCCATCGCAGAGTGTTTTTTACATTAATAGAAAGCGCCTTCACTAATTTAGTCGTTAACATGAATCACAGGGAGAAATTGTATCTCATTCTTCCCAACGTGCGATGGTGGTGTAATGGTCAGCATAGTTGCCTTCCAAGCAGTTGATCCGGGTTCGATTCCCGGCCATCGCAGAGTTTTTTACATTAATAGAAAGCGCCTTCACTAATTTAGTCGTTAACATGAATCACAGGGAGAAATTGTATCTCATTCTTCCCAACGTGCGATGGTGGTGTAATGGTCAGCATAGTTGCCTTCCAAGCAGTTGATCCGGGTTCGATTCCCGGCCATCGCAGAGTGTTTTATACATTAATAGAAAGCGCCTTCACTAATTTAGTCGTTAACATAAATCACAGGGAGAAATTGTATCTCATTCCTACCAACGTGCGATGGTGGTGTAATGGTCAGCATAGTTGCCTTCCAAGCAGTTGATCCGGGTTCGATTCCCGGCCATCGCAGAAGGTTTTTTACATTAATAGAAAGCGCCTTCACTAATTTAGTCGTTAAAATGAATAACAGGTAGAAGTTGTGTCTCATTCTTCCAAACGTGCGATGGTGGTGTAATGGTCAGCATAGTTGCCTTCCAAGCACTTGATCCGGGTTCGATTCCCGGCCATCGCAGAGTGTTTTTTACATTAATAGAAAGCGCCTTCACTAATTTAGTCGTTAACATGAATAACAGGCAGAAATTGTGTCTCATTCTTCCCAACGTGCGATGGTGGTGTAATGGTCAGCATAGTTGCCTTCCAAGCAGTTGATCCGGGTTCGATTCCCGGCCATCGCAGAGTGTTTTTTACATTAATAGAAAGCGCCTTCACTAATTTAATCGTTAACATAAATCACAGGGAGAAATTGTATCTCATTCTTCCCAACGTGCGATGGTGGTGTAATGGTCAGCATAGTTGCCTTCCAAGCAGTTGATCCGGGTTCGATTCCCAGCCATCGCAGTGTTTTTTTACATTAATAGAAAGTGCATTCACTAATTTAATCGTTAACATGAATCACAGGGAGAAATTGTATCTCAATCTTACCAATGTGCGATGGTGGTGTAATGGTCAGCATATTTGCCTTCCAAGCAGTTGATCCGGGTTCGATTCCCGGCCATCGCAGAGTGTTTTATACGTTAATAGAAAGCGCCTTCACTAATTTAGTCGTTAACATAAATCACAGGGAGAAATTGTATCTCATTCTTACCAACGTGCGATGGTGGTGTAATGGTCAGCATAGTTGCCTTCCAAGCAGTTGATCCGGGTTCGATTCCCGGCCATCGCAGAAGGTTTTTTACATTAATAGAAAGCGCCTTCACTAATTTAGTCGTTAAAATGAATAACAGGTAGAAGTTGTGTCTCATTCTTCCCAACGTGCGATGGTGGTGTAATGGTCAGCATAGTTGCCTTCCAAGCAGTTGATCCGGGTTCGATTCCCGGCCATCGCAGAAGGTTTTTTATATTAATAGAAAGCGCCTTCACTAATTTAGTCGTTAACATGAATAACAGGCAGAAATTGTGTCTTATTCTTCCCAACGTGCGATGGTGGTGTAATGGTCAGCATAGTTGCCTTCCAAGCAGTTGATCCGGGTTCGATTCCCGGCCATCGCAGAGTGTTTTTTACATTAATAGAAAGCGCCTTCACTAATTTAATCGTTAACATAAATCACAGGGAGAAATTGTATCTCATTCTTCCCAACGTGCGATGGTGGTGTAATGGTCAGCATAGTTGCCTTCCAAGCAGTTGGTCCGGGTTCGATTCCCAGCCATCGCAGTGTTTTTTTTACATTAATAGAAAGTGCATTCACTAATTTAATCGTTAACATGAATCACAGGGAGAAATTGTATCTCAATCTTACCAACGTGCGATGGTGGTGTAATGGTCAGCATAGTTGCCTTCCAAGGAGTTGATCCGGGTTCGATTCCCGGCCATCGCAGAGTGTTTTATACATTAATAGAAAGCGCCTTCACTAATTTAGTCGTTAACATAAATCACAGGGAGAAATTGTATCTCATTCTTCCCAACGTGCGATGGTGCTGTAATGGTCAGCATAGTTGCCTTCCAAGCAGTTGATCCGGGTTCGATTCCCGGCCATCGCAGAGTGTTTTATACATTAATAGAAAGCGCCTTCACTAATTTAGTCGTTAACATAAATCACAGGGAGAAATTGTATCTCATTCTTCCCAACGTGCGATGGTGGTGTAATGGTCAGCATAGTTGCCTTCCAAGCAGTTGATCCGGGTGCGATTCCCGGCCATCGCAGAGAGTTTTTTACATTAATAGAAAGCGCCTTCACTAATTTAGTCGTTAACATGAATCACAGGCATAAATTGTATCTCATTCTTCCCAACGTGCGATGGTGGTGTAATGGTCAGCATAGTTGCCTTCCAAGCAGTTGATCCGGGTTCGATTCCCGGCCATCGCAAAGAGTTTTTTACATTAATAGAAAGCGCCTTCACTAATTTAGTCGTTAACATGAATCACAGGCAGAAATTGTATCTCATTCTTCCCAACGTGCGATGGTGGTGTAATGGTCAGCATAGTTGCCTTCCAAGCAGTTGATCCGGGTTCGATTCCCGGCCATCGCAGAGTGTTTTTTGCATTAATAGAAAGCGCATTCACTTATTTAGTCGTTAACATGAATCACAGGGAGAAATTGTATCTCATTCTTCCCAACGTGCGATGGTGGTGTAATGGTCAGCATAGTTGCCTTCCAAGCAGTTGATCCGGGTTCGATTCCCGGCCATCGCAGAGTGTTTTTTACATTAATAGAAAGCGCCTTCACTAATTTAGTCGTTAACATGAATCACAGGGAGAAATTGTATCTCATTCTTCCCAACGTGCGATGGTGGTGTAATGGTCAGCATAGTTGCCTTCCAAGCAGTTGATCCGGGTTCGATTCCCGGCCATCGCAGTGTTTTTTTTTTACATTAATAGAAAGTGCATTCACTAATTTAATCGTTAACATGAATCACAGGGAGAAATTGTATCTCATTCTTACCAACGTGCGATGGTGGTGTAATGGTCAGCATAG
Source organism: Megalocaria dilatata (assembly GCA_034642435.1). Classification (NCBI taxonomy): domain Eukaryota; kingdom Metazoa; phylum Arthropoda; class Insecta; order Coleoptera; family Coccinellidae; genus Megalocaria; species Megalocaria dilatata. The sequence goes on along the minus strand of CM067859.1, from coordinate 39,553,048 downwards.
TTGCCTTCCAAGCAGTTGATCCGGGTTCGATTCCCGGCCATCGCAGAGAGTTTTTTACATTAATAGAAAGCGCCTTCACTAATTTAGTCGTTAACATGAATCACAGGGAGAAATTGTATCTCATTCTTCCCAACGTGCGATGGTGGTGTAATGGTCAGCATAGTTGCCTTCCAAGCAGTTGATCCGGGTTCGATTCCCGGCCATCGCAGAGTTTTTTACATTAATAGAAAGCGCCTTCACTAATTTAGTCGTTAACATGAATCACAGGGAGAAATTGTATCTCATTCTTCCCAACGTGCGATGGTGGTGTAATGGTCAGCATAGTTGCCTTCCAAGCAGTTGATCCGGGTTCGATTCCCGGCCATCGCAGAGTGTTTTTTACATTAATAGAAAGCGCCTTCACTAATTTAGTCGTTAACATAAATCTCAGGGAGAAATTGTATATCATTCCTACCAACGTGCGATGGTGGTGTAATGGTCAGCATAGTTGCCTTCCAAGCAGTTGATCCGGGTTCGATTCCCGGCCATCGCAGAAGGTTTTTTACATTAATAGAAAGCGCCTTCACTAATTTAGTCGTTAAAATGAATAACAGGTAGAAGTTGTGTCTCATTCTTCCAAACGTGCGATGGTGGTGTAATGGTCAGCATAGTTGCCTTCCAAGCAGTTGATCCGGGTTCGATTCCCGGCCATCGCAGAAGGTTTTTTACATTAATAGAAAGCGCCTTCACTAATTTAGTCGTTAACATGAATAACAGGCAGAAATTGTGTCTTATTCTTCCCAACGTGCGATGGTGGTGTAATGGTCAGCATAGTTGCCTTCCAAGCAGTTGATCCGGGTTCGATTCCCGGCCATCGCAGAGTGTTTTTTACATTAATAGAAAGCGCCTTCACTAATTTAATCGTTAACATAAATCACAGGGAAAAATTGTATCTCAATCTTACCAATGTGCGATGGTGGTGTAATGGTCAGCATATTTGCCTTCCAAGCAGTTGATCCGGGTTCGATTCCCGGCCATCGCAGAGTGTTTTATACGTTAATAGAAAGCGCCTTCACTAATTTAGTCGTTAACATAAATCACAGGGAGAAATTGTATCTCATTCTTCCCAACGTGCGTTGGTGGTGTAATGGTCAGCATAGTTGCCTTCCAAGCAGTTGATCCGGGTTCGATTCCCGGCCATCGCAGAGTGTTTTATACATTAATAGAAAGCGCCTTCACTTATTTAGTCGTTAACATAAATCACAGGGAGAAATTGTATCTCATTCTTCCCAACGTGCGATGGTGGTGTAATGGTCAGCATATTTGCCTTCCAAGCAGTTGATCCGGGTTCGATTCCCGGCCATCGCAGAGAGTTTTTTACATTAATAGAAAGCGCCTTCACTAATTTAGTCGTTAACATGAACCACAGGGAGAAATTGTATCTCATTCTTCCCAACGTGCGATGGTGGTGTAATGGTCAGCATAGTTGCCTTCCAAGCAGTTGATCCGGGTTCGATTCCCGGCCATCGCAGAGAGTTTTTTACATTAATAGAAAGCGCCTTCACTAATTTAGTCGTTAACATGAACCACAGGGAGAAATTGTATCTCATTCTTCCCAACGTGCGATGGTGGTGTAATGGTCAGCATAGTTGCCTTCCAAGCAGTTGATCCGGGTTCGATTCCCGGCCATCGCAGTGTTTTTTTTTACATTAATAGAAAGTGCATTCACTAATTTAATCGTTAACATGAATCACAGGGAGAAATTGTATCTCATTCTTACCAACGTGCGATGGTGGTGTAATGGTCAGCATAGTTGCCTTCCAAGCAGTTGATCCGGGTTCGATTCCCGGCCATCGCAGAGAGTTTTTTACATTAATAGACAGCGCCTTCACTAATTTAGTCGTTAACATGAATCACAGGGAGAAATTGTATCTCATTCTTCCCAACGTGCGATGGTGGTGTAATGGTCAGCATAGTTGCCTTCCAAGCAGTTGATCCGGGTTCGATTTCCGGCCATCGCAGAGTTTTTTACATTAATAGAAAGCGCCTTCACTAATTTAGTCGTTAACATGAATCACAGGGAGAAATTGTATCTCATTCTTCCCAACGTGCAATGGTGGTGTAATAGTCAGCATACTTGCCTTCCAAGCAGTTGATCCGGGTTCGATTCCCGGCCATCGCAGAGTGTTTTATACATTAATAGAAAGCGCCTTCACTAATTTAGTCGTTAACATGAATCACAGGGAGAAATTGTATCTCATTCTTACCAACGTGCGATGGTGGTGTAATGGTCAGCATAGTTGCCTTCCAAGCAGTTGATCCGGGTTCGATTCCCGGCCATCGCAGAAGGTTTTTTACATTAATAGAAAGCGCCTTCACTAATTTAGTCTTTAAAATGAATAACAGGTAGAAATTGTGTCTCATTCTTCCCAACGTGCGATGGTGGTGTAATGGTCAGCATAGTTGCCTTCCAAGCAGTTGATCCGGGTTCGATTCCCGGCCATCGCAGAAGGTTTTTTACATTAATAGAAAGCGCCTTCACTAATTTAGTCGTTAACATGAATAACAGGCAGAAATTGTGTCTTATTCTTCCCAACGTGCGATGGTGGTGTAATGGTCAGCATAGTTGCCTTCCAAGCAGTTGATCCGGGTTCGATTCCCGGCCATCGCAGAGTGTTTTTTACATTAATAGAAAGCGCCTTCACTAATTTAATCGTTAACATAAATCACAGGGAGAAATTGTATCTCATTCTTCCCAACGTGCGATGGTGGTGTAATGGTCAGCATAGTTGCCTTCCAAGCAGTTGATCCGGGTTCGATTCCCAGCCATCGCAGTGTTTTTTTTACATTAATAGAAAGTGCATTCACTAATTTAACCGTTAACATGAATCACAGGGAGAAATTGTATCTCAATCTTACCAATGTGCGATGGTGGTGTAATGGTCAGCATATTTGCCTTCCAAGCAGTTGATCCGGGTTCGATTCCCGGCCATCGCAGAGTGTTTTATACGTTAATAGAAAGCGCCTTCACTAATTTAATCGTTAACATAAATCACAGGGAGAAATTGTATCTCATTCTTCCCAACGTGCGATGGTGGTGTAATGGTCAGCATAGTTGCCTTCCAAGCAGTTGATCCGGGTTCGATTCCCGGCCATCGCAGTGTTTTTTTTTTACATTAATAGAAAGTGCATTCACTAATTTAATCGTTAACATGAATCACAGGGAGAAATGTATCTCAATCTTACCAACGTGCGATGGTGGTGTAATGGTCAGCATGGTTGCCTTCCAAGCAGTTGATCCGGGATCGATTCCCGGCCATCGCAGAGTGTTTTTTACATTAATAGAAAGCGCCTTCACTAATTTAGTCGTTAACATGAATCACAGGGAGAAATTGTATCTCATTCTTCCCAACGTGCGATGGTGGTGTAATGGTCAGCATAGTTGCCTTCCAAGCAGTTGATCCGGGTTCGATTCCCGGCCATCGCAGAGTTTTTTACATTAATAGAAAGCGCCTTCACTAATTTAGTCGTTAACATGAATCACAGGGAGAAATTGTATCTCATTCTTCCCAACGTGCGATGGTGGTGTAATGGTCAGCATAGTTGCCTTCCAAGCAGTTGATCCGGGTTCGATTCCCGGCCATCGCAGAGTGTTTTATACATTAATAGAAAGCGCCTTCACTAATTTAGTCGTTAACATAAATCACAGGGAGAAATTGTATCTCATTCCTACCAACGTGCGATGGTGGTGTAATGGTCAGCATAGTTGCCTTCCAAGCAGTTGATCCGGGTTCGATTCCCGGCCATCGCAGAAGGTTTTTTACATTAATAGAAAGCGCCTTCACTAATTTAGTCGTTAAAATGAATAACAGGTAGAAGTTGTGTCTCATTCTTCCAAACGTGCGATGGTGGTGTAATGGTCAGCATAGTTGCCTTCCAAGCAGTTGATCCGGGTTCGATTCCCGGCCATCGCAGAAGGTTTTTTACATTAATAGAAAGCGCCTTCACTAATTTAGTCGTTAACATGAATAACAGGCAGAAATTGTGTCTCATTCTTCCCAACGTGCGATGGTGGTGTAATGGTCAGCATAGTTGCCTTCCAAGCAGTTGATCCGGGTTCGATTCCCGGCCATCGCAGAGTGTTTTTTACATTAATAGAAAGCGCCTTCACTAATTTAATCGTTAACATAAATCACAGGGAGAAATTGTATCTCATTCTTCCCAACGTGCGATGGTGGTGTAATGGTCAGCATAGTTGCCTTCCAAGCAGTTGATCCGGGTTCGATTCCCAGCCATCGCAGTGTTTTTTTACATTAATAGAAAGTGCATTCACTAATTTAATCGTTAACATGAATCACAGGGAGAAATTGTATCTCAATCTTACCAATGTGCGATGGTGGTGTAATGGTCAGCATATTTGCCTTCCAAGCAGTTGATCCGGGTTCGATTCCCGGCCATCGCAGAGTGTTTTATACGTTAATAGAAAGCGCCTTCACTAATTTAGTCGTTAACATAAATCACAGGGAGAAATTGTATCTCATTCTTCCCAACGTGCGTTGGTGGTGTAATGGTCAGCATAGTTGCCTTCCAAGCAGTTGATCCGGGTTCGATTCCCGGCCATCGCAGAGTGTTTTATACATTAATAGAAAGCGCCTTCACTAATTTAGTCGTTAACATAAATCACAGGGAGAAATTGTATCTCATTCTTCCCAACGTGCGATGGTGGTGTAATGGTCAGCATATTTGCCTTCCAAGCAGTTGATCCGGGTTCGATTCCCGGCCATCGCAGAGAGTTTTTTACATTAATAGAAAGCGCCTTCACTAATTTAGTCGTTAACATGAACCACAGGGAGAAATTGTATCTCATTCTTCCCAACGTGCGATGGTGGTGTAATGGTCAGCATAGTTGCCTTCCAAGCAGTTGATCCGGGTTCGATTCCCGGCCATCGCAGAGAGTTTTTTACATTAATAGAAGGCGCCTTCACTAATTTAGTCGTTAACATGAACCACAGGGAGAAATTGTATCTCATTCTTCCCAACGTGCGATGGTGGTGTAATGGTCAGTATAGTTGCTTTCCAAGCAGTTGATCCGGGTTCGATTCCCGGCCATCGCAGTGTTTTTTTTTACATTAATAGAAAGTGCATTCACTAATTTAATCGTTAACATGAATCACAGGGAGAAATTGTATCTCATTCTTACCAACGTGCGATGGTGGTGTAATGGTCAGCATAGTTGCCTTCCAAGCAGTTGATCCGGGTTCGATTCCCGGCCATCGCAGAGAGTTTTTTACATTAATAGAAAGCGCCTTCACTAATTTAGTCGTTAACATGAATCACAGGGAGAAATTGTATCTCATTCTTCCCAACGTGCGATGGTGGTGTAATGGTCAGCATAGTTGCCTTCCAAGCAGTTGATCCGGGTTCGATTCCCGGCCATCGCAGAGTTTTTTACATTAATAGAAAGCGCCTTCACTAATTTAGTCGTTAACATGAATCACAGGGAGAAATTGTATCTCATTCTTCCCAACGTGCGATGGTGGTGTAATGGTCAGCATAGTTGCCTTCCAAGCAGTTGATCCGGGTTCGATTCCCGGCCATCGCAGAGTGTTTTATACATTAATAGAAAGCGCCTTCACTAATTTAGTCGTTAACATAAATCACAGGGAGAAATTGTATCTCATTCTTACCAACGTGCGATGGTGGTGTAATGGTCAGCATAGTTGCCTTCCAAGCAGTTGATCCGGGTTCGATTCCCGGCCATCGCAGAAGGTTTTTTACATTAATAAAAGCGCCTTCACTAATTTAGTCGTTAAAATGAATAACAGGTAGAAGTTGTGTCTCATTCTTCCCAACGTGCGATGGTGGTGTAATGGTCAGCATAGTTGCCTTCCAAGCAGTTGATCCGGGTTGGATTCCCGGCCATCGCAGAAGGTTTTTTACATTAATAGAAAGCGCCTTCACTAATTTAGTCGTTAACATGAATAACAGGCAGAAATTGTGTCTTATTCTTCCCAACGTGCGATGGTGGTGTAATGGTCAGCATAGTTGCCTTCCAAGCAGTTGATCCGGGTTCGATTCCCGGCCATCGCAGAGTGTTTTTTACATTAATAGAAAGCGCCTTCACTAATTTAATCGTTAACATAAATCACAGGGAGAAATTGTATCTCATTCTTTCCAACGTGCGATGGTGGTGTAATGGTCAGCATAGTTGCCTTCCAAGCAGTTGATCCGGGTTCGATTCCCAGCCATCGCAGTGTTTTTTTTACATTAATAGAAAGTGCATTCACTAATTTAATCGTTAACATGAATCACAGGGAGAAATTGTATCTCAATCTTACCAATGTGCGATGGTGGTGTAATGGTCAGCATATTTGCCTTCCAAGCAGTTGATCCGGGTTCGATTCCCGGCCATCGCAGAGTGTTTTATACGTTAATAGAAAGCGCCTTCACTAATTTAGTCGTTAACATAAATCACAGGGAGAAATTGTATCTCATTCTTCCCAACGTGCGTTGGTGGTGTAATGGTCAGCATAGTTGCCTTCCAAGCAGTTGATCCGGGTTCGATTCCCGGCCATCGCAGAGTGTTTTATACATTAATAGAAAGCGCCTTCACTAATTTAGTCGTTAACATAAATCACAGGGAGAAATTGTATCTCATTCTTCCCAACGTGCGATGGTGGTGTAATGGTCAGCATATTTGCCTTCCAAGCAGTTGATCCGGGTTCGATTCCCGGCCATCGCAGAGAGTTTTTTACATTAATAGAAAGCGCCTTCACTAATTTAGTCGTTAACATGAACCACAGGGAGAAATTGTATCTCATTCTTCCCAACGTGCGATGGTGGTGTAATGGTCAGCATAGTTGCCTTCCAAGCAGTTGATCCGGGTTCGATTCCCGGCCATCGCAGAGAGTTTTTTACATTAATAGAAGGCGCCTTCACTAATTTAGTCGTTAACATGAACCACAGGGAGAAATTGTATCTCATTCTTCCCAACGTGCGATGGTGGTGTAATGGTCAGCATAGTTGCCTTCCAAGCAGTTGATCCGGGTTCGATTCCCGGCCATCGCAGAGTGTTTTTTACATTAATAGAAAGCGCCTTCACTAATTTAGTCGTTAACATGAATCACAGGGAGAAATTGTATCTCATTCTTCCCAACGTGCGATGGTGGTGTAATGGTCAGCATAGTTGCCTTCCAAGCAGTTGATCCGGGTTCGATTCCCGGCCATCGCAGTGTTTTTTTTTACATTAATAGAAAGTGCATTCCCTAATTTAATCGTTAACATGAATCACAGGGAGAAATGTATCTCAATCTTACCAACGTGCGATGGTGGTGTAATGGTCAGCATGTTTGCCTTCCAAGCAGTTGATCCGGGTTCGATTCCCGGCCATCGCAGAGTGTTTTATACATTAATAGAAAGCGCCTTCACTAATTTAGTCGTTAACATAAATCACAGGGAGAAATTGTATCTCATTCTTCCCAACGTGCGATGGTGGTGTAATGGTCAGCATAGTTGCCTTCCAAGCAGTTGATCCGGGTTCGATTCCCGGCCATCGCAGAGAGTTTTTTACATTAATAGAAAGCGCCTTCACTAATTTAGTCGTTAACATGAACCACAGGGAGAAATTGTATCTCATTCTTCCCAACGTGCGATGGTGGTGTAATGGTCAGCATAGTTGCCTTCCAAGCAGTTGATCCGGGTTCGATTCCCGGCCATCGCAGAGAGTTTTTTACATTAATAGAAAGCGCCTTCACTAATTTAGTCGTTAACATGAACCACAGGGAGAAATTGTATCTCATTCTTCCCAACGTGCGATGGTGGTGTAATGGTCAGCATAGTTGCCTTCCAAGCAGTTGATCCGGGTTCGATTCCCGGCCATCGCAGAGAGTTTTTTACATTAATAGAAAGCGCCTTCACTAATTTAGTCGTTAACATGAATCACAGGGAGAAATTGTATCTCATTCTTCCCAACGTGCGATGGTGGTGTAATGGTCAGCATAGTTGCCTTCCAAGCAGTTGATCCGGGTTCGATTCCCGGCCATCGCAGAGTGTTTTTTACATTAATAGAAAGCGCCTTCACTAATTTAGTCGTTAACATGAATCACAGGGAGAAATTGTATCTCATTCTTCCCAACGTGCGATGGTGGTGTAATGGTCAGCATAGTTGCCTTCCAAGTAGTACGGGAGCTGGCAACGTTTAGAAAACGAGAATTTTAGGTAAGCTGGTTTTGTGATATGTTGTCCCTCTTACTCTTTCGGATAGAGCCTGGGCCATCTGTCTGCCGGTAGCAGTTACGCATCCTACCTGTACAGGTAATAATCCTGGATTTTTAAACAATTTTTAAAAACTTAATTTTCATATTTTGGCCTTTAAATAAGTCTACCAGACATAAATTTTTTATTGCCAGACATTTTTATTATTGTTAATCATGTGCCAGACGCCAATTTTTTATTTTTTTTTATAAAAAATTTAAAATATTTTTTAATGTCTGTAATTTTTATTTTATGTTCCTTAAAGATAAAAACGTCTAAAATTAATTTGCCAAACGTTAATTCGGTTGTTAATCTTGAATAAAAATTAAAAACTCATGGAAAGTATTACCGTATGATGCTGGTAGTTAGAGAGAGAGAGTTTAAAGTGCAAGAGAGATAGATAGTGATGGTGGCGCACCGGCAAGTACACAATATGGCGTCAGTCTAAAGTCACATGTTTGTATTTGTGTTGTTTTTAATGTTTATTTATTAATTGTGTTACAATGTCTAAAGATAAAATTAAATGTGTTTTTTGTAAAGGATATAAAGATAAATTAATCCTTTTTGTGAGTGATAAATTAAAGAAATGCCAGGATGTTTTGAGTATACGTGTTGAATATAAATTAAAATACTGTGACATTCAGCTGCCTACACAAATAAATAAATAAGATGGATATCATAGACAGTGTTATGGTAGTTTTACAGCTTTAATGGCAAAATATCGTGATTCTTCCTCAGAAATAGATTGTACCACTAATCCTGAAAATATTACGAACAACGTAACTCAAAAGTCAAGCAGTGAAATCGCTTGTGAGGTTGCTTCTTCAAGTTTAAATAGTCAAACAACATCAGAAAATTCTCCGAATCTCGATAATCAGTGCATTTCAGGACATTCTCATCCTAGCATCAACAGTGAGGTACTTTCATAAGATGTTGCTCTAAGTGTAGATAGTCAGTCAACGTTAGAAGATGTTGCTACCAGCTCGACATTCGATTTAAGTATCAATGAAACTGACGTTTGTGATGATACTTCCGACATAAACATAGCAGAGATTGAAACAGATCGACCACCTAAAAATGTTTGCTTTTATTGTAATAAAGATCGTAAACAAAATAAAGGTAAACAACAAAATCTTCACTCAACAAACGATACAAAAGTTTATGAAAAAATTATTGAGTGGATGGAAAAACTTAATAATGAAGAGCTGTTACACAAAATAAATCATTTAAAATCTGTTAATGAAACAATTTTTTACCATCATCTTTGTGAATTGAATTATTTAAATGAGTACAATAAAATAGTTTCTGACATTCCTCATACTACGTGGCATAAAAATCGTCACATCCATAAAGATATTTTCAATCATATTGTATCAACAATAGAAGAAGAAGTTATTAAAAAAAGGAATTGTGTATCATTATCATCTTTATGTGATAGGTATAATATTGAGTTGAGTTATGAGCAGAAACTTCAGCCTCAGGCTGGTATTAATTTAATAACTAATCATTATCTGGAAGAGAAAATCCAAAAACATTTTAAAAAAACTATTAAATTTATATCCAAACAAAAGAAAAAAATTATCATTCGTAAAGATTGTAGTTTAGTTGAAGATGATTTTAACAAACTTGAAGAAAACGATCTTATAGATAAAGTTGCATTAATCTTGCGAGATACTATTTTAAAAATTGAGAAATCTAAACTACCATCAAAAATTAAAACAACCGACTTAATTGCGGGTGAATGCGTGGTTCCAGATAAATTAGACCGATTCTTCAGAGTATTTATGGGAGGAAAGGACATCAGACGTAAAGATGGTATAAATTGTAAAAGACTGAGTTCCTCAATGGCTGCTGATGCAATTTTTTGTGTAAGTAATGGTAATGTAAAACCATCTAAACACATAACTCTTGGTATGACTATAAAAAGTTTAACAAGTAGTAAAAAATTAATAAATATTTTAAATAGATTAGGACATTGCTGTAACTATACGACTCTAGAAGAATTGGAAACAGAAGCAACCATGTCATCGGTAAAAAGTTCACAAGTTTGTCCTCCAGACATCATTCTAAAACCTTCGCTATGCACCGGAGTAGCCTTTGATAATTTTGACAGATACATCGACACCTTGGATGGAAAGGAAACTTTACACGACACTGTAGGAATTATTTACCAAAACATTGATAGCAATGATTCTCATAGGGAACTGAACCAAGATACTAGCAATGCCGATTCAGATTTATCACCAACAGGACCACGACAAAAAAGAAAACGATCTTTAACAGAAATAACTCACGACATTGTTCCTTATGGTAAGCGAATAAAAATGATAGGTCGCTTAACACCTGTTGAAATTGATCAATCACCACTTTTACCCCAAAATTTTTCATCTTTACAAACCATTGATCTACTACATATGCTTTCAAATTTTTTTCACGTACCAAACACCCCGTCATGGACAGGATTCAATTGTAGAATTATCGATGACAATAGTCCGAAGCAAATTATATCTTATCTAACTCCTATCAATTCATCACCAACAAATGTATCAGTCGTAGCATACACCATGGAACAAGCACAAAGAGTTGGTCAAGAATGTGGTCAAACTTATGTACAAGTAACTTATGACTTAGCAATAGCTAAAATAGCTTATAAAATTCAAGCAATTGAAGGTCCCAAGTTTAGTAATCTTTTTATACATCTTGGCTCGTTTCATTTAATGATGGCTTTTTTTAAAGCTGTTGGTACTTTCATCGATGAGTGCGGATTATCTCACATGATGATTGAGAGTAAAATCATTGCTTCTGGGTCTGTAAAAGGAATTATTGAAGGTAAACATTTTAATCGATGCAAACGTCTGCATCCGTTAATGGCATTAGGCTTACAGATGTTACATTTTGACCAATTTTTAAAATGTAAGAGTGACGATTACGATTTTGTGAAAGGACAAGTTTATGAAGATCTTTTAGAATATCAGGACAAAAAAATTTCATTTATATCTTCATCGGAAACTAATTTATTACCTAATCAAATTTTATCGCGGCTGCTGGATTCTTATAAAAGATATGTAGCAAAGACCAGAGAAGGTAGACATGGAAAGACAGCACAGTTCTACATCATTTATATACAATTAATAAGTTACTATATTAATCTTTCAAGAAGTATACGTATGGGTGACTTTCAAATGTTCAAGCACGTGATTCCGAAAATGGCTAACTTATTTTTCATTGTTAATCAACCAAATTACGCTAGATACTGTGTTAAATATTCCGATAATTTAAATAATGTCGATAAAACTCATCCTGGACTAGAAGACGATTTTAATAAAGGATGCTTTGGCGTCAAGAGAACTGATAAGCCATTCTCGCGAATACCAGTAGATCTCACTTTGGAACAAACAATCAATGCTGATGCTGCTAAACGACTGAGTGGCATTGCTCACTTTACTAACTCTATAGCTGCACGTCAACGCTGGACAAAAAGCCACAGCATAAGAGCAACGTTAATATCACATGTCTTGGATGTATGTGGTTTAAGGTACTTACAAGATGTTACGGCAGAATTACAACCGAACAGAGTAAAAATTTATGGAAAACAAATTGCTGATTTCATTGAAATTCTTGAAAAAAATTGTAATCCGTTTGATCCGACATTAGAAAAAAAAAATTTGTATAATATTGCTACTTCAAAGTCTGCTTCTCCTGAAATTACTGACTTTTTATTAAATATTGAAGAGAATGGTGAGTTTGAAGAACCAATTTATCAGTGAATGCGTTGATGATGAATGTAGATTTGACAAGCCTATAAAAAAAATAAAATTTTAAATTTTGCTGAGGCGCCGAAGAAAAAGAAGTTGACTTTAGGCAATAAGGTTGTTGAGCTGCGAATGCAAAGAGATCTATTTGGTAGGATGCTGGGGATTTCCCTCACCCACAAGGTTCACATCGAAAAAGTTTTGACATACCCGCTTACTCCGATGCCGACGTCAATGTGTCATCCAGATGGTTCAATTTGCAAAACGGATAAATCACAATTAGCAAAGCTAATTGAAAAGAAAATGGAAAATAGTACAGATCAACCGCCGTCGTCTTTTGATGTTTGCCTTGTTGATGGTTTCTTTTTGTTACATCTCATGAAAGATGTACCACAAACGTATGATGGTATATCTAAGAAGTTTTTGAGTATTATATCCCAGATGAAATCTACTCGGATTGACATTATCTTTGACCAATACTTCTCGCCGTCCATCAAAGATTGTGAACGTTCCCGACGTGAAGAAGAAACAAGTCCGGTATCAATTGGTCCAAATCAAGTTCGGCCACATAATTTTTCAGCAGAATTGAAAAATATACAATTTAAAGAAGCTGTAGTTAACTTTTTTATTGATCACTGGGGCAATCATGACATGTTTTCTTTCATTGGTGATAAAACTATTCACGTAAGCTTCAATAAATGTTATTCTTACAAAGTTTTGGATAATGAAGTAATTAAGACTACTGAAGAAACATTATCATGCGAAGAACACGAAGAAGCTGATTCTAGGATAATTTTTCACATTTGTCAAATCGATTTTGACGCAGACGTTGTTATACGCTGCTCTGATTCTGATATTTTGATAATACTTCTGGGAAATATGGATCACTTAAACGCATCTTTAAAAATTTGGATAAATATGGGTGTGGGTCATCATCAGCGATACATAAACGTCAACGAACTATACCGAATTCTTGGTGAATCTTTGTCAAAAGCATTACCGTGCTTCCACGCACTTACCGGGTGTGATTATACTCCAGCATTTTTTAGAAAAGGCAAAGTTCGGCCTTTTAAAATGTTAGAAAAATAAAACGAGTACCAATTAGCTTTTAAAAACATTATTACGGATGACGACAAAATACTTGAAACTACGTATGGTATTCTTGAAAAATTTATTTGTGAGATGTATGGAGTTGAAAATTCTTCGCATGTTAATGATGTTCGATGAGAACTTTGCTAAAAAATTTAAAAATTTCGATTCATCCAGTTTGCCACCTTGTAAAGCAGAATTGCTCCAGCATTTTTTGCGAGTTCGCTACGTAACTAAGCTATGGAGAAATGCTCACTCAAAACATCCAACATCTTTATCTCCTGTTGCTTCTGGTTGGACAGTCAACGATGACAAATATGATTTTGTCTGGTTCGTAGGAGAGCAATTACCGTCATCAGTTGCAGATGTAATAATTCAAAGTAAGTATAGAATATACCATTTATCAATAAAAACTAAAATACTATATAGCGAACAAGAATTACACTAATGTTAATTTTCTTTTATTACAGATGATAGAGTATTAGAAGACGACGACAATTCCCAAGAAGATGATGTGAATGATGCAGTCAATGAGACTGACGACGAAGATGACTATGAAGATGCCGCCTTTTATTGTGACACTGTTATAGACTGAACAGTTTTTTTTAAATAATAATTCTTTAACAATTTATTCTAAATGTATGTAATTCTCGTGTGTAAACGACTGCATTTTTAATAAAAAAAATATTATTTTTGAAAATTGATGAAGCATTTTTAATTCACTTATTGATAACTTATTCAGATTTTATTTTCAGTTTTATGTTACAAATTTTCCGTTTAAACTTGTCCTTACTGTGATGAGTGAGTAATGTATCTTTGCTATCATTTTCTGTCTAATTTTCGGTAATATTTTGTAACTGTCTCTCTCTGACTACCAGCATCATACGGTAATACTCTCCATGAGTTTTTAATTTTTATTCAAGATTAACAACCGAATTAACGTTTGGCAAATTAATTTTAGACGTTTTTATCTTTAAGGAACATAAAATAAAAATTACAGACATTAAAAAATATTTTAAATTTTTTATAAAAAAAAATAAAAAATTGGCGTCTGGCACATGATTAACAATAATAAAAATGTCGATCCGGGTTCGATTCCCGGCCATCGCAGAAGGTTTTTTACATTAGTAGAAAGCGCCTTCACTAATTTAGTCGTTAACATGAATAACAGGCAGAAATTGTATCTCATTCTTCCCAACGTGCGATGGTGGTGTAATGGTCAGCATAGTTGCCTTCCAAGCAGTTGATCCGGGTTCGATTCCCGGCCATCGCAGAGTGTTTTATACATTAATAGAAAGCGCCTTCACTAATTTAGTCGTTAACATAAATCACAGGGAGAAATTGTATCTCATTCTTCCCAACGTGCGATGGTGGTGTAATGGTCAGCATAGTTGCCTTCCAAGCAGTTGATCCGGGTTCGATTCCCGGCCATCGCAGAGTGTTTTTTACATTAATAGAAAGCGCCTTCACTAATTTAGTCGTTAACATGAATCACAGGGAGAAATTGTATCTCATTCTTCCCAACGTGCGATGGTGGTGTAATGGTCAGCATAGTTGCCTTCCAAGCAGTTGATCCGGGTTCGATTCCCGGCCATCGCAGAAGGTTTTTTACATTAATAGAAAGCGCCTTCACTAATTTAGTCGTTAACATGAATAACAGGCAGAAATTGTATCTCATTCTTCCCAACGTGCGATGGTGGTGTAATGGTCAGCATAGTTGCCTTCCAAGCAGTTGATCCGGGTTCGATTCCCGGCCATCGCAGAGTGTTTTATACATTAATAGAAAGCGCCTTCACTAATTTAGTCGTTAACATAAATCACAGGGAGAAATTGTATCTCATTCTTCCCAACGTGCGATGGTGGTGTAATGGTCAGCATAGTTGCCTTCCAAGCAGTTGATCCGGGTTCGATTCCCGGCCATCGCAGAGTGTTTTTTACATTAATAGAAAGCGCCTTCACTAATTTAGTCGTTAACATGAATCACAGGGAGAAATTGTATCTCATTCTTCCCAACGTGCGATGGTGGTGTAATGGTCAGCATAGTTGCCTTCCAAGCAGTTGATCCGGGTTCGATTCCCGGCCATCGCAGAGTGTTTTTTACATTAATAGAAAGCGCCTTCACTAATTTAATCGTTAACATAAATCACAGGGAGAAATTGTATCTCATTCTTCCCAACGTGCGATGGTGGTGTAATGGTCAGCATAGTTGCCTTCCAAGCAGTTGATCCGGGTTCGATTCCCGGCCATCGCAGTGTTTTTTTTTACATTAATAGAAAGTGCATTCACTAATTTAATCGTTAACATGAATCACAGGGAGAAATTGTATCTCAATCTTACCAACGTGCGATGGTGGTGTAATGGTCAGCATAGTTGCCTTCCAAGCAGTTGATCCGGGTTCGATTCCCGGCCATCGCAGAGTGTTTTATACATTAATAGAAAGCGCCTTCACTAATTTAGTCGTTAACATAAATCACAGCGAGAAATTGTATCTCATTCTTCCCAACGTGCGATGGTGGTGTAATGGTCAGGATAGTTGCCTTCCAAGCAGTTGATCCGGGTTCGATTCCAGTCCATCGCAGAGTGTTTTTTACATTAATAGAAAGCGCCTTCACTAATTTAATCGTTAACATAAATCACAGGGAGAAATTGTATCTCATTCTTCCCAACGTGCGATGGTGGTGTAATGGTCAGCATAGTTGCCTTCCAAGCAGTTGATCCGGGTTCGATTCCCGGCCATCGCAGTGTTTTTTTTTACATTAATAGAAAGTGCATTCACTAATTTAATCGTTAACATGAATCACAGGGAGAAATTGTATCTCAATCTTACCAACGTGCGATGGTGGTGTAATGGTCAGCATAGTTGTCTTCCAAGCAGTTGATCCGGTTTCGATTCCCGGCCATCGCAGAGTGTTTTATACATTAATAGAAAGCGCCTTCACTAATTTAGTCGTTAACATAAATCACAGGGAGAAATTGTATCTCATTCTTCCCAACGTGCGATGGTGGTGTAATGGTCAGCATAGTTGCCTTCCAAGCAGTTGATCCGGGTTCGATTCCCGGCCATCGCAGAGTGTTTTTTACATTAATAGAAAGCGCATTCACTAATTTAGTCGTTAACATGAAACACAGGGAGAAATTGGATCTCCCAACGTGCGATGGTGGTGTAATGGTCAGCATAGTTGCCTTCCAAGCAGTTGATCCGGGTTCGATTCCCGGCCATCGCAGGGTTTTTTTTACATAATTAGAAAGTGCATTCACTAATTTAATCGTTAACATAAATCACAGGAAGAATTTGTATCTCATTCTTCCCAACGTGCGATGGTGGTGTAATGGTCAGCATAGTTGCCTTCCAAGCAGTTGATCCGGGTTCGATTCCCGGCCATCGCAGAGAGTTTTTTACATTAATAGAAAGCGCCTTCACTAATTTAGTCGTTAACATGAATCACAGGGAGAAATTGTATCTCATTCTTCCCAACGTGCGATGGTGGTGTAATGGTCAGCATAGTTGCCTTCCAAGCAGTTGATCCGGGTTCGATTCCCGGCCATCGCAGGGTTTTTTTACATTAATAGAAAGTGCATTCACTAATTTAGTCGTTAACATGAATCACAGGGAGAAATTGTATCTCATTCTTCCCAACGTGCGATAGTGGTGTAATGGTCAGCATAGTTGCCTTCCAAGCAGTTGATCCGGGTTCGATTCCCGGCCATCGCAGTGTTTTTTTTACATTAATAGAAAGTGCATTCACTAATTCAATCGTTAACATGAATCACAGGGAGAAATTGTATCTCATTCTTCCCAACGTGCGATGGTGGTGTAATGGTCAGCATAGTTGCCTTCCAAGCAGTTGATCCGGGTTCGATTCCCGGCCGTCGCAGTGTGTTTTTGCATTAATAGAAAGCGCATTCACTTATTTAGTCGTTAACATGAATTACGAGGAGAAATTGGGTCTCCCAACGTGCGATGGTGGTGTAATGGTCAGCATAGTTGCCTTCCAAGCAGTTGATCCGGGTTCGATTCCCGGCCATCGCAGAGTGTTTTTTACATTAAGAGAAAGCGCATTCACTAATTCAGTCCTTAACATGAATCACAGGGAGAAATTGGATCTCATTCTTCCCAACGTGCGATGGTGGTGTAATGGTCAGCATAGTTGCCTTCCAAGCAGTTGATCCGGGTTCGATTCCCGGCCATCGCAGAGTGTTTTTTACATTAAGAGAAAGCGCATTCACTAATTCATTCGTTAACATTAATCACAGGGAGAAATTGTATCTCATTCTTCCCAACGTGCGATGGTGGTGTAATGGTCAGCATAGTTGCCTTCCAAGCAGTTGATCCGGGTTAGATTCCCGGTCATCGCAGAGTGTTTTTTACATTAATAGAAAGTGCATTCACTAATTTAATCGTTAACATGAAACACAGGGAGAAATTGGATCTCCCAACGTGCGATGGTGGTGTAATGGTCAGCATAGTTGCCTTCCAAGCAGTTGATCCGGGTTCGATTCCCGGCCATCGCAGGGTTTTTTTTACATTAATAGAAAGCGCATTCACTAATTTAGTCGTTAACATGAAACACAGGGAGAAATTGGATTCCTAACGTGCGATGGTGGTGTAATGGTCAGCATAGTTGCCTTCCAAGCAGTTGATCCGGGTTCGATTCCCGGCCATCGCAGGGTTTTTTTTACATTAATAGAAATTGCATTCACTAATTTAATCGTTAACATAAATCACAGGGAGAAATTGTATCTCATTCTTCCCAACGTGCGATGGTGGTGTAATGGTCAGAATAGTTGCATTCCAATCAGTTGATCCGGGTCCGATTCCCGGCCATCGCAGTGTTTTTTTTTACATTAATAGAAAGTGCATTCCCTAATTTAATCGTTAACATGAATCACAGGGAGAAATTGTATCTCATTCTTACCAACGTGCGATGGTGGTGTAATGGTCAGCATAGTTGCCTTCCAAGCAGTTGATCCGGGTTCGATTCCCGGCCATCGCAAAGTGTTTTTTACATTAATAGAAAGCGCCTTCACTAATTTAGTCGTTAACATGAAACACAGGGAGAAATTGGATCTCCCAACGTGCGATGGTGGTGTAATGGTCAGCATAGTTGCCTTCCAAGTAGTTGATCCGGGTTCGATTCCCGGCCATCGCAGTGTTTTTTTTTTACATTAATAGAAAGTGCATTCACTAATTTAATCGTTAACATAAATAACAGGGAGAAATTGTATCTCATTCTTCCCAACGTGCGATGGAGGTGTAATGGTCAGCATAGTTGCCTTCCAAGCAGTTGATCCGGGTTCGATTCCCGGCCATCGCAGAGTGTTATTTGCATTAAGAGAAAGCGCATTCACTAATTCAGTCCTTAACATGAATCACAGGGAGAAATTGTATCTCATTCTTCCCAACGTGCGATGGAGGTGTAATGGTCAGCATAGTTGCCTTCCAAGCAGTTGATCCGGGTTCGATTCCCGGCCATCGCAGAGTGTTATTTGCATTAAAAGAAAGCGCATTCACTTATTTAGTCTTTAACATGGATTACGAGGAGAAATTGGGTCTCCCAACGTGCGATGGTGGTGTAATGGTCAGCATAGTTGCCTTCCAAGCAGTTGATCCGGGTTCGATTCCCGGCCATCGCAGAGTGTTTTTTACATTAAGAGAAAGCGCATTCACTAATTCAGTCCTTAACATGAATCACAGGGAGAAATTGGATCTCATTCTTCCCAACGTGCGATGGTGGTGTAATGGTCAGCATAGTTGCCTTCCAAGCAGTTGATCCGGGTTCGATTCCCGGCCGTCGCAGTGTGTTTTTGCATTAATAGAAAGCGCATTCACTTATTTAGTCGTTAACATGAATTACGAGGAGAAATTGGGTCTCCCAACGTGCGATGGTGGTGTAATGGTCAGCATAGTTGCCTTCCAAGCAGTTGATCCGGGTTAGATTCCCGGTCATCGCAGAGTGTTTTGTACATTAATAGAAAGCGCCTTCACTAATTTAGTCGTTAACATGAATAACAGCAGAAATTGTATCTCATTCTTCCCAACGTGTGATGGTGGTGTAATGGTCAGCATAGTTGCCTTCCAAGCAGTTGATCCGGGTTCGATTCCCGGCCATCGCAGAGTGTTTTTTACATTAATAGAAAGCGCCTTCACTAATTTAGTCGTTAACATGAATCACAGGGAGAAATTGTATCTCATTCTTCCCAACGTGCGATGGTGGTGTAATGGTCAGCATAGTTGCCTTCCAAGCAGTTGATCCGGGTTCGATTCCCGGCCATCGCAGAGTGTTATTTGCATTAAAAGAAAGCGCATTCACTTATTTAGTCTTTAACATGGATTACGAGGAGAAATTGGGTCTCCCAACGTGCGATGGTGGTGTAATGGTCAGCATAGTTGCCTTCCAAGCAGTTGATCCGGGTTCGATTCCCGGCCATCGCAGAGTGTTTTTTACATTAAGAGAAAGCGCATTCACTAATTCAGTCCTTAACATGAATCACAGGGAGAAATTGGATCTCATTCTTCCCAACGTGCGATGGTGGTGTAATGGTCAGCATAGTTGCCTTCCAAGCAGTTGATCCGGGTTAGATTCCCGGTCATCGCAGAGTGTTTTTTACATTAATAGAAAGTGCATTCACTAATTTAATCGTTAAGATAAAGCACAGGGAGAAGTTGTATCTCTTTCTTCCCAATTTGCGATGGTGGTGTAATGGTCAGCATAGTTGCCTTCCAAGCAGTTGATCCGGGTTCGATTCCCGGCCATCGCATAGAGTTTTTTACATTAATAGAAAGCGCCTTCACTAATTTACTCGTTAACATTAATCACAGGGAGAAATTGTATCTCATTCTTCCCAACGTGCGATGGTGGTGTAATGGTCAGCATAGTTGCCTTCCAAGCAGTTGATCCGGGTTCGATTCCCGGCCGTCGCAGTGTGTTATTTGCATTAAAAGAAAGCGCATTCACTTATTTAGTCTTTAACATGGATTACGAGGAGAAATTGGGTCTCCCAACGTGCGATGGTGGTGTAATGGTCAGCATAGTTGCCTTCCAAGCAGTTGATCCGGGTTAGATTCCCGGCCATCGCAGAGTGTTTTTTACATTAAGAGAAAGCGCATTCACTAATTCAGTCCTTAACATGAATCACAGGGAGAAATTGGATCTCATTCTTCCCAACGTGCGATGGTGGTGTAATGGTCAGCATAGTTGCCTTCCAAGCAGTTGATCCGGGTTCGATTCCCGGCCATCGCATAGTTTTTTTACATTAATAGAAAGTGCCTTCATTAATTTAGTCGTTAACATAAATCACAGGGAGAAATTGTATCTCATTTTTCCCAACGTGCGATGGTGGTGTAATGGTCAGCATAGTTGCCTTCCAAGCAGTTGATCGGGGTTCGATTCCCGGCCTTCGCAGTGTAAAAGTTTTATATTAGCAAAAGCGCGAATTCATAACCGACATGTATTTTGGTGCGTCATTCGATGTTCAATGATAGTCACATTTTACCGTCCATTGCAGCAAAACTTTCAGAAACAAAATTTTGTCTCCTTCAAATATTTATTTATAAATTTTAATTGACAATTTCTTTTTGTTGGTTTATTAATTCCATTTGACATGGTATATTGAGCATTGATTTTAAACGTCTATTAATTATAAGCCGTGCTTTTAAGTCATTAATTTAATTCTAAAAGTTTTTTGAATAAAATTTTTTTTTAAATTAAAATTGTAGAAGACTGACAGATTAAATCTGTTTTGAAAATTAAAACAAATTGTAGAAATTACTAGGTTTTACTACCAAAAAAGATATATTACACATTTTTTTGTGACTCGAGTTTCGGGAAATGAACTGAAGCTCTCGAATGAATGCGGATGTTGCGGCGTTTCGTTTCCGAGCATGCGCATCTGAAACTCGTCAGACAGGCTTGATGCGCAGGCTCTGCCTGTTACGCCGGTGACTATGCGTCCGCTCAGAACGCTGACTTTCAAACGCATTGCCTTACTCTATTTGAACCTGGCGGGGACGGTTAGTCACGATTCTTATGACTGGTCGGTTAGTCACGATTCTTATGACGGTACGCCGGTCAAACTACGATAGAGCAAGGCAGGTTTCTGGACGGGGAGCGAAGAAGTCGTTCGCTACACACTCCCTCTCCAGTGAGCGTCGATAAGGTCACGAAATAGGGCTTTGGATTCAGGCAAGGATACAGTCCGCCGCTGGGCTGGTCGCGATGCCATCTCCAGCGGGGATCTGCGGAACGATAGGAAAGGGCCATCTCGGAAATATGGATAGAGGGCATTTAGGGCCACCTAATGAATGGGTTGGTTCGCTCTTAAATCAAACCCTCCCAATCACGTCGGGATCACTAATGAAGCTCTCGAATGAATGCGGATGTTGCGAGGGAGCATCCACCTGTTAGTTTAAGAGACGGCGTTTCGTCTGAGCATGCGTATCTGAAACTCGTCAGACAGGCTTGATGCGCAGGCTCTGCCTGTGACGCCGCTGACCATGCGTCCGCTTGGAACGCTGACTTTCAAACGCATTGCCTTACTCTATTTGAACCTGGCGGGGACGGTTAGTCACGATTCTTATGACTGGGTCGGGTCCTCTATCGGTACGCCGGTCAAACTACGATAGAGCAAGGCAGGTTTCTGGACGGGGAGCGAAGAAGTCGTTCGCTACAGAACTATCCCATCATCAGACAACTCATTACCCGAAACTCGAGTCACAAGAAAATGTGTAATATATCTTTTTTGGTAGTAAAACATAGTAATTTCTACAATCTGTTTTAATCATGATCAACTACCAAATAGTAACGGCTGAAACAATTCAGTATCTGTTTTGATATTTAAATTTTGTTATATTCCTTCTATCAATTAAAAGCCTTTTCCTATTTTAATGTAGATCATAATTTATATGATTATTCTAAAAAAAATTTATAAATGAATTCAAATAAATTATGGTTTACATGAAATGATAACATAGAAACCTACATAGCATTTTTAGGTTATCAAATTACACATAAAATTGTTAATTCGAAATCAATATTCTCAACAATGATGGATAAGAAGGAGTTTTTTATAGTTGAAAAAAAGTTTTTTCGTTATCTAAAATATCATACGAAGAAATTCTGAAATACCTTCTACAAATTTTAATTTTATTAAGTTTCGTAAGAACTTTTAAATTTAAATCAAATAAATGCAGGCCTTGGAGACCAAGCACTGTTCACGTTTTATACATAAGAATTAATATTAATCACAAAATATCAAGCGGCGATAACATAATCTAAAGAAAATACAAAATATTGATCGAACTCAACAAAAATTTTTAGTGAATACAATTGTATTTATCAAAAAAAAATTCCACTCTAAAAATTTTCAACACAAAATTAACAAATTCCCCGAAACAACTTCTCTTTAAAAAGTTCTTTCAAAAAATCCTTCAACAATGTAACACATCTTTGAAAAGGCATTTGAAAAAGCTCACCGGTAATCATCAGTCCACCTTCAAATCCGCCAAATAAAAACAATCAATAGTGTTAGTGTTAATTCTTATGTCTATTAAAAAGTGAACAGAGTTCTCAAAGGCATTTATTTAGTCTAATTTTAAAGGTTTTTATGAAATGTATGTTATTTAATATAATGATGTATGATAATGAGTTGTCGTTATTAAAATTTTTATATACTCACGAAGTTAAAAAAAAGGTTCCTTCGGGCCGGATTTGAACCAGCGACCTATGGATGTCAATGTTTGTATTCCGCTACAGTCCACCGCTCTACCAACTGAGCTACCGAAGGTTGTTGGGAGATGAAGAATTTCATTCGTACTCAGGCCGAAATTTCCAAATATAAAAAAATACATAGTCCAAAAATCTTCAATAAAGTTTTTACATTAAAAAAAATTTTTAATGGTTTGCATTACTGAAAACATAAAATGAATATTCAAATGAAATGATTGTATGAAGTATAAATATAACTGAAAGTTCTAATTAAAAATTATCAAGAACTTTCACTATATAAATTGAAAAATATATATGAGATTAATATAAAATTAATATTTCCTGATAGAGGATAATTAAAAGCATAAAAATCAGAATTATCTTGTAAAAACTCAATAATTTAATTTTAAGAAAATTAAATCAAAATGTCATAATCGAAATGCTAAAAGTCAAATTATGTTGAAGTGCAGAATAATTCCGTTTTCATATTTAAAATGAAATATTATATTATTAATTATTATTATCATATTGAGCTTATTAGCCTATAATCACTGCAATTTCGAGCAATGACTTTTTTAGGGAGAGGAAAATAAACATTGATTCCAACCAATCTTGTGGGATATCACCGGTTGTATACAGGGTGTCCAAAGGAAAATTTAACATGGTCACTGCCGTCACAGGCAGATCCTGCGCATCACGCCTGTCTGATGAGTTTCTGATGCGCAGACTCGGAAACGAAACGCAGTCTCCCTAACTAAGAGGTGGAAGTGTTGTTAGAGTGTGTGTACTTTTCCATGATTAAATGGTAGACATTGACAAATACAACTGTCAATGTCACAAATAAATGATGGCTGCCATGCGTAAGTAATGTCAATTTAAAAATGGGGCATTCCCATTAAAAGACCCTTTACAAGGAGACTGGTTTCCAACCAAAATTTCTAAGATGTTTGTTTTGTCAATGGAAGTGCATCATCGCGCAATTGCGGAACCCTGTATACAATGAATGTGTTTTCCAAATAACTTTAATTATTCAAAGTGTAAAAAATCTGAATATGCTACTGTGATCGCGAAACAATTGTTAGATTTATAAAATAAATATACGGAAATTAAAATAACCATATTTGAAATATCAATAAATGTAATAATACCACAAAGAGATCCAATATATTTATGGATATAAATGAATGAATAAAAATAATATATGTTTTATATGAATGATGTGATATGATTTGGAGTTTGTTTACTTTTGTATAAGCGATTCATAATGAGAAGTCTACGTGCGGATTAATTTCCTTGTGGAGCCTATGTTTATTCGTATTGTAAATTTATATTTTTAAGCATCCAGAATGTATTTATTAACCTTGATTAAAGATTATTTTTATATTATTATTTATTGAGAGTGAAAACAACATTTTTAAATTTGATTTTTACTACCAAAAATTTGAAAATTTTGTTACGGCAGCTTTGAAAAGTACTTCTCAGAAAAAGATGGTAATCGCTTGGTGCCAAATCCGGTCTAGATAGATGCATTAAAACTTCCAAAACCAAGCTCCTAGAGTTTCTGGCGAGTCACTACATACGTGTGTGGCCTGGCGTTGTCCTGAAGAAACAGAACACCTCTTCTGTTGGTCAATTCTGACCGTTTCTGGCCAATCGCTAACTTCAGTTGTTGTCAGCAGAGATATGAATTTAGTGTTTGGCCATTATAAAACGGCCAGTTTCATAAACAACATCAAAAGGCTCCTTTATGATAAAGTCCCTTTATGAAAAAGAATCCTTTAAATGGTAGCTTCAGTTTCATAAACGCACATCGACCGTCCTTTACTTAAAGCTTCCTTTAATGCGCCGGTCATATGTTTCCGACTGTTGGCTATCCTGAGAACTAGTGATTTTACGAATATAGTTGGTGATATTCAGTAAAAATTGTGAGTTATGCGTCGGAACTTGTAAAAAGAAAACGAGATGAAGCATAAATCGATCTTTGCATAAACATGATTATGTGCAGAAGACAGTATATTGAAATTTATATCATTATTACGAGCGAATTGCTATATTTTAGTACGTGAGTTAATATGAATGAATATGGAAGAAAAGAGAAAAAAAATATTACTTTAAAACCTGAGGAGGAACTATGCCTCTTGGAATTGATTGACAAAGAGAATTTTAATATTATAGGATAAAGTCTGGGAGAGAATAGAAACTGCTTTCAATGCAACAGTTCTCCATTGGAGAAATAGGGACCAGCTCAAATCCAAATATGACAATATAAAAACTAAAACTAGAAGGTGGTAGCTACTCAACGCAGTCATATTGAAGGGACTGGTGGTGAGGCTCCATTGAAATTGAGGGAGCCAATTTACAAACAGTTGAGCCCAACTGTTACGAACCCATTTGCCGAAGCGAAAGAGATGTATTATAAAAAAACAGCTCTAGTGGAAGCTCAGATAGTGGCTATCAAGGAAGAGAATAGAAGAAAAGAAGAGAAGCATTCGAAGCTCAAAATATTAGATTTGCAAATTATGGAGATGAAGAGAAAATTAAATAATAATAATTCAATCTCTTTATTTTGAATGCACTTTCTGGGAAAAGCAGACTATGAAATCCCCTTAAATTTAAATTGAAAACAGAAATTTCAATAACACAATATTTTTATTTATTTATTCTCACTTGAAACTTTTTCAGATGTTACCTAAAGTAAAACAATGAATCTGAAATACAAACATAGAAACCTATCTAAATACATACCTTGTGAAATCTTATAAAAATTATATGAAATCTTGTCATGTTGAAGACACAAATTGAATATGATTAATAGTTTCACAAGTGACAAGCAAATTTATTTTCAATTATCACACAAATATAAATTGTAAGTTAGCAAAATGTTCATTAATAATAGACTCTCTCACTGCTGTATTAACAATAGTTGCATTTGTTTGAAAGTCCTCTTCCTCCTGCACATCATGCAATCATTTATTTGGAAATATTTCGTTCATATCTAACATATCAGCTATATTGTGCAATACAGCGGTATCAACAATACTTGCCCTTATGGTCGTTAACTTAACACTCATTCCTTTAGAAAGTATAGGAAAATGACGTTTCCAAACGCCATACTTTCTCTCCACCACATTTCTAGTTCGTATAATTGATTGCTTATATAAATTTTCAGCTGCAGTTATAGCTTCCGGTAACTTTGTCATAAGATAAGTCTGCAAACTATAACCACTATCACCAAGTAACAAATACCGTCCAAATTTACCACTCTCAAATTGTCTCTTCAAGACACTGTTATTAAAGATAGTTTAATTATATATTTCCAGTTCCATAGAATCTTGATGTCAAAAGTAGTTGGTTCATCCGTTCAATACAGCTGCCTCTGAAAATTGTCAATTTAATGATTTGGTATGCATAAAATTATATCAACAAAATAATAAATCGAAATTTGTTTACCTGTTAAATGGAAAGTACAATTGATCTGCAATTTTTTGAAGCAAAGTTTAAACAGTTGGTTTTGTCATGCGAAAACGATAGAAGAAATCTAGATCATCTAACGTGGAAAAATGTCTCTCCTTCTGTAAATTTTTGGTCTTCTCACAATTATTTCTTCATCATTTGATGAAGAAGTAAAATCAGCATTCAACATTTGGTGCAACATATTTCGTAGTACGCTAAAATTAAACAAAATGGGTAAATGTGACAGAGGAAGGTTATGTCGAGCTTCTCGTTAAAGGATCCTTTTCCAGCCGTAAAGGGCCGGTTTTCTCACTTTAAGGTAAAGGAACGCTTTTAAGTTCCATTTAACCTTAAAATTTGCTTATGAAACACGTTTTATCACTAAAGGGGAATATTTGGGAAAAAGGAGGCTTTAATTTCATTCATGAAACTGGCCGAAAATGCAACTCATTATAAATTATACCTTTCCACTCCCACCAAATTGCACAGTAGAATCTTTCTGGTCGTTAGTCCTGGTCACCGTTTGAGCTGCTTCACCGCGCTTTGAACACGATCGTTTTGTCACAATACTGTCGTATGGGACCCATTTCTCATCTACAGTCACTATCCGTCGATTTCGTTCCATTTGGCATCGCGGATGGATGTTTTCTTGGTGTTAATTGATGCTTCGTTTTGAATCCAGCTTTGCGCAAATGGTTTCAAACTGTTTTATGGTCGGTTGATCTTTAGCTCCTGGGCGATGCTACGACCATCATAATGCCGGTAAACTTCGATTACTTCTGTGATTTTATCGACGACGGGCCTGGCTGTGCGTGGTACATCTTTAACATTGAAAATAGCTTAACGGAATCGACGAAACCAAAATTGCACGTTACAGTGTAAAGACCATCCACCATCCATAATTTCAGCCCCTGTTTTCTTTGTTACCTTTCATTTTTAACACCCTCTAACGGAATGGACCGAACAAAAACAGCAAAAGAAATTTTAATGTGAAATTTCACCTTGACAATGAGCATGAATCTGAAATTATTTGTTGATACTTTGTGTGGTGGAAAAGGGGCCTACAAACGATTGGCCGACATAAGCTCTACAGAGACAGGCTTGCCTTGCAATTACAGCTGCGTACCACCCCTGCATCTGTTCGTGCAGAGGGAGATGAAACGGACCACATACAAACTACATTTTATCTTAGACAAAGTTTTGAATTTACACAACAGTAATTAATATTCAGAGCAACCTCAAACCCTTTCAAACTTCCAAATAAGTCATCAAACGAAGGTGAAAAGATCATCATTTTCATCTAAATTCTTCGACTCCAAATTCAAGCCAAGTGTAAGGCATTTCTTTATTAAACCACCATTTTTAACGAACTTTCAGGGAGTAGGTTAGGTTAGTTTATTGTTTTCTCAAATAGTAATAATGGTTTTTTAGTGATCGAACAAGATAAATGTAAGCAACACTTGAAATTTCAAATGATTTTGATGTACCTGTATGTAGTATTTCAGAAGTGAATAAAAAATTCGTCTGTTCACAGTAATTCTTAAAGAAATTTTATCTGAAATAACTTCAACAGGATTTCTAACGGTTAGTTTACCGCGGTATTTTGCCTATTATTTCAATATGTTGAAGTAACAGGCAATTGCAATTTAATTAATTTCAATGATTAATATCGACTGTTTTAGTGGACTGTATTTGACGTATTTGACGAAGAGTTTTGTGCACTTGTATTACACTATGATAACAACGAACTATAATTTTTGATTTACTGTACATAAACCAAGTCAAAAGATATGATTATTAATTACACTAAAAACAAATGTAACGAATTTGCCAATACTTTGGCAATCGACTGGATTACTATATTAACAAAAATAACCGCGATATCTTGGACCAAAATGTCACATACGACAAAATTGACTATCCAAATGATAGTGCATAATGTATCAACTGTTACGTATCAAGTAAAAAACCGTTCCTTCTTATTTTATTTTATATATAATATATAATTATATTAGGTTTTTTAAATAAAGAAATTCATTATACAGTGTTGAACGGTTTTAACTGAGGCCAAGTGCCTTATAAGCTTTGTATGATTTTCTGTGAACGTGGAACATAAGTACCTTGGATTTATAAAGGTGTTTACTTTTATCTCTATTGAGGACCGTGTATTCCTAAGATTCACTGAGTAAGTCTATACATTGTTTAATTGATTTTATTATTTTTTATATGTAATGTTGAACTGATCTTATCGTAACTTTAATTATTTCTTGAGAATGTGCTACATGTTTTGAGATTTTTTGAAGTAATTTATTTAAATATATTGAATATTTCAAATAAATTAGTTTTTGAGAAGTTCTTGAAATTATGTTTTATATTTTTGAGAAAGGGTTATTTTTCATTCATATGGGATCGGAAAACAATGCATTTTGTAACAAACAGGGCTTCGTAAGTTTGTCTGAAGAGTTCATTACGCATGCCTGGAACGAAACAAAAAATGTTTGCTTATTTATATTTTAATTTTAGTTGACAGTTTGTATTCGTTGGTTTTTCTTAATTCCGTTTGATATTGTATGATGAATTTTGACGTCTATTAAATATGAGCAGTGCTTATAAAGACATTAATTTAATTCTTAAAGTTTCTTCAAAGAATTTTTTGAAATTAAAATTGTAGAAGACAACAGATTAAATCTGTTTTGATTTTCAAATTTTACAAACTACATCAACTGGTGATGGACAGACCAGAGACAATAGTGATGGGAGGCTCAGGATTGCTGGACGAGCTTTTAACGAACAGCACCCTATCGATGCCCTAGGATCTAATGACAAAGTAATTTCTCATTTCATTACAATTAGAATCACTCTTGTTTAGACACCGAGCGACTCAAACTATTTGGGGAACGAAGAGATCAGCTGGCGTTTGCTGGAGCCACTCTGCCTCTGGTAGGCCCGGAACCATTCCTGCGAATGCCACATGACGTGGCTAAGTGGACGATAATAGGCGGAATGAACTCAAGACTAGAGACTAGAGACACATCCTAGCCTAAAACATTCCAAGGCGTTCCTTGAAACAGCTTCGAACCAAAAAATGGCGGACCTAGCACTAGGTCTAGATAGTGCCAAACTCAGAACACTTGTCGGAATTACGACAGATCACTGCAAGCTGAAAGCGCATTTGCACAAAATCGGTCTGGCTGAAGACGATGAATGCAGGCTGTATCTTGAGGACACTGAAACAACCATGCACATCGTCCTCAGCGGTGAGTCACATCAGATTCAAGGTCTTTGGAGGTCTTTGGTTAGGCATTTATAGCCGACTGCGAAATGAAAAAAATTTCCCTCAAACAAGATTATTCGTTTTATCCAAAAACTGGATCTCGTCAGGGAAATATAAATTAGGGGTGAGCCACAAGAATCCGTGAGGACGCAGTGATAGGGTGGACAGACGGCTCACTATAAATAATAATACTAATGATCAATACTTTACGAGATATCGATCATTACAGAAATCTACCGAAAAAATAATGAATTATTTTCCCATTCTTTTATTATATGCAATAAATACTCATCTTTGGACAACTTTCTAAAAATTTTTTTTTTCAATGTGGTGAAAATGTTTCTATTCTTTCCTAAAAATAATTGAAATACAAGAATTTAACTTCTCAATATCATTCACATTCATCGAAATTAAATTAAATTACGATCTCTAAATTACCAAATTTCTTGGTAATGATCTCAAATGTTCGAAAGATAAATTCCGTGCAATAATCGATTGTGTTCCCATTCATTTTTGTTATTCTTTTTAGTTGAGACTGCAGAAAGGCTAAGAAGCTAGCAGGGTCAATTGCTAATAATTACTCACTTTCTTATAAAGTTTTATCAAAAATGTAAGTTTGTTTTACCACTAGCAAGTTTTGGGAATGTCTACTTGAAGACGATTTTTAATTCGATGGATCGTATTCCGTCTAATTGGAGACGGCCTGTCGTTCGAAATTATTTTGTCATCGATACTTAGGACTTTCACGTTGATATTTCGATCTAACAGTTTTGAGAATTGTCGTTCCTACTATTTACACTTCAGATAATTTGTTTTTTAATAATTATATATGACCCTAGAAAACATGGAAAGTCTTTTAGAGATTTTGATATATTTATGCCTGTTAATTTCACATGGCACAGCATTCGGAATTATAAACTGTTTCTGTCCTTATTCTACTAACATTGATTTCATTATTTTTCTGTAACCAATAAGAAGTTTTATAATAATAATAAAAGAAGTTTTATTTCGTTCATTCAGTCCATCTCCAAATCAATTTCGTTAATTTCCCTCTTTTTGTCAGAAGAGATGCATTGATGCATGTTCAGTCTTTGAAAAGAATAAAATTATTATTCTAGGTAGAGTCAAACTTGTCGCATGTAGCCCTTTGATACATTATGCACTATCATTTGGATAGTCAATTTTGTCGTATGTGACATTTTGGTCCAAGATATCGCGGTTATTTTTGTTAATATAGTAATCCAGTCGATTGCCAAAGTATTGGCAAATTCGTTACATTTGTTTTTAGTGTAATTAATAATCATATCTTTTGACTTGGTTTATGTACAGTAAATCAAAAATTATAGTTCGTTGTTATCATAGTGTAATACAAGTGCACAAAACTCTTCGTCAAATACGTCAAATACAGTCCACTAAAACAGTCGATATTAATCATTGAAATTAATTAAATTGCAATTGCCTGTTACTTCAAGATATTAAAATAATAGGCAAAATACCGCGGTAAACTAACCGTTAGAAATCCTGTTGAAGTTATGTCAGATAAAATTTCTTTAAGAATTACTGTGAACAGACGAATTTTTTATTCACTTCTGAAATACTACATACAGGTACATCAAAATCATTTGAAATTTCAAGTGTTGCTTACATTTATCTTGTTCGATCACTAAAAAACCATTATTACTATTTGAGAAAACAATAAACTAACCTAACCTACTCCCTGAAAGTTCGTTAAAAATGGTGGTTTAATAAAGAAATGCCTTACACTTGGCTTGAATTTGGAGTCGAAGAATTTAGATGAAAATGATGATCTTTTCACCTTCGTTTGATGACTTATTTGGAAGTTTGAAAGGGTTTGAGGTTGCTCTGAATATTAATTACTGTTGTGTAAATTCAAAACTTTGTCTAAGATAAAACCTAAATGGTTTATATCAAACGGCAGGAAGAACTTTAAACAGAGATAGATTTTCAAGATTAGTCCCATAGAGGTGAAAATTTAAATAATTGTATAACTAACGAAATTTTACTTCTTTAACATGGAAATTAGGAACATTCGAATCGGGTCATAAAAACGAAAAATGCTATTTCATTTTATTTAATACTTGCGGAGAATCAATATTGGTATATATACAGGCATATGGTGATCCCTTTTTATATACATATTCGAAATATAATCAAAGCAATGCTCAGCCCCATACTGTCTGAAAAATATGTAAAAATATTGCTTTTTATATATCTAAAATAGTTTTCCTCTCGATAGAAATGTATATACAAGTTCTCACAATACACCTTTTGTATTTCTAACAATTAGAAATTACTATTAATACTGATTCTACATATACAACATCTGATTATATAAAAGCATCAATTACTTCCAAATTAAAGCGTTTGAAGGCATTAAAAATAACATTCAAGAAGTTTGATATGGGTTAATTATTGGAAGCTGCGAATATGGATGGACCAATTATGATACAACTAGTTTATATAGGAACTCTTTTCGAGCTCACAAATGAAGGAATGAATGCAGCAAATGAATATTTATTATTAATATTATATAATATTTACATGATATATAAGAAGTAAAGTTTGGTCTCTCGTCTATATTTAAAAAAATAAAAAGCATTCAATTGCTATTCAATTTTATTCTAAAAGTAAGAAACAACATGCCATTGTTCTCAATTACAAAATAAACAAACAATGTTTCATTCTTTCATTTAATGTACTTCTGAAGGACTCATGGTTATAATTAACATCAATCAATTAAGCAACGAACCTTATAATTCTAATCGTATATTAAAAGCACAATGATTCGGAATAAAAGAATTCCATATAGCGCTATATTCAACATCAATTATATTTGGATAACAGTAGACACTGATCTACCAAACCACTTAATATTTATACTTCTCGTGAGAAGAAATATTAATATATGTAATGGAAGATCAATGAAATGATACAAAAAGCGATATGGTAAAACTTCTTGCGTATACTAGAGTACTTTTCTTGAGACAAGATTAGGTACATTGCACATATTATGATTATTATATCAGGTATATACCAACGAGTCTTTTAAATTGCGGATTTTTTCTTTAATTTTCAATAAACCACAGATGGCGTTGGAAACGTTCATATTATATACATATTGTCATAGATTTTATTCATTGAATTATCATCATTAACAAATGAAAGAAACTGCTCGTTACTTATTTGCAATAGATGCTGTTGAAGCTGTTGTGAAGGATGATCGATATCTTAAAACGACAAAGAAATCTTTTACTTATATTGGTTGATATTGATTAAAAGGTGGTATTAGAAAAACTATCATGAAGAGTTTCTGATATTTTCGAAATTTATAGTGTACTGCCTTTCATGGGTTATGAAAAAGAGGGGATACTTTAAATGCTACTTGTGCCCTTAAAAATTTTGATATTATCAAAATTTTAATGCAGAACGTAGTGATTTTTCTTATATAAATATTAACTCTGAAGACTTCAATTATCAATAGAGATTTTATAAATTTGGAGAAAATTATTTCATTGAAAATTAAGGAAAGCGCAATTTAACAAACTCTTTATATCGTTGAAAAAGAGAGGTTTCTAGCCACTATTATCCACAAATCTAAGTCCAATAAAGTCATACGGTCTAGTTAATTCATTTAATTATTTATATAGGCACCCAAAACAGTCCTTTGTTGTTTTAAATTTCGTAAAAAACATGGTTCAAAAGTTTCAAATTTTTATAACTGACCCTGAATGACTCTTATTGGTAATAACTATGAAAATATATAATATTATATCTCTCTATGTGTGCTGTTAGTACTATGTACAACAATCAATTAAAAATAATTTTTATTAAAAAAGAAATAAACACGTATACAATGAACAAGTGTAAATTCCACAATTAAACAGCAAAAGGAATATACCATTTCAAGAGTTAGAATATCGTAGCCGATTGTCACCAATAAAAAAACGAGTATATTATCGTTCTTGAAGTAATTACATTTTTATTGAACTATTGAGTTACACCAAGTAAATATTGCTTTGCAGTGGAAGTCATAGTTCGAAGGCTACTTGATTGGATTTCTGAAAAAGGTCCGTTTCCAAATATTTTTAAGATAGCAAGGGTTCGACATGGGAATTTTCAGGATAAATAACTATCCATTCTAATACGTTTTTGCTAATTTTCAAAATGTATACGAATGAAAAGAATTTTTATATGAAAATTTATGTTGAAAAATATACTCTGAAGATCACTGGAATATGTGAATTTCGAACATGGAAAAGAGCGTCACTTTTTGACATTCATTTCTGCAATTTACTGTAATGACCAATATGTGAACTGTAAAAGCTATAGGAGCACCAAAATACACATTACACAAATTAACACAACATTACAAGAAACATATCGTCAATTTGTCCATTATAGGCCGAGTCGAGGAAACTTGTACAAAAAAATGAGTTGTCACAACAAATTTAAATTTCGAATTGATCAATATTTGTTTTAAAGTTATTATCATGTTTCTACTTGAATTTAGGTATACAGCACATATCCATCGTCTTTTAACAAGATGAGTCTCAATGAATTATTTCACTTTAACTCGCCCATATAAAAGTTTTAAGATACAGCTACTCAAAGTTGGAATAAATTTATAATATGTATTTGAAATCGAGTCAGTAGCCGATAAATATCAACCTAGATAAATAAATAGTGTGATCAAGTGCTCATATGCGAAGATGAAGGGTGTTTTTAACTTGTACTTTTTCTACGAAACTTCATAAATTTAAGGGTATTCCAAGTTAGATTCGACAACTTCGAAAAGGAAAATAGAAATATTGCTGTTGACAGAATCATTCAACTAGCCGAAAATTCTTCATTTAAGAAAATGCTCAGTGTTACAAATTTTGTTAATACAATTTTAAATCAGCTGAAATTTTGGAAATTGGAAAAAAGAGGACACCGTTTGAGCAGTGAATTTTTTATTTTGAAGCTTTTATATAGTTAGTTTTTGGCGAAATTATTTTATTTAGATTCCTTCTTTTGAACAACAAGTTTCGTCTTGAAAACATCCTTTACCTCCATATATGAATTCAAATTTTTTTTGAAACGAGATAAATTGATTTTATAAATAAATTGTGAAGAAAAATTTAATTCACTCTAAGGATAAAACAAATCAAAATTCGAGAAAAAAGTGAAAAAGTAAATGAACTTCAACAAACCCTTTTCAGAAACAACTCAATCTTAAAAAAGCGAATATATAGACATTTCATTTTCCTTAATCTACACATACAATAAAATAAGAAATAGTTCGACAACTGGATAAAAATAAAATCACTTGAAAGATAATAGACAAAGAAAAATATCTACCATCCATCAATAATGATATAATATAGCACCAAAAATCACTATTACTATATACAGTAACTTTCAACCTGGGAACAATTTCCAATTATTGCTGTAATTTTATTTTGTGGTGTTCAAAGGTATATTAGGATCGATTGTGAGCACTTTTTTACACGCGTCATAGCTTCCTGCCAGATAATATAAACTCCTTTTTGTGTTTAGTTTTGGGTGTATACTGAGAGTTTTAACGTATTCTTCCAATGATACCACTTTGCACTTATGAGAGATGGTTTGGACGTCGTTCTCGTCGTAATGTGTCGATTCGAAGACCCCACCCTGAAAGAAATTAAATGAATTAATTACCTATATCACTATAATAATATTCAGAAAACTACAAAATTGATCGAATTCTCCCCATTTAGCCAATAAAAATGTGATACATGACGCATTTCGACCATTACATCATTGTCAAGTGCGACATTTGACATTTATTCTCCAATATACGAGGTGTGGCAGAAAAGTTATGAAACTGGCAACATCTGCAACGCTACTCTGTTGTCCTTGATAGAGCACGGGTATTAGTACCCTCCCATAGCTCAGCCTAAGTTTCAAGGATCAATTGAAAGACTTCACAAGGGTTCATGGATCTTGACTTACAGGCCGGATTGACATCTATTCTGGGGTTTTTATTGTTTATTGGCTCTGCTTTCGGATGAGTGGAAGTGAGAAGCCTCTTTGGCGTGTGAGTTGCGTCCCAAAGAACTCAGGTACTGACTCTGCAGGTCAGCGGTTAGACAGTGCTTCGCTGCTACCTGTTACGGTGTAGGTTTTTGAACTGAAGCCGAAACTGGTAGCGAGGCGAGTTCAACTCTACGGAGTGGTTTTCACTTTGCGCGATGATAAGACGTACCCTTATCACACAATTTGGTCTTTGGGTAGACTGTGGAGACTGCTGAGTGGTCACCCGGCGTCATGCTCACATGCCAGTAACTTAACCTGGTAGTATTTACGATGTTCCCCTGAAGTCCACAGAAGGGTGGGTGAGCCATGGCTGCGCTCGCTTTGTCTAAGTGGTACTTTTGGAGGAAAGCCTATCACTCCAAACAAAAATCCGTCTTTTCAGAACGCTCATTCACTGGTTCCCCTATACGACAGAAATTGTAGATCGGCGGAATAAGCTCATCAGAAGTGGTAAATTTGCGGTTTGAGATGGTATTTAGCTCAATGGACGTACTTTTCGTCCTAGATGAGAACTGGAATGCGCAGATTTGCGTAAATCAGGTAAGTCATCAAGAATCTTGTAGGTATGTTTCAAGCTGCTATTGTGATAAGCCAAGAAGTGGAAGTGTGAGATGTACCACACGTTACAAGATTAGCTTGTGACATTGTGTACCCGTAAAGAACCATTAAGTACCTGTCGGATCGAGTAACACCAGCTTCTGGATGCTTCGAAGGCTGCAGTTCCAATGAAAAAGTGGGTTGAAGAATTCATGAGGTAAATCTACATTCACGACGTTTGTTGAGATGAATTTCACTCACAAAAGCTCGAGTTCCACTCAAACAAGAGCTTGATTGGCATGGCAACAGAGCACGTGAATTGGAATGAGGAATATGAGATGAGACCCGACTTTATCATAAATGAATTAAAATTTGGACGGTTTTTCTAATACTCGAAGTTTTCAGGTATGGATTCTTCCTCTAGTACCCAGAAATTATAGATCGTTGGAAAAAGCTCATCCTATCAGAGAATTGGAATGAAGAAGATGAGATGAGATCCGTCTTTATCATAAATGAATTAAAATTTGGACGGTTTTTCTAATACTCGAAGTTTTCAGGTATGGATTCTTCCTCTAGTACCCAGAAATTGTAGACCGGTGGAAAAAGCTTATCCTATCAGAGGTGGTAAGTTGCGATTTGAGGTGGTATTTAGCTCAAAGGACGAACAGAACTGTTGGTCATTGACGAGAACAGGAATGCGCAGATTTACTTCGATCAAGTCATCAATAATCTTATAGGTATGTTTCAAGCTGCTATTAGGACAAGCCAAGTAGTGGAAGTCTAAGATGTAACACAAGTTACAAGATTAGTTCGTGACAGTGTGTACCCGTAAAGAACCACCTGTCGGATCGAGTAACAGCAGCTTCTGGATGCTTCGATGGTTGCAGTTTCAATGAAAGAGTGCCCTGAAGAGTTCATGAGCTTCATCTACATTCACAACGATTGTTGAGACGAGTTTCACTCACAAAAGCTCGAGTTCCTTTCAAACAAGAGCTTAATTGGCAAGGCAACAGAACACGTAAATTGGAATGAGGAATGTAGATCCGTTTTTATCATAAATGAATTAAAATTTGGACGGTTTTTCTAATACTCATAGTTTTTAGGTATGGATTCTTCCTCTGGTACCCAGAAATTGTAGATCGGTGGAACAAGCTCATACCTTAGAAGGTGGTAAGTTGCGGTTTGATGTGGTATTTAGCTCAATGGACGTACAGAACTGTTAGTCATTGACGCGAACAGGAATGCGCAGTTTTACTTCGATCAAGTTAGTCATAAATAATCTTGAAGGTATGTTTCAGCTGCTATTGGGACAATTTTTCTTTTTTGACGAGAATGCCCGCCCTTATTGTATCAGAATTGATGCCATAGAACATCATGGTATCCCAGGCGTGACACCAACTACAAGGAGTGTTGGATTGGTATCAGCCAAATCCACAGAAAATTCAAGAACTCAAATAACTTTTACTACACTACAGAAATATGATATACAGTATAGAGAGACGTTGCATGGCTGCAATTAACGCCCAAGACAGTCATACATCTTGTTAATTTATGTTTTTTCTCGTTTTGTAACAGAAATAAAATTTTGTGTACAACTGATAAATTTTCAGAGAGGGTGACAAATAAAGAACTCACATAAAATAGTGAATTTTCTTATCATATATGATGATGAAAATTCGACAATCTCCAGCAGAAAATATTTCGGCTTGAATATTAAGACAATTCTTATATATATTGCATATAGAATTTCATCTTAAGAACTTACCGTATTTTTAAGGGATGGATTTACATCAGTTTCTTCTGGATGATAGTACCATTTCACTTTGACGTATTTGTTACCACCACTTTTCTCATACAAGGATGTGATTTTACCAATATATGGTCTGTCTGGATTACTGGTAGAACAAAATACTGCAGTGTCCCCGACCTAAAAAGAAATTTCAATCAGATCTATGGCTACCTTTTTTTATTCAGTTTTAAATATGGATCCAACTGTTTGCATATTGTTTCTCGAAGGAAATGGTTAATATGTTCTTGAAATTGAATAAAAGACCAGACACACATATGGTGCTACAATAACTAAATTATTTTTTTTATTAGAAAGATAGCTGTAACAATTTCCTGGCATGACGAAGTATAGTGATTTCTGTTGAACAACTTTTGTTATTTTCAAACATGTGAAAAAAAAGAATTTTGTATACTGACGAATGAAAATTTGTGAAACTATGATGGAAAAAGTAAATGACAATAGTTTATTCCTTAATAATATTTTATTCACTAATGAATCATTGTTTTCCTTGAATAGAAAACATAACCCATCAGTAGTAAGATATTGGTCTAGGAAGAATAAGCATCTAAATCGTTAGTGAGCTGTGAACACGTATTTATCAGTGCTCTTGTTTCTGTTTTGGTTGTGAGGATTAATTCGTTTGAATATAAGTCCACCTTTTGTATACCTGCAAGTCAAGGTAGGCTCTTTCCATTCTTGTCAGCTTTGGGGTGTATTTTGTCAATTTATAAGACAAAGTACAGAAACAATAGTTTTTACCCACGGTTTGTTTACATCGGCTGGCTCCTCATCATATGGGGGAATTCCTGCGGTGAACACTACACGACTCGACATAAACCGTTTTCTTCTGTATACCGCGCTCTCCCTTGACGCTTTCGCGCTGACAATCGAAGAAGTCTATACTGGTCAACACAAGCGTTTCTCGTTTCGGTTGTTTTGTTTTCTGTGTTCTTTCGCTCCTTTCCCCGTTCCTCCCAAATCGTGGCCTACCTTCTGTATTAAGTCTCTCTTATAGGCCCAAGAGAGTGAAGTGTGTTTACCTTAACCTTATCATATTATTGCACGCTTGTTCAATTTGTAGAATTCAAAGTCATAGATATATAATCACATTATGGTTGATTCAGAGAGGCTTCTTGTAGAACTGGCTAAGATCAAAACCGAGTTGAAGAATACTATAAAGGCAAGCGAGGCAAACATATTGCTGAAACTAGAAGAACTGAGGTGCAGGGTGGATACTCTGGAGCGGCAAAATAATACTTTAAAAAAGGAAAACGAACTACTACGGAGAAGGGTGAACCGAAATAATTTAATAATCTTCGGTTGGGAGATTCCAACTGATAGGTTGACGGTTGGATCGATTTGTGGTAAATTAGGCGAACTTCTTGAGGTGCAGTTGGAAGAAAGAGAGGTGAACGACTTTTATCGCCTTGGTAAAAACTTGAATAGCCCTATCAAAGTAGAACTTCTAAATCACCACAGGAAGAGGGAGCTTGTTGCGAAGCGTGGAAGTCTAAGGGGAACAAATCTCTCGATTTCTCATGATCTTACCAGAGATCAGAGAGAGGATCATAAAATTCTGAGGAGGTTCTTAGCAGTGGAGAGACAAAAGGGTAGTAATTGCTTCATTAGAGGAGATAAACTTGTTGTGAATGGCAAGAGGTACGCTGCTTCTGAGTTACTGAGCGAAGAACCACCCATTGGAAGAAAACCAAGCAGCGTTCCATCAACTCCTACTCGGGAACTTTTGTTCAGAAGTGGAAGTGTGGGAGAACCTAAAGGTGAATCCACTATTCGGGCTGACTTGGGACCGGGAGGGGCTGCCCTACGCGCGGAGACCGACACAAAGGTATCAACCGATCCCGTGTGTCCTGGGGATATCAGAAAGGGATCTGGATCGGATCGGGTTCTCCAGCGAACGAGGTCCAGAGTAAACTCCCAGAGGAGAAAGTAGCTTGTGCTGAAAATTTCTTGTGGACGACTGAAGTATTTCAAGGTGAATGGATCAGTTTCTTAGGGATGTTGAGTATGTCCCTTTTGAGACGGTAGTGGCGAACTCTTTGGCTGAAGTTGAAGGTACTTTTCATCCATCTCCTGACAAAAATAAATTTAAAATATTCCACCAGAATATCAGAAGCATCGCGAAAAACTTTGATGGACTGAGGATTTACTTGCATCAGTTAACTTTCACATATGATTGCATAGTACTGACCGAAACCTTTTGTGACATTGATCCAAATTTGTATCAGTTACCGACATACAGTCTTGTGTATAACGAGGGTAAATTCAATAAAAATGATGGAGTCATAGTCTATCTGAGAGATACCATGATTTTTAATTATGAAATCGTCGCGGTTGGAAGTGTTCAAGCTTTGCAAATAAGTATAAAATCGAAATCAAACAGATGTACTATGATTACGGCTATATATAGATCGCCGTCTACAGATGCGAGATTGTTCACGGAGAACTTGGCAGTCTACCTTGATCGGACTCAACGGTTGCCTCTGGACGGTCATATTCTGATTGGAGATATGAACCTATGTATTCTCAGTGAAAATGATGATGTGTCCGAATATCTGAATACTCTAAGTCAGTGTGGCTTTTTCTCACTTATAAATGACTACACAAGAACTTCAAAAAATTCTCAAAGCTGTATAGACCATATATTTTTCCAGAGCAAAATTGTGAAACAAACAGAATGTAAATCAGTCATATTTGATACCAACATCACGGATCACAAAGCAATCATGGCAAGTATTCCCCTGCGGAGTTATACCGGGAGATATGTAAGAGAAAATGTTAAGATCACAAACTATGACAAACTGAGAGCAGATGTGGCCAACTTTGACTGGGCTACCTACTATAGTATTGATAACATCAACGAAAAGACAAAATGCTTAATAGAAACGATAAATTCCTTGATCGATAAGAATACGTTTACGAAAAGGCAATCCAGGTGTGAGTTTAAACGGAAAAAATGGATCACTGATGGCCTTGTCAAATCTACTGTCAGAAAAAGTGTATTGTTCAATGAGCACAAAAAGGATCCCGAAAATGAATCTAAAAGAGATGTGTATGTTAGATACAGAAATATGTTGAATGGTTTGATAAGGATGGCCAAGGTAAAATATTATTCCGAACGGATTGATTCTAGCAAAAACAACGCTAAGCAACTGTGGAATATTATACGAGAACATGACGGCAAGAAGGACAACGGAAGAACTCCGGAAATAAGAACTAATGATGGTTTACTCATAGAGGATGATAAACTGAAAGCGAATGCATTCAACAAGTATTATATAAATGTCGGTGAAGCATATGCCTCCAAAATAACTATACCTGCCACATCGACTCCAAGGAGATATCCCAATGGAAGTTCGTTTTATTTATCTGAGTGCACCAAAGAAGAAGTGATCAATGCAATAAAATCGTTGAAATCGAAAAAAACCCCTGGTCTTGATCAAATAAGAAGCGAGACTTTCAAAAATATAGTGACTGAAATAGCTGATCCTTTGCTGCATCTTGTTAATTCCATGTTTGAGAGTGAAGTATTTCCGGACGAATTGAAGAAATCTGTAGTCATTCCAGTGTATAAGAAGGGTGACAGAAATGATATGAGCAACTACAGACCAATCTCTATCATAAGCACTATAGCGAAAGTTATCGAGAAGGTGATTAAAAATAAACTCACGGATTACTTGGATAGATTTAATATCATTTCCGAAAGACAGTTTGGATTTCGAAAAGGCGTATCCACGGCTGATGCTCTAAATAGTCTCCTTGGGAAAGTTTATGGATCGGTTGATAACAGTGAACCTACTCTATGCGTGTTTTTAGACCTAGCGAAGGCATTCGACACCGTCTGCCACGACCAACTGGTGGATGCTCTGGATGAGGTTGGTATAAGAGGCGGAGCACTGAATTTCTTAAGAGGATATCTTTCGAATAGGAGTCAGGTGGTCAAAATAGGGCAGGAGATCAGTTCCCCTGAATGTGTGAAATATGGCGTACCTCAGGGTACTGTATTGGGTCCGTTGTTTTTCTCAATTTACATTAATAATTTGCTCAAGGTTGATAGTTCGGGAGAAATAATATGTTTTGCTGATGATACGGCAATTGTGTACTCGGCTGCTACCTGGGAGCAACTGAAAATTAAAGCTGAAGTAGATCTGAGTAGCATACTTGACTGGTTTGGCCACAGATTGTTGACGGTTAATACAAGTAAGACCTTTTTTGTACCATTCGCCTGTAACACGACAAATCTTCCACCTTTTGATAAGCTTGAGGTTCCCAACTATGAGCGAACGATAACAGTAGATCTAAAAACTTCAATAAGATACCTGGGCATAACAGTAGATTCTCACCTACGTTGGAACGAGCATATCGATAACATAACGAAAACACTGAGGCTTCATTTGCATAAATTTAAATACATGAGAAAGATATTAGATATAAAGAACTTGAAGATCTTGTACTATAGTTTCGTGGAATCCAGGATGCAATATGGAATACTTGGTTGGGGCACAGCTTTGCCAACCTACATGAGAAAATTAGAAGTTTTGCAAAGACGCATAATAAAACTAATGTATTTTGAGGAGCTTACATGTTCTTCGGATAGACTTTACGAGGAATCAAAACTTCTAGATCCAAGACAATTATATGTGTACAATACAATGGTTTACATAAATAAAAATAGGGGAATAATTGATAAAGTAAGTCATCATTACGAGACAAGGATCGCTAAACAAGATACGAGAGTGCACAGGATGAAAAAATCAATCGGTCAGCGTTGCCTTGTATATCGTGCTGGAAAGATTTTTAACTCACTCCCGAGTGTATACAAGACGTATGTGATGGAGGTGAATTCGGTTCAGATGATTAAAAGCCTGAGTAGATCTTATGTGACTTCGGTGGATAGACAGTTTATTCGCTCACTTGTTACTTGATATGGTGTGTGATGGTATGTGTATGTGCTAAAACTACATTGACTTTGTTACCTGTGATAAAATTCGTTGATTTACGGTTCACTTTTTTGTTTTTTTATACTTGTTATATTTTAGAGTACTGCCCACGCACAAGTGAAAACTTTTGTGGGAAACTAAACAAGGGAAACGTTTATTTCTTTTGAGGGGAGAGAATCGTTCTCATTTGATGTAGTGATTTATTTATTTCTGTATTTTTTTTATTGTCTTTTCTAATTTGGTATATTGGAATATTTTTTCTATTATGTGAATAAACGTTATTATTATTATTATTATTATTATCTGAATATTCCTGTGCGTACCCGGTATCCCCAAAAACTTAATGTTTCGACTGGAATACTGGGGAATTACATCATAGGGCAATTTTTTATCGATGGTAACCTAAACACTGTCAAATATCTAGACCCTTTAGAGAATCAAATTATTCCGACAGTTCGACAACTACCAATTAATTTCGATTATGTCACCATTTCACTGTTGGGTCAAAAACTAACAGTGCTGTGACCTAAAGTGGCGCAAGATCACAGTAACAAAGCCTACCCAGAACACAACTGAATTCCTAACTCGCACAAGCTGAAAAGGCTTCTAAGGGATCTTCGCAGAAGATCTAGGAGTATCAGGATAATAATAATTATAATAATCTCTTTATAATAGATTTGGCTACTGTTTAGCTCAGCAAGGTGGATTATTTGAACATTTAAGTTTGTCGACCTTCGATTTCGCATTTTTTTAAATTTGTTTTTGTTTTCGAATTTCTTATTTTCCTAGAATTTATTTTATTTTCAAGTCAGTTATGAAAGAACCTAAGTACTCATTTTCGCAGAGGAAATTATTTGTGTCATTAATAGTGGCATACAATGGAATAAGATTGTCGTATTTATTTTCAACATATATGGTCTAACACATCCCACGTTTGAAGTGCGAATGATTCTGATTGCTGAAAGCAGAGTGCAGAGCCTGGTTTCGATCGTAGCATCCCCCCACTTAAATTGAGACAGAATAGTCATTTATTGGTCATCGAATCACGGTGAGGTTTTGATTCTTCCACTGCTCCACTGGATCCTAGTGATCCTCTAGAATCTAGAGGATCACGATGT
Source organism: Megalocaria dilatata (assembly GCA_034642435.1). NCBI lineage: Eukaryota > Metazoa > Arthropoda > Insecta > Coleoptera > Coccinellidae > Megalocaria > Megalocaria dilatata. The sequence continues at coordinate 39,509,064 of CM067859.1, read as the reverse complement.
TATCGGGTTGATTTGCTAATAATTTAAGTAATTTAATTATCTCATTCAATAATGACACTATCTGAATGTATAAATATAAAATTTCAGTGATTTACGATCTCTACTTTTCTAGGTGTCCTCAGTGAAAGACGAAGAGAATGACTGACACCACAATGATGAAGAAAATCGAGCATCGCGCCCTTATAAAGTTCCTCACTAAACAGGGAATAAGTCAAAAGTCATTAAATGGCTGCTCGCGTTATCCACCGTTCAAAATGGTCTCTTGACCACTCTGGCTCTTGGCAGAGAAAGCATTGAAGACGAACTTCGCACGGGCGGGTCTGTTAGTGGTAGCACTGAAGAAAATGTGATAAAAGTGGAAAAGCTGGTACTTGAAGATGCCATAATAAAAATCAAGATGTTAGCAGAGATTACAATTCTATTTGTGGGTACCATACATGCTATCCCTCATGACTATCTTAACCTCTCAAAGGTCAGTGAAAGATGGGTACGGAGAATGCTCACTGTACCTTAGAAGCAAAAGCTGTAAGGAGTTTTTAGAGCTCTGTAGAGAAGACCCATCGATTTTTTTCAATCGACTGGTTAGTGGAGATGAGACGTGGGTTCATCGGTATAACCCTCAGAGTAAACAACCCCCAAACAAGTTTAAAGTTCGCTGGAAAAATAATGGCTACTGTCTTTTGGGGTTCTATAGGTATTTTATTGATATAATACACTAAAAAGGGCAGCACCATACGCAATCATTTTGCGTAATTTAAGAGAAGCAATTAAAGGAAAAAGGCGAGAGAAACTCACAGCGGGCATGTGGCTCCGAAGAAATGACTGCGTACAGTTCAGATTTAACCCTACTACCTATTCCCAAATGTGAACAAATCGCCCCCCATGACATTGTAGCTTGATGCGCTGGGGGCGCTTGTCTTGACTAAGATCCTAGTTTCATCCCGATGAAATGGAGGATTAAGTCTTGATGCCTAAAGCAATGTCGCAGCACTGGGTTGACCCTTAAAACTAACGTACTCTACCCTATTCCAGTAAATCTGCAGAGTTTTCTGTCCAATGGCCGTAGTATGTAGCATACTGCGTTACCTCGGTAAGTATTCGTACGACCTGGCCACCCAATTGGTGTTGAACTCGAGGGGGCAGTGGTTGAAAGTCGCATGCTGGACTAAAATAGTATTTTATCTATCTGTTCGCATGTTCAGTATATCTCGAGAGGTACTTAAGGGTTTAGCGAGACTTGACGGATCGACTGGTCTCGTCCTGAACCAGGATCGATTGCGAGACGTTTCTGGGGTTTATGGATCTCGACGATACGGCTAGACCGTTGGTGCTTGAAACCAGGATCAATAGAAAGACTTCACAAGGGTTCGTGGGTCTTGATGTAAAGGCTGGATTGACGTGCTCGTACCAGGATCAATTGAGGTATCAATCTTGAAACTATCTTGGTTCATGGGGCTGGGTGGATAAGAAGCCCCTTCGGCGAGTGAGTTGCGTCACAAAACAAATCGGTACTGACACTGCAGAGCCAGTAGAGGTTGGATAGTGCTTCGCTGCTACCAGTCACGGCATAGGTTCTCGGACTGAAGCCGAAACTGGAAGCTTGGAGGGTTCAACTGTTCGCTAATTCGCCATGATAAGGCGTACCCTTATCACACTTTCTGCTTTCTGGGCAGATTGTGCAGACTGCTGAGTAGCCACCTGGCGAAAGAGCCATGCCCACATGCGAGTAACCTAACCGGTAGAATTCACGATGTGAACAAATATCTTTGTGGAAAACGATTTTCCGACGGTGAAGAACTGAAGGTAGCAATTAATACCTATTTTGAGTAGAAGCCGGAAGAATATTTTCCACGAGGTTTAGAGAAGCTTATTTCTCGATCTAACACATATATTGAAGTTCTAGGAGAATATATTGAAAAATAGAATTTTTCCAAAATTTTCTGAGTTTTCTTTCATGTCTGTACCGAGATTACACTGAACACCCCTCGTTTTTTTACTCCTTATGTAAAAATGCAAATTTCAATACAAATTGATTATTTACCGAAATTTTCTCCTTTCCCCTGTGGATGGCACTATAGAAATATTTAATTCTTCTTCCTTTTCCACGAATTTTCCTTGTTTCTGTTTCTGACCAACTCCACATTTGTTTTTCAGTCAGAAATGCGCTCATCCCGCTTCTGTTGCTTTCACTCGATTCTTGACGATTTCTTATTTTCTTCACCTGTAAGAAATGATTCATTTTATTATATGGATTTGGTGAAACGATCAAGTTGATCTACTACCATTACTTGTTTCAGAGAAAACAAGGCCAGGTTAATATACAGCGTGTTCTATAGGCTCTATGACAACACCTGACAGATGATAGCGATGTATGGAAAAGAGAAACCCCCATGAGACTATTGTTTCTTATTTACAAGATGAGTTAAGGGTCAAAGTGTGATTGAGAGTCCTGAGAGGTGATAATACTATCAGGCAGTAATACTTCCTGATCGCCTCTACGCTGAAGAATTCATTACATTAATCAAAAGCAGCTTAACAAACATATTGGATGAAATGCCTCTAGCTAACAGACAAAATGTCTGGTTTCAAATGGATGGTTGGCCAGCTCATAATAGCCGGAATGTACTGGGCTTAATGAATGAATATTTTGTGGTGCAATGGATTGGAAGGTACGGGCCGGTAAGATGACCACCAAGAAGCCCCCACCTTACGCCTTTGGACTTTTAGGTCTGGAACTCCTTCTAAGAAAAAGTCTATCAAGTTCGCGTTCAGACTCTAGAGGATCTGATCGAAAAAATAAAATTGTGTTGTGCAGAAATGCGTCAGAAACGTTGTGAACTTGGCAGTGTTGTAGATTCAGTGTGAAATGTATTAAACAAGACGGTGGACATTTCGAACAATTGTTATAAGTAGTAGTAGTAGTCTGTTTTCTTTAATTTCTTCATAAAATCTTCATTGTTAAAATTTAGTTTGTTCGTTTGAACTATTTTGATTCAAGAGATCAATTATTCATGATTTCCATGAAAATTACTTTAATATTCAATCATAAGGAGCTTCAAGATAAAGCAAATTTAGGTTTGGAATATTTCAACTTTCCGTTGTTATCTTTTTAATCATGATATTATGGAAGAGGAAAAGCAGCTAGCACAAAAGCTTATATGTCATTCGAAAGTACACTAAATGAGGTATTTTCTGCTGAAAAGAAAACATGTCCAAAATTAATAATATTTCATCGATAAAACCACGGGAAAAATATGACTGATTTTGTTCAATTCAGAATCGTGATATTCATCTTCTTACCACGCCTGCAATAAGAATTTTTTGCACATAGAACTTCTTATCTTGTAGCAAATTTAATGTCGTTTCCAGATATGTGGTCAAATTTGATGTGGCTACAAGGATAACTGAAATATAATTGATTTTATAGAAAACTTGAAATATTTCGTGAAAAAAAATAAATGTTAAATTGAAGAATAAATAATTAATATTTCTTGCAATATGACATTTTTGTTGCAAATAACTTGTATAATCTCCACTAAAGTTTAGCCCTTTCAAAAATAGACACCCTGTAAGGCGCTATCAGAGATGTAGGGCAACATTCCGAAAAAATCGATGATATGGTTGACTGAAAATTAAAGTTTAGTTTGACCAAGTAGAATAAGGAGACAATTTTCTTATCAGAGTGAAGATGAAGTTGTACAATCTGGTCAAAGTTCATTCGGAGTCAACTGCATCGTTATTGAGCTTGGTGGAGTAATTACCTCACTAAAGGGATATTTGAATTAATGGAAAACAACGGCGAAAGTTTCAAATTTTCTATATAACATTTCAAGATTACTGAAAAGTTTGAATGAAGAAGATTCAAAGAAAACCTGTCAGCATCAATCATTTGAGTGACAAAGGAGACTTGTTGAATTGATCGCTTTGCTGAATTCCAAATGTTTGCATCAATGCTCTTTCGAAGCCACTCAGCTAAACTCTTATTTTTTATAACCAAAAAAGTTATGTGGACACGCCACCAAATATTTTTGTATGCGAATTTTGTTAAAGTTCCGGGTTGTTGTGGCCAGCAAGGAAAGATGGTTTTCAACTTTGAGGCAAAAGAACCTTGGTCTTGTTACTATGGCCATTAGAAATTACCTCCTCAATGGAATGGAAACCAATGAATTCTCAAAATCGATAGCAAGAAAAGTCTCTTTTTAGTTTCATAATACCCTGCCTTACTGGGGAACCAAAACAATATTCGTCTACACTCAAAAAGTTTTTAGGGCTACCTTTTTTGAGTTAACTAAGATATATTTCCACCTGCAGCTCGATCCAGTTCCAGAATTCTAACGAATTCTAGTAGTTGCGCTGCTTCAAGGAGTATAAATCTCCAGTTTTGTAATTTCTTGGCTCAGAAGATTCTTCCTTCTCCTTATAGAATCTGTACTCGCCATATTCTATCTAACCTAATCTCACTATGCAATGTGCGAAGAAAAGCTCACTTTTAACAAAAAGAGCCTACTTTGACGCCGATCAAATGAATTCTGATGAATGAATTTAGGTTGTTTACATCTCACACAAAAGGTGAAAAACTAATTCGAACAATGTAATGAAAGTTGATAACTAATTATATTCATTCACCTGTGCAATTTCCTGCATACCATCTCTGGTGACTTCGTCCTTTGAACTCGGAATATAATCATCATCGTCGTCATCATCATCTTCTGTTTTCTCATCAGAAGTCTGCATGTCTTCAAGGTTGTGTTCATCAACATCGTCATCGCCTTCGGCTATTTCCTCATAAACTTGCAGTTTTTCTTCAGCAGCTTCCTCAATACTCGAACCATTCTGAATTATGACTGGTTTAACATCATCAATTTCCTGTTCATCTGAAGTGCTCAACAGCTGATGACTTCCGTTTCCATTGACTGTATTCATGACGTTATTTTCCTTATCATGGTGGTGTTTCTTGTGTTTTTTATGCTTTTTATGGTGCTTCTTGTGGGTGCAGTTTTCTCCTTCACATTTATGCTTTCTTTTTTTCTCTTTCTTCTTCTTCTTTGATCGTTTGCGTTCCTGGTGCGAACCATCACTGGATGTGTCTTCGAGTTTAACAGAACCCGAATCTGGGTCCTTCTCTTTTTCGATAGGAGCAATTTTGTCGCTTTGGCGTCTGTCTGTTATGTTGTTATTGCTTGAGGAAGTTCGGCGTTTTCTTCGGCTTAGACTCAGTAGAGGATTTGGATCGTATACTGGAAAACGTTCCAAAAATTAGATACATAATTATCTACTCAGTAGGAGAAGATCATATAAGTCATGCAAACAAATAATATCCAAACTCACCCATAACAGGGAAATTAGAAGTAAGCAACCTGATGTCTTCTAAAGCAATAGTTCCACTATCACCATCATCGAATTCCACGGAAACAAATTTCGAATCTATCTCAGGGTCAGGTGTTCCAGGTTCCGCCACACTTCCTGGATAAAGACATCTATACTGCTGGCTCCAATAAGCGCACAAGCGGGTACCAGGTTTCAGGTCTTCGGTGCTTTTAGGGGCAATTTCCACAATCTGTAAAATTGAGACAAAAATGAATTCGACCTGCAGGTGAAGAGGTACGAACTCAAAGTTAACATGCAAACCGAACTAGGTCATCCAGAGAAAGAAGCAGGATAACTTTAGATGGTCTTGATTAATCGATATCAGAAAAAATCCTGGAATGCGTCTCTAAACTTGTTATCAGATATAGAACGTCAAAAAGGGTAATGTTGGGATTTGCAGTTTCGAAACTTTCACCCATTACAAACATCTAAGTTTTTCACATATGCATCAATAAAAAACGTTAGTCCTGACATCATGAAAATAGATGCAGAGCTATAACATTTTGAACAAACATAGCTGAATATCTAATCTCCACATAGAGAAAAGTACTGCTCCTCTATTTGTGCTAATATACTATAACTAATTCCTGCAGTTCAGCGTTGTTTGGAAAGGTTTTTAATGCACTGTACACTTGTGACCTTACACATAGATATTCAATTGATGGAGAGGATCTAATCCTGTAGTGGATAGTTGAATAGAGCGTTTAAATATGCAATATTTCTTCAATACTCCAATTCCAATATCACAATTTTTTAAATTTTTATTTCGTCCAATCTTATCTTTCAGAAGATTGATGACTGAGGCTATAATATCAAAATTAAATGAAATTCATTGTTTCATTCTTCCGTCGAAGAAATCTTTGATTTCAAATTATGGAAGAACATAATTAGTTTTTATCGCTGTTGCGATACATAAATCTTTCTATGTTGATATTTTCAACCTAGCAGTATTAAAGCTGTGTCATTCGAATTTTGAAGTATTTATTGAATTTGCCACTTGGCCTATCCGTTCTCACATGGTCCTTAGAAAACATGGAAAGTCTTTAAAGCTGTTGATATATTTAGTGCCTATTAATTAGTTATATTCAACGACACAGCATTGGGAATAATAATCTGTTTCATTCTATACTTATCTGCTAGCATTGATCTCACAATTTTTTCTTTATCCAATGAAGAAGTTTTTTATTTCACCCATTTCGTCGACCCACAAATAGGATTTTCAATCGATTTCGTTAATTTCCATCTTTTTGTTACAGTCAATTCATTATCACCGTGATAATCAGCCTCGTCGCTTGTGTGACCTTTGAGTCCAAGATATTGTATTATTACTTTGGCAATAATAAACTATTGTCGCTTGTGGCCTTTCGGTATTAATCAACCCTTGTTGCTTGTGACTTCGGTCCAAATTATCGCATTTATTATTCTTGTAATAGTCAATTTTGTGGCTTGTGCTTCGCACAAGATTATTACGATTACTGTAAACGTAGTAATCCACATTGTTCTTACTGCAATAATCGTATATTTAAACTCGGTTTATATACAGTAAATCAGGAATTATATTTCGTTTTTTAAGTGTTGGAGTTTAACTTCAATTTCTAATCGTAGTTATCATTTATTCTTATTTAAAATTAATTGGTTGTGCCCACACGAATTGAATTATAAATGTTTAACTATATTTAAGCCATTAAAAAATTGTCAAAGATGAAATAATATAATTTTAATATAGTGTCAGGACACTGGAATTCGAATGAAATATTTCAGTGTGTTATAACACCTAAAACTAAAATTTACAATGATATAAAATTATATATGATAAATAATTTTCAAACTAGAATGACTAGAATTTTTAATTTTAATTCCCATCCTTTCATTTTTATATAAATACTACTCACCAGTTCGATTTCTCGACAAAGAGAATTTTATTTTGATATATCTCACTTACATTGAATGCACATATGTGCAAACAATCAATCATATGATTGATTGTTTCTTGTAGAACGAGTGAGAAGCTTCTGTTTCTCTTTTCAGTATTTTTGGTCTCATCATAAACAAAAGACCAGTAATCAGATTGATTTCTCTGATGCTAGGAAGATATTATTAATAACTGATTTATTAATGAAACACTTGTTTATTATTATTATTATCCTGATACTCCTAGATCTTCTGTGAAGATCCCTCAGAAGCTTTTTCAGCTTGTGCGAGTTAGGAGTTCAGTTGTGTTCTGGGTAGGCTTTGTTACTGCTATCTTGTGCCACTTTAGGTCACAACACTATTAATTTTTGATCCTATTTCTACTTTATTTTAATGGTAATAACATACGTTTCATCCATCTTAAAGGACTTCGTCAGAATTCATGGGAAATAAACAAAGATAGCAACATCCTGTTGTTATCAATTTTTATTACAGCTTTTTTTTCAATATTTTTAAAGGATCATTCCGAAACGTGATTCTAACTGGAATAACTTTCTGTAACTAAATACCAAAAACAATAACTCTATACTTTTCCAAAAATTATTCATTTAAAATAAAAACATGTATTCCATTAATAAATCAAAGGACTAGTAGATGGAAATAATCCTTTTTTTATTGTGGAAGAGGTATAATATTTTTAATTGAAATACTTTTATAAATCCCATTATTTCGGATATTACGATATACAGTATATAAAAAATTTTAGTCCCATAAAGAATGGGAGTTTAGAAAATAACTAATCCCTAAATTTTGGAAGAATTTTAATTATATCACTCAATTTTATTACAAAAAGCAATATATATGATGAGACAAATCATTATATTTGCAGGAAAGCTATTGAAAGTATTTTCAGATAATAGGAATATTAAAATGAACAAATAAATGTTTAGAACATATTTGCAACAGATCATTATAATTGTATGCGCACTGAATCAAAAGTATGAATTCATAATACACATAACTAATATTCCGAAAATATTTATCTATCCAACAATTCTGATATTTTGAAATAATTCATAGTTCTTAACAACGTATAATGCAACACTTTTGGAATGTTTCATTCTGCACTCATGGGCCTTGGATAACAGATCTTCAGTCATGTAAACTAAACTATTCCAAATGAGAATAATTTCTCAAACATTTGAGAAAGCGGAGAAACTACCGAAGCCAAAATTGCTTTTCTTAACGCCCTGTATCTTGATTATCAGTTTAGCATTCTTAATCGAATAAAACATGATTTGGTCTAAATATCGATAATATTTGTCATACTCAGTACTCACATATAAAAGCTTAAAATTTCTCATTGAAAAATCATTAATAAGTGATAATAAAAAAATAAATAACATAGATTAAACCGTTCCATTGAAAGGTTCAGAGATCACAAAATAGTTCAAAGAATAGATGGAAAATTGAAACATTTTAATTTTTATTCATTCAACGGTATATCATGATTTCTGAGTCTAGTTTGTGTTAGTAAATATATTAGATAAGCCATAAGCAAACAAGATTTTTCACCAGATAATATACTTAAACAAACATGCAAAAACTTAAATATTAGAACTGAACACAAAATCTATTACAGTAACAGCAACTAAATTTATTACAATATATAGTGTCCCAAAATTTGGCTTCAATTCAAAAGTAATTATAAAAATGATATTCCCATAGGAATAAAATCTTAAAATTAAGTGGAATTTCAGTCCTTGGGTATTTATGCCATGAAAAACTTCCTGATTCGTGACATATACAATCTTCCAAAGACTGTTCCTCAACTACTCCCATGAAAATATCTGTTATACATTTATAACTACTTGAAAAAATTATCCTTTGCGACACTACATATTTTTTTAATTTGTTGCGATCTTACTCATAGTTGTTCTCTTCTGTAACACGACCTTCATCTTTCAACTTGTTTTCTGAACATGAAATCTCGTTTGGAATTTTTCAATACATTCATAACATTTTGAAAGACAAACGGTCATTACCATGATATATATAATTAACCATCGACATTTTTCAACCCTGTATCATTAGAATTCTTGAAAATTTTAGAATTAAAAGCTATGGTAATAGATTATATTGGAATAAATTAATGATATTTGGTACCGATCAGCCGAATTAATTTATTTGAATATTGCCACTTGAACGGTTTCTCTTGGAGATATTCTGACAGCTAATGCATAATTATCAGCCTTTTATAGGTACCTTTTCCTTAGTGATAATCTGCGTTTCGTTTATATTGTTTCGAATAATAAACTAAACTAAAAGGGGGTAGCAACGAACTTTTTAGCGAAGGAACATTTGTGTGAAAGACAAGTCGGAAGTACGCTTCAAATTAGACAATATCAGTTTGAAGGACAAACCAGTAAGAGGCCCTACTAGCGTCCATGAAATTGGGCTAAAGCCTGACAATTAGGCTATTGACTGAAAACTCCATTGACGACCATTCAGTGATCGTACTTCGTCTCAAAAAACTCAGAAAGGTCAGGAATTTTGATGCACGAGTCCCTCACGAACTCTCTGACAACAACAAAAAAACCGATTTTGTCTTACTTTTCGTCGAATTGATGAAAGGAAAGGAGCACCTTTCCTGAAGAATCTTGTTACCGCTATTCAGAAACGTCAAAAGGAAGAAGGCTTGCGTATAGTCAGGCGAGACACCGACACTGTCAGCCGTAAAAAGGCTACTTGCTGTGTCTGATGAGGCAGAAGTGGAATCATATACTAGGAAATCATCACATGTGGCATTTATTATTGGTGGAATGATCGTAGATTCCAAGCAAAAACGGTATGGTTCAATTTAACATCAACATGCAGCAACTGACACGAAAAGACCGCGCTAAAAGACTGTCTTTTAGCACAGTAATGCATGTAAGCGTCGGATCGTAGAATCCATCACCAATAAGGACCACATCTGCCATATTCACCCACCGAAACTTCCACAGACTACCTTATTAATCGTTTGCGACTTGGTAACGGATGTTAAATCGTGGATTGCTTTTAAAAACAGGTACTTCTCTGACCATGGAATTAACTATCTGCCAATCAAATGGAAATCAGATAGTGAATACGCTTCTGAATAAACAAATAAACATGATTTAAAAAAAAAGGTGGATAATTATGAATCATCTCTATATAACAGTGCCAATCATATTGCTATCATGCGAACTTCAAGCGCCATCTGTTAAAAAATTTTCTTAGGGCAGCTGTTTGTGATCCACGTAATGCACGCGAATGTTTACGTTGAACGAAATTAATGAATAAAGTGTTCGCCTAAAATTTTGTGTTACATTTGGATATGCTGCAAAAGAATAATGTTTACTCAGTGCTGTCATCAACCAACGCAAGGCATTTAATAAAGGCAGTAAAGTAATCGACGACTCGGTCTAAATGACTTTTACAACAGTGAAAGTCAGCTCAGTGAAGAAAATTTTGAATGCAAATCCTTATTTAGCACAACACCTACTATAAATCAATTTTGATAAAATAGCTTGTTTCAATCGAATCTTTTGAAGCCGATATATTTGTATTTTATTCAACAATGCCAGTTTCCTGGTTGACTGAACTTAAATATATTGAAACATAAAGTTGAATTATTTCAAGTTTTTTTTAAATTTCATCCTGTGATATTTTTCTCGTTTGAAGAACAAAGAGGTTGCAGTTAAATTATTTTATTCTTACCCTGAGAACGTCCAGCCAATTAAATATCTCAAAACTGTAGAATTGCAACTCCCTCCAATAAGAAGGGATGGATTTTCTCTTATTTTTTAGTGAAGAAGAAAGAAATTTAGTCTTATTCAATTCAAGTAGTATGCAGACCTTAGTCCAGTCATCTTCATCTACACTCTTATACTCTTTTTCATACAATAACTAGATCAATCCTCCGAAACCTCTACAAATTTAATCTAAAGAATTTCTTGAAAAACTTTTCACTCTTTATTTGTTTTCGATTTATTCTATACTTTTGTTATTAATTATTATTCTCTATTAATAAATGCACTCACTGCTTAATTCATTTTGGGTCATAATATTTCCAATATTAAATTAATGATAAGTAACCTAAATAAGATATTGCTCATTTCTTCATTAAATTTTTCCTTATTCTTTACTGAAATTAATCCTTTTAGTTTCAGAATAAAAAAATTATTATTTTAAAATAATCCCAGTTGCAATAATATTTTAAGTTTTTTTTTATCGGGCATTTTGACATCTATTAGAATTCCCGAACGAGATAAACACACACACAATTATCGTCTTATCTCACATCGTCCGAAAAAGTTATTTAATACTTAACAAAGAGGAAGAAGTTTCCAAGCAGTCTTGTTTGAAAAGTTTCGTTATGGGCGTTAAGGGAAAATTATATTCAACTTTGATTCAATGGGACAAACTATGCCGCGTACTATAGCAGTAACGACTAATGAAGCATATTTTTGCATTTTAGGGATTCAAAATGATTCGAGTAAAATCGAAAATCGGTAGACTTTCTACGTGTACTTCATATAAAATTTTTTGATATATTGATTTCGCATAAACTCAGACTTCTCTTCTACACAGGGTTGAAAAACGTCAATATCTCAAAACTTACATGATACTGGGATTCGAAGTACTCTAAATACCCATGCACAACTTACGGAAACTCGGTCTTTGAGCTAAAAATGGCTTAACATTTCCAATTATAAGATAGTTTCACTCAGAGTGCATATTCATGTCGATGTAACTTAATCCAAACAAGCGTCTGATGTGGAAATTCCAAATTATGGAGGTATTAAGAAATGATACGACGAGCCTAATTCCTCTACTGAACCCATAATATATGTTAATATGACCGCATGTTACCATACTTCATTTAGATCTCTTCCACGCAGCGCGTTCGAATCGGAAGAACGAAACCGGTCTTGCAGCCTAGCTATCTTTGAATAAGATCTCGGTTTTAAATGCCCCATTCGAGTTTTTGCTCTCGTATATATTGTCAGATCACGCTTGTGGAATTCACTGTATAGGGTGGCTACGCGTAAAGGATGCTGATGCGATATTTTCGAGGTTCGCATCGATAAGTCGGCTTTACATCTTGAAGAAGACGATCGGACATGGGAGAGAGATGTGAAAAAACAATGAATTCCATTCAGTTCTCACCAAACGATGTTCTTATGATTTTTTCCGAAGTCATGTTTTATCTCATGTTCCTAACTCCTAAAGGAATGTCTGATCTTTGTCTATTCATCAAGTTACTTTGCTTGAAGGGATACCGTTTCCTAGAGATGCGTTCACTATAAAATTACCACCAAGAAAATGGCAAAAATATCGACAGAATAGTGACAATGTCGACCTCATAAACAAAAGTTTTCCAATTGTAGCATTCAAGACAAAAAAACATACTGTTCATATTTTATAACGAAAATTACGTTCCCTAAAGTGGTATGGTCAATGTTTCGCAGTAACCAGTGTCCTATTCCTCAAAAGATTCATTCCATTTTGAAGATTAAATTTGACCAGGATGGTTTCTCTGATAATAACAACTTTTATTTTTATTGTCGAAGTTTTAAAACAAAAAGAGTTGTTTCAGTTGGTAGTTATGTTTTTAATTAGTTCAGATATTTTAATGTTCGCAATAAAATTCCTATCTGATGATCCATAACTTCTTTATTTTCCAAGACATATTTATGGTGTTTGCGCGAAAACGCTGAAGCAAAATTTTTCGCTGAAGCGAATTTATTAATTGCACGCTGAAGCTGAATTAGGCCAGAATAGATCTCTTAACCTTTTCAAGCTAGTAAGATGAAATAATAATAGTCCATTATTACAGCTTTGGAAATTAAACCGCTTGCAAAAACATGAGTTCGGGCACGTTGCAAAATAATACATTAAAAATTATGCAGCAATTATCTAACAACGTCTTGGTAGGCACACATAAAGAACCTAATCTTTCGAAGGGTTCACGTTAAAACATCAAAAATTTTCAGTGAAATGTAAATTTTAATATTTTTCATAATTCCAACACTCTAAATAAATAATACACATACGTTAAGTTAAATTAATATTATGAGATGACAACATAAAGCGTAGCGTTACCCTGTAGCTTCTTTGAAACGTCCTGTCAAAAATTTGGTAGCCTTCAATATTTAAATAAATTCGAAGTATTGTGATAAGGGTACAAAAAGTTTTTATTACCTTGGAAAAATCATAGGACTCCAACAACAATCAGTAAATTCCCAGAATTTCTTAATGTCTTTATTTCTAAATTTTCCAATTTCATCTTCAAACTTGTATTTTCCTTATACAAAATCTTGAAACGCTCATCAAAATCATGTTTTTCTGTCTTAAGATGTTCTGCTTAAGTATAATTCAACTTATTGAGGAAATATTCAGTAGGTTTCTTTATTCTAGTATTAAGAAACCTTCCGGTTTGTCCAATATTAGTTTTAGGGCAGGTACCAAATGATAATTGATATAAACCTGATAACACTGATTAATTTATTTTAGGTTTAGAGTTTTTCTTGATTTGTTCTGAATAATTAATGGTTCTGAAGGATATATTAATGTCTATGTTATTAATGAACATCTTTATTTGCAGCGATGGTTCAACTTGGGGTATATTTCGTAAATAGCATTCCAGCAAGTGGTTTCTGGCAATCCTACTGTCTATTACTGATGGTGAATAATAGTTATTAGTAGCTATTTGTTTGAGTGAGTTTAATTCATGACTAAAAATTTTTCACAGTTCAAGGAATTGTTAATAATTTATGTCTCATATTATGATGTGCGGATAACTTATGTTGAATTGGATGAAGCAAATTTTGGAGGATTGTTATATCTGTAGGATAAATTTTATGAGAAATAGGAAAATTATTGACTCTAGTACCTATAAAATTTAAATATTTACATAATCATCAGTTTCTTCTTCTAATGTGAGCTCAATACTTCTATGTAATGAATTCAGCTAGTGGACGAAACCATCAAGTTGTATATTGCTACCTTTAAAGCGTATGATTATATCATTCACATATCTATATTGATAAATCATCCTATTTTATTTTCATTTCCATGAATAGTTATCTCCCAGCTTTCCATGAAAATTTCAGCTAAAAGAGTTGGACTCTTATAATTAAACCATCTGTACTGCTGTAGAATTCATAATTAAAATGAAAATAATTTCGATTTAGGTATGACATAATCATATGCTTTAAAGCAAAGATATGTTTTCTCTATTACCTAAATTCATCACGTAGAAGTATTGATTTCACAATGGGAGCAGAAACTGATCATTATTCAAATTATTTGGATAATAATTATTAGAATCAATGACAAATAGCATTTTTTCCGTTATTCATATATCTTCTCTTACAGATCTACTCATTCCCAAAAATTGTTTTCATCCAATTCAACAAAAATTATTCGCATATCAGGATAATATAACATATCATAATTTGACACATATATTATCTGCGAAAAATTATAATCATGAATTGAATTTAATGAAACAAAAAGCATTGTAATAAAAGTAATTACTAGCAATACTTATAATAAATATCGTAGGATATTCATTGAAAGTATTGCATAGTAATTAAGTTTTAAAAAGCCTTTATTAGTTAAAAAATAGCACTAAATAACGGTTATCCACTATCAATCATAGATAGCATGATTGCCGGAAAACAGTATGAAAATGTTATTTACTGAATATACTTTGATATTCAATTCTCTCAGCTATTAGGAGTACAAATAAGTTTCCGCCGTTTTATTGTAGATGGCGCGGCACGGAGTTTCGGTTAGCTTTCGCAGATGATAACCGGCTTAAAAATAGTTTGGACATTCAAGAACAACATAACCTATTAATATCATTGATTTTATATTGGTAAAATATAATTTTTATGAGTCGAAAATGTCAAAATTTGAGCCAAGTAAGCGTCATTTGCGGGAAATATTAGTTTACTTCTTTAATTTAAAGAAATCTGCTGCTGGGGCGTATCAATTGCTCGTAGAAGCATATGGTGAGGGTGCTTTGAGTGAGAGAACGTGTCGAGAGTGGTTTCAAAAGTTTAAAAACGGTGATTTCGACGTAGAAGACAAAGATCGCAGTGGAAGGCCAAAAATTTACGAGGATGCAGAATTGGAGGAATTATTGGAGGAAGATTAATCCAAAACACTAAAAGAACTTGCTCTAACATTAGAAGTCACTCAGCAAGCAGTCTCACATCGTTTAAAATCATTAGGAATGATTCAACAAGGAAATTGGGTTCCTTACGGCGGAAACTTATTTGTACTCCTAATACTATGGTAAATCATATCTGCAAATAAAGAAGTTCGGTAATAACATAGACATTAACATATCCTGCAAAATCAATAATACTTTGGAAAATATTTGAAATAATTCTAAACCTAAGATAAATGAATCAAAGTTATCAGGTGTACCAATGATCATATGGTGGCTACCTAATACCTTATATTGAACAAACCTGAAGGCCCTTTAATACTAGAATAAAGGAATTGAGGCAATCTTTCCCAAGAATAAGTATTGGGTGTCAACATAGTTATATTCGGGACCAATCAAAGTTGTTTACGTCCTTTCAAAATCGTGAACATTTTAATTTTGGCGTATACCTATTCATGACTAGTTTTCGGAATTGTGTCATCTGACGAAGAGAAAGTATATTGAATTTCTATCCAAATGGAAATTAAAGCCATCCCTATTTCTTTAAAAAACAATTCAAGGAGTTTTTATGTTTCACAGTTTATTCAGAATCCTCACACGTGTTTCGGTCTTTCGAGCATCTTCAAAGGAGTACAAAAAGTAACTGAACTTACAATTGAAAAGGTTCTTTTATTGCACTTAGGACATCTGTGTATTTTTATGACGCATGGAAATAACAGCATCCAATATAGAGGTGTTCCCAAAGAGTATTTGGGAATTTGTTAAATTCTCCTTTTTCTTAATGGCTTTTTTGATTGAAAGAATCTCCAAATAGTCCATAAATTTACCTCTTTTAACATAATATAGTAAAGTGACATCTTTCTCATTACAAGAATGATTATTTATCATAAAATGTTCGACAAAACCGGATGATTTATGGTTTTTCAAAATAGACATCCTGTTCTTTGATTCTATATTGAAAACATCGGACTGTCTGTCCTAAATATTTAGCATTACAATCATCACATATAATTTGATAAATTCCCGATTCGGAAAAGTTCTTGAAACCCATATTTTCTTTTATTATTATTATTCTCATTTACATTGATATAATTTTTTTTTAATATTGTGGTAAGTTTTGTCAATGATATCAGTTCTATAGCCATTATTCACTGCTAGTTTTAGTTATATTGACTTCTTTTCGGAAATTGACTTCGTTCAACGGGATGCTCAAAAATTTATGTATGAAACTTTGGAATGTTGACATTTTAAATTGCCATGATTGGATTTTGAATGGATTATGGTATCAGCAGTGGTAGGTTTTCTCAAAAATGTCGAATTCGAACTTATTATTACTATGACTTATATGAAGATCTAAGAAGTTGATTGAACAAAACTGTATTTTTTTAAATAAAATTGTTATAATGTTTCACCTAGAGCTAACCGCATACTCTATTCATTTAATTAAAACCTGCTGACTAATTGGGTTTCGAGAAAGGGTACTTCCGGTAATCTTTCGAGAATTTCAGTATTTACTCCTATCATAGTCATAAATCTAGTATTAACTATTCTCTACATTCTCATTTCATAGAAGTCTATTCCACGATGACATCATGATAACTCCAAATCGGCAACCAACTAGATTTGAGGATCTCCCAGCTTTAGAAAAAGCCGTGTGCAATTTGTGTGTGTTTCAATAACATTTTAAAACGTTTCCCTCGCTCAAAATTCGAAGGTACTTCTCAAAATTCAACCGTTAATAGTTCTGACCTTCGAACAAGCTGATAGTCTAACATTTGGGTGGGCTAATCGTTTAAGTATGACCAATATAACGCGTCACAAATCTCCTGAATTAGTAGCCAAGTTTAATCCATGCAATCAGGATAAATAAGTATATATTCTAGGCATGCAGAACATATAATAACAAAAAAAAACATTATTTTGATGACCGTGTTAAGATTTTGCATAAATGAATCCTGAAGCTGAACATCTTAGAAAGTTAAGGAATAAAGCGATTAAGGAATTCTGGTATTTACTGAATGTCAAGACAGAATTATCAACTTTATTTTGACCTCAGTTGAGTTACGAATCCATTTAAATATTGTATGCAAATATTGACCAGTTGTTTGAAAGAACCTGAAGCCGCATTATGTTTTCAACTCTAAATAATAAATAGAAATCAATATGTAGGTGTATTATTTAATTAGTGAACAATTGATGTCTGTCGAGTAAAGGACAACACAAAGGTTTTTATTTAACAAAAAAACTGTTCATCTATAAATGCGGATAAGAAACATAACAAAAAGTAATTAAGGTCTGTCTTTCGTATGATGCCACACACAATCGGTATCATTATTGTTACTTAAAATATCACTATTTCTTGACTTATGTTTAAAAAATGAAGTGAAAAACTTGGTACTCAATTTGTATATCCCCAGAAATGACTAAAATAAATATACAGGGTATTTCACCAATGATTGTACAGGCTTTCAGGGCAGATGGAGGACTTTAGTGAGTCTGAATCAGTGCTCAAAATATGTCATAACTATATTAGTTTAAGAGGTACAGGATGTTTTATGTATTTTATCAAAAAATTTCAATCGGCATAACTCTTGAACCCCTGCATGGATCTTCATGAAAATTTGATATTAGGCCAATGCCTGATATTTGCACCTAATTACTTGTCGATAGCGCAGGTCCGGACTAAGAAAATCATATTCTTTATCTCACATCTTGTAAATCACCCTGTACATCGATTTTTCGAAAAGTGAAATTCTCCTCAGAATCTACAATGAATACTCTTTCAAACAAGCTCATTTGAAATAATGGCACACTTCGCATCAATATTTTATGAGGTATTGAATATCTGGAATTTTCGATTCATAGTAAACGCGGACCTGTGTTTCTCCGAATAATGCGCTAATTCATGTTGAATGAATTTAATTTCTCAGTATCATAACTTAAGGCAGTATTTCTAACCTGTGGGGGCGCCCCCTAAGTGGATGCGAGCATACCGAAGGAAAGAATTTGATATTTAAAAAAATTAATAACTGACTGAAATCAGACACACGCATACAAAACGAAATACTTTTCGACATCTTATTTACACTTTCGCAAATAAATTCTTTTATACCCATCAATTTTTGAATGTGATTTGTTCTCGAAAATTTCCCTATTTCTTTTTGACACCTGCTAGCTCTTGTATTGAATGTTCTGCAGCTTTTATTAGCCTTTCTTTCTGGTCCTCTATTTATCTTCTCACATGCTGCTTGAATCGATCCGAAGCTTAAGATATCATTTATTTCCAATGCAATGTGAAAAATCACAGAAGAAATTCCTTTACTCTGAATTGAACCCATTTCAAAATCTAAGTGGCTCATGCTAAGAATTTTGACAATTCAAACCATTGTCGGGTAGTTATTGAAATAGAAGAATACGCAAGTGGTAGATTGTTATGCTTTCATAAAATTTTCATTAAGAGAATTAACGAAATGCCGTTCATTTACGAATACTGAGTATACTGATATGTTGTTAGTTTATGGATTTTTTTAAGTGCAATGGTCGTGAAGCTGCTAGGGAAGGCTTTATCCGGATCGTCGAATTCCTAACCACCAAACATTCGAACAGGTTAATCGCTCACTTCGTGAAACTGGACACTTTCCGTCAGTAAGTAAACGTGAAAGAGCATTCTATGGTAAACTATGAAGATATAATAGAAGCTGTCCAAGAAAATCCCTCAACCAGCACTCGGCGTCTAGGCTCATTTTTAGGTTTGCCGCATTGTCAGGTCTGGCGAGTTCTACACCGTGAAAAGTGGCATCCATTTCATTTACAATTCGTCCAAACCTTGGAGCCAGGCGATGAACTACCGAGGATGCGA
Organism: Megalocaria dilatata; assembly: GCA_034642435.1. NCBI lineage: Eukaryota > Metazoa > Arthropoda > Insecta > Coleoptera > Coccinellidae > Megalocaria > Megalocaria dilatata. The sequence goes on along the minus strand of CM067859.1, from coordinate 39,489,721 downwards.
TTTTGCAGATGGGTTTTGCGGAACCAGCGAGCTATCTTCAGAACGCTTTTTACTAATGAAGCGAGCTTCACAAAAGATGGAATTTTGAATATCCGCAATGCACATATTTGGTCCAGAGTAAATCTGAAAGTGACTAGGAAACTAAATTGACAACATCGTTTTTTAGTCAATATTTGGTGTGGAATTTACAATAATCGCCTAATTGGACCATATATTCTTCCACACATGCTGAATGGAGTGACATATCTACAATTTTTAATCGAGCATTTGCCAGGGCACTTGAACGATGGAGGACATATTCCAAGAGGAATGTACTTGCAATACGATGGAGCTCCGACACATTTTACCCGTGAAATTGTAGCGCATTTGAATGAAGTTTATCCAGATCTTTGGTTTGGTAGAGAGGGACCTCATGACTGGCCTGCAAGATCCCCAGATCTTACATGTTTACTCTGAACAAATCATAGACAGGGAGCATCTGATTAATCGTATTCAAGCTGCATGTGAAGCAATACGAAATCGACCAGAAATTTTGAAGAAAGCTGTAGCTCATTTGATCACAAGAGCTAGAAAATGTTTAGAAGAGAGAGGGGGTATTTTCGAAAACAAGTTATAATTTTTTCTTTTATTCATTGTCAATTTCTTTCAGTTCCACACATGTTCATAAGGTACATTTTATATTTTTATTATTAAGTCCATTTTATCATAGTCCAATTGAATGTTCAATGTTAATTTGACTTTTCGGTTGAATTTAGTTTTGCAAAAAATTTGATGTTGCCCTACATTCATGTATTGGATGTAATAAGATCTCAGTAACATTACTAAGGTAATGTTACTGAGAATTCCAATCGATTCAATATGAATAATGGAATGAAATGAGAAATTACTTTGTTTTCTATCACTTTTTATTATTACTGATATACAGTGACTCGAGTGTTGTAGTGTTTACTACATTTTCAAACTGAATGAACAAATTAGATCTCAACTATTATATATGCTGATTGTAGGCTTCGGCACAGCTTCGAAGAGGGGGGTTTTCCAAAGTTCCGTCTGTTCGTTTAGTAGTTTTATTAGTGGTACGTGCCTCTTATATTTCTCAATTTCTATGGATTCCAGGATGTCAAGTTTTTTCCCTTTCGCTTCCACGTGTAAGATAACAAGGTTGTTCAATTCTGGGAACGTGTGATCTGTATTGAAGAAATGGTTCGCAAAATTGGAATTATTCTTCCGGTTCCTAAAAGCAGATTAACGCTCTTTGTACCTTTTATGGAAAAGTCGGCCCGTTTGTCCTATATACACACTATTACACTGTTGACAACTTAATTTATATTCTTGATTGTTTCGGTCTCTACTTGACGGAAATTCATCGTAAATGATTTGAAGTAAAACACTTTATTTCCGCTTATTTTTATTTTTCAACGACAATTGTTTCGTCAATTACATATTGAGTTCGTCAGGTGAGTATGGTAACAGTTACCATGCTTAATTTATAGACTCCAGAATTATTCAGTCGGTCCTCTTTGTCTTTTGGATTAAAAAAGAGATTAGAAATTTTATGGGAGGGTGTGAAAGCTGTGTTAATTTTTGACAAAATTTGAGCTATTTTTTTTGTGAAATTGGTCCAAAATATGTTAGTTTTATGAATTTATTGTTATTATCATCTGATTTGGAAATGGAGTAAATTTGTTTAAGAATTAGTTGCTTTTGTTTTTTGTTTATGATAGAATTTATAGTTTTTGTTTCGATTTTTTGTGGCTATTTGTCTGATTGTATTCAATTCCTTCTTTAACTTAATATTATCTGAAGGAATTGAAAATGCTCTACATGTATCATTGATCTATATGCAGCTAGTTTATGATTGATCGAAAGGTTTGAAAAATTTGGTATTGTTGTATCAGGTGATGTGGGTTTTCTATATATCAAAGAAAATTTCATTATTACTCTTAATTAAAGTTATGTCCAGAAAATTTATTTTGTTATCAAATTGTGTTTCCATAGTGAATTGGACCTTATTGTGCAAACTATTATATTAAGATATTCTAATGTTTCAATTAATTCTGAATGTGTTTCGCAGAAGCAAGCCAATATATCGTCTACATACCTGTACCAAAAAGTGATATGCTTTGAGTGTGTGGATTTTAGAATTTTTCTTTCAAAACAGGACATATAGATTTCAGCGAGTAATGGGCTGAGAGGTGAACCCATGGCAAGTCCATCTTTCTGTGTGTAAAATTTACTATTGCATTGAAAGTAATTTTCTTCCACGCAAAGTTCGAAAAGGGTTAAAATTTCGTTTTATGACAGGATTGATGTTATTTTTTGTTAGGATATTTTCGATTATATTTATGCATTCTGTATTTGGTATATTCGGGAACATATAAACTACATCAAACGACACTAGAATACTGTTAATTGGAAGAATAACATTTTTTAGTTTTTTTGTGAGCTTGATTGAATTTTTCATTGAATAGGGTGAGTTGAATTGTGTTGTTTCTTTAAAAATTGGTTTAATTTAGAGGCTAGTTTCGCAAGGGGGCTATCAATATATGATACCACAGGGTGTATTGGAGAATTATCTTTATGGATTAATAGTGTGTATATACCTTGTTATCTTATACGTGGAAGCGAAAGGGAAAAAACTTGACATCCTGGAATCCATAGAAATTGAAAAATATAAGAGGCACGTACCACTAATAAAACTACTAAACGAACAGACCGAACTTTGGAAAACCCCTCTCTTCGAAGCTCTGTCGAAGCATACAATCAGCACATATAATAGTTGAGATCTAATTTGTTCATTCAGTTTGAAAATGTAGTAAACACTACGAAACTCGAGTCACTGTATATCAGTAATAATAAAAAGTGATAGAAAACAAAGTAATTTATTATTTCATTCCATTAAAATGAACTATCACAAAGCAACGGACTACTCCATCCACTATCAATATGAATAGACGCATTTTTCGGATATTCACAACTCCGTGTTTACTATAAATTGAAAATTCCTAATATTCAATGGTTCATAAAATGATGATGCGACGTGTGCCATTGATCCTAATAAGCTTGTTCAAAGATTATTTATTGTAGATTCTGAAGAGAATTTCGCTTTTTGAAAATTGGATGTACAGGGTGTTTTACAAGATGTGGGATAAATAATGTAATTTTCTCAGTTCGGACCTGTGCTATCGATAAGTCATTATGGGCAAATATTTGGCATTGGCCTATACTCATTCTTTCAAGTTTTCATGAAGATCCATGCAGGCGTTCAAGAGTTATGCCGATTGAAAGTTTTTGATAAAATACATAAAACATCCTGTAACTCTTAAACGAATATAGTTAGGACATATTTCGAGCACTGATTCAGACTCACTAAAGTCCTGCATCTGCCCTGAGAGCCTGTACAATCATTCGTGAAACACCTTGTAGATGGCTACACCAAGGAAGAATCGTTTTTGCGAGTTTTATTAATACTCACCTCTTGCTAAATAATCAGTATGTAAAATTTCATGGGTCATATTTTGAAATGAATTATTATTTATATAGGCTCAAAAAATAGACTGAAAACTTTGTAAATCAATAATTCTTCGTATAAATAAAAGTTTTATGGAATAAATATGGTTTTACTATAAAATTTCAGACAGATTTACGTGTTACTGCAAGCATTTTCAAACATTCGAGCATGGGATACAACAGCATATATCTCAATTTTGTATGAAGATGTATGAATGTTTGAAACTGCAGTAACCAGTAATTCCTGCATCAGATTTGTAAGTATATATGGAAATTCCGAAAAAGTTTCCAACTGTCAAGTAGTTACTGCTGAAATGATTCAATTTGTCGTTGTTTTTCAACTTCTACAGTAAAAATTCATGAAACAGAATACTTACAGCGTCCCTTAGAATTTCTTCTCTTGACATGATATGAGGACGGTTGCCTCTCTCTCCATCCAAAGTTATGGAATACACATCTGGAGGTTGAACAGCGTGCATCCTTCCAGCATAGAACAATCCACCCATAGCGGTCAGCACCCTCAAGTTTTCCTGCTCTAGATGCTCTGGTGTCAACGTACATATATGCGGAATTTCTTCAATAGGTTCTTCTTCATCCGGCGCTTCAGTTTTCACCACTATTGGTTTCTCTTCATCGTCCTCCGCTTTTGTTATTTCTGGATTGTCGTATTCTTCAGCATCATTATCTGTATCCCAACCCGATTCATCCTCGTATCTTTTGTCCGCTTCTGGATTTGTTTTTTTCGCCGATTCTCTTATGACTATGTTATTATTATTCTTGTTCTTTTTCTCGACGAAAACGCTCGTGTCGTCAATGAAACGTGGAGGACTGTCAGAAAACGACAGTCTCATCTGCAATTTCTCCTTTGCAGCCAAAAGATATCCTACAAAATTACCTGTCTTCGGTTTTTTGGCAACGATGGTCTCAGTTGGGATGAAATGCTCTGATATCCTTTTCGGCCTCCCCACTTTCCTCTTTTTAGATGAAGATTTTCTTTCTTTATCGTGAGATTCTCGTCGCCCATCAGTGGAACTCTTCCTCTTTAGATTCTTAGATTTTTCTTCCACACACCAAGTATATTTTTCCTCGGTATTTTCTTCGGATTTAGATTTTTTTAATACTGACAGTTTAGATGGTTTAACACTTTCCACGACTCGAAGTGTAGGTGGCTTCAACAGCAGTTGCCCTTTCACTTCAACCGGATCTGGTTGTGTTTCTACTGGATCTAATACAGGTGGTGGTGTGTCGGTATGATCTGATCTATCAGAATGGGACGACCTCTTCCGCGATCTCTTCTTAGAATGATGACGATGCTTCCTGTTATTCAACTTTTTCAATTCCTTCTGTTTCTCCTTGAACTGTCTCTGTAAATCAGCCAGTCTCATCCTCATGTCAAATTCCATGGCATTCATATAAGGCCATTCTGGTTGACAGCAGCCCTGTTGATTCTTACTTGCGATATACTTCTTCACAGCTTCCTCCGAAGGGGAGTACGATTTATAACTTTCTGAACGACACGTACATTTAATATCACTCTCATTATCACATGTGTTGCCTGCACTAGCCGACCTTTTCAATTTACTCTTCTTTAAACCTACGTCTACCCTAAACCTACGTTCTTCATCACTGTACTTATCACTCTTTCGTTTTTTATGCCTTGGTTCATCGGAATGCCTCCTTGACTTTCTCTTTTCCTTTCTGGATAACTTAGCTTTCACCTTTGAGTCGTCCATTTCAGTAGATTCCTCCAAAATCCTTTGCTCTGCAAGAGCACACAACAGATCTAAACCTCCCAAACTATCTTCACTCGGCTTATGTTGAATGACAGTCTGGACATTATCTTCTTTTTCATTACACATTTTTTCCTCTTCATTCTGCATAGATTGGTTAGGCTCGTCGACACTTAATCGAATTTCAGATTTTACTGTACTTCGACAAGATTCAAATTCTACAATGCTATTAGACAACAACTCCAATCCACTCAAGTCTGGCTTCCTAGTGTCTTGTTCTGCTTCTATTGGCTCTTCTATTTTAGGTTGTTCTTTTTCTATACAGGATATTACTAAATTTTCAGGTTCGGTTTGTACTTCTTGTAGAACAGGGAATTCATCTGCTTGTACTGTATTATCTTCTTGAGTCATTTCTCTCTGAATTACTTGTTCTTGGTCCTCAGTAGTAATATGTGCCGACTCTTCTGGAAGTGTCTGTAAGGTATTGTCATCTTCACTACAAATTGGTGATTCAGTTTGATTGCTTGCATCTACAGCCAATGGAGGTTCCTCTATCTGGCTAGATATTTCAGGTGGTGGCGTAAGGCAAGGTAGAGGTGACGTAACTTGTGCCTTGCAAGAAGTTTCCACTGTTTGAGGTTGTGAAAGTATCAAATTTGGTGGATGTTGATAAATAACGTGAGTTGTTACCAGAGGTGTAATATTTTGATCTGAAAATACTGCACCTGAAGCGCTCGACATAGAACTGATTGTTTTTGATTGGTCAAGAGTTGAAGCATCAGCTTCTATCTTAATGAGTGTAGTAGAAGGTAAAGGAATCTTTCTCTTGGTATCCGTTGTAACTGCAACAAGTCTGGTGCTGTGTGTCTGGGTCTGCTGATGAAAAGTGGCGCTACTTGAAAGGTAATCCGAGGTTGCTGAACTCAAAAGCTGCAGTGGTGGAGGGGGTAAGGGAGGTAATAATAAAGGAGACTGCTGAGTATAACTTGGCCAAACAACCGTCTGCTGAATAGGTTCTGTAACAAAAAAATCGAACGTTCTAGAATTAGGAACCACAGAATAAAAAAAGAATAAGCCTTTCCAAAAACATCGTTTCCTGTAACACAAGAATTCCTTTGATATTCAAACGAAATCGATTTTGGAAAACGTGTGTGTGTTATTTTTGATTCAGCTGATGTAAAAAGCGCCAAAGATTTACGGGGGATACAGATGAGGGTTAACATAAAGATCTAACTAACCTAAGCTTGTGGTAGTGGGCAGAAGTAAAAACCCTCCACTCGTAGGATCTCGAACTAATTGAAAGCCTACAGGAGGCATGGGTACCGGAAGTGGAACCATAGATTCCATGGGAACGGGGGCTAAAACAAAAAATAAAATAAAATAATATAAGAAGAAAATAAGCCAAAAAAAAATTTTAAAGCATAGCTGTGTATTCGTTCGAAGGTTGCTACTCATGTATCTGAAATAATAAATATTTATTATTGATAATATATTCTCTTTTATATCTGAACCAACTTCGTAACATATCTTCAAAACTTGTATTTTGAAAGCCACTCCATATGACCCTGAATATCGTTGACTACGTTATTTATTCCTGACTGATATAAACAGAAATAATTTACTAGGTGTCAAATCACTGGAGAAGCAAATTCCTGTGTAGCTAATCGTTTTTCTAATTTTTTATTTGAAAAAATGGTGGCAACAAATGATTTTGTATTATTATTATTCACTTATTCTACGATTTTTTAGTAGCAGATACACATTTTTCTCAAAAAAAAATTGGTAATCATTCGCGTTCCAGTGTTTCTTGACTTATTTCAGAAGATACCTAAGCTTAACAGATGATTTTCTCATATATATCCGAGATTCATCTAATGCGTAGATGTTGTACAGGTTTTTGTGGATAAATTTTTGAATAAAATCTCATTTACTCTTGTTATATTAAAGTCCAGTAATCGTTGGATATGTTATAACGGGTTAATCATTTCGTGGTCCGGATTTCACAACCCTGTTTCAATGACATATGTCGAACAAAACTGTGATCCGAAGCCTCATATCTTTGGTTATTGTTAATTTTAACAATATGAAAACATTCTGGCTTTATTGCAAGAAAATTCCCAGGACGCGTAATTTCTCGTTTCGGCGATTTGAATTGGCCACCAAAATCTTGTGATTTATCGCCTTTGTATTTTTTTGTGGGGTTATGCGAAGGATCCTCAGACTATTGAGGATCTGAAAACCAACATCCGTCAAGTTATTGGTAAGATATTGACCGAAATGTGCCGGCGAGTATCTTAAATTACCTCACAAGGATCGAGATCACGCGGAGGACATTTAAATGTTCCACACACAATGGCAAGGTCCAAGCATTATATTGAAATAAAAATTTGATCGATATTCAAAATGAAAGAGTGTTTTATTTACATTTATTTTCGGAAGCATAAAATGGATAACCTGTATGACGTTCTTACAATAAATTCGCGCATAATGTCGTTGTTTTCTGACAAAAGTAGGAATGGATAACCTGTCTAAATTCTTTTGTGAGCGGACGACGGTTCTGATTGAATTAACAAAACCTATGGTATTTAGCGGCTTTGAATGCCTCTCCATCCACCAAGAACCAACCGATACGCGTTAAAATAGAAAGGCCTTTTACTTGATAGAAGAAATATAATAAAGTTTGAATATTGAAACAAATTAATATATGTTTATCTTCTACAGTTTTAATTTAAAAAATTTTTATTCAAAAAAACTTTTAGAATTAAATTAATGTCTAAAACAAGCACCGCTTATATTTAATAGACGTATATAATCTAAACTCAATATACAATGTCAAATGGAATAAATAAACCAAAAGATACACGAAAGTCCCTAAATATTTATTTATTAATTTTAGGGACTTTCGTGTATCTTTTGGTTTATTTATTCCATTTGACATTGTATATTGAGTTTAGATTATATACGTCTATTAAATATAAGCGGTGCTTGTTTTAGACATTAATTTAATTCTAAAAGTTTTTTTGAATAAAAATTTTTTAAATTAAAACTGTAGAAGATAAACATATATTAATTTGTTTCAATATTCAAACGATACGCGTTAGTTGACCGATATACTATTGTTAGATAATTCAGGTTGAATGTACGAATATTAGGAGGCATTGATTCAAGGTTTACTCAGAGAAATAAGATTTTATTTCCTGCAACTGCACAGTGGCCGTAAGAAGAAACGTTCATATGATCAACTATGTCTAACTCAACAGTGTGTCAGTTGACGTATGACAAAAAAATCAAGGTTGCCAGTTCCATATACATAAATAGCAACCTATCGTATTAGTGGCAAATGTTTTTGATATTCCCTAAAGCAGAATATAACATTAAATGATTGGTACAAATTCAGACCTAGAAACATGATGGAAAAGAATTGTAAAGTTTGAAGCTCTTGATAAAACGTTTCGATGCTATGTTTCGTACATGGTAAAGAGTGGGCCATCTAGAGTTTGCATTTTGAAGTAGTGAATAAAGTTGAAATAAGTCTAGCAATACTTAATTCATTTGTGTTTTGTCAGTAAATTATTTTAATATTTGACATTAACGAAATGTATGAAATAAAATAAAATAGAAAAAGGCTTTTTACTTGATAGAAGAACTATAATAAAATTTGAATATCAAAACAGATTTAATCTGTCAGTCTTCTACAATTTTATTTTCGAAAAAATTTTCATTCAAAAAACTGTTAGAATTAAATTAATGTCTACATAGACACCGCTCATATTTAATAGACATTTATAATCAAAACTCAATATACAATGTCAAATGGAATAAATAAACCAACAAATATAAATAGTCATTTAAAATTAATAAATAAATATTTAAAGCAGACAAAATTTTGTTTCTGATCTTACCCTTATGAACACCAATTCCTTTTCAAAAACATATAACGCAACTTGAGGACTTCTCAAAAAATTAATTGAAATATTTAAATAAGTTAATTCAAAAATCTCTCAGAACATGCACTATATCTTCAAAAAACAATTAGAATTCCGATAATCACTTCATCGGTCCTAGATAATATTCAAAATATCAAAATCAACTAACCATCAGTATATCTAACCTTGACCTTGACTTGAAAATTCTTAAGAAAAAGAGATATTGAAATAAGTATTATTATTAGATTGAGGATATGATTTAAGACATATATTTCGTCTTGTGGAGACTCTTCAGCAATATCCTATATTCAAAATAATTTCTATTTCATACGAACTATCCAAGCACGTTCAGGGAAGAACAATGGAAGGATAGATGACAAATGAATGCAAAATAGATTTATATCTTACATAGAACTGAATGTCAAATTGTGTTTCACTTTAGAGCCTGAATAAACTAAGTAAAGGGTGGGCCATCTAGAGTTCGCATTTTGAAGTAGAGGTTGTTTCGATTATGGCACCACTTCTGTCATTTGTATTTTGACAGAAAGTTAGTTTAATATTTGACATTAGGGAAATGGGTCGATTTACGCTTGAAGAAAACTAGGAAATATTAAAAATTTATTTCCAAAGTAATGAATCTCGACTGTTAGAAATTCACGTGAAAAATTCAATAGAAATTAAATGCCTTGACGGCAATTTGTGGATAGATTTGTCCGTGAAAACTGGACCGTTATTTGATGAAACAATCCGTTCACGTTCTAGTCCAGTGAGCTAGTCCATGAAAACATTGTTGCTCCAGAATGTGGCTGAACATCTATCAACACAACTCGTCTTCGTGCTCAAGAAGTGAACATTTTTCGCACTTCTCTGAGGAGAATTTTGCTTAAAGACCTCGATATGAAGGATTACAAAGTTTAACTAGTGCAAGAAATGAAACCTCGTGACCATCCGATGCGTTTACACTTCGCTCAATGGACTAATGATCGCATGACCTAAGATGAGTATTTTCCCAAAAAAAAATATATTTAGCAATGAAGCTCATTTTCACCTCGGAGGACTTTTTGTTCTGTAACCTAACCATCCAGAAACGATTGATACCTTTAAACACGAAATCAAAATTGGCATTCATGAGATTGGGTCCCAAATAGTCGACAATATACTAAAATTGGCTTGATCGGTTGGGGTAGGGTAGGGCGGGGCTAGTTGGGCATAGGGGCAAGTTGGGCAATCGAAATATCTCGCAAACTATTCAACATACGCATAGGCATCGTTTGGCGGAAAGAAGGAGTCGCGGAAGGGGTAATCACCGCGCGATCACTAGTGGCGGCTGGACGAACGAGTGAAGCGCCCGTGCGTTTTGTTTATTTTGTGCCCAAAAAGTAAAAACGTTGTCTATCGCAAGTTTTCGTCTATATTAATCAATTGTTGTCTGTTTTCAATCAGGTAAGTGTTAATCTTCCAGATAATTATTATACTTTTGATATGTAGAGAGGTTCTGGGTAGAATTCTTACGACTTTTTTATAACCTCACTTTTGTTTTAAAATTCGGGATTGGGGTTAGTTGAGATATAGTTGCTCAACTTACCCCACGACTCAAACAAGTAAAGTAATGAATGTTTTATTTTTGTTAGGATGCGGACTTACAAGAGGAAGACTACAAGATGTTCTTACACTACTGAAGATTGAAAAAATGCTGCAAAGCCTGTTAATGATAAAGGAAAAAGTGTTAATGCCGCCGCTAAAGAATTTGGTATCAAACGGATGACTTTGACAAGATTTTTGAAGAAATTAAATGAAGGTGGTGATTCATCCATGGGCTATGCAACACCGAGACAAGTATTTTCTCCTACACAGGAAGACTCTCTGAAAAAGTACTTGCTACAAATGGCATCAATCTTCTATGGATATTCTCCAAAAGACGTCCGTCGCCTTGCCTACGAATGTGCTATTAAATTTGGCATTACAATTCCACTTAGCTGGACTGCGAAAAAGATGGCCGGAAGAATGGCTTACGAAGTTTTTAAAACGAAATCTGGAGCTATCCATACGTAAACCAGAACCCACTAGCCTTGGTAGGGCAACATCATTTAATGAGCAGAATGTTAAAGTGTTTTTTGAGAAATTAGCGGAAGTAATGGATAGATATGGATTTAGTGCGGCAGACATTTGGAATATAGATGAGACAGGAGTATCCACTGTCCTGAAGCCAAATAAAATTGTAGCTGCCAAAGGTAAGCGCAATGACTTCCGGAGAACGAGGGACTAACGTTACAGTAGTAACATCTGCTCTTGGAAATGATGTACCTCCCATGTTTGTATTTCCGAGAAAACAGTTGAAGACATACTTTCTTAACGGTGGTCCCCCTGAATGTATAGGAGCAGGCAATGCCAGTGGATGGGTTACAGACGAAGAATTCTATCAGTTTATGCAACATTTTATAAAACATGTGAAACCGTCCATGGAGCGCCCTGTTTTGATAGTGTTAGATAATCACTCCTCTCACTTGAACGTAAAGACACTAACTTTGGCCAAAGAGAACGGAGTTGTAATGCTGTCCTTTCCACCGCATTGTAGCCATAAATTACAACCGTTGGATGTGTCAGTCTTTGGACCATTCAAAAAGTATTGCGCTGCTGCTCAAGACACATGGCTGCGAAACAATCCGGGGAAAACCCTTACTATTTATGATATACCAAAAATAGTCGCTGATTCGTTGCCGTTTGCTCAGACAAGTATCAATATTGTTAACGGTTTCCGAAAGACAGGCATCTTCCCATATAATTCAAACATTTTTGGTGAGGATGAGTTTTCACCATCATTTATAACCGATCGTCCTGAACCACAAACTATCGAGCCGGAAAAACATCATCCAGAGCAAACTGTGATGTCCAGCACTGAACCTAATCCCACTCCTTCTGCCTCTACTAGTCAAGCTGAACCCCAACCTGGTCCAAGCAATAAAGAAAACGAGACGATCGACCTAATCCAAGTATTTTCCCCGGAAATTGTACGGCCATACCCAAAGGCTGGCCCTAGAAAAGCAGCTAAAACTAACAGAAGAAAGAGGAAAGCTGCAATACTAACAGACACTCCCGAAAAGAACGCTTTAGAAGAACAGCAAAATAAAACCACAAAAAAAATTAAGAAGCCAAAGAAGAACATGGGTAAGAAAAGGAAGCAGGGTGTCTGTAAAAAAATACTCCAGTCAAGTGATGAAAGTGATGATAATGATTATTCCTGTCTGATTTGTTGCGAAGGCTATGCTGAAAGTTTACCAGGAGAAAATTGGATCCAGTGTCAAGCTTGCAGGGAATGGGCACATACAAAATGTGTTCCAGGTGCTGGTCTTACTTTCGTTTGTGTCAATTGCAACAGTGACAATGACGATTAAGTTGCTAAGATCTTATTAATATATATTTTTTAAGATATTCAAGTCTGATTTTAAACAAAAAGACTGAATCTAATCCTGAAGTTAATCTTAAGATACGTTGATGTTTTGTTTATTCTATTTTTAGTTAATTATCCAAAGAAAATTACGTTAAGTTTTATTTTTCTGTCACTAAGAATATATAAATTTAATTTCATTGATGACCATTAAGTTTCAAAGTTCTAATGCTGAAGTTTATCTTAAGATACGTTAATGTTTTGTTGATTCTAGTTTTGGTTAATTAGTCAAAGAAAATTACTTTAAGTTTTGTTGTTCTGTCACTAAAATACTTTAATAAAGAACTGATCGTCAAACAAATATTTTACTTCTCTAGTCAACATTGAACCCATGGTTTGGTTAGACATTCTTAGTGCTCAACTTGCCCCATACCCTTGCTCAACTTACCTCACCTATGGGGTACATTGAGCATACTTGACTTTCTGCATTTAAACAGCGGTAACTCTTAAATTCGACTTGTTACAAAAAATATACTTTGGACACTTTTGCTAAGGGATAAATTAATAATCCATCAAGCCACATAACGACTCATTGAGACTTTTTATTGAGGAGCTACATACAAATAAAAAATTGCTCAACTAGCCCCGCCCTATCCTACTCTAACCAGTCATGGAGGTCATTTGAATGATATTGTTATTAATTAATAAATGTCGAGCTTCAAGCTTTCGATTAAACTCATAACTTCAAGAAAATATTCATTAGTTTTTATTTATGCCCGATCAAAAATGCAAATTTTTAACGGGCCACCACTTATTTCGAATTTGTAGAGATTATAGAAAACTGACCTCAAAACTTTTTGTTTTTACAATTATTTTTATTTGTGTTTATATTTTTTCCGTGTACAATTTACTTTATGTTTAGGGTTTATGGATCAAATTCGCATACATTCCATTCTGAATAATGAACGATCTTGGTAAGATTGTAAAAACTTTATCTATTTTTTAAAATATAAAATTTTACTTCAGGATATCTTCATGAGCGGAAACGTACCTCCAATACTATATTAGAAGTATATTCATTGATTTTTTTCTCAGGAATTAAAATACAAATTACCAATTAGTCAATCACTTAAAAAAAAATAAATTCATTGAGCTTTTTGTAATAACGGCGTAACGATCATCTTTTAGGATTTTTCACCAACAGGTATCAAAAATAATAATTCGAAAGTCTAGGAAAATCATTTGCAAGATCTTGTCCCTCAAGAAACACATTTTTTTATACCCTGAATCCACCTTAAAGATTTAATCCAGTCTCAACTTTTTTAGGGAAGGAATAAGGAAATGTTTTGTTTCAAACTAATTTTTAAAGTGTCTTATTTATTTAACCCATAATTAAAACTTGAGGAACTGATGGTTTTTTCTGGAAAGAGGAATCACATTGACATGTTCTATTGTTTCTGTGGAATAAAGGGAGTCACCTATAAAATAGCAGGCAAACACTAATATTCATTTTACTCCAAAAAAGTACAAGCCCAATATCAAAAAGCAGTTACGAAGTGAAGTAAAAATAATTTCCGTTAATAATAACAAGTTAACATATATGAGTGAAGTGGAGCAAGTCATATGCTATTTTCTGAATCGAAATTAAAACTACAATATCTAATGTTTCATAACAAAAATGTTCAGGTTTCCAAACGATTCAACGATAATCAAGCTATAATTTTTCAACGGTGAACTTCAAAACTGTCAGTTATATTTCAATAGATTGATTATTCTGAAAATTCGCCAAAAATAATTGAAAATAACAAATTTATAGAAATGATAACAAAAGAAGAGGTGGAAATTTTACAAAAATACAAAGAAGTTCATACTTTTATGGAAAATAATTTCATTATCCTGACAGGCCATGGTATGAGTTACATGCATCATAGCATTTGTCTGCTTTTTATGGGACACCTGTATATAAATAAACCGACAACATGAAAAACCAAGATAAGCAGAGCTAAAACCAGAAATAGAGTAAATTAAAATAAGTAGGTAATAAATAATAAGAAGAGGTTTTTTTTATTTGATAGGATTATTACAAAATTTAAATATCAAAACAGATTTAATCTGTTAGTCTTCGATAATTTTAATTTCAAGAAATTTTATTCAAAAACTTTTAGAATTAAATTAATGTTTTATAAGCACAGCTTATTTTTAATAGACCAATAAAATCAAAACTCATATAATATCAAATGGAATAAATAACCCAACAAATATAAATTGTCAAATAACATTAATGAATAAATATTTGAAGGAGACAAAATTTTGTTTCTGGTCTTACAATTATGAAAACTAATTTCTTTTCAAAAATACAAAACATAATTTTTAAGAACTTCTCAAAAAATAATTTATTTAAAATATTTGAATAAGTTACTTCAAAAATCTCTCAAAACAAATATAACTTCCCCAAAAAACAATTAGAATTCCGATAAGGTCTTAATTAAATTAATTAATTTAAATGTGAATTACTTGACATTTAAAAAATTAAATCAATTAAGAATAAATAACTCACCTCTAAGACCTCATGGTATCCTCGTTTGAACACACTATCTTTAATTTAAAATCCAAGATATTCTATGTTCGTCACAAAAATCAAACAAAGCTTGTAAGGTTTTATTATAGTCTTTAGTTAAACCACATGATATTTAAATAAAGAGATTTTTTTAAACCTGATATAATTGTTTAATAAATTATATAATAAGAAGAGGTTTTTTTACTTGATAGAAGGATCATTACCAAATTTGAATATCAAAATTTATGTTATATTATGTTTTTAATTTTTGAAAATGAATTAGTTTTTATAATTGTAAGATCAGAAACAAAATTTTGTCTCCTTTAAATATCTATTTGTTAATTTTAATTGACAATTTATATTTGTTGGGTTACTTATTCCATTTGATATTATATAATGAGTTATGATTTTATTTATGATTTAAATATAAGCTGTGCTTATAAGACATTTATTTAATTCTAAAATTTTTTGAAATGAAAATTATAGGAGACTAACAGATTAAATCTGTTTTGATATTCAAATTTTGTAATAATCCTTCTATCGAGTAAAAAAACTTCTCATTATTTAATTTTATATATATAATAATATATAATTATATCAGGTTCAAAAAATCTCATTATATAAATATCATGTGGTTTGACTATAATAACCATAATATAACCTTGCAAGCTTTGTGATTTTTGTGACGAATATAGAATATCTTGGATTTTAAAGTTAGTGTGTTCAAACGAGGATACCATGAGTTCTTGGAGGTGAGTTGTTAATTGATCTTATTTTTTAAATGAGAAGACCGATGAAGACCTTATCGGAATTCTAATTGTTTTTTGAGGATGTGATATATGTTTTGTTAGATTTTTGAAGTAACTTATTTAAATATATTAAATATTTCAAATTAATCATTTTTTGATAAGTTCTTAAAATTATGTTTTTATTTTTTAAACGCAATTAGTTTTCATAATTGTAAGAACAGAAACAAAATTTTGTCACTTTCAAATATTTATTTATTTATTTTATGATTGTTTCGGTCTTTACTTGATGGAAATTCATCTTGAAATTATGAATAAAAACAATATTAAACAATATTAATTTATTAATTTTAATTGACAATTTATATTTGTTGGGTTATTTATTCCATTTGATATTATATAATGAGTTTTGATCATATACGTCTATTAAACATAAGCGGTGCTCATTGTAGAAAATAATTCAATTCTAAAAAAGTTTCTGAATAAAATATTTTGAAATTAAAATTATAGGAGACTAACAGATTAAATCTGTTTTGATATTCAAAATTTTTAAAATAAATAGTTTCTCCAAATCTTTCCAGTACTTCTTGGTTTACCTCCAAAACCTTCATACATCACATGCAAATCGTAAAACTGTTGAGTAAATAAAAAAAAATCAGGTTCCTTATTTCACCTTGAATTTTGGACCATTTTTCAGCTTAACACGTAAGATTACTATCAATGCCACCACCAGACGTCCACAATACTTTGTTCTAATAGTCACCACCAATCCAAAGAATGAAGAATTCAATAAAGAAATATTGACAGTCCATAAACCGCGAAATAAGCTCTTGTTAGAATAGAAATCTCTGAGAAAAGCATTATCTAATACGCGGCGCCAATCATAAAACGGTTAAAGTTTAATATTCTATTTATAAGGAGCATTATATACTCACCAGGATATTGCCATAAAGTGGGCGCGGAAAGGGAGGAGCTTTGGGCGCCTCCTATTGGCCAGCTTGCTAATGCTGTGTTCCGATCGTCGGAGCATTGTAATAGAGCACCGCCTGCTGCCCCTCCTGCTGTCATACTTGCAGCCATGTCAGCTTGCGTCGATTCTGTGGTATAAGTGAAGTAAGTTTTGACATATTAGATTTATGAGCGGTGGTAGATATCCGCTTACAAAAATGTTGGGATGTTAATGGGCTCCCATAGCGTAGCAGAGGTCTTTTCTAGTGGTAGAAAGATAACGTTTATTGTTTTATTAAAATTGTAACAGAATGTTATTCCCTATTATGAAACTTTGTATTTTATTGCAAATGATAGTTCTGGCAAATCACAAAGTGAATTTATTTACATTAGAAGGAAATAAGAATCAGTGGCTCAATTTTCATAAGAAGTAATGTTGATGTGTTTGTTTCAGGTTTTATTATTCTCTTTTCGACTCTGAAAAGCAAATATTGGTGTTCAAACAAGATATGCTGTAATACGTGAAAGTGGAATTCATCATTCACTCTAGGTACTTCAGTAAATTCAGTCCTAATTCCTGTTGAAATCTATGAATTCTTTAATACTATCTACTAAAAACAAATTACGACTTTATTCTGAAGAATTTATCTTTTATGTACAGCATGTTTATTCAATGTTTGGTACGGCCTGAATTTCGATTTTCCTTATAAGTGATATTTTTAGAATGGTAGAAATATGACTAGTTATAGTCTTCATTCACAATTCATTTTTGCATAATACAAACTTCAACAGCAATTAGGTATTATCGAAAAACATTATAAAAATTATAATTCTTTTGTTTAAGTTTATCGTCATGTTTATTATAAAATACATAATCATCATTATGTGCCAGTTATTCGTTGGAATATTTATCTTATACAATAGCACCAAAAAAACGAAACGAGAGGAAGTTAACACTACAAAATTTTTACTAACGTGTCTTCCAACAAGAGGTTTAGTATTGAATTTTGCGCCATTTTTTTGAAGTGTCAAAATAAAACCTACAAGCATATTGCGTCCGACAAGAAATTCGGAGATTATGAAGAATGAATTGATATTCGCTCGTACAGCCAACTGAAATAGTGAAAATTAACTATGAAAATAGTAAAAATTTCACTGATATAATAAGTTTGCGCTGATTATTGTCATCATTGAACACCTTCTCGGCTTTCTATAGCGAAATTAATCAATGATATAATTAATTAAATAGATATAGTGATACCATGTATAAAATATTCTGCAAAGACTGTCAATCAACATACATTCTGTCAAGAAAGTACCGGGAATTATCGATTTAAATCTGGCGGGGCAATGAGCAGGTAAAAATTTTTTTTCCTAGGTTGGTACCACTGTCCTTAATTACTATGCCAAGCTTGAGCGGGATCTGTCAACTAGTGTGTTTGCAACAGCTGATTAAGTCAGTCGATATCAGAGTGCGTGCCGATTTTTACTATGGGTGATTACGTTGAGCAAAGAATTTGTTTAAAGATTTGTGTTGCAAATGAATTTTCGTGAGCCGATGCATTGAAAATGTTGCAAAAGGCCTTTTGTGATAATGCTCTATCGAAAACTCGTGCATATCAGTGGTACAGAGCCTTCAAGGACGGTCGTGAGGTGGTCGAAGACTTGCCTCGTTCCGGACGCCCATCGACGGCTTCTATCGAAGATAACGTCGATAAAATTAAGGAAAGGGTGCTGGAAAACCGTCGTACCAGATTGAGAGAGATAGCACATGATCTTTAGATATCCCACGAGTCCGCACGTACGATTTTGATTGATATTTTGGGCATGAGAAAGGTGGCCGCACGACTCGTACCGAAAGACCTGAATTTTCTTCAAAAACGTAATCGCGAACAGGTTGCTTCAGACATGCTGGATCGCTGTAATTCCGATTCTACATTCATGGAACGCATTATAACTGGTGATGAGACCTGGGTCTACGAGTACGATATGCAAACAAGCCAGCAATCACCGGAATGGGTGGCAAAAAATGAGCCGAAACCGAAAAAACCACGCCAAAGCCGCTCGAAAATGAAGGTGATGCTCATTGTTTTCTTCGATATCCGTGGCGTGGTGCACTACGAATTCGTTCCAGAGGGTCAGACGGTAAACAAGGAGTATTACCTAGGCGTTATGAAACGTTTGCGTGAGCGTATCCGTAAGAAGCGGCCAAATTTGTGGGCGAACAACTCATGGATTTTGCATGACGATAACGCGCCTTCTCACCGAGCTACGATTGTGACTGACTTTCTCGCCAAAAACTCAACAAACGTGCTTCAGCAACCACCGTATTCGCCGGATTTGGCTCCCTACGACTTTTTCCTCTTCCCAAAACTAAAATTGACCCTTCGTGGCACCCGTTTTGAGTCGATTGAAGCCATAAAACAAAATTCGGCGCGAGCGCTAAAGTCCATCCCGGAAAGCGCCTACAAAAAATGTTTCGATAATTGGAAGTGCCGTTGGCATAGATGTATTGGAGCAAATGGAGCCTATTTTGAAGGCGAGTCAATAAATTTTGACGATTAAATGTAAAAATGTTGTTTAATTGAAAATTCCCGGTACTTTCTTGACAGAGTAGTACATTCGTCAAACTGGTCGGTATCTAAAGGACAGGATCTCTGAACACAAAAGAGACACCTTGAATATCCTTAATCCACTAAAAAACAAAAAAATAAAATGTCACCGTTTCAGCAGAACATGTGAAAAGCACCTTTCATTCCTTCAAGTTCGATCCTGGATCTGTCAAAACTTTAGGCAAACAAAAAAACTTAAAAAAACGTTTAATGCATGAGATGATATCTATCGAGCAAGACCCAAACTCGATTAATAAGAGAACCGACATTGAAAGTAGAAAATATAGGACACAAATAAAAAGAAATATAAAAAAATGAAAAAAATTTCCAAACAATATTTAAACCCATTATTCTCCAACTCCATCGTGCCATCGTTATACACGCTTCCTCCGAAAGCCGCAGATTATTCCACCTCAGTCTTTCGGCAGTCTCCCAGTAGTTGTCATTTCCAAATTATTACATTTTCCATACGACCAAAACCAGAGAGATAGAAATGTAAGTTGAAGAAGTCTATTTGATCCATCAACAAAAACAGAAAATTTTCCTCACTTATATTATAAAAAAATTTTATATTTGTTTGTAATATCGTAACTTCAGGCAACTCAAAAAAAAAGGATTTTGTAGCTGTAGTTCATGTTTCTTAAAAAGTTGGTGTTAGTATAACCCTGGACCTTGAACCTGTTGAAGAATTATTGAATTTAATCAATGAATTTGAAAGTATCGGACAAGCTAGTGATGTTAAGACTTAAATATCGTTCTTATAGTTGAGAGTGTAGATAAAATCCAGGTTTGTTCATTTCAAGATGTTTACACGATCAAGGTCCTGTTTGCACCGTTTTCAGCATCATGTTCTTGGCTTAAAGGCTTACAAAATCCAGCTAACGCAAGAATTACATTAGTCCACGAAGAATGTCGTAAATTCGCCGATTGAATGTTCGGATTGCACGAACAAGATATATCCGTGGGTACCATCCACACATGCATTCCTTCATGAACCCCTGAAAGGTCAGTGCAAGACGGGTACCGAGAATGCTCACCGCACCTCAGCAGCAAGTGCGAGTCGAGTGCTGTTAGGAGTTTTTAGAGCTCTGTGGAGAAGACCCATCGACTATTTTCAATCGGCTGAGACGTGGGTTCATCACTATGACCCTGAGACTAAACAAGAGTCCATGCAGTGGATTGAAAAGGGTGCACAGTCCCCAAACAAGTTTTAAGTCACCCCAACCGCTGGAAAAATAATGGCTACGGTATTTTGGGATCCTAAAGGTATTTTACTGATAGAATACACTAAAAAGGCAAAATCAGCAGCATCATACGCAACCACTTTGCGTAATTTAAGAGAAGCAATTAAAAGAAAAAGGCAAAGAAAACTCACAGCGCGGCTGCTTTACGACCAAGCACGGGTTCAGAAGGCTGCTGTGCGGGAATGTGGCTTCGAAGAAATTACTCATCCTTCATACTGTCCCCCAGTGAGTACTACCTATTACCAAATGCGAAAACGTATCTTCGTGGAAAGCGATTTTCCCACGATGAAGAACTGAAGATAGCAATTAATACCAATCTTGAGGAGAAGCCGGAAGAATATTTTTAAAAGGTCTAGAGAAGCTTATTTCTCGATCTAATAAATGTAAAAAGTTCTAGGAGACTACATTGAACAAAAATTTTTCCAAAATTTTCTCTCGTCTATAAATCATTCATATTTGATACAGTTGGAATTGTTAATTGATTTGAAATAAATCAGATGTGGGTTTTAAACGTTGAATGTGCGTACTGTAGACATGTGACTGATATTCTTCACTAGGGTCTTCACATGGGAACTAAGAGTTTCTAGATATTTAGAAATTGTTTCGTTCACTTAATAAAGATATTACACTATTAACTTGTCGGTATCTTATTATTGCAATGCGCAAATATTGAATAGACAAAATTATTTAACCTTTATTCACAGTAATAGAAGTTTAAGTGAGTCTAATATAATAAAAACGAAACTTACATTTAACTTACACGTGGCCTTTCAGCGAGGGCGACGGAAGCTGATAAAATGATTAGATATGGATGAAGACAGAGCTAGACTTGCCTCGCTGGTAAGGCTGGTCTCGATACATCGAAAAACTGATAATATTCTTTAGAGTAATGGGCCCTTCCTGAATGATGGTCTCAACACAATATTCTGCTACAAACCAGCTAAATTGGGAATGCGTATTGACGCCAATATAAGCGTTAACACCAGCTGTAGAAGTATGAAACCTGAATTTTTTCACGAAAAGTACACGTCTGCTGTTTGAAAATGATAAAAAAATACTTTATTCAGAACAATCTCTGTTGTAATTTATAAATATCTCTCCCGCAGTTTATGAATGCCACAAAAAAACAGTTCATCTCTTGTAGCGAGCCTGTTATCGAGACATTTTCATACGGATTGAAGCATTGTTCAGCGAAAACGTGTGCCTGTTATGCGAATAGATGATAATCGGAAGTAGCCAAGTCTGGAGAATAAGTCGCATGCGCTAGTATTTCCAAACTGAAGTCCTCGATTGTTTCCCTGACCCGTTTTGTTGTGTGTGATGGGGTGTTATCATGGAGCAAAATAACTTTGTGCTAAGTTCTTCCATATTCAGGTTATTTTTCAGGTAATGTTCAATTTACATCATTTTCTGTTGGTAGCGATTAGATTTAACCAGGTTTTTGAAGGTCATATTAGATTGCACCCTTTCTGATCCTTCCAAACAGAGCATTGTTTTCTTTCCAAATATTTTGTCTTGCAGTGGATATCGATGGTTCGCTTGGATTCACTCATGATTTACGACGCTTAGGAATCTCAAAATAAATCCATTTTTCATCACCTGTCACGATTCGATGGAGAAATGACTTGCTTTTATGTCTGTCGAGCAGCATTTCCCAAGTGTTTTTCGTTTTTAATTTTTTTTTATGGTAAACAATAATATTCTTTTTCCAGGTGATTCCTAATTCCCTATATGCACTCTGAAATTCATTGAGTACCTCTAACAACAATACCACACATACTGTCTAGTTCAATCTCATTACCATCAATCATAACTGAACTTTGTCATTATTTTTGATTTATTGCTATCTTATTTATAATTTTCCTTCGAGAGAGTGAAATCGGATTAGGTAAATAACTGATTTGTCCTTGGCTTCATAATTATCTTCGGTATATTTGTTGCCAATCCAGC
Organism: Megalocaria dilatata; assembly: GCA_034642435.1. NCBI lineage: Eukaryota > Metazoa > Arthropoda > Insecta > Coleoptera > Coccinellidae > Megalocaria > Megalocaria dilatata. Next base: position 39,467,113 of record CM067859.1, on the reverse strand, counting down.
AGTTTTCAGCAACTAGGTGTTGATTTATCGATTTAAGTTTCATAAATGATTACATATCATAAATACATTACGCAATAACAGGTTTGATTGAACGTCTTAACAGGAGATGAAGAGAAAACCTCTATTATGAATTCAATAAGTTTTATTCGAAAAAAGAATCTGAACAACAATTTTTGCTATATATATGGACCCAATCCTCGAACTCGAGTTTAGATAATCATCTTGCCTATTCTATTAGGAGTACAACTAAGTTTCCGCCGTTTTATTGTAGATGGCGCGGCACGGAGTCTCGGTTAGCTTTCGCAGATGATAACCGGCTTAAAAAATAGTTTGGACATTCAAGAACAACATAACCTATAAATATCATTGATTTTATATTGGTAAAATATAATTTTTATAAGTTGAAAATGTCAAAATTTGAGCCAAGTAAGTGTCATTTGCGGGAAATATTAGTTTACTTCTTTAATTTAAAGAAATCTGCTGATGAGGTGCATCAATTGCTCGTAGAGGCATATGGTGAGGGTGCTTTGAGTAAGAGACCGTGTCGAGAGTGGTTTCAAAAGTTTAAAAACGGTGATTTCGACGTAGAAGACAAAGATCGCAGTGGAAGGCCAAAAATTTACGAGGATGCAGAATTGGAGGAATTATTGGAGGAAGATTCATCTCAAACACAAAAAGAACTTGCTCTAACATTAGAAGTCACTCAGCAAGCAGTCTCACATCGTTTAAAATCATTAGGAATGATTCATAAACAAGGAAATTGGGTTCCGTACGAATTGAAGCCGACCACATGTTGCGGCTTCCGTGAAAAAGTACTTGGAAACACTTGATTGGGAAGTGTTACCCCACCCGCCGTATTCACCAGACATTGCACCGTCCGATTATCACCTGTTCCGGTCCATGGCACATGCTCTGACGGCGCAGCGGTTCACATCTTATGAGGATACCAAAAATTGGGTTGATTCGTGGATAGCCTCAAAAGACAAGGAGTTCTTCAGACCTGGGATTCGAATGCTGCCTGAGAGATGGGAAAAAGTGGTTGCAAGTGATGGGCAATATTTTAAATAAATTTATATTACCGTTCTTCTATAATAAATATTTAATTTGTGTTAAAAAACGGCGGAAACTTATTTGTACTCCTAATATGATAATGGAAAATAGGTAATGACTTTAGATGACTGCTTCCTACAGGATATGTTGAAACAAATGCTTGCAGAACTTATTATTTCATACTCATACTCATACTCATTCTCACTCGTATAGCAGCTCTTTGCCCATATATTCGTATTTCACGATTTTCAAACCAAAAAATAGTTTCAAAATAATCTACTGAAGAAAAACTTTGTAAATATAAAATTTTTAATGGATGTTCGAATATTGTAATAAAATTTTCTGTGTTAAGCCTCCTATAATTTTAATTTAAAAAAATCTTATTCAAAAACTTTTAGAATTAAACTAATGTCTTATAAGCAGCGCTTATATTTAATAGGCATATAAAATCAAAACTCACTATACAATATCAGATGGAATAAAAAAAAAACAAATATAAATTGTCAATTAAAATTAATAAACAAATATTTGAAAGAGACAAAACATTGTTTCTGATCTTATATTAATGAAAACTAAATCTTTTTCAAAAATACAAAACATAATTTTAAGAACTTCTCCAAAACTTATTTATTTGAAATATTTAATATATTTAAATATTTGAATAAGTTACTTCAAAAACCTCTCAAAACATGTAGCACGTCCTCAAAAAACAATTTTAATTCAGATAAGGTATTCTTCAGTCCAACTTCACATTTAAAAAATAAAATCCATTAATAATAAGGGGTAAGTTATTTATTGTTAATCAATTTTATTTTTTAAATGTGAAGTTGGGCTGAAGAAGCCCTCAACTGAATTTTAATTGTTTTTTGAGGATGTGCTACATGTTTTGAGAGATTTTTTTGTATGAGGCGTTATATTTTCTCCTAAATTTGTGCTACAAGAAATAATATATTGTTTTTGTTTAAGAATCCTACAATCTATTTCTCAGGTTTCGGTTCTTTATCTATGTGCAGATGAAATTTCCAAACATTCTGATAGGTCTATATTTTATGGCCTGCATTTAAAATTTGTTTTTGATCAAACAAAGTAGGTAAATATTATTAAGTATATTTATATGTTAAATTTTATTGAATTCAACGCATTAACTAATGAATAATACAAATTATCCCTGTTAATGATATTTTAATGATTAATGAGCTTTATACAAGTTGTTATTCACCGAGATTTACAGTTGATTTTGCATTAGTGTATGTATAGCTGTATCTAAAGGATGGTTAAGCTCGTGAAATAATGTTTGGAACAAAATTTGTCCCAATCTTTATGCACGTCAATTTCCAGAATGAATGTTAAATTCGTTGGAACTTTATAAACCGAGATTTTTATTTATTTTTTATTTATTATTATCCTGATACTCCTAGATCTTCTGTGAAGATCCCTCAGAAGCTTTTTCAGCTTGTGCGAGTTAGGAGTTCAGTTGTGTTCTGTGTAGGCTTTGTTACTGCGATCTTGCGCCACTTTAGGTCACAGCACTGTTAATTTTTGACCCAACAGTGAAATGGTGGCAGATACCCGTCCAACTAGAAAATTTCTTTTCTACCTGAATAGGATTCGAACCCTGGACCTCCCGGTCACGAGTCCGATGCTCTCCCGCTGAGCTATCCACACTCATAGATAATCGCGAAACACTGATTTTGTGACCTTTGACCTTGAATCATTCATCACGTAGATATGAGACTTTAGAGAAAACTTTTAGAAGGCCGCACTGAAGGTTTATACGATAATTGACAGATAACGTTAATATAAAAAATTTAAATAATAAATATATAAATTTCAGTTGTTTCCTTAATATGGGGAAAAATATGAAAACTTTTCAAACGTGAATAACTGCGAAAATAATGAACCGATTTTGAGCCTTAACGAACATAAGCGCAGCATTCAAACCTCAAACCTTTCGTGAAAGTTCCAAGGCTCTAGCACTTCCGTTCGAAAGTTTGCGTGTTTACGGACGTGCTAGTCAGACAGAATTACTTTTGACCGCGGATTCTTCATTATTCTGTACAACCTAATCGTTTAAGACTATTTTTGGCTCAAAATTCGATAATTATAGACACGAAACGATTCCACGCAGTTCCTGTAGAATTAGCGCGCAAAAAAATTTGATAACCCGTTCAAGCATGCTTTTTAAAAGTTCAATTCCTGGTACTTTCGTGAAATGATGTATATCATATTATCAAACTACCAATTAATTCATTGGCTTTGGTACTAATCTTGATGTAACACCTACTTGAACTTTTTCTATTCGCAAGTGCCGTTTTCAACCGGTACTTCTATCAAGCTACAAATAGATCTCTGAAAGAGCGTTGTTTCTTTCTGTTATGTTTTGTCGGAAACCAGAACACGCCTTCTTATAACGCTCAGAGTCAAACACTCGCTCATATTCAAGCATAATAACAGTGGTGCAGGATCAGATTGGCGTGTGAAAGAGTTAACTGCATTGTTGTCATTTCCGTCTGATCTCAGATCTGCACTGAAAGTTCCAGCAAGCGATGAAGGAAAAATAATTACGGTAATTTGAGGTACCATTCACCCACGCTCATTGTTTTCGGCGATTTTTTCCCTGTTAGAACGGAGGTTTGCGATATTTTCAATTCTTCCGGTTACTGGTGAACGCAACAGATTTTTTATATGCTTGGTTGCGAAGATCATTTCCGCACAGAGCAAGAGAAAATAAATTAAAAACTATGGAAAATAAACTTTCACTAAATTAAAACACATATTCGTTCCTTCAGGGGAGTTAAGTGTAAACAATCAACAGTCAACAGACTAAACTGCACTTCTCTGGAAGATTAGACAATATTTGTAAATAAATTGTACAAAACGCGATAAATATATTAAATAAATAAATAAAACCATTATACCATGTTTTCATTTACTCTGGCCGATTTTAACCTTGCTGATATACTAAGGACTCAAACTAAACATCCAATAACATGAATGTAGACAATATATTTATTATCTGTATATCACTTACCTATCTATCCAGTTAAGTTCAAAAAACATGTTCCGTAAACCAACATAATTACTTCTCTCCACTATGGCAATATTTAATAACACTTCTTTTCTTGTAGCAATGTGCGAGAATATCTTCTTTCGATTTATGATATTTATAAAATTCCCCTATAAACTTTTCTATGTCCTTTGGTTTTCCTCTCTCCCAAATAAAATTAAAATTAACATAAAGAACCATGTAGCAACTACGACAGCACCTCATTTCAATGTTATTGATGTTATCAATATCCTCCTACAACATTTTTTAAGTACTTCCGTTCCCCCTCTCCTAAGTGAAGTCATATCTAACATACAAAACCATGTACCAAGTGCGACAAATCCTCATTTTGATTTTGTTGATATTCATAAAATTTTATAAAATTTGTGAGTCCTTTCGTCCCCCCTCTCCTATATAAAATCATAAATAACATATAAAAATGTGTACCAATGTGCTACAACGCCTCCTTTCCATTTTGTTTCTATTTATGAAATTATATCATTTTTTTTAGTCCTTTCGGTCTCCCTCATCTAAATAAAGTAATAACTAACATATAAAAATATACATTCTGTCAAGAAAGTACCGGGAATTATCGATTTAAATCTGGCGGGGCAATGAGGCAGGTAAAAATTTTTTGGTACCACTGCCCTTAATTACTATGCCAAGCTTGAGCGGGATCTGTCAACTAGTGTGTTTGCAACAGCTGATTAAGTCAGTCGATGTCAGAGTGCGTGTCGATTTTTACTATGGGTGATAACGTTGAGAAAGAATTTGTTTAAAGTTTTGTGTTGCAAATGAATTTTCGTGTGCCGATGCATTGAAAATGTTGCAAAAGGCCTTTGGTGATAATGCTCTATCGAAAACTCGTGCATATCAGTGGTACAGAGCCTTCAAGGACGGTCGTGAAGTGGTCGCTCATCGACGGCTTCGATCGAAGATAACGTCGATAAAATTAAGGAAAGGGTGCTGGAAAACCGTCGTACCAGCTTGAGAGAGATAGCACATGATCTTAAGATATCCCACGAGTCCGCACGTACGATTTTGATTGATATTTTGGGCATGAGAAAGGTGGCCGCACGACTCGTACCGAAAGACCTGAATTTTCTTCAAAAACGTCATCGCGAACAGGTTTCTTCAGACATGCTGGATCGCTGTAATTCCGATTCTACATTCATGGAACGCATTATAACTGGTGATGAGACCTGGGTCTACGAGTACGATATGCAAACAAGCCAGCAATCATCGGAATGGGTGGCAAAAAATGAGCCGAAACCGAAAAAACCACGCCACAGCCGCTCGAAAATGAAGGTGATGCTCATTGTTTTCTTCGATATCCGTGGCGTGGTGCACTACGAATTCATTCCAGAGGGTCAGACGGTAAACAAGGAGTATTACCTAGGCGTTATGAAACGTTTGCGTGAGCGTATCCGTAAGAAGCCGCCAAATTTGTGGGCGAACAACTCATGGATTTTGCATGACGATAACGCGCCTTCTCACCGAGCTACGATTGTGACTGACTTTCTCGCCAAAAACTCAACAAACGTGCTTCAGCAACCACCGTATTCGCCGGATTTGGCTCCCTGCGACTTTTTCCTCTTCCCAAAACTAAAATTGCCCCTTCGTGGCACCCGTTTTGAGTCGATTGAAGCCATAAAACAAAATTCGGCGCGAGAGCTAAAGTCCATCCCGGAAAGCGCCTATAAAAAATGTTTCGATAATTGGAAGTGCCGTTGGCATAGATGTATTGGAGCAAATGGAGCCTATTTTGAAGGCGACCCAATAAATGTTGACGATTAAATGTAACAATGTTGTTTTAATTGAAAATTCCCGGTACTTTCTTGACAGAGTAGTATAACAATGAGCTACAGTACCTCTTTCTGATTTTGTTGATGTCTATAAAATTATTCTATAACAGTTTTTAGGTCCTTTCGTTCTTCCTTCCCTAAGTGAAGTCATATCTAACATACAAAACCATGTACCAAGTGCGATAAAGCCTTCTTTCGATTTTGTTGATATTCATAAAATTTTTAAGTCCTTTCATTCCCCCTGTCCGATATAAAATTATAAATAACATATAAAAGTATGTACCAATGTGTGAAAACGACTCTTTTCGATTTTGTTTCTAATTATAAAATTCTATACATTTTTTTAAAGTCCTTTCAGTTCCCCCTCACCTAAATAAAGTCATAACTAACATATAATAATATATACCAATGTGCTACAGCCCCTCTTTCTGATTTTGTCGATATCTATAAAATTATTCTATAACTTCTTTTGAGTCCTTTCGTTCCCCCTCTCCAAAGTGAAGTCATATCTAACATATAAAACCATGTACCAAGTGCGACGAATATTCCATTCGATTTTGTTGATATTCATAAAATTTTATAAAATTTTTAAGTCCTTTCATCTCCCCTGTCCTATATAAAATTATAAATAACATATAAAAGTATGTACCAATGTGCGAAAACGCCTCTTTTCGATTTTGTTTCTATTTATAAAATTCTATACATTTTTTGAAGTCCTTTCAGTTCCCCCTCACCTAAATAAAGTCATAACTAACATATAATAATATATACCAATGTGCTACAGCCCCTCTTTCTGATTTTGTCGATATCTATAAAATTATTCTATAACATTTTTTGAGTCCTTTCGTTCCCTCACTCCCAAGTGAAGTCATATCTAACATATAAAACCATGTACCAAGTGCGACAAAGCCTCCTTTCGATTTTGTTGATATTCATAAAATTTTTGAATCCTTTCACCGTCCCTGTCCTATATAAAATTTTAAAAAACATATTATATAAAAATATGAACCAATGTACGAAAACACCTCCTTTCGATTTTGACCGACAGCGCCTCTTCCCGATTCTGTTGATATCTATAAAATTCCTCCATGACATTTTAATTTTATCCCTATTCTAAGTATAGTCATACCTAACTTATAAAACCATGTACCAAGTGTGACAACTCCTCCTTTCAATTTTGTTGATATTTATAAAATTCTATAATTTTTTTAAGTCCTTTCGTTTAGTCAGTTAGTTGTTAGTCAAATTTGTCGCATGTGTCTTCTAACAGAATTATCGTGAATACTATAAACGTGCATCTCATAGAAATCGACATTGTCATAACTTTAGCTTGGTGTCATATACAGTGATACTAAAATAAAATTGTTGTTGTTATAAGTGTCCGAGTTTTACTGCATTTCCCCATAGTCGTTGTGGTTTATCATTATTAGATGAACGAAGTTGGAAACAATTATATAAAGAGTGTTCTTTGAGTTGAATCACCGCTATACTAAATTAAATACAGTCCACAAAATCTATCGGAATTACTTATTACGATTTATTAATTTACAATTGTTAATTAAAATTTAAAAATACGTCGGTAAACCAACCATAGTACGGTATAGATTTTCCAGAAATTTGAATCGCATATGATGACACCAGAAATTACTATAATTTATCTGAATTCAAATTGAAATATATACTGTCAGAAATGATTTTTTTCTGTTTTGGGTTCGCTAGGAATTCTTCAAACTCTTAAATCAAAAGATATGAAACTTTCTCAATATGGTCCTCTGAGCCGGATAAGAAATTATGCCACATATTGAAAAAAATTTCTTTTTAGGCTCAATGAAAAAAAAAGGTAAGATCGGTTCAAGTTTCATTCTGCCGAAATCCTATAGGGATTTGAATCCGCACAATCTTGAGTGAAGCACACAAAAAGGACTAAAAATTAAAAACCACATGCTACAGCGATGGGAGCCTTATTAATCGCACGCGCGGTGCTCTCCGCACCTTCAAATCCGTAGAATGATATTTTACTCACCGATTTCTGACAGCCTCGCAATTTCCTTAATCTGTCCCGCGGCGTTCACGGTGGTGAGGAGGCCCGCCGGGGGCAGGGAGGGGGAGTTGATCAGCTCGGGCTGCTGGATCCTCTGCCTGGCTACAGCTATCCCTATCGGGATGTTACCTGCGACCCATAAAAAATATTATACTTCATTTTAGGCGACGACGACAGCGGATTTGAGGATGAGTTATTTGGGGTATCGATTATTTTCAAGAATGATTGATTTCAGAGAGGGATGAAGGATCGTTAGGATTGTTATTGATGGAATTACTATCCGTTCAGGGGGGAAAATAGGTAATGTCTTTCTCAATAAAGGTGACATTGTTTTGGAATTGAAAGAACTATAAAAAAATATTTCAATGCAATGATTCATAAAAGGCCACTGGACTTGTGGAAAACTTTCCGCCATTTAGACATTTATGTTGGCATGTTCCCTTAGTGATAATTAGCATTTCGTTCTTTTTCTCATAAAAAATCTCCTTTACAAAGAACTTTTGGCAATGCAACAATTAACGAAAGATAATTTCGGCAGTAGTTTGCATGTTTCAAATCAGGTAATACCATCTTGAGAACATTACAGAAAGAGGTTGAGCATCGGATTTCGAAGAACCAAATCCTACTAACAGCCGTGAAGAGGACGAAAGCCTGGCAACCATGGATGGAGGAAAACTTCAACGTCCACCTTCACAAAGCTGATCATATATTTCCTAATAGTGGTTGCACTTAAACAAGGACAAAAGAAAGAATGTAAGCATATCGACAGAATACTGTAAATAGGCTATTTGGTGCACCATATTGAGGACCATGAAGAGAATCATCCACTAGAAAACAATCGCAAGTGGAATTTATTAGTGGAGTTGAACGCTTTAAGTGACCTTCCTATCCGCTAGGTCTATGATCAATCTTACTTCTATTGGCTATCCACAGTCAGGTGCTTCTTATTTCTACGCCGAAGGGGCATCTTATTTCCACCCTCCAATCAGCTCTCCAGGCCTGGACCCGGCGTGAACTCCCCAGTTGATTCGGTTTCAAGCACGGTCGAGACCCCTAAACCTCCGAGCGCAGTCTTGGACTACTCAGGCTTAAGAACTAAGACATTGATTGGAAAAATACCCTTTTAGCCTAGCATACAGACTTTGAACCACTACCCCCGCGAGTCCAACATCATTTGAGCGGCCAAGAGTATGAATAATCCTGTGGGCATCTACCCCTAGTCTTCTTTCCAAAAGGAGTCAGAGGGCCATCGGGCGCCAAGAGGAGTTCTACTCGGTGCCAAAAACCATGTACTCGAGGATTCTAACACGTCAACGAATCCTTCTTTTTAAGCTAGCACATATTTCGGATGTATTCGCCCTTATGGACTGAGTACTTGCAATGGGTAGAACTAGGCCAGTTTTATGGGTTTGGGCCCTGGCGATGTCAACATTAGTGGATTGCAGACAAAAATGGAATACGGCTATTCAACATCAACAGCGACGTCTACCTTACTCATTTCGACTGTCTGCCCACGAACTTCCCCCCTGTCTCTGTACCTTGTCGTGGTGAGGGAGCTTGTCATAACGAGTGTCCTAGTTTCATTTATGAGATGGAGGATATGGTTATGATGCCTAAAGCAGATGACTCGCAATCCTAATTTCCTTTCTTTGTTTCTTTCTTGCATAATACCTTTCCATCATGTTGTCCCAATCCTACCTTTTCCTGCCGCAGGACTTGGAATCGTACGGGGAAGCTGGCTCTGATTGACAACCAGAATCTGCGACCCTGCGATCGATTAGAGTTCTGTTTTCCTTTCATTGGCGAAGGCGATCCCCGCTAGTCCTTAGCGTGGGTTTCCAACCTTCGTCCTCTTAGCCCGCTGAAGGATCTTAAATGGTTGTTGAATGACAAAGGGAGAACAAGCTGGGGGGTTTGGGAGATTCGCTCTGCTCGCCCCCAAATTTGGCTCCATTTTTAGTTCCTGAAGTTCCTGCTGCGGAGTACTGATTGGTCCGTTGGAGGACAAAGGGAGACTACGACGTTTTGAACAAGTTTGGGACCTTGGGATATTCGCTGCGCTCTCCCCTAACTCCGGCCCCATTCGTGGATCCTTAAGCTTATCGTTTTCCGCTGCGGGTTCGGAAGTGGTCCGCTGGAGGGAAAGGGAGACTACGACGTTTCGACAAGGTTTGAGGGTCCTTTAAGATACGCACTGCTCTCCCCCAAACTCTGGCGCCCTTTTGAGCCTAAGGCCCAATCCTATGATGCTTTGGAGCCTCGCTTTTGGCGGCGAACAACAACAGCGATCCTGTGGTGCGGGGGGTCCATGCTGACAAGCTGTTATTTGTGTTGATTCGTTGCTTCAGTCTTTCATAATCCATAGACACTTTGCTCAAATGATTGAGTGGTGGGATCGCAACGGCGATCCTCTTTGGTGTGGGAGAGATGACTTGTGGGGGTCCCCTCACCTAGTTGTGCTGGCGCGAAGTGCTCAATAATCCTTTCTCCAAAACTCCTTTATTTCTCTTTCAGCTTTTCGGGGGTCTGCTGGGGTGTCAAAACTTGAGCAGAAACCCGGGACAATAATGATGACAATGGTACATAAATGTTATTAGAGAGCGCTGCTCATATTTTAACTTGTACAATTCTGAGTATGTCTGCCCACGAAAAGATAGCGGAAAAAGAATTTACCACCAAGGTAACGCAGTCCATATGTTAAGCGCCCTCAAATCCAGGACCATTAAGAAATGAAATCTGCTACCACATTCGTCCAATTTACTGATCAATCCCACAGACTACCCCGTCAGCCGCTCGCTGAAGAATTGGCAACGAATTAAATTTAAGATGACTTGGATGATTTCGTGACCGATATTTTTAAGCACATATTGACTTTCAGAGCAGCCTGTGGAATCGACTGTTTACCTAGCAAATGAAATGGAGATTGGAAAAACGCTCCAGAAACAATTGAACTCGTTTCTATTTAATTCTTGTGTTACTTTTTTCATGCGATAAAATTTAAAAAACGGCGGATAATTATGCATCTTTAAAATAATAAGCCGGATAATTACAGTTTTAAGGGTGAAATTAGGGACACTGTTGCCTCGGAAAGTATTAAGTGTCAACAATCTGTGCGGAAGAGGACATCTTGTGACAGAATGCTACGCAATTGAAAGCCAGCGCCAAGACTGCTCGAGATATGAAATCCTAAAAAAATTAGACATGCCCTTAAAGACGTGTTAAGCTGGAGTTCATTGGAACTGTGGAACTGAATATTGAGATAACCTTCTGTAAGCTCAACTGATCATCAGATGCGCATTTGACCATTATGAGGTATATAAATATACCTCATTTTTAATAAGAATAAAGATGACATGTTTGTTAGTTAGCTATGAACATTCGAATTTTGATGGCGTGAAGCAATATTGTTTTCATTAAGAGTTAAATAATTTTAGTGGAAGTTTTTCTTCTGAAAGTTTCATTGATCCTTGACCAAGAACATGCAGGAGATCAAAAAGTAATGGTAAATGGACTCTTTAATGACCGATCCAATTACCTTTACGCACAGTTCCACATAACACTAAGATTTGCTTTCATTTCATGAGAAGCTCCACATTAAAAGAATTCTATCCAATAATATTTAAATAAGGTTATTCTGATTTTCACAATTTTTATTGTTTACAACAATTGTTTCGCTATCACAGTAGCATCATCAGGCAGGTTTACATTTTGAATAACTAAGCTTGTTTCCGAAATCCGTTGCTATTTATATTACAGTAGGTACAAAAAATTTAATTGAGCACTAAAATCCAGCTTATCTGAATGTATTTAACAGAGGTAGGTTATTTAAATCTAATTGTTCGTTAAGTAATATTCCAATTTTATTGTGTTTATTTATGTCTAGGTATTCTAACAGGTTTAAGGCATAACTTCTACTTTCTATATGTAGAATTTCAAAATTATGGTTGAAAGTATATCTTGTTTCTAACAAATGGTTAGAATATGTGGAATTACTTTTATTATTGAGGAAACTCTTCAAATGTTTACAAATTCTATGTCGGAAAGTTCTGCCCTATCTAAACTTTAGAGCAATCACAGCAGGGCAACTTATAAACCCCTGATTCATCATCTTTATGTGTACAGTCTTTATAATTTTTAAAGCATTCACTCAAGTTTGAATAGGTTGTAAATCATATTTATTTTTGAGGTATGTAGCAATTTTCTCAGAAAAACCTTTAGTGTATTTTAAGGAAATGTATTCAAAATTTTCTTTCATATTAGGATATACCATATTTAAAGCTATTTTATTATTTTTATTCATCAACAATTTGTCCATCAACGTATGATCATAGTCATTATTAACAGCTATTTGCTTAATTATGTTAAGTTCTGAAATATGATTTTCTCCATTCATGGGAATATTAACTAATCTATGAAAAATCATATAATTGAATGCTGATAATTTTTGATTTAAAGGATAGTTTGATTTATTGTGTATAATAGAATCCGTTTAAGTTGGTTTGTGAAATATTGAAAAATCATGTGAATTATTTATTCGAGTAACATTTAAACCAAGAAAATTAATAGAATTATTATGCTCGGTTTCCATAGTGAATTATATTGAAGGATTGCTACATACTTCAAAAATAAATATGATTTAAGAACTTCATTCAAAACCTATTCAAACTTAAGTAAATTCATTAAAAATAATAAAGACTGTACACATAAAGATGATAAATCGGGAGTTTATAAGTTAACCTGCGGTGATTGCCCTAAAGTTTATGTAAGGCAGACTGGAAGAGCTTTCCGACATAGAATTCGTGAACATTTGAAGAGTTTCCTCAATAATAAAAGTAATTACACATATTCTAACCATTTTTTAGAAACGAGACATACTTTCAACCATTATTTTGAAATTCCACATATAGAAAATAACAGTTATGCCTTAAACCTGTTAGAATCCCTAGGTATAAATAAACATTATACTAAACTAACAATTAGATTTAAGTAACTCACCTCTGTAAAATATATTCAGATAAGCTGGAATTTGCAGAGACCCTTTTTTGGGTTTTAGTATTCAATAAAAATTTATTTTACTTACTGTAATATAAATCATTCAATTCAATTCTATCCAAGAACACGATTTCATACGTAACAAAAAGTTCGTTGTGTGCCTATGGAAATCTACGGAGTATTTATTGATCGATTTAATAGGATTTTCATTTTCCCTTTCGAAGTTCGGCAAGTGCACTTTTCTTGAATTTTCTTCGGAAAAGAAACATAAAAATCTATCCAATCTAATTTTATTTTTATTGTACAATTGTAACGTGAATTAGAAATACCATGCAGTATAAATAGTAATATCCATATTGCAATTAAACTTATTGCTGGTATTTGATTTATTAGATCTTTAGGCGTCCTAACTACTGAAATTAAATATATACCAAGAAGGTTTCCATTTGAGTTTAGGAGAACAATATCTGTGCATCTTCCTTTCGGTGAAACTATAGTCCGTCTAAAAAGTATCAGGGAAAAACAAAGCTCAATTGTAAATATTTAGTAGATATTTTTAATTCTTGAATAAAAAAATTATAACAAAATATTCATCTTATTCACTTATACTATCTCCCTTTAACTGTAACCACTTGACTAAACGTCGAGATACACCCGAAACTCCATAACTTTCGGTAATGGTACTCCAGGACTGTAAAACTGACTGAATTAAATCATCTTTATTTCGTTGCGCTGCTCGTTCAACTTCAATCTTCATTAGTCCCCATATATTTTCAATAGGACTAAGATCTGATGAAGCTGCTGGCCATGAAAACGTTGTCACTTGGTGATCTTGCAACCAAGCTTGAGTATAGGCCGAAGGATGGCATCTTGCATTATCCTGCTGAAAACGCCACTCCTCTGGATATAAAGCATGCGCCGTTTTAAGGGGAAAATCGTTCACAATGCAACAATATTTTTCACTATTAATGGTACCATCAACTATAGCAACACGTTGAGATATTGCTCTTCAAACCATTATTTTGGTGAGAAACTTGGAAAATTGAACGTTAACAGGTTGTTTTGATAGGACTTTCAAGTGATTTCCACCAAGTTGTAAACAACTTTAATCAGTTATAAAGACATTATTAAAATTATCTTCTTGAGAACGTTGACAAAATTATATCCTTCGTTCCTTTTGTAAAGGTGTCATTAAAGGATTTTTTTTGGTTTCCTTGATATGTAGCCTTGTCTTTTCCGTAACATACGGACGGTTTCTGGACATACTTTTATATTTCGTTGATTTCCAAATCTGTTAGCCAATTTGTGAAATCCCAGCCGTGGATTGTTTCGTCCTAAAACCAATAAAGCGTTTAAAATGTTACCTTTAATCTTACGCGGTCTTCCTGAAACTGGTCTATGCCTCATATCCATGCCATTTTTATCCTCTTTATTGTCTCATATACAGCACTTTTGCCCAGTTCAGCCCAGCCAATTGCACTAATTTTTTAACGTTTCGAAAACCTTTTCCATACAAATATTCCACTTTCTTTTTTTCTAGTTACGACATTATTTCATAAATTGTATACCTGTGGACAATCAACAAAAGTTGACAAATAGTGTTACCATGCAATTTTGCCACAGCCGACTATCTGCACATCCTATTTTATTTATTACTTTTGTATTAGAATGTTACAAAAAAGAAGTATATTAAAATTATAAAAAAAATAAATTCCCGATACTTTCTAGCTGGACTATATCTTGAAGAGCGTTCTTTAGAGTTATTTGAGCATACACCTCGCCAGGTGAGGGTAAATCATAGAGTTATTGGTAATATCCTATCTATCTCTCCTTTCTTTGTTTTGTGCTGTTATGTCCATAAGAGCCAACATTTGGTTTCAGGTTGTCAACCTACGGCCTGGGAATCTATAATGAAGTTATCCAAGAGGACCAGAGATGGTTTGAATCTGGGATTCCCTGATAATCTTGTAACTCCATATTTCAAATTTACGCAAAACGGTATCATGTGGTTTAATTCTTATTGCTTATTTTCAGTAACAGTTCTATCAGTGAGTTTATTACCTTAATCATTTCACAATAAAGTTCTCATTTGAACGGTTTATTATGATTAGTTCCACATACAACCTGTATATCGCGATGAGATCACGATACTTTCAGAATAGTAAAGAGTGACTCAAGAATCCCATAAAAGAAAGCTAACACCCAAATAGCACTCAACGTAATTCGCATTAACATCGCCAACTACGACACCATAGATCTAATTATTACTCACCGTTTGCGGTCGACGGACTGGCCTCTTTTTCGCTTCCATTCCTCTGCGTGGGCGAAGCGACCTCAACCTTAATCACCGGCGAGATGCTGGTGGTGATCTCAGCCACCTGACACGGGTTTCCGGGTTCCTTCTTGACGTTAATGCCGCCCCACTCAATGGGGTTGGTCCTGGAGCAGCCTGAACTCCCGTTGGAGAACTTTCCCTTGAAACCAGGCGACAGGTCATCCTGACAGAGGCAGGATTTCTGTTTCAAGTTGCAGCATTTCTCGTCGCAACGTCTGTCAGCTATCTGGATCTTCTTGGGGCTTAGGGAGAAGTCCGACGCTTGTTGGATGATGATGTTCGAATTGATCCCCTTGGTGAGGAGTTCGAGCTGAGCTACTGGTATGGGGGAATAGGGAGAACCTGGTGGTGGTGTGGGGGCGCCGAAAGTATAGCCAGTCGACGAGAAGAGAGAGTCTGAAACTGAAAAGAAGTTCATGATTTAGTCAAGAATAAAGAATTAGAATGAATTGAGAATTGTCATGGTTATATCTATGTATAAAAACCGTAGGAACGCAATGATTCATAGTGAAGAGTACCATGTTAAGTATGCGACACTAGTGATGAATTCGTGTAGACTACTGAGCAAGTTTGTGCCGGTGTTGGGAGTTAAATTAATTTCTAAGTGTTGGTAGACTTTATTCAGTTTTTCAGGTTATAACATGAGTGAATTATCGAGTTCTTAACACGGAAATATATTATTGGACAGCATTTCATTGCACACTCTGAGCATGTAAGTGGGGAAATATTCTATATATATATATATATATATATATATATATATATATATATATATATATATTTATATTCTAACTTTACGAGCTTTAACTTTAACTTACGAACGTTTAATGAAGAAGTTTGAAACAAATTTTACACTTCAAGATGTTACAGTGCAGTGAGATAAAAAATGCAAGAAGTGAAGAGAATATTGCTGCCGTACTTGGAAGTGTTCGTCAGGACCAAAATTGATCGATTTCTCTACGTTCACAAGAGGCAGCTTACAGTCTTTGTGACGAATTTTACGAAAAGACCTTGGTTTATCCATACAAAATTGTTTTAACCCAAGAACTCAAACCAACAGATTTAAAACGTGGTGAGTTGAGTAATTGGTAAAAATCGGAAATGATGCAGATTTTCATAAGAAAATCATTCTCAGCGATGAGGCTCATTTCTGGTTAAACGGTTAGGTTAACAAGTAGAATTGCCGTATCTGGATTGATGATAAACCTGAAGAATATCAAAAACGACCATTACATTCTGACAAACTTACTGTTTGGTGTGGAGGAGTGCTGGGGGAGTCATTGGACCTTATTTTTTTTTCAAGGAAGCTCATGAGGCGGTAGCTGTCAATAGAAATCGTTATTGTTCAATGTTGATTGATTTTTTATGGCCTGAGTGGGTTCATCTTGATTTGCAGAACATGTGGTTTCAACATAACAGTGCCACTTGTCATAATGCCAATGACACAATGACTTTATTGAAAACAAAATTCGGTGATTCGATTATTTCATGAAATGGACGAATAAATTATACGTCTCGTTTCAGCGATTTAACTCTATTGGACTCCTTTCTTTAGTGTTACATTAAGTCATTGGTTTACAGCAAATTTAGACGATTTAGAGATCAATATTGAACGAGTAATTTCTAACATACGACCTGATTTGAGTGAGAGAGTCATGAAAAATTGGATTCAACGACTTATAATGAAATAAAAATTTCAATAATTTTCAAATAAATGATGTGTTTCATTTGCAAAACAAGATGGGGCGGTGTTAATGAAATACTCTTTACTAGGAGTAGAAATAAGTTCGTGCGGTTTTGATAACAGATATCGCTACAAGTTTATCATTTCACTGTTGCATCTGGCTACACATTCATTTCAAAATGTCATCATGTCGCGATGAGATCCGTCCATTGCCAGAAAAGATGGGAAAAAGTGGCTAGCGACGAAGAATACTTTGGAATTTGGATGTATAACCAATTTTCCACAATAAAACTTCACTTTTCGACAAAAAAACCCCACGAACTTATTTATACTCCCAATAACAAAGGTTCATTATCCTGGAAAATAGCTCAAGAGGGGTGGACAATATTCAAATCCGGGCGGAAGTCCCCGTCGAGTCCAGAGACTCCAAAGCCGGATACTCGTTCATTGTAGGGACCAATTAACGATTAAACATATTCATCGCTCCTATCAGATAGCGGGATAATTTATGTGCGAGTCGAGAAACTGTTTTTGATACTGTTATTCCGATTTGAATATGTTAGGTCGGTAATATCGGACCAATTAGACAAAATAAACAAGATCTCGTGATGCAAACGATGTAGTTTTACCAGAAAGTATAGTATTGAGTATAATGATGGTGATATCTGGAAATTACCTCGTTATTTGTTTCATGCACAAGGAATGTAATCGTTTGAAAACATTAATACAGAGAAGACCCAGTTTGCGTCGAAGGTTTTAGCGCGTCTATACCGGATGCTCAAGTTATCTCTGGTTAAATTTCACATGGTGATTCAGGAAAAAATATATTGCTTCTAATTAAAATTCAGTTTTAATGGATGGTTGTCCAGTACATAATAGAAGAATAGTTACAAAATGGATGGAGGTTCATTTTGAAGGAAAATGGATAGGAAGATTCGGACCGATCAAATGGTTTGCTCGAAATCCCTGACCTTACACCTCTAGACTTCTTGATATGGTGTTTTTGTGATAAGTTTTAAACATGAATGAATAATAAAGGTTGTCGTTAATATTAATTTTTTCTCAGATAGTGTATTTCACTGTTTCTATTTTAACACTTTCCAATCTATTGTCCAATGAAAATGAAGATTTAACAGAAAGTGATAAAAAGAGGTTTTTTTCTTTATAGAAGGATTATTACAAAATTTTAAATATCGTACAGACTTATTCTGTTAACCTCCTACAAATTTTAATTTCAGAAAAAATTTTATTCAACAACTTTTAGAATTAAATTACATAAATGTATTAGGACACACTGTGTAAATTTGAAGAAAAAACCTGTTTTTAGTATTTTATATAATAGTCTATATAATAATTATATAAAAAAATAAATGGAGTTTTATACTTGATAGCAGTTATATAAAATTATTTAAATATTTTAATATTTACAGATATATTCTGTTAGCCTTCTACATATTTAATTTCATAAAATTAATATTATAACTTCAGCAATTAAAGTAATGTCATATAAGTACCACTTATATCAAACGACATATAGAATAAACATTCATTGTAAGACATCCAAAATCCAATAAATATAAATTGTTAACAAAAATCCTATAAATTAAATATTTTGAGTAGACAAAATTTTGTTTCTGCTCATCCCATTTATGAAAACAAATATCTTTCAAAAATGTTTAACATAATTTTAAGAATTTCATCATAAAACTATCTTACTTAAAATATTCAATATTATTGGATCTCTAACTAAGTTACTTTTTACAAAATCTCAAGATATGTAAAAACATTACTAAAACACAAGTTTTAAGAAAGACTTTGCTTCGTTAGTTCTCAATCGTATTCAATAATTGAGTACTGACGAAGCAAAGTCTCTCTTAAAACTTATTTTTTAGTAATGTTTT
Organism: Megalocaria dilatata; assembly: GCA_034642435.1. Classification (NCBI taxonomy): domain Eukaryota; kingdom Metazoa; phylum Arthropoda; class Insecta; order Coleoptera; family Coccinellidae; genus Megalocaria; species Megalocaria dilatata. Next base: position 39,448,259 of record CM067859.1, on the reverse strand, counting down.
TACATATCTTCAGATTTTCTAAAAGGTAATTTAGATATCCAATAATATTGAATATTCTAAGTAAGATAGTTTTATGATGAAATTCTTAAGATTATGTTAAACATTTTTGAAAGATATTTGTTTTCATAATAGGCATGAGCAGAAATAAAATTTTGTTTACTTAAAATATTTAATTTATAGGATTTTTGTTAACAATTTATATTTATTGGATTTTGTTATATCATGTGGACGTCTTATAATGAGTGTTTATTTTATATGTCGTTTGATATAAGTGGTACTTTATGACATTAATTTAATTCCTGAAGTTATAATATCAAATATAATTTTTTGAAATGAAATATGTAGAAAGCTAACAAAATATATCTGCTAATATTAAAATATTCAAATAATAATTATTTATTTTGGTTTACACATATAACATATTATCATTTGGTTTTAAATGAGGCCATAAAATACCTTGCAAACGTTGTGTGATTTCTGTGACGAACATAGAATACGTAGTATTTTTAAAACTTCACTTCATTCTAGTGTTTGTTCAGTTTGTCTGGTAAGATATTTTTTCTTAATTATTTTTATTTTTTGAATGTAGGGTTGATCAGTTTCCTCTGTGGAAATTCCGAATTGCTTTTTGTTGTTCTGCATGTTTTAGGAATTTTGTGAAGGAACTTATTTTGAGCAAGTTGTTTTTGAAGAAGTTCTTGAGGTTATGGTTTGCATTTTTGGAAAAGAACAAAATTTTGTACCCTTCATGTATTTATTTAATAATTTTAATTGACAATTTATACTACTTTCAATTCTTTTATTCTCTTTGGTACCGTGTAATAAGTGTTAATTCTATATGTGTACTAAATTGTCGCAGTGTGTTTCAAGACATTTATTTAATTCTAAAAGTTTTCGAATAGAAAATATTTTGAAATTAAAATTAAGAGAATAAATCTCTAAGATATTTAAAATTTTATTAATAAAATGTATTATACCTCATTGAAAAGCTTTAAAAATAAGGCAAATATCATGAGGGTTTATGGGGCGGAATTAAAAGTAAATTTTGATCAAAGATTATGGCTGAAAAAAATTTTATAATAATTTTTTCCTCAACCACCCTATAATAAGTATTTTATAAAAATCTCTTTGAAACCACCCTAAATCTAATGAGAATTTCTCGTTTTTTCCAATAGTGTGCACTTAATTTTGATTAAGATGATAATTTTCGAGTTATGCTATTTGTTTAGTGAAAAAAATTACAAAACTTTGAATAACAACTAAAATTGGACCATACTCTATAGGAACTTTTTTGTTATAAATTTCCTGTAGAATCACCTCGTGAAATTTGGCCAGAGATAACTTGGGCACCTTTTGAAGGAGCCTTCATTAGCAGCGCCGCATTTTTCTGGTAAATAAAACACATTATTCATTTGCAAATGAATTGAAAATGAATTGAATTTTTATTTCATTATAAAGTATAATGGATACCATTAGTTATGAAACAAAACATCATATAAATGTCTACCCCGGAAACGCTGGCAGGAATGAAGTCGTTGAACCCAATTTTCCATGACTTTCTCACACAAATCAGGTCGTATGTTAGCAATTACTCGTTTAATATTGATCTCTAAATTTGCTGGATGATTGCTGTAAACCAATGACTTAATGTTACCCCATAGAAAGAAGTCCAATTGAGTTAAATCGCTGAGAATGATTTTCTTATGAAAAAAAATAAGGTCCAATGACTCCTCCAGCATAAAATCCGCACCAATCGGTATGTTTGTCAGAATGTAATGGCAGTTCTTGATATTCTTCAGGTTTATCATTACTGCAGATACGGCAATTCTGCTTGTTAACATAACCTTTTAACCAGAAATGAGCCTCATCGCTGAGAATGATTTTCTAATGAAAATCATTCCCGATTTTTTCTAAGCACCAATTACTGAATACACGACCCTTTAAATGATCTGCTGGTTTGAGTTCTTGGATTAAAACAATTTTGTATGGATGTAAACCAAGGTCTTTTCGTAAAATTCGCTACAAAGATGCCTAGTTCTTGTGAACGCCGAGAAATCGATAAATTTTGGTTTCACGAACACTTTCACGTACGGCAGCAATATTCTCTTCACTTCTTGCATTTCTTTGTTTTACTGGCACTGTAACATCATTAAAATTTGTTTCAAACTTCTTCACTAAACGTTTGTAAGTTAAAGTTAAAGCTCGTAAAGTTAGAGTAACAGATTCCGATTTTTCATAATAAAGGATTATTTGTAAACGTTGTTGGAGTGTGTACTTTTCCATGATTAAATGGTAGTCATTGATAAATACAACTGTCAATGTCACAAATAAACTGCCATGCGTGAGTAACGTCCATTTAAAAATGCGGCGTTTTTATTGAAAGACTTACTACAGTGTCAAATAGTACCGATCGATGAAACACAAAATATGTATTATTTATCCAAATTAATTGTGTCATCTTCAAAGAACGCATTTTCCAAACATACGCCAACGAATAATTCAATCATCAAAATATTTTTCTATCGTATTTGCAGAAATCCACTTCAATACTAGCTGCGAATTCTTTTTATGGTTTTCTATTGACTGAAAAGGGGTACTCAGAAGCTATAATTTCAATTTTGTTGAGTTTTCGGCAGAAAATTCGTTCATGGCTACTGAGAGAGTATAAATTCCAGGAGTTTTCTTTTCCAAAATTTGCCCTTTTTCGACGTATTTGCATCCTCAAAAGACGCATAACGCTCGGACAATATTCTTTATTCACTGCTTCAGCTTTTTGCAAGAGTTCAGGGCGGATCATCCGCGCGATAATAGAAAAAATGTCAACATCACGTTTTCTTTTGATTGACATTGTGATCAGAAGAAACAGAATTCTGTATACCTTAAAATTATGATATCTAAAAAAATTATTTTGTACAGTTTGAACATACTATGCTTTGAACTGAAAGAAAAATGTATTATATCCTTTCAATTTAAAGTATAGTGTAAAAAATATATATTTTAAATATCATGATTTTAAGCTATACAGAATTTCTGTTGACTCAGTCACATTCACCTTTATTGTTTGTATTTTTAACTTATGATTTAATCCGTACCTTCGACCAAAAAAAGAGTGGGTCATCTAGAGTTTGCATTTTAAAGTAGTGGTTATTTCGAGTCTGGCAACACATCTGTCATTCGTGTTTTAACAGAAAAATTAATATTTACATTCGACATTAACGAAATTGGTGTTTGAACAAAACTGGACAATATTGAATAATTATTTCCAAAGTGGTGAATCTTCTATCCAAACTGTTAGAAATTTACGTGGAAAATTAAATACCCTCACGGCAATTTGTAGATCAATTTCTGTGAAGCAAGTTCATGAAACTGGATCGTTATTTGATAAAACAACCCGTTCACGTTCTCGTAACATCTGAAAACATTGCTGCTGTAGCCCAGAATATGGCTGAACATCCATCAACATCAACTCGTCATCGTACTTAAGAACTGAAAATTTCTCGCACTTCTCTAAGAAGAATTTTGCATAAAAACATCGGTATTAAAGCTTACCAAGTTCAATTAGTGAAAGTAGTGAAGCCTCGTGACCATCCGATGCATTTCCAATTCACTCAATGGGCTAATGATCGCATGGCCGAAGATGACCATTTTCTCAGAAAAATCTTTAGCGATGAAGTCATTTTCACCTCGGAGGAATATTTTTCGTAGAGATCCGTTAGGGATAAATCTTACGCTAACTATCCAAAAACGATTGATGCCTTGAAACACAAAATCGAAGTTGCCATTCATGAGATTGAGCCCCAAACAATCGACAATCTACTGAAAATTTGGGTTTATCGGGACACTAGCTAGTCGTGGCGCTTTGTTAAATGCTATTGTTAATTAAATCATCAGCATATCACAGCATGATACATTCATTTTTAACAACTCCTTTAACTCCAAGTAATTTCAACCAAGAATTGAATCTAATTAAACAAATAGCAACTAATAACGGTTATTCATCATCAATAGTAGATAGTATGAAGAAGAAGAATATCAAAATGCTATCGATTAAAATTACCCTATGCTAAAAACCCTCATTTACTATGAAAACCCAACATCACGAATAAAAAATTCCTCAATAATATAGATATTAACATATCTTATAGAACCGACAATTCATAAGGAATTTTTTTAAAAAACGCAAAACATAAAAAGAACACATCACTTCTGTCAGACTTTTATCAATTATCATGCTCGAAAATTCATATTGGACACCTCGAAATATATTTTGAAACTAGAATAATGGAACTGAGACGTTCCTTCCTCAATAGTAAGTTGGATTCTACGTCTGAAGAACATCTGATAAAAGAGAAACATGGTTTTCACGAACGTTTCAGGATTTTACATGAAGATAATTAGAGTCTAAAACTGAACCTACTGAAAAGTGTGGAAATAAGCCGATTTAGAAATTCGGGCAATTTATTGTGAATGAACAAACTGAATTATCTGATTCACCTTCACTGGATCTGTTCAACTAGGAATCCGGTGCTTTTACCAAAAGTAATGAAGATATTGTATTTCACCCTTATCTCTAAACAGAAAATATTTATATACTGTTACTTATAAAATTTCAGACTAGTTGTTCGTAAGCATCTGAAGTTAAGTATGTTAACTAAAAGCGTCATTTGAACAACTCAAGAAAATAAAAGGAAATCTACATGTGTTTCATTCGAATAAAGCTTAATACGAAAGCCAACCAACTCGAATGCTGGCTGAAAATTTTAATGGCGCCACTCAACGATCGTACGACGTCTCAAAAGCTCGGAAAGGTATGGAAATTGGATGGATAGCCCCTCACGAACTCTCTGTTAACAACAAAGGAAATCATGTTAGAATTTTCTCCGAGATTCTGCAGAGGAACGGGCAAACACCTTTTCTGAAGAATTTTTCTAACTATGAATTAAAAAAGAAGGAAGATTCATGTACCGCCAGGCGAAATATCTAAAACTCGTCCACTTTGAAAGAGCATGTTGTGTCTATAATTACAGAAACATTAACATTAACATTAACAGGAAAATAATTCGTCACTAGTGGAATGTCGATGACGAGCGTAAACATTGGCGGATTCCGGACAAAAATGTTTTGCGACGTCTACCCAGCTCAACTCGACTGTGTTTCGACAGCAATCCACACCAAAAAATCGAGTGAAAGAATATTGCTCTTCATGACGATCATGCACAACTGCATGTTGAGCGTCATGTCGTCGAATGCATCGCAAGTATGGGATGGGATCTGCAATCACATCGGCCATATTGACCTACCGATGCTACTCTAGGTAATTACGTCAATCGGTTACTGAAAAACCAATAGGGAATTGAAATATATTAATACTAGGATAACTTAATAACAGATTTTGCAGTGTATGCCTCTAAGAACCGCAACTTCCTTGCCCATGGAATGGACCGTTTGCCAAGCAAGTGGGAAACAGTTATTGAAATTGATAGTGACTACGCTCAAGAACAACTAATTTAATATGTTTCTTTTGAACTTTTACGTTTTTATAATAAAAGCAACAGCCGATAATTAAGCATCATCCCAATACGTGGCACGTTTGGAATTCTGGGCTCTTGTGAGAATTCCAGTTGTCTTCTCCGCGATTTAGCTTATTCTATAACGTAGACTCTACGATTTCTACGATTCTATTTCAGATCCGGAATCAAAATTGATGGAAATTATGATTGCTCGTAACTTTCCTATCTTCCAACTTTGATATAGGGGCTTGCGTATGAAATGGTTTATTTAAATATTTCAACGTGCTACATCTTCTCCAACTAAAAAAGACAAAGTTTCGAAAATACTCGGTATATACCTCGCTGACTCTCAATTAACTCCGTTGTCAAAGAGTTTCCATTGTGATCCTGCTTCAAATGCAAATTCATTGCACAGAATGAAGCTATTATGGAAATAATAGGTGGGGCAAAACCGTGGATAAGATAGGTCACAATCACCGTTTAGTTCCAGGTGTGGTTGCCATGCAATCCCACGATCAATTCATTAATGGTGAATATGAAAAGTTATCTCCGGAAAATGGCAAGGTTGCGTTGATTAGCAAAATGTAAAGGAATTCCAAGCTTCAACACCCACAGAAATGTAAAAAATAAATGATAACATTCAACATAAAGATATGTTAGACGCTTGGAATGAATAAAGGTTGTAGCAGTACAAAAACATCATATTTCCATTCTCTCATCCAAATAAGACTTAGGTACTCATAAATAATAAAAAGAGATTTTTTCTTGATAAAAGGATTATTCCAAATTTTGGATATCATACAGATTTATTCTGTTAACCTCCAGGATCAATCAAATTTTCATTTTCGCCTTTTCTTTGATCAACTGGAAAATTTTCAGAATTTTCGAATAATTATATGATAACCATAGATATTAATAAAGCAGCTGCTGAAAAAAAAACCCTCCTGTTGAATTGATAAACATATATTTATTTCATGAAGATTTTATAATGTTTGCAAAAACGCAGCTCTCTGTATCAGATTCATCAATTATTAATAGTTTTTTTGCAGTTTTAAAGTAGTAATAATAAATAATACATTTCAAATTTATGAGTAAGATTTTAAATATCATACAGATTTATTCTTTTAATCTCCTACAAATTTTAATTTAAAAAAGTATTTTATTCAAAAACTTTTAAAATTAAATAAAATAAATATCTTAGAAAAACGTTGTTTCAATTTAGTAGACATATAATTAACACTCATTACACAGAACCAAAAGGCAATAAAAGAATTCAAAGAAATATAAATTATTGATTGAAATTACTAGATAAATACTTGAAGGATACAAAATTTTGTTTCATACCTTGTATTAAGGAAACCAAATCCCTTTCAAAAAAAGCAAAACATGAGGTTATGTTTTGCATATTTGGAAAGGGATTTGGTTTTCATAATACAAGATACATAACAAAATTTTGTATCCTTCAAGTTTTTATTTAGTAATTTTAACTGATAATGTATATTTCCTTGAATTATTTTTATGGTACTGTGTAATGAGTGCTAAATCTATATGTGTGCAAAATTGACACAGTGTTTTTCTAAGAGATTTATTTAATTTGATTATAAAAGTTTTAGAATAAAATTTTTTTTAAAATTAAAATTTGTAGAAGATGGACAGAATAAATCTGTATGATATTCAAAATCTTAATCATAAATTTCAAATTTATTATTCAATATTACTACTGCATAAAATAATTGATGATTCTAATACAGAGAGCTAGGTTTTTTCAAACATTATAAAATCATGTAACAAACATTATAAAATCATGAAATAAACATATAATTACTTAACGGAATAAGGTTTTATCAGCAGCAGTTTTATGAATATCAATGTTTATTATCTAATTATTTGAAAATTTCAGGAATTTTCCAGTTGATCCAAGAAAAGTCGCAAATGAAAATTTGATTGATCCTGGATTCATTGTCTACTCGAAATTGGAGCTCTAATGGTGGATATATATGAAATTGGAATTTTTTTGAAAAAATTACACGCCTCTTGTTTGAAAATGATAAAACAAATTTCATTCAAAGTAATCTCCATTGCTATTTATACATTTTTTCCACTTCTCTGGCAGTTTATGACAGCAAAGTCAAAAGAAAAAAACAGTTTTTTTTAAACGATTTAGTTATCAAGCTAACGGGTTTTCCGATAGAAAGGAACACTGTATATTAGTTTTGACATTTCCCAGTCATTTGTGTTCGGTAGGTTATTTTATTTAATCATAAAAAACAACGTTTAGAAATTGTTAAAATATTTCATTAATATCAGTGCTCATTTTTGAAAAACTGTGAGAAATGCAAGCAAATTCCTGGACATTATTGAGTTAATCGACTAACTATTCGTCGAATTGTAAACAAATTTCAAAATAAATTTTTTATATAAACGATCTTTCAATGGGAACGCCCCATTTTTAAATCGACGTTACTCACGTCATTGTATATTTGAGATGTTGACAGTTGTATTTGTCAATGTCTACCATTTAATCATGGAAAGGTACGCACTCCAACAATCTAAATTTATTATGAAAAATCGCGATCTGTTTCTCTAACTTTACGTGCTTTAACTCCAATTTTTTGTTGTTACAATCGTCCGGATAAAAGAACAGTTGAACGTTTAGTGAAGAAGTTTGAAACAAATTTTACACTTCATGATGTTACAGTGTCAGTGAGACAAAGAAATGTAAGAAGTGAAGAGAATTTTGCTGCCGTACGTGAAAGTGTTCGTGAAGACGAAAATTTATCGATTTCTCGACGTTCACAACAACTGAGCATCTCCCAGGCGAATTTTACATTCATACAAAATTGTTTTAACCCAAGAACTCATACCAACTCATTTAAAGCGTCGTATATTCAGTCACTGGTGCTTATAAAAAATCGAAAATGATGAAGATTTTGATAAGAATATCATTCTCAGCGATGAGGCTCATTTATGGTTGCACGGTTATGTTAATAAACAGAATTGCCGTATCTGGAGTAATGATTAACCTGAAGAATATCAAGAACTGCCATTACATTCTGACAAACTTACTGAAAGGGGCGGATTTCATGCTATTTGCCGAACATGTGGTTTCAACAGGACGGTGCCAATTGTCATACTACCAATGACACAATGACTTTATTGAAAACAAAATTCGGTGATTCGATTATTTTAAGAAATGGATCGATTCAACTTCATTGGACTTCTTTCTTTGGGGTTACATTAAGTCATTGGTTTACAGCAATCATCCAGCAAATTTAGGCGATTCACAGATCAATACTGAACGATTAAATGCTAACGTACGACCTGATTTGTGTGAGAGAGTCATGGAAAATTGGGTTCATCGACTTAATTCCTGCAAGCGTTTCCGCGTGGACATTTAAATGATGTTTTATTTTTTAACTAATGGTATCCATTGTACTTTATAGTGAAATAAAAATTTCAATAATTTTCAAATAAACAATGTGTTTTATTCACAAAACAAAATGGGGCGCTGTTAATGAAAGACCCTTTATAATAAGGAATAGTGGAACTTGAAGGAATTGGCTTATCTTTAAATGCAACAATAAATAAATGTATTGCTTTTTTACTTTTTTCACTTTGGTGACCACCAAAGTACCATTTTATAATTTGATTTTTTCTTCTACAGCAAACATTTCTATTTACGATGCATCTTTTTGACTTTCAACTGTTACGGACTTTCACACTAGCACTTCTGGGTTCTCTGCGCCAACTGGATCTAATTATTCGAAACTAAATGAGGTATCCTACTCCCCACTCCGCACAAATCCTACATCTGTATGAGAGAGAAGAGAATTCTTTTTGAGTTATACTACTCTGTCCGGGAATTTTCAATTAAAACAACATTTTTACATTTAATCGTCAAAATTTATTGGGTCGCCTTCAAAATAGGCTCCATTTGCTCCAATACATCTATGCCAACGGCACTTCCAATTATCGAAACATTTTTTATAGGCGCTTTCCGGGATGGACTTTAGCTCTCGCGCCGAATTTTGTTTTATGGCTTCAATCGACTCAAAACGGGTGCCACGAAGGGTCAATTTTAGTTTTGGGAAGAGGAAAAAGTCGCAAGGAGCCAAATCCGGCGAATACGGTGGTTGCTGAAGCACGTTTGTTGAGTTTTTGGCGAGAAAGTCAGTCACAATCGTAGCTCGGTGAGAAGGCGCGTTATCGTCATGCAAAATCCATGAGTTGTTCGCCCACAAATTTGGCCGCTTCTTACGGATACGCTCACGCAAACGTTTCATAACGCCTAGGTAATACTCCTTGTTTACCGTCTGACCCTCTGGAACGAATTCGTAGTGCACCACGCCACGGATATCGAAGAAAACAATGAGCATCACCTTCATTTTCGAGCGGCTTTGGCGTGTTTTTTCGGTTTCGGCTCATTTTTTGCCACCCATTCCGATGATTGCTGGCTTGTTTCCATATCGTACTCGTAGACCCAGGTCTCATCACCAGTTATAATGCGTTCCATGAATGTAGAATCGGAATTACAGCGATCCAGCATGTCTGAAGCAACCTGTTCGCGATGACGTTTTTGAAGAAAATTCAGGTCTTTCGGTACGAGTCGTGCGGCCACCTTTCTCATGCCCAAAATATCAATCAAAATCGTACGTGCGGACTCGTGGGATATCTTAAGATCATGTGCTATCTCTCTCAAGCTGGTACGACGGTTTTCCAGCACCCTTTCCTTAATTTTATCGACGTTATCTTCGATCGAAGCCGTCGATGAGCGACCACTTCACGACCGTCCTTGAAGGCTCTGTACCACTGATATGCACGAGTTTTCGATAGAGCATTATCACCAAAGGCCTTTTGCAACATTTTCAATGCATCGGCACACGAAAATTCATTTGCAACACAAAACTTTAAACAAATTCTTTGCTCAACGTAATCACCCATAGTAAAAATCGGCACGCACTCTGACATCGACTGACTTAATCAGCTGTTGCAAACACACTAGTTGACAGATCCCGCTCAAGCTTGGCATAGTAATTAAGGACAGTGGTACCAAGCTAGGAAAAAAAATTTACCTGCCCCATTGCCCCGCCAGATTTAAATCGATAATTCCCGGTACTTTCTTGACAGAATGTACACTGGATTCTTCATATCTTTCGATTATTCCAATGTTCGACTGGACTGTCGGAGTTCTCTTTCTTATGCATTGAATATCCTAACCCTAAAACGTGATTTTCCAAATCTATATACGAGTGTATTTAATATTCTTGGAAGCTCTTTCAATCAAAATATTTCGCGACGAATGTCGTCGGTAAATTTATAGGTGGAATTATAGTCAGTGGCTGGTTTATCATTTTACTGCATATCGAAAGAAAATTCGTCATAATACCGATCAATTTCAGTTAACCTTATTCATGCACAGATTGATCTGGTGCGCCAACTGCCGTACATACACGATATCCATACCAACTAGGTCACATTACTATTAGAGAATACTGACATTATCGTTCTCTGATAGATTCAAGCCCCAATGCACACATTCATGTGTACGTACAAGCTGCATGATATCGTGGGTCGAGGCAATTCGAGCCCTGTTAATGACAGTGCTCTCTGAATGAAGAAAGGCGGTGGTGGATAATGATGGATAGAATTCCCAGATCGGTTAGGAAACGGAGAAATTTTCAGCCAATTCATGATTGAGATGGCTGGGAGTTTCTCGATTATTTTTATGGTTTATTCACGTCAAAACAACTCATCCGGATTATTAATGGTTATTGATATTTTATCGGGAATTATAATTAAATGATATCACAGGAAGGATGCCCAATTAAACCATCAACCACTGATTGTGGTCGGTAAGATAAACTTAAACAAGAAAAAACACTGCATCCCTGAAAATGAAAAAAAAAATTAAAGCAGTCTCGTATTGTCAGTAGCTTAAGCACGCTGTAGGGTAGAAGAATATCATTGATTTTGAAATCAAACTATGATGAATCCTAATTTTATTTAAAATAATTCTCACAGTTTTTAGGTTTCACTATTTATTCAGAATTCTGACAGTGTTTCGGTCTTTCGACTATCTTGAAAGGAGTATAAAAAGGAACCAAACTTAAAATTGAAAAAGGTTCTTTTACTACACTTACGGCCAGTTTCATAAACGAAATTAAAGCCTTCTTTTTCCAAAAAATTCTCCTTTAATGATAAAACGTGTTTCATAAGCAAATTTTAAGGTTAAAGGGAACTTAAAAGCGTCCTTTATCTTAAAGTGAGAAAAACGGGCCTTTACGGCTGGAAAAGGATCCTTTAACGAGAAGCTCGACACTGCGCAGGTGCTCGATAAACACGAAAACAGTGGACATAACCTTCCTCTGTCACATTTACCCATTTTGTTTAATTTTAGCCTACTACGAAATATGTTGCACCAAATGTTGAATGATGATTTTAGTTCTACTTCTTCATCAAATGATGAAGAAATAATTGTGAGAAGATCAAATATTTACAGAAGGAGAGACAGTTTTCAACGTTAGATGATCTAGATTTCTTCTATCGTTTTTGCCTGACAAAACCAACTCTTTAATCTTTGCTTCAAAAAATTCCAGATCAATTGTACTTCCCATTTAACAGGTAAACAAATTTCAATTTATTATTTTGTTGATATAATTTTATGTATACCAAATCATTAAATTGACAATTTTCAGAGGCAGCTGTATTGAACCGATGAACCTACTACTTTTGACATTGAGATTCTATGGAACTGGAAATATATGATCAAACCATCTTTAATAACAGTGTCTTGAGGAGACAATTTGAGAGTGGTAAATTTGGACGGTATTTGTTACTTGCTGATAGTGGTTATAGTTTGCAGACTTATCTTATGACAAAGTTACCGGAAGCTATAACTGCAGCTGAAAATTTATATAAGCAGTCAATTATACGAACTAGAAATGTGCTGGAGAGAAAGTATGGAGTTTGGAAACGTCATTTTCCTATACTTTCTAAAGGAATGAGTGTTAAGTTAACGACCATAAGGGCAAGTATTGTTGCTACCGCTGTATTGCACAATATAGCTGATATGCTAGATATGAACGAAATATTTCCAAATGAATGATTGCATGATGTGCAGGAAGAAGAGGACTTTCAAACAAATGCAACCAACTATTGTTAATGCAGCTCGTCAAGTGAGAGAGTCTATTGTTAATGAACATTTTGCTAATTCACAATTTATATTTGTGTGATAATTGAAAATAAATTTACTTGTCACTTGTGAAACTATTCATTATATTCAATTTGTGTCTTCAACATGACATGATTTCATATAATTTTTATAAGATTTTACAAGGTATGTATTTAGATAGGTTTCTATGTTTGTATTTCAGATTCATTGTTTTACTTTAGGTAACATCTGAAAAAGTTTCAAGTGAGAATAAATAAATAAAAATATTGTGTTATTGAAATTTAAATTTAAGGGGATTTCATAGTCTGCAGCAATGCTGATAAAATTTGAATACCGCTTTTCCCAGAAAGTGCATTCAAAATAAAAAGATTTAATTATTATTATTTAATTTTCTCTTCATCTCCATAATTTGCAAATCTAATATTTTGAGCTTCGAATGCTCCTCTTCTTTTCTTCTATTCTCTTCCTTGATAGCCACTATCTGAGCTTCCACTAGAGCTGTTTTTTTATAATACTTCTAATCTCTTTCGCTTCGGCAAGTGGGTTCGTAACAGTTGGGCTCAACTGTTGTTAAATTGGTTTCCTCAATTTCAATGGAGCCCCACCACCAGTCCCTTTAATATGACTGCGTTGACCGGCTACCACCTTCTAGTTTTAGTTGTTATATTGTCATATTTGGATTTGAACTGGTCCCCATTTCTCCAATGGACAACTGTTGCATTGAAAGCAGTTTCTATTCTCTGCCAGACTTTATCCTATAATATTAAAATTCTCTTTTTCAATTAATTCTAAGAGGCACAGTTCCTCCCCAGGTTTTAAAGTAATACTTTTTTCTCTCTTTTCTTCCATATCCATTCATATAGCCCACGTACTAAAATATAGCAATTCGCAAGTAATAATGATATAAATTTCAATATACTGTCTTCTGCACATAACCATGTTTATGCAAAGATCGATTTATGCTTCTTGTCTTTTTCTTTTTACAAGTTCCGACGCATGACTCACAATTTTTACAGAATATCACCAAATATATTCGTAAAATCACTAGTTCTCAGGATAGCCAACAGTCGAAAACATATGACCATTGCATTAAAGGAAGCTTTAAGTAAAGGACGGTCGATGTGCGTTTATGAAACTGATGCTACTGATGATTGAAAGGATCCTTTTTCATAAAGGGACTTTATCATAAAGAAGCCTTTTGATGTTGTTTATGAAACTGGCCGTTAGAACATCTGTGTATTTTTATGGCGCATGGAAATAACAGCATCCAATATAGGGATGTTGACGAATAGTATTTGGGAATAAAATCCTCCTTTTTCTCAACGGCTTTTTAGATTTGAAGAATCTCCAAATAGTCCATCAATTTACTCTTATTAATATTATATAGTAAAGTGACATCTTTCTCATCAAAAAAATGATTATTTTCTATAGAATGTTTTGCAAAACCGGTTGGTTTCTGGTTTTTCAAAATAGACATCCTACGTTCTTTCATTCTATGCTGTAAACATAGGCCTGTCTGTCCTGTATATGTAGCATTACAATCATTAAAATTAATTTGATAAATCCGCGATTCGGAAAAGTTAGGGTTCCTTTATTTATTGTTCACCAACTTTTCTGAATCGGGGATTTATAAAATTAATTGTGATGATTGTAATGCTACATATATAGGACAGACAGGTCGATGTTTACAGCATATAATCAAAGAACGTAGGATGTCTATTTTGAAAAACCATAAATCAACCGGTTTTGCAGAACATTGTATAGAAAACAATAATTTTTTTAATGAGAATGATTTCACTTTACTATATAATGTTAATAAGGGTAAATTGATGGACTCTTTGGAGATTATTTCAATCAAAAAAGCTGTTGAGAAAAAGGAGAATTTAACAAATTCCCAAATACTATTCGGCAACACCCCTATATTGGATGCTGTTATTTCCATGCACCATAAAAATACTTAGATGTCCTAAGTGTAATAAAAAAACCTTTTTCAATTTTAAGTTTAGTTCCGTTTTGTATTCCCGTGAAGATGGTCAAACGGCCGAAACACGTGTCAGGATTCTGAATAAATTGTGAAACATAAAAACTGTGTGAATTATTTCAAATAAAATTAATATAATGTTTCACCTAGAGCCAACCACATACTTCATTGATGTTATGATGAATCAATTGAACATTCAAGTGGAAATAATTGTTATAGGAAGTAGAAATAAGTTCGTGCGGTTTTGATATCAGATGTCGCTACAAGTTTATTATTCCATTGTTTCATCTGGCAAACAACTTCATTTTGAACTGTTATCATTAGGCTTTCTCTTCAGTATCTGTCATTTCGCTGAAGTATAAACAACATATTAGATGGAGTAGTCTGTTACATTGTGGTAGTTCATTCTTGAATTGAATGCAACAAGAAATTACTTAGTTTTTTATCATTTTCTATTTACCGAATGTAGTGACTAGAGCTTCGTAACTTGAATTAATAAAAAGTGATAGAAAATTAAATAATTTCTCATTTCATTTCATTGTAAACAACATAGTTTCTGTGTGTATTTTGCGGGGAGTTTTACTTCATCATTTCAATAAGGAAAAGACTACCGAAAGTAATCGCATTTTGGTGGATGTCATGCTAAACGATTCAAAGGAGGCAATTTTGATTTGGAAGACGAAGAACGACCCGTAGCGCCACCAAAGTTTAAGGATGAAGAATTAAAGGAAAGGCTCGATCAAGATCCATCACAAACGCAAGAGGAACTAGCAAAAACACTTGTAGTCACTCAACCAATCATCTGGTATCGTTTAACAATGGGTACATTGTAACAATTCTACAATCGAACGACAGGATCGCAGAGGAGGTCTACCGACGAAAATTGAGCCGGACATTGCGAAAAAACTGTCGCAATACGCCGACAGGCACGACTAAGTTATTTTGCAGCCTAACACATGTTGTATCCGATCGCTGTCTGACCAGCACTTCTCCAAGTACGATGAAGTCAAAAAATGGATCGATGCATGGACAGCGTTCAAAGAACCAGCCTTTTTTCGCGATGAAATTACCAGACAAATGGGAAAAAGTAGTGGGTAGCGATGGACAATACATTGAACATTGAATGTTTATAAGTGAGAAGTTAAAAATTTTAAATAAAATCATTCCTGTTATGGCTATAAATAATGTAATTTTTCAATTTTTAACACGGTGTTGAACATCTTCGCCACTAAATTATATTCTTATAATGAAAGAAGGGTGAAAACTTGAGCCGAAGAACTCCGGGTAGGTGCTGAATATCAATACTTTTTGATACTTATGCTTTCACAAAAAATCGTTCAAATCGAATAATATTTGAATAAGGCTTGTAAATTAAGAAAAGAACGAAGCCAATTTTTTTTTTATTCGAAAGATAATTTTATGACATTTATGTTTTAAAAATAATTTCCGCCATATGTCCACCACGACCAGCTCTGAGGAACCGCATTTGACCAGAACAATTTTAGACCACTTTTTCGAGTAATTCAGGCCTTATTTCATCAATAACACGAGTTATGTTGGCTTCCAAAGCGTCTATTGTTTCTGATTTATCAGCATAAACGAATGACTTAACATAACCCCAAAGAAAAAAATCCAGTGGAATTATGTCACATGATCTTGGAGGCCAATAAATTGGACCATTTCTCGAAATAATGTTATCGTCAAATCTTTCTTTCAATAAATCAATTGTAACGGTAGCAGCATGAGGTGTAGCACCATCTCGTTGGAACCAAAACACTTCTGGGTCGATACCATTCAAATTTTGAAACATATAATCATTGATCATCGATCTGTAATGACCATCATTCACTGTAACATTAGCTCCAGCATCGTTTTTGAAGAAATATGGACCGATGATGCCTCCAGCGTGCAAGGCACACCATACAGTGCATTTTTCAGGGTGCAATGGAACCTGCAGAATTTCTTGAGGATTGTTTTCACTCCATATACGGCAATTTTGCTTGTTTACATAGCCGTTCAACCAGAAATGAGATTCTTCACTAAACACAATTTTACGATCAAAAAGTGGATCAACTTCAAGCTGTTCTAGGGCCCAATCAGCAAACAAACGACTCTTATTATGGTCAAGTGGCTTTAGTTCTTGAACCAGTTGGATCTTGTATGGGGTAAAGTAAGATCTTTAAGCAAAATTTCCGTAACCTCGCTTGCATGGGTACTCGGGTGGATTGAGTAGCTCGATGACCATGTTGCCAGTCCCAAGCCCGGATAAAGAAGGAGGGTTGCTAGATGATGTTTTTGAAAATATATGATAGCTGAATTTAAAATAATTAATTTGTCCTTCAGCTGAAAACACAGTATGTTGAAACTGTTTTTATATTGAGAAATGTAGAATTTCATAATTATAAATCGATCGAGAACCTTTCACAAGAAGATTCACTCAAAGTTCAATCTAATATTGAATGTAAACAATGCTCCGTTAGAGTCAATAATCAACTGTTACCTAGTTTCGGAAACCTAATAAGATTTTGGAAGGTATTTGATAATTCCATTTCAACTTTAACCCAATATCATAATTCATTCCTATGGTCAACTTTGTTCTATATTTTGCCTTAGCTAAATTGTTTAGGTTTTAGGTTATCTCATTCTATGAAGTACAATGTGACTATGATCTGCGAGTTTTTCCAGAGTGATTTTGGTATGAATAATAAATATAACCAACCTACAAAATGAAACGTCTTCATTATACAGAGACACCCTGTATAATGAAGACGTAAATTTGACCCCCCAGATTTCAGAAACGAAGAATTTTCGAAGATTTTAAAAAAGCTGGTTGCATCAACTCCCAACAAGAAGAAGGGAAGAGATGTCGAGTGTTAGTTAGTTTGAAAGTTATTTATGTTTTGTGCACAACCCAGTTAAAATTTTCAAAATCGTTTCACTTTTCACGAAATAATGTAATATTGAACTTACCGTCAAAACGTGACGTTCAACAGAAAGTTGAACCGCTCGAACTCAAGAACCTAAGGGTTTTGAAGAATCCAAAAATAATTTAGAAGTTCCGTATTAGGGAGAAAGAATTCCTATAACAGCATTGTTTCGAAAAAAAAACACCTGAGGATGGCAACAATCCCTAACTCCTTTGAATAGAGAGATTTTGGATGGAGTTTTTTCTGTTCTCTAAACATCGCAGTTGAAATTTTCAAATTTGTTCATTTAATGGCAGAACAATTTGAGTTTTTGAATGTTTTTTCTTTAAAAATATTCAATTTTCTTATCGTTCATGATGGGAAAATGTGTGAAACGCATGAAATTCAATACAACGTATACTATTTCTTTGAAGATTCGTTCTCAAATGTGTTTCAGTCTTTCGTTTGTTCATCATAATTGGGTTCGAGAGTTACTTACGTGGGCGAAAATGATCTATTATATGGAAGAAAGAATAGAAATTCTCAAATTATACTATCAGATGGACGAAAATTCTAGATTAACTGCAAAGGTATTTCAATCAATCATCCAGATATAAAGGTAAGCCACCAATATGTTGAGCATTTACTGGTTTGATTCAGAATAAGAAACACGAAGTTGAGGGTCCAGTCTGAAATGAAGTTATTGAAATAGCAGTATTGGACATTTATAGATGGATAATCGGCAATCTATAAGAACTTTAGCACGAGTATATAATCTTCCGAAATCTAGCGTTCATCGAATTGTGAAAGGTCATAAATTTCACCCTTACAAGATAAGGCTGGTTGAACAGTTGAATGAAGTTGATCCTGACCGTCGGAATCAGTTTTGTGAACAATTTAGTGAGTAACTGAATAATAACCCACACCGAACAATACAATCTTTTCTGACGAGTGTATCTTTATGTTGAATGGAGAAGTCAATAGACATTATTGTCGGTACTGGAGTGATAGTAATACTCATTTTTTCATGGAGACACATACAGAAATCACCCAAAAATTAAATGTTTGGGTAGGAATATTAGGAAACCATATTGTTGGATCAATTTTTATCGATGGGAATCTTGACGGAACAACTTATTTGAATTTATTAAACATTATTGATAGAATGATTACTGATTACTAAAAAACGACGACAACCTATTAGAAAATGAACTTACATTTCAGCAGGATGGTGTATCGTCACATTTAGATATCCGTGTTCGACAATTTTTCAACGAACGTTATCCAAGACGTTGCATTGACAGAAGGGGTCCTATAGAGTGCCAGAAAGATCATCGATCTATCGCCATTACATTTTTTGTGGGGATATTTGAAGTCCAAAGTCTATGCAACTTCACTAGAAGATCTTGCAGAACTGCGACAAAGAATCATCACGGAATGCCAATTACTGACATCAGACATTTTCGAAAATGTTAGAGAAGGATTTGAAAGTAGGCTATATCATTGTACGGAGGTTGGTGGTGGTCATTTTGAGTTTTCAAGATGTATGATAATTGAATTTCAAATAATCAATTTGTCCAAAACAAATACAAGTACAAAATAGAGATATTTGAAATATAATAATGTTAAGTTATACAGAATTTCTGTTCTCTTGATTTAAATTGAGAGGGATCCTCAAATCGTTCAAGAATGAAGCTACGACAGAGATATTCAATTGTATTATGGTTGGCTTGTTTCAATTTTCGCATAATCTCCGTTAACTCCCCCAGCATAGCGACGTCATAGTGTTGTGTGTTTCTCTACCGACCCCATGGTGTTCGAAAGCTTCCTACAACATCCTTTTCGAAGCGATATATTCATAAAACTCGAATACCCACTCCAAAGAGTTTGCGAAATCGATTACATTGCGATGTGGCTTATCTTGAGCAAAAAACTTTTGCGTCATTCGTTTAACAACCGAACAGAGCACAAAGGTAAACGCAGAAGATGATTTATAAAACGCTGGAATTTAAATTAACGAATGATAGCATCATTAATTTCCATGATGGAGCTTAGCTTCCGGGTATAACTACCCGCTAGAAGATGCCAGTTTCAGCTGCCGCGATTCTGGCGTTCTGCAATAGGAGGTCTTCACAAATGCCGATTCTGTAACTGAAATATTACAGGGTTTGTAAACTAATACCCCGTGTAGTTAAAGTGAATGTTGGATTCTTGCTAATTGGAATGAAACTTGGGAAAGAGGAGTTTTAGTTCGGAACGGAACACGCTTGAATATGTAAGTGGTTATGGAAACAGTTACTGCTCGGAAAATGACATGTTCGAGACAGGAAGAAGAAGATTTTTTAATTATTCCCTGTTTTAGTTTTTATGGTTTTATTTACCAATTAATCTCGTGAAATTCCTGAATGTGTTGCATATAATATGAAGGGAAGTGCTTTAAGTTTGATTATTTATTTCCTTCGTCCTTTCTCGTTCCAGTCTTTCTTGTAGAGATTGAAATTTTTATAATTAAACCATCAGAAAAGTCCAGGCAAAGGAAAATGAATTCCTAAGAAACTTCCAATTTTTAAGACTAATAGTTAAATATAATCAAAAATGTACTTTATTTTTCTAACTTTTTATCAAATAAAAAGTTGGGGAAAAAGAAAAACACTATTTGTACTTGGAACACAGAAAAACATGGCAAAATCCAATCACTCCAAATAATGTCCCATGATGAGAAAAAATAACCAGGATTTCAAAAATAAAGAATCATTAGGAAATATATTGTGGATATTTAGAATCTATATGAATTTTTTTTCATAATTTAAAAATTAATTTGAATGTGAGTCAATACTTCATAGAAGTAAAATTTAAATGACTTTAAATTCAGAATTATATATTCTAACTTCTACAATATATATTGAAACTATATAAAAAACTATTAAATTGATATCCTTATATATAATCAATATACTTTCCGACATGAAATGTATTAAAACAAATACATATATTAAATGTGTTTGTAACTAATATACATACTTATATAGTTTTTGTTAATATATATGAATTATTATTTTTTATGTCGAGATGTAAAAAACTTTTTTCCGAAACATTGAAAAATATTTATCTTGATTATATTCTCTTGCTTCAATCTTATTACACATTTTCACATGTCAGAATCATCAAAGATTTTACATCTTGTATACAATTTTCATTGTAGTTTATCGTTGTAATATTCCTTTCGTATTGTCATTAGCATTTGTTTTTTTTTTGTCAAAATTATATTGTTTTGTGTGCTTTTGCGTACATATTATCATTATTTTCTGTCAGTATAACATTAATTTCATGATACTAAAAGAATTTGCAATAATTTTCCACCAATAACTTCCGAATGTGTAATTAATTTCAAATTTCTTTCTTTTCTTGAATCTTTAGCTCCTTTAAATTCCGAGCTATATTATAATACACCGTTTTAAATTTTAGATGAAACTCTCAGAAGGTCTTCTTATTTTAACATAGTTTTCAGAGAAATTTTCATCGAATGGTTTATATTGGTCCAAAAAGGGTAGCTCTCCAAATTTTCAACTTGTGTTTCCATAAGTTAAATTGTAAATTTTTGCGACTGAATAAATATTATTTTAATGATTTGATGATTAAACGGTAAGACTTTCCTTGTCAATTCATTCTATTTGTTTATTATTATACTAGATGCCATTGCAGTAGATATAAAGGATCTTTCAATGGGAACGCCCCATTTTTAAATTGACGTTACTCACGCATGGAGCCATTGTTTATTTGTGACATTGACAGTTGTATTTGTCAATGTCTACCATTAAATCACGGAAAGGTACCCAACAACGTTTACAAATAAATCCAAATCCAAATTTATTATGAAAAATCGCGATCTAACTTTCATGCTTTAACTCCAATATTTGATCGTTATAATCGTCCGGATAAAAAATAGACGAACGTTCAGTGAAGAAGTTTGAAACAAATTTTACACTTCATGATGTCACAGTGTCAGTGAGACAAAGAAATGCAAGAAGTGAAGAGAATATTGCTGCCGTACGTGAAAGTGTTCGTGAAGACCAAAATTTATCGATTTCTCAACGTTCACAAGAACTAGGCATCTCCCAGACGTCTTTGTGGCTAATTTTACGAAAAGACCTTGGTGACAGTTTTTTGAGAAATTTTCATCGAATGGTTTATATTGGTCCAAAATGACTATCTCTTCAATTTTTAACTCGTAAGTGTTTTCAAAAGTTATATTCTAAATTTTTCCGTCTGAATAAATCTTATTTCAATAAAAAAATAAGAGGTTTTCACTTGATAGAAGGAATATTACAAAATTTGAATATCAAAACATATCATAACGAAGCGAGGATACCACGAGGTCTTCGAGGTCAATTATTTGTTGTTAAATGATTTTATTTTTTAAACGTGAAGTAGGACCGATGAAGATCTTATCTGAATTACTAATTCTTTTAGGATGTGAGACATCTTTTGAGAGATTTTTGTAGTAACTTATTTAAATATTTCAAATGAATTATTTTTTTTGAGAAGTTCTTAAAATTATTTTTTGTATTTTTGAAAAGGATTTCGTTTTCATAAATGTAGGATCAGAAACAAAATTTTGCCTCCTTCAAATATTTATTTATTGTTTTGAATTGACAATTTATATTTGTTGGGTTATTTATTTCATTTGATATTAATGTATATTATCAAATGGAAAAAATAACCCAAGAAATATAAATTGTCAATTCAAAACAATAAATAAATATTTGAAGGAGTCAAAATTTTGTTCCTGATCCTACATTTATGAAAACGAAATCCTTTTCAAAAATACAAAAAATAATTTAAAGAACTTCTCAAAATTTTGATTTCATATGTCTATTAAATATAAGATTCGCTTATAAGACATTACTTTAATTCTAAGAATTTTTGAAAAAAATTTTTTTAAATTAAAATTATAGGAGACTAATAGATTAAATCTGTTTTGATATTCAAATTTTCTTATTTTGATGATTTAGATTTACTGCCCAACGAATCAAGTAATATTCAACGGTAAGATCTTTCCTTGTCAATTCACTCTATTTGTTTATTATTATAGTAGATTCCATAACAGTAGATATATGTCTTTTTCATATTTTCATTTTACCTTTTTTTGGTTATTAAACCCAACTTATGAATATCTTAATATGTTGCTTCTATTTACAATAATGGTGCAAGACTTTTGGGAGTGAAAGTATACTAACTGACAAAGAAACTGCAACACCCAGAAGGAGCTGTTTAAATTTTAAATTTTTTTGGTAAAACAAAGATAGTATAGCAAGGAGTAGATGATTGAAATTTGAAAAAAAAACGAAGGGTTTACAATTTCCTAAACTTCCAAGCCTTCTACCCATAATGTCCCAAACATGTTCTATGGGCGAAAGATCGGGGGATCGGGGTGGCCATAGCAAAAGATACACATGGTCGCTTCAAAAAAGTTTAAACTAACTCTGGCAACATGAGGTCAAGCATTATCTTGCTGAAATATTGGATTCTCGAGCCGGTTAAGGTAAGGGAGAACATATTGCTCCACTATTTCTTGAAGGTAACGCAGCGCTGTCATGTTACCTCGAATAAAGACTAAAGGTGGCCTAATTGCATATGCAATAGCACCCCATACCATAACGCCTACTGTCCGGTGTACATGAAGCCCAATATCAAACTGAGGTTCACGTCTTTCTCCCCGACGTCGTCTAACCCTTCTTCGGCCATCATGTGCACCCAAGGAGAATCGAGATTCATCAGAAAAGACGACCTGATGCCATTCCACATTCCAATGTTGACGTTCTCTGCACCCCTGTAATTGCCGGCGATGCTAAGCCGTCAGAGGTAACACAATATAGGGTCGATAATGCTGCAGTCCAAAAGACCTTATCCGGCGGTAAACCGTTCGGACAGTTACAGGATGGCTGCTCCCCCAGGCATTAGATCTTGTCGTGATGGGGGTGTTTGCCTTGACTAGGACCCTAGTTTCGTCCCGGCGAAATGGAGGGTTAAGTCTTGGTGCCTAACGTGCTATTCGCGCCAGTCACTGGACCTGTATGGTGGAAGATCTCCGAATGGGGCCCTAGTTTTACTCAGGTGAAATGGAGGGCTGAGCCGGTTGATTAACTCAGTGACAAGGGAGTCTGTCGCAGCACAGGGCTTCTCCCTTAAAACTGGCGTACTCTACCCTATCGCAGTATAAATCTCCGGATTCTGTGTAATGGCCTAGTGCGTTATGTAGCATACTGCGTTACCTCGGGAGGGTGGATTGCCCTCAGGTGTTACTTGTACCACCTGGCCACCTCATTGGTGTTGGACTCGAGGAGCAGTGGTTGAAAGTCCACATGCTGGACTAGGGAGGTATTTCATTTATCTGTTCATAGACCCCCATGTTCGGGATATTCTCATGAAATGACTCAGGCCGTTAGATGGTGCTCGTACCAGGATCAATAGAAGTCATCAATATTGACATTATCTAGTTCATGGAACTGCGTTCGGGTGCTTGGATAAGAAATCCTTTCGGCGGGTGAGTTGCGTCACAACCAACTCGGGAACTGACCTGCAGAGCCAGTAGAGGTTGAATAGTGCTTCGCTGCTACCAGTCAGACGGTTCTGGCTTTCGAGTCGGGGCCCAAACTGGAAGCTGGTGGGTTCATCTCTTCGGAGGGGTTCTTGTTTCGCGCGAAGATATGGTGTAATGATTATCACACTTTCTACCTCTAGGGTTGGGCTATAAGACTGCTGAGTAGTCACTTGATGAAAGAGTTATGCTCGTAATGCCAATACGAAAACCTGGTAGAATTCACGTTACAGGATGGCCTTGTTCTCCTAACCATTCCTCAGCAAAACATCGAGTTGTCGCAAATCGGTTTTTAATAGCCATAAGTCGATCTTGAACTTCACTTGTGCCCCTTCAACGTCCGGTGCATACTCTTCTTCGATTTTAGGCATTATCAAACCATGCATGACAACATCTCATAACAGTTGTTGGATTTCTGTTAGTACGGTTAGCGATTTCTCGAAATGACAACCCCACCTCTCGTAGACCAATAATTCGACCTCTTTCAAATTCACTTAGCTGGAGATAAATTCCGGGTACACGTGCTCTAGGCATTTTAACAACAACTAAACATCGACTTTGGATCTCCTCGAATATCAGGTTTGTTGTAAAATTTGAAAAATTTGCAAAAAACGACTACATATTTAAGTAACAAAAAATGTTAACATGAAAAGACCTTCACGATTTTTTCCTTCAAATTTTAATCATTTACTCCTTGCTATACATCTATGTTTTACCAAAAAAGAATTAAAATTTAAACAGCTTTTTCTGGGTGTTGTAGTTTCTTTGTCAGTTAGTGTATATGGGATCAGTACAGAACGTCCCAAAATTCCATGGAAGATATCAGACTAATGCTCTATCAGTTTAATTCTTCCCTCGTTTGAGATAACATGTCATGTCTGTTTGCTATTTCTGTCACGCACAGAACTCGATAACATCAACAACACATCGGCCACTTCATCTGCCCAAACGAATTTTTACACATTTTCCAGGGATCCTCTGTTACCGTCTATGTCACTGCACACTCTCATCTGTCCATTTCTCTTCCGCCATTCTGCCAACCCTGCGAAATTCCAGATGGTGCTTTTATGTACGTACACTTGGATCCCTTGTAATAAGCATCAGTTTTGTCGACGCATTGCGAAATACATTCGTGTGTGGGTAGTGAGTAATGGAAACAACTGATTAAATATGCTGATTAAATTCCGATGCTCGTTCTGGCCCCCCTTCGTGTGTTTCTCGAAGTTTCTGGGGTGAATGAAGACAAAAGAGGTGACACTCTACTTGAATGGAGTGTGCCAGAATCATATAGGGGATTGGAAAGTTTGTAAGATTGTGTGTATTACGTCGTATTTCTGATATGTTTTCACTAGAAAACAAGCGCCACAAATATAAAATTATAATTTTGTTTTTTTGTTCTGTTGTTGAAGTGCGAACTTTCAAAAGCTAACTGTAAACATTTCCTGACGATGTCTCTTTTTGTTCAAAAGTTACAGGAGTTTTAGTCCATAAAGCTGAAGTTCACTAACACAGTTTTCTTCATTAATCCGGGATTAGACCAACCGCTCTGTTAGATATTCGAATGATCTGAGCGTCTCGTTTTTCATTCACAAATCCTTACAGGTAACCTTTTTTCCTAAGTAAAAACTTAAATCAGATTAATTTGAATGTCAGTCAATACTTGATAGAAAATTTGAGTGACTTTAAATTCAGAATTATACATTCTAACTTCTACAATATACAGTGAAATAATAAAAAATTTTGATTAAAAGTGGGCACTTCAATTACGAAAAAATTCCAAAATTTTTGTTTGCCTCATCTTTTTCCTCAATATGCAATCAAGAAATCTCAATTCTAATTTGAATAGAATCTCAAAAGTCTCTGAATCTCCGTGATTCTGGGCAAAACTTTTTAACTGCTTGGTTAAAGTCATAGCTTCCCCATAACTGGCATTTCATCGTTATCAGTCTCCGGAAATTTAATGAATGTCATGTGAATTCCCAATTTCATGCCCAGAATCAGGATATTCAAAATATAAATTATCATCAAGGTTCAAAAATTCGTTTAGGTTTTCATCGAAACTCAAGAAATTCTTATTTCTGAGAATCTCTGCAATAACACTGAGTGGCAGCAAGTCATCTTCAGGATCATATGTAACAGTCTGACTTAAATGGTCGTCACCTTGCATATTTTCATGCTTAAGACCGGCTTTGCGGAAGCAATTTTGATAGTTTCCTCTGTTACTTGTTCCCAAGAGGTTCTTGCAAAGTAAATTGCGTCCAATGGCGGGATTTCTTATTGTCAATTCGAAAGCTGTACTAGCAGTCTCAATGTTTACTAGCAGGTGTTTCAGTACGAGACTTCGGTAATGGGTTTTGAAATTTTTTATGATTTCCTGGTCAAGTGGTTGACAAGCTAATGTACAATTAGGGGGTAGAAACAAAAGTTTTAATATTTTTCAGGTGAATTTCTTTTGGATGAGATCCAGCATTGTCTAAAAACAACAAAATCTTCCTCTTTCCTTTTGCCATTTTCCAATCTAGTTCATGCAACCACTCTGTCATAATTTGTCTGGTCATCCAAGCTTTCTTATTCCACTTCCAAGTTACAGGCAAGTTGTTTATGTTTATATTTTTGAATGCTCTGGGTTTAGCTGCTTTACCAATGACTAAGAGTTTTTCTTTTTCCCCTGCCATATTTGCACAATGCAAAATTGTAAATCTCTCTTTGGGATATTTACCACAAACACATTTTTCTTTTTTTAAAGTTAGCGTTTTGTTAGGCAGAGCTCTGAAATAGAGACCTGTTTCATCAGCATTAAATAAGTCCCTGGGTGAATATTCTTTGATAAGAGAAGGGCATTTCTCCCAGGATGATGAGACACGTTCAGCAATTAACGAGGCTCCTTCCCCTGAAATTGTTTTAAAACTTATGTTGTGGCGTTTTCTGAATTTATTAAGCCCACCAGAAGAAGCACTGAATGCTGAATGTCCTAAGGACAAGGCGATTTTGCTTTGCAGCGTACTAACGGTCCTGAAAAAAAATTACCAATAAGTTCTCTTCTATTTGAGCATAATGCCAACACTTCATTAATTTTTGAATAAATGAGAAAATAAAATTCCACAAATTCAAAACACCTCATAAAAACAATATTCATGTGCATACCTGTCAGAGTAATCCTTTATGGCGAGCTGCTGTAAACCATTCATAACACAACATATCAATTTTGGTACCATCACCAGCTTCTCTTTTCATTCACATTGGTGTTCGTCATCCACTTGTTCATAAGGATTTCTTTATGTCTAATTATATCAGCAGCGTGTGTTCTTCTGATATCAAAACTCTCAGATAAATTCCGTACACTCAATTTTTCCTTAATGTACATTTCAGTTATCTCAATTTTCTGTTTGAGAGTGAGTATTTTTCTTTTTGGAGCCATTTCTTTCAACGTCAGAAATCAGACTAACACTAATTAAATTCTCGGGAGTTTCGTGCCGCAGTTGAGATCGATAAATCCCCGGTTCACTCAGGGAAGTCCCTCAGTTGGTACTAATGTTGGCGCGCGACACAGAAACCTCTTCTTCTTTCCCATTGCATACCATTTGATGCAATGAACTCACAGCGATACTTTCCACAGAGAATTGAAACAGAACCGATATTTTTTA
The DNA here is from genome assembly GCA_034642435.1 of Megalocaria dilatata. Lineage (NCBI taxonomy): Eukaryota > Metazoa > Arthropoda > Insecta > Coleoptera > Coccinellidae > Megalocaria > Megalocaria dilatata. The sequence goes on along the minus strand of CM067859.1, from coordinate 39,420,449 downwards.
TTTTCGGTTAATAGAACATACCTTAGTGTCCGCGTCCGTTCAAGGGAATGTCCGTTCAAGAGACAACTTACACAATGTAAATTATATGGAAGTCAGTCGGGACTATGAAAAACTGTCCATTCAAGGGAGGTGTCCGTCTAAAGGGGGTGTCACCGAGGGGGAATTTCACTGTATATATTGAAAGTATATACAAAAAATACTTTTATCAACTACTGACTCACATTCAAATTAATTTTTAAATTATGAACTAAATATGAGTCTAAATATCCACATTATATTCCTTAATTATTTATTATTTTTGAAATCCTGGTTAATTTTCTTACCGTGAGACATTATTTGGGGTGAATAAGTTTTGTTATGTTTTTCTGTGTTCCGAGTACAATTGTTTATAGGTTATATATAGTTGTTCATTTCTTTTTTATTTTGGAAACTTTAAAGCTTACTTCAAGTTTATTCGTTCCAGGTTTTATCTTATTGGATGTGTCAAATTTTGATCTTAAGATATATTTGAATCTGAATTCAATACTTTTATGAAGAGGTCTAGAGACCGAAATATCTGTCTGAGATTTTGCTAGATAACACAACAATTAATTCGGAAGTCTACTGTCCTCCGCTGGACAAACTGAATGATGCACTTCAACAGAAAAAGCCAGAATTAATCAACAGAAAAGATGTAGTGTTCCACCAAGATAATGCGAAACCTCATCAAGTTTGGTCACTCGTCAAAAGCTTTTACAGCTTGAATGGGATAGACTGCCACACCCACCATATTCTCCAGATCTGGCGGCTTCGGATTGTTATTTGTTCCGGTCATTGAAAATTTTTTGGACGGTAAAACTTTTACTTTAAATGATGAGCTCAAAACACCGGGATCAGTTTTTTGCCAGCAAAGACCAACAATTTGATGAGCGTGGAATCATGCTACTACCAGAAAGATGGCAAAAGGTGTTGGACCAGAATGGGTAATATATAAATTAATAAAATATCTATTCATTATACGAAAATTGTCTTTCATTTTCCAAAAAAGAACTAAATTACTTTCCGAACAACCCAATAATTTTCATAAAGATACAATTTCAACAATGAGTGATTTTCAACTCTGCAACTGATCATTCCGTACAAAGTACTCGATAATATTCAAACATGTGAAATATTTTTGTTCAGTCTGCCTTCATTTGTAAACAGATGTAAAAATACTATTAATATTCTAGCAGCTCTGCAGCTGTCACATTCCACTTCTTAACGTTACCACGGACCGTTTCGACCAACTGGCACGAATATGATATGTAGTAAAATACTACGGCACCTAGATTATACTTGAGAAGACCCTAGTGCAGCTTACAGAGGAAATCATCTGCTGAAATTGATACGATTCCAATAAAAGAGTATATTGCGTTGCGATATTCAATTGCATTATTCAAGAAACATAAAGGAGATTGGATATGTGAGAACAACCATTAAAATTTGTATGTATTTTGTATGAATAATGAGGGAATGGAAATCAGTCCTTGACAAGAGGGGTTTTTTTATTCCCTTGCATTTCACCTTGAACTGCTTGAGTTCAATGTGTACAACTGACTTAAAAACTTTTTTCATTAAAATAGAAAGGCCTTTTACTTGATAGAAGAAATATAACAAAATTTGAATATCAAAACAAATTAAAATATGTTTATCTTCTACAATTTTAATTTCAAAAAATTTTTATTCAAAAACTTTTAGAATTAAATTAATGTCTAAAACAAGCACCGCTTACATTTAATAGACGTATATAATCAAAACTCAATATATAATGTCAAATGGAATAAATAAACCGAAAGATATACGAAATTCATTAAAATTAATAAATAAATATTTAAAGGAGACAAAATTTGTTTCTGGTCTTAACTTCAAGAATGCCATTTGCCTTTCAAAAACATGAACACACTTTTTTCATTGTAAAAACAGAATTATTTTGTGGAATCTCTGCATAATTTATTTGATTTTGGAAAAAATTAATAAAAATGTCTCAGAAAAACCAAGTTTCTGTTTCAGTAGATTTATGGAATTATCAAAATTTGTACAACATTCTAAAATATAAAGGAATCTATAGAAAATAAAAAAGAACAATAGCTGATACAAAAATGTTTCAATTAATGGCCAGTTTCATAAACGAAATTAAAGCCTCCTCATATCCAAAAAGTCTTCTTTTGTGATAAAACGCGTTTCATAAGCAAATTTTAAAGAAGGGAACTCAAAAGCTTTCTTTATCTTAAAGTGAGAAAATCGGCCCTTTACGGCTGGAAAAGGTTCCTTTAACGAGAAGCTCGACACTACGCAGGTGCTCGATAAACACGAAAACAGTTGACATAACCCTCCTCTGTCACATTTGCCCATTTTGTTTGATTTTAGCGTACTACGAAATATGTTGCACCTATTGTTGAATGTTCATTCAAGCTTTAGTTCTTCATCAAATGATGAAGAAATAATTGTGAGAAGACCAAAAATTTACAGAAGGAGAGACATTTTTCCACGTTAGATGATCTAGATTTCTTCGATTGTTTCGCCTGACAAAACCAATTGTTTTATCTTTGCTTCAAAAAATTGCAGATCAATTATACTTCCCATCCAACAGGTAAACAAATTTCGATTTATTATTTTGTTGATATAATTTTCTGTATACCAAATCACTAAATTGACAATTTTCAGAGGCAGCTGTATTGAACCGATGAACTACTTTTGACATTGAGATTCTATGGAACTGGAAATATGCTGATATCAAACAGCCGGAGATTTCATGGGAATTTCTAAACCTTCTGCTTCTAGAATTATTCGAAGAATTTCTTTTGCAATCGCATCCCTGTGTCCACAATAAATAAAGGTGTGATGGTGATCATGAAATGCAAGCTGCAGAAAAGTTTTAAGCAATTGCTAGTTTTCCACGTGTCATTGGTGCTATAGATTACAGTAATTAAAATCACTTCTCCGGGATTTTACGAGGTATGTATTTAGATAGGTTTCTATGTGTATTTCCGATTCATTGTTTTACTTAAGGTTACATCTGAAAAAGTTTCAAGTGAGAATAAAGAAAAAAAAATATAATGTGTTGTTATTGGAATTTCTGTTTTTTATTCAAATTTGAGGGGATTTCATAGTCTGCAGCAAACCTGATAAAATTTTAATACCGCTTTTCCCAGAAAGTGCATTCAAAATAAAGAATATTTAATTATTATTATTTAATTTTCTCTTCATATCCACAATTTGCTAATCTAATATTTTAAGCTTCGAATACTTTCCTTCTATTATTTTCCTTGATAGCCACTATCTAAGCTTCTACTAGAGCTCCTTTATGATAAAGTCCCTTTATGAAAAGGGTCCCTTTAAATGGGACCATCAGTTTCATAAACGCACATCGACCGTCCTTTACTTAAAGCTTCCTTTAATGCACCGGTCTTATGTTTCCGACTGTTGGCTATCCTGAGAACTAGTGATTTGACGAATATAGTTGATGATATTCTGTAAAAATTGTGAGTTATGCTTCGGAACTTGTAAAAAGAAAAAGAAAAGAAGAATAAATCAGTCTTTGCATAAACATGGTTTTGTGCAGAAGACAGTATATTGGAATTCATATCATTATTACGTGCGAATTACTATATTTTAGTAAAGATAAGTTATATGAATGAATAGGGAAGAAAAGAGAAAAAAAGTATTACTTTAAAACCTGAGGAGGAACTACGTCTCTTGGAATTGATTGGAAGAGAGAATTTTAATGTTATAGGATAAAGTCTGGCAGAGAATAGCAACTGCTTTAATGCAACAGTTCTCCATTGGAGAAATGGGGACCAGCTCAAATCCAAATATGACAATATAAAAACTTGAACTAGAAAGGTGGTAGCTGCTCAACGCAGTCATATTGAAGGGACTGGTGGTGGGGCTCCATTGAAATTGAGGGAGCCAATTCCCAAACAGTTGAGCCCAGCTGTTAGGAACCCACTTGCCGAAGCGAAAGAGAATTCTATCAGCATTGTTGCAGACTATGAAATCCCCTCAAATTTGAATTAAAAACAGAAATTTCAATATAATATTTTATTTTTTTTATTCTCACTTGAAACTTTTTCATATGTTACCTAAAGTAAAACAATGAATCAGAAATACCAACATAGAAACCTAAATACATACCTTGTAAAAAATTATAAAAATTGTATGAAATCTTGTCATGTTGAAGACACAAATTGAATATGAAGAATAGCTCCACAAGTGACTACAAATTTATTTTCAATTATCACACAAATATAAAATGTAAATTAGCAAAATGTTCATCAATAATAGATTCTCTCACTTGACGAGCTGCATTAACATTAGTTGAATTTGTTTGAAAGTCCTCTTCCTCCTGCTCATCATGCAATCATTCATTTGGAAATATTTCGTTCATATCTACAGCTATATTGTGCAAAACAGCGGTAGCAACAATAATTGCCCTTATGGTCGTTAACTTAACACTCATTCCTTTAGAAAGGATAGAAAAACGACTTTTCCAAACTCCATACTTCCTATTTCCCACATTTCTAGTTCGTATAATTGACTGCTTATATAAATTTCAGCTGCAGTTATAGCTTCCGGTAACTTTGTCACAAGATAAGTCTGCAAATTAACCATTATCACCATGTAACAAATACCGTCCAAATTTACCACTCTCAAATTGTCTATTCAAGACACTGTTATTAAAGATGGTTTGATCATATGTTGAGCCAGGTCATCTAGCTACAATATTTCTGATTCTCAAGTATGAATCACACACGGTTTGAACGTTAAGGGCAAAATAATGTTTTCGACATCGAAAGATCTCTGCATCATCACCACCCGGAGAAGTGATTTTAATTAATGTGCGATCTATAGCACCAATGACACGTGGAAAACTAGTAATTCCATAAAACTTTCCTGCTGCTTGCATTTAATGATCACCTTCACACATCTTTATATATTGTGATGTGATTGCAAAAGAAATTCTTCGAATAATTTTAGAACCAAAAGGTTTAGGAATTCCCATGAAATCTTCGGCTGTTTGTTATCAGCATATTTCCAGTTCCATAGAATCTCATTGTCAAAAGTAGTTGGTTCATCGGTTCACTACTGCTGCCTCTGAAAATTGTCAATTTAATGATCTGGTATACTACTCTGTCAAAAAAGTACAGGGAATTTTCAATTAAAACAACATTTTTACATTTAATCGTCAAAATTTATTGGGTCGCCTTCAAAATAGGCTCCATTTGCTCCAATACATCTATGCCAACGGCACTTCCAATTATCGAAACATTTTTTATAGGCGCTTTCCGGGATGGACATTAGCTCTCGCGCCGAATTTTGTTTTATGGCTTCAATCGATTCAAAACGGGTGCCACGAAGGGGCAATTTTAGTTTTGGGAAGAGGAAAAGTCGCAGGGAGCCAAATCCGGCGAATACGGTGGTTGCTGAAGCACGTTTGTTGAGTTTTTGGCGAGAAAGTCAGTCACAATCGTAGCTCGGTGAGAAGGCGCGTTATCGTCATGCAAAATCCATGAGTTGTTCGCCCACAAATTTGGCCGCTTCTTACGGATGCGCTCACGCAAACGTTTCATAACGCCTAACGTTCCATGAATGTAGAATCGGAATTACAGCGATCCAGCATGTCTGAAGCAACCTGTTCGCGATGACGTTTTTGAAGAAAATTCAGGTCTTTCGGTACGAGTCGTGCGGCCACCTTTCTCATGCCCAAAATATCAATCAAAATCGTACGTGCGGACTCGTGGGATATCTTAAGATCATGTGCTATCACTCTCAAGCTGGTACGACGGTTTTCCAGCACCCTTTCCTTAATTTTATCGACGTTATCTTCGATCGAAGCCGTCGATGGGCGTCCACTTCACGACCGTCCTTGAAGGCTCTGTACCACTGATATGCACGAGTTTTCGATAGAGCATTATCACCAAAGGCCTTTTGCAACATTTTCAATGCATCGGCACACGAAAATTCATTTGCAACACAAAACTTTAAACAAATTCTTTGCTCAACGTAATCACCCATAGTAAAAATCGGCACGCACTCTGACATCGACTGACTTAATCAGCTGTTGCAAACACACTAGTTGACAGATCCCGCTCAAGCTTGGCATAGTAATTAAGGACAGTAGTACCAACCTAGGAAAAAAAATTTTTACCTGCCTCATTGCCCCGCCAGATTTAAATCGATAATTCCCGGTACTTTCTTGACAGAATGTACATAAAATTATATCAACAGAATAATAAATCGAAATTTGTTTACCTGTTAGATGGGAAGTACAAGTGATCTGCAATATTTTGGAGCAAAGATGAAACAGTTGGTTTTGTCAGGCGAAAACGATCGAAGAAATCTAGATCATCTAACGTTACTTCTGTAAATTTTTGGTCTTCTCACAATTATTTCTTCATCATTTGATGAAGAACTAGAGCTTGAATCACCATTCAACATTTGGTGCAACATATTTCGTAGTACGCTAAAATCAAATAAAATGGGCAAATGTGACCGAGGAAGGTTATATGTCAACTGTTTTCGTGTTTATCGAGCACCTGCGCAGTGTCGAGCTTCTCGTTAAAGGATCCTTTTCCAGCCGTAAAGGGCCGGTTTTCTCACTTTAAGAAATAGGACGCTTTTAAGTTTCCTTTAAACTTAAAATTTGTTTATGAAACACGTTTTATCATTAAAGGAGACTTTTTGGGAAAAAGGAGGCTTTAATTTCGTTTATGAAACTAGCCGTAACTAGACTATAGACAAAGGTAGACTTGCCTCGATGGTCAGGCTATCTGGTCTCGAAAATTCATATAAATTCACAGTATTCTAGAGGCTTCAACACAATATTCTGCAATTAACCAGTTAAAATTGGAATGCGTATTAACGTCAATATCGGCGTTAACACTGTGCTCAAATCTCGGTTACAAAATAATGCGTAAAATTTGCGAAGTTTTGATCTTGATAGGATCTCTTCGCACTAGGAACCAACCATTCAGAAATCACTAAAAATTGTATTACACGAACATAAATAACACTCGAAGCATTAAATTCCTTACACTCACCTTTATGACTTCCATGAAAAATACTTCCTGGAGTGGGTTGAAATTGTCCAGACGTGAATCGGCTGAAAGCGTTCGCATGCGAGTAGAGGGCGCTGCCAAATGTGGGGCCTCCGGGGAAAAGCGAATAAACGCCGTACTTGCTGAAGCCTGCGGCAAAAAAAACTCTTTCAAAACAGATTTGTACGAGGGGTTTTATAGGGTTTTTTATTTCGTTGGAGAAAAAGAAATTGTTTTTCGATAAGGCAACATATATGGCGAAGGGTGGAAACTATAAAGGCAATTATCCAGTTGGAAAATGTTTGGTTGTTAGTATATACAGCTGAAAATGGTGAAAGAATAATGTAAATAAAAAGGAATTTTTTATATGCCTCGGTTTTAAAATGCACTTGAAAGCATAAAAAATCATAGGCCTACATATGCAGTTCGTTCTGAAAATTTATTATTGTGAATTTTCAATATAATAGGTGAAGGATTATTGTATTTTTGCCTTCATTAAAGAAAAAATATAAAATGTACGGAATTTTCTTTTAGCTCATAAAATAGCAAGAATTTTTTTTAGTGTGAAATGTCACCTTGACGAGTATAAATCTGAAATTTGCTGATCGATACTTTACGCGATATCGATCACTAGAGCCATCTATCGAAAAATATTATGGATATCTTTTCCGCAAACTTATATGAAAATATTTATAGGATTTCAAAAACTTAGGGAGTATGCACGTACTCCATTCAGTGTTGAGCAATATTTATAATTTCAATTCTCTACCTAGTTTTAAAAACGTAGTATAGGAAAAATTGCAATTTCATTAGTTTTGTTTTAAACGTCCTTCAGATATACAATGGATGGAAAATGCGGTTCGCTCAAGGTGAAACATTAAAACAATTTTATTTCAAAAAATACGCACCGTTTTTATATTTCAGTTTATTCAGAATCCTGACACTTGTTTCGGTCTTTCGACCATCTTCAAACGAGTCCAAAATGTAACTGAACTTAAAATTGAAAAAAGGTTCTTTTATTAGACTTTGGACATTAGTGCATTTTTATGGCGCATGGAAATAACAGCATCAATATAGGGGTGTTTTCAAAGAGTATCTGGGAATTTGTTAAATTCTCCTTTTTGTCAATGGATTTTTTGACTGATAGAATCTTCAAATAGTACATCAATTTACCCTTCTCAACATTATATAGTAAAATGATATCTTTCTCATAAAAAAAAATGATTATTTTCTATATATGTTCTGCAAAACCGGTCGATTTCTGGTTTGTCAAAATTGACATCCTATGTTCTTTGATTCTATGCTGTAAACATCGGCCTGGCTGTTCTATATATGTAGCATTACAATCATCACAATTAATTTGATAAATCCCCGATTCAGAAAAGTTGGTGAACAATAAATAAAGGAACTCTAACTTTTCTGAATCGGAAATTTATCAAATTAATTGTGATGATTGTAATGCTACATATACAGGACAGACGGCCGATGTTTACAGCATGGAATCAAAGAACGTAGGATGTCTATTTTGCAAAACCATAAATCGACCGGTTTTGCAGAACACTGTATAGAAAACAATAATTTTTTCAATGAGAAAGATTTCACTTTACTATATAATGTTAATAAGGGTAAATTGATGGACTATTTGGAGATTCTTTCAATCAAAAAAGCCGTTGAGAAAAAGGAGAATTTAACAAATTCCCAAACACTATTCAGCAACACCCCTATATTGGATGCTGTTATTTTCATGCACCATAAAAATACATAGATGTCCTAAGTGTAATAAAAAAACCTTTTTCAATTTTGAGTTTAGTTCCGTTTTGTATTCCCTTGAAGATGGTCGAAAGACCGAAACACGTGTCACGATTCTGAATAAATTGTGAAACTGTGCGAATTATTTCAAATAAAATCAATATAATGTTTCACCTAAAGCCAACCGCATACTTCATTCATATTATGATGAATCAATTGAACATTCAATTGGAAATAATTGTTACTGGGAGTAGAAATAAGTTCGTGCGGTTTTGATATCAGATGTCGCTACAAGTTTATTATTCCATTTTTTCATCTGGTAAACAACTTCATTTTTAACTGTTATTATGAGGCTTTCTCTTCAGTATCTGTCATTTTGCTGAAGTATAAACAAAATATTGGATGGAGTAGTTTGTTACATTGTGGTAGTTCATTCTTGAATTGAATGCAATAAGAAATTACTTAGTTTTTAATCATTTTTTATTAACCGAATGTAGTGACTCGAGCTTCGTAACTTGAATTAATAAAAAGTGATAAAAAGTTAAATAATTTCTCATTTCATTTCATTGTAAACAAACATAGTTTCTGTGTGTATTTTGCGGGGAGTTTTACTTCATCATTTCAATAAGGAAAAGACTGTCGAAAGTAATCGTATTTTGGTGGATGTCATGCTAAACGATTCAAAGTAGGCAATTTTGATTTGTAAGACGCAGAACGACCCGTACCGCCACCAAAGTTTAAGGATGAAGAATTAAAGGAAAGGTTCGATCAAGATCCATCACAAACGCAAGAGGAACTCGCAAAAACACTGGTAGTCACTCACAACCAGTCATCTGGTATCGTTTAACAATGGGTACATTGTAACAATTCTACAATCGAACGAAAGCATCGCAGAGGAGATCTACCGACGAAAATTGAGCGGGACATTGCGAAAAAACGGTAGCAATACACCGACAGGCACGACAAAGTTATTTTGCAGCATAACACATGTTGTATCCGATCGCTGTCTGACCAGCACTTCTCCAAGTACGACGAAGTCAAAAAATGGATCGATGCATGGACAGCGGTCAAAGAACCAACCTTTTTTCGCGATGAAATTACCAGACAGATGGGAAAAAGTAGTGGGTAGCGGTGGACAATACAATGAACATTGAATTATAAGTGAGAAGTTTAATTTGATAAATCAACGAAACATAATTTTAAGAACTTCTCAAAAAATATAATTCATTTGAAACATTCAATATATTTAAAAAAGTTACTTCAGTGACGAACATAGAATATCTTGGATTTTAAAGTAAGTGTGTTCAATCGAGGATACCAGGAGGTCTATGAGGTGAGTAATTAAATTAATTAATTTTATTTTTTAAATGTGGAGTAGGACCGATGAAGACCTTATCGGTATTTTAATTATTTTTTAAGGATTTGATAATGTTTTGAGAGGTTTTTGAAGTAACTTATTTAAATATATTGAATATTTCAAATGAATTATATTTTTTCGAAAAGTTCTTAAAATTATTAGGAGTACAAATAAGTTTCCGCCGTTTTATTGAAGATGGCGCGGCACGGAGTTTCGGTTAGCTTTCGAAGATGATAACCGGCTTAAAAAATAGTTTGGACATTCAAGAACAACATAACCCATTAATATCATTGATTTTATATTGGTAAAATATAATTTTTATAAGTTGAAAATGTCAAAATTTGAGCCAAGTAAGCGTCATTTGCGGGAAATAATAATAATTTAAAGAAATCTGCTGCTGAGGCGCATCAATTGCTAGTAGAAGCATATGGTGAGGGTGCTTTGAGTGAGAGAACGTGTCGAGAGTGGTTTCAAAAGTTTAAAAACGCTGATTTCGACGTAGAAGACAAAGATCGCAGTGGAAGGCCAAAAATTTACGAGGATGCAGAATTGGAGGAATTATTGGAGGAAGATTCATCTCAAACACAAAAAGAACTTGCTCTAACATTAGAAGTCACTCAGCAAGCAGTCTCACATCGTTTAAAATCATTAGGAATGATTCATAAACAAGGAAATTGGCTTCCGTACGGCGGAAACTTATTTGTACTCCTAATATGTTTCGTATTTTTGAAAAGGATTTAGTTTCCATAATTATAAGATCAGAAACAAAATTTTGTCTCCTTCAAATATTTATTTATTAATTTTAATTGACAATTTATATTTGTTGGGTTATTTATTCCATTTGATATTATATATTGAGTTCTGATTTTATACGTCTATTAAATATAAGCTGTGCTTTTTTGAAATTAAAATTATAAGAGAATAACATATTAAATCTGTTTTGATGTTCAAATTTTGTAATATTCCTTCTATCAAAAAACCTCTTCTTATTATTCTATTTCATATATAATATATAATTATTCATATAATATTATATAATATATTATATAATATAATATATACTATAATATAATATAATATATTATAATATATTATTCATATATTATTATCTCATTACATAAATATCAAGTGGTTTAAAGAAGACATTACCTTACAGCTTTGTGTGATTTTTGTGACGAACCATAGAAAATCTTGGATTTTAAAGTTAGTGTTTTCAAGTGATGATACTACCAGGTCAAAGAGATGAGTTGTTAATTAATTTTATTTTTTACATGTGAAGTAGGACAGATGAAGACCTTATCGGAATTCTAATTGTTTTTTGAGGATTTGACACATGTTTTGAAAGATTTTTGAAGTAACTCATTTAAATATTTTTTTTTATTAAAAATAAGCGGTACTTATTGTAGAAATTAATTTAATTCTAAAAGTTTTTTGAATAAAAATTTTTTGAAATTAAAATTGTAGAAGACTAACAGACTAACTGTTTTGATATTCAAATTTTGTTATATTTCTTCTATCAAGTAAAAAGCCTTTTTCTATTTTATTTCATTTAAATATGTTAAATATTTCACATGAATTATATATTTTTGAGTAGTTCTTAAAATTATGTTTCGTATTTTTGAAAAGGATTTAGTTTTCATAATTCGAAGATCAGAAACAAAATTTTGTCTCCTTCAAATATTTAGTTATTAATTTTAATTGACAATTTATATTCTTATATATATATATTGGATTATTTATTCCATTTGATATTATATATTGAGTTTTGATTTTATACGTCTATTTAATATAAGGTGTGCTCATAAGACATTAATTTAATTCTAAAAGTTTTCGAATATATTTTTTGAAATTAAAATTATAGGAGACTAACAGATTAAATCTGTTCTGATATTCAGATAATTCATCTGTTTTTTAATAATAATAATAATGACCGTCTTTATTAGGTGAAAGTTTAGCTGCAAAGCTGTTCTTCCACTTTTACCTATCAAACAAAAAGCATATCTTGAACTTCTAAAGAAAAAAAATACAATTTAGTCAGTCAGTGGAAATGGAGTGAAAATAAAAATTCAGAAACCTGGCTCAACAAAATTGACTTTTTCAAGGAAGCTCGAAATCTATTTATTGACTTGACCTTTACACTATTTGGAAGGTAATTAAAATTATTAAACTTATTTGAAAAATTAAAGGCGTATTTACGTTCCTATTCTCAAATGATTTTTCCATTTCTACCACGTGAATATCAAATTTCTAGGATTGTAGTCGTGTAATCGTTCAAAATCATTTTCGGCGTAAATTACGCAAAATACATACATTTGGTACGAATGACGCAATAAAGATAATAAGTTTCGACGGGATATCATTTTCTTCAATACAATGGAAAGTAGCGTAACACAATTTCATTTGCGTCAATGCGTATTGAAAACTGATACTACGTTGTTATAAACTGCTCTACAAAAGTTGAGGAAGTTCACAAATGTTCACCAAATGTTGATAAGTGATGAATTTGATGTTTTCTTTCTTTTTTTTTTGCTTTAGGTATGAATACCTTTTCAGTTCAAAGAGATTCTTTACTTTCTGTGATTTTGGTGAGATGAGATCAGTTGTTTAAGGTTTCCACAGAGAACTCGAATTCTATATTGAAGAATTTAAATGATTTGAAAAATAAAAATAAGCGGAAATAAAGTGTTTTACTTCAAATCATTTACGATGAATTTCCGTCAAGTAGAGACCGAAACAATCAAGAATTGAAGAATTTAGTTTCTCCATAATGCCTAGACGTAAGCTCAGAGCGTATGAAGCCCATAGAGTTATTGGAATGATTGAGGAGGAACTTGCAGAGATCTTTCAAGGTAATGTAAGCATGATTTCAGGAATCAAACATACCTACAGAGAAACGGGAAACGTGATCGAAAGGCCTAGAAGTGAACCATAAAGATTTACCACACGCGCTTAACCTCGGTTCCTGGCAGAGAATCATTGAGTATCTGTCGAATCATGCAACAGTAATTTCTGCAAACTTCTTGTGTTGCGGTTTCAATTGAAAGAGTGTATTGAACACTTCATGAGACGCCTTTTGAATTGAATTCGACTCACACAAGCTCAAAGACGTGTTCGTTTGGTATGGGCAACAGAGCACGTGAATTGGAATGGAGAATGATGTTTACAGATGAAGCAAATTATTGACGGTTTTCGGATAATCAACGTGTTTGGGTATGGATTATTCTTCAGAACTAGCAGATCATAAAAAGAAAGTAGTAGAGTTTTTAGGGTTGGTAAAAGCTGTCTTACTGTTGGTGTTTTAAGAGACCTACCAACACTAACTTGACTAATTGTGTGCCAGATCTAGATAATATTTTATCAAATATTTGTCTGTCTGACAATCAGTTCATTCGTGTTGGTAACTTAAATGTTGATATTTTCAAAATGAAAAATGCTATCGTTGATTGTTTTGAACCCTTAAAATCATTACCGAGCCAATAAAAATAACATCTAGTACAAGTATTCTGACTGATTCGAGTTTTGTATGATGAATTGGTTGGTTCAGTTGGAAACCTTTCTTGTGATAGACTTTCTGATAAGAGGTTGGTAAACGAGTGTGCTTCTTCATTGACCCCCTTATATCTGCATGATCGACCTCAGATCGTTTTCAACAATGAAATATATATTGCGGTATAGATATCCGTACTGGTGTAACTCAGTGATAAATAGTAGGATCTCCACTATTTATTGTTTACACTGCTGATAGGCTCAGGTCAGTTACCCATTGTAAATTTCAATTATATGCCGATGATATTCATACATTATATTCGCATTTCGCTACAGATGATGTTATTGTAGTGAATGAGCCTTCGAATGATGAGATGACCAGTCTTTCAGTGATCTCATTTACTCAAACTCCAAGTAGGACAGTACTCTGAAGTTTTTCTCCAAAGAATATCAGAGAACTTTTGAAAGGTAATAATATCGTTCTCATTTGTGATTCTAGGCTAGTTGTGTGCGAGTTGGCAAGAAACTTGGATGTTGATTTCGTGTTATGCTTATACAAATTTGAGACTTCTTTAATCTAATATGTGTTGTATTAAGGAAGAAGCAATTTCTTCAATGGTTTTTGTTCACGGCGAGTAGAGAGGTATCATATCTAGAGGGTTCAGAATAGCTGTTACCGTTTTATAGATACTTTACGAAAGTTTGATTATGTGAGTGGTGCACTAACATTAAGAAGTTGGCCCAGAATGAGCCGTGAAGAAAGCTCCAACTGGCAAATTTCACACAAAATCAGCTGAAGTCTGCAGATTCATCACGATATCTTAGTGGTAGGTGTATATCGGTGGAGTCGAGACACTGTAGGAGGCACAAGATTTGAACATCAAACGTTCAAGTTATCAGAGTTTGTCAGTTATTGAACGTGTCATCGTGTCTTGGGTATATATTCTGAAGTATCTCAAATTCATTTCAGTTCGCTTTGCTCTCGTTTTCGGTACTGTGTAGCAAGTAAGCAGTTTTCTTCTTTATCTGTTTTGGTGTGGTTGAGTTTGAATAGCTATGCTAGACTTCACACCATGGTTTTCTTTTCTTCTCTGCCTGCTATGTAATTTTATATCATATTACATGTATACATCAATAGGAGCGATTTATTATCATTTATGTTATTATTAAGTTGATCCGTTCAGAGCTGATACTATTTGTGGTGGCATTTGTTTAAATGGACGTGCTTGATGAGAACACAAACCGACCAAATCATCAGCAATGTTGTACGTATGTTTAATGGTGCTACTGGGTCAAATTCTCTTTTTTTTAGGCCTCTTCTCATCGTACCAGAATTGTCGATGATGGTTTTAACATGATGGTATACGACACATCGACCTCTATCATGCGATCTCAATACGATTGAGCACGCTTAGTACCATCTACAACTAGCGTTGGATTTGAATGAGTCACCCCTACAGACACTTCAAAAGTTCTGCAGATTTTAACACATAAAATGAATGGAGCATGTGGTTGGCTTTATGTGAAACATTATAATAGTTTTATTCAAAAAAATTTACACATTTTTTATATTTCAGTTTATTCAGAATCCTGACACGTGTTTCGGTCTTTTGACCATCTTCAAAGGAGTACAAAAAATAACTGAACTTAAAATTGAGAACGAGGTTCGTTTGTTAATTACACTTTGGAAGTCATAACAGCATCCAATATAGGGGTGTTCCTAAAGAGTATTTACAATGTTCTGCAAAAACGGTTGATTTCTGGTTTTTCAAAATCAACCGGTTTTGCAGAATATTCTATAGAAAATAATCATTATTTTAATGAGAAAGATGTCACTTTACTATATAATGTTAAAAAGGGTGAATTGATGGACTATTTGGAGATTCTATCAATCAAAAAATCCATTAAGAAAAAGGAGAATTTTACAAATTTCCAAATACTCGTTGGGAACACCCCTATATTGAATGCTGTTATTTCCATGCGCCATAAAGATGCAAAGATGTCCAAAGTGAAATAAAATAACCTTTTTTCAATTTTAAAGTCAGTTGCTTTTTGTACTCCTTTGAAGATGGTCGAAAGACCGAAACACGTGTCAGGATTCTGAATAAACTGAGAAGTATAAAAAATGTGTGAATTTTTTGGAATAACATTTTTAACACAGATTTCTGATGGGAACTCAATCACTTTAACAACCCGATAAATAGTATGGAAATGTGTTGTCTGGTTGTAATTATACTCGAGGAAGTAATATCTTCGTGAAGTTCCTTCACTTTTGCGGAGCAGTTTATTACATGCTGCTGAATGAAATATCATTTTCAAACCTATCCTTCACATTTCGTATACACAAGAATAGCACATACATATAAATTATTCAATAGAGGATATAGGAGTGAATTTCAGGAGTTATAATAACTGCAATGAGCAGATTATTTATTTTAGGAAGGCGATAACGATGTATATATAAGAAGTGTGAATTTCGTATGCAATTTGTAGAGATAAAATTGTTTGTAACTGTGGAGATTGTCATTTCGAATAATAAACGGCTTCTGTTGTTGTTTTTTCCTGTCTCTTTGATTCAATTATGTGATTTTCGGAATGAATGGTTTTTATTTCGAATACTTGCGTCTTCCATTTTAACGGTAATTCAGTGAGAACGCAGCTAAGGCCTTTTAGGATAGAGATTTCTAACTATTTCATTTATATTCATTAAATATCAAACAGGTGTCTTATTTCAGGCATAAAATCTGGTACAACGGAAACTGTACATTTTTGATCTATGGTTAATATAGCTTTTACTGTCAGACTGTAAAAAAGGTTTATTTTGTGTAAGGATTTTCCACCTTTTAACTTCTTTCTTTTGGAAGTCTATATCCTCAATTCCACATTTATGTGGATCAATATCGATCAATACCGAAATTGGCAACCAAACAAGTTTGAGGATTTCCCACGTTTCGATTTAAGGGTTTTCCCAGTCAGTGTATTGAAATTGCATTGCATACTTTATATCTTTATGTTCATTACTCATTACAACTACTTGTTCAAAATTCGGTTGATTACTTGTTCAGTATTCGCTTCGACTACTTAATTATATTCAGTTCACTACTGGTTTATATTTCGATTCAACTACTTGTTTATTTGTTTTAATTAGCATTAGGTATCATTAAAATTTGTTTTCCCTTTTTTGCTAGTTTTGAGGAGCATTTTTGTTGTTTCATAAGATACCGATAGAGAAATAATTGTAATCTATCTGAAAACATTCACGTGAAATAAATATAACAATTTTCAAGACTAATTACTAGAATTTAATATGTTATTTTCTAAAGGAAGAACAATGGTGAACTTCGATACATGAAAATGTTTATAAAGGGACACAAAAATTAATATGAATATAAAAATTGTAGAATTGTATTGAAACTTGTCAGATACATGTTTTAATAACAATTGCTATGGTGAAATCGTTGAATTTGATATAAATTCAAAATTGACTTAGAAATATGCATCATCGGTAAGATATAAGATAAGGAAAACATATTCATCTTGGATCTTGAGGTGCATTTTGAGTGAAAATATCAGAAGAAAACTATAATAGAACTGGAACTTGGTAACAGTAATTCGAAGAAATCAATTAAAGTCAACTCAGAAGAATAAGAATTTCATTGAGATTGATAGAACATATAGAATTTTTACAATAAAAATAGCAAATGTACATTGTTCTCAAACGAAAATATAGGAAAAATTCAGAGAACTAAATTCGTTGAGGAAGCCTCTCGGAAAAGAAACCTATAAAAAGAAATTAATGACTAACGATTTTCCTAGGGAAATGTAAAAATGCCTACGCCTACCTCGAATTTTTGAAAAAAAGAATCGAACATAAATAGACCTCCGGAGAAAAGAGGAAAGTAGTAAAAAATTTATCTTTACACTAAACGTATCTCCTGTTTTAAAACTTCCCATTTCGAGTACAAACTAAAAAAATTTAAATTTGTCGAAGGTAAAGAGCAAAAACCAACTTTCTAAGCGAATAAAAAAAACTTTTGCAAATATTATTTCTTGATGTGGACAACTGAGCACAAACATAGAAGAAAAATAAATGAATAGAATAAAAATTGCGAAATGGAATCCAAAAACTGTTGTGAAGAAGCTCGAAAATGTTGAAATATTCGAATTTTGTTTTTTTAACAAATATTATGAAAAGGTTTCAAAATATGACCAGGAACAGATACAATAATTTCTATGGATTATAAGTTTGACAATTTAATAAAAATGTTCAAGATAGTACTCAGGTAAGTTCGTGGTAGAAATTGTCGATAAAAGAGAAAAGAGTGTTTCACGACGTTATAGTCAGTGAGATAACTTTGACCCTTCTCATGTGCATACTGATGATCTTTTATCGCTGTGCCTCTCATAGGTAGGAGAGGAAGGTGGAGGGGGTGAAGGTAAAGGTGGGGGAGGGCCTGTGTTCGGTCCAGCAGAAGGCATCATATTTGTGAAGCTTCTATGCTTGGGTGGCTGTAGATGTGTGGTTTTTGTTGTATGAAGATTGCATCTTTGAACTTGAGCTTCTCGATTGTTATTTCAGATTAATAATTTTCGCTTGGTTCCATTGGATGTAATGATGCTCGACTGGATGTTCTGCTATTTGGTTGTTTCTCCTTTGATGTTGTGATTTTGGTGTTTCTCAACTCAAGAGGCCTTTACAAGTTACTCCACATTCGAAGGGCATGCAGTTCTTGGTATTAATTGATTAATCCGGTTTAGTTTTTTTTTTAGGAAACTTCGGAGGGTATTTTTCGATCTGAATGCCGTCTGGATGTTGTAGTCCTGAGCTACTTTGCGGATTTTTGTGACATGCCTTTTAAGGGTATTGATATTTTTGCCTTGTCTTCTGCAGAGTCAGATTCATCTATCCGCTGGTCTCATGGTGGCCTCAATGAGTTTAGAGCTGCTGCCAAGAGATCCCTCTTGATATTTCTCACTTCATCTTCTAATTCATCCTTGTTAATACAAATAATTTTTGCACGGATGATGCCTTCCTTTTTTTGATACTGAATGATGGGAGTTAAAATTTAGGTACTTCTTCCTATGTGCTGGTTTCCTATAGACTGAGGTAGAGATTGTGTTGTGGTTCCTCTTAACAATCTTTTTTTCCATGGTTAATTTGATGGATGTGTTGAAAGAAAAGGTCCAGTTGTTTTTCAGTGTGGTTTCATATAATGAAAATATCATTAACACTTCTCAAGTCTTGGGTGTGATCACTGCAGGCTTAATTGCTTCATCTTCAAACCATTCCATTTATATGTTTGGTGATAGAGGCGAATCCATGTCCGTCTTCTTTGGAATAGTACTTGTCGTTGAATTGGAAATAGGCATTTTGTAGATATCAGTCCAATAATTATATGATATCGTCAATTGGTAGGGTCGTCCGTTCAGAGAGGCTTGTATCCTTTCTAAGTCTGCCTGTGCTACGTTCATAAGCACATTGGCGTAGAGATTTTCCACATAAAACCTTATGAGTTATATTTCTGGTTTCAATTCGATGTTGTTGATGATTTCAGTGAAGTGGCTGGAATTCTTCACAAAGGAGAGGTTTGAAGATCTGTAGCAAAGAAGATGAAAGGTAGAAGAATTTCGTGAGCTGGTGATTGGTCTCAATTTTGGGCAATCCATATATATGAGGCGGCTAGCTGTAATGAGAAGTCAATAATGTCCTAGCGCTTTCAGGTGTGTAATACTTGTATTTCTTCAGTGTATTGTATATTTTACTCTCAACTGAAAGTATCAGGTCCTTGGTGAGTGGTTTGTAATATCCTTTGTTCCGCACATCTTCAATTTTCTCATTTTCTTTTGTCTGTCGGAAGAATTTTTCGTCTTTTTTGAGTTGTTTTAGTACCGCTCATTCTAGTTTCGATATGTTGGCGACGGATTTGGAATGTTTTTTTATGTACGCACTTTCCATTTGAATTCTTCAGCCTATGATCCGTCCAGTTTTGTTTTTTCAACTGAACTGATAATTCGAGCAAAGTTTCTGAGTAGGTGTTCATCCCTTTGTGAAAACGTCCGTGATGATAAGCCCACCAAGTTCCTTCTTTTGAATCAAAGCTATAAATCCCGATAGAACTGAACAATTTTTTTCTCAGGCATACAAAAAAGTAATGACGAAGACCCAACATCTTTATATAAAACTTACTGGAAAAATTAAGCATGACTTGAAATTCGAATGAAAACAAAGAAAAAAGAAAATTTATAACGATTTTATCCATTAAATATCTCTCGTTCTTGGATGAAACAAAATTTTCGGGCGATATAAAACTCGAAAAAATAGAACGAACATTTATTTCTGTGAAGTAACGCACAAAACTTGATATCCGTATATCAATAGATTCATAAAACTGAACAACGTGAAATGACACAATTTCATTCCTTCGTATACGAGGGTAGAGCAATTTCATACTCCTTATTCGGTAGAGTGTCGGTTCCAAGCATGAAATAATTCCAGAGCCGTTCATGCAGGTGATATCCCATTGTTTCCGACGTCCTCAAATCGACTTCTCGATTGCTTCGATCATTTCTCGCTAGATGGGCAGTAAAAACGCAGATCGTTCCGTCATCTCCACCCGGAATGAATCCATCAATTTCACGAGAGACGACTTTCTGTCAGGCTCGTTCTATTTTTGAATACGCCTGCAACTTATTATGCTTCGGGAGGAATGGAGAGTGATTTGGAGAAGCGGCTCTTTTTATTGGCGAGGACTGCGTAAGATGATCTCCTCAGTTAACTAGATGTCAGTCTTGAAGTTTGTGACGTCTAAAATTAATTTTATCGGTGTCTACGTCAGAAGTGAGTCGACCAATTCCAGTTCCTTTGCAGGATCGGATGGGGTTGAAAAACAGGAATTTCAGCAAATTAGATCCAGTCGAAATTTACTTTCAAGTAAATGTATGGTGGAGCATATGGTGATTTAATAATAATAATCGCCGTTATTACCAAAGATGTATAGAATTACATCCACGATTTGGTCCATTTTTTTCACTTCATCGTAATTGGAAAAGTGCTGGTCAGCCAGGCCATGATGTATCGGTAGGAAGAGATTGGAATCGGAAGGGGCAAGATCTGGGCTGTACGGCGGGTACAGCCTTTCTAAGTACGTTTCAACGGGCGACCCAACATGTGTCAAGCTGCAAAATAAGTTTCTCGTGTCTGTCGGTGTGTTGCGACCGTTTTTCTCGCAATGCTCGGCTCGAGCGCATCGACTGTCGTCGGTAGACTTCCCTTGTGATACTTTCGTTCGATTGTAGCAGCTCATAATACACCACACCCAGCTGGTCCCACAAAATACACAGTATGATCATGCCAGATATTTTGAATTGTCGTAATAGACCGTAAATTGACTGAATTAAATCATCTTTATTTCGTGGTTCAACTTCAATGTTAATAATCCCCCATGTGTTTTCAATGGGACTTAGATCTGGTGAAGCTGCTGGCCATGAAATTGTTGTATTTGTGTTTTTGCATCCAAGCTTGATTATAGGCTGAAGTATAGCATCTTGCATTATCCTGCTGAAAACTCCACCCCTCTGGATATAAAGCATGCGCCGTTTCAAGGAGAAAATCGTTTAGAATGCCACAATACTTTTCACTATTTATGAAACCATCAACAATAAAGGCGTAGCACCACACAGAGGTATTGCTCCCCAAACCATTATTTTGGTGGGAAATTTGAACAGTAACAGGTTGTTTTGATAGGATTTTGATTGGAGAAATATGACTGATTTTGTTCCCTTCAGAATCGTTATATTCATCTCCTTACCACGCTCGCAATAAGAATTTTTTAGCACACAGAACTTCTTATCTTGTAGCAAATTTAATGCTGTTTCCAGATATGTGATCAAATTTGATGAGGCTTCAAAGATAACTGAGGTATAATTCGAAATATTTCTTCAAATCAAGGAATATTAAATTGAAGAATAACCATCAACATTTCGACCATCAGTTATATGACATTTTTCGTTGCAAATAACCTTTATGATCTCTCTTTGAAGTGTGTTATAAAAGTAGACACCCTATATGTGGTGACCGAACCCATCAAATATTTCTGGTTTTTGTTTCAGCTAGTTTTCGTGGAATCTTCATGGACGGTTGTCATTTTTTCTCAACACATGTGCGCAGTATATGTGGATTGAACTGAAAAAGGCCATGTCCAAGTCTTCATGGAATAAAAAATAATAAATTTGGCAAAGTGTTTATATTCACGGATTCAAATTCAATTGATTAATGTTCCTTATTAGAAGTGAATCGCGCAGAAAGTATGTGATATATTTTTTATTGATTGATTTTATTTAACATCCAAATAAATTCCGGCTGGCAAGAATGGGAGGGACTTTCAAACGGTGACCTGGAGAATATGCTATTTTTTTTAAGAAATAAAAAAGGGTTTTTAAACTTATATAGACCTTTTCTTGGAACATAACTTGTTATTCCTAAGGTTCATTTGATACAGCTGTATCGGATAAAGTATGCCAGATAATTTCGGTCAATACTCTTTATTGACAGATTTGAAGACATTATTGAATTTATTATCTTGAAAACTTCGACAAAATTCTATCTTTCGTTCCTTTTTTAAAGGTGTCATTATAGGGATTGTTTTGGTTTCCTTTATGTTTATTTTATTTTATTGTCTTTTCATTGACATATGGACGGTTTCTGGACTTCTATATTTCGTTGCTTTCCAAATCTGTTAGCCAATTTGTCGTCCTAATGCCAATAAAGCGTTTAAATTGTTTTCTTTAATCTTACACAGTCTTCCTGAAACTGGTCTATGCCTCATATCCACGCAATTTTTTATCCTATTAATTGTCTCATCTACAGCACTTTTTTTCAGTTCAGTCAATTGCATTAATTTTTTAACGTTTCGAAAACTTTTTCTATACACATATTCTACCCGTTTTTTTTTTCTTGTTCCGACATTATTTCGTAAATTGTATAGCTGTTGACAATCAACAATATTCAACAATTAGTGTTGCCATGCAATTTTGGCCATAGCCGACTATCTGCACAACCTATTTTATACATTACTTTTGTCTTAGAATGTTACAAAAAAGAGGTATATTAAAATTATGAAAAACAGTACATTTCGGACTATAGAACTAAATGATTCGAGAAGAAGAGATAAAACACTTTACAAGTAACACTCATTCGAAAGATGAATTCCTTGAAAGGGATTTCTTTTTTTTTAAATATTAAACAGAAAATAATTCTATGAAACCTCGATAAAATTGAATAATGAAAAGTTTTTTCTTAAAAATTTCAAAAATTCAAATCGAAATTTCTTAGAAACATTGTTTCTATTTGAGTAGACATATGATTATTGACAAAAACGAGAGATTAATATGGAATATTGATTAAAATTACATCAAAAGTTTTAGCCGATACATATGAATCTTATGAACAACAGTCTATTTCGAAAAATATTCCACATAAATTGGAAAAATCAACAATGTTTGAAACTCCCACCCATACCCGTCAATATTTTGAATGTTAAATAAGAAGAATCAATGAAAATATAAAACATAGCTTGCGATTCTTCACATATACACACAAGGTTACAACAGAAAACAGATTGTTTGTCATATCGATTTGAATCGACCATTACGTGAAGAACGATTAAAATATGGAAAAAGGCAACACAAAGTCATTTTTCCCTATGATGATGTCCCAATCACGCACAGTAAAACGGGTCAGAGACACTCTCGAAGCATTCAGTTGGGAAATTTTAGCGCATGCGGCTTATTCTCCAGACTTGGCTCTGTCCGATTATTGTCCATTCGAATCACTGAGACACGCTTTCGCTAAACAACGATTCAATTCGTATGAAAATGTACTAAAATGGCTCGATAACTGGTTCGGTTCAAAAGAAGAAATGTTCTTCTTGGCGTGGCATTCATGAACAACAAACGGAGAGTTGAAAAAATGTTAAAAAATAACAAAATAGGTAAAGGCTTTTTACTTGATAGATGGAATATAACAAAATTTGAATATCAAAACAGATTTAATCTGGCAGTCTTCTACAATTTCAATTTTAAAAAAAATTTTATTCAAAAACTTTTAGAATTGAACTAATGTCTTATATAAGACATTAATTTATTTCTGAAAGTTTTTGAATAAAAATTTTTTGGTCAGTCTTCTACAATTTTTTTGAAATTAAAATTGACAGATTAAATCTGTTTTGATATTAAAATTTTGTTTTATATTTCTTCTATCAAGTAAAAAGCCGTTACCTATTTTATTTTATACATGAAATATAATTATATTGAGGCTTGAATAAAATCTCATTATGGAATAACGAAGGTTTGAAGAAAACCTTATAATACCTTAAAGCTTTCTGTGATTTTTGTGACGAACATAGAATAACTTGATTTTAAAGTTAGTTGTTTAAACGATAATTCCATGACAACTTTTATGTAAGTTATATTTATTGTTGGTTGATTTTGACTTCTAAATATGATTTAGGGCCGATGAAGAGATTATCGGAATTCTAATTGTTTTTTGAAGATATAATGCATGTTTTGAGGGATTTTTGAATTAACTTATTTAAATATATTGAATATTTCAAATAAATTATATTTTTTGAGAAGTCCTTAAATTATGTTTGTATTTTTGAAAAGCAATTGGTATTGATAATGGTAAGGTCAGAAACAAAATTTTGCCTGCTTGAAATATTCATTTATTAATTTTAATTGATTGTATTTGTTGGTTCATTTATTCCATTTGATATTGTATATTGAGTTTTGATATAATACTATTCTATTAAATAAAGCCGTGCTTATAAGACATTAATTTAATTCTAAAAGTTTCTGAATTAAAATTTTTTTGAAATTTAAATTGTAGAAGACTGACGGATTGTTTTGATATTGAAATTTTGTTTGAATAGAAATGGAGATTATTTGGAATAAAATATTTTTAATCATTTCAAAACTACAGCCTTGTGATTTCTACAACGAATCATACTTCTACACATGTACTCAATGATGAATACATTTACTCGCAATTATCAATGCTACCAACATAAATTTCAATCTTTTAACATAATTTTTTTTGAAAAAGTGTTTTTCGATGAGTTTCATCCCTATCTGAAAAAAGGTATTATAAAAGTTAAGTGGTCTCAATTTGCCTTCCATGTTATTATTACAGATTCAATGATAAAATTTAACGTTCACATAAATGAATCAATTGCTCAATAAGTTTCCATTTGTACATTTAATCCGCTCCTGTGCCGATGTTGAAATCTTCGATTTTTCAGCAGCAATTTTAGCTGGTATTTTACAAATTAATTGGAGTTGACGTCGGGATATTACGTTTCAAAGTCTCCGTCGACTCCTACCAAGAGGACGGAATGATTCAGAAAGCAGTAGCTACCGATATAAAAATCGATACTTATGCCAAGGTATAGAATTTCTCGGTAATTCGAATTCCATCAGTAATATTAGCGAAAATACTGTTTATCTTATTTCACGACGACAATAAAAAATTGAATATATCTATAATGCTGGAGAGTGATTCATGCTGTACTAATAATTAAAGCAGTGGTCGCCCTTGAAGACGAACCACAGAAGACTAACCTCAAAACTGCCTATTTTGTGAGTCAAAAGGTTTTTCCGACGGGCCTCTCAAAAAAGTATTTGTATGGGTCGAATGTCGAGAGACCAGTCTAACTAAAAGCATTTTCATTCCTATATGATTTTCGATTTATTTGCTACGAACGGAAGAAAATGTGACATTTCTTAATTTTTCACGATTTTCGGAGATCACAGCAAAAATAAAACGCCACCATTATATCTTGAATCTTATCATAAGAGCTCGTTTGGGGGTGTCAAGATGTTCATAATTTTTCTACTCTTCAATTTACCATCTTTTAGATGAGATTAGAAACAAATTTTTTCCAATGAGATCATGCCTTTAATTGATGGTATTGTGACGCACCGTTGTCGAAATAAATCAGTTTGAATTCTTCATGTGCATAGATTTCTATCAAGTTCTGATTTAATTTGTAAATTATAAAAGATGGCTAAAAATATAAGAAACATAAGAACTAGGTGAATGTTGAATGTTTTCGTAACATGTTATAGTATTATAAAGAAAATATTTCCAATAAATCGATGCAAATATATACACTAGAACATGGAAAGCTCATATGTTTTTTGTCAAAAACAATGTCATAGGAACTAGAAACTTCTGTGTTGTGTACCATACATTATAAAAAATGGAATATGCTTCAAGTAAAGAAAAGTATACGATATTTTCACGTTACGAACGCAGAATAAACTTTCCTCATGCTCCAATCAGACCGTAAATTGCCGTAATGCTCAAAAATTAGCATATTCATATTGAAATAAATTAATCCGTCGGATCTGTACCAAAAATCATTATTGATAAGAATGATAAGAACATACTACTCTATCAAGAAAGTACCGGGAATTTTCAATTAAAACAACATTTTTACATTTTCGTCAAAATTTATTGGGTCGCCTTCAAAATAGGCTCCATTTGCTCCAATACATCTATGCCAACGGCACTTCCAATTATCGAAACATTTTTTATAGGCGCTTTCCGGGATGGACTTTAGCTCTCGCGCCGAATTTTGTTTTATGGCTTCAATCGACTCAAAACGGGTGCCACAATTTTAGTTTTGGGAAGAGGAAAAAGTCGCAGGGAGCCAAATCCGGCGAATACGGTGGTTGCTGAAGCACGTTTGTTGAGTTTTTGGCGAGAAAGTCAGTCACAATCGTAGCTCGGTGAGAAGGCGCGTTATCGTCATGCAAAATCCATGAGTTGTTCGCCCACAAATTTGGCCGCTTCTTACGGATACGCTCACGCAAACGTTTCATAACGCCTAGGTAATACTCCTTGTTTACCGTCTGACCCTCTGGAACGAATTCGTAGTGCACCACGCCACGGATATCGAAGAAAACAATGAGCATCACCTTCATTTTCGAGCGGCTTTGGCGTGTTTTTTTCGGTTTCGGCTCATTTTTTGCCACCCATTCCGATGATTGCTGGCTTGTTTGCATATCGTACTCGTAGACCCAGGTCTCATCACCAGTTATAATGCGTTCCATGAATATAGAATCGGAATTACAGCGATCCAGCATGTCTGAAGCAACCTGTTCGCGATGACGTTTTTGAAGAAAATTCAGGTCTTTCGGTACGAGTCGTGCGGCCACCTTTCTCATGCCCAAAATATCAATCAAAATCGTACGTGCGGACTCGTGGGATATCTTAAGATCATGTGCTATCTCTCTCAAGCTGGTACGGCGGTTTTCCAGCACCCTTTCCTTAATTTTATCGACGTTATCTTCGACCACTTCACGACCGTCCTTGAAGGCTCTGTACCACTGATATGCACGAGTTTTCGATAGAGCATTATCACCAAAGGCCTTTTGCAACATTTTCAATGCATCGGCACACGAAAATTCATTTGCAACACAAAACTTTAAACAAATTCTTTGCTCAACGTAATCACCCATAGTAAAAATCGGCACGCACTCTGACATGGACTGACTTAATCAGCTGTTGCAAACACACTAGTTGACAGATCCCGCTCAAGCTTGGCATAGCAATTAAGGACAGTGGTACCAATCTAGGAAAAAAAAATTTACCTGCCTCATTGCCCCGCCAGATTTAAATCGATAATTCCCGGTACTTTCTTGACAGAATGTATGTTCATATGAAATGCGCTCGAAAAATTGCACTTTTGTTTTGTTTAAAAGTATGTGTCATTTAAATGTCCTCCACGTGATCTCATCTTTCGGTCAATATCTCACAAATGATTTGACAGACGTTGGTTTTTAGATCGTCAGTAGTCTGAGGATTACCGGCATCAACACGATTCTTCGCATAACCCCACAAATAAAATTCAAAGGCGATAAATCACAAGATCTTGGTGGCCAATTCACATCGCCGAAACGAGAAATTACGCGTCCTGGGTATTTTTCTTGAAATAAAGCCGGAACAGGTTGTGTTGTGTGGCTTGTTACACCATCTTGCTGAAACCACATGCCAAAATTGGCTATTAAAAAATTCCTGATGATGCTAGCGTTGTGAGGAGGAGCGACATCTTGTTGGAAGTAAATATTCAGGAGTTGAGAGAGCGGCATTTCTTCAACAATAAGTTCTATTAGTTGCCCTAAGATCTATAGATAATTCTGTGATGTGAGGTCATCATTATAAATTAATGGGCCTATAATTCTGCTCCTATAAATGCCTATTCATATACTAAACCCGAATCTTCTTTGATTTCTCTGCTCCACAACTGAATGGGGATTTTGTTGTGCCCAAGCAATAGGAGTTATAGCGGTTAAAAATACCGGTACTACACGCGTAAGCTTCATCTGCCCAAATATAATTTGAGTGGGAAATCAGGCGTCTGGTTACATTTATCCAAGAACCACTGACAAAATTCAATACGGCGTTCGAAATCTCCAGGCATGAGGGGATGAACTCTTCTGGATCTATAAGGTTTGAATTAATGGTTCTCTTGTAAATTCCTCTATAAAAAGAATTGATGTTCTAGGATTGATTTCAACAGCTACTAAAACGGCTTTAAAATATGTATTCTTAAGATATCTCTTCGGTCTTTTCTTTTCAAAATGACCTTCATTTATTAAGTTGTGACGCTATCGTGCGAAAATATCTTTGAACGGTAATCGTCTTTCTGGATATTTTTCACGCGACAAATCACATGCCGCCTCTGCATTTTCTCCGGTTTGTATAAAACAGACAAACGTGTCCCACTCCTCATAATTTTCGTCTTTCATTGCAGAAATTTTAACAGAAGTTGCGAACTTCTATTGTTTCAATAAACGTTTGACAACTAACATTCCCTCAATGCATCCTCCAAAGCCTACTTATTCAAGAGATAAAATTTGAAAATTCAAAATGTCGAACATGACTTCAGGAAAATACCAAGTAAGATATATTTTTGGAATGGTGATTTAAAGCTCTATCGAAATATGCAGAAATATACGGGGTGTTCATTCAAAAAAATATTTTCATAGCGATATCTCATAAAATATCAGTTTGCGGAAAATTCAATGTCATTAAATTCTTTCTACGTAAGAAGATGCTACAAGAATGTTTTAATATAAATATAAAATTTTCAACAGACGAAAAGTTACAGCAATATTCATGAAATGAACATTTTTGAGAAACACCTTATAACACTGTAAAGGTGATTGACATCGGCATGCGGTTTTCACCAATGAGTTTCTCGTAAAAACTATCCTTCAGACGCCGACATCGGTTTTTGTCAATCTAATATAGAAATAAGACTACCCGTTCAAAAGTGTCCAATTCGGCCCAGCTGTATAATCGATTTCTCACAATAAAGGTTTAATTTTCAACAACAACCACACGAACTTATTTATATTCCTAATAGCGTCCAATGTTTCCGAAGAGTATTTGTGAATTATTATCGTATTGATAAAATCAGCAAATACTCCATTTAATTACCTTTCTGACCTTTAATAGTCCGTCTACAAAGTATCCGGAATGTATTATTTTTCATAATTTTAATATACACTTTTTTTATTACATTCTCAGACAAAAGTAATATATAAAATAGGTTGTGCAGATAGTCGGCTATAGCCAAAGTTGCATGGCAATACTATTTGTCAAATATTGTTGATTGTCAACAGATATACAATTTATGAAATAATGTCGCAATTAGAAAAAGGAAAATAGGTCGTATTTTTGTATAGAAGAGGTTTTCGAAACGTTAAAAAATTTGTGCAATTGACTCAACTGGGAAAAAGTGCTGTATATTAGACAATAAAGAGGATACAAAAATTGTGGATATAAGGCATAGACCAGTTTCAGGAAGAAGACCGCGTAAGATTAAAGGAAATAATTTAAACGCTTTATTGGCCGTACGACGACACAATCCGCGCCTGGAATTGGAAATCAACGAATATAAAAGTATGTTCAGAAACCGTCCGTATGTCAGTGAAAAGACAAGGCTACATATCAAGGAAACCAAAAAAAAAACCCTATAATGACACCTTTACAAAAGGAACGGAAGATAGAATTTTGTCAATGTTTTCAAGAAGATAATTTTAATAATGTCTTTATATCTGATGAAAGTTGTTTCTAGCTTGGTGGAAATCATTTAAAAATCCTATCAAAACAACCTGTTACTGTTCAAATTTCCAAATTTCCCACCAAAATAATGGTTTGGGGAGCAATATCTCAGCGTGGTGCTACGCCTTTCTGTATAGTTGATGCTTCCATTAATAGTGAAGTGTTTTGTGGCATTCTATACGATTTTCTAATTAAAAAAGCGCATGCGCATGCACTCCTGACAGGGGTGGCGTTTTCAGCAGGATAATGCAAGATGCCATACTTCGACCTATACTCAAGCTTGGATGCAAGGGCACCAAGTGACAACCATATCATGGCCAGCAGCTTCACCAGATCTTAGTCCCATTGAGATATAGGGAAGTCCCCATAAGTATGAAGATTGAAGTTGAACGAGCAGCGCCACGAAATAAAGATGATTTAATTCAGTCAGTTTTACACTCCTGGACTATCATCAATGAAAATTATGGAGGTGATATAGTTTCGGGTGTATCTCGACGTTAAGTCAAGTAAAATGGAGGTTCTATAAGTGAATACAATGAATATTTTGTGACTACATAAGACTACATAAGTAAGTGACATATTTTTCACTAAGAAAATGAATATTTTTTAAACTCTGCAAAACCGGTAAAGCAAATAACTTAAAGAGGTAAACAACTTAGATCCAAATAATATTTTAACTGCTGAATGAGATGAATTTGTTCAACACCGCCATATTGAACGAACAAGAAAGAATTTCAATTCACATTCCGTATGCTTCGCCAAGAAGTTCATTTAATGGTCGAATAGTTTTCAACAACAATTAGAACGGAATAATTGAAAATAACACGCTCCACAATGAAAATTCTCATTTTCTGTTCGACCCGGAGATATATGCTGCAAGACAATCCACTTAAAAAGCATCCTGACAGAGACACTCACTCCACTTACGGTTTTACAAGACTTAAGTGCTGATAATTCAGCTTCAAATTCCTGTTGTTTAGAATTGCTTTTGGAACCTGATCATTACGTCGAGTTCGTAACTAAATTACTTCGTACAAAAGCAAGGAAGCAGACGTGGTTCAAAGAAAATATTTAATAAGACTAGGTGCTTATTCTGTTCCAAATGAATGAATAGAATAATATGAAGTTGTGGATCCAGTAAGTAGAAACAATACAATCTTGTTACTTTTTCTGTAATGGCTAAAAGGGGTATTCCTCTTGGTACAATTAGCCAATTCAAGGTTCCGCGATGTTTTTGTTTCCCATCAATAATTTAATGTAGGCACGTCGAATTGAATTAATCAATCCAGGAAATTAACTTTATTGCCTAGAAATTTCTGAAATACTGAATGAATCTCAACGGCTTTTAATAAATGAATTATCCACTCAATAAGGTGACCTCCAACATTGAATTTCTACTCTGTGGAAACCACTTATGGAATAAAATTTTTAGAGTCCTTATTATATTAGAAATTTATAAAAAACACTGGGACACGTCAACTTTTAAATTCAATAGTACGCTTTTCAAACATAAATTTAAAAATACAGGGTGATTCGCACAAGTCCAGCATAGTCCGTCCTCTTTATTTTAAATGCAACACTATGTATTGTTATGGAATTAATAAATGAAATTTTTTAATGAATACTAATTAGATCACCCCTGTATCTAGTTGCTGTATTATATGTTTCCGGCTAGCTCTTAAGATTATAATTTTGAATAATTGAAATTTAAATATTATCAAATTTGATTTGATCTTTGAGGGAGGGTTCAATTTGAATTTTTAAAAGGTTGAATTTTTAAATTATATTATATGAAAGTAATTTGAAATATTATAATCAGTGATTAATAACCTAAATTCAAAATGTATGTTAACCTAACCCTATCTAAATGTCCTAACGTAATTCTAATGTAAACAATAATTATTATTTCTAAACTTCTTTCTGGAAAGATTAACAGTATTGGATTTTTACTACCTTTGGTAAGTTTGTTCTTCAATTTATGATTGTTCCTTTTTATTGTCCCTTCTTCGTTTCAGAAATAACACTGGTTCCGTTGGAAACAACACTTCTAGAACGTTCTTTGGTAAGTTTGTTCTTTAATTTCTGATTGTTCCTTTTTATTGTCCCTTCTTCGTTTCAGAATTAACACTGGTTCCGTTGGAAACAACACTTCTAGAACGTTCTGAAATTCACAGGCTACTTTCTTGATTTTTTTCAATATATCCAATTTGTTTGAAACTTGATTTCTATGTGGGATTTTTCCATTCACATTCAGGTAATGTATTTTCTGGATTCAATTTCCATTCACAATAACCAAATAATCTTCTTTTTTTAGATGATGATACTTTTTGGAACTTTTTTAATTATGGACCGACAAGGATTCTGCTCTGCATATAATTGGAGACTGCCGACTTTTTCTGTTTCTGCCCTATTTATAGTTTTCAAGAAAAGTTGAATTTCAAAGCTTACTAGCTTCTGTCAAAATTATTGAAAAATGATGCTTTTGATGATTTTACAAAATTTACAATATTTCTTGGTTTGAAATTACTTTTCAAAATTAGCTTATTTTTTAAACTACATTTTGATGTATGTTTCATGTTAAACAGAACAGTGAACGTCTTGCTTTTCGTTCGTAAAGTATTTCAAGTGTCAAAATTTAACAAATTTTTACTTCTAATGCTTATAACTTATAAATTATTCAATATTACTTATGAAATTGATTAAATTTCTTCAGCTTAGATGCTATTACAATATTATTGATGCCTAAACATTTTCAAGGATATCTCTTACATTAATCATTTGAAAATATCTGACGTAGATGCTATCTTTCATTGAATTAAGTGAATTTTGATCAAATTTGTCCTATTTGAATAATTCTGGTAAGTTATATTTAATTTAGCTTGTTCTTTGTCAACAATTTCACTAAAGTTTATATGTGATTCATTATAATAACAAATCTTTTCAACAAATTCTTCATCAATTTCAAATTGGATATCTAAATTCAAATAACTTCTATTTATTGCAACTTTGGCTGGTTTTATATTGAATAATTGTAAATTGAAATCTCCCTGTGAATTCTATTTATAAACTGTCAACAAGATTACTGTTTTTTGATTACCGTTCAAAGAATTTTAATTTGACTAGTAGTTATGTATCCTGAATATGCTTTCTCTTCATAATTTTAGCTTGTGAGTATTTTTATGAATTGAATTATTGATATTTCTATCAGAATGGATATTATTCAATTAATTTTGGTCTAGTTACACTCTAACGAGTCGAATTATATACAACGGTGAGTCTTTTCCTTAATATATTTATGTTATTATTTAATTTAAGTGTAAATTCCATGACAGTATATTTTCATATTTTCTAATAACCTGATATCAAGGAACTATATCATGTATAGTCTTTTATGAATAATACCGGAAGAAATTTCGAAAGTATTTATATTTGGTTTCAAGAAACTGAATACTTAAATAACATGAATTGATTTTGATACAAGGTCCTCAAAAAGAGTATCAGGTATTTGTTATTTCGATAAAACAAAAACTATTTAAAATTAAAAAAATAATTATTGTTAATTATTACAATATAAAGTGGAAAATTATTTGGAATAGATGATGTTATCTAAATGGTGACCGTTACTTAGGTGGGCACTCTTCTAATCGGGAACGAAGATTGGCGATCACAAGCTGACACATACCTCTCGATATTGCTGCCATTTCTGACCTGATGTTTTGCTTCAATTGCGTCAGGTTTGTCGGACTATTCTCATATACCTTACTTTTAAGGTATTCCCATGCAAAATAATCTAGTGGACTAAGGTCGGGGCTTCTGGGAGGCCAGTTGACGTTTTCCCTTTGCGAAATGACCTTATTAGGGAATAATTCGTTAACAGTTTCCATTGCTTGATTTGATGTAGGTGAAGTGGCCCTATTTCGTTGAAAGCACGTTATTGAGTCGTAACCTTGAAATTCCTGTAACTCTAGACCCAAAAAGTTCCGCAGCATATCGAAATAACGTCCACTATTTACACTGAGTGGTCGGCCTCGTCGATCTTCATGAAAATAAGGACGTAGTGGTCCAAACAACGACCTTTGTGATGTGCAGGGGTCGTTCATGCTTTCGTCTCGGATCTTCCTCTACCCAGTACTTACAATTCTGTTTATTGACATGAACATTCAGATGAAAGTTTGCTTCATCACTCAAGAGTATGTTATCAAAATCGTTGAACCACCGTAACATTTAATTGGCAAACTTCAATCGATTAACATAGTCTGTATCCTTCAATTATTAAACCAATTGAATTTTCTAGGCTTTTAAATGCAAATCTTTCTTCAAATTCAAATGCAAGGACCATTTTTTGATGTTTAATGACTGGTCCCGCTTTCGAATGGATAAAGACGGATTTTGGCGAACTGAGGCCTCCACTTCTAGAATCGTTTCTTCGTCGCGGACTGAACGAGGGCGGCCAGAGTGTTGAATCTTTACCGTCGTACCTGTATTTTCGAGCATCCGAATCCATTTTCTAACCCTGTCGTCACTTGGAACATGGCGACATAAACGTTGAGAAGCCACTATTGAATCACCGTTGCGATAATAAGCTCGTACGCAAAAAGCGCGATGCGTTCACGGGTACTGCACCATCGTGACTAAAACTTCCCTCCGTCGCTCGGTGTCAAATGCAGCGACAAAACAAATACCCGATACGCTTTTTGGGCACGTTGTACATTAAAATAAATGCTCAAAATGTTCACCACCTCGTTCTTGGCAATAACACAGTCTCCTATAAATTTCATTCCTAACGTTTGTTTAAAGTTTGAGTTGGAATATTCCGCATTTCTGTAGTTATCCTATCTTAAGGTCGTCGGCTGTGTTGCATAAACTTTGCTCTAAAGATAACTCCACAGCAAAAGTTCTAACGGCGTAAGGTCTGGCGATCTAGCTGGCCCCTCAATAGTACCTCTTTGTCCAGTTCATTTATTGGGGAAGATTGCGTTTAAACAAGTTTTGACCATTGAAGCATAATTGGGTTGGACTCTATTCTGCTGTAACCAGACGTTTTCCTTCGGTAAGCCTGGATCTATTGCATTAGGAAATGAGTTGACTAAAGCAGGAACAATTTCGCCTTTAATCAAACTCTAATATTTTTCCGAGGTCCCATTTTTTATTCTGTTTATACTTGTTTTCCAAATTCGCTATCCTCAGAATACCAGCAGTTCCTCAACGTTATGGTACGCCAGTAGATGGGACTTTGACACCCAGAAAACATTTTGAGTTTGATTAGAGACGAAGTTGTTAGTCAACTTATTTTCTAATGCAATATATCCAAGCCTACCGAATGAAAAAGGTCAGAACTAACTTGAAAGCAATCTTCCCAATAAATAGATTGAACGAAGAGGTACTATTGAGTGGTCAGCTAGATCGTCAGATCTTACGCCGTTGCATTTTTTCTGTGGGGTTATTTCAAGAACAATGTTTATGCAAGACAGTCGACGCGCATCGTAGACCTCAAACATAGGATAACTACAGAAATTCAGAATATTTCAACTCAAACTTCAAACAAAGTAAGGAACGAGTTTTATAGGATACTGTATTATTGGCAATAACGAGGTGGTAAACATTTTGAGCAATTATTTTAATGTATTAAGAACAATTACATCATGTAATTCAAGTATTCAGTTTCTTGAAACCAATTATAAATACTTTCGAAATTTTATCCGGTATAATTCATAGTAGATCAAACACCATATAGTTCGGTCAAATAAGGTTATTAAGGAGCTTTAAAGAATATAAAAAATATACAGGGTATTCGATTTAAAGTAAAGACGACGGACTATTATGGACTTGTGCAAATCACCCTGTATATTTAAATTTATGTTTGAGAAGTGCACTATTGAATTTAAAAGTTGACTTGTCCCACTGTTTTTTATGATTTTCTAACATAAGGGCACAAATAATTTTATTCCATAAGAGGTTTCCACACTGTATATTGATGTCTATCTAATTATTTCCATATACATTGAGTTTTTTTTGTAACATTCATTGAAATTTACAATTTAATTTTTATAAGTGTTGAGTAAAAGTGATGTTTGAATATCGAAACAGATTTAATCTGCTATAATTTTAATTTAAAAGAATTTTATTCGAAAACTTTCAGAATTAAATTGATGTCACAACTGATTTTGACCAACGTCGACTCCGTGGGGACTTCATCATATCTTTCCGTATGGATAAATATAATTATGCTAACCAGAGGGAACTTTTTGTTTTCAGCAGTGATTCGCGGTTACGTGGTCACACTCTAAAATTGAAAAAGGAGAAATTTTCCACAAGGCAGAGACAATATTTTTTGGTGAATCATATTTTCGAAACATGGAATAACCGATCCAGCGATGTCGTGAATTCTGATTCAGTGAGTAGTTTTAAAAACAAAATGGACATTTGCTTGTTTGCGTAATTGTTTCTGTGCATACATTAATAATTTTTCTTCTCTTTCTTCCTGCTTGCAATGTATGAACTTGTCGATCTCTTTAGTTTTTAGGCTTACATAGGACTCTTTGTCCTCAGACTTTATTTATATGTGATAATAATAATAATAAGCACTGCTTATTCAATAGACATAAAATTAGAACTCATTATATACTACTCTGTCAAGAAAGTACCGGGCATTTTCAATTAAAACAACATTTTTATATTTAATCGTCAAAATTTATTGGGTCGCCTTCAAAATAGGCTCCATTTGCTCCAATTATCGAAACATTTTTATAGGCGCTTTCCGGGATGGACTTTAGCTCTCGCGCCGAATTTTGTTTTATGGCTTCAATCGACTCAAAACGGGTGCCACGAAGGGGCAATTTTAGTTTTGGGAAGAGGAAAAAGTCGCAGGGAGCCAAATCCGGCGAATACGGTGGTTGCTGAAGCACAATTGTTGAGTTTTTGGCGAGAAAGTCAGTCACAATCGTAGCTCGGTGAGAAGGCGCGTTATCGTCATGCAAAATCCATGAGTTGTTCGCCCACAAATTTGGCCGCTTCTTACGGATACGCTCACGCAAACGTTTCATAACGCCTAGGTAATACTCCTTGTTTACCGTCTGACCCTCTGGAATGAATTCGTAGTGCACCACGCCACGGATATCGAAGAAAACAATGAGCATCACCTTCATTTTCGAACGGCTTTGGCGTGGTTTTTTCGGTTTCGGCTCATTTTTTGCCATCCATTCCGATGATTGCTGGCTTGTTTCCATATCGTACTCGTAGACCCAGGTCTCATCACCAGTTATAATGCGTTCCATGAATGTAGAATCGGAATTACAGCGATCCAGCATGTCTGAAGCAACCTGTTCGCGATGACGTTTTTGAAGAAAATTCAGGTCTTTCGGTACGAGTCGTGCGGCCACCTTTCTCATGCCCAAAATATCAATCAAAATCGTACGTGCGGACTCGTGGGATATCTTAAGATCATGTGCTATCACTCTCAAGCTGATACGACGGTTTTCCAGCACCCTTTCCTTAATTTTATCGACGTTATCTTCGATCGAAGCCGTCGATGGGCGACCACTTCACGACCGTCCTTGAAGGCTCTGTACCACTGATATGCAGGAGTTTTCGATAGAGCATTATCACCAAAGGCTTTTTGCAACATTTTCAATGCATCGGCACACGAAAATTCATTTGCAACAAAAAACTTTAAACAAATTCTTTGCTCAACGTAATCACCCATAGTAAAAATCGGCACGCACTCTGACATCGACTGACTTAATCAGCTGTTGCAAACACACTAGTTGACAGATCCCGCTCAAGCTTGGCATAGTAATTAAGGACAGTGGTACCAACCTAGGAAAAAAAAAATTTACCTGCCTCATTGCCCCGCCAGATTTAAATCGATAATTCCCGGTACTTTCTTGACAGAATGTAATATCAAATGGAATAAAAAAAAAACAACAAATATAAACTGTCAATTATAAGTAATAAATAAATATTTGAAGCAGACCAAATTTTGTTTCTGATCTTATATTTATGAAATCTAAATCTTTTTCAAAAATACAAAACATAATTTTAAGAACTTCTTCAAAACTAATTCATTTGAAATATCTAATGTATTTAAATAAGATACTTCAAAAAACTCTCAAAACATGTAGCGCATCCTCAAAAAACAATTAGAATTCGAATAAGGTCTTCTTCACATTCAAAAAATAAAATCAATCAACAATAAACAACTTACTCCTAAGACCTTGTGGTATCCTTGTTTGAACAAACACTAAAATTAGAGACCTTTAAAATCCAAGGTATTGTATGTTCTATGCTCATCACAAAAATCACACAAAGCTTGTAAGGTATTTTATGGTCTTAGTTAAACCACATGATATTTACATAATGACATTTGAAACCTAAACATAAATATTATATATAAAATAAAATAATAAGTAGAGATTTTTCACTTGATAGAAGGATCATTACAAAAATCGAATATCTAAACAGATTTAGTCTGTTAGCCTCCCATAATTTTAATTTAAAAAAATGTTATTCAAAAACCTTTAGGATTAAATTAATGTTTTATATAATCAGTTTTGATTATATAAGTCTATTAACTAATAACTATCTTATAAGTGCTTATTAGACATCATTTTAATTCTAAAAGTTTTCGAAAAAAATTTTTTGAAATTAAAATTTTAGTAGGCTTACAGACTAAATATGTTTTGATATTCAAATTTTGTAACAATCCTTCTATCAAGTAAAAAAACCTCTTATTATTTTATTCTATTATATATATAATATATAATTATATTTAAGTTTTAAATTTCATTATATAAATATCATGTGGTTTAACTAAGACCATACAATACCTTACAAGCTTTGTGTGATGAGTATAGAAATTGGATTTTAAAGGCCTGTAATTTTAGTGTTTGTCCAAACAAGGATACCACGAGGTCTAAGGGGTAAGTTATTTATTGTTGATTGATTTTATTTTTTGAATCTGAAGTTTGACTGAAGAAGACCTTATTTGAATTATAATTATTTTTTAAGGATCTGCTACATGTTTTGAGAGATTTTTGAAATAACTTATATAAATATATCAAAAATTTCAAATGAATTAGTTTTGAAGAAGTTCTTAAAATTATGTTTTGTGTTTTTGAAAAAGATTTAGTTTTCATAAATATAAGATCAGAAACAAAAATTTGTGTCCTTCAAGTATTTATTTATTAAGTTCAATTGACAATTTATATTTGTTGGGATCTTTTTTTATTCCATTTGATATTATATGAGTTTTTATTTTATATATCTATTAAATGTAAGTAGTGCTTATAAGACATCAATTTAAATCTGAAAGATTTTGAATAATATTTTTTGAAATTAAAATTATAGGAGGCTAACAGATTAAATCTATTTTGATATTCAAATTTTGTAATAATCCTATAAAGTAAAGAACCTATTCTTATTATTTTAAACGTAATGTGAAACGACATTCAGAAATTATCAAACATTATTGATACTCCTTTACAATACTTCAATTGAAGTCAATTGGTCAGCACCTCTATAATCTTCTTATGTTGAGCGGGTTTCTGCCAGCTGATCTATAATGCTGTTTTTATGTCCTTTCAGATTTTGGTGGTATTTTCCCGAATATTTTCTGATTTCATCACTAATGTAGGTAATTTTTAAATCATTATGTATTGTCAAATTATAAATAAACCCATGGCGCATTTGTTAATGAACGTAGTAAATTGAAGTTGCCATATAATCTAAATATTGAAAGTTTTAGTACATCCCCAGAATTGGATTCCGTATGTCCATATTGGTTTAATTATAGTTTTATAGATTAATACTTCATTTCAGTTTCGATTTTCTGCCTATTACCCAATAAATTTGTCTAGTTTTGATGTTTGTGTCTTTTCAGATTATATGTGAAGATCAATATTCAGCGAAAAGGAATTGAGAAGAATGGAGTCAATTTAACCACATATCTTTTAAAAAAAACTTACCATCAGCAGTATACCCCGTGGCTGAGGGAAGTGGTGCGGAAGTCCAAAGCCCCCTTTGCGAGGGCGCCCCTGGCCCAGCGGGGCTACCCAACATCGATGAAGTGCAACTTTCTTGATTCAGGTGCAGCTGTAATAAAATGAACCGAATGAATAAGACGAATCATTCATTTTAATTAGATTTAGCCGTCGAATAAAAGGGTGCCATTGTTCACTATATGAACGAGGTGATACAAGACATCTGTCTTGGAGGGTAATCATGTTTTTCGCCTTGAAAGCTTTAATATCACCTCGTTTCCTTGAGAATGTAGAGATAACTCTCGAGAAAATCATATGAGAGCGTTGATAAGGATATGAAGGTTTAAAAATAGTTCCCTATTTGATATTGAACTTGAACTAGATGTCGATCTCAATTAAATAATTCCATAAGTTACAATATGTTTCTTCTATTATTACTTAACCTTACTTGAACTCTTTACGTTCTTGTAGGCACATTACGTTTCTGAATTATTATGGCAACCATATCTAAAACTGTAGAAACGTCACAAGCCTTTATTCGAGTTTTTACCGTTTAAAAATCCAACATAGCATATTACTCGCTCTAACAACGTTTTTTTACTTCCCAAACATTTCAAAGTTCTTCGTGAGAATTTCTACGCTTACTGTTCTTCAAATCATTGAAAAATGATTTCAAATTTCAACTGAAGTAATCAAATAAGTTCATTAGCGCAAAATACAAATATTTGATCATCAAAGTACAAGGGTGGATTAAATATAAACCGGACTTTTTTCACTGGTCGCTGGGAGAAGTTAGGTGAAGGATGTTGTGTTGAAAAGGATTATCTAGGGGAGAAAAGCAATGCATCGGTTCACTACATTTGATTGGGCGTTAACGGCATCATGCTGAGCAGGAGGTACATATGTCTGTTGAACAACGAATTACAGAATTTTTATCGCGGGTAGGCGTAAATATTATGAAATTTTGCATCAGTTGCCTGTACAGTTCATTAAGAAGACGCTTTCTAGAACTCAATGACTCTAGAACTCTATGAATGCCTCCATGCAGCAATAGAAAATGTGAGTAATGCCCGCCGACCGCGAAAAAGTTTTACTGATACGAACATTCGCGCGATCTGTGACTTGCAATACACGAAATTTCTGCAGAAGAAAGAATATCTTATGGTAATACTCAATCACTTCTTCGGCTACTAAAAGAAAATTACAAAGCGCATTGTCTTGCTATGTGTGAAAGAATTTTAACTCGATATTGAGAAGACGGTTTTATTGTCACCTGTGATGAGACATGGAAGCATCATAACACTTACAGAATCTAAACAAGCAAGCATGGAGTCGAAACAACCTGGAGAAGCCCTGACTCGAAAAGCTAAAACTTGTCCATCTGCGGAAAAGGTTCTTGCAACAGTTTTATGGGATAGCAAAGGCATACTGCTTTTTGACCAGTGACACAAAGAAATGCAAAAATCCAAGGGAATATTTACACCAATGTTTCACAAGACGCAAATCGGTCGATTAATTCACATTAACATTTACAAAAACTGAGGCTCTACTGACTAGGTTCAAACCTTTACAAGACCGATTCGAGAACTGCAACCAATTTGTTTTTTATTTATTCATAATTTGGGATACAAACAAAAAAATCGTACATTATCATCCTCTAATATCGGGTGTTTTTTTTAGAGTGATAGATTTTTAAATAGAAATGAAACACATTAAAATTAAGATTGAATTATGTTTTAAGAATAATTTCCGGCATATGTCCACCACGATTAGTTCTGAGGAACCGCATTCGACCAGACCAATTTTGGACCACTTTTTCGAGTAATTCAGGCCTTATTTCATCAATAACACGAGCTATGTTGGCTTCCAAAGCGTCTATTGTTTCTGGTTCATCAGCATAAACCAATGACTTGACATAACCCCAAAGAAAATAATCCAGTAGAGTTATGTTGCATGATCTTGGAGGCCAATTAATTGGACCATTTCTCGAAATAATGTTATCGCCAAATCTTTCTTTCGATAAATCAATTGTTACGGTAGCAGCATGAGGTGTAGCACCATCTTTTTGCAACCAACACTTCTAGGTCGATACCATTCAAATTTTGAAACAAATAATCATTGATCATCGATCTGTAACGAGCACCATTCACTGTAACATCAGCTCCAGCATCGTTTTTAAAGAAATATGGACCGATGATGTAAAGCATAAAGCATACAGTGCCTTTTTCAGGATGCAATGGAACCTGCAGAACTTCTTGAGGATTGTTTTCACTCCATATACGGCAATTTTGCTTCTTTACATAGTCGTTAAACCAGAAATGAGCTTCATCACTAAAAACAATTTTACGATAAAAAAGTGGATCAACTTCAAGCTGTTCTAGGGCCCAATCAGCAAACAAACGACGCTTATTATGGGCAAGTGACTTTAGTTCTTTATATCTTTACGCAAAAATGTTGTGAAGTTGTTGTGAACGTCGGCGAATAGACAAATCTGGATCATCA
The DNA here is from genome assembly GCA_034642435.1 of Megalocaria dilatata. Lineage (NCBI taxonomy): Eukaryota > Metazoa > Arthropoda > Insecta > Coleoptera > Coccinellidae > Megalocaria > Megalocaria dilatata. Next base: position 39,378,188 of record CM067859.1, on the reverse strand, counting down.
TTAACACTATGACTTACAGCAGCGATATTTTTTTCTGTACGTACAAGTTCTTTGTCTTGTTGTTGTTGCATCGAGTAGAGAAAATGTTGTCCGAAATTTATCGATAGTTCGACGAATAAGCTGCTCTGATGGACGATTATGCAAACCATAAATTTCACGAAGTGCTCTAAGTTTGGCGAATAGAACACTGATTTTGAAAATAAATTTCAACAATTTGTGAACGTTGTTGCGACGTGAGTCTTTCCATGATAATTTGTCAATGCTTACTGAAAAGAAATGTCAAAACAACATGGTTTCTACCTTCTGTCAAATAACAGTTATCCCTATCGAAAGTTCTATCAGTCTAAAAAAAAACACCTGATACAATCTATTACAAAACTCAAATCATGGCGACTTTCTTCTGTTTCTTGAAAAGTTAAGTTTTATCATGCAGAGATATATCAAACTTGCAGAAGAGGTCTTATTTTTATGTTGTGATCTCAACATTAATTATTTGAATGGTACTTGTTGTTTTGATTTGAAAGTTACTTCTCATGATTCGACCAGAGTCTTTGGTAAAATAAATAATTCAACATCTATATCTAAAATTGAGTACATTGTTACTAATGACAGTTCAAATTGTAAAGCTCGAGGTTTTGAAGGTCACATAGGTGATCATAAAGTCTTAGTTTTATGAATAAACCAACTATTGTCGACAAATTGGACTCTGAAAGAATAAATGTCAGAGGTGTAACTTCTCATTCTTTAAATGCCTTAGTTGAATACTTGAATAATGTAAGTTTTGATTACATATATTCAAATTCTGATATTGATCACTGTTTCTCTGAGTTTATCAATTTAATATCATTTTCTATTGCAAGAACTTGTCCTGTGAGATTTTCAAGGGTATTTACAAATAACCGGAATAATTGGATCAATTCTGAAATAAGGGCAGCCAGTGCTAACTTGCAAAAGTTGTTCTAGTTGCACAAAAATCTCAATTACTTGAATAGTTATGAAATTCAACAGAGCCAAAATTAACTACCGATTATTGCTGAAACAAGCAAAGTCAAAGTAACCTATATAATGTAGGTTTTAGTGGGATATTTCTTGAGTGGATGACTAGTTTCATTACAAATCGTAATATGCCTCTTAGAGTGGGTGCTACTTCTTCACCTAGATGTAAAATCAATTTAGGAGTTCCTTAGGGCTCTGTGCTGGTAACGCTATTATTTCCTTTGTTTATAAACGATCTACCGGATTATATTGATCCAGGTATCCTGTCTTCATTTGCTGATGACACTTCAATGGCGGTTTCAGCACAGAGTCCTGTTGAACTCACAGCAATATGTAATGAACTTATTTGCAAGCTTGTGGAGTGGTGTCACTCAAATGCTCTGATTTTAAATATAAGTAAGAGTGAATGTATATAGTTTCGCATTCGTAACTGATGTTTGGGTGAGCGAGTCACTTCCAGGGATACTGTTAAATTTTTGGGAATACACTTGGACTGTTCTCTGAGATGGGATCACCAAGTCGAATTAGTTTGTAAAAAACTAGGTAGTTCTTATTACGCTATCAGCAGGATTAAAGACTCGTTACCCATAGTCGATTTTAAGTATTAATTATAGTTTGGTTTATTGCTTTCTAGATTATAATGTCATGTTATGGGGATATTCAATTGATTCCGGTAGAGTGTTTGCAGCTCGAAAGAGAATATTACGTTTGATTTTTAACTTGGATTCACGTGATTCATGTGAGCCTTTTTTTTCGAGATATAAACTTTTACTGTTCTTAGTTTGTTTATTTACAGATGTTTAATTTATTTTAAAGAACATGAACAATAAGTTGTAAATTATTAAGTTTTCATCACTATTCTACCAGAAGTATTGCAACTTTAAATTCAAGTGACGACTAAATTTGAATGTTCTCCTATTCACTAGGCCATTATTTCGTGAAAATATTCACCTGTTTCTATAAACCGTTTAAGTGTAATAAAGTTCAAGAAGTTGGTAAAATGTGAATTGCTCAAAAAATGTTATTATTCCATTAGTGAATATCTAACTGATCAAAATTCATTTCTCACTTAGTTATCGTATTAAAGTTGATTTTTCTTTTTTCTGATTGACTTGTCTTATACATATTGGTATGTCTTATGGGATTAATACAGGTTATCATTATTTTTAACAAAATTCACACAAAAAATATAAAATATCACTAAAATTAAATCCCTGGTGAGATAAACTTATAAAATTAATGATATCTCTAATCGACCTTTGAAATTACAAGAGCGCTAATTCTCGCGAATTTCTACCTAGATTAGTGTTTCAACTAGGACTAGCAAGCATGTTTAAGCATGTCTTGTAAGGACATGATAGAAAATTATAGATACCAAATCGATAAATCAGAATGGCTGGTCAAAATTTTAAATATGAAGACCAAATCATTATTTCATCTTCGCTGTTCCAATGTCTGTAATCCGTAACGAGAGGAAACTTATCATCATCGAATTTTGCAAAAACATTCAAATAGTAGTATAGTTTTCAATTTGAACGAACTGATAGGATAGTCACTGTTAAAAAATGGCGTGCATTCTAAATAAAATTTTCAGGCACTCTGTATTGCAAGAATATTCGAGTAATAAGAAAGATAGATTATATTCTTGGAATGTTCTTCCATAAACATAATGACTGTATCTACTCCATGTTTCGTAACAGGATACTCTTATTCATCTGAATAATTCCAGTATTACGTTCTTGTGCCAATCGGTAGTATAAACCAATGGTGATCATTTGCAGTGTCGAAATTCTTCGGTATTATCACTGATGAGCTTCGCAATTAGACACGACCGTAGAATGCCAAATGGGAATCTCTCTTGCATATCTGCCAGTAATTAGCCTTGTACTTTTTAATTCAAACACTGTATTGAACATGCTGCCGAAGAAATTTTGCATAATGAACAGAGTGTAGCTTTTCGAGCTCCTGAATAATTCAAAGGGTAATTACAAGAACATTTGAATACACATTGAAATTGAAACAATTTTATATTCTATTCTATTGAGATCGTAATAATTCATTGGAATTATTTCGAAGGAAGCGCCTATAAATACAGCTTCTATTGGTTCTTACCATAAAAGGAATGCTTTCGTAGAATCTCTTGGTCGAATGTCAACCGCCATGTGAATGGTTACAAATGAAATATGATGATTGTATCAGGAATAGCCAAGATAAACGATTGAACAGAGAGAAATCATGAATTTTTTGTGACCAAAAATGGGAAATTCTAGAACGTTAGTATGAGATGCACTGCAAGAAGTTTGTGGCTTGTATACCAGAATATGATGCAAATTCGACACAAAAAATCATTATTTCTTCACAATAATAATCTACTAATATGAGAACCGTAAGGGTAAAGTTGTTTCTGTGCATGTTGATATTCGTTTGATGTTTTTCAGTTGATTGTGTACTTCAAAGTCGAACAGATATTCTAAGGTTAGAGTTACTTAACTTGTAAAGTTTTTTTGCATTTCACAGTGAAATAATCCAGAAGAGGACTTGTTTGACTTTCACAATGACACTAACTGCACGGGTCCTACCAAAAATAATCCCGAAGTTAATCCAAACGCATTAGACGTTCACTAATGTCAGAGGTGGTTTTTCAAGTTTCAATTTGGCAATTTAGATATTTCGGACAAGAACCGATGAGGAATACTAACAACTTCAGAAAATGATATTTATACGGGTCGAAGTGTGAGCAAATCCATATCAGATAATGGAGGAACTGTCAAACTATCTTTGGTCGACCATCAAAGAATATTTGCAGCATTGGTTATAAAAGAACAGCAGGTGTTTGTGTCTTTCGGAAAAACGAAACTAACCTATTTTTTTGGATCGTTTTTATATTGCTTGATTATTGTAATTGAAAAATAGGTATCCAAAACGCAAAAAGCGGTGGCTTTTTTGATTAATTACACGCAGTAAAGGTTAGCCATTCAATCAAAAAGGTGCTTTTGACTGATCAGTGGAGTATTCGCGGTGTTTTTCAAACACTGACAAACTATGAAGGACCTTGCTATGAACAACTGGATCAACTACAGGATTATGCAAGGAATTTGTCCCAGATTTCACTCCGTTGTAACTTTTGACAGACATGAAAATGACGCTAGAGTTTTGACAGTTTGTTTGTCATTTAATTACCTTTCAACCGCCATTCTATTTCTTAGATTAGATCAACGAAAACCAAAGTTATAGATTCAAAAGGAAAAGAGTCTTCGATAACAGTTTTCTTTTTGAATGAAATATCGACTGGTGAAACTTTAAATGTTAAAACGTTATAATGAAACTGGCTGTAAGCGTGGAAGCAGTGGACCAACGACTGCTTGTACAAAACAAAACAAAACAAAATTCCTGTCGAATTAGCAATCAATTGGCAAAAGATATTGGAATATCGCAACGATCCATTCACTGAATATTGAAGAACAAACTCCAACTTAAGGCACACAAAATACAAAAAGTTCAGAATTTGAATGAGTTGGACAATTTGGTGTTCTCGAATAAGAACATTTTAACAATTTAAAGTTGTGGACAATAAAAATTATCGTTAATTAAATGAATGAAGTATGCGTTTGGCTCTAGGTGGAACATTATAACAATTTCATTTAAAAAATTCACACAGTTGTAATGTTTCACAGTTTATTCATAATCTTGATACGTGTTTCGGTCTTTCGACCATCTTCAAAGGAATACAAAAAATAACTGAACTTAAAATTGAAAAGGGGTTCTCTTATTGCAATTAGGACATCTGTGTATTTTTATGGCGCATGGAAATAACAGCATCTAATATAGAGGTGTTGCCAGAGAGTATTTGGGAATTTTGTTGAATTCTCCTTTTTCTCAATGGTCTTTTTGATTGAAAGAATCTGCAAATAAATAGTTTATCAATTTACTCTTTTTAACATTATATACTAAAGTGACATCTTTTTCATTAAAAATAGGATTATTTTCTATAGAATGTTATGCAAAACCGGTTGATTTCTGGGTTTTCAAAATAGACATTCTATGTTCCTTGATTCTATGTTGTAAACATCGGCCTGTCTGTCCTATATATGTAGCATTACATTAACATTACAATCACACTTAATTTGTTAAATCTCTGATTCGGAAAAGTTGGGGTTCCTTTATTTCATCAGCATCTTATTATAGCTAAATTATTTCTATTTACTGCTAAAGAATTAATTCCCATTTCATGAAGGCCATTGGAGATCCTACTACTGATGATTTTATATAAGCCATTGAAAACCATGTTTTCTTTCCTGATCCTCATCAAGAAAAAAAAAATTGTTTTCACAGGCTTATATAAAAGGTTTCAGCAGTACATAAAATGGGAATTAATTCTTTAGCAGTAAATAGAAATAATTTAGCTAAGATGTTGGGGAACCAGAAAAAAATGAACCCCAACTCTTCCGAATCGGGGATTTATCAAATTAAATGTGATGATAGTAATGCCACATATATAGGCCCAGGTTTACAATGTAGAATCAAAGAACATAGGATGTCTATTTTGAAAAACCAGAAATCAACCTGTTTTGCAGAACATTATATTGAATATAATTTTTTTAATGAGAAATATGTCGCTTTACTATATAATGTTCAAAAGGGTAAATTGATGGATTATTTGGTGGTTATTTCAATAAAAAAAGTCATTGATGAAAAGGAGAATTTAACAAATTCCTAAATACACTTTGGAACACCCCTGTATTGGATGCTGTTATTTCCATGCACCATAAAAATACACGGATGTTCTAAGTGTAATAAATGAACATTTTTTTTCAATTTTAAGTGTAGTTACTTTTTGTACCTCTTTGAAGATAGTCTAAAGACTGAAACACGTATCAGGATTCTGAATAAATTGTGAAACATGAAAAATGTGTGAATTTTTTAAATAAAAATGATCGTGTATACTTAAGGGATCTCTCGTCTCTCAGTCGACACCATTTGCGAACATATCTTAATCGAAAGCCAGCTTCGGTGATTATTTGGGCAGCAATAACACGAAATGGATTTTCTTCACTGGTTTTCATACCCGAAGGAGCAAAAGTAGATGCTCCAGACAGTAAACGTTGTTCGTTTCCTTGAAGCCGGGGGCAAGTAGAAAATTCAAATCAGAACGTTCGGTATTCCAGCAGGACGCTGTACCATCAAACAGATAGCAGCACACCGTTCACTGCCTTCAAAACAATGTTCCAGCCATCATTTCACCAAGACAATGGCCTCCCTATTTACCCAGTCTTAAATCCCCTGGCTTTCTGAATGTCGAAGAGCAAGGTGCGAGCAAAAAATTCGGTACAGTAGATGGGGTGAAGACTGCTTTCGAGTGAGAATGGGCCAAACTCCCACTAGGCGTCATACCGGCATCATGTGATGATTTCTTTGATGAATTGAAGAAAATAAAATTGTTCAAAGGCATTTACATCGAAAACTAAGGACGTTTTTGTTGTTAGCGCAAAACATATTCTTAACGGATACTCACAAAAAATAGTCATTCTTCTTCTTCCACGTTTTGTAGGCCTTTGGCCTGTATTCTCCAACTTTCAATTCTCCTGAGATATTGAAGACCACGACTCTATCCATCTCTAGCGATTTTTGCTAGCCTTCCTCCAGTCATCCAGTCCACGGACTCAAATTGAATCTCCGAGGCGGCCAACTGACTTCAGCATTTCGACTGATTATTTGATTTTCAAAAACGGTGCGCAAAAGATTAATGGTTATGTAGACCTTGTGGCAAGTGGCCCCGTTTTGTTGAAACCAAATGTCGTTTGAATTTTGGGAAACAAAAATGGGTCGAGCGTAGCACGGTAACATTATCCATTGATCGCGATGGCGGCTCCTTGCTAATTTTCAAAGAAAAATGAGCCAATGATGCCACCGGACCAAACACCGCACCATTCATTTACTCGTTGTGGGTGCATCAGCTTTTCCACAATTCCTCCGAAGTGAAAATGAGTCTCATGGCTAAAGATGATTTTTTTGGGAAAATTCTCACCTTCGGTATGCGATCATTAGCCCATTGAGCGAAGTGGAAACTTATCGGAGGCTTCACTTCTTGCACTAGTTGAATTTTGAAATATCGAGGTCTTTATGCACAATTCTCCTCAGAGAATTGCAAGAAATGTTCAGTTCTTGAGCACGATGACGAGTTTATGTTGATGGACGTTCAGCTAGATTCTGGGCTACAGCCCCAAAGGTTTCAGGTGTGCTTACAGTTGGAGAACGTGAACAGGTTGTTATATCAAATAGCGATCCAGTTTTCACGAACAAATTGATTCAGAAATTGCCGTGAGTGCATTTCATTTCTATTGAATTTTCGACGTAAATTTCTAACGGTTTGGATAGAAGATTTACCACTTTGGAAATAAGTTTTTAATAGTTCCCAGTTTTGTTGAAGCGTTAATCGACCCATTTCGTTAATGTCAAATATTAAACCAACTTTCTGTCAAAAACATGAATGACAGAAGTGTTACCAGACTCGAAATAACCAGTACTTCAAAAGGCAAACGCTAGATGGTCCATTCCTCATAATGCCCATTTCAGACGAGTTATAGGCAGCTGTTTTTTGCGATAATTCGTGATCATTTATAGATATACAGATAAAATCCTGTTCGTATGATGCTCTAAAGTTATAAATAAGAGTTTTTTTTTTGTTTCTTGATCTCCCCATAATGATAGTAATGAAAATATTGTTTAACGTCGGATTATATCCGCTGGTAGGAATTTTCTGATGTATTACAGTATCTATTCATAAATTAGAATGAAAAGCCATAACAATATATCTTTCAACAAATTGTAAACTGATATAAGAGTCTACCAGGTCTTAGCATTGAAAATATCCGCTTCCAAAAAGCGGTACGTACAGTATAACCTTGAGTGCCTTTGTGAAGAGGACAATGACGTACGTGTGATTATTGCGAAAATACAGGCTGGCTCATTTGACGAGCTCAGCACGCCATGGTATGCAATGAAGGCTAACCGGCTCCAGGCTTGATTTACCATTCATAATTCTGATATCTGCTGTTTTGTTAGGGACGAAAGATGAATAGGGTCGATAAGAGCACAGGCGGTGATGTACTTAAGTCATGCACGGAAGCATGATGACGGGGATTCTTTTCGATTATCGGAGATTTCACAAATTATCTACCGAAAATGGTGCAAATCTCACAAAAAAACAACTTAACTTAACATTACTATTTATATATTTTTCGGACAACAGATGAAAGTGACGGGATTTTTTTATTTGAGGTTGTTAACAGTAAGTTTTACCTGTTGACGATATACCTCTTGAAAAATTATGCTTACGCTGATTACACTAAATTTACAATATTTCCTAACCTGAAACTACTCTAGAAAATAAGCCTGAATTGTTATCTAACTTTTGGTACCGGTTTCATTTCATTCTGTTGAGTTAAAGTACAAAAAATTCAAAAAAAGTGTCAAAAATTCAAACATCTAATGCTTCTAACTTAATAATTACTTACATTACTTTATCCATGCTGAAAGCACCTTAGATTATGTATGACTTTTCAAAAATTTTGACGTAGACACTTTGTTCCCTTAATTCATTAAATTTTGTAGTTTTTTGGAGAATTTACATTACTTTGATGAGTTAGATGTAGTTTAGCTTATTGTCGATGTTTCCACTAAAACTAACATAGGTTTCATGATAATAAAAAAGTTTTCCATCGTTTTTTTATACTAGTTTTCAGAATAGATATCGAAATTCAAATTACTTTGACTTCTAACTACTTTGGCCGTCTTGAATATTGAATAATTGGGAAGTGAATGCTTCCTAAAATTTTCAAAAGACTTTTTGATTTTTGACTGAGGTTTCAATAAAATTTCACTCGACTAGTTCTCTTCAAATCGACAAAGAGTTTGCGCTCGAATTACACACAAGATTTTTTCTACAATCGAGCAGTTCACATATTTCCAAAATTTTATGTAATTTGATGAAAAATAGCTACAGGAAATTTATCCTTCAAATGAAACACATCATTTACTCGTTGTCATTGGATAATCTGGGCAATGCATATTTGATTTATAGTTAATAATTTGGAGAGCAGGTGTTTTTTTTATTTAGTCGCTTTTAACCGACATTCTTCGAAAAAGATAACGTTTGCGTTGTCAAATAGGAGCGCAAATGCCTACTTTGGACAGCGATTGTAGAAAAACACGTTTCCTGATCGGGTACTATCTACTAATGGTACAATTTCATGGCCCCTCAAAGAACCAGATTTATCCCCAAACGATTTTTTTCATGGGGATATCCGAAAGCATCTGAGGATATGACTTCAGCAAAGCTTCAAATCTTGATGAATTAAGGTTGAAAATTATTCAACTTTGTGGCAACATTGAGCCAAATCTACTAAGAGATATGAGATTATCTCTATATAATAGTTTTGGCTCTCCTTTAGCTCAACAAGGTGGATTATTTGAACCTTTAATACACTTTATTTTTTAATTTATTTCATGTTCGTGGAATTAATTTTATTTTCAGAGTCTTTATGACATGCTAAAAAATTTCGCTCTTAACCAGTAAGAAGGGCGCATACCCTCGCTCTAACATTTTCATACTCACGATGTAGAGTCCAAGTTAAACTTGCAGCAGAATGTTATGTAGTTGAAGAGGTGGGGAAAGATTCAAACAGCCATCCAGTTGAATATTAGTCGCCATTTATAACATAGAATGAAGTTATTTTTGTCCTGGGATTTATGTAGTATTAGTTTTTACAATGAGTCATAATATTTGGTGTATAGGGTTCTATTTATAAAATTCACGACACTTCTGATTTGGATACAGAACACTTTTACCCATGAGCCGCCGCTATTTTATGGTATATCAAAATTTATATGATATTATTTAATATACCGTTTAAAATGCATATTACTGGAACTCATTTCCGTTTCTTTATTAAATTGTATTTATGAAATTAGATATCTTAATTCACGTCTGATATAATGAAAACATTCAATTCAATTTTTATAAATTCTTAAAATGTTCTTGTTATGTAAGGACATTCTCATTGTACTCTCTTTCTGTGAAATAAAGAGTTATCCTTATATACTTTTGATTATATAGTCCTTCTAGAAAGTACAAATTTATTATTTGTCATAATTTCAAGATACTTCTTTTTTAATATTCTAAGACAAAAACAATGTATAAAATAGGTTGTGAAGATAGTCGGCTATGGCCAAAGTTATATGGCAACATTATTTGTCAAATATTGTTGACTGTCAGCAGATATACAATTTATGAAATAATGTCGCATCTAGAAAGAAGAAAACAGATAGAATCTTTGTATAAAAAAAGTTTGCGAAACTTTAAAAAATTTGTGAAATTGACCATTTTTCCAAATATTGTTATCGCCAAATATTTCTCCCAATAAATCAATTGTTACGCTAGCAGCATGAGGTGTAGCACCATCTTTTTGGAACCAAAACATTTTTGGGTCGATACCATTCAAATTTTGAAACAAATAATAATTGATCATCGATCTGTAACGAGCACCATGCACTGTAACATTAAATCCAGCATCGTTCTTAAAGAAATATGGACCGTTGATGCCTCAAGCGTGTAAAGCACCATACAGTGCATTTTTCAGAACTTTTTGAGGATTGTTTTCACTCAATATACGGCAATTTTGCTTGTTTACGTAGCCGTTCAACCAGAAATGAGCTTCATCACTAAACACAATTTCACGATAAAAAAGTGGATCAACTTCAAGCTGTTCTAGGGCCCAATCAGCAAACAAACGAATTTTTTATGTGGTGGATGCACCGAGTCCAACTTGTTGTGAACGTCTACGAATATTCAAATCTGGATAATCATTAACATTATGACTTACAGCAGTGATATTTTCTTCTGTACTGTTCTTTGTCTTGTTGTTGTTGCATCGAGTAGAGAAAATATTGTCCGAAATCTATCGATAGTTCGACGAATAAGCTGCTCTGATGAACGATTATATAAATCATAAATTTCTCGCTCTATAAATTTGGCGAATAGAACACTGATTTTGAAAATAAATTTCAACAATTTGTAAACGTCGTTACGGCGTGAGTCTTTTCATGATAATTTGTCAATGCTTGCTGAATAGAAATGTCAAAACAACTTGGCTTCTACCTTCTGTCAAATCACAGTTATCCCTATCGAAAGTTCTATCACTCTAAAAAAACACCCCGATATAAGTAAATACGATGAATATTTTGTTATATTATAATAATATAATTCAAGAAATAAAAATATTTACTAAATTACAATTGATCTTTGTGTTTTCCGGATACTTTCTAGACGGACTATAGGTTTATAGGTATTTCTTCTTTTAATTGCTAAGTCCAAAGTGGTAAAAAAGCAAGTAAATAATTCAAATAAATTGACATGATAATAAATTATTTCAAGAACTGTATCTTCATTATTCATAAATTAAAATTTTTTTCATTTAACCTTGAAATTTACTACCAAATTACAAGTCTAAATTATTTCATTCGAAAGTAATGGTGCTTACAAAGGGACGGCCGAGCGGACAGATTCAAATTTATTAGGAAATCAATGATTCGATTAAAACGAGAATCTTTAATTTAAGATCACAGGAAACTTCACTAATCTTTAAATGATCCAATGATCATGAACACCGAAAAACGAAATATTTCCACTGAATCCAATGCGAAAGAATTCATGAAATTTCTTTGATCAATCACAGAACTAAAAATTATTCCGTCAATATTGAGATGCACATATGAAATCATACGAATTGAAATACATCGAGTTTCAATTATTGTTTATCGAATATGTATACCTTTGTTGGAAAATCGGGAATTGTTTCAATTTTCCAGAATTAATTGATTTGCAGTTAGTTGTAGATTACACCAGTTAAAAGTTCTTTCTGTAATCGTTTCGACTAGACAGAAGGCAGACAATTCCCATCATCAATCAGTGGAAGCATACACCATAGAATTGACGTAGTAGTGTGAAATTCGTTTACTAATGATGCAATTACTAGAAAAGTAGTGGTACAATGTCCTCTTGGATGTTCTTCACGTAAACTTATTCCGTGGACAAATTTATAGTATAACATTATCCATCGCCATGGAACACTAAATAAGTATAATATACAGGGTGTCCCAACGAAAATTTTACCTCCCCAGAACTCAGAAACGAAGATTTAAAAAAACAGGTCAACTTCTGTTTTGAGGGTATCGAAACCCCCCCCCCTCAAGAAGGTTGATCAACCCCCAACATTTGTTGAATAGGGAAAAGATGTCGAGTGTTGGTTAGTTTGAAAGTTATTTATGTTCTGTATACAACCCAGTGAAAATTTTCAACAAAAAATGTTTTTTTTTAAATCGGCGCGAAAATTCTTCGTTCCTGAGTTCTGGGGAGGCTCAAATTTTCGTTGGGACACCCCGTCTTTTTGTCATTATAAAATACTTTTTTTTGGAAAGGAAGTGCACATAATTATACAAAAACTTCAAGGTGTGAAGTTGACGGTGTTATCGCCTTTACCAGAAATTTTCTTTATTGCATCCATAAGGGGTTTGATTGGGTATTTTCTTTTGTTTTGTTCTTGGTTCATATCTTGTAGAACAACAGGTTGGAGGATTTGTAGTGTGTGATCTGCTCAGAATTTCTTTCCCAAGTTAAATCAAAAAGAAGTTATTTCTTCATAAAAGGATTATTACAAAATTCAACATATACAGATTTCTTCTGTGAACCTTCTACAAATTATAATTTAAAAAAAAAATATTTATTCAGAAATTTTTTGAATTAAATAAAATAAATATCTTTAGAAAACACCCTGTTTATTCAGTAGATATATAGAATTAATACTTATTACACAGTACCAAAGGGAATGAAATAAATTCATAGAAATCCCTACTAATCCCTACTAATATATTAATATATTATATAATATAATATAATATTATAAATGCGAATGTAAGTTTGTTTGTTACGCTTTCACGCAAAAACTACTGAACCGATCATCATGAAACTTTGTACATATACTCTTGAAGGTATTAGAAGTAACATAGGGTACTTTATATTTAAAAAAAAAAATTTTTTTACGAAAGATAAAACAATTGTTTGTCAAAAAATCGTCAAATTTAGCTACTTCAGTAATGAAGTTTTACTATTATTATACCCTTACCCTTTATCTTTCATACTTATTTAATGACTCCACTGCGGGCGAAGCCGCGGGTAAAAAGCTAGTATTATATAAATTGTCAACTGAAAATTATTAACTAAATACTTGAAGAGTACGAAATTTTTCAAAGGGAATTTAGTTTTCATAAAACAAGGAACGAAACAAAATTTGGTACTCTTGAAGTATTTATTTGATAAGTCTTTGTTGACAATTTATATTTTTTTGAATTTCTTTGATTCCCTTTGGTACTGTGTAATAAGTTTCAATTCTATATGTTTACTAAATTGACACGGTGTGTTCTAAAGACATTCATTTAATTGAATTCTAAAAAAATTTTTTAAATTAAAATTTGTAGAAGGTTTACAGAAGAAAACGATGCCAAGAAATGCTTGTTGATTTGCTTCTGTCGCTTAAGAAGTTTCCTATAATATTTTGTAGGTGAACTGGGGTGTTCAATTGTTTTTGTATTATTTGTGTATTTTCTGAAAAACCGGGTATTGTGTCATGATTGTTTGGTTAAAAACAATTAAGTGAATAAGTATATTCAATCTTTTCCACAGGAAATTATAAGTTCGAACTAGCAGCCATTAATTATAAAGATAAATTGCACTTACATAACGAAATAACCGCGAGTAAAATCCTTTCTCAGAATTCCTTCTACTGCGATGTTTATCCAGAAAATTATTAATAAAGGTTGGCCTTGAAAATATCGGTCATCGATTTATCCTGGAGAATAATTCATAAACCCCAGCGAGACAAAACCGCGGTGTAAATAGTTAATGAATTATTATCGGTTGATTCAAAAAAAATTATCAAAATGTAACATCCTAGAAATATTCCAAATGTAGTTTGCATCCAATGGCTGAAGTCAATTAATCCTGAGCTCTTCAGTTAGCAAACGGCTTTTTGGATTGGACCATTTCAGATAAATCGGGTGTTTATTTTAGAATGATAGAACTTTAATTGAAATAAAACACATTTAAATTAAGATTGAAGTCAATTTTTTTTTCATTCGAAAGATAATTTTAGGACATTTATGTTTTAAAAATAATTTCCGGCATATGTCCACCACGACTAACTCTGAGGAACCGCATTCAACGGCCAATTTTGGACCACTTTTTCGAATAATTCAGGCCTTATTTCATCAATAACACGAGTTATGTTGGCTTCCAAAGCGTCTTTTGTTTCTGGTTCATCAGCATAAACCAATGAAAACATAACACCAAAGAAAATAATCCAGTGGAGTTATGGTGCATGATCTTGGAGGCCAATTAATTGGACCATTTCTCGAAATAATGTTATCCCCAAATCTTTCTTTCAATAAATCAATTGTTATGGTAGCAGCATGAGGTGTAGCACCATCTTGTTGGAACCAAAACACTTATGGGTCGATACCATTCAAATTTTGAAACAAATAATCATTGATCATCGATCTGTAACGAGCAACCATTCACTGTAACATTAGCTCCAGCATCATTTTTAAAGAAATATGGACCGATGATGCCTACAGTGTGTAAAGCACACCAAACAGTGCATTTTTCAGGATGCAATGGAACCTGCAGAACTTCTTGAGGATTGTTTTCACTCCATATACGGCAATTTTGCTTGTTTACATAGCCGTTCAACCAGAAATGAGCTTCATCACTAAACACAATTTTACGCTAAAAAAATTGGATCAACTTAAAGCTTTTCTATGGCCCAATCAGCAGATAAACGACGCTTTTTATGGTCAAGTGACTTTAGTTTTTGAACCAGTTGGATCTTTTATGGGTGTAGACCAAGATTTTTCATGTGTTGGATGCACAGAGTTCAACTTGTTGTGAACGTCGACGAATAGACAAATCTGGATCATCATTGACACTATGACTTAAAGCAGTGATATTTTCTTCTGTACGTACAGTTCCATTCAGAATAAGAAACACTAAATTGAGCGTCCAGTCCGAAATGAAGCTGTTGAATAGCAGTATAGGGCCATTTGCAGATGGATAATCGGCAATCTATAAGAACTTTAGCACAAGCATGAGCGATATCTAGCGTTCATCGGATTGTGAAATCTCCTAAATTTCACCCTTACAAGATAAGGCTGGTACAACAGTTGAATAAAGATGACCCTGACCGTCAGAATCAGTTTTGTGAACAATTTATTGAGTAACTAAATAATAACCCACACCGACTCTACAAAACAATCTTTTCTGACGAGTGTACCTTTATGTTGAATGGGGAAGTCAATAGACATACACGTCGGAGCTGGTGTGATAAAAATACTCATTTATTTATGGAGACATACACAAATTCCCCAAAAATTGGGTGGGAATATTAGGGAACCATATTGTTGGGCCAATTTTTATCGATGGAAATCTTGACGTAACAACTTATTTGAATTTATTAGACGACACTATTGATCCAATGATTGTTGACATTCTGGAAATCGACGACAACCTATAAGAAAATGAACTCACATTTCAGCAGGATGGTGCATCCCCACATTTCGATATCCGTGTTCGGCAGTTTTTGAACGAACGTTATTCAGAACGTTGGATTGGCATTAGATTTTTTTTTGTAGGGACATTTTGAACAATACATACGTTCTTTAAATAGTTTACATTTTTTTCTAGATGTCGCTATCATTACTTACAGATCATGAGCGCGGAGGGCTTAGTGGTAGAGCATTGTCCAATGCGTGACCGGAAGGTCCGGGTTCGAATCCTGTTCAGGTGGAAACGAAATTTTCTGGTTGGAAGGGTGTCGGCCACCATTTCACTGTTGGGTCAAAAATTTACAGTGCTGTGACCTAAAGTGGCGCAAAATCCCAATAACAAAGCTAGCCCAGAACACAACTGAACTCCTAACTCGCACAAGCTGAATAAAGCTTCTGAGGGATCTTCACAGAAGATCTAGTAGTATCAGGATAAAATTAATAATAATCTGGTGTATTTGAATGTATCGGGTTTCTGTTCAACATAAATAACTTTCAAACTGACAAACACTCGACATCTCTTCCCTCTCAAAAAAATTTTGCGGGTTGATGCCACCTTCATGATGGAAATTCGTCCCCCTCAAAACAGAAGTTGACCTGTTTTTTAAAATCTTCGAAAATTCTTCGTTTCTGAGTTCTCGGGAGGGTCAAATTTTCGTTGGGACACCCTTTTCAATATAAAAACCCTTAAAACTTCGATACGCCAGTTTTAGAATGAGAAACTATGGACACTGTATTCTTTTTCAATAAAAAAGTAATAATAAACAAAGTAATTTTTCTAATTGCATCTTTTATGGTTTGGTAATTATCATTTGAGTTCAGCGTAATGATAATGAAGACGTACTACAGTATCGCGGAGAAAAGGAGTGTTTTAAGGTGCGTCAAGCAGCAGTCATCAGCAACCTTGCCAACGGATGAGATTAATGATACTCAAAGAGAACCCTGATCGTATGCAACAGAAACAGATCTCCATGCATTCTACGTCGATCAAATGCGACCCCATACAAAGCATAACCGTTCATCAAAATTAAACGTTAGCCAGAGTTTGGATTCCGCACCTAGAGCGTCTTCCACGAATATTACGTAATTCCATTTGCCTCGTGGGCCCCAGCCTGAAGTTTCATAAATCGCGTGCCGTTTCCATCCTGACATTATTCGCAAGCCAGCTCGGATCGTGCCGCTTCAACGCACGTGATGTCGGATTTCGACATTTGCGTCATTCCCAAGAACAAAACGAAAAATGCGAGACCGGATTGAGATGGGTGTGAAAGATATACGAGGAGTGGACTGTTGCAGGACTATTTTTTATGTCGAAATCGCAGGGATCGGGTCTTTGGGAAAACATGTCGCTTGTTTCATGGGGGAATTCGAAGGTCCGATGTAATTCGACGACAGCGTATCGTGAATTCTTGCCAGTTGGTTTTATGAAGACGGAGTCTCATTTCCCGGATTCTTACGCTACGATCTTTATACGCATGGAAGAGTATTTAGCATCGGGATTAACCATCTAGGAGCTGTTTACTATACAGGTATGGAAAAGACAGTCGGAAACAGGAAAATCAATGTTAATCTAAAGGACCACAAGGGTTCAGTGGAGCAGTGGAAGAATCAAAACCTCAGCGCGATGCGATGACGAATAAACGATTGTTCTCTCTCAAAGGTAGTGGCTTATGGGGGAAAACTTCGATAGAAACGAGGCTCTGCACTGCTTTTAGTTCAGCAAACAGACTCATTCGCGCTTCAAACGTGGAAAACATGGTTGACATCGGTTGAAAATAAATACGACAATCCTGTTCCATTTTATGCAAGGAATTTATTTGCCACAATGACACAAGTAATTTCCCCTATGAAAATGAGTACTCAGGTTCTTTTTTGCCCTAAATTCCTTGAAAATAAAATAAATTCTACGAAAACAAGAAATTCGAAAACAAAATCAAATTCTAGAAAATGCGAAATCGAAGGTCGACAAATTTGAATTAAATCTTCAAATAATCCACCTTGTTGAGCCAAACAGTAGCCAAATCTATTATACTCTTATCTCTGAGCAGATTTGGCAAAGTTGCTATTTTGACACACAGTTGGATTATTTTGAACCTAAATTCATTAATATTTTTCGCTGTATCAATTTAATGCCCATGAAGTAAATTATTCAGGTATCTCCCAAGAAAAAATCATTGGGTGATGAATCTGGTGATCTGGGGGGCCTTTTGATCGTGCCATTTGTAGAAATGACACAGTACGAAAAAGTCGTCTTGAGATATTGTGTGACAACTCTTGCGTTGTGACTTGAACAGCTATGCTGTTGAAACCAGACATCATCGAAACTAATTGGTCGAACTGTTGGAATAATTTGATTCTCTAAAAGCTCGAGATAGTTGGCACCGTTTGGGTTACCACCGATGAAAAATCGCCCTATGATGTAATTCCCCAGTATTCCTGTCCAAACATTTAGTTTTTGAGGATACTGGGTATGCACAGGAATACTCAGATGCTTATTCTTTCTCGACCAATAATATCTCACTACTGATTGGTTATGTTTTATGTTCAAGGAAAACGATGAATCATCAGTGAATAAGATATTGTTAAGGAATGAACTATTTTCATTTACTTTTCCCATCATAGTTTCACAAAATTCCATTTGTTTGATGTGGTCTTCTGGAAAAATTTCTTGGTTTGTTTGAACCTCAAAATATCAGAAACTATTCCTTTTCAAAATATTCCCGAACACTTTTATCGCTCATATCGACTTGTTCAGCAATTTTTTTACTCGAACAAGGCGTTGGTTTCAACAGCAGCATACACATCAACTTCTTTTTTAGACGATGTTCATTACTGAGTTTTGGTGGTTTATCAATATTGCAATGCCTGCATATTCGTAAACTTCCACATTTCTCGAAATTTTCGAATATTTTAGAGAAAGGCTATCATAAATTTTAATTTAAAAAATTTTATTCAAAAACTTCTAGAATTTAATTTATGTATTATAAGCTTATATTTAAAAGACATAAAATCAATTCATTATGTAATATCAAATGAATAAAAAACCCAACAAATATAAATTGTCAATTAAAATCAATAAATAAAATTTGAAGGAGAGAAAATTTTGTTTCTGATCTTATATTTATGAAAACTAAATCTTTTTCAAAAATGCAAAACATAATTTTAACAACTTCTCCAAAACGTATTTATTTGAAATATTTAAATAAGTTACCTCAATATATTTAAATATATTAAATATTTCAAATAACTTAGTTTTGAAGAAGTTCTTAAAATTATGTTTTGCATTTTTGAAGAAGATTCAGTTTTCATAAATATAAGATCAGGAACAAAATTTTGTCTCCTTCAAATATTATATTATTATATATTAATTTTAATTGACAATTTATATTTGTTCGGCGTTCGATATTATATAATGCAGTTCTGATTTTAAATTTTTACTAAATATAAGAACTACTTATAAGACAGTTATTTAATTCCAGAAGTTTTCGATTAGAATTTTTTTAAATTAAAATTTATAGGTTTTCTGTAATAACCCCCCCATCAAGTGAAAAAGCTTTTCTTATTATTTTATTGTATATATAAGATAAAATTATAATTAGGTTTTAACCTCATTAAATAAATATAAAAAATTTTTAATATCATAGAGATTTATTCCGTAAACCTCCTATAAATTTTTATTCCAACGTTTCTAGAATTAAATAATATAAATGTCTTTACAACACACCGTGTCAATTTAGTAGACATAGAATTAATATTTATTTCACAGTACCAAAGGGAATTAGGGAAATTCAAAGAAATACAAATTGTCAACTGAAAATTATTAAATGAATACTTGAAGGGTACAACATTTTGTTTAATTCCTTGTTTTATGAAAACTGAATTCCTTTCCAAAAATGCAAAACATAAGCTCAAGAACTTCTTCAGAAACAACTTGCTCAAAATAAGTTCCTTTAAAAAATTCCTAAAACATGTAGAACATTTTTAAAAAACAATTTAGAATTATTACAACGGTAAATCACCAGCTCGACTTCATATTTAAAAAATGAAAATAATTAACAAAGATATCTTACCAAACTAACTGCATGCTGTTTACTGCACAAACACTTATTTTGAAATATGAAGTCGAGCTGATGATTTACCGTTGAAATAATTCTAAATTGATTTTTAAAGATGTTCTACATGTATGAGGAATTTTTTGAAGGAACTTAGTGTGAGCAAGTTGTTTTTGAAGAAGTTCTTGAGGTTATATTTTGCATTTTTGGAAAAGAATTTGATTTTCTTAAAACAAGGAATGAAACAAAATTTTGTAATTTTCAAGTATCTATTTAATAATTTTTAGTTGACAATTTGTATTTCTATGAATTTCTTACATTCCCCCTTTGGTACCGTGTAATAAGTAATAATTCTATATGTCTACTAAATTGACACAGCGTGTTATAAAGACATTTATTTAATTTAATTCTAAAAGTTTCTGAATAAAATTTTTTTGAAATTAAAATTTGTAGGAGGTTTACAGAAGAAATCTGTTTGATATTCAAAATTGGGTAATAATCGTTCTATCAAGAAAAAACCTCTTTTTATAATTTTATATAAATATCACTTGTTTTTAACTGAGGCCATAAAATACCTTACAAGCGTTGTGTGATTTTTGTGATGAACATAGAATCCTTGGATTTTCAAAGGTCTCTAATTTTAGTGTTTCTTCAACAAGGATACCACGAGGTCTTACGCGAAATACCTTCAATCAATGTGAGTACCTCCATCAAATGTAGCTTAAAATTTTTATGTATAAATTCTTTTATTTATAGGTCAACAAACATTTGTCTTTTAAATTACTGTTCGTAGATATGTTATACAATGATCGTTCTTTTTAGAGCCCTGATGATGACGTTATATACGTCGAAACTAGTCTGTGTTTTTTTAAATTGATATTTCTATTAATTTTATTCTCTGACCTTCACCTCTTAAAAATATTCTTCATAAACATTTTCACGGTCGTCATCAGCCTACCATAAAGACTAGGTTAAAGCTTTTAAATGTTCCGTAAGATTTGCGGGAACCGAACTTATTTCCCAACCGAATGGAAAAAGTTTTGGAATTTTGCTTGCATGTGCTTTATTCGCTTCGGCAAATTACACGAAAGTTGAAAATCCGAATAATATCCGGGACTGCCACTGAGAACGAAGCCAAACACAATGCTCCTTTCCTATTCATCAGTCCCCCATGTTTGCACTGCTTTGAGAGTGCTGGTACATTGTATGCTCAAGTCTGACACTGACATCAATAAATGAAGCTCATGTATCAGCAGAGGGGGTCAATATTTCCTACAGCTATCGTTGCTCCTGGTCCTGACGAGGGTAAGAGGGGTGAGGATAAAAAGTGATTGAATTGGCGAATCGATTCCTTTGTGTTGTATTTTTATTCCTCTAATGAACTTTCTCGTTTCGGTTTCTTTCTATTATAAGAAGTGGATATATTGACTTCTTTTGCTGAAAGCTAGCAAGATCTCTTCGAATTGCCTAGAGGCAAAAAACGTCATGGTATCTATATTTAATATGAATTTAATTAAATTGTTCCTTACTTGAGTGAAATTCATTTTAATTGAATAAAATAATGAGAAATATTTCCACAATTTAATAATTGACACACCTGCGTCGCCAACACTGTAGCTTTATGTAAAGGGTCTATCAATGGAAACGCCCCATTTTTAAATTAACATCATTCACGCATGGCAGCCATTGTTTATTTGTGACATTGACAGTTACATTTGTCAGTGTCTACCATTTAATCATGGAAATCTACACACTCCAACAACGTTCACAAATGATCCAAATGATTATGAAAAATCGCGATCTGTTACTCTAACTGTACGTGCTTTAACTCCAATTTGGTCGCTATAAAGAAAAACAGTTGAATGTTTAGTGAAGAAGTTTGAAACAAATTTTATACTTCATGATGTCACAGTGCCAGTGAGACAAAGAAATGCAAGAAGTGAAGAGAATAATGCTGCCGTACGTGAAGAACAAAATTTAACGACGTTCACAAGAACTAGGCATCTCCCAGAAGTCTTTGTGGCGAATTTTACGAAAAGACCTCGGTTCGCATCCATACAAATTTAATCCAAGAACTCAAACCAACAGATCATCTGAAACGTTGTGTAATTAGTGCTTATAAAAAATCGGAAATGATGAAGCCATGAGGCTCATTTCTGGGTAAACGGTTATATTAACAAGCAGAATTGCCGTATCTGGAGTGGTGATACACCTGAAGAATATCAAGAACTGCCATTAAATTCTCACAATCTTACTGTTTGGTGCGGATTTTATGCTCGAGGAGTCATTGTACCTTATTTTTTTTAACGAAGCTCATGTGGCTTTAAATGTCAATGGAAATCGTTATCTGTCAATGTTGACTGATTTTTTATGGCCTGAATTGGTTCGTCTTACTGCCAATGACACAATGACTTTATTGAAAACAAAATTCTGTGATTCGATTATTTCAATGGACCGATAAATGACTCCATTGGACCCATTTCTTTGGGGTTACATTAAGTCATTGGTTTACAGCAATCATCCAGCAAATTTAGACGGTTTAAAGATCTATATTGAATGAGTAATTGCTAACATACGACCTGATTTGTGTGAGAGAGTCATGAAAAATTGGGTTCAACGACTTCATTCCTGCCAGCGTTTCCGTGGTAGACATTTTAATGATGTTTTGTTGTATAACTAATCGTATCCATTGTACTTCATAATGAAATAAAAATTTCAATAATTTTCAAATAAATAATGTGTTTTATTTACAAAACAAAATTGGGCGCTATTAATGAACGCCCCTTTATAATTAGAAAGAAAAATTCACTTAAATTCTTTGAGAAACTGTTTTCTTTATTGGTTTTGATGTGGATGATATTATTTGTTGTTTTAAGGGAACAGACGGACAACTATGCACTTCTAATGAGTTTATGAATAAAACCAATCTAAATATTAAATTCACTGTTGAGAACAGAATTGTAGTATAAATTTCCTTGATCTTAAAATTTTAAGAAAGAGTGATGTGCGTGACTTAAGTATTTTTCGTAAACCTACGACATCACCATTCATTACACATCGTATCATCATATTAACCATAAAATGGCAGCATATCACACTATGATTCATAAATTAATTAACGTACATATAAATCGTGATAACTTTTTTATAGAATTGAATAATATTAAACAAATTGCATCCACTAACGACTACAATCCAATTACGATAGAAAAAAATTTAACCAAAAAACAAAATGAAATTGCATTGAATCTTATATTCCCGGTAATAAAAGACTTGACGAAAAAATACATTTCTATTCTTTACGTGAATGGAATATCGTATAATATTGCTAAGTATCTTAAAATAAAATTTGACTCAAATGTAGCTTTTAGAACGATTAATACTTTAGGAATTCATATGAAAATCAATAAGGATAAAATAAATACAGACAATAAATGTAGAGTTCATGAGTTGAGCTGTGATTAGTGCTCTATGGTAAAGGGTCTTTCATTAACAGCGCTCCATTTTGTTTTGTAAATAAAACACATTATTTATTTAAAAAATATTGAAATTTTTATTTCACTATAAAGTACAATGGGTACCATTAGCTATGAAACAAAACATCATCTAAATGTCCACCACGAAAAAGCTGGCATGAATGAAGTCGTTGTACCCAATTTTCCATGACTTTCTCACACAAATCAGGTCGTATGTTAGCAATTACTCGTTCAATATTAATCTCTAAATCGTCTAAATTTGCTGGATGATTGCTGTAAACCAATGACTTAATGTGACCCCAAAGAAAGGAATCCAATGGAGTTAAATCGCAGGAACTAGACGGATAATTTATCGGTACATTCCTTGAAAGAATCGAATCACCGAATTTTGTTTTAAATAATGATCTGTTGGTTTGAGTTCTTGGGACAATTTTGTATGGATGTAAACCAAGGTCTTTTCGTAAAATTCGCATCAAAGACGTCTAAGAGATGCCTAGTCCTTGTATGCGTCGAGAAACCGATAAATAGGGCTTCATGTACACTTTCACGTACGGCAGCAATATTCTCTTCACTTCTTGCATTTCTGTCTCACTGGCTCTGTTACATAATGAAGTGAAAAATTTGTTTAAGACTTCTTCACTAAACGTTCAACTGTTATTTTATCCGAACGATTCTAACCACCAAAAATTGGAGTTGAACCACGTAAAGTTAGAGTAACAGATCCCGATTTTTCATAATAAATTTGGATTATTTGTAAACGTTGTTGGAGTATGTACATTTCTATGATTAAATAGTAGACATTGACATGATTGAGATTGAACATCGAATATCAATTAAATAATATTGCAAAATGCCACCAAGAATTGGATTCATTGAACTCGTTGAATTCTTTCATCCAAACGAAGTCAAGGTTGACATTTGAATATTGCTTGAAATTCAAAAATTTTGTATGTTATTCACTTTCAAACACATATCGTCCTTTAGGAAACCCTGCCTTCTTTAGTATCATAGAAGCTCATATTCCGTGTACAAGTGAATAAAGCGGGTCTTTATATAACCTCAATCAGATAATATCATGAACACATTGGAGAAACCATCCGCTTCAAAATTGAGTTCTACTCAATTATTGAAATCTCACTCCGAATTCCTACTTCTTTTTTTTTTCTAATTATAAGGGTCCAGTATTGAATAAACGACAGAGAAGTTCTTTGTAATGATGAAAATTTCGTGCTTCAAATATCGATGTCTTATATTACCTCAAGAATATGGAACAAATTATAATTGAAATATTTATTTAAGAACTTACCTTCGCTCAACACGAAGTTATTGAATTAGAAATTAGGCTCTTCCTTTTCCATGAATTCTGAAAAGAACAAAATTACGTTATTCTAAATGGAATCTTGCATTTTTTTCTTCTTGAAATTTTCGGAAGAACTGTTGAACAAGCGCGCAAAAGATTTTACATCAATGCTTCTCACCATTTTTTTTAAATATCCCAACTCCTTTAATTGTCAATCAATGAGAAACGAGTTCTGTTTTCCTCCAAAGAAGATAGATATAGGTTTTACTTTATATCTCTAGAACAGAATAAAATCTCACACTCTGAGATCACTATTTGTCAGACTCTCGCTTTAAAGTCTAAGGTTCCGATTTAAATGAGATAATTAGATGAAAAGAGTTTTAATTTTGTAAGTTGTCACTTTCGAAATTTATTCGATTGAAAAATTTAATTAATCCATCACATTTCTCATTTTGTTCGTTTACAATTTTATTTTGCACATTTATACACATTTTTTTCTTGGTTGTTATGTCAAGTGCAGATATGAATGAATATATAATTATTTAAATATTTTAATATTTACAGATATATTCTGTTAGCCTCCTTCATATTTAATTTCAAAAACTTATATTTAATATTATAACTCAGGAATTAAATTAATAAAATTTGAATATCAAAACAAATTGAAATATGTTTATCTTCTACAATTTTAATTTCCAAAAGAATTTTTTATTCAAAAACTTTTAGAATTAAATTAATGTCTAAAACAAGCACCGCTTACATTTAATAGACGTATATAATCAAAACTCAATATACAATGTCAAATGAAATAGATAACCCAGCAGATATACGAAAGTAATTAAAATTAATAAATAAATATTCAAACGAGACAAAATTTTGTTTCTGGTCTTATCTTAAGAAATACTACTTGCCTTATAAAAACATGAACACACTTGAAGGACTTCCCAAAGAATATAATTTATTTGAAAAATTTAATAAATTTAAATATTCGAACAAATTATTTCAAAAAACTCTAAAAAATGTGCACTATATTTTCAAAAAACAAATATACTTCTAGATAATCCCTTCATCAGCCGTTATTAATACTCCAAATATCAAAATCAAAAACATAACCTACATCACTCACGTGTTAAAAGACTTAAGCTTCGAACTACAGATCAACTATATATTCAAGATTGATCTATGTTCTAACAAAATCAAAGAACAAAATGAGTTATTTTAAGGTTTACCTAAATCCATTGACACCGTATAAAGAAATTTATTGAAGCCAAAATATAATTATATATTATATATAAAATAAAATAGAAAGGCTTTTTACTTGATAGAAGAAATATAACAAAATTTGAATATCAAAACAAATTGAAATATGTTTATCTTCTACAATTTTAATTTCCAAAAGAATTTTTTATTCAAAAACTTTTAGAATTAAATTAATGTCTAAAACAAGCACCGCTTACATTTAATAGACGTATATAATCAAAACTCAATATACAATGTCAAATGAAATAGATAACCCAGCAGATATACGAAAGTAATTAAAATTAATAAATAAATATTCAAACGAGACAAAATTTTGTTTCTGGTCTTATCTTAAGAAATACTACTTGCCTTATAAAAACATGAACACACTTGAAGGACTTCCCAAAGAATATAATTTATTTGAAAAATTTAATAAATTTAAATATTCGAACAAATTATTTCAAAAAACTCTAAAAAATGTGCACTATATTTTCAAAAAACAAATATACTTCTAGATAATCCCTTCATCAGCCGTTATTAATACTCCAAATATCAAAATCAAAAACATAACCTACATCACTCACGTGTTAAAAGACTTAAGCTTCGAACTACAGATCAACTATATATTCAAGATTGATCTATGTTCTAACAAAATCAAAGAACAAAATGAGTTATTTTAAGGTTTACCTAAATCCATTGACACCGTATAAAGAAATTTATTGAAGCCAAAATATAATTATATATTATATATAAAATAAAATAGAAAGGCTTTTTACTTGATAGAAGAAATATAACAAAATTTGAATATCAAAACAAATTGAAATATGTTTATCTTCTACAATTTTAATTTCCAAAAGAATTTTTTATTCAAAAACTTTTAGAATTAAATTAATGTCTAAAACAAGCACCGCTTACATTTAATAGACGTATATAATCAAAACTCAATATACAATGTCAAATGAAATAGATAACCCAGCAGATATACGAAAGTAATTAAAATTAATAAATAAATATTCAAACGAGACAAAATTTTGTTTCTGGTCTTATCTTAAGAAATACTACTTGCCTTATAAAAACATGAACACACTTGAAGGACTTCCCAAAGAATATAATTTATTTGAAAAATTTAATAAATTTAAATATTCGAACAAATTATTTCAAAAAACTCTAAAAAATGTGCACTATATTTTCAAAAAACAAATATACTTCTAGATAATCCCTTCATCAGCCGTTATTAATACTCCAAATATCAAAATCAAAAACATAACCTACATCACTCACGTGTTAAAAGACTTAAGCTTCGAACTACAGATCAACTATATATTCAAGATTGATCTATGTTCTAACAAAATCAAAGAACAAAATGAGTTATTTTAAGGTTTACCTAAATCCATTGACACCGTATAAAGAAATTTATTGAAGCCAAAATATAATTATATATTATATATAAAATAAAATAGAAAGGCTTTTTACTTGATAGAAGAAATATAACAAAATTTGAATATCAAAACAAATTGAAATATGTTTATCTTCTACAATTTTAATTTCCAAAAGAATTTTTTATTCAAAAACTTTTAGAATTAAATTAATGTCTAAAACAAGCACCGCTTACATTTAATAGACGTATATAATCAAAACTCAATATACAATGTCAAATGAAATAGATAACCCAGCAGATATACGAAAGTAATTAAAATTAATAAATAAATATTCAAACGAGACAAAATTTTGTTTCTGGTCTTATCTTAAGAAATACTACTTGCCTTATAAAAACATGAACACACTTGAAGGACTTCCCAAAGAATATAATTTATTTGAAAAATTTAATAAATTTAAATATTCGAACAAATTATTTCAAAAAACTCTAAAAGTTTTTGAATAAAAAATTCTTTTGGAAATTAAAATTGTAGAAGATAAACATATTTCAATTTGTTTTGATATTCAAATTTTGTTATATTTCTTCTATCAAGTAAAAAGCCTTTCTATTTTATTTTATATATAATATATAATTATATTTTGGCTTCAATAAATTTCTTTATACGGTGTCAATGGATTTAGGTAAACCTTAAAATAACTCATTTTGTTCTTTGATTTTGTTAGAACATAGATCAATCTTGAATATATAGTTGATCTGTAGTTCGAAGCTTAAGTCTTTTAACACGTGAGTGATGTAGGTTATGTTTTTGATTTTGATATTTGGAGTATTAATAACGGCTGATGAAGGGATTATCTAGAAGTATATTTGTTTTTTGAAAATATAGTGCACATTTTTTAGAGTTTTTTGAAATAATTTGTTCGAATATTTAAATTTATTAAATTTTTCAAATAAATTATATTCTTTGGGAAGTCCTTCAAGTGTGTTCATGTTTTTATAAGGCAAGTAGTATTTCTTAAGATAAGACCAGAAACAAAATTTTGTCTCGTTTGAATATTTATTTATTAATTTTAATTACTTTCGTATATCTGCTGGGTTATCTATTTCATTTGACATTGTATATTGAGTTTTGATTATATACGTCTATTAAATGTAAGCGGTGCTTGTTTTAGACATTAATTTAATTCTAAAAGTTTTTGAATAAAAAATTCTTTTGGAAATTAAAATTGTAGAAGATAAACATATTTCAATTTGTTTTGATATTCAAATTTTGTTATATTTCTTCTATCAAGTAAAAAGCCTTTCTATTTTATTTTATATATAATATATAATTATATTTTGGCTTCAATAAATTTCTTTATACGGTGTCAATGGATTTAGGTAAACCTTAAAATAACTCATTTTGTTCTTTGATTTTGTTAGAACATAGATCAATCTTGAATATATAGTTGATCTGTAGTTCGAAGCTTAAGTCTTTTAACACGTGAGTGATGTAGGTTATGTTTTTGATTTTGATATTTGGAGTATTAATAACGGCTGATGAAGGGATTATCTAGAAGTATATTTGTTTTTTGAAAATATAGTGCACATTTTTTAGAGTTTTTTGAAATAATTTGTTCGAATATTTAAATTTATTAAATTTTTCAAATAAATTATATTCTTTGGGAAGTCCTTCAAGTGTGTTCATGTTTTTATAAGGCAAGTAGTATTTCTTAAGATAAGACCAGAAACAAAATTTTGTCTCGTTTGAATATTTATTTATTAATTTTAATTACTTTCGTATATCTGCTGGGTTATCTATTTCATTTGACATTGTATATTGAGTTTTGATTATATACGTCTATTAAATGTAAGCGGTGCTTGTTTTAGACATTAATTTAATTCTAAAAGTTTTTGAATAAAAAATTCTTTTGGAAATTAAAATTGTAGAAGATAAACATATTTCAATTTGTTTTGATATTCAAATTTTGTTATATTTCTTCTATCAAGTAAAAAGCCTTTCTATTTTATTTTATATATAATATATAATTATATTTTGGCTTCAATAAATTTCTTTATACGGTGTCAATGGATTTAGGTAAACCTTAAAATAACTCATTTTGTTCTTTGATTTTGTTAGAACATAGATCAATCTTGAATATATAGTTGATCTGTAGTTCGAAGCTTAAGTCTTTTAACACGTGAGTGATGTAGGTTATGTTTTTGATTTTGATATTTGGAGTATTAATAACGGCTGATGAAGGGATTATCTAGAAGTATATTTGTTTTTTGAAAATATAGTGCACATTTTTTAGAGTTTTTTGAAATAATTTGTTCGAATATTTAAATTTATTAAATTTTTCAAATAAATTATATTCTTTGGGAAGTCCTTCAAGTGTGTTCATGTTTTTATAAGGCAAGTAGTATTTCTTAAGATAAGACCAGAAACAAAATTTTGTCTCGTTTGAATATTTATTTATTAATTTTAATTACTTTCGTATATCTGCTGGGTTATCTATTTCATTTGACATTGTATATTGAGTTTTGATTATATACGTCTATTAAATGTAAGCGGTGCTTGTTTTAGACATTAATTTAATTCTAAAAGTTTTTGAATAAAAAATTCTTTTGGAAATTAAAATTGTAGAAGATAAACATATTTCAATTTGTTTTGATATTCAAATTTTGTTATATTTCTTCTATCAAGTAAAAAGCCTTTCTATTTTATTTTATATATAATATATAATTATATTTTGGCTTCAATAAATTTCTTTATACGGTGTCAATGGATTTAGGTAAACCTTAAAATAACTCATTTTGTTCTTTGATTTTGTTAGAACATAGATCAATCTTGAATATATAGTTGATCTGTAGTTCGAAGCTTAAGTCTTTTAACACGTGAGTGATGTAGGTTATGTTTTTGATTTTGATATTTGGAGTATTAATAACGGCTGATGAAGGGATTATCTAGAAGTATATTTGTTTTTTGAAAATATAGTGCACATTTTTTAGAGTTTTTTGAAATAATTTGTTCGAATATTTAAATTTATTAAATTTTTCAAATAAATTATATTCTTTGGGAAGTCCTTCAAGTGTGTTCATGTTTTTATAAGGCAAGTAGTATTTCTTAAGATAAGACCAGAAACAAAATTTTGTCTCGTTTGAATATTTATTTATTAATTTTAATTACTTTCGTATATCTGCTGGGTTATCTATTTCATTTGACATTGTATATTGAGTTTTGATTATATACGTCTATTAAATGTAAGCGGTGCTTGTTTTAGACATTAATTTAATTCTAAAAGTTTTTGAATAAAAAATTCTTTTGGAAATTAAAATTGTAGAAGATAAACATATTTCAATTTGTTTTGATATTCAAATTTTGTTATATTTCTTCTATCAAGTAAAAAGCCTTTCTATTTTATTTTATATATAATATATAATTATATTTTGGCTTCAATAAATTTCTTTATACGGTGTCAATGGATTTAGGTAAACCTTAAAATAACTCATTTTGTTCTTTGATTTTGTTAGAACATAGATCAATCTTGAATATATAGTTGATCTGTAGTTCGAAGCTTAAGTCTTTTAACACGTGAGTGATGTAGGTTATGTTTTTGATTTTGATATTTGGAGTATTAATAACGGCTGATGAAGGGATTATCTAGAAGTATATTTGTTTTTTGAAAATATAGTGCACATTTTTTAGAGTTTTTTGAAATAATTTGTTCGAATATTTAAATTTATTAAATTTTTCAAATAAATTATATTCTTTGGGAAGTCCTTCAAGTGTGTTCATGTTTTTATAAGGCAAGTAGTATTTCTTAAGATAAGACCAGAAACAAAATTTTGTCTCGTTTGAATATTTATTTATTAATTTTAATTACTTTCGTATATCTGCTGGGTTATCTATTTCATTTGACATTGTATATTGAGTTTTGATTATATACGTCTATTAAATGTAAGCGGTGCTTGTTTTAGACATTAATTTAATTCTAAAAGTTTTTGAATAAAAAATTCTTTTGGAAATTAAAATTGTAGAAGATAAACATATTTCAATTTGTTTTGATATTCAAATTTTGTTATATTTCTTCTATCAAGTAAAAAGCCTTTCTATTTTATTTTATATATAATATATAATTATATTTTGGCTTCAATAAATTTCTTTATACGGTGTCAATGGATTTAGGTAAACCTTAAAATAACTCATTTTGTTCTTTGATTTTGTTAGAACATAGATCAATCTTGAATATATAGTTGATCTGTAGTTCGAAGCTTAAGTCTTTTAACACGTGAGTGATGTAGGTTATGTTTTTGATTTTGATATTTGGAGTATTAATAACGGCTGATGAAGGGATTATCTAGAAGTATATTTGTTTTTTGAAAATATAGTGCACATTTTTTAGAGTTTTTTGAAATAATTTGTTCGAATATTTAAATTTATTAAATTTTTCAAATAAATTATATTCTTTGGGAAGTCCTTCAAGTGTGTTCATGTTTTTATAAGGCAAGTAGTATTTCTTAAGATAAGACCAGAAACAAAATTTTGTCTCGTTTGAATATTTATTTATTAATTTTAATTACTTTCGTATATCTGCTGGGTTATCTATTTCATTTGACATTGTATATTGAGTTTTGATTATATACGTCTATTAAATGTAAGCGGTGCTTGTTTTAGACATTAATTTAATTCTAAAAGTTTTTGAATAAAAAATTCTTTTGGAAATTAAAATTGTAGAAGATAAACATATTTCAATTTGTTTTGATATTCAAATTTTGTTATATTTCTTCTATCAAGTAAAAAGCCTTTCTATTTTATTTTATATATAATATATAATTATATTTTGGCTTCAATAAATTTCTTTATACGGTGTCAATGGATTTAGGTAAACCTTAAAATAACTCATTTTGTTCTTTGATTTTGTTAGAACATAGATCAATCTTGAATATATAGTTGATCTGTAGTTCGAAGCTTAAGTCTTTTAACACGTGAGTGATGTAGGTTATGTTTTTGATTTTGATATTTGGAGTATTAATAACGGCTGATGAAGGGATTATCTAGAAGTATATTTGTTTTTTGAAAATATAGTGCACATTTTTTAGAGTTTTTTGAAATAATTTGTTCGAATATTTAAATTTATTAAATTTTTCAAATAAATTATATTCTTTGGGAAGTCCTTCAAGTGTGTTCATGTTTTTATAAGGCAAGTAGTATTTCTTAAGATAAGACCAGAAACAAAATTTTGTCTCGTTTGAATATTTATTTATTAATTTTAATTACTTTCGTATATCTGCTGGGTTATCTATTTCATTTGACATTGTATATTGAGTTTTGATTATATACGTCTATTAAATGTAAGCGGTGCTTGTTTTAGACATTAATTTAATTCTAAAAGTTTTTGAATAAAAAATTCTTTTGGAAATTAAAATTGTAGAAGATAAACATATTTCAATTTGTTTTGATATTCAAATTTTGTTATATTTCTTCTATCAAGTAAAAAGCCTTTCTATTTTATTTTATATATAATATATAATTATATTTTGGCTTCAATAAATTTCTTTATACGGTGTCAATGGATTTAGGTAAACCTTAAAATAACTCATTTTGTTCTTTGATTTTGTTAGAACATAGATCAATCTTGAATATATAGTTGATCTGTAGTTCGAAGCTTAAGTCTTTTAACACGTGAGTGATGTAGGTTATGTTTTTGATTTTGATATTTGGAGTATTAATAACGGCTGATGAAGGGATTATCTAGAAGTATATTTGTTTTTTGAAAATATAGTGCACATTTTTTAGAGTTTTTTGAAATAATTTGTTCGAATATTTAAATTTATTAAATTTTTCAAATAAATTATATTCTTTGGGAAGTCCTTCAAGTGTGTTCATGTTTTTATAAGGCAAGTAGTATTTCTTAAGATAAGACCAGAAACAAAATTTTGTCTCGTTTGAATATTTATTTATTAATTTTAATTACTTTCGTATATCTGCTGGGTTATCTATTTCATTTGACATTGTATATTGAGTTTTGATTATATACGTCTATTAAATGTAAGCGGTGCTTGTTTTAGACATTAATTTAATTCTAAAAGTTTTTGAATAAAAAATTCTTTTGGAAATTAAAATTGTAGAAGATAAACATATTTCAATTTGTTTTGATATTCAAATTTTGTTATATTTCTTCTATCAAGTAAAAAGCCTTTCTATTTTAATTAAATTAATGTCATATAAGTACTACTTATATCAAACGACATATAAAATAATCATTATAAGACATCCAAATGATATAACGAAACCCAATAAATATAAATTATTAACAAAAATCCTATAAATTAAATATTTTGAGGAAATTTTGTTTCTGCTCATCCCTCTTATGAAAATCTTTCAAAAATGTTTAACATAATCTTAAGAATTTCATCATAAAACTATCTTACTTAGAATATTCAATATTATTGGATATCTAGCTAAGTTACTTTTTAGAAAATCTCAAGATATGTGAAAACATTACTAAAAAAACAAGTTTTAAGAGAGACTTTGCTCCGTCAGTACTCAATCATAATCATATTTTTATTTATTTTATTTTATTCATAGTATATAATTATTTGGTTTCCTTAACTTTCTTTATACAGATGGTCCTTGTGCTATAGCAGAGGCCGTTAAATTGCCTTTCAATATTTGGGATCAATGGTAAACCACAGAACTATTTATTTTGAGTTAACATTACACTCCATTTAAATTTTCAGTATTCATTTACCAAGAAGCTTTCTGAATTGTTAAAAGGTGAGAAAATATTTTTCGTTTACTGATGTTATATTTTATTGAATATGAATATGATTGAGTACTGAAGAAGCAAAGTCTCTCTTAAAACTTGTTTTTTAGTAATGTTTTTACATATCTCGATATTTTCGAAAGAGTAACTTAGATATCCAATAATATTGAATATTCTGAATAAGATAGTTTTATGATGAAATTCTTAAGATTATGTTAAACATTTTTTAAAGATATCTGTTTTCACAAGAGGGATGAGCAGAAACAAAATTTTGTTTACTCAAAATATTCAAGTTATAGGATTTTTGTTAACAATTTATATTTATTGGATTTTGTTATATCATTTGGATGTCTTATAATGAATGTTTATTTTATAGGTCGTTTGATATAAGTAGTACTTATATGACATTAATTTAATTCCTAAAGTTATTGTATTAAATATAATATTTTGAAATTGAATATGTAGAAGATTAACAGAATATATCTGTAAATATTAAAATATTTGAATAATTTTATATACCTTCTATCAAGTTTAAACCTCCATTTATTTTATTTTATTCATAATATATAATTATTTGGTTTCCTTAACTTTCTTTATACAGATGGTCCTTGTGCCATAACAGAAGCCCTTCAATCTTTTAGATCAATGGTAAACCACAGAACAATTTATTATGAGTTAACATTACACTCCATTTAAATTTTCAGTATTCATTTACTAAGAAGCTTTCTGAATTGTTAAAAGGTGAAAAAATATTTTTTGTTGATTGATATTATATTTGATTGAGAATGAATATGATTGAGCAAAGTCTCTCTTAAAACTTGTTTTTTTAGTAATGTTTTTACATATCTTCAGATATAAGAAAAACAAATGTTAACTTCCGCTATTTTATTGATTTACACGACAATTGTTTCATCATACCATGACTTCACCAGGTGAGTATTTAAAATGTCGCGTAAATCAATAAAATAGCGGAAGTTAACATTTGTTTTTCTTATACTGAAGATGAATTTCCGTCAAGTAAAGACCGAGACAATAAAAAATATCTTAAGATTTTCTAAAAAGTAACTTAATTATATATCTAATAATATTGAATATTCTAAGTAAGATAGTTTTATGATGAAATTGTTGAGATTATGTTAAACATTTTTGAAAGGTATCGGTTTTCATAAGAGGGGTGAGCAAAAACAAAATTTTGTCTACTCAAAATATTTCATTCATAGGATTTTTGTTAACAATTTATATTCATTGAATTTTGTTATATCATTTGGATGTCTCATAATGAAAGTTTATTTTATATGTCGTTTGATATAAGTAGTATTATACTTATATGACATGAATTCAATTTCTGAAGTTATAATATTTAAAATAATTTTTTCAAATTAAATATGTAGAGGGCTTACAGAATATATGTGTAATTATTAAAATATTTAAATAATTTTCTATACATTCTATCAAGTATAAACCTCCATTTATTTTATTTATCAATGAATATATTATATATTTAGGTATTTAGTATGTCCACAATTATCTTTTACTCTGTCTCGATTATTCATGTAATTATAGATAACAAAAGCATAATCTACAAAATAATCGAACATCGATGGTTTCAGATCATTCATCCTATTATGTTTTTAGGAGTAATAAACGAAAAATTTACTAAACAAGATTTCAAAAGTCATGTGAAGTTCTCATATGATGAAACTGTTCAAGTTGATCTTCCTCAAACCGTCCAAATTAGCTGATTCCTTACACCAAGAGCACCTCAAAAACCGTTTTAAACATGACCCCCCTCTATTTTTGGAATATTAGAAAATTATTGATGAATATATCACTCCTGATCATGCACGATACGTCTCGTAACCCCTCCATACTGATTCTCTTCAAAACAAGTATTTTCTACGACATAATTATGGAAATTCTAGTACCAAAATGCGTGCTGCATTAAATGCAAGTTCCAAAAAGTCAACCGAATATTCACACAAAAGGGCTATCAAGTTCAGCCACCTATTCGATATTCTGTGCCGATTCGGGCAGCTTATCTTTGTATTTAGGGCGGACATAACGAAAATGTACCGCTAGATGAAAGTGAATCACAATCAAACGTTTTTGCAGAATATTCTTCCATATAACACCCTCTCTGACCCTCGAGGATTTATAGACTTGCTAAAAGATAGAATCAAAGCCACCAGATCCTTTCAAAATGTTTGAGTACATTTTGGAGCATTCTTATAAATCAAATCCTCCAAATTGAAAGAGCGTTGCTCCAAAAGTGCTATACATCTAGAACTCGTCACAGCCCTCTCTACAGATGCATTTCTGGTATCACTCAAGTGATTCCACGTCGAGGAAACCCATCAGTCATTTACAGTGACAATGACACCAACTTCTCTGGGTCCCGGATTAAGCTCCGTGCATTGTATGGATACTTCAAAAATGCCGAGGTTCTTTGTCTAATGAATGATCCGACCTATCGAGATAATTTAACCCCTTTCTTATTGGAACCAGTCTTGTTTCATATTTTGAACTAGACGTAGCCGCAATTCTGAATTTAGAATGAAATTCTTCTCGAAAAACTTAGTTCGTGACTTCCAACTTGATGATGAAAAACTAGATACTTCAGCCAAGTGATTCCATGCATCTTCCTGACTGTGAGCTCTTCGGTCTTTTGAGGGTGACTGAAATTGCGAAGTTTGTTGCGAATAAGCTGGGATATTTGTTCAAAGCTGGATTTCTCTGCAGATCAGGTTCTTCTACTGTATAAAGTCAAGATCAGATTAGGACTCGAATAATGGTCTCATGTTTGGGGGCTCAGCACCCAAGCGTTCGTTACCACTTAAGGATTCCATCCAGAAAAGAGCAGTATGAGTGATTGACTGCCCAACTATAACAAAAGAAGGGTTGCCGACTTATGCTTGTTCTATAGATATTATCATGGTCGATGCATGAATGCGATTGATTTTCACACTTGTAATTAAGGTTAGTGAATTTGTGAAGTGAAATCAGTGAGCCCAAGTGAACAGCATTATATTGTTTTCACCATAACGATCGATAAAAAATAAATCGCAATTATTCTCTTAATTTTAGATGAAACAACCCAAAATTTAATCATTTACTGTGTGGAATTTGCAAATTAATTGATTAACGTTCAATTACTAGTGAATAATTCGGAAAGGGATATCAACACACTAGGGAAATTTTCAATTCAGTATTTTGTTCAAAATGAATATATATCAAGTGAAGGCCGACTCAATCCCACATTTTGTGAACATCTTCAGAATATATAACAACTCTCCAGATTTAAATGACATATATTTCTGAGAATACATACACCCACACGCTGTATTGTGTTCTCGAACATCGTATTTTTCGTCCGTCCGTATGACGTCACTTTTAAACATCGACATGGAACGTACACGCTATACAATTTGGAGTGGCCCTGAACTTGCAAATGATTCGTATCCAACGAATACATTAGCCGTTAAAACGCCAAAGTTAATGATTAAATCGAAATTTCAGTTTGGTAGGTCCCGGAGGTACTTTTTAAAGCGCGCACAGAGCTGCTTTATCGACCTGTCCGTGTCTCACGCTCTTGGGGTACCTCAGATGGCAGAGTCTGAATATTCAATTTGATGTTCGGGACCTCGTTATGGTAATTTCGTTAGAGTTTCAGCGGGAATCGATAAAAGAGACAAACAGATGGGGAACAGTAGGTATCAAGATGGAACCAAGATACTTCCTTATACGCTAATCAGAGTAGTGTCCTACTCACCACTCCTACTTAGCCAATAAGTGTTATCATAATACTGCCATTACCCTCAAGAAAGTACAAAGTTGCAAACAATAAATGTGGTTTATGATCTGTTGTTTGCTTCTAAAATAGTTTTATGTTGCTCTTTATCAGTTCTTCAATAACCTAACCATAGATAATAAGCACTATTGGAGCCAAACAACCTTTTAATTTTATTGTACCTGACAGATGAATACCAGACACAAAGTTCTTTGTAATTGGTTTCGAGAAATACTGTTTATGTGAGATTTGGGTGATGCATTTTCGTTATCCCTGCCATGTTGAACGATTCTACACTATTTAATTTTGAACGTGAATCGGATCCTTCTTTTTAGAATTAATGCAGAATCTTCTTTTTTCATTGATTTGTTACCAAGAAACATGTGAATTGTTGGCATTTGTTGCGAAATATTTGTGCAAATTTTTTAGTATCTATGGTTTCGAGGAAGCTTGAATTTAAAAGTGCAGCTTTCACATCTTTAGATATTTTTGAAATATACAAACCCCTTGAAACCAATTAGGCACAAGATTAACCCTCCTGCCAAAAGACGACAGACGCCATTTTTTACTCATCGATAACAAACACTTTAAAACACTCTTGCATAGAAAAACTAATTTTATAAACCCTCAACTAGGGAAAAATTCTTGCGCGTTTCTTTAGTTCAGATCTTAAACACAATCGTCTCTGGAGGTGCAACAGTCATGGCCGTATTTTGAGTTAGAGGCTTTAGTGAAATATGTGAATATCTGTGACAAATCGTTGGACATCTCCAATGTTTCTTTTCAAATTGTTTCTTATACTACTATGCTTTTAGTGTTTCGTTAAACAATAAAAATATAAAGGAATGGTAGGGTCCATGGTAACGGAATTTTCCTATACAAGGTGCTAGCCGTCAGTTAAGGGACTTTAAGACCGTTTCTGCAATGCCATTATCTACCTCTAAGAGCTGAACATAATATTGGTAAAACACAGTGTTTTGAGTGATTCAAAAATTCAGACAGGGTGATTTCTACGTGAAAAACGAAAAACTTCGCAGAAAACGAATTGGAAGCTTTATTGAATGAAGATGATAGCCTCAAACTCAATAGGAACTCGCGGATTAATTGAATGCAGAAAGCAGTCTTCATTCGTTTCAAAGCCATGGGGAAAATTCAAAAAATGGCAAAAGGGGTTCTGTATGAATTGAATGAAAGGAAGTAAGAAAATCGAGAAACTCCTTGTGAAATGTTGCTCGACAGCTACAAAAAAGTCATTTGTGCATCAAATCGTGGCAGGTTATGAAAAATAGATATATTTCGACAATCTTTAGCGTCCTGAATCATGGGTTAACCCCAGCGAATCATTGGCATCCATGAAAAGACTAAGACTCTGTGTTTGGTGGAATCAGAAGGGTTTAAATCTATTATGAGCTGCTAGAATCTGGTGAAGCCGTTAACACTGATCGCTAGCAAACAGACCAGGGAAACGATTGCGGCTTTCAAATGGGAAATACAAGCGCATGCAACTTATTCTACAGACTTGAATCTGTTTAATTATAATCTATTCACATCACGGTGAAAATGTCTCGATAACTGGTTTGCTTGATGAACTGCCGGAGTGATGTGAGAAATGTATAAATAGCAATTGAATGAAATATTTTTTATCATTTTCAGGCGTTTTTCACAAAAAAAATTCGGTTTCATAATTCAACACCTGGTAAATGTGCTCTTTAGGATTGGAAATATAACTGTTGACATGAATACTCCCACAGAAACATCAAAATGAAAATGTCTTATTAATTTTTAAATATTCAATTTTTTTGGCAGATTATAAGGAGATTTCACCCGTGAGACGTATTGGTAAGCTGAACTGATTCAATATTTTAGACGAAGAAAAGGTAACCAATTAATATGATTAAAAATCTAATTTCTAATAGTATGTTCAACTAGCATAGTCGATTGATCTATATAATCATTGATCAAAATGTTTCGATAGTTGAATGAGCTGGTAGTTCAAATGAACCGGCATGATATGTGCGATGAGAGCGTGTGTCTAATTGTCGGTGATCTCCAAAAATCGTGCAAAATTAAGAAATATCACATTTCATTTCGTTCGTAACAAAAAAAGGAAACCTGTATGAGAATGAAAATACTTTTATGAGTTAGATTGGTTCTTCGACATTCGGTCCGTTTTAGCTCTTTTTTGTAGGTCCTGCAGAAAAAAACCTTTCCACTTATCAAAAAAGTATTTTTGAGATTATTCTTCTGTGATCCTTGTTAAAGAACTTTAATTATTGGTATAGTATTATATAAGGTCCTTCGGAAAGTAATTTCGTTTTTTCCCGACAGAGGATTTAATTGTATTTTTTCGAACCCAACTTCACACTTAAGCCGCATAATCATTATATGTTTTGAGAGCTTATATGCCAAGGCTTGTGTGTGAAAAAGTTCAATTAATTCTACGCAGTAGTTTTTGGTTGGTGCCCTTTAAAATATGGTGAGCAATAAGCAGCATTGTCGTCATATTTTACTATTTTACTAGAGAAAAGGTAAAAATGCTGTTCAAGCCAGAAATAAATTAACCAATGTGTATGGAGAAGATGTGTTGACAGTACGGTAGTTCCAGAACTGGTTTGCAAAATTTTATTCCGGAAATTTTGATGTCGAAGATGCATCACGTTCCGGATGGGCGGTTGAAGCTGATAAAGACATGATAAAGGCATAAGTTGAAACAAATCGGCGAATATCAACACGATAAATCGGTGAGTATTTAAATTTATTGAATTCAACCATTCATGAACACTTGAACGGATTGGGTTTAACCTCAAAGCACGATATATGGGTACCCTATATTATCACGGAGATAAATTTGTGTCTTCGCGTTGAAGTCTATGATTCGCTTCTCAAACGTCACGAAAATGTTTCTTTTTTGAAGCGCATCATTACTGGAGACGGAAAATGGGTTATATATAATAATGTCAAACGCAATAGATCATGAAGCAGAAACGATGAACCGTCTCAAAGCATTTCGAAAGCCAATATCCATCAAAAAAAGATGATGCTGTCTGTTTGGTGGGATTTTAAGGGAATCGTTTTTTTTTTTAGCTTTTACCGGATAATACAACAATTAATTCAGAAGTTTACTATCATCAGCTGGTCAAGCTGAATGATGCACCTCAACAGAAAGGGCCAGAATTAATCAACAGAAAAGGTGTAGTGTTCCACCAAGATAATGCGAGACCTCATACAAATTTGCTCACTCGCCAAAAGCTTTTACAGCTTGAATGGGAAACACTGCCACACCCACCATATTCTCCAGATCTGTCGCCTTCGGATTATTATTTGTTCCGGTCATTGCAAAATTTTGTGGGATTTCAAATGAAGAGGTAAAAATCAGCTGGATCAGTTTTTTTCCAGCAAAGACCAAACACTTTATGAGCGTGGAAGAAAGATGGCAAAAGGTGTTGGACCAGAATAGTCAATATATAATTCAATAAAATATTCATTCATTTTACTAAAATTGTCTTTCATTTTTCCAAAAAATTACTTTTCGAACAACTCAATAGTAATTTCAAATAAGTGAACTATTTCGGCCGTTAATTTTGATTGTTTATTATAATTAAAACATGGTCTCAGAAATTACTATGTGTTATAGTTTGATCAGAAAAACATGTGAATATACAGTTGCAGCCGTTATTATCTGGTAGTTGTTCATCAGTAAAACAAGTTTATAGAAATATTTAATTGGATCGTTTATTACTTGAGGAAATAAATTTAAAATGATATATTAAGTAAGCTTATTCTTATTTCCAAATATTTATTATAAATATAATTATTCTGCTATCAGAGTAATATAGTCCCATTTTAAATAACAGTTATTCAAAATGTATAAAATCTGTGGTAACTCATTTTACAAATGTATCATATATTATATTATATTCAATTATTTTATATTATTATGATATTTATTTTATGAATGTATATTATTATCACATTTATTTATGCCATTACCCCAAATTATTTATATTCTCAATAACATATTACAGATATGTAATGTCATTGAATATTCTCATAAGATAATTCAATGAAATATTCAAAGCTCAGAATTGTAATATGAGAACATGTATTAGATTAAATTTCAAAGATTATTCCAAATTTTTAAATGAAACTTTTCACCTATTTTTTTATTTCATTACATTATACTTAATGAAAAAATTTGAATGAATGATTATTTTCATATATATTTTTCTCCCTCAAAAAATACACACGTGGTGGAAATGTGGGCTCGATTGGGTATTTTCACAATCGTACCATTTAATAACTAAGCTTCTAACATTGAATGCCTTTTTTGACCGGATTATAAGATATTAAGGTTCCTGGGGACCTGTATTATATTACTTAGTACCTGATTATTTTAAGCAGGTTATAGCAGGGTGTACAATTATAAATTTTCATTAATTTTTAGAAATGTTCTCCCTAACATGAGTTATACAAAAATAAATATGACATTGGCATATATTTGAATGGCAGTGAGAAATATTTGCTATTAGTTCTGACATAAAATAAAATTTTATTTGATACAATTAATTCAGAACGGATTAAAAGAATATATTTTCAGTAAATTTCCATTCGTGTTCATGAAGAACTGCTCTAAACATTAAACCAAACCTTCAAAATCATAATGTGATGAATGCAGTACGAAAAAACTAGTTATTCAGTCTATTTCCTTATCTGTCGAATAATGTTGAACGCATTCGCGTGACAACTTATAATCACGCAATAAGAATTCTTTTATCAATTTATAGTCAACTTGCGTGTAGTCCTTATCCACTTTTTTCACGGAAACTTCTAATGTACCTCTCACGAGTGTCAATTATTTAAAACTGGGAGGCTAGCAAGATTCAAGGTTATTAATTGGTAGATTTATCATTTAATATAAGCGAAATCAGGAAGTTACGACCTGTTAAGGATGACGTGATTGCTCCATCTACCCCTGAAATAACTGAAATCGCCAAAGAAAATTACAACTTATGTTCTATTACGCAGCTACAATATTGGTACATTATTATAATTTACATGGTGATCTTATCGCTGTGTACGTGCAAGTCTAATATTACGAAGTTACTATGAATTTTCAGTCAGTAATAAAGCTACAAACTAGTAGCAATGACTAGCTAAAATGCATAAAGCAACCAGAAATGTGGTAAGACTAACACGAAAGTCTTCTTGAATCGAACTATGCTATTGCTGATTTAAGTTTTGAAGGTAGGTAGCTCCTAGGGCGACTTTAACTTGATGCTAGTACGAGTGACACATTCTTCTTTAAGTGCCTTCTTCGTTCCGAAGGTCAATAATTATCAAGGCTATCGAATCTTGGATACTTTCACGGCGATCGAGACTTTTTTTCCATCAATTATGTGCATAACAGTCTCGTTTGTAAGTGTGTCCATCCATCTTTAGATTTATTATAGTACCCAAATATTTTTATTTTCCTAATCTTTGAATCGTCTGATTTTCCAGAACAAGGTTTTCACTGAGTTTAAGTTTCTTGATAATACACTTGATTTTTTTGGTATTTAAGATCATTTTGTTTTTACTAGATCTGGCCATCTTTCCTGGAAGATGCTCCAAATCATCTAATGAGATTGCTATTATAATTGTCAACCACATATCTTATATTTTTCATCACATTTTCCTTTTTTTTCCTCCTCCAATTTCTTCTCAGGAAATACTGAGTAGCATCGACGAAAGTAAACCTTCTTGTCTAACCTGACGTTGATCCTCTTCTTTGCTTTTTAGTTGAAATAAAACCTTGAGATGACATACCAAAAGATCCGCTTCCCATGGCATTATAGCTTGTCGCGCTGGGGGCGTTTGCCTTGTCTTGTCTAGGACCCTAGTTTCAGTCGCAGCACAGGATCCATCGCAGCACAGGGCCTGTCCCTTAAAATTAACGTACTCTACCCTATTGCAGTAAATCTCCGTATTTTTCAGTCCAATGGATGGACGC
The DNA here is from genome assembly GCA_034642435.1 of Megalocaria dilatata. Classification (NCBI taxonomy): domain Eukaryota; kingdom Metazoa; phylum Arthropoda; class Insecta; order Coleoptera; family Coccinellidae; genus Megalocaria; species Megalocaria dilatata. The sequence goes on along the minus strand of CM067859.1, from coordinate 39,334,573 downwards.
ATTATGTAGCATACTGCGTTACCTCGGGAGAGTGGAGGCCCTCTGAAAGTATGCTTGAAGCTAGGATCAATTGAAAGACTTAACAAGGGTTCGTGGGTTTTGACGTACAGGTCAGATTGAAGGTGCTCGTACCAGGATCAATTGAGGCATCAATCTTGAGACTATCTTGGTTAATGGGACTGCGTTCGGATAGATGGATAAGAAACCCCTTCGGCGTGTCAGTTGCATTCCAAACAACTCTGGTATTGACCATGCAGAACCAGTAGAGGTTGGAAAGTGCTTCGCTGCTACCAAACATACCGCGTAGGTTTTCGAACTGAAGCCGAAACAAGAAGCTGGTGGGTTCAGCTCTTCGGAGCGGTTCTCGCCATGCGCGATGATAAGGCGTAACCCTTACACTTTCTGCTTCTTGGGGTACATTGTGGAGTCACTTGGTGAAAAAGCTATGCTCACGTGCCAATACACTAACTGGTAGAATTCACGATATCAAAAAATCACGAGTCATTAAAGTCTCCATAATATCTGGTTGTTCGAGAGACATCATCTGGAGAAACAAGCATATGCATATTGATGGTAAAGTGCGTATACAGGTGGTTCACATGAAACAGTCCAGCCGGATAAGTGCGCATACATGATGGCCCATATAAAGCAGTCCAGCCAGATATTTTCTTATGTAACAGCGATACAGATCAGTTTTCATTAGGCAATAGGGGTGGCACATCATTTTGGAGGCCATGCGATTCTTTTCAAGAATACGCCAAAAAGTTTTTGTTTCGCGTTCATTTTGGTAAGCAAAACTTTTTGGAAATGATGGGTAAAGTGCAGGAAGTAGTCGAATTTCTGAACGAATTTCAATTATTAAGATATTAAAATTGCATACTTTTCATCATCAAACAGGCGTTATTTCACATAATTAGTAAGTTACAGAATGTTAAAGAATATGTTGAGTTAAGACACTACTATTACTTTTTAGAAACAAAGGTAGGCAATTTAAACATTTTATTGATTGAAATTCGTTCAGAAGCTGAAATACTTAATGCGCTTCCCCATCACTTCCAACGAGTTCTTTACGCCGAAAGGAGAGCTAGACATAAATTTCTTGGAATATTTATGAACATAATTGTAAAACCTTCAAATTGATGTGTCAATCTGAGTGCCGTGGCTCAGTGGTAAGAGCACAGGGCTCGTAACCGAAAGGTTGCGGGTTCAAGTTCTGTTCAGGTGGAAAGAAATTTTCTAGTTGGAGGGATTTCGGCCACCATTTCACTGTTGGGTCGATAATTAACAGTGCTGTGACCTAAAGTGGCGTAAGATCACAGTAACAAAGCCTACCCAGAACACAACTGAACTCCTAACTCGCACAAGCTGAAAAAGCTTCTGAGAGATCTTCACAAAAGATCTAGGAGTATCAAGATAATAATAATAAAAATGAATCCCTATTGCTATTTGATAATCTTGAGGGGGTTGACACCTCGCTTGGAGTTATGAATTTTCTAACTACGTTAGGGTCAAATTTTACTTTGAAACACTTGGCAATATTCTATTCACGTAAGGAATAGAAATTTTTTTTCAAGCCGTGAACAGAATATTTAATGTGGCTTTTAGAACGATTAATAATTCAGGAAATTCAGAAAAAGGCTTTTTACTTGATAGAAGAAATATAATAAAATTTGAATATCAAAACAGATTTAATCTGTTTTGATATTAAAAAAAGGACGAAATAGATAAAGACAAATCTGGAAGTTTAAGTTTACTTGATTACTCTATTATATTGGTCACACAGGTCCTTTAAGAAAATAATTATACGTCAGACATCCTACACTCAGCATATGCCATCCATTCTAAAGAATTTGGACATAATTTCAACAACATTATGAAATTATCCACAACGAAATTAAAAGCTCCAGACTCCACACACTATTGGGAGATGTAGAAATCAACAGGTACAAAACCCTTGAAATTCTTATCAATGAGCAGATAGATGTGACCAGATCTCCTTTGTGGAATTGTTTTGCTAAGTTTTCTTGAAGTTTTCGCCTTAACCTTTCCTATACGAGATATGAAGTTGTAATTTTTCGAGTTAGTTCAAAATGTAAACCTGGCGCACCCACTGATATGACGAAACAAACATTGTTTTGAATTGAAGATATGGAAATATTCTTTACTTTATTTAATTTATATGAATTTCCATCAAGTAAGGGCTGATTCAATTTCATATAAAATATTACACAGTATATTTCAAATATTAATTAGAGAAATTCGAATATTGCATCTGTGATCGCGTCTTCTTTTCAAGACTTTTCTGTGGAAGTTTCGTTTAATAAATGCTTTATAGTTCGTAGTATACGTTTCTTTCAGTCTGATTCAAGCCGGAATTATTGAATAAAAGGTATTTAAATATATTTTGTATTGGTTGTTTTTATTTAACATCCCAATAACTTCCGATCTATGAGGAAGTTGGTAAGAATTTCGAATGTTTTTTTCTGGAGAATATGCTATATATATTTTTTAAATAAATAGAAATGGACTTTTTTAAATCCACGTGAAGAATTTTTTGAGAATGAAATTTGTTACATAAAATAAATGGAGGTTTATACTTGATAGAAGATATATAAAATTATTTAAATATTTTAATATTTACAGATATATTCTGTAAGCCTTCTACATATTTAATTTCAAAAAATTATATTTAATATTATAACTTCAGGAAGTAGATAAATATCATATAAGTAATTTTTGTTGATTGATGTTAATTTTTATTGAATACGATTGAGTACTGACGAAGGGTCTCTCTTAAAACTTGTTTTTTAGTAATGTTTTTACATATCTTGAGATTTTCTAAAAACTTACTTAGTTAGATATCCAATAATATTGAATATTCTAAGTAAGATGATGAAATTCTTTAGATTATGTTACACATTTTTTAAACATATTTGTTTTCATAGGAGGGATGAGCAGAAACAAAATTTTATCTACTCAAATATTTAATTTATAGGATTTTTGTTAACAATTTATCTTTATTGGATTTTGTTATATCATTTGGATTTCTTATAATGAATGTTTATTTTATATGTCGTTTGATAAAAGTGGTACTTATATGACATCAATTTAATTCCTGAAGTTATAATATTAAATATAATTTTATGAAATTAAATATGTAGAAGGCTAACAGAATATATCTATAAATATCAAAATATTTGATTAAGAATTTGTTACTCATGGATATCCAACCGAAACAGCTGATGATGTTTGCTAATTAATAGCGGTCAATATTTTGCATTTTCTTTAGATTCTGTTGACTGCCGCCCATAGGTGCTGATAATTCTCTATGTGAAAGAAAGTGTAACACATTTTATTTAATTTAATTTTAAAAAATTGAGATTTTTCAGATAAACATTTGTAGAGGTTTCGGAAAAAAATTTTAATTAATATTTGAAATATTTATAAAAAATATCGTTTGAAGTAATACTCAATTTATGATTATTCAATATATTTGTTCGCATATATATTTTTATTTCCAGATGGTTATTAGGTTACAAATTATTTCAAAGTGTATGAAATATATTCATCAAGATAATTAGGATAAAAAATTTGTTAAATTACTTGATGGTGCCTTATTTCTAGTTATCTAAGAAGGAATATCAAAATGAAAAGAATTTTTTAGATATATCGTTTCTTCTCAATTCTCTATTAAGGACTGACTGCTGATTACTGTAGATTCCTGACTGCTGTAAAATTTTACACTTCCCAATAAACCACCCACTGCGTTCCCAAAACTGAAATCTATTCAGAAATAAATTTTGGTATGGACATTAACGACCAAGATAAGTACATGTTGTTGGAACTTGGACAACATACTATTGTTCCGTTCAGAATGAAGAACAAATAAAGGGCCTTTTTAGTCTCTGTAATCTTGACATTTGGTTTCTCTTCCAGTATTTTTCGATAATTTACTGGAAGTTGGTTATTCATTCCGTTCATTAACTGAATAACTGTGAGAGATTCGTTCATTTTTGTTCTGGCATGAAATGAACGAATATAATAATAATCATAGAGTTTATTGAACAGTTAATTCTATCCAATGCAAATAAACTAAAAAAACTGTAGAGTTAATCATTCTCGAGGAGGTGAAAACTGTGTACAGTTGTTAAAGAATTTAAAGTCACATTCTAAACGATTTTTTTTAAAGTTCAAGGTTAGTTTTGTTAAGTTTGAACCAATTCGCTAAGATGCCAAAATCTTCTATTGTTTTTTGTTTCAGATTTTCCCAAGATTCATCATCATATAGTATTTTAGTATCATTTGCGTAATCCATGATTTCACCCTTGCTTTTCTCATCAAATAAGATATTTATATACAAATTGAACAACAGGGGCCCGAGCACAGTACCTTGTGGTTCTCCATAGGTAGGTCTTGATTTCTTTCCGATATATAGCTTTCAATCAATTTGTGAATTTTTCCACGAATTCCGTAATTTTTAAATTTTTCTAGCAATTTTTCATGGGAGATGGTATCAAATGCTTTTGCTAGATCTATTATGTTTGTCAGAGATGGATTGTGTTTGTAGATATTATTGTATATGATTTCTGTTACTTTTTTTTACATACCCTTGCGAAATCCAAATTAATTATTCAACAAAATATTATGTTTATTATCATGTGCAATTTGATAAGTTTTTCAGGTATCTTGGTCATATTTACATAATTATCTTAAATCTTAAAATAATTGTAACATCATGATATCCCTTTCAAATTTCATTCAATCTATCTCTTTCTTGGAAAATATATCAATAACTCACTTTTTTACCAATATTTATCTACGAACATTTACTGACATTTGAAAAGATCGATTTGAATTTGAAGCATCAAATCGAATATACGCAATTACCCAGAGTAGGTGTAATAAACATATAGAGTAGATTGTACTAATGCAAATTAGGACAAATTTCCTGCGAACATGGATCCTCTTTTCACTTCCAAAACATAGGATGTTGAAGTTGGAAAAATTAATTAGTTCTTTTATACAATAATTCCAAAATGGCTAAAGATATTTCTATGCAACTCCAAACAGCTACACTGCTTGTTGAAAGATAACTTGCAAATTTCAAATATTTTTGAGTAGCATATTAAAATGTTATTTTATATTACAACGTCCCCAAATTGAACGCCATGACATTCTCCAGAACTATTGGCTGAATTGAAATTCTTAAAGATTACTCTCGAATAAGAACAAATTTTCTTTATATTTGTATATTAATTATGAGCAAATAAACAACTTTAATTAATGAATGCAATCCATTTGTTACTCGCCTTCTATATCACTCTAAACTTAAAAAAAATAAATCAAAATTATCAGTTGTTTGCCAATTATCATGTGATATTCGCCCAAAAAAGTAGAATAAATGAACATAGGCAACCTTTCCCCAATAATAGATTAGATTCTACGTATGCAGAAGATCTTATAACAGAAAAACATGACTTTGATAAGCGTTTCAAGATTTTTTATAAGGAAAAACTGAAACTGAAATTCTTAGAAAGTTTAGATATAAACCGATTCAGCAATTTTGTAAATTTACTGAATGACCAGACATAATTGTCCAGTTCTCCTCTAGTGGTTTTATTTTCTTAGGAACCCAGTAGTAATTCTAAAAGTGATATAAACTTTATTATAGACTTATCTCTACATCCTGAATCGATTTAAATATTACATGTTACCAAATTTGGACTAGCTGATTAAAAGCATCTGAAAAAGCTACAATGTACCGAAATATGTCATGTATTCAAAAAATAGAAATCAATATATATTATTATGAAATAAATAAATGATTTTTTTTTTTTAATTATTATTTTGAAGAATTAATTAGATAATTTTGTTTGATCACGTCTTTAAGGGTAAATATCATCATGGAATTTTACTTTTATTAAGTTTTCAGTATGAATACTTGTTGGATCTAATTGAATTTTTTGTGTGTGCGCCAGCTAACTCTTAATATTATAATTTTGTTATTGAAAATTGAAATCTAAATATTATTAATTTTGATTAGTTTCAATAGGAAGGGTTCAATTTGAATTTTTATAAGTTAATTTTTAAAATATACATTGAATCAAAATAATTTGAAATATCTGTGACTACTTAACTAATCTAATGTCTGTTCCTATACTAACCTAGCCTTATCTTTAAATATCGTTATTCTAACGTGAACAAGAAGTGTTTTGAATTTAATTGGAAAGTTTCACATAAATAAACTTATTTCTACCTTTGCTAAGTTTGTTCTTCAATTATCAATGTTCCTTTTGTATTGGTCTTCTTTGTTTCAGAAATATATATTGGATTCTTCGAGAATATTATTTCTGGAAAGTTCTACATCCACAGTCCACTTCGTTTATTTCTCCTTAACATCAAATTGGTTTTATACTTGATTTCTCTGATGAATATTTCCATTTGAAACATTCGTATTTCTTAGTTACATTTCCATTACAATAATAATATTAATTTCTTTTAGGTTATGGATTCTTGAAAATAAAGATCTTTAATCAGAGTGATGAGGTTGAGTATTTAATACTCAATTTAAATTTTGACTGCCTTGCCTTTTATAGTTTCTCGAAAAATTGAATTCGAAAGCTTACTAGCTTTTGTCAAAATTCTTGAAAAATTATACTTTCGATGATTTTAGAAAATTTACACTATTTCTTGGTTTGAAATTATTCTAGATAATTAACCTGAATTTCTATGAACATTTTAATATTAGTTTCATGTTATACTGAACAGTGAAAGTCTTGTTTTTCATCCGTAAAGTAATTCAAGCGTCAAAATTTTACAAAATTTATCTTCTAATGCTTCTAACTTATAAATTACTAAAAATTACCTATGAAATTGATTATATTTCTTCAGATTATATACTATTACAACTTTATCAATGCATAAGCATCTTCAAGGATATTTCTTATATTCATATTTCCACTTTGTTTCTTTGAATTGATTGATTTTTGATCAATTTTGTCCTATTCACACTATTTTGGCGAGTCAGATTTAATTAAGTTTGTTCTTTGCGAATAACTTCACTAAAATTAATGTCGGATGCATGATAGTAACAAATCTTTTCAACAATTACTGTACCAATTTCAAACTGCATATCTAAATTCAAATTTAGATATGCAACTTTGGCTGTCTTAACATTGAATAATTGTGAACTGAATACTCCCTATTCGAAAATTTCCAAAAGATTTATAATTTTTTTACCAACGTTCAAAGAATTTTCATTCGAGTAGTGATAAAGTATAGATTCCAAATATGTTTTTTCTTCATAATTTTGGCTAGTGGGTATTTTCATGAATTGAATTATTATTAATTATCAGAACTGATCTTATTTAATTGATTTTGATTTAATCACGCTCTGACGATTCAACTCATATACATCGGTGAGTCTTTTCCTTAATATTTTTGTATGATTTTTTATTTTTAACTATAACTTTCATAACAATACATATGTATTATTTAATCAATCCTATCGATCTAATGGACTTGAGCGTTTCGAAAACTCTGGACGATTCTGGGCTACAGGTTTAGGAGTCTGCTGTTTTTCATGCTTTGATTTGCTTTCTGCGAAGATTTGTTTTATTATTCAAGTACTAAGATAAAAGATTAAAGAATGGGAACCACAATGGACCCTTAAGGAGCCCATCTGTCACCTACTGCTTCATTCGAGCAGTTTAAATCCACTCTGCATCTGCTCTAGAGCACCTACTTCAAAAGTCCCTCTAAACGTGATTCAGTAATTGATATCCTATCCATGAAAGGTGAAACCATATCGTTTTGTACCTTAGATTGCGAAGTAATAGCAACCCATAGAACGTGCCACATCGCTCAATTGATGGAGAGGCACAGCCTCTATAATTATGGATGGCTATTCCAACTAAACTTAGTCAGGTATGAATGTGTATGTAGTGGGACGACCGTGCGCTGGATGGGCGGTAACGACTTGAAGGGGGAGCCCCCAGGGGGGCATGGAGTCAAGCTGATAATAGCAAGTTCGTCGCGTAGGTCGAGGCCTACTTGATGCGGGCAGAGGAAAGATGCCATGCATTCTGTGAAGTTTCTCACGTTTCGCGATTAGAAGGAATTATGAGAAGCTTCTGAAAACGGAATGAGGAATTGGAAATATTGCTAATTTAGATCCGATTTCCCGACAGGAGCTTTTAAATGTCATAACAAATCAGTACAATATGAACTATTCCACAATGCGAACATTAATTTTTTATATTGACTACTCTGTAAGTTGATCATCACTCACTGGTATGTAGTTCTTGTTTATTGAGCCTGCCTTAGTTATGCTCAGATTTTATTCCGAATTGAAAGACTTTGAAATGCTGGAATTCGTTGAGAAAACAATTTGTTTATCTTTTAATGGGAAAGTTTAAGTCATACCGATATGTACTTCTAGCGAAGAAATATTAGCTAAGTCAACGGCTTATGCAATAAAAAGCAGATGGAGACAAATCCTAGAGAAAGAAAACAATACATTCAGATCAAGCAAAAGATGCACTTTCAAGAAGGCCAAAATACCAAAAATGGGAATTTAGCTCTATAAATGGTTCCTGGTCCAACTCGTAAAGAATGTGTGGGTTTCTGGAGAAATCATCAATCAGAAAGCCTTCAATTTATGTGCAAGTTTGAATATCTCTGAATTCAAACAAAACAACGGATGGCTCTAGCACTTTTAAGAACTTTAACAATCTTGAAAATAACAGGAAATAAACTTTCAAGTAAGGCGAAGTGTAAATTTAAACGTTAATGGCAAAGCATTCTGCTTATTCTGATTTCGGACTTGCATTGCCTGAAATATTTTTTTACATAATATTCCTTAATGTGGACAAAAACTTGAAACAAAAAGCTTTCAAAGAAAAAGAAAGAATATAAAAAATTGTTGGAATATATTCTGAGATAGAAACAATTATTATGGATTGAATGTGATTACAGAGTTCAAATGGAATTATAATTCTGATTTAAGACGCAATTCAGGAATTCGAAGAGATCAAAGAGATACTACGAACCAATATTCAAGAAAATCCATAAAATCTGTGAATTGAAACTAGAAGACCGCCTCATAAGTTTAAACGTAGAAAACCTTTACACCAATGTGAACGAAGCACTTCCAGTCATCAGAAGCAGACTAAGAAAGGACACTACCCTTTCTGAACGGACGACCCTGCCAATTGACGGTATCATGGAATTGTTGGACTGTTGTCTACACAATACGTATTTCCAACTCAACGACGAGTACTATTCCCAAGAAGATGGACTTCCAATTGGTTCGTTGCATCACTAGTAGTTGCAAATATAATATATACATGAAATTGTTTGAAGATGAAGCAATCGAGTGTGCATTGATCACACCGAAGACTTAGCTAAGATATGTTGTTGATACTTTCATCGAATAGAACGACGAAGAACTGGATCTTTTCTTTCAACACCTAAACTATATCCGACCATGGATCAAATTCACCAAGGAGAACAAACTAATTTACCCTTCCTGGATGTAATGGTTAAAAGGAACCACAATACAGTCTCCACTACGGTTTACAGAAAACCAACATATATGGGACATTACCTAAATTATTAATCCAATCACTCGGTATGCAAAAACTATATGCAATAACAAGAATGATCTAGAAGAGGAAGTGAAAAATATCAAGAAGGATCCCTTGGCAAATGGCTACAGTTCTAAACTGATTAAGGGCGTCATATAGAAATGACAAATTTGTTTCTGCAGAAGACGAGGCTAGAATATCAATACCTCATATGAAAAGTTTCGCTGAATAGATTGATACTAAAACATCCAAACGGCATTCAAATAGGAAAATACCCTCAGAAGTTTTCTGACAAAAACCAAAGCGAAAGACTCAGTTATCAACAAGTACTGCATCTAATCGATACTTTGTGAATGTGGAGCATCTGCTAAAGGAGAAACGAAACATTTTTTCAAGTCAGAGTTGAGTGACACAAAAATCACAGCATCGAAGGGAAAATAACCACATCAGGAATAGCAGAACATACCCGAGTCGAGTATTTATAACACCCAATGAAACCAAGCGAAGATTATCCACCGAGAACAGGACTGAGAAAAGCGCAAGTTCAAAGAGGCAGTCTTCATAAAACAAAATCCACATGGCTACAGCCACCCAAGCATAGATATATATGCAAAAGATTACGTCAGTTTTGTTGTTCTGTAAAGATTAATTGTTTCTAGAAGAATTGACTTTTTATTCTCGATTTTTGTTATAGGTATGTTGTAGCTATAATTGATTTGTATTTACTGAATAAAATTTGTTATAGAAACTTACATTGAGAGAAGTTAATGAAGAATAAGGAAACAATTTCAGAATTATATATATATATATAATATAAATTCATTTAATTTGCAGCTGAAAATCCTATATTTTGTTCCTTTGTTCTACCAGCGCTTTCCATGAAACGAAAATGCAAAACGGTGATTCGTGATCAACTTGCAGACTTTTATCTCTTATCCAACTCGTTAGTCGCTAATGAAATCGACACCGACATGAAATGATAAGTTTATTAGTGTGGGCGGTTTGACTCCTATCTCAGTTATATTTCAATTTCTTGGTAGAGGCATTATTCATGCGGTAGCATTGATATTTAGCGGCAAACTGTGACATGTTCGAGCATTAACGTTATTCTGAGAAATGAGTGAGTTATATCTTTGTACACATGTTTAGCTCGAAGGTCGAAAAATTCAAAATTATATCCTGGCTACCATTCGTTAACTCATTCGATGATTTATTGCATTGGGTGTAAGATAAATTGAAATTTTTAAATGTTACTGCAGTTGTGGTTCCATTTAATTTCTAGATCAAGTACACCGTTATTCAGTTGCATAACTGGATTACAATTTTCAATTATATCGGGTGTTTTTTTAGAGTGATAGAACTTTCCACAGGGATAACTGTGATTTGACAGAAGTTAGAAGCCATGTTGTTTTGACATTTCTGTTCAGTAAGCATTGACAAATTATCATGGAAAGACTCACGCCGCATACAAGATCCAACTGGTTCAAGAACTAATGCCACTTGACCATAATAAGCGTCGTTTGTTTGCTGATAGGGCCCTAGAACAGCTTAAAATTGATCCACTTTTTCATCGTTAAATTGTGTTTAGTGATGAAGCTCATTTCTGGTTGAACGGCTATGTGAACAAGCAAAATTGCCGTATATATAGTGAAAACAATCCTCAAGAAGTTCTGCAGGTTCCATTGCATCCTGAAATATACACTGTATGGTGTGCTTTACACGCTGGAGGCATCATCGGTCCTTATTTCTTCAAAAACGATGCTGGAGCTAATGTTACAATGAATGGTGCTCGTTACAGATCGATGATCAATGATTATTTGTTTCAAAATTTGAATGGTATCGACTCAGCAGTGTTTTGGTTCCAACAAGATGGTGCTACACCTCATGCTGCTACCGTAACAATTGATTTATTGAATTGTGTTATTGATGAAATAAGGGCTGAATTACTCGAAAAAGTGGTCCAAAATAGGTCTGGTCGAATCCTCAGAGCTAGTCATGGTAGACATATGCCGGAAATTATTTTTAAGACATAAATCTCCTAAAATTATCAATTTCAAATAAAGAAATATTTGGCTTCAATCTTAATATAAATGTGTTTTATTTCAATTCAAAGTTCTATCACTCTAAAAAAAAAACACCGAATACGTCGAAAACAAAAGTTCTAGATTAATCTTTGGATATCAACAGATACAATGCCCGTAAAATCCTTTTGAATAAACAAATAGATGTTGACAGAACCCCATTACTGAATATCTTTTTCCAATGGCGTTTTTATCGGCAAACTCCAATAAATACCCTAAGTTTTTATGACTTGTTTTTACCATTATTTTGCCACGTACTTAACTGAATTAAAACTCTGTTATACTGGACACCATCGGTCAGTAGAATGTAGATACCTGAAGAAGCCACATCGTGGTGAAACAATTGCTGTATTGAACATTTTCGTGGAAATTAAAATACTGTCTCTTATTTATTTTTAATTAAAATGAGTTTTCACCAACTAAAAACCGAATCAATCCAACATTCAGTGATATGTGGTTCCAACAAGATTATGCCACATGCCACACAACTCGAGGGGAAGTTCGGTAACTGTATATCATCTGGTGGTCTAACAACAGATTATTTGTAAAAATATAATTTTCGTTTTGGCTCAAGTTGAAAATATCAGAAGCCTATTAATAAATATATAAGTTATTGGTATTAACTTGTATTCTTTTTCACTAAGTATTATATACAGCGTCACATCGAACTGTTTTTCCACATTTTCTCAAATGAAAAATTAAAAAAACGACAGTACAAATGGATCCCATGCTAGAATTTTGAACAACAACAAAGAATTCAGAGACAGCAGGATCATCATTATCTTGAAATAGGAAGACATGTTCACATTCACCACAATGTTCTGATTGAAGTTCCTCCACATGTTCTCCAGAATTCCGTTATCCCCTTGTCCTAACAAATAGGCCATTCTCAAGCCTTCGTCCTCGGGATTGATATCATTGATCCCTGGCTCCAATCGAGGTACATCTGGCGCAGGATGGAAGGATAGATTGTTGAGAATTTGTCTTCTTCCTCGAATAAGAAGGAGCCTTTCCGACATTTGAGTAATACATTCATTTTGTTCGTCCGAAGTCGCATTTATTTCCAGGTTTTCTATACGTCCAGTTTTTACAATGGTATCGCTTTCATCTGTCGCGAATGGCACTATAGACTTTTCATTCACTTCATCAACCAGTTGAGTCGTCTCAACTTCGCTCTCATAATTTTCCATGTCAGCAAAGGTGGGATATTTTGGGTAATTTCGTCAATTCTATATTTTCCAGGATAGAAGTGGTCTTGTTGCAGATCGTCTGAGTCTCTTGAGTTTTATTTGTAAGGTCGGCTTTCAAGTCTTTCTCGTACCTCTGCTTTAGAAGATCCTCCAGCATGTCAGCGCATGCTCTGGAGATGGTCGATTGTTTCATACACAGTTTTGAGATGTCAATATTTGGTGTCTTTTTATGCATAATATACTTCAAATTTTGAGAATTGGTTTGACACTGAAGTACTGCCAAGTTTGAAAACTGAAGTATGAATGAATGAATCGTGGACATAGACAGTTTATTCGATTGCTGTTTTTTCATTGGCTTCATTTGAAGCCAATGAATGAATTCCCATCTCTTTCGCTTTCAATTTGAAATTGAAGTGTAATTTCAACCATACCATTTCCAGATAATGAACTGTGTATAGCAAAAATTGTAATCGTAAAATTTACAGTTAACACTTACGAAAATGGCTGTTGCTGTTTTAATTCATCCGGACGACTGTCCGGATGAATTAAAATAATTAGTCGTCCGGTTTGCGGACGACTGTATATTATTCAGTCCGGTGTTCCCCAAGGAAGTGTTATGGGACCGTTTTTGTATATACTGTATACGGCAGATATGCCCACAAATGCGAATGCGATAATGGGAACTTTTGCAGATGATGCTGCAATTCTTGCAAGCTATGAAGATCCCAAAGAGGCATCTAATAGATTGCAAATTCATCTTGATGAAATAAAAGAATGGCTGCATAAGTGGAAAATAAAAGTTAATGAAACCAAGACAATTCAAGTAAATTATACCCTTCGAAGAGACCAGTGTCCACCCATCTTAATAAACAATATAAAAATACCAAATTCCCCAACTGCTGAATATTTGGGAGTGCATTTAAATAGCAGATTAACCTGGAAGGAGCATATTGTTAAAAAAAAGAAGCAAATAGACCTTAGAACTAAAGAACTGAATTGGCTTATAGGTAGAAAATCGAAATTTTCATTAGAAAACAAGCTGCTGATATATAAAACTATCATAAAGCCCATATGGACATACGGAATTGAACTTTGGGGATGTACAAGTAAGTCTAATGTAACTCTAGTCCAGAGAAGCCAATCGAAAATACTGAGATTGCTAACAAATGCTCCATGGTATGTATCAAATCAAACCCCACATGAAGATTTGAAAATACCTTATGTGAAGGAAGTCATCAAGAAACAGAGCCAAAAACATCACACTAAGTTAGATGGTCATATAAAGGACTTACTACAACTGTTGCTTCAACCTCAAGACATGAGAAGACTCAAAAGGAATTGGCCAGCTGATATGAAGTAGATTTAAAATGGTCTTTTCACTGGAGAAGACCATATCTAATCATTTGAGAGCTCAAAGCTCTGTAGACAGCAAATTAGCACATAGAATTGTTGCATTCTGATTGCTAATGAATAAGTGATAATAATAATTTAAAAAATCCAGAATTCCGATATTACGCTTCAACCGTGTAAAGGGTTTCCCAATACAATATACAATACGAATATAATTAATTAGTCGTTCGATTATTAGACGAATAAAATTAATTAATTGTCTGCTAAAATGGATATAGGTGTTTATCACAAGATCAGTACCTTGTCATTTTTAACGAGTAGTTATTGTTAACACTAAACATTAAATGTTTCATAAGTTTAAACTGTGCATAAACGGCATGTTCATAAAATCTCTGTATATATATAAGATAATTTATTTTTCAATGTAATATTTTAAAATTGAAATTTTTGCAGTCATTAATTAAAAGGTTAATTAAAAAAAAAGCTGTATCATTCACTCGAGATTTTTTTTTTTGAAGTCTCCCTTATGTGATGTGATTATGCGTACACATGAAAACGCGACAACAAGAGTATATATACTGTAAACCCCTCATAAGTTTTGTATACTTATAACAAATAACAATTTAATTAAAAACTTTTCACTTAAGTTAAAAATGTAAAATGTGTTGACATATAATTCTTGGTGTATTGTAACATATACTTGGAAACGAGCGTTAATTTCCAGTTCACAAATATTAAATTTCAAATTTAATTAAATGAAAAACTGTAAAAGTGAATTAAAAAAGAATTAAGTAAGTATTACCTTATTAACTCACCTTACAAAACATATCATTTGGTATTGACTTTGTTGTTAAAAATAGAAATTTTTCTATGTAAATTTGAAGTAAAATAATATTTTATTTACAGTGGCTTGATTATGGATGTTTGAAGATGAAAAAGAGGATATTTATTCGACAAAAATTATTATTCAGCCGTATTAAAAGAAGTATAATCATCATTGTTAATTAACAAAAACTTCATTAAACCAAGCTTACAACATGAAACAGGTACAACACGATAATGATTACTTTAATTCTATTAAGAATCAATTTTTATTAAAGGTTATTTTTTTAAAGGTTATTCATTTTTATAGGAATTATCTTCATCATAAAATAGTCAATTGGTTTGAAAAGAAAAAAATAATAATAAACAGTAAAAAAAAAATTTAGCTTATACTATCAAAGTATTATGTTAACTTTTACAACCGCTAAACATCCATAATTTTGCTTTTGGTCTTCTACTAAGTCCAGCACATTTTAAGTGGTACCATTCCAAGCAATAATCACATCCTATGCTCACTTTAACTCTTCCATTCTTTTTCAATTCATCGTCGTCACCGTCAATCGTCTTATCTAAATCTAATTTGCAGGATTTACATTGCCATTCTTGTGATTTTTTTTTGTTACACATTTTTATAATTTTTTGCCAACCTTTAGAAGTAAAGTATTGAGTCATGATCGATAAATTAATATTAGTGTCATCTATGAGAGCAAAAGATAAATTTTCATAATTAATTTGTATGTCTGAATCATTAATTTCTCTTTTGCCATTAAGTGCATCTTCTATGATTTTTTCATCGACCAATAACCCCTTGAAAATAATTTTACATTTCTCGACGATGGATTTTTTATTAAATGTTGTTTTCTTTATTGGCTAACTTTTTCTTCTTCGGTAATCCGATAACTGTGTTATCGGTACCTTTAGGTCTTCCTTTTCTTTTAATTGCAGGTTGGACCACAGCGTTAGATAATATATTTAATTTTTCTTTGCTTATAGTTTCAGATCTCACTGTTGTAAAGCCGTCAGAACGATTTGATTGAAGATTTGCTTGCTTAGAAGTAGTTGGCTGATTTGGTAGACATCTAGCTTCAGCTAGATTTATTTATTTATCGGACGACTAGTAAATTTTATTCGTCCGCTAATCGGACGATTAGTAAATTTTATTTGTCCGCTAATCGGACGACTAGTAAATTTTATTCATCCGCTAATCGGACGACTAGACAAATCGTACGAAAATATTTAAAGAAAAATTATAAAAATTGGTAATAGATGGGTTCGGCCTTTGTTTGATGCAAACTCATTTACAGTAAAAATTAAGGAAAATTGAATTTCCACAAATTGTTTATGAATGAAAAACAATCCTTTCACCAACTGTAGCTCCATCAGATTCTATATCTGAACTGATTACTTGTGAGAACTCGCATAGAATCTTATACCAGGTGTTGAAAAACAACGTTTCATTATTTTAGGAGCTAATTCTATACCTAAAAATTAGTGAAAAGTTTCATATAAACATGGGTCCGCAAATAAGCCGTTTTGGAGCTATGAGCGATTTTCGGTTTTCAGAATAACCATCGGGTGTTTTTTTAGAGTGATAGAACTTCTAATTGAAATAAAACGCATTTAATTCAAGATTGAAGTCAAAGTTTTTTTCATTTGAAAGATAATTTTATGACATTTATGTTTTCAAAATAATTTCCGGCATATGTCCACCACGACTAGCTTTGAGGAATCGCATTCGACCAAACCAATTTTGGACCACTTTTTCAAATAATTCAGGCCTTATTTCATCAATAACACGGGTAATGTTGGCATCCAAAGCGTCTATTGTTTATGGTTTATCAGCAAAAACCAATGACTTGACATAACCCCAAAGAAAATAATCCAGTGGAGTTATGTCGCATGATCTTGGAGACCAATTAATTGGACCATTTCTCGAAATAATTTTATGGCCAAATCTTTCTTTCAATAAGTCAATTGTTACGGTAGCAGCGTGAGGTGTAGCACACCATCTTGTTGGAACCAAAACACTTCTGGGTCGATACCATTCAAATTTTGAAACAAATAATCATCGATCATCGATCTGTAACGAGCACCATTCACTGTAACATTAGCTCCAGCATCGTTTTTAAAGAAATATGGACCGATGATGCCTCCAGCGTGTAAAGCACACCATACAGTGCATTTTTAAGGATACAATGGAACTTGCAAAACTTCTTGTTTTTACTCCATATACGGCAAAATTTGAATATCAAAACACATTTAATCTGTTAGTCTTCTACAATTTTAATTTCAAAAAATTTATTCAAGAAACTTTAAAAATTAAATTAATATCTTTATAAGCACTGCTTATATTTAATAGACGTATTAAATCGAAACTCATTACACAATATCGAATGGAATTAAGAAAAATACAACAAATATAAATTGTCAATTAAAATTAATAAATAAATATTTTTTTGTTTCGTTCCAGGCATGCGTACTGAACTCATCAGAGAAGCGTACGAGCCCTGCTTGTAACAAAATGTTTTGTTTTCTGATCTTATATTTATGAAAACTAAATCTTTCTCAAAAATATACATTATAATTTCAAGAACTTCTCAAAAACCAATTTATTTGAAATATTTAATATATTTAAATAAATTACTTCAAAATCTCTCAAATATGTAGCACATCCTCAAAGAATAATAATAATTCAGATAAGACCGGTTCAACTTTACATTCAAATGATAAAATCAATTAATAATAAATAATCTTACCCAATACGATCTCTAGGAATATGTGTTTGTTGAACATTCAACAAAGTAAATCTAATATCCAAGGTACTCTATGTTCTATGCTCACAACAAAATCGCACAAACTTTATAAGGCACTTTAATGGTCTTAGTTAAAATATTCAACACTGTATAATAAATTTCTTTGTCTGATGAGTTCAGTACGCATGCCTGGACGAAACAAAACAAAAATTATTTAATTATTAATTTTAATTGACAATTTATAAACGTTGGGTTTTTCTTAATTCCATTTGATATTGTATAATGAGTTTCGTTTTTATACGTCTATTTTATATAAGCAGTGCTTATAAAGACATTAATGTAATTCTTGAAGTTTCTTGAATACATTTTTTTAAATTTAAATTGTAGAAGACTAACAGATTAAATCTGTTTTGATATTCAAAATTTGTAATAATCCTTCTGTCAAGTAAAAAACCGCTTCTTATTATTTTACCATATACGGGCAATTTTGCTTGTTTACATAGCCGTTCAACCAGAAATGAGCTTCATCACTAAACACAATTTTACGATAAAAAAGTGGATCAAATTCAAGCTGTTCTAGGGCCCAATCAGCAGACAAACGACGCTTATTATGGTCAAGTGGCTTTAGTTCTTGAACCAGTTGGATCTTGTATGGGTGTAGACTAAGATCTTTACGCAAAATTCTCCATGTGGTGGATGCACAGAGTCCAACTTGTTGTGAATGTCGACGAATAGACAAATCTGGATCATCATCAAGACTATGACTTACAGCAGCGATATTTTCTTCCGTACGTACAGTTCTTTGTCTTGTTGTTGTTGTTGCTTCGAGTAGAGAAAATGTTGTCCGAAGTCTATCGATAGTTCGACGAATAAGCTACTCTGATGGACGATTACGTAAGCCATAAATTTCACGAAGTGCTCTATAAGTTTGACGAATAGAACACTGATTTTGAAAATAAATTTTAACAATCTGTAAACTTTGTTACGGCGTCAGTCTTTCCATGATAATTTGTCAATGCTTACTAAACAGAAATGTCAAAACAACATGGCTTCTATCTTCCGTCAAATCACAGTTATCCCTATCGAAAATTCTATCACTCTAAGAAAAAAAAACACCCGATATCAAGTCAAGCTTAGGGAAGTACCCAGTAGTTTATAACTTCTGTTAGTAATTTTTCAATGAAATTTTATTGAAAATTACATTCAAAATTACTTTTCATTTTAAAAAATCGAATTTAAGAGAGTAATCAATCAAAATTTGAATTTGTTCTATCAAATGAGTATAAAATATTCAGCAATTAAGAAACCTCCCTTCTCCAAGAGAGTTTCAGCAATACTTACTCTGAGTTTTGTGCAATCATCAGTAAATTGTGAAATCATCAGTAAATTTGTTGTTAAGGAAAATTACCTAATTTATAATAACAAAAATTATATTCTATGAAGAATGGAAGGTTCATAAAAATCAGTCCATTCTTTTTGCCACACCATTTTGTCCGATATTCGCGGTGTAGTCGAAGGAAATTATTATGCATACATTTGAACACATGAATCGCACAAAACTAGGTCATTAGTTTGCGAGTATAAAGGCGGTGATAAAAATACAATCCAATGTTGTATTAATCCGCTAATGAACGCTTAGCTAAAACCTATATTGAATGAAGTCATAATTCAGTTGACCTCAATTGACATATAATGACAATATTTCTGCATATTTCCACACTCAAGTCCAAAAAAGAATACCACTAGAGGAATTATCGACGATTAATATCTCGCTTCCTTTCAATCTTGATCCATAACTCAAAAGTTATAGGCAAATATCCTTCGACTCGAATGGGATATAAATAATGGCAAAATTAAAAGCTTAATGATGAGGATATAAAAGAAACGGTACTCTGGCCAATTATAGTCGACTGCGTTCATGTCAAGTAATTCGGTACAATAATTTCGATTTTTCGGTGAATTAACGAGCAGGTGATGTAATTAGAGAGATAACATCTGTTTACTTATTTGAGGCCAGGTGCTAATTCTCCAGAAGGAGACTATTGTGCGAAGGCACGCTTGACGGATGTAGAAAATGGCTTCTGGGGACCAAACCCCACGCCAATCTGTGATTTATGGAGTATATCATTGTTGTTTAGAGCAACAGTTCTACAATGTCTAGTTAATTTTTTGGTTACTTGGGCAAATAATCTTTTAATAATACTTTATTAATTTAAAAATGTTGATATGCCAGAAAAATCAATGTCATGAACACTCTTTCATTAACTTTCAGTTGAGAGCAATAGTGTTTCACAACAACGAAGGGCGGTATCAAGATCAAATGTCTTATTTAGTTGAGAATTATAAAAATATCATATTACCCCTATTATTCTAGTTCTGAAAAGCGAAAGTGAAAAGTGAAAAGCACTGACGTGAAGTGGTACATACAGTACATTTCCTCTAAAAATTTCAAACCTATAAATTACTTAGCTACCTTAAATTATTTATTACCCTACCGTTGATTTTAATGCCTATGCCTTGATCATTATATGCAAGTATGCATCCTTGACGAACACCTCTTTGTATTTCTCCCGATGTTATATCATCTACTACTGCGTTTTGGTCATAGTAAATGTTTGAGATTATCCTTATACCTCTGTGGTCAATGATTCTCTTCACTACCGTTTCTATGAATTGGTCATGCCTAACTTTATCGAAGGCTTCATTATAATCTACAAAGCAAGCATGTAGGTCTCAATTAGTGCAAACAGTACCTCCCTTGTTCCTAAGCCTTTACGGGATACAAATTGTGTATCGCTGTATCTATCGGGTGTTTTTTTTAGAGCACCTTATTCGTCGAACTATCGATATATTTCGGACAACATTTTCTCAACTCGATGCAACAACAACAACAAGACAGAGAACTGTACGTACAGAAGAAAATATCGCTGCTGTAAGTCATGTGTTAATGATGATACGGATTTGTCTATTCGTCGAGGTTCACAACAAGTTGGACTCTGTGCATCCACCACATGGAAAATTTTGCATTAAGATCTTGGTCTACACCCATGCAAGATCCACTTACTCCCACAAATCTGAAGGAAAATAAAGATGTCAAGAATAATAAGTAATAAGGCCAAAGCCAACACAATGTAAATAAGTAGTTAAGCACTAGATGTAGGAACTATTGTTATTAAGGAATTTATGGATATTATACACTATGTATACTACACTTTAAAATACCAAATGTTAATAAAGTTCTTCTGATTCATGCAAGATCCAACTGGTTCAAGAACTAAAGCCACTCGACCATAAAAGCGTCGTTTTTTTGCTGATTGAGCCCTACAACAGCTTGAAGTTAATCCACTTTTTTATCGTAAAATTGTGTGTTTAGTGATAAAGCTCATTTCTGGTTGAACGGCTATGTAAAGAAGCAAAATTGCCGTACATGGAGGGAAAACAATCCTCAAGAAGTTTCCATTGCATCCTGAAAAATGCACTGTATGGTGTGCTTAACTCGCTGGAGGCATCATCGGTCCATATTTCTTTAAAAACAATGCTGGAGCTAATGTTACAGTGAATGGTGCTCGTTACAGATCGATAATTAATGATTATTTGTTTCAAAATTTGAATGGTATCGATCCAGAAGTGTTTTGGTTCCAACAAGATGGTGCTACACCTCATGCTGCTAACGTTACAATTGATTTATTGTAAGAAAGATTTGGTGATAACATTATTTCGAGGAATGGTCCAATTAATTGGCCTCCAAGATCATGTGACATAACTCCACTGGATTATTTTCTTTGAGATTATGTCAAGTCATTGGTTTATGCTGATAAACCAGAAACAATAGACGCTTTGGAAGCCAACATAACTCGTGTTATTGATTAAATAAGGCCTGAGTTACTCGAAAAAATTGTTTCAAAATTGGTCTGGTCGAATGCGGTTCCTCAGAGCATATGGTGGACATACGCCAGAAATTATTTTCAAAACATAAACGTCATAAAATTATATTTCAAATAAAAAAAAATGGGTTCAATCTTAAATTAAATGTGTCTTATTTCCATTTAAAGTTTTATCACTCTGAAAAAACACCCGATAGTTTCTTGAATATCTCATTATGGATCACCTTCAACAGAATTTCAAGTGTGTGACTCCTCAGACTTATCGTGCGGTAGTCAGAGCAATGTTTGTCACTTTTCTTTAGAAGTATTATAAGAATTGATAGCAACGATTCAATTGGTAAAAAACCTGTTCTATATACGGTTATTAAGTCCACCAGTATATGAATCTGGTTCTCCTTTACGGACTTAAGGATTTCTGCTGGCAGTTGATCTGGATCTGGGGCTTTTCTATTCTTTAATGTCTTCATTGCATGCATTATTTTATCCTTGATTATAACTCTCCATTTTCGTCATATCGAGTTACTTTTGTTGGTGAGTTTTTTCACTTTCTTATGAAGGTTGAAACCGTCGTGGTTAGGTGCAATTCTTCAATTACTGTTACAATGTGCCCATAATCAAAACTAGTCTATTATAATCAGAACTATTTTTTAGAAATCACTAAGTATAATATTCTTTTTGGTAGTAAATTTATATTATTCCTGATAGTAGAACATATTGATTTATAAAAAAATTTAAATATACAGATTTATTCTGTTAATCTTCTACAAATTTCAATTTCAAAAAATTGTATTCCATGTAGGATTTATTGATAGGTAATTTTTTCTATTTGTCATTATTTTATTTGTATTATTGTCATTATTTTATTTGTATTATTGTTATTATTACTTGTTGGATATTGGTATAAACGGATTAAATGAATGAAGTAATTTCGTCTTCTCAATATTGACCTAGTGCAACAATTAGATACCGATAGGTAAATAGCCTATATTTAATAAACTGGCAATTTTCTAAATACCAAGAAGTGTTCACATAACGTTTAATTAAAGAACCTGGATGAGAGGATTTCACTTTCGAGGGAAATAACAAGAAGTGCTTAGATACCAATATCAATGTTGTCGTAGTCAGAACAGCTGCTTCGACCCAGCAAGAATTGAGTTGATACTTTGTTATTTCATGCAATGTTAAAATCCTATCATTCTTAACGAAAGATCCTTTATGAAGACTACAAAACTCGGGTTACCGTATCCTCGATAATGAAATAGAGAAAATTTTTATTTATCCCATTTTTAAAATTAACTATCACAAAGTAACGGATTCGTCCATCCAATATTTGAATATCAACAATAATTTACAATGAATATAATCTCATAGTAGGGTTGAGTTGTTCTCTTAATACGAAATTTTGCTATATAAGTAAAATGACTACGTAAGTAAAGCATTTCGGTTTTACATTTCACCGATCTTTGTTACATTGTTCTTCAATCCGCTGTCATTTCCACTGAGCGAGTCCATCGACGGATTACCTCAATTTGTTCCAAACAGATTAAATTCATTAAGACCGGAGTAAAGACCTTCATCGACGAAAGGTCCCACCTCAAGAATTTCTCGTTTCAAGTCTGCAATTCAGCTCGGTGAGATTTGCGTATTACATAGTTACCACAGGATCTTCCTAGAAATTCCTATTCAAAGGAATGTTTATGACTCAATGCAGACAGAGATAGGAGCGACTAACTGACGCTGGTGTTTGCATTAGGGAGATGGAACATTTCAGGAATACATCCACATAGTTTAATGGTCTAAGGTAGGGATAGGCAATCTTTTTGAGTCGGAAGAGCCAAAACTTTACAATTTACAAAATTTCAAAGTTTGTAAACAGCCACAAAATTCCTTCTTGTCAACAATAAATAGTACTTGCATAAATTAAGTTTTTTTGATAAAAAAACCAATCTATTTATTCATATATAAGTAGTGCAAAAAGTAAGATTTTTAGCTTCACTAAAATTTAGGTTTTTTTCACAAAGAATTAGATAATACATATATGACATTATTAGATAATTACTTCTTATTTAAGTAAAAAATTAAAACAATTAAACATTTACTTACAGCAATAACCTATACTTCAATAACAAACAATTAGCAAACAAATTCAATGGGAGCGATGGCTTTGCCTGGTTATTTATGTAGAAAATTGAAACTTTACTAAACAATGTACATGGTTTAAAAAGTTTGGATAAATTTGGCTAATAACTTGTTAATTTAAGTTTCAAACACGACTCTAAATTTTCATTTGTTAGTTGGCTTCTTACTTTACTTTTAATTATATTCATGCAAAAGAACGCTTGCTAGCACGAATATGTCGATCCGAAGCAACCACGGTATATAGCTTATGCATTATAGAATAATACTCAAATATTATACAATGTGCATGCGTAAGCAGGAGATTTGAGCCTTAACAACATGTATTTTAATAATATAATACTTATTATGGTACCTATCATTTTTTTTTTTTTTAGTTTTTTTAATAATATTATATATGTACTGTTGTAAATTTGTTAGGTGAGTTTTAATTATTAAGAATTAATCAGACAAATTTTATTCGGTTATATTTCATTATGGAATTCACTTTCGATATGTTTTAATATGATAACTTGTTAGATCACCCTTTTATCTGGTTGCATGTATTGGGTGTAGCCAGCTAACTCTTAATATTATAATTTTTTTTATTGAAATTTTATTATAACATAAATAGAGGTTAATACTTGATAGAAGGTATGTAAAATTATTTAAATATTTTAATATTAGCCTTTTACATATTTGATTTCAAAAAATTATATTTAATAATTATAACTTCAGGAATTAAATTAAATTAATGTCATATAAGTACCACTTATACCAAACGACATATAAAATAAACATTCATTATAAGACGTCCAAATGATATAACAAAATCCAATAAAGAAAAATTGTTAAACAAAATCCTATAAATTAAATATTTTGAGTAGACAATAGTAGACAAATTTTTTTATATATACCTTCTATCAAGTATTAACCTCTATTTATGTTATTTCATTCATAATATATAATTATTTGGTTTCCTTAACATTCTTTATACAGATAGTCCTTGTGCCATAACAGAGGCTGTTAAATTGCCCTTCAATCTTTTAGATCAAGGGTAAACCAAGGAATTATTTATTTGTAGTTAACATTACACTCCATTTAAATTTTTTTCATTTACCAGAAGTTTTCTTAATTGTTGAAGGGTGAGTAAATATTTGTTGTTGATTGATGTTATATTTTATTGAATATGAATTATTTGAGTACTGACGAAGCAGAGTCTCTGTTAAAACTTGTTTTTCAGTAATGTTTTTACATATCTTGAGATTTTATAGAAAGTAACTTAGTTAAATATCCAATAATATTGAATATTCTAAGTAAGATAGTTTTATGATGAAATTCTTAAGATTATGTTAAACGTTTTTGAAAGATATTTGTTTTCATAAGATTGATCAGCAGAAACAAAATTTTGTCTACTCAAAATACTCAAAATTTATAGGATTTTGGTTAACAATTTTTATTTATTGCATTTTGTTATATCATTTGGATGTCCTATAATGAATTTTTATTTTATATGTCGTTTGATATAAGTGGTACTTATATGACATTAATTTAATTTAATTCCTGAAGTTCTAATTATTAAATATAATTATTCGAAATTAAATATGTAGAAGGCTAATATTAAAATATTCAAATGAAATTTTATTAATTTTGACTCACTTTTTATAGGAAGGGTTCTACTTGAATATGAGTAATTCAATTTTAAAAATCCATATTGAATCAAAGTAATATGAAATATAAATCTGTGACTACTAAACTAATCTAATGTCTATGTTCCTATGTTTCCATGTATACTTTACCTTATCTCTAAATATCGTAATTCTAACGTAAACAAAAAATTATTTGCTTTGAAATTGAATTGGTATGCTTTACAGAAATTAACTTATTTCTACCTGTGGTAAGTTTGTTCATCAATTATCAATGTTCCTTTTATGTTGACTTTGCTCTGTTTCAGTTTTGGTTCTTGGAGAATGTTTCTGGAATGATCTGATTTCCCAGCCCACTTCGTCGATTTCTTCTTTTGGAATTAAATTATTGTGTAGTTGATTTATATGTGGGATATTTTCAGTTAAAATACTTGGGTAACGTATTTCTTGATCACATTTTCATTCACAATAACAATGTTAATTTCTTTTTGGGTTTCGAAACTGGATTTGGAAGAGTAATCTATTCACAGCGACGTGTATGGACTCTGGAGCATTTTCATACTGACTGCAATTTCGGCTGCCTTGCCTTTTATAGTTTTCTCGAAATATTGAATTCCAAAACTTACTAGCATTTGTCAAAATTATTGAAAAATTATGCTTTAGATGATTTTACAAAATTTACACTAGTTTTTGGCTTGAAAGTATTCTAGATAATTAATTAACTTTTTCATGAACAATTTGATACCAATTTTATGAAAATTGGTTGAGTTTATATACTTATTTTCATATGAACTGTTTTCAAAATGTCAAAAAGTTTACTAATTTTAAATTCTAATGCTTTTTACTGAATAATTACTGAATACTACTTATGAAATTTCTTCAGCTTATTTACGATTAAAATATTAATCATGCATAAGCATCTTCTAGAATATCCCTTAAATTCTTCATTTCAGAATTTCTGACGTAGTCACTATGTTTCCTCTAATTAATTGAATTTGTCCTATTTACATCATTCTGGTAAGTTAGATTTAATCAAGCTTGTTAATTGTTAATAATTTCAATACGGTTCATACAGGAATTATGAAAATAATTTTTTTTTTTACATTTTTTTCATAAGTTCAAATTAGATATTAAATGTCAATTATTTCTAGTTCTTGCAACTTTGGCTGTCTTGAACATTTAATATTTATAAATTGAATGCTCCCTGTGAATTCTATTTGAGATTTTCAAAAGGATTTTTGATTTTGGACTATGGTTTAAAGAATTTTCACTTGACTATTAGTTATGTATTCCAAATATGCTTTTTCTTCAGAATTTTGGCTTTTGAATATGTTTTTGAGTTGAATTATCGATATTTCTGTCTGAACTCATGTTATTTAATTAATTTTGATTTGATTACACTCTAACGAGTAAACATATATATAGGGGTGAACATTTTCCTTGAATTTTATTGGTTTTCATTATCTGAGCTTTTAATAATGATTATTCATAACTTGTATATAAGGTGTATTTCACAAAATCCATGACAGTACATACATACCTTTGAGAAGATAATTCGCTTCTAACATTTATACTTGAAACAACAAACTATATGTCACAACGAAAGCACTGGTCAAGACGCCAAATAGTCTTGCAACGAAGGGGAATTAAAACTTACATAGAAACATCCGACCACGGCGTTATTCGAAACAGACTGACAGTGACGACGCGTGTCACGGGGGAGGGGTGTGATGAAAAGCGAGTACAAGTGGCTGTTAGATAGGAACGGTGCCTAATCCTCGTAAATCGATTCAAAACGAGTTTTAAAGGTTTTTTTTTTTCACAAAATAAGAATTATTTGCGTAAGTAACTAAAGAGCCGCAGGTTGCCGACCCCTGGTCTATGATATAATGAATGTTTTTGAAGTTGATTTTTGAATTCTACTTCAATATTAATCTTATATAATCAGAAGTCGATGTCAAACCAGAAGCGTGATAGGCCAAGTCATAATAGTTATAAGAAAAATATTTAAAAAATCTATGCTACGTTTATTTAAAATTATAAAAATTAGGAAAATCTTAACCCTGTAATGGTGTTTAATTCGCGTTACTACAAATCTTCATTTCATGTTCAATTTTGTTTTTATTATGTAGTCGTGAATCATTCCCTAATATTTTGAGCCAACTGCCCCAGTTTGGTAGAAATGTAAATTTTCGCCTGAGTACGTACACATAATTTAAACCTTAAAATGGATCAATCCTTGATAGTAAATCCGTTTTTTAGCTCAAAAAATGTCACCTCCAATGTAAGAGCAAATCCATCTTGCCTAAGACTCGAATTTTGATCGAGTCTGTCTGTAATTCATCATCTTCGAATTTTTTGACTGTCACGAGCGAGTTGCATCTTCAACGCAAAAATGACGCGGGAAAACTATTCTCTACATGTCTTGTCAGTTGGAGCATTGTCACCTAAACTTCCACAAGCATGCGATGAGCTTCAGCTGTACTTTTTCCAATTAAAACAAAAAATTTAAACTTCCTTCTTTACAAATATCCAAGAAACTTGATTAATAACAAGCAAGTGTTATATCATTTTAAAATCTTCATTAAATACCCCAACTTTCAACGCAACTTGCCCAGCTGTACATTTTTTTCAATGTAGGCAATTGAAATTGGGCAAGTTTTAATTGAGAATACTTAGTTTGGCGAAAAATGACATTTTCTCCAAGTTAGCTCACTATATTAGGCAACAATTTGTAGAAACATTATTCAGGTTAAAATGAAATTGAAAATAAAATAAAGATTTGTAGTAACGGGAGTTAAAAAACCATCACAGGGTGAAGAATTTTTCGATTTTTTTGAAATGCCTAAAATTCTAAATTACTTAGATTTTTTTTTATAACTATCGGGTGTTTTTTTTTAGTGATAGAACTTCAAATTGAAATGAAACACATTTAAATTAAGATTGAAGCCAATTTTTTTTCGTTTGAAAGATAATTTTATGACACTTATGTTTTGAAAATAATTTCCGGCATATGTCCACCACGACTAGCTCTAAGGAACCGCATTCCACCAGACCAATTTTGGACCACTTTTTCGAGTAATTCAGGCCTTATTTCATCAATAACACGAGTTATGCTGGCTTCCAAAGAGCCTATTGTCTCTGTTTTATCAGCATAAACCAATGACTTGACATAAACCCAAAGAATATAATCCAGTGGAGTTATGACGAATGATCTTGGAGGCCAATTAATTGAACCATTTCACGAAATAATGTTATCGCCAAATCTTTCTTTAAATAAATCAATTGTTAGGGTAGCAGCATGAAGTGTAGTACCATCTTGTTGGGACCAAAACACTTCTGGGTCAATACCAATTGAAATTTTGAAACAAATAATCATTGATCATTGATCTGTAAAGGGCACCATTCAAGTAACATTAGCTCCAACATCGTTTTTAAAGAAATATGGATCGATGATGTCTCCACCGTGTAAAGCACACCATACAGTGAATTTTTCAGGATGCAATGGAACCTGTAGAACTTGTTGAGGATTGTTTTCACTCCATATAAGGCAATTTTGCTCGTTTACATAGCCGTTCAACCGGAAATAAGCTTCATCACTGAACACAATTTTATTTGAAAAAAGTGAATCAATTTAAAACTGTTCTAGGGCCCCATCAGCAAACAAACGACGCTTATTATGGTCAAATGGCTTTAGTTCTTGAACAAGTTGGATCTAGTATGGGTTTAGACCCAAGATCTCTACGCAAAATTTTCCATGTGGTGGATGCATAGAGTCCAACTTGTTATGAACGTCGACGAATAGACAAATCTGGATCATCATTAACACTATGACTTACAGCAGCCATATTTTCTTCTGCACGTACAGTTCAAATAAATTTCAACAATTTGTAAACGTTGTTGCGGCGTGAGTCTTTCCATGATAATTTGTCAATGCTTACTGAACAGAAATATCAAGACAACATAGCTTTTACCTTCTCTCAAACCACAGTTATCCCTATCGAAAGTTCTATCACTCTAAATAAAACGCCGGATATTATGACTTGGCCGCTTTCGGCTTAAGTTCTACTTTTGGGACATATTGTGATCTAAATTTTCCGAGTTCAGTTAAAAAAAAATTTTAAAAACTCTTAACCAAGAATGACTCAAAATTTATAATT
The DNA here is from genome assembly GCA_034642435.1 of Megalocaria dilatata. Classification (NCBI taxonomy): domain Eukaryota; kingdom Metazoa; phylum Arthropoda; class Insecta; order Coleoptera; family Coccinellidae; genus Megalocaria; species Megalocaria dilatata. The sequence continues at coordinate 39,304,985 of CM067859.1, read as the reverse complement.
TGTTATAATTACATTATAAAGACTTAAAATTCAAATTACTAAAAATTTATCATCAACTGTGGTAATTGTATACTGTGGTTATTCCAAATGGCCTTTTTGAAGATGTGTTTTTGGAGTTTTTTTGAAGAAATTCTTGAGGTAATGTTTTGCATTTTTGGAAAAGAATTTGGTTTTCATAATACATTGGTACGAAACAAAATTTTGTATCCTTCAAGTGTTCTTTTAATATTTTTAGTTAATAATTTACATTTTCTTTGTATTCTTTTATTCCTTTTGGTGCCTTGTAATGAGTATTAATTCTATATGTCTACTAAATTGAAACTGTGTTTTTTAAGATATTTATTTAATTCAATTTCAAAAAGTTTTTGAGAAAATAATTTTAAAAAATTGAAATTTGTTGTAAGATTAGCAGAATAAATCTGTTTGATATTAAAAAAAAAATCCGTTTGTACTTACATGAAGAATCATTTATAACTTTTTCTGTTTTACGTCCATATTTTCGATAGATCGAAGGGTTCTTGACTGCCCTAAGCTCAAGCAAGACTGAATGCTTTATCGCATACATTCACAGAAAATCTTTTTTCAGTACAGGGTAATATACCATCAGGAAACGAAATTTCGGAGAGGTGATAAAAGATCTGGGACACAAGTAATAATCTCAGGCTTATCGGAATCTTGACAGTTTGTGCGTGAGGTGGAAGATTACGATGATGTATAGCTGAAATGTGTTATTTTCACGTGAAGAGAAAGTATTTTATATTATTAGGTTCCGTCGAGATCCTGCAGTGCGAATTTCGTAGCAAGATTTATTATTTCCTCTTCGAAAAGTACCATCTTCAGTCTTCCGTTCTTCTATCCAGATTTATGAATGGTTATAACTGGTTAACCTACCTTAGTCTAAACGAGTATTTAAAATGTATATTATGACACTTCAAAAACATAAGAAACCCGTCTATTAAGGATAAAAAATGCATATTTGCAGCAGAAGTTACCGAAGTTGCCGTTTGAGTCGTTAAAAGAGACTCAAATATTCACGTTTTATATTGAGGCTAACGTTATATCGCACATTATTCAACTGCTCGATTTTAGGCACTACTAAGCTGTGTTGCCAAACTACTCGTTTGATGATGTTTTCTTTCAAAACCGTCTTTCCATTCGAATCTCACAATACTACAGAGTTGCCAGCGACGAACTATCAGATTTATTCATTCTTGTTGTGCTTATTAGTTTTGCTATACTCGTCTTTATCTCACAATAAATAAGATTTCGATAGGGGGATATTTCGTCTCCTTAGGATAATAAGTCTACATCACTAACGTGTTCGAGACTTATTGATTTAGCCCTTTCACTTGACGGAAATTCATCTAAAAATTAATATGGAAGGTATTGTTTTTATAGAATTCTCTTTTCTCAACATTTGTTTTCGGTGGTCAGAATCTTAGTATGCTTGGAGTTGAAATCGTGATTTGTCGTTCTTTTATGTTTGATAAGTGCTGTAGAGCAATGATTGTGTCCTTCAATTATATTTTCCAAGTATTGTAATGTTTTGTACGTATTTCCAATATAAACTCAATTACAGGTTAGCTTTTTTATATTTTCGTTTTTACAAAATTCAAAATATCATACAGATTTCTTCTGGAAACCTACAAATTTTAATTAAAAAAAATTTTTTTTTAGACATTTTTAGAATTAAATTAAATAAATGTCTTCAGAACACACCTTGTCAATTTAGTAGACATTAAGAAATAATGCTTATTACACAGTACCAAAGGGAATGAAATAAATATAAATTGTCAACTAAAAATTATTAAATAAATACTTGAAGAGTACAAAATTTTGTTTCATTCCTTGTTTTATGAAAACTAAATTCCCTTTCAAAAATGCAAAACATAACCTCAATAACTTGCTCAAAATAAGATTCTTTAAGAAAATTCCTAAAACATGTAGAACATCCCTAAAAACCAATTTAGAATTATAACGGTAAATCATCAGCTCGACTTCATATTTATAAAGTAAAAATAATTTACAAAGATATCTTACCGAACCGACTGCATGCACAAAACATTAGAATAGTGTGAACTAATGAACATCCTAAATATTCTATCCGCGTCACAGAAATAACATAAAGTTTGCAAGGTATTTTATGGACTCCTTTAAAACCAAATGATAATATGTAATAAGCGTAAACCAAAATATATAATTATTAAATATACAATAAATTAAATAAAAGAGAGGTTTTTTCTTGATAGAAGGATTATTACAAAATTTAAAATATCATACAGATTTCTTCTGTAAACCTACAAATTTTAATTAAAAAAAAAAATTATTCAAAAATTCTAAGGATTAAATTAAATAAATGTCTTCAGAACACTCCGTGTCAATTTAGTAGACATAGAATTGATACTTATTACAAAGCACCAAAGGGAATGAAAGATTATTCAAAGAAATATAAATTTTGAACTAAAAATTATGAAATAAATACTTGGCGAGTACAAAATTTTGTTTCATTCCTTGTTTTATGAAAACTAAATTCCCTTTCAAAAATGCAAAACCTAACTTCAAGAACTTAATTTGAATATCAAAACAGATTTAATCTGTTAACCTTCTATATTTTAATTTCAAAAAATTTTATTCAAAAATTTAGAATTGAATTAATGTCTTATAAGCACTGCTTATATTTAATAGACGTATAAAATCAAAACTCATTATATAATATCGAATAGAATAAACAAACCCAACAAATATAAATTATCAATTAAAATTAATGAATAAATTTTGAATATCAAAACAGATTTAATCTGTTAGTCTTCTACAATTTTAATTTAAAAAAAACTGTTAGAATTGATCTTATAAGCACTGCTTATATTAAGTAGACGTGTAAAATCAAAATTCATTATACAATATCAAATGGAATAAAAACCCCAACAAAAATGAATTGTTAATTAAAATTAAAAAGTAAGTAATATTGAATGTTTCGTTCCAAACATGCGCACCTGAACTCGTCAGTCAGGCGTGGTACGTATGTTTTGCCTGTAACAAACATTTGACAAAATGTTTAGTTTCTGATCTTAAATTGATGAAAACTAAATCTCTTTCAAAAATACACAACATAATTTTAAGAACCTCTCCAAAACTAATTTATTTGAAATATTTAATATGTTCAAATATTTAAATAAGTTACTTCAAAAAGTCTCAAAAACATGTAGCACATCCTCAAAAACAATTAGAATTTAGATAAGGTCAGTTCAACTTTACATTTGAAAGATAAAATCAAATAAAAATAAATAAACTAGTAAACTTACGAAACAATTTTTGGAAACTCTGTGAATGCAAGTTCAAATATGTATCCATGTATCCAGATAGACGCAAGGTTAGGGAGATATTTAAATTATGAGTTTCATCATTCCAGAAGAAAACTGTCATAAGGGGCTTAATAGACAGAGCAATCTCCCTATCCTATACGTAGTACAGGTACACTTTTTTACATATATGTTGGATACAATTGAAAAAGTAACTTTGCCAAAAAACTGAAAACCAGAATACAAAATAACAATAAATTAGGCAAATTAATAAAAAACAATAAAGACATCATATAAAAAACAGAAAATCAGTGGTTTAAAGTTTACCTGTGATGGTTGACAGTAGCTATATATCGGACAAGATAATTTCAGACAAAAATAAGGAAACACGAAGAATGTTATACCATTAAAAAATAAAATTCAATATATGCAAATCATTTGTGAGAAACTGGACATATTCTGGATAATAAATATGAAATATTACATATGGAAAATAAAATTTGAAGACTTAATCTTTTGCAAACTCTAAAGATCAATAAATACAATAAAAAGCATATTCTATTGAAAAAAATAAACACTTTGGTTATCATCAAACCGTTTGATGATAACCAAAAGCAGTACGAACTATATTAATGAAATTTTCACCATTTATATAGTGAAATTTCACTATTTCTCTGAGTTGTGGCATAGACACATTTTTTGTCAAATGCAATATCTATGTCACCTTTTGAACACTTCATAAACGGCGCTAAATTCAGAATGGAACTGCCTGATGAAAGACCAAATGTACACAATTCGCTGTAGTTTTGGTGATTTAAAAATCACAAATCACATAATATGAAACTGCAATAGGAACTTTCGAAGATTTCCACCCTCAATAAAATTCAATAAACTACTAGACTCTATTGAATCAAATAATTATGGTATGTTCTCTCCTGAATTTTTACTTCTAAAATCTTTCACGTTCCTCTTTCTCGTACTCAGCAAAAATTATTCGAGTTGAGCTAGAGTTTTATCGCCAAAAACTTTTCAGTAATGCTGCGAATATCACCGAATACTCTTATAATTCTTGAATTATTCATGAATATTTCCATCCAATTTCTCAAATTCTCCAAGTTAAATTTATGGCTGACCCATCGGTGTTCAGTAGACTGTGAGTGAATCGAGAAAAATGCTTTTTTTCCGCCCTTTTCCTAATGTTCCTTCCACAGTGGAAGCCACCTGAACGGATAAAGAGCAGTTAAAATAGGCTTGATGACTGATTTTTAATATTCAACTGTTTCAGCCGTGACTGAAGGGTTTTCCGATAAGATTTTGCTGTCACAGTTGTCATCTTTTGACATTTGACAAGTGAAAACTACGTCATTACAAAAAATGGAACGATACACTCTTCAACAACGCATTGAAATTGCTACAAAAAAGATGATTATAATTTTGTAGTCACAGTTCGCAAAACTAAAGCACTTTTGGGTCGCCGCGAAGCGACTTCTCGACCGGCAATAGCGAAACTGACAGTTAGTGATGTAAAGAAACGAAATCGTGTGGGTCTCTGAAGAACAACTGAAAATATTGCTGCTGTAGTCCGTAGTGTTAACGAAAACCCAAGTTTGTCTATTCCTTGCCGATCTTTGGAAATAGGCATTCCACAAACGGCATTACACCATATTATGCATAAAGGTCTTAAGGCTTTTAAAGTTCAGTTAACACAAGCTAATAAAAAAGGTCGCTTATAAATTGAATTATGAAATTACAAACCGAAATGAGAAAAATAATACACCTGAAGATGATATGGTTAATACTCATTACGGCGTCAAAGTGAAGGCCTAATAAATTAAATGAGTTTTTTATGGGCGGAGGAAGAAAGATGGCTTCAACTATCAAAAGACCAGATATATCTGGTACTTCTAGGAATCGTCCAATAGATCATCGATATTTTTAAACTCAGTTAACAAAAATGAGCTTCTTCAGATAATAGCATCACTTAAAAATAATCTAATTCGGGAGCAGATGGCATTTGTACTGGACTCTTGAAGTCTTTATATTTCCATTCTTATTATAAATCTTGTCTTCGAAATTTCCACAATACCCCGTGAATGAAAGGAATCAGTGATTGTTTGTATTCATAACAAAAAGGAAAGGAATAAGTTAACGAATTAAATATACATTTCTCTTCCTAATACCTTCCGAAAGATTTGTGAAAAATGCTTAGAGGGACGAAGAACGAATTTTTTTAAAAGGTTTATTATTTTGAGCCCTAAACAATTAGAATTTAGAGAAAATGACAGGATGCCATGAAACGCTTCCTTCGTTTTATGGTTAGGTCTATGACAGATGTGAGCCATAATTTCAGATTTGGCAAAGGCTTTTGACACGGTATCACATATTTCGTTGGAAAAAATGGGAATCAGGAGTCAGTACTGGGAACTTTTAAGAGATTATTCAGCTGGAATAATAATTTAATGACAAGTTGAATGATCCTCACATAGTAAACACGGGTATACCACAGGGCACTGTGTTGGGACCTGTTCTTTTTCTAATATATAACATAGCATCACTCAATATCCCAAACATGTTCTATGCGGATGACATCGTGCTATTACAGTTACCTGGGAAGAGATACAATGGGGCGTTTAAGACTTCTCTGAAGGGTTTGCTGAGTATGAAGACAGCAAAAAACAATTTATGACCTTTTCCTTGAAAAGTAGGCAGCCATATTTCTCTACTGTCACGATGCACAAGCCAAACTGTAAGAGCTTAATGTGCCCTGCACGAAAATAAGTAGGGTTGAATCTCTTAAACACTTGGGTGTTTGTGTGGACCAACCTTTGGGATGGGATGCCCATACATAATTTTTGAAGACACGCTTCAGAAATCTAGTTCATATATTTTACATCTTCGTGATGTTACCACTATTGACTATGCTGGGAGTTTATGAAACTTTGGTTGAGTTGGTTCTGAGATGATGCCCTGGAAGGTTTGAAAATAATATATTTTGAAAATCAGATTTAATGTTAAACAACGCAGGGTTCCGATTGTGATAAAATGAATATAAGACTACTTTGTATTTTTGAATGCTTGATATATCAAATTAAAAACACTAAAAATTAATAATAAATATAATACAAGTCCTCAGTGTTTAGAGTCACTATGAGTAACTCATTTGCAGCGAGACATCAACTTTTTTGGGGCAAATTTTTCCCTATCCTACCCCTCCAAAAATATGAATATAAAAAACAAGAAGAGCAGAGATGGCCTGATCAAATATGTTATAGAGAACTTAAGTGGGATTTCTTGTTATTGTTGATGGTTGGTCCTTTCTTTTTTAGGCTCAGACTGTGAATGTGTTTGTTTTCTCCCATAGGTTCATTGTTTAAGATGAACCACTATCATGGCCTTGACAAAATAATCATAAGCCAACAGAAAACTTCATGAAAAATAACTACTAATATAGACAAATTGCATACAAGACAAATTGAAATTGATAACATGATGATTATGAGAAAGAATAACAACGAAAAGAAGAGTGAACAAGTCGACAATAAGATGAAACACAGGGATAAAATACGCCAAAGGGACTATCGTGGCGATTTTTTTATTCTTACACAAATCTTAAATAGGCCATGGAAAGGAAGGGATTTTGAACAACAGGAGGGTTACACAAAGAAAGGGACAACATGCTTATAATTTCAGTCCAATTAAAGATTCTAGCGCCAAAAGGAAACTATATTAACGTCTATAATCACGTCTATTTCCGATAGACGTGAAAACAGAGGGGTTTCTTTCAAGGCTTCATTAGGGCTTGATTGGTAGCATATTTTCGATTATATTCATACATGGTCCATTCAGTATTCTCAGGAACATGTTTACATCAAATGATACCAGAATACAGTTAATGAAAGGCAAAGATTTTTTAGTTTCTAACTCAATTGAGTTTTTTATTGAATAGGGTGAGTTAAAATGTTCTTTTGAAATTTGGTACTTTTTCAAGTGGGCATATGACACAACACGGCGTATTGTTTATGGATATTTGTGGATTTTAATAAGGCCATATAATTTTGGAGGGGTGGAATTAATATTGACAATTTTGAATTTATCACAGTTTTTGAGGATAATTTGAACGTAATTGGGGCTTTTTTCCCATTTAGTTGAATTTTTGAGGTAGGATCTTTTTTAATTTTATTGTGTCTGCGCCCACATTTTTCACCTTTGAAAAGTACACAGGTAAAAAATATAACGCCTTTTTTTGAGGCACCCACACATCCACTTATTTCGCGAATACATTTTCCGATTGAAATTTTCCCCGAAGCCAGAAGCTTCTAAATTAATGGCATGAAGAATTATACCCTTTTCTTCCATGACTATTCTTCACTAAACCAATACTCGTAAACTTTGGTACCATTAATGAGATTATAAATTATATCTGCATCAACTCTCATTTTTAAAAAGTTCAAAGTGTCCCGGTCCAATCGCCAATAAATGAAAGTCACATCAACACACGTGACATAGCTCAAGAAATAAAACTCACCTTAAAACTGTAACGTTCAAACGCTCCACTGTTGATTTTAATTTCAATCACTCAAAAATACTCCAATAAACTATGACCATCAAGAAGTTTGGAGTTTTCGCAATAAGAGTCGATGCTGTGTAGCATTTCCCAGACTTCTCTCTTTCATAGTGTGAGGTTGCACGAAGACACAGCTTGTGGTATTTTTTATCGAATTAAGGCACCTTATCCATGAAAATCGTGGAATATTGAATTTTTATTGTTTCTTATAAGACGTCTTATCAGAAGGCGGTAAGTAATACGTAGATCCCGATCAATATTTTCTGGCTTTGTGAATGCCAAGTATTATTTTTGATATATTTCGTTCTCTGCAGGTTGCACATGTTAACATGTATGTTGCTTTATATGATATTCTGCATTTAATTTTCCTTCTCATGCTCATGATCGAATAACTTGCCCTTATTTCTGTGTTCGGGATATTTCGTCTCATGTTTATTATCTTCTACGTAATTTTAATAATATCTGAGAGTCAGATCACATGTTGCAGGCACAATCTTATAGATATGAAATTTACAGTCTTAGTACCGGAGATGATACAGAAATTACAGCGGTATGGCATCAGAGAAATAACATTGAAGTTGATGGAGAGCTATCTACAAAACAGACATCAAAAAGTGATTATAGAAGAAAGTACTTCAGAATGGAAACACGTCGAGTATGGAGTTCTCAGGGGTCCTTTCTTGGGCCAATACTATTTCTTCTATACTTAAATTTTCAGTTGTCTGAAGATGAAATAATACTTCGAACCTATGATTAGAATGAGATATGTGAATATCTAATTTCTTTATAATTGCTTCGATTATGATCAAATATCAAATAGTCACGCCTGAAACTATTCAATATTTGAAAAATACAGAGTCTTTATAACCATCCTCAGCTAATTGCGCCACTTAATTCATATGTATAAGATACAGATCCTCACATTTTTATTCTCGAACCAAATATCGTATTCACTCCGTGAACAAAAGCATCATCAGTAGATAGAACTGTGCCCAATTACTTCTAAAACATTCATTATCGTCTTTCAAATCACCACGATTTTATACATAAACGTAGATCCATCGTTCTAACACAACAAACGTGATGTTAAGTGAAAGCCAACAATTCAACGGAATTGTATAGTTTGTTCCGATAAATTTTCATAATTACCTCTAATATAGTATAATAGAACCGTGAATGCAGTCCATGAAAGGAACAATTCCAGTTGCTTATTGAATATATTTTTCACTTCCAATTACCGTAAGCCAGTATTACGCCTAGAATGGAATTACCTGGCTTATCGGTACTCTGGCCAGGAATTAATGCAATAAAATTGATGCTAATTGCCGAATAGAGTACCTCGTCTCTAATCGTATCGTTTAGATGAAGATATTGGAACATTTCAACACCTGCTCTGCAGATCTGAAGACAATCTTTTAGTCTTCATGGATGATTTCGGGCTAAAACGACCGAGACAGCAGTAGAGATAGTTGTATGGCATATATATGACCATAAATGATTCCGTCATGGCGTATGACTTATTTATGACCATAAATACTTCCGTTATGACGCCATAAATACTTCCGTCATAAGCTGCAACCAATAATATTTATATTCCTTTCCGATACACTGAAATGGATGCAATATTCTACACTTTCTAGCTGTTTCTACTGGATCCTACCAGGTTTTGAACAAAATAAAAGGTCAGTATTGATATGAAATGGGATATCGTTTGGAAACCATTTGAAATTTCAATATAAACGATGGTAATTGCAACTATTTAGACAGTTAGTCTACCTTTTATCTATGAGATGTTAAGGTGAAAAGCACTGAAGTGAAGTCAGGAAGGAGCTTTTGCATACGATCTTTACAAAATTTTGTATTAGTCTTCTTGCCGTTAGTTTACATCTAAATGCACAATTTAAACTCTATCGTAGGTTTGTTGATATCGTTTCTATGGTGCTCAACGTTGCTCCGCTCACAAAATTTTTGCATACTCTAGATGACGCTAGGTTATTATTAATAATTTAGTGTCTCTGTGTATAGCGAATATAGATACTTGACAGATTTGGAGTCACTACCATACATTGCACTGGAGAAAACCAATCAGTTTGAAACGTGCGCATGTCTGCAATTTACCTCTGTGATCAACAAAACCTTGTCGAGTTTGTTTGAGTATAGAATTGTTATACAGATGTATATTCTACTCTCTAGATTTCTAGAAATTTCTGCTACCATAGCTCATACTCCTCATTTATGATTTTGGGTACAGATCAGCCGAATTAATTTATTTGAGCTGATTCTTGATTTATATGTTGAAATTTATCTATCATATTTTCAGGGTAAGTTATGTCGTGATCAAATTTTACTTGATAAATGTTATTTTGTTTTAGGTTATATAGAATAAATTTGGAGGAAGATTTTTTTAAATGAGCGATGTGCTTCTGACTCTGTCAAAAGCAACTTAGATAGTACATCATGTACTACTCTGTCAAGAAAGTACCGGGAATTTTCAATTAAAACAACATTTTTACATTTAATCGTCAAAATTTATTGGGTCGCCTTCAAAATAGGCTCCATTTGCTCCAATACATCTATGCCAACGGCACTTCCAATTATCGAAACATTTTTTATAGGCGCTTTCCGGGATGGACTTTAGCTCTCGCGCCGAATTTTGTTTTATGGCTTCAATCGACTCAAAACGGGTGTCACGAAGGGGCAATTTTAGTTTTGGGAAGAGGAAAAAGTCGCAGGGAGCCAAATCCGGCGAATACGGTGGTTGCTGAAGCACGTTTGTTGAGTTTTTGGCGAGAAAGTCAGTCACAATCGTAGCTCGGTGAGAAGGCGCGTTATCGTCATGCAAAATCCATGAGTTGTTCGCCCACAAATTTGGCCGCTTCTTACGGATACGCTCACTCAAACGTTTCATAACGCCTAGGTAATACTCCTTGTTTACCGTCTGACCCTCTGGAACGAATTCGTAGTGCACCACGCCACGGATATCGAAGAAAACAATGAGCATCACCTTCATTTTCGAGCGGCTTTGGCGTGGTTTTTTCGGTTTCGGCTCATTTTTTGCCACCCATTCCGATGATTGCTGGCTCGTTTGCATATCGTACTCATAGAACCAGGTCTCATCACCAGTTATAATGTGTTCCATGAATGTAGAATCGGAATTACAGCGATCCAGCATGTCTGAAGCAACATGTTCGCGATGAAGTTTTTGAAGAAAATTCAGGTCTTTCGGTACGAGTCGTGCGGCCACCTTTCTCATGCCCAAAATATCAATCAAAATCGTACGTGCGGACTCGTGGGATATCTTAAGATCATGTGCTATCTCTCTCAAGCTGGTACGACGGTTTCCCAGCACCCGTTCCTTAATTTTATCGACGTTATCTTCGATCGAAGCCGTCGATGGGCGACCACTTCACGACCGTCCTTGAAGGCTCTGTACCACTGATATGCACGAGTTTTCGATAGAGCATTATCACCAAAGGCCTTTTGCAACATTTTCAATGCATCGGCACACGAAAATTCATTTGCAACACAAAACTTTAAACAAATTCTTTGCTCAACGTAATCACCCATAGTAAAAATCGGCACACACTCTGACATCGACTGACTTAATCAGCTGTTGCAAACATACTAGTTGACAGATCCCGCTCAAGCTTGGCATAGTAATTAAGGACAGTGGTACCAACCTAGGAAAAAAAAATTTTACCTGCCTCATTGCCCCGCCAGATTTAAATCGATAATTCCCGGTACTTTCTTGATAGAATGTATACAATCTTCAACGTCGTTGATTCGTAATCACATTCCTTTCTTAAAATCATTGAAATTTGGTTGTTTACATTGCTGTGACAGATTTTGGATGATGTAGCTTACATATTGTCAATATTTGCCTTGAGCATAATATACAGTCCATGATAATAACAAAATTTTCAATGTATACGAAAATTTATTCATAACTGTGAAAAACCTTAAGAAGATTACAGAAAAAATAAAATACTTAATTCGAAATATAAGCTTTCACACGTATTTCGTGTTCGTTGACAATCTTCGGAGAATCCTTGTATTTAAAATTAAACATAAAAACAAAACTCACATTTCGAGACTATTCCAAGTAAAGACGAAAACACAATATCTGTAAGCACTTGGTACACTTTTGTAGCAATTCATTTTGTTCAATGCATTGCACACGATATATTCTCAAATAATTTTTGCCATCATTCAATTGTGTTTCATCCTTATAAATGCTCTAATAAAAACAGATTTAATTTTTTTTTTTTTTTTGAGGCTATGTCAAAGAAAAGGTCTACGCTAACACTCCAGCAACGATTCAAGCGCTGGAAAACGATATAATATCGGTTATTCTCGAAATATAGCCAGAGTTGGGCGAAAACGTACTGAAAGTTTTCATAATTCATGATCGTCTGCAAGAATAGCAGAGGCGAAAATTTGGCACAAATTCCGTTCCATCATTAATCCCAGAGTTATCTCTTTGGATTGAATGTAATGTCTGCTTTCTATAAAAACACAGCGTTATTCTATTTTAAATAAAACCTTCAATAAAAAGGGATGTTTTTCACTTAGTAGAAGGCCGTTTCAATATCTTTAATGTCAAACAGATTAATTCTGCCGACCTCACGGAAAATTTTGATTTTATGGTAATTTTTTCTCAAAATCCCTTTTAAAATTAAATTAATGCCTCAGAAAACAGAGTTTCAATTCAGTAGACATATAGAATTAAGACTCATCATACAGCATCAAAAGGAATAAAAGAATCCAAAGAAAATATAGAAAATTGATTAAACTTACTCAATAAAACACTTGATGGATACAACGGTTATTTCACAACGGTATTATAAAAAACAAATTCCACTCCAAAAACGCCCAATATAACCTCAAGAATTCCATCGAAATTAACTCTCTCTAAAAAGCTCCTTCAAACAACTTTTCAAAAATATGTGGCACATCTTTAAAATGCTTATTTAGAATTCTAATCGATAATCTTCAGTCCAACGTCATGTCCACAAAATAGTTACAATCTATAAAAATTATATCATACTTGACGACTTCGTGGTCTTTTTAAAAACTAAGAGAAATCCAATTATTTATAAACGGTGAACAATTTGCATTTCATGTTCGTCCATAGAAAATACACAAAGATTGTAAAAATAGTTTTTAAGGACTCTGTTATAAATTACTTTAAATTCAGAATTATATATTCTAACCTCTACAATATATAAAATAAGAAGGAACGGTTTTTTACTTGATAGAAGGATTATTACAAAATTTGAATATCAAAACAGATTTAATCTGTTATTGATTATCTGATATTGTATGATGAATTTTGATTTTATACGTCTATTAAATATGAGCAGTGCTTATAAAGACATTAATTTAATTCTTAAAGTTTCTTCGAAGAATTTTTTGAAATTAAAATTGTAGAAGACAACAGATTAAATCTGTTTTGATATTCAAATTTTGTAATAATCCTTCTATCAAGTAAAAAACCGTTCCTTCTTATTTTATTTTATATATAATATATAATTATATTAGGTTTTTTAAATAAAGAAATTCATTATACAGTGTTGAATGGTTTTAACTAAGGCCAAGTGCCTTATAAGCTTTGTATGATTTTCTGTGAACATGGAACATAGAGTACCTTGGATATAAAGGTACCTACTTACATGTTTGTTGAGGATCATGTATTTCTAAGATGGCACTGGGTAAGTCTATACATTGTTTAATTGATTTTATTATTTTTTTTATATGTAAAGTTGAACTGATCTTATCGTAACTTTAATTATTTCTTGAGGATGTGCTACATGTTTTGAGATTTTTTGAAGTAATTTATTTAAATATATTGAATATTTCAAATAAATTAGTTTTTGAGAAGTTCTTGAAATTATGTTTTATATTTTTGAGAAAGAGTTATTTTTCATTAATATAGGATCAGAAAACAATACATTTTGTAACAAACAGGGCTTCGTACGTTTGTCTGAAGAGTTCAGTACGCATGCCTGGAACGAAACAAAAAATGTTTGCTTATTTATATTTTAATTTCAATTGACAATTTATATTCGTTGGTTTTTCTTAATTCCATTTGATATTGTATGATGAATTTTGATTTTATACGTCTATTAAATATGAGCTGTGCTTATAAAGATATTAATTTAATTCTTAAAGTTTCTTCGAAGAATTTTTTGAAATTAAAATTGTAGAAGACAACAGATTAAATCTGTTTTGATATTCAAATTTTCTACAATATATATTGAAACTATATATTATACAAAAACTATCTTATTGATATCCTTATATATAATCAATATAAAATATTTTTCAATATCTTGGAAAAAAACTTTTTACATCCCGACTTGAAATGTATTAATATAAATGTATTTACCAAGATTATATAAGTATGTATATTAACATACAAATGCAATACAAATATAATTCTGAATTTAAAGTCATTTAAATTTTACTTCTATGAAGTATTGACTCACATCAAAATTGATTTTTAAATTATAAAATAATTTCATATTGAGTCTTTATATCCACAATTTATTCCTCAATTATTCTTTTTTTTTAAAGCTGGTTATTTTTCTTACCATAGGACATTATTTGGGGTGAATAAGTTTTGTTATTGTTTTTCTGTGTTCCGAGTACAAATAGTTATAGGTTATACGTAACAATACGTTGATCATTTCTGTTTTATTTTGGATACTTTAAAACTTACTTCAAGTTTATTCGTTCCAGGTTTTATCTTATTTTGGTAAGTTGAATTTTGATCTTGTAATATATTTGAATCTGAATTCAATACATTTCTGATGAGGTCAGATAGGCCGAAATGGCTATCAAATGTTCGAGTTCTCCTTCAATTATTTTTATTTGATCCTTTATTCTCATAATTTCAGATAATTTTGAAATAGTGGATTTTCTTGTATTTGTATGTTAATATACATACTTATATAGTTTTTGTTAATACATTTGTATTAATTGATTTCAAGTCGGAATGTTAAAAGGTTTTTTCCGAGACATTGAAAAATATTTTATATTGATTATATATAAGGATATCAATTTGATAGTTTTTGTATATAGTTTCAATATATATTGTAGAGGTTAGAATATATAATTCTGAATTTAAAGTCATTTAAATTTTACTTCAATCAAGTATTGAGTCACATCCAAATTGACTCTGTTATATCCAAAAAATGCTGTGCTTATGAGTGGAAAAACAAATTATAATTATTATATATAAAAAAGTATAATAAAAAGGAGGTTTTTCTACTTCACATAAGGCTTTTTAAATATCTTAAATATCAAACAGATTAATTCTGCTAACCTCATTTTAATTTTATAGAAAAAATTTTTCAAAAACTTTAAAATTAAATCCAATAAATTAATTATTTGGCCTATAATATATCCGGCAGAATTTTATTCATTTTAAATCTGCATAAGAAATATAAGATCATCCATTTCGTTAGCGTAAATATTGTGGATGGACATCATTGCGTAAAAACGCAGTGGTTCAGAAACGCCAAGTAAAGTACTGGTAACATAGTAGCTGTCTAGTGCTGTGTGAACCACTTCTGGCATGTGACAGTACTGAGTAAGCAGCAAAAAGGACAGTTGATACCACTGGGCGGTCAGAAACTAGCCCTGTGAAAACCAGGCTTTAGAACTACTGATTAAGCAAGTTAATAATTATCCGCCGATTATGCAGCCACAGTCTTTGTTGAAAATTTACAGATTCCAGACAAAAACAAAATGCGGCAATTCACCATTAACCGCGTCGTCTACCTGGGCCAACCTGAACGTCTACATGCAGCAATCGGCACGAAAAGGCCGCGTAAAAAGAAGTATATTGTCTCTCGCCAATAATTATTACGATAATTTGGATGACTTAATGACCGATGTCTGCCAAATGAGAAGCAATAATTGATGTAAATAGGGAATAGACTGCGGAACAAACAATCAAATATGTTCGAATTTTCATGTTTCTTTCTTTCAGGATATTTTTTTTTAATGGCGGATAATAATGCATCATTACATCAATGATGATTCGTTCATAAAAATATGAAGTATACATGAAAGGCGTTACACTTTAAAAGCTATCTAACTAGTCATCTATGTTTTACCACAAAACGAAAGTGAATATTTTGGAAAGATTCTATATATTTCGATGGCTCGAATCAAATCCCAAAAATTTCATGTGGCGCAATATTTCATTGCGGATAAATAAAACGTCTCTCGTGGCACCTCCAGTCCGTTAAACGTCATTAACATCCAGTTCAGAACTATTTGCCGTGACGAAATACAAAGCACGTGTGTTGGAATGGAAAATGAAAGGAAATTCATGTTTCATTTGAACCTACTGCAAATTTCCCCTTTCGATGCACGATTGAATTTTTGATGTTCGTGGAAAGTTTATTTTCGTTTGTGATGCACGCTTCAGCTGTTCTTTGAAGCAATGTAATTCATGAGTGATATTACAATAATGGAATAAGGGCGAACTGAGTATAACTCTGTTTCGTATCACGGTTAGTTTACCACCGTATTTTGCTTATTACTTCATTATTTTTAAATTATGAACAATTGCAAATTAATTAATCACTATAAATAATTACGATAAGTTTAGTGGACTGTATTTGATGAAGTGTAACGGAGATTTTAACTTCAAGAGCACTTGTATGTAGTTATCTCGATGATGAACTAGCTTAAAGATGAACCAACAGATATGATAAGGAATGGATGTAAAAAATAGAACACTTTAACAACAACAATTATATTTTGGTATCATTGTATATGATATCAAACTAAAGCCAGATTGTAGATTACTATGTATGTAGTAATCGCGATAATGTTGTGTGCAAACACAAGCGACAGAGGGTGATTATTACTCGAGAGTAATGCAAGAATATGAGCTGAAGCAAAAAACGACAGGGTGATTACTACGCGAGTAACGATGCGATAGCTTGGACCGAATTGTCACAAGCGACGCGTTTGATTACCGAAAAGATAATGGTTTTACAGTCTGCTCAAATACTGAATGTTAGGTGTCTCAATGCACAAGCTGAAAAAGCTTCTGAGGGATCTTCACAGAAGATCTAGGAGTATCAGGATAATAATAATAATAATAATAATAATTCCTTCTAACAAATAGAGGAAAATTAACGAAATTGATCGGAAAGGCTGCTTCTGGGTGGACAGAATGAATGAAATAAACCTTTTAATTGATTATAGGAAAAATTATGAGGTCAATGCTGGTCGATAAGGATGGAATGAAACAGTTTAGAATTCCGAATGCTGCGTCGTGGATTATAATTCATAAGCAATAAATATATAAAAATGCTCGAAAGACTCATCATGTTTTCTAAGGCCATATATATTCATTAAAAAACAAATAAGTTGAAGTGTCGAATAACACCTCACAGTTCGAGTAACAAAACTCAAGACTGAAATTGTCAACATGGAAAGACCAAGGCATCGATAAGAAGAGAATGAATTATATCGAACGTAGACAGGACCGTCTCTAATGAGACGGAACAATCAAATGGAAGAGCGTTTTTTCGAAAAAACTATTCTAAAATATTTGGAAGTATCTGATAGTTCCAACGAATATATTATTTCGATCGAAAATAGGAATTGTAAAGATATTTTACTTTTAAATTGGTTACTTATTCTCATGTCTACTCGTGGCGTCAATATCGGTGTAAACAAATCTGATACCAATCAAATTTAAATATCTCGTAAATAATTTATTCGATCTAGTTGAAAATGAAAGATATCAATAATATGAGTTCGGCTCAACAGAATCATCTAGAAAATTAGACGTGTAACTATATTATCGCAACAATAAACACCCAAAAGATTCGATAGTCAAAGATACGCATAGTAACTGCCATCCTGCTGTCACAGAATTCGAATGAAAATCCGAAGACGAACTTTTCTGGAAACTTAAGGTATATATCATAAAACCTATATTCGTTCATAATCAGTTTTATGGCAGTACATCGAAGAATAAAACGAACGTTCAATGAATTGCACAGCATGTCAACGACCAAAGTCCGTCCACAACTGATGAATAGACAATTGGTCACTTATTCAGTGGCCTTTTTCTCCGAAGCAGAAATATGATAAAGTTTATTGCTGATGTCATTACCGCGCCATATTCGATTCAACGAGTGCATTGTTCAGGGTTTATTTACATAACAATGTACGCCAACAATTCGTTTTCATGACTCATTTTGTTTATTCTATCCTAGACATCGAAGGTATTTCCGTTGTGGTAGGTGTAAACGAGTGTCTAATCGCTGCAAAAAGTGATATGATCTTTTTTTTTTGCTTTGGAAGTTGTAGATATTACTCGACAAGAGAATGTAAAAAGTGAGGAACTATTCTATTGCTTTTGAGTTCGATTTGTCATCATCATAAATATTTTCCACGTACAAATATCGAATATGGAACGATTATCTTGCTTCTAAATCTTTTAAGAATACGAAGATTTTACAAGAAAAAATAAGATTTGTTCTGGTAAGTCTTTTACTATATCTTTTAAGCTACCCTGCACATTTGAATTTTGAGCCAACGGATGGAGAAATTGATGACTATTTGAATTATTTGGATTTACCATTAATTAGAGTCAGTAACGATAATATTTTCTTCATTTTAGATTATCGGAAACGAATTCTGTAGTAGGGATATTTTCAAAAACGAACCGACGTGGTCTCGACTCTGGAGAATTTCATACAGAATGACATTTTCTCTGCCACTTTCACTTATAGCTTCCCGAAAAATTGAATTTTCCAAAGCTTACTGGAATTCCTCAATATTCTTCAGAAAAGATGCTTATGCTGATTATATTAATATTACAATATTTCCTGGCCTTAAACTTTTTATCCAAATTTTGGTACCAGTTTTATTTCACTTGGTTCAGTTTTAATTGCACTATTTTTCAAAAATTCTTACAAGAGTCAAAAGTTTCCAAAGTTTCTAAATTCTAATGCTTCTAACTTAATAATTACAATTACCTATGAAATTGATCACATTTCTTCAGCTTATATTACAATGTTTTTTCCATGCTAAAAGCATCTTAGATCACATATTTCTCATATAATTTTCAATTTATTGATTGTACGTCACATGCCTTCGTTAAATTAATTGAATTTTGTTTTTTTTTGGTAAAATTACATGAGTAAGATGTGATTTTGTTTGTATATTGTCAATATTTTCACAGAAAATTACATACTTTTCATGTTAATAACAAAGTTTTCAATCATGTACTTTGATAGTTCCCGAATCAAAATTCAAATTATATAAGTTTATCTAAATTTAAATATCAAAACAGATTCATACTCTTAGCCTCCTACAAATTCGAATTTCAAAAAATTTTATTCAAAAACTTTTAGAATCAAATTAATGTCTTATAAGCACTGCTTAAATTTAGTAGAGATATAAAGTCAAAACTTATTATATAATATCAAATGGAATAAAAAAAAACCAACGTAATATAAATTATCAATTAAAATTATTAAATTAATACTTAACGGAGACAAAATTTTTGTTTCCGATGTTATATTTATTTAAATAAAATAAGAAGGAACGGTTTTTTACTTGATAGAAGGATTATTACAAAATTTGAAAATCAAAACAGGTTTAAATGAATTACTTCAAAAAATCTCAAAACATGTAGCACATTCTCAAGAAATAATTAAAGTTACGATAAGATCAGTTCAACTTTACATATAAAAAATAATAAAATCAATTAAACAATGTATAGACTTACTCAGTGAATCTTAGGAATACACGGTCCTCAACAGAAATAAAAGTAAACACCTTTATATATCCAAGGTACTTATGTTCCAAGTTCACAGAAAATCATACAAAGCTTATAAGGCACTTGGCCTCAGTTAAAACCGTTCAACACTGTATAATGAATTTCTTTATTTAAAAAACCTAATATAATTATATATTATATATAAAATAAAATAAGAAGGAACGGTTTTTTATATGTAAAGTTGAACTGATCTTATCGTAACTTTAATTATTTCTTGAGAATGTGCTACATGTTTTGAGATTTTTTGAAGTAATTTATTCAAATATATTGAATATTTCAAATAAATTAGTTTTTGAGAAGTTCTTGAAATTATGTTTTATATTTTTGAGAAAGAGTTATTTTTCATTCATATGGGATCGGAAAACAATACATTTTGTAACAAACAGGGCTTCGTAAGTTTGTCTGAAGAGTTCATTACACATGCCTGGAACGAAACAAAAAATGTTTGCTTATTTATCTTTTAATTTTAATTGACAGTTTATATTCGTTGGTTTTTCTTAATTCCGTTTGATATTGTATGATGAATTTTGACGTCTATTAAATATGAGCAGTGCTTATAAAGACATTAATTTAATTCTTAAAGTTTCTTCAAAGAATTGTTTGAAATTAATATTGTAGAAGACAACAGATTAAATCTGTTTTGATTTTCAAATTTTATATTTATTTAGTAATTTTAATTGATAATTTATATTACGTTGGTTCTTTTTTTAATTCCATTTCATATTATATAATGAGTTTTCATGTTATATTATATGTCTACTGAATTTAAGCAGTGCTTATAAGACATTAATATAATGTTTAACATTCGTAGGAGACTAACAGAATAAATATGTTTTGTTATTTAAATTTTTTAATAATCCTTCTACCAAATAAAAAAACCTCTTCTCATTATTTTATCATATGAAATTATAATAAATTTGACAATATTTAATATTGAATTATTGTGAAGTGATAACTCCCTATCAATTCTATTTAAATTTTGAAAAGATTGTCAAATATTGCTTAACGTTTTAAAGAATTTTCAATCAACGAATTGATGTTTGCTCTGAACCAGCTCTTTCTTTAAAATTTTGGCTTGTTATGAGTTAAATTATAAATATTTCTGTCAAAATTAATCTTACTCAAACAATTCTGATATAATAACTCCCTAACGAGTCAACTTATATAAACAGGTACAAAATTTCATTGATTTATGTAGCATTAGTTTTTTTTAACGAGTCATAATATTTGGTGTATAGGGTTTTATTATATAAAATTCATGATAGTATGTCGCGTTTGGAATCAATTATGTATATTATTAATTATACATATATCAGCTCAAATAAAATTTTTGTTAAATTGTTCAAAATTCTAACAATTATTGATATCATATTAAATATACTATGTTCATTTTTATTATATGTATTTAAAATATGATCAACACAACAACAACATCTCCTTAAAAATGTTAATGAATCTGTCCCATTCAAAATTAACTCCAATATTTATTCTGTTATTTATGAAAACAGAGTGCGAAGCAATAAATTGAGTTTAATTTGTCATTACACGTAATGAATTCTGAGATTCTACAGAAACTTGGCAACTAGGACCTGTGTCTCAGACGTTCTCAGTTTTGTCTGGAATATCACAAACTGTAACCAATCCTACTATTAGGAGTACAAATAAGTTTCCGCCGTTTTATTGTAGGTGGCGCGGCACGGAGTTTCGGTTAGCTTTCGCAGATGATAACCGGCTTAAAAAATAGTTTGGACATTCAAGAACAACATAACCTATTAATATCATTGATTTTATATTGGTAAAATATAATTTTTATAAGTTGAAAATGTCAAAATTTGAGCCAAGTAAGCGTCATTTGCGGAAAATATTAGTTTACTTCTTTAATATAAAGAAATCTGCTGCTGAGGCGCATCAATTGCTCGTAGAAGCATATGATGAGGGTGCTTTGAGTGAGAGAACGTGTCGAGAGTGGTTTCAAAAGTTTAAAAACGGTGATTTCGACGTAGAAGACAAAGATCGCAGTGGAAGGCCAAAAATTTACGAGGATGCAGAATTGGAGGAATTATTGGATGAAGATTCATCTCAAACACAAAAAGAACTTGCTCCAACATTAGAAGTCACTCAGCAAGCAGTCTCACATCGTTTAAAATCATTAGGAATGATTCATAAACAAGGAAATTGGGTTCCGTACGAATTAAAGCCGAGAGATATTGAACAATGCTCGTCCACATGTTGCGGCTCCCGTGAAAAAGTACTTGATTGGGAAGTGTTACCCCACCCGCCGTATTCACCAGACATTGCACCGTCCGATTATCTGTTCCGGTCCATGGCACATGCTCTGACGGCGCAGCGGTTCACATCTTATGAGGATACCAAAAATTGGGTTGATTCGTGGATGGCCTCAAAAGACAAGGAGTTCTTCAGACGTGGGATTCGAATGCTGCCTGAAAGATGGGAAAAAGTGGTTGCAAGTGATGGGCAATATTTTAAATAAATTTATATTACCGTTCTTCTATAATAAATATTTAATTTGTGTTAAAAAACGGCGGAAACTTATTTGTACCCCTAATACAATACGACACTGACGTCACAGCTGACTTACGTTCGAACCTGTTTTGAAATAAAATTTTCCAGTTCAAATGAATTAATTCTTATTGAATTGAATCAGTCCTTACTTGGTGAAAATCCATATTAAATAATATTTAAATAATTATTCTGATTTTCACAAATTTTATTTTTTCGTTTACAACAATCGTTTTGCTATCACAGTAGCATCATCAGGCAGGTTTACATTTTGAATAACTAGTTATTCAAAATATAGCGAAACGATTGTTGTAAACATAACAATAAAAATTTGTGAAAATTAGAATAAGTTTATTTAAATATTATTGAATTGATTCGGCTGATCTGTACCAAATATTATTGATAATGATTGTGAGCTATGGTAATAGAAAGTTATACAAATAGAGAAAGTGTAGTAACATACGTCTGTATAACAATTCCATACTCAAACAATTTTTAGATGGCGCTAGTGTTTGATTAATATCTTAGTGTCTCTGTATATAGCCAGTATAGACACTTGACAGATTCGTAGTCACTGGCATACATTGTACTGATGAAAACCAACCATGTTTGAAACGTGCACATGTCTGCAATTTGCCCCTGTGATCAACAAAACCTTATCGAGTTTCTTTGAGTATGGAATTGTTATACAGATGTACGTTACACTGTCTCCATTTGCAGTTTCTGTTACAATCCTTAATAATGATATTAAATTTTTCATTATGGCTTAGTAACTCAAGTTTAAAAATTTACAGTCTTTACAAATATGTTATAAACTTTCCCTCACAACGAAATCTGGAAAGAGGTTTTAATTTGAACAAACTGGAAAGAAATTTCACTTACTGTGAGTTCTTCTCCTTCCAACAACCGGTAAAAGATGGTATAACTGATTGTACGGTCTGAATTTAATCACTAGACTTACCTTCCAAGACATATTCATCTGAAACAAACAACAGAGTTACATTAATCAAATGTTCATATTACCCTTTTCAAATAATGTTCAAGCCATATATCTTGCGACTTTTTTATTCAATAGTAATAATAGAACAATAAAACAAATCGATTATAACACCATCTTATCTAATCTGTCGTGTCAGAATGAAATACGTAAGGCAATATAAGTTTCCCACCAATTACACCCAATATAAAAGGCATTAAAGTAATAAAGATATTACAGTATTTCCTTCTACAAATGCAACACTACAATTTTTCGTTTCGTTTCGTTTAAGAAAAACTCGAACGAGTATACAACCACGAGATTGTTTGCGTTGATAAGACGCAACAACTCAGATCACGTGCCGTTTTAGATCATTAAAAATTTTCCAGAGATTTGGCCATTTTGATTGTCTCGCTAAGTCACTATATCAATTGTGAAAAATCGAACTTGTCCATCAAGACTGCGAGATGAGTAGTGAATGCATAATAGTTCACCGTGTAAAACAAGAAGCATTTTATGATAGAGATTCACGAGCATGTCTTCATTTTCAAGCAAAACATGAAAAACCAAGCTCACATAATTCTGTCTCAAACCTAACTAAGCTTTATAAAAAAAATCTTTATATTTGGGGTTATTTTCAATCAAGCTTTAAGCTTTCTCAATCAAGGTACAAGTTTTCTATATTTTCAAATTTAGATCTTTTTTATGTTTCTTTGGGTTTACTTGGCTCATGATGATGAAAAATATTATTGGTTAATTCATTAGTGATTTTACTACTTGATCTTATTAAAACAAATTGTAGAAATTACTATATTTACTACCAAAAAATATATATTACACATTTTCTTGTGACTCGAGTTTCGGGAAATGAACTATCATTAAAAACTCATTTTTCTCAATGGCTTTTCTGACTGAAAGAATATCCAAATAGTCCATCAATTTACCCTTATTAATATTATATAGTAAAGTGACATCTTTTTCATTAAAAAAATGATTATTTTCTATACAATGTTCTGCGAAACCGGTTGATTTCTGATTTTTCAAAATGTTAACATTTTAATTTGCCATAACTGATTGGATTTTGAATGGATTATGGTATCAGTACTGATGAGTTTTATAAAAATGTCGAATTCGAACTTATTATTATTACTTATATTAAGATCTAAGAATTTTTTTCGGTTTAAAATTCACAAAATACATACATTGGTATGAAATGAAAGTAATTTTTGATACCAACTTACAAAAATAATATATCTCTATATCTGCAATAGTGTAAGCAGTCACTTCAGTATTTTCCCGAAGAAATTCATTTCTGATCAATTATAACTGATATAGACTATTTCTCCGTTTCTATTGGATAAACATCATTTAAAAAAGGTTATTGTAAGGAAAAAAATACATAATGTCCACGGGACATTAATCTGTATCAATGCGGCGGCTAAATATTGATTGGAACGAACTCCTTGCTATTTTCGCTCCGGTTTTAGAAAAGCTCAGAAGTTGTGTTTTGCTTTATCGATTCAGCTTTATTCAGAGAAATCCCGGAAATTCTTGCCACAAATTGTTGCGGATAAGATAAACTTATATATATTTCTTTTCTTCTTCCATACACATTCGCATATTACAACCCAAAGTATATAAAAGAAAATGTTTCTGAGCTATTTCCTCAACTACTGGTATCCAAAATCTTGACAATACGTGATGTAGATTCACACCAAAGGGGTCCATGATCGTGTAATTTAGCTTTATGAATAGGCCACCAACAGTGAAGAATCTGAGGCTGTTGGACTTTGTCCTTTTCGAGATTTTCTAAGTAAATTACAAGCCAATAATTGCGGCTATCCCAGAGATCAAAAAAGAAATTTAAAATACCATTAATATAAAAAAGTATTAAATAAAATGTAAAGTGCATTTTAATCTGGCAGTTAAGGTCTTGATAGAGAAGTCTCTTGTCCTATGCACTCTACAAACAAAAAAGAGCTTTATTATATTACACTGTAACCCCATGATTTTTCTCCCTAACTAACAGACTAATGGAAAAATCTTTTCTTGGGTGTTTTCAAATAATACTTCAAATAAAAGGAATCATTCGTTGAACGGAAAATTATCAACAACTGCTCTGTCCGTAAGATCGACTGTTTGCTAAGCAAATGTGAAACACTAACTGTAGATGCTGGAAACGCTCCACACTAAACAATTAAATATGATTTTGTTCATGTCGCCTTTTTACGGGCTAATCCTTGTGAACAGCATACTTTTTTACCCAAATGTCTGTGAATTTTACCCAAATGTCTGTGATTTTCGAATTCTGAGCCGAAAATGGTCTCAAACGGCTAGGTGACGAAACCAAGGTCAAAAGTCATTTTGTCTGGACGGTAAACATTCTAACTTTCTAACGAAAGAGTAGTAAAGTATGAAGAATATATGAAGTACTGTTCAAGATATTCTTTCTTGCTATTATATGACGATGCGAATCAAAGGGATAAAAATTTTCAGATAACAGTACATAGAATTCCATATTTTTATAAGCTAAATAAGCTACATACGTATCGGGTGTTTTTTTATAGTGATAGAACTTTCGATAGGGATAACTGTGATTTGACAGAAGGAAGAAGCCATGTTGTTTTGACATTTCTGTTCAGTAAACATTGACAAATTATCATGGAAAGATTCACGCCGCAACAACGTTTACAAATTGTTGAAATTTATTTTCAAAATCAGTGTTCTATTCGCCAAACTTATAGAGCACTTATGGTTTACATAATCGTCCATCAGAGCAGCTTATTCGTAGAACTATCGATAGATTTCGAACAACATTTTCTCAACTCGATGCAACAACAACAACAAGACAAAGAACTATACGTACAGAAGTAAATATCGCTTCTGTAAGTCATAGTGTTAATGATGATCCAGATTTGTCTATTCGTCGACGTTCACAACAAGTTGGACTCTGTGCATCCACCATATGAAAAATTTTGTGTAAAGATCTTGGTCTACACCCATACAAGATCCAACTGGTTCAAGAACTAAAGCCACTTGACCATAATAAGCGTTGTTTGTTTGCTGATTGGGCCCTAGAACAGCTTGAAATTGATCCACTTTTTTATCGTAAAATTGTGTTTGTGATGAAGCTCATTTCTGGTTGAACGGCTATGTAAACAAGCAAAATTGCCGTACATGGAGTGAAAACAATCCTCAAGAAGTTCTGCAGATTCCATTGCATCCCGAAAAATGCACTGTATGGTGTGCTTTACACGCTGGAGGCATCATCGGTCCATATTTATTTAAAAACGATGCTGGAGCTAATATTTCAGTGAATGGTGCTCGTTACAGATCGATGATCAATGATTATTTGTTTCAGAATTTGAATGGTATCGACCCAGAAGTGTTTTGGTTCCAACAAGATGGTGCTACACCTCATGGTGCTACCGTAACAATTGATTTATTGAAAGAAATATCGATCCAGAAGTGTTTTAGTTCCAACAAGATGGTACTACACCTCATGGTGCTACCGTAACAATTGATTTATTGAAAGATAGATTTGGCGATAACATTATTTCGAGAAATGGTCCAACTAATTATTTTCTTTGATGTTATGTCGAGTCATTGGTTTATGCTGATAAACCAGAAACAATAGACGCTTTGGAAGCCAACATAACTCGTGTTATTGATGAAATTAAGACCTGAATTACTCGAAAAAATGGTCCAAAATTGGTCTGGACGTATGCGGTTTCTCAGAGCTATCGTGATGGTCATATGCCGGAAATTATTTTCAAAACATAAATGTCACAAAATAGTCTTTCAAATCATGGCTTCAATCTTAATTTAAATGTGTTTTATTTCAATTTAAAGTTCTATCACTCTAAAAAAACACCCGATACCTTATTTGAGAATTAATTCATAAATTTGAAATTTTCAGGAGAAATACGTTGAACAAACGGGCAATAGCTTTCAACTAGACGCCAGTGCTTCACACTATTTTTCTTATGTGATTTTATCAAATGTATGAAAAGTACGTGAAGCTTCGTTCAATATATTATTTTTTCACTTTTTCTTACCAATATGTAACGATGTAGATGGAAGCCTTTTAACCATGTATTTTTTATTTTTATGGGATTTTCAGGTTCTTCAAATAACAAAAAATTTCTAAAGGTATTTTGTTGATAGAATACACTGAAAAGGGTGAAAGCATCATACGCAACCAGTTGTAATTCAAGAGAAGCAATTAAAGGAAAAAGGCGAGGAAAACTTCCTGCGGGGGTATTGTTGCTTAGCGACAACGCGCCGGTTCATAAGGCCCACGTAGGGAAGGCTGCTGTGTTGGTATGTGGCTTCGAAGAAATTACTCCGTACACTCCAGACTTGGCCCCCAGTGACTACAACCTATTCCCAAATGTGAAAAAAATTCTTCGTGGAAAGCGATTTCCCGACTATGAAGAATTGAAGGTAGCAATTAATACCTATTTTGAAGAGAAGCCGGATGAATATTTTTTACAAGGTTTAGAAAAGCTCATTTCTCTATCTAACAAATGTATTGAAGTTCTAGGAGACTATATTGAAAAATAGAACTTTTCCAAAATTTTCTGAGTTTTCTTTCATGCCTATAGAGAATACATTGAACACCCTTATACTTAATATTCATTCAGATGTTATTTAACCATTTCGTCACATAAATCTATCTACATCACATAGCAATAATGTATGAATGAGTATTTCCAGAAACCTCAATATATACATGAATACACTTTCAATCATTTTGGCCAGAAGCCAAGAGATCCACTACATCACTAGATGGATCACCCTCTTCGTTAAATTGATTTAACGAGTTGTCTCAAGCAGATGTCTGAATGCAGAAAATTATGAGACTTATTGATCGATATATCATTTCCTGTTCTACACTAAGCTATAGTAATATGATTCATATTAGATAAATATCGGAATATCTAAATATGAACGTGAAAATTGTCCCAAGTTATTCATTCGAAAATATCCACCAGCACTTTTTCGGTTATATCACCGTGTATAAACGAGATTGACACTTGATGCATTTTACTTCATTTCCATTTAAAATGCTTTCCTATATCATAGTCTTTGCAATAGCACACATTCAATAAGAATTGTTATAAAGGGTCTTTCAAAAATATATTTCATTTTAAATGACGAGAAAAACGCAGTATTCTTGTAGAACAAAGGTATTTTAATTTCAATTCAAACTACAAGCTCTGAGGTTGATAATGAAACACAATATCTATCTTCCAGATGGTCATTCTTTTGAGAAAATTTCTCATCACGATTAAGCCTAAAGTTGGTTCTATTTCGGAAATAACAGTTTTTATGTTGTCTTAAAGCATTTGATTAACACATTTTCGACATAGCTCCCAAAAAAAATCTATTGGAGATATCTGACACGATCTCAGGGACCAATTGTCTCCATTTTTAGAAATTGTGTCCGGGAAACTTTTTACACAAAAAAATTAATGTTTCACGAACAATGTATCATGCCACACATGGGAATAACTTTCACGGAATATCTTCCTGAAGTTCTTGATAAAGGTACTCAAATCGACACAGACTTCAGCAAGACTTTTGATAAAGTGAGCATTCACTTGCTAATCACTTGATTGCGTGAGGTTGGGGTGTGCGATTCACTTGTACGTTGGTTTAAATCATACTTGAAAAAGGGTCACAATATGTTTTGGTGGAGGGATTTAAATCATAATACTTTTCGTCAACTTCTGGAGTACCCCAAGGCTCCAATTTGGGTGCCTTATTGTTTATAATATATACAGGGTTTCTACTTGCTGAAAAGAACAAACTTCAAGAAGGGATCATACAAAATATTTGCAACAAAAAAAGTCTTATAACACAAGGTCGAAATGTTGATGGTTATTCTTCACATTAACATTTCTTGATTTCACGACATATTTCAAGTTTTTCCATAAAACCAATTATACTTCAATTATCCTTGTAGTTTCATCAAATTTTACCACATATATAGAAACGGCATTGAATTTGCTACAAGGTAAGAAGTTCTGTGTGCCAAAAAATCCTTATTGCGGGCGAGGTTAGAAGATGAATATCACGATTCAGAAGTCAACAAAATCAGTCATATTTCTCCAATGGGTTTATCGATGACAAATTAATAATTACGGACATGTTTTATTATTATTTATGACATATCAACTTTTGTGCTAGCTGCTTGTCCTCTGCCATAATATCATGGCTAAGAAGATAACAACGAAAAGTTAAAATATTCTAAACCTTAATTTGCTTTCTTGCCATTGGAGCAGTTGTTAACACGTAATAAAACAGCATTCGACGTCTCTTGGCTTCAGCTCATACGTCACCCAATTCCCTACCTTCATTCCCATTGCTTTTAAAGGATGACGAGTAGTTGAAGGACTCCAAGTATTTTTGCGTTTCCCTCCTGTATTTCATCAGATGCCACTAATTCTTCATCCCTAAACTTCAGTGGTGCTTCGGTTCGTTCTTTGTCTTCCAAATAAAAATTGGTACTTTTGAAACGGGCAAACAACTTCTGACACGATTCTTTCAGCAAGAGTATGGTCACCATAAACATCCACTAAAATACAATGACTTTCGGCAGTCTTTTCCTTCGTATTGAAATCAAACTCCCGACAAAAACACATTATTCTGTGCAAAAAATGACATTTTCAAAGTACACAGAAACTATGTTGTTTATACTTCAGCAAAATGGCAGATACTGAAAAGAAAGCCTAAAGATGATACTTCAAGATGAAGGTGTCGCCAGATGAAACAATAAAATAATAAACTAGCAGCGACATCTGATATCAAAACCGTACGAACTTATTTCTATTCCTAATATTTCAATAGACAAATGCAATTGTCAGATATCGTACAACAGTCTAAACAAAAGGTTTCACAAAATGTTTCTGCTTTTATATTTAAAATTAATCTGAATAATGAACTTGGTTATCATTAATGCTCTTAAAATAGCATAAAATAATATATTTTAGCAATATAGATATTATTCCATATAATCTCATATGAATAATTTTTTATTTCAAATTTTTTTTCCGCGTATTCACATAGAACCATGAATAACCACAGGGCGAGCGGATGTAACTGCGACTTATTCATTTTATTTATCCAAACTTTATCAGTGAAAAGTTTGACACCTTATTTGTTTATTTCTTCCTTATGGATTTTTAGATTAATGGGGGACCTCCACTAAACCACTAGATAAAGTATCTTCTATTTGAGAAGTTACTTATTATATTGACAGAACAGCACAGGAAGATAAAAAAAGAATAATGACACATTTGTTCACATGAGTTCAGGAACGTTAATGGAGATTAGAATTGAAAGATTTCGTTTCTTAGGTAGCTCAAGAAAATATAAGGTATTAAACCCACTCTTTAAATATAACTTAAGCCTTGTATAATCTGAAATTGGATTGATTTGGCAGATGCTTTCCGGAGAAAAAGGTTGTTCTATTTGAACATAACAGTTTTTTTTTATATGTCATACAGATTTATTCTGTTAACTTCTACAAATTTTAGTTTCGAAGAAATTTTTATTTAAAAACTTTTAGTATTTAGTTAAATTAATGTTTCAGAAAATACAGTTCCAGTTTAATAGACATATAGAATTAACACTCGTTATACACCACCAAAAGGAATAAAGTAATTCCAAGGAATATAAATTATTAATTAAAAATACAAAATGTAGGATACAAAAACCAAATACCTTTCCACAAATGCAAGACATAACCTCAAGAACTTCTTCAAAAATAACTTCACAAACACCAGAATATAGTGAACTTTTAAAAATCCTATGTCTTCAATGTTCGCAGAAATTACACACAAAGCTTGCAAGGTATTTTATGAACTCAGCTTTGTGTAATTTCTGTGATGAACATAAAATACATAGGATTTTTCGTTCTTGGAATTCTAAATTACTTTCTAAAGATGTGCTGCATGTTTTAGGAATTTTTTTAAAGGAACTTATTTGGAGTTATATTTGAAGAAGTGCTTGGGGTTATGTTTTGCATTTTTGGAAAGGGATTTGGTTTTCATAATATGGATAGATAACTGCTTAGAGAGTTTTTGTGAAACAAGTTGGCATAAATATAGAGAGGCGTATTCATTTAGGTAGATAGAAGGAAGTTTAGTTGACTACGCTTTTAGGAAAGAAAATTTGTTGTTAAATCTCCGAAATAATTTTCGAACTAACATATTAATTGATTTAATTGTGACAAGTTTGCCAAATATTTTACAAGATAGAATTGATCGATCAAATGTAACAACTTTCGAGAAATTATTGGGTGAGTTGCGAAAGCTAGAAAGTTCAAAACAATACGATAATATGATCGAAATAAAGAAAATCATAGAATGAATAAATCTGCTGAACAAATTCCTTCCTATTCACAAACAAATAGAAAACCAGTTAAGAAGGAACCATGCTCAATTTGTGAGAAGAATGGGTTTTCAGGTAGATTTCATCAGGGGGCTTTATGTCGTCTAAGGAATACATCCAATAATTTTGAACAAAGGAACGTACCCGGTAACATAAAAACTATAAACAATGGTGGGGTACAGGATGAATTAATTCAGGCCATTTCAAACCAAAAAAACTAAGACTGCTGCCATTGATAAAATTAAAGGTGTTTACAAATAATAATGAGTTATGTGGAATTTATGATTCGGGCTCAAATGTTAGTCTTCTGAATTCCAAAGTAACAGAAAAGTTATGTCTACGCATTCAAGATAATAGAAACACATTCAAAACAGTCAGTGGCTGGGAAAAATTTTCAGGAAAAATATAATAATTACAAAAATGAGAATCAATAATAACAAAAAAGAAGTTGTACTTTTTGTAGTTAATGAGAAAAATTTCGAGTATGATATTCTACTCAGACTAGATTCTATTTCCAATTTCCAATAATAACAAGATTTTGATTTGAATATTTATCAAAGATTAGATATGAATGAAGAGAGAAAGATAGATTGTGTCCATAATAATAATAATAATAATATTATAATGATAACAATGATGACACCATCAATTTCAATGAAGGGATACCAACAGAACTTTTCGAAGCAAAATTAGACCATTTGGAAACGAATCAGAGAAATAAAATTGAAATTTTAATAAATAAATATGACCAAATTTTTGCAAAACACGAGTTTGATATTGGTCAGTTGCAACATAATGAGGTGCATATAAAACTTTTACAATACAAATGTATAGCAAAAAAACCATACAGATGCTCAATGGAGGATCAAAAAGAGATAAAATTCCAAATAGGAAGATTGTTGAAAGCTAATCTGATTGAGGAGTCCTCCTCACCTTTTGCATCACCAGTCACTTTAGCATATAAGAGAGATGAAGGGTCTAAAAGCAGATTATGTGTCGATTTTCGTAAACTCAATAAATTAATTGTTCACAAACTACAGCCTTTCCCATTAATTGATGAAATCTTATCCAAGACCCGAAATGCAAAATTCTTTACTACAATAGATGTAAATTCTACCTTTTGGTCGATTCCTATTCGTATCAAAGATAGATAGATAGATATAAGACTGCTTTTGTGACACAGAATTGTTACTGGCAATGGAAATGTTTACCTTTTAGACTTAAAACATCCCCGGCCATATTTCAACGTATATTGAATAATATTATCAGAAAATATAACCTGAATTTATTCTGCCTAAATTATATAGATGATATTCTAATATTTTCTGCAACATTTGACCAATATATAGAACATTTGGAGATTCTCTTGAAAGCAATATGTAATGAAGGATTCAGACTTAAATTTATCAAGTGTAATTTTGCAGAAGAAGAAGTCAAATATTTAGGACATATTGTAAGAAACAATACAGTACGACCTATAAATGACAATTTAATTTGCATTAGGAATTTTTCTCCACCAGACACTCGAAAGAAGATAAGGTAATTTTTGGGTAAAGTTAATTTTTATCACAAATATATAAAAGATTCAGCTAGATTATTAGAACCGTTGCATAATTTACTGAAAAAAGATGTGAAATTCAATTTGTCATTGGCTTGTCAGAAAGCTTTTAATAAGGTTAAGGACATCCTTTGTTCTGAGCCAATTTATGCAATTTTCGACCCAAGTACCTATACTACTATATATACTGATGCCAGTTTTCAAGGAGTAGGAGCTGTTCTTAAACAGATAAATGGTGAAATGAAACCAGTAGCGTACTTTTCTAAAAAAAAAAACTAAATTCCAAAGGAACAAGAAAGCAATATTCCTAGAATGCCTGGCAATTAAAGAGGCAATTAAATTTTGTAAATATTGGCTAATAGGACATAAATTTATTGTTGTAACTGACCATAAGCCATTAGAAGGGAGAGAATTTCGTACAGGACCTGATGGAGAGCTGGGTGACATGATGAATTTTCTATCCCAATTCGATTTTGAGAAGAATATGGACGAATGTATAAGAACAGTTAATTTGGTGGAATTAAATGAAATAAAAGATGCTCAACAGATAAATCTCTTAAAGATAAATAATTTGAAAAGAACTGTTGTACAGAAAGAGATACATTATAAATTTCACAAAAATAATTTCATCCAATGATTTCGGAAAAGAGTTAATCAGAAAAGTGAACAAGCATTATGGCCATATTTGTGCTAGTAAGATAAATAATAAAATCCGGAAGTTTTATTACATTCAGAATATGGATTCACTGACAAAAGAAGTTTGTGGATTATGTGACATATGTTGTAAAAATAAAACGAGGGTAGGGCAAAAGTATGGTCTTCTTTCTCAATTGGGCCCAGCAAAGGAACCATTTGAAATAATGTCGTTAGACACAATTGGAGGTTTTGCTGGAAACCACTCCTCAAAAAGATACCTTCATCTCCTAGTGGATCATTTTACTCGATATGCATTTGCGAGCACTTCAAAACACCAAACAACCGAAAAATTTCATCATATTAATTAATGAAATTCAAGATAAACGACCAATAAAAACACTAGTAACAGATCAATAGTCAGGAATAAATTCGGAAAAATTCAGACAACATATGAGAAGTTTGAATAAACAATTGATTTTCACAACAGTAGATTGTCCTTTTTCTAATGGTCTGAATGAACGACTAAATCAGACATTAGTGAAGGTGCAAACGAAACGAAAAGAAAACTAGGGCATGGACGAAAATAGCCGATGAATGTATTGAAGAATACAATAGAAAAGACATTCTACAACTGGATATAGCCCAGAATATTTACTTTGTGGCAGAACTGATCCTATTGCTCCAGAAGAACTTATTGAAGAGAGAAATTTACCAAAAGATAAGGAAATATAAAAATTCTTTACGCTATCATGAATACAATAAAAGACTGATCGACAAGAATAGAAAACATTATGATTTTAAAATTGGAGACTATGTTTACGTTGAAAATAAATCAAAATTGAATAGAAAAAACTTGATGAAATAAGAATAGGACCTTTTCCAGTAGTGAAAAAAAATTCTAACACTATATATGAGATAGATATTGAAAATAAAAGAAAGGACAATAACTATTTTCATGTAACTAAGTTGTTACCATGTGAAAACGCAAACATGTAATGAGGGGTGCATACTTTATGTGGGGCGATGTAAAAATAAAACTGTTATTTTTAGGAAAAACAACATTGTAACTTCTATGTTCTATGATCCATGTTCTATGTCTAAGATTTTAACTTAAAACTTTCCTATGTCATATTAAGTTAGCTTTTAAAAATGTGAATTGAGAAACCCAAAGAAATAGCATTCTTTTTGATTTCTTCCAGGTTAGTAAGCAATTTTTTTTTACTTCTTTGTATGTTATTATTTTATTTTATATATGTTATTTTGGTAGTTTTTAAACTAAAGAAAATAAATTCGTCCAGAAACATGACATCCAATCGTCTATTTCTTCAATTATAAAAATAAGAACTGATTAAATTCTTATAGGTTTATCACTCATACATATTATCATTTGTATTTAACTGAGTCCATGAAATATCTTGCAAGCTTTGTGTATATTTCTGTGACGAACCTGGATTTTTAAAATTTCACTATATCCTGGTGCTTGTAAAGAAAGACATTTGGCTGGTCTGGAAAGATATTTTTTGCCAATTATTTTTATTTTTTACAATACATGATGATTTAAAGATCCCAATCGTTAGTGATGAAATCAGAAAAAGTTCAAGAAAACACCACCAAAATCTGGAAGAACATCGAAACAGCAAAATAGATCAGTTGGCAGAAAACCCATTCAACATAAGAAGGTTACAGACTTGACCCCCTGACTTCAATTGATGTACTGTAAAGAAGTATCAATAATGTTTGATAACTTCTACATGTTTTTTTACAATACATCACGTTTACTTAAACTTGTAAAAAGAAGATTGTAAATTTCAGTAAATGTCAAAAAATAAATAAAACCTAAAATTGGGAATGCTACAAAAACAACGCTGCTTCTTAATCTTCAGTTAGCGAAATCCTCTCAACAAGGATTACCCCATCGATAACTCAAAATTGCACTAACAGTTGAAGGTCGTAAAATGCACACCTTGCCAATTCCTCAAAGTCCCCCTTTTCATTCCTTGCAAAACCGAATTAAAAACAATAAAAGCACAATCTTCTGACATATCTCTCCTTCCGGGAAGCCTGTCACTCCATCAATAACTTTCTGGAAGGAACAAAGGGAAGATGTAAAGTAGGGTCGGGGAGTAGTCCTACGATCCCCCGTCGCTCGCCCAAACTAGCAGGCCTTGAGCGGGTCGATGCAGAGCCTGCTGCGACGTAGCCGAGAGCGTCTAGGCCAACGCCAACTTGGATTCGACCGAAACGAAAAGCAGTCCAAGTTTGAAGCGAGACCCGACGGTGCAATCGCGTAAAAAATAATGAGTGATAAAAAATTACGCAAGTCTCGTTTTCTTACTTGATGTTTCTTTTTGCAATCACTCAGTGACCATAAATTCATTTCTTGTCATATATTTTCTGGATTCCTCATTCTCATATATTGTAAATACGTGTGGATTCATTCAGTCCATATAATAGGCTATTTGACAGTGTGAAAAATTTCTGCAAATTTCACATTTGTGTTTGTTATCTTTTTAACCTTTGAATTTCTTATGTCGATGAGACATATATCAAAAGTAAAATTTAAATGACTTTAAATTCAGAATTATATATTCTTACTTAAACAATATATATTGAAACTATATACAAAAACTATCGAATTGATATCCTTATATATAATCAATACAAGACAGTTTTCAATGTCTCGGAAAAAAAACTTTTTTACATCCCGACATGAAACGTATTAATACAAATGTATTAACAAAAATTATATAAGTATTTTCTTGTATTTGTATGTTGATATAGATACTTATATAGTTTTCGTTAATACACTTGTATTAATACGTTTCATGTCGAGATGTAAAAAGGTTTTTTTCCGAGACATTGAAAAATGTCTTGTATTGATTATATATAGGGATATCAATTTGATCGTTTTTATATATACATAGTTTAAATATATATTGTAGAAGTTAGAATATATAATTCTGAATTCAAAGTCATCTAAAAAATCTCTTGAAAACTTTTTAGAATCAAATTAAATAAAATTTCTTAAAAATATTGTTTCACTTTATAGACATTCAGAATTATAAACACATATGAGAGGCAGTTAACCAATAAAAAATCAGAAGAAACATGGAGTACTATGTTGAATTCATGTTTACTAGGATCACTAAATAGAGATAAGATTTGAATAGAACATATACACCCATCGTGAAAAGTCTTGCCCTCCCTATAACTCTCAATTTGTTGAATGTAACATGACAAATTTTTGTGTGTGGAATCTTCACTATCTTATCACTCAAATGAAAACAACAAACCAGCAAAAAATGTATCTTGTTCGGGAGAATGCAGGTGTATTCGAAGTTTATCAGTTTTCAGCGAATAACGAGAGTTGTAATATTGAGAATATTCCGTGGAAAATGCCGGGGACATCCAATTTCTCAGTTTAACCAGAAAAGAATAGTAGTTCTACATCAAGAAGCTTTGTCGAACCACCAGATTGCGCAACGTTTGAATATTCCACGGTAAGGTGCATAGTGGCCCTTTTCCTGGAAACCGGCAGCGTTTCCCGGAGACCGGTGCCTGGTCGACCCAGAGTAACATCTGCAAGGGAAGACCATTACATCGCAAATTTTACTCGAAGGAATCGAACGGTATATGTAACAGCCCTTCGAAGTCATTTTTTGAGGACCTGTAAACGGGTACTCTAAACCAGTACCATAAGGAGACGGTTGCATTCCTCAAATTCAAGGGCAAGAAGACCGAGGTACTTTAAAAGTACCTCGGCTTACACCTAGATATAGAGCTATCCGTCGGCAATGGGCAGAACACCACCAAGGCTTTTACTACAATGGCGCAACGTACTTTCTTCGGACGAGTCACGATTCGGTTTAAAAAGTGATAGTCGACGAGAAAGGGTTTGGAGAGGTCCAGGCAGACTAGAGCGACTCAGTTTCCCCGAGAAGTTGTGCTGCCCTTTCAAGGCGGATCAATAATGTGCTGTGTACAATGTTCGGTCGCCGTACCCCTCTTATTATCGTTGAACGAACAATGACTGGTGCCATCTACGAAGAAAACATCATTGAACCAATCATTGCTCCTCTGCGCAACGAATTTGGTGATATTTTCATTTATCATGATGATAACGCCACACCACATCGCACACGAAAGGTTCAAAACATTCTTCAAGAGAACAATATCCAGAGAATGAACTGTCCAGCAAACTCGCCAGA
Source organism: Megalocaria dilatata (assembly GCA_034642435.1). NCBI lineage: Eukaryota > Metazoa > Arthropoda > Insecta > Coleoptera > Coccinellidae > Megalocaria > Megalocaria dilatata. The sequence continues at coordinate 39,267,003 of CM067859.1, read as the reverse complement.
CATGAATCCAATTGCGCACGTATGGGAGAGCAATATCCAATCGCCAAAACCCACCTTCAACTTTTCAGGAATTGAATTTAGCCCTTCAAGAAGAATGGAACGATTTGCCTGAAAATTTCATTAATGACTTGATTCGTGCCTAGGCGTATTGGGCAGTTGATTGAAAGAAGAGGTGGTAATACGGACTATTTGATTTGGATTCAGTTGTGGAAGAACTATAATTAATCAAAAATAAATAATCGATAAATTTAGATTTTTTCTCATGTTTCCTATTTTGTCTCATCCTGCATAAAGCAAATAGTAACAAACAAAGAGTTTCTATCAATTATATAGGAGTTGAAATAGAGGAATATCCTATTCATCTCATTTCCAGAACATAGATTGCTTATTTCTTGAGAAACCTACGGGGAGCCAAGACTATTCACGATGTGTTAACTTACAATAGGATAGTTTAGTTAGACTTTATATTTCAAACTACTTCGTTCGAATATATATTTAAAATTAAAATAGAAATTCAAATTACCTATAACAGTAATTCAAAATCAATAAAATTTAAATTTTCTACTTACAATAACCAAATTTAAAATACTACCAGTTAGCCGGCAGCACACGATACACTCGATTTTATACACGGGTGATCAATAACGTATTGAAACCAAACGTTTTTTAAAAGTTAATTGATTCTATAATAAAAATATAACTCTCAAAAGTATCTCAACAAAAGTTTTCCTAATTATTTATAATTATAATTAAAAAACTCATTAACAAAATTCATATCAGTGCTTACTTTTCTTTTGATTCTTTATTTGTTAACTGCCGTTAACTGTGATGATAATTCAATATAAGAAAAACAAATTGTAACTTCGCTATTTTATTGATCTTCACGACTATTGTTTCGTCATACCATGACTTCATCAGGTGAGTATTAAAACTGAGGTATACAATGCAAACATGGCCTTAAATACACAACTCTGGTACAAAAAATAAAGGGGTGGAAAGAGATGGTTTACAATCAATGAAAAATATTAAGTAGGAGGATCTGTTTAAACCTATTTGATCATTCAATGAAATTTGTCTTTTATTATATCTATTGATCTCTAAAGTTTCTAAAGAATTTAGTTTCTGACTTTTGTTTTCGATATGAAATATTTCACATATACACGTCCCAAACAATGCCAAACTTGTCTCCTTTGATGTAAAAAACTTATTTCCTAGTATACCGGTCAGTGAAACCATAAAATTAGTTGATGATTTATTACTCCAAAAACGAACTAATCCTATTGTAAAAAAAAGAAATATTAGACTCCTTGAACGTTTGCCTAGATCAGAATTACTTTATGTTCAACGGCACGTTTTATCTAGACGAAGAAAGTCTAACCCACTAAGCCCCTTGTTATCAGAAATATTCATGTATCACGTGAAAGCAATATCCAAAAACACCCATATTTTAAACATTTCGTTTATTGGTACCTTTATGTAGATAATATAATTTATTTAATGGCACAAATAGACAATTTTGTTCATTTTTGGAATCAATAAATTATATCCAACAATTGAATTCAAACATGAAGAAGAAGTAAATAATAGCATCAATTTCTTAGTAAAATAAAATAAAATAGAAAGGCCTTTTACTTGATAGAAGAAACAAAATTTCAATTTGTTTTAATATTCAAATCAATTTCTTAGATTTAAAAATCACTAAAATTAATAATAGACACGACTTTTTCATATACAGGAAACCTACACATACAGATGGTAAGATTCATTATACTTCAAACCATCCATTTTCACAAAAATTATCAGCTTATAATAGTATGCTTTATAGATTGGTTAACATACCCATGACAAAAGAAAATTTTGACGAAGAATATAAAACTTTCAATAATGATTTGAATCCGTTAATTATAGATAAGTTACTTGATAAAATGAATTACAAGGAAGAAATATCACTTGTATATCCAAAATTTCAAAATTCAAACGAAAGAAAATTTATTTCATTAACTTACATAAGCCAAAAATCTGAAAATATTGCTAGATATTTAAAGAAAAAAGAAAATTATAACATTCCATTTAAAACCATTAATTCTTTAGGCAGCTTAATGAAAAATAATAAAGACGTCATTCCTAAAAACAAAAAATCAGGAGTTAACAAGTTCATGTAGTGATTGCCCATGTGTATATGTGGGACAGTTCATTCCAAACAAGGATACTAGAACATGAAAAATGTTATATTAATAATAAACCAAATTCAACTTATGCCAAGTATTTGTTAGAGACTGGTCATAATTTTAATATGATCTATGAAATATTACATATCGACAACAAAAGTCAGAAACTAAATCTGTTAGAAACTTTAGAGATCAATAAATATAATGAAAGACAAATTTTATTGAATGATCAAATAGATTTAAACAGATCCCCCCTACTTAATATTCCACTTACCATCTCTTTCCACCCCTCTATTTTTTGTACCAGAGCTGTGTATTTAAGGTCATGTTTTGCATTGCATACCTCAGTTTTAATACTCACGTGATGAAGTCATGATATGACGAAACAATTGTCGTGTAAATCAATAAAATAGCAGAAGTTAACATTTGTTTTTCTTATATTGAAGATGAAAATTCGATGATAATTCTATATGTCTATGAAGTGAAACGGTGTTTCTGAGGCATTTAATTTAATTCTTAAAAGTTTTTGAGGGATTGCAAATTAGTTTGGTAGAGGTTTGAGAGAATTTTTCCAGCTATTATCTGTAATATTTCAAAACAAAACCCTTCAAAGTAAATTTTTAATCTATATTTGTTCTATGATACGCCGAAGACAAATTTTCAAACAGGAAACACTTTGAATTAAATTACACTTAAAAATGTATCTTAATTGTGTCAATTCCTGAAACATGCCAATACTATAAACGCAAACTATGGTCATATCGAACAAATGTCACTAATAACAATATTGAATACGAAATTATGTCATTAATTATTCATTACTCGTGCCGTATTTTACTCCTTTGGACAAATCTCCAATTGGATAGACCGCTTCGCGGAATTGTTAGAATTATAGAGGTATATTTTTTAGATTTGTGCATAAGGATTACTTGTTTACGAGCTTTTTCTTTCGATTCAGTAGTGGAATAAACCATTCTTTTATTATTCCAACACTAACAATCTGTTACACCAATAATCGTATGTCTCCTGATGGTAAATCAGTATACGACTAACTGACAAGGCTGAATGCGGTTGAAACAAGTTTCTGCGAATCTACCTCTTTCTTTCAGTTGATTTTTTAATTACGTTAACTTGAAAGATTAAAGCCACTTTTTTTTAATTGAAAGATAATTTTATGACATTTATGTTTTAAAAATAATTTTCGGCATATGTCCACCACGACTAGCTCTGAGGAACCGCACTCGACCAGACTAATTTTTGACCAGTTTTTCCAGTATTTCAAGCCATATTTCATCATTAACACGAGTTATGTTGGCTTCCAAAGCGTCTGTTGTTTCTGGTTTCTCAGCAGAAACCAATGATTTGACATGACCCCAAAGAAAATAATCCAGTGGAGTTATGTCGCATGATCTTAGAGGCCAATTAATTGAACCATTTCTCCAAATAATGTCATCGCCAAATCTTTCTATCAATAAATCAATTGTTACGGTAGCAACATGAGGTGTAGCACCATCTTGTTGGAACCAAAACACTTATGGATCGATACCATTCAATTTTTGAAACAAATAATCATTGATCATCGATCTGTAACGAGCACCATTAACTGAAACATTAGCTCCAGCATCGTTTTTAAAGAAATATGGACCGATGATGCCACCAGCGTGTAAAGCACACCATACAGTGCATTTTTCAGGATGCAATGGTACCTGCAGAACTTCTTGAGGATTATTTTTACTCCATATACGGCACTTTTGCTTGTTTAAAAAGCCGTTCAACCAGAAATGAGCTTCATCACTAAACACAATTTTACGATAAAAAAGTGGATCAACTTGAAGTTGTTCTAGGGTCCAAACAGCAAACAAACGACGCGTATCATGGTCAAGTGACTTTAGTTCTACAACCAGTTGGATCTTGTATGGGTGTAGACCAAGATCTTTACGCAAAATTTTCCATGTGGTGGATGCACAGAGTCCAACTTGTTGTGAACGTCGGCGAATAGACAAATCTGGATCATCATTAAGACTATGACTTACAACAGCGATATTTTCTTCTGTACGTACAGTTTTTAGTCTCGTTGTTGTTGCATCGAGTAGAGAAAATGTTGTCCGAAATCTATCGATAGTTCGACGAATAAGCTGTTCTGATGGACGATTATGTAAACCATAAATTTCACGAAGTGCTCTATAACGTTGTTGCGGCGTGAGTCTTTCCATGATAATTTTTCAATGCTTACTGAACAGAAAATGTCAAAGCAACATGACTTCTACCTTCTGTCAAATCACAGTTATCCCTATATTGTTATAATTTTTTAATTCAAGATTGAAAAATATATACTATAATAAATATTTACAATTGAGCTTTGTTTTTTCTGGATACTTTCTAGACGGACTATAGAAGAGAATTTAAATCTGGATAAAAATCAAGCCAGTCCAATATTCTGTAACATCCTTCGTTTCCAATTAGTCGATCATGAAATTTCGAATTCGTTGACTATCTGATGTAAGACTGATCATGATTTCGTCAATAAATAGGACATTTTTTCATTTTTTCATCGTCCAAAGTTAGTAGTCGAAATACGAAACTAATCGATGGATTTTATTTTACCTAGATAATCCTAGAATCACTAGTTGAATCTTAGCAAGCAATTCCCTTACAGGACATCATTTCCTAATTGTTAATAAGCCCACTTCCGCCGCTTGCAAAAAATTGTTCTTGAAGTTCTGACGTCTCTCTTTCTAGATTTTATAACACCCCTTGTGTAAAACACGTTGTATAGCAATGGCTTCTATGGACACACCCTAAGATACTAAAGCAATTATTCTTCGCTTTTCCATATCGGAAAATCCCACAAAAGGCATTTTCTTCAATATTCAAAATATAAGAGCACACTACAATAAACAAAATCTACGATGTTACTTGTTAAATCTTAAAATCAACACTAGAGCAAATATTGGTATTATTTTTTCTTAACCAAACAATTCTTATCAGTAAAAACAAGATTCTTTAATTTTGTTCAGTAAACAAGTGTTTCTGTTAAATACTGTTTGGGTCTACATAAATTTGATTATGTGTATAACGGAAAAGAATTGCTTAACAATATATTATCCAATATCATTAGGATGAAGCAAGATCGCGTCTTGTTTTTGGCGCCGTGTGCTATATCAATGAACATGCTAACATTATTCTACTAGTTCTATTTCTAGACGCAAGTTCATCAAGGTCAGATCAAGTTTCGAGTGCCTTTAAAGTTTTCCATTATTTTCATCCTTTTTCGCGATAGAGAACGCAGAGATGAACTTCATTTCAATTTTATATTGAAAATAACGTACTACTCAAGAATTTTTTATTTATAGTTTAACTAAATTTGATAACAAGACAGTATTATTAAAATTAAATAATAATCGATATTGAACCAAAATGTTGTTTTCCTTGATAATTAATATATTGATGTGAGTAAGGAAAAAATATCAAGGCCATTTCAAACCAAAAGAACTAAGACTGCTGCCATTGATAAAATTGAAGGTGTTTATAAATAATAATAAATTATGTGGACTTTATGATTAGGGCTCAAATGTTAGTCTTCTGAATTCCAAAGTAGCAGAAAAGTTATGTCTACGCATTCAAGATAATAGAAACACATTCAAAATAGTCAGTGGCAGGGCAAATTTTTCAGGAAAAATAACTACAAAAATGAGAATCAATAATATCAAAAAAGGGAGTTGTACTTTTTGAAGTTAAAGAGAAAAATTTCAAGTATGATATTCTACTCGGACTAGATTCTATTTCCAATTTTCAATTAAAACAAGATTTTGATTTGAATATTTATCAAAGATTAGATTTGAATGAAGAGAGAAAGATCGATTGTGTCCATAATAATAATAACAATGATAACAATAATTACACCATCAATTTCAATGAAGGTATACCAACAGAACTTTTCGAAGCAAAATTAGACCATTTGAAAACAAATCAGAGAAATAAAATTGAAGTTTCAATAAATAAATATGACCATATTTTTGCAAAACTCAAGTTTGATATTGGTCAGGTGCAAAACAATGAGGCACATATGAAACTTTTAGAACACAAATTTGTAGCAAAAAAACCATACAGATGCTCAATAGAGGATCAAAAAGAGATAGAATTCCAAATAGGAAGATTGTTGAAAGCGAATCTGATTGAGGAGTCCTTCTCACCTTTTGCATTACCAGTCACTTTAGCATACAAAAGAGATGAAGGGTCTAAAACCAGATTATGTGCCGATTTTCGTGAACTCAATAAATTAATTGTTCCCGAACCGCAGCCTTTTCCATTTATTGATGAAATCTTAGCCAAGGCCCGAAATGCAAAATTCTTTACTACATTAGATGTAAATTCTGCCTTTTGGTCGATTCCTATTCGTATCAAAGATAGATATAAGACTGTTTTTGTGACACAGAATGGTCACTGGCAATGGAAATGTTTACCTTGTGGACTCAAAACATCCCCGGTCATATTTTAACGTATATTGAATAATATTATCAGAAATTATAACCTGAATTTATTCGGCATAAATTATATAGATGATATTCTAATATTTTCTTCAACATTTGACCACAATATAGAACATTTGGAGAGTCTCTTGAAAACAATAGGTAATGAAGGATTCAGACTCAAATTTATCAAGTGTAATTTTGCAGAAGAAGAAGTCAAATATTTAGGACATATTGTAGGAAACAATACAGTACGACCTATAAATGACAATTTAATTTCCATTAGGAATTTTTCTCCACCAGATACTCGGAAGAAGATAAGGCAATTTTTGGGTAAAGTTGATTTTTATCATAAATATATAAAAGATTCGGCTAGATTATTAGAACCGTTGCACAATTTACTGAGAAAAGATGTAAAATTCAATTGGTCCTTGGCTTGCCAGGAAGCTTTTAATAAGGTTAAGGACATCCTTTGTTCTGAGCCAATTCTTGCAATTTTCGACCCAAGTGCCTATACTACTATATATACTGATGCCAGTATTCAAGGAGTAGGAGCTGTTCTTAAACAAAAACAGATTAATGGTGAAATGAAACCTGTAGCGTATTTTTCTAAAACACTAAATAAATATCAAAAGAACAAGAAAGCAATATTCCTAGAATGTCTGGCAATTAAAGAGGCAATTAAATTTTGGAAATATTGGCTAATAGGACATAAATTTATTGCTGTTACTAACCATAAGCCATAAGAAGGAAAAGAATTTCGTACGAGCAGGTGGCATCAACCCCCAACAAATTTTGAATAGGCAAGAAATGTCGAGTGTTAGTCAGTTTGAAAGTTATTTATGTTCTGTGCACAACCCGGTTAAAATTTTGAAAACATTTCGATATGTCTGTGATCTGCAACTTCCACGGCACTGAGGTGCTTTTTTGTTATCACCGATCCCACTGTTCATGAATTTGGAAACTCAACTAATCTGATATTCTTGCAATTTCGTTCGTTGAAAATTCTGGCTGTTTGTCCAGCATGTCTTTATTTTTGGAATAGAAAGCAACAACTATTTCTATTCTCTCTTCCACTACTATTTCTATTCTACACCTTCTTTCAGATGAAGAGTTTGTTGTAATTGTTGATATTTCCTAGAAAATGTTGAAAAAAATTGAATAACTAACAATGATAAACAATTTCAACATCCCAATGCTTGTTCGCTCAGAAACTCCACCACTTAATGCACTGTACCTATCACTTAGAGTTTTTTTACACCGAAGGGATCGCCAAACCTTCAAAATGATGTGTCACTTAGCCCCTATTGCAATTTAAGATTCTTGAGGGAGTTGCCACCCCGCTTGGGGGATGAGACCCACGAATTTACAATCAAAGATGTCTCCCTCCAAACAAATATCGTTTTCGGAGATGCTTACGAACATATTCGGCTGGATATTTATGTGGACCACCCTGCATATCTGATAATCTTTGACCACAATATTGTCATATCAGGCCCATTTCTTATACCCAGTTATCCTACGTTTAAGAAATGGGTCGATTTCTTTCGGTTTGGCCAAAGCTTTGCAAATGAAAATTCGATCCATCAACGACGCAATCAAAATTGCATGTAATTAGCTGTTATTGTATCGGAACCGTAAACACCATTCACAATTTCAGCCTCCTGGCTTGCATTTTCGCTTCCATCAAAGAAAAACTGTAAAATGTACCAAATTTTCTTTGTGTTGACTTTCATTCTTAACACCGTTCAACTCACAACTGACCAAACAAAAAACAATAGCGTTTCTTTAAAGTGAAATGTCATCTGGAACACGATCATAAATCTGAAATCGTTTGATCGATACTTTACGAGTTACCGATCACCACAAGCATTTACCGAAAAAATAATGGATTTCTTTTTCCACAAACTTTTTACACGGAGTTTTTAATTGTATTTTTTCGGACCCAACTTTACACTTAAGCCGTAAAATCATTGTATGTTTTGAGAGCTGATATAGTAAGGGTTGTGTATGAAAAAAGTTCAATTAATTCTACGCAGTGGTTTTTGGTTGGTGCCTTTTAAATATTGAGAGCAATAAGCAGCATTTTCGCCATATTTTACTTTTCTACCATAGAAAAGGTTAAAATGCTGTTCAAACCAGAAAAATTAACCGATGTGTATGGAGAAGATGTTGTCACTGTTTTTTTTTTAGCTTTAACGGATAACACAACAATTAATTCGGATGTCTACTGCTATCAGCTGGGCAAACTGAATGATGCACTTGCTTTTACAGCTTGAATGGAATACACGCCCCACACACACCAAAATCTCCAGATCTGACATCTTCGGATTATTATTTGTTCCGGTCCTTGCAAAATTGTTTGGACTGTAAAACCTTTACTTCAAATGAAGAGGTCAAAAATCTTCTAGATCAGTTTATTACCAGCAAAGACCAAACATTTTTTGAGCTTGAAATCATGCTATTACCAGAAAGATGGCAGAGGGTGTTGGACCAGAATGGCCAATATATAATTTAATCAAATATTTATTCGTTTATCTTCTACAATTTTAATTTAAAAAAAACTTTTATTGTAGAAGATAAACATATTTCAATTTGTTTTAATATTCAAATTTTGTTATATTTCTTCTATCAAGTAAAAGGCCTTTCTATTTTATTTTATATATAATATATAATTATATTTTGGCTTCAATAAATCTCATTATAGAATGTCAATGAATTTAAATAAACCTTAAAATAACTCACACTGTTCTTTGATTTTGTTAGAACATAGATCAATCTTGAATTTTATAGTTGATCTGTATTTCGAAGCTTAAGTCTTTTAACACGTGAGTGATATAGGTTATGTTTTTGATTTTGATATTTGGAATATTGAAAGAGGACTGAAGACGGGATTGTCTAGAATTATATTTATTTTTTGAAGATATAGTGCACATTTTTTTAGAGATTTTTGAAATAATTTGTTCGAATATTTAAATATATTAAATATTTCAAATAAATTATATTCTGTGAGAAGTCCTTTAAGTGTGTTCATGTTTTTAAAAGGCAAGTGGTGTTTCTTAAAGGTAAGACCAGAAACAAAATTTTGTCTCCTTTGAATATTTATTTATTAATTTTAATTACTTTCGTATATCTGTTGGGTTATTTATTCCATTTGACATTATATATTGAGTTTTGATTATATACGTCTATTAAATGTAAGCGGTGCTTGTTAGACATAAATTTATTTGTAAAAGTTTTTTGAATGAAATTTTTTTGAAATTAAAATTGTAGAAGATAAACATATTTCAATTTGTTTTATATTCAAATTTTGTTATATTTCTTCTATCAAGTAAAAGGCCTTTCTATTTTATTTAAATATTTATTCGTTATACGAAAATTGTCTTTCATTTTCCCAAAAAAAAAACGAAATTACTTTCCGAACAACCCAATAATTTATTTCGTTTCATATGGTCGTCGTACATTATTATACACTGATTATCTGACAATAGTTTATGGTTAATTATAATTCGATTCATTATATATAATATTTTATGTATATTTCAGTAAATTGTGATTGGTTCTGTTAATGCATCAATTAGAACATTTATACATATATGTAACTGATGTTCATCATGAACAATTTTGTTTGTATGGACTTGTTGAATAACAAAAAATATAATTAAAGCATCTGTACTAATAGATGAAATACGTAATAGGGATAGATGGACTAAATTGAATGTATAACCTTATATCACACTTTAATAAACTTAAAATTATCGTTCTAACACAGGGTAATATATTTTCCTTTGTAACACACCTTGATATTAACCTCTCAAGATTGAAACTGATCAAAGCCGAACCTACTAATCCCAATTTCGTGGTTTCACTAAAATACGACGCAGTATTAAATTCTGTCAGAGCTGGCAACAGTTCAAAGGTAATTACGAGGGCTATTTTGGTTGATGGAGGAAAAACACGGGAAAAACACGTCAAGGGTGTGAAATAGAAAAAGAACCGAGGATATTTAGCTCGCAGAGTGCGTCCTTGTTAGGTTTGAGATCAAACGTAGTAGCAAAAAGCAGCGAACTACCGGATTGCTAATTTGCCTATCTGAAAATTATAATTTGAAGTTCAGGCGGCAGTTCACCTTCGCAATAAATGGGAAAACATACATTAAAAGTTTGAGAGTTATTCAAATATCGCTACTTATTGAAAAATCTTTAAAATAAATAGATTCTACTGATTTTACACTTATCAATTTTTAAAATACATGCAAATATTCAGAAAGCTTTTAAGTTGACAAATACAGCTTGAATTATTTCAAGAAACTACCTGGTAGCAATCATTTAAAAAGCCTGTCAAAATTCTCTTTGTCGTCTCTACTCATCTGTCATTTAAAATAATTAAAAAAGGTTTTTTCTTGATAGAAGGATTATTACAAAATTTTAAATATCATACAATTAAACCTCCTACAAATATTAATTTAAAAAAAAAATTATTAGAATAATATTAAATAAATGTCTTAAGAACACACTGTGTCAATTTAGAAAACATATGGAATTAATACTTATTACACAGTACCAAAGGGATTAAAAGAAATTCAAAGAAATATAAATTGCCAACTAAAAATTATTAAATAAATACTTGAAGAGTACAAAACAATGTTCCATTCCTTGTTTTATGAAAACTAAATTCCTTTCCAAAAATACAAAACATAACCTCAAGAACTTCTTCAAAAATAACTTGCTCAAAATAAGTTTGAAAAAATTCCTATAACATGAAGAACAACTTTAAAAAACAATTTAGAATTATTACAATGGTAAATCATTAGCTCAATTTCATATTTAAAAAATGAAAATAATTAATAGAGATATCTTTCCAGACCAACTGCATGCTGTTTAGTACAAAAACACTAGAATAAAGTGAACTTATAAACATCCGAGGTATTATACTACTCTGTCAAGAAAGTACCGGGAATTTTCAATTAAAACAACATTTTTACATTTAATCGTCAAAATTTATTGGGTCACCTTCAAAATAGGCTCCATTTGCTCCAATAGATCTATGCCAACGGCACTTCCAATTATCGAAACATTTTTTATAGGCGCTTTCCGGGATGGACTTTAGCTCTCGCGCCGAATTTTGTTTTATGGCTTCAATCGACTCAAAACGGGTGCCACGAAGGGGCAATTTTAGTTTTGGGAAGAGGAAAAAGTCGCAGGGAGCCAAATCCGGCGAATACGGTGGTTGCTGAAGCACGTTTGTTGAGTTTTTGGCGAGAAAGTCAGTCACAATCGTAGCTCGGTGAGAAGGCGCGTTATCGTCATGCAAAATCCATGAGTTGTTCGTCCACAAATTTGGCCGCTTTTTACGGATACGCTCACGCAAACGTTTCATAACGCCTAATTAATACTCCTTGTTTACCGTCTGACCCTCTGGAACGAATTCGTAGTGCACCACGCCACGGATATCGAAGAAAACAATGAGCATCACCTTCATTTTCGAGCGGCTTTGGCGTGGTTTTTTTCGGTTTCGGCTCATTTTTTGCCACCCATTCCGATGATTGCTGGCTTGTTTGCATATCGTACTCGTAGACCCAGGTCTCATCACCAGTTATAATGCGTTCCATGAATGTAGAATCGGAATTACAGCGATCCAGCATGTCTGAAGCAACCTGTTCGCGATGACGTTTTTGAAGAAAATTCAGGTCTTTCGGTACGAGTCGTGCGGCCACCTTTCTCATGCCCAAAATATCAATCAAAATCGTACGTGCGGACTCGTGGGATATCTTAAGATCATGTGCTATCTCTCTCAAGCTGGTACGACGGTTTTCCAGCACCCTTTCCTTAATTTCATCGACGTTATCTTCGATCGAACGAGGCAAGTCTTCGACCACTTCACGACCGTCCTTGAAGGCTCTGTACCACTGATATGCACGAGTTTTCGATAGAGCATTATCACCAAAGGCCTTTTGCAACATTTTCAATGCATCGGCATACGAAAATTCATTCGCAACACAAAACAAATTCTTTGCTCAACGTAATCACCCATAGTAAAAATCGGCACGCACTCTGACATCGACTGACTTAATCAGCTGTTGCAAACACACTAGTTGACAGATCCCGCTCAAGCTTGGCATAGTAATTGAGGACAGTGGTACCAACCTAGGAAAAAAAATTGTTACCTGCCTCATTGCCCCGCCAGATTTAAATCGATAATTCCCGGTACTTTCTTGACAGAATGTATATTAACTTACTGAATGTTATCATTTTCATGACAAACATTGAATAAACCTATTGTTAATCTTGTGAAGAAAATATTCAAGAAAATACCGATGAAACAAGATATTGTGAGGTTTTGGAATAACTATGCTAGCACACACATTTACCGCACAAGCAATTGCCATTGTTATTTTTTATCTGCATTGATATATAACATCAGTAGATTATTGCTGCGGGGCAAAACCCCAGAAAAAATCGATCAAATCCAAGTGCAGCCTCAAAGATATGCTCTGGAACGATTTGAAATTATGCAAGCTTTTTACCGCGTCATTTGTATATGAATAATGCAGCTTTTATACAGAGATGAAGATTGCGGGTTCACTCAACTCTCGTACTTATTGACCATTCTCGAAGCAGGCAAGATTTGTGATTGCTGAAAGGCTGCAGTTGAAACCATAGGGTCATGATTATTGCGGATTGCATCGACCAGGGAAAATTGAATAATGTACCCTATTCCAGTTCTCAAAGGATTCTTGATATGAAATTAAATTCAGACTATTGACTTTCGTGTAAAAAAAAATGCTTAATAAATCCAAAATGTATTTTGTGCCTTTCAAAGTAAATCAATACACCTAGGCCAACGGTTAATCCTTTTTTCGTAATCCGTTTAGGATCCAACTATTTTACCGTTTATTGAACAAGAAACTTTTATACTAGTACAATATTACCCGCCGTCTATATTGGCACGTTTTTCATTGGTGATAGTCGAAGTTTGGTATTTTAGTAAAAGTGATCATCTCCTCTTAGTCATAATGTTATCCTGTACTATTACAAGAAAGGTTAAAAGGTAAAACATTCATTTCACAATTCCAACGAACTTTTTGGCGAAAGACTAATTAGCCTAAGACAATGTCGAGAGTGATTTGCAGATAATACCAGCTTGGAGAACAATCCAGAAAGAGGTCGACTATCGAATTTCGACAACTGAGCCTTTCTAGCAGCTGTGGAAGAGGATGAAAGCTTGACAACTCGAATTCTCACTGAAAAACTTCAATGTCGACCATTTAACGATCGTGCGTCGTCCCATCAAACTCGGAAAGGTATGGAAAATTGTTGAATGGGTTCCTGAGAAAAGTTCTGATAACAACAAAACGGATCGTGTCCTTATTTTCTCCGAATTACTGCGAAAAAACACCTTTCCTGGAGGATCTTGTCACTGCCGATCAAACGTGGTTTGCTCATCAAAAACGTCTAAAAAAAGTTTGTCAGCCAATACGATGAATGAGTTGTTCTGTAATATTGACATTTCCTTATAATGTAAATTTCAGCTGGTTGTTCTTATGAGTATTCTAAGTAACGTCCGTCTGCGGCCACAATTTTTTACCATTAAAAAGTAAACAGCCAAAACAATATAACGCATTCTTTTTGCTGCACCCACAAATCCACTAATTTCGCGAATTTTCTCGGCTTAACTCGGAAGCTTTCAAAATAATGCCTGGAAGAGGTATATATTTTTCTTTCAATGTTACTTTTTCACTAAACGAATACTCGTGAAATTTTTCAACATTAATAAGATTATAAATTATATTTTTATAAACATTAATTTTCAAAAAGATCCAAATTTCCCAGTCGAATCGACAAGATATGAAAGTCCGACACGCACAAAAAACCAAGCTGATTTTACATTAAAACGAAAAAGAGCTGCATATATTGCAGCTAAAGTCTCTCATAAGCGACCGTATATTTAGCTTTTAGGCAAAGTGGTGAACAGGGAATGACAGGGATGTTCGTAGGATTTGAAGAACATCATCAATGGTACTCAAATAATTTGACGATAAGTAAACATAACGTCATACTGAATAACTTAGTTCTGCGACTCTGCAGCATAGTTAACTAATATCTAAAGTTTTGATATTTACTTTAAAAGAATTATTTCAGTAAAAGATCTTTTATTATTGGTCCTATTTATTTAAAGATTTTCCCGGTGTTGAATTATCAATATACAGGGTATATATGAAAAAATTCAGAGAGTGATTCCTTGTCCAAATATAGGGTGCATCTTTTATATAAACTTTATTTTTTTGGGCCCTCCCCTTAGTTACACAAAAATCTCAAAATGATAAGCCAGATCAAAAAATAATTGTAACTGAATAAAAGTTAATCAAAACTAGTCAGTTGTCATGTTCTAGTTCGGAAATAATTCTAGCCTCCACGACTCACGCTGTCATGATGATAAATTTTTTTTTTCTCGAAAACCTTGAATCTTAGCAAGAAATTACAGGAGACCTTATTGAGAATGGATCAGGCTATCCATAATTAATTTTTTTATTTTAATATAGAAATATGGAAAAATGTTTCTTGCGAAAGAAGGTTTAGGGGTGGCTTTTTCAACCCCTTGCAATCATTGAGGAACACAACCAAAAATTTTGTTCAATGCCTGCTCGTCCGCATGAAATGTCTGCTTAATTTTATTTTTGTTAGTATTTTGGTTTTTAAGAAAAAAATTGAAAACTGTTTTCCGGGCACCATATTTAGGGGGCTGTAACTAAACAGGGCGGCTCAAAAAATAAAGTTTATAAGAAAGACCCACCCTATTTTTTTACAAGGTATCACCCCCTAAATATTTTCGCAACTATTCATATACACCCTGTAGATATATTGATCTGCAATATTATGATTTGCTTTGTTTAATGCTTTCTCATTATCTCATTATTATTCCATGTATATTTTTTAAAGTTTTGTTTTTTCATATATCTTTTTGAATTATTTAGTTGAGAAACCTTCGATCACTTTTTAATGTATCTCCTCAATTTTCATTAAATGTTTCCATTTATAATTGAGATTTATGACTCCAAATTCAATTTTTAATACAGTAACGAGTATAACCATGGTAAATAGGAAGTTTTTCGAATCGGTACAGTGCATAATACATCAGTAAGAAACTTAGATAGAGCCGAATAGGTTTTGTTAGTCGTGCGGCATAAGCAGCGGACATGAATGTTTCATAGCTTTCTGCTACTTTTCAGTGCAATACTTTAATACATCGAATGCAACACAGCTACGCACCTTTATTCGCGCCTGCATAGAAACACTAATGTTTTGCCAAACAACAGCGCCATCTAATACACGCGAATACACATAGGTACGCAACATACCACATCAGGCTATGTCAACAATCGAACTGCCATCCCGATTACTTCAAGAAAAGCATTAAGTTGCTTTACCAATAATAAGCACTTCTCTCCAAATGAATGTATAGCCAATAATTTTTTAAATAATAGAAATCATTCGTCGGACGGAAAATGATTTGTGAGCAACACTTAAACTTTCCTCACAAAAACCCATTCAAAAACAGTCCACTAATCCAAACACAATACATAAGCGTACTAAAGAATTGGATTAATTAAAAAAAGGCTACACAAATCTACTATATACCAAATGAATCATTTATATGCTAATATACAGGATTCGGCAACAGTATAAAATTAGTGAAATATCTTCCAAATTAACATTTTTCTTCAATTTTATGAAAACGACTCGTTATATGTCCCATGTATAATATGTACCATAATCATGGTTGCAGATCTGATCGAAAAAAAAAATTCAATTTAATTCTGTTATTAAGTTTAAACAACCAACCATCTTCGCATGTTTGTATGCTTATATTTTTAAAGTAACAAGTGAGGTTGTTGAAGATTCTGAATGATATTTGTAAGGACCAATAGCTTTATTTGAATATCAAAACAGATTTAATCTGTCAGTCTTCTACGATTTTAATTTCAAAAAAATTTTTATTCAAGAAACTTTTAGAATTAAATTAATGTCTTATAAGCACAGATTATATTTAATAGACGTATAAAATCAAAACTCAATATACAAATGGAATAAATAAACCAACAAATATAAATTGTCAATTAAATTCAATAAATAAATATTTGAAGGAGACAAAATTTTGTTTCTGATCTTACAATTATGAAAACTAATTGTTTTTCAAAAATACAAAACATAATTTAAGGACTTCTCAGAAAATATAATTCATTAATTATAAAAACATTAAAAAATAATAAAACACCTGGATTGGACGGGCTGAGGGCAGAAACCTTAAAATGTATCTCTTGCCACATCTGTGAACCACTTGCCTACCTCATTAATCAAAGCATCTCAATGGGAGAATGGCCTAAAAGTCTCAAAGAAGCAATAATAAAGCCTCTATTCAAAAGCGGAGATAAGACTAAAATGGTGAACTATAGACCCGTATCATTAATTTCAAACGTAGCAAAGATTTTCGAAAAAATTATAAAACAGAGATTGGAGAAATATGTGTTAGATAAAAATATTATCTCTAATAGACAGTTTGGATTTCAGCCAAACAAGTCCACTGAGGATGCGATTTCTCTGCTTGTATCAAACATTTATGAAGCTTTAGATAGGAGTAAGCCAACTCTGTGCGTTTTTTTAGACTTAGCAAAAGCCTTCGACACTGTAAGCCACCCACAATTATTCGAGGCCTTGGAAGACATTGGTTTAAGGGGCAATGTGCTTAATCTGATAAAGAGCTATATATCTAGCAGACAACAATATGTCAAAATAGGAGACTGTATAAGTGACGCTTTCGAGGTTAAGTTTGGAGTCCCACAAGGAACCGTACTGGGACCTATATTATTCACTATTTATATGAATGGTCTACTTGAATTGAATAGCCAGGGGAAGATAATTAGTTTCGCAGACGATGCAGCCATTTTATATCAAGCTGATAGCTGGGAAGAACTCAGAGACCAAGCTGAAAACGACATGAAATCTATCAAAGATTGGATGGATTATAATTTATTGACAATTAACTTCGAAGAGACCAAATATATCACATTCACTTGCTTAGATAGAAACTTACCAGACTATGAGACACTGAAAATTAATGAGAATTGTGTGATCAAAAGAACCGACTATATTAAATATTTGATGTTATTGTAGATAAACATTTGAGATGGGATAAACATATAGAAAACCTCAGCAGGAATCTCAGGTGTTTAATCTATAAATTTAAGCTTCTGACCACCATTCTAGACACAACCAAACTGAAAATGGTTTATCATGCTTTGGTGGGTTCACGATTGAACTATGGTATCATAGGGTGGGGTGGAGCAATGAACACACACCTTAAAAAAATTAGTATAATACAGAAAAAAATCTTGAAAATAATCTTAAGGAGACCTCATACCTATTCGACAGATAATCTCTACACAGAAACAAAGATCTTCGACATAAAGCAATCGTTTTATCGTTCCATTGTGGTATATCAATTCAAAAATAAATCAAATCTACGATCTCTAACACATCAGTATAATACGAGGAAACATAGAACTTGCTACAGAACTCCATTTTCAACGAAGACAGTTGGTCAGCGCAGTTTTGCTTATTTGGCACCGAGAATGTATCAGATTCTACCCAAAGATCTAACAGAACTTCATAATCTACGCCATTTCAAGAAAAAATTGAATGAATTTATTACAAAGCACCCGAGAGATGAACTTGTCAAAATAATAGACATGCGAAAATAAATATGTGACACTGAATTATATTACTCCCTTCTATATTTTATATTATGTACATGCATACCTTCATTAATTAATACACCATTTTAGCTGTACACACTTTATCAATATATGATGTTTTATCTACACATTTTATTTGTTTATATAACTAGTATTTGTACATTTTTTATCTGTATTTGTCTATACCTTGTCTTCATTTTATCTATACACTGTTTTTAAAATAAAATTAGTATTAGTATAACAAACCAACATCCTAAATCTTAACAACTCACGCACAGGCAATATGCCTTAGTGAGTTTTTGCGGTTTATTGAAACTATATTTCTGAATATGTATTGATTGATTTTTATAGAAACTGTACTTTTTCAATAAACTATATATTATTATATTATTATTATTATTATTTGAAATATTTAAATAAGTTACTTCAATAATTAATTTTGATTAATTGACAATTTGTATCTCTTGGTTTGTTTATTCCATTTCATATTGTATATTGAGTTTCGATTTTATACATCTATTAAATATAAGCTGTGCTTATAAGACAGTTTTTTGAATAAAAATTTTTCTGAAATTAAAATTGTAGAAGACTGACAGATTAAATCTGTTCTGATATTCAAATTTTGTTATATTCCTTCTATCAAGTAAAAAGCCTCTTCCTATTATTTTACAATAGCTTTAAAATCAATGGCTACTTCACTGCGCATATCTACCCCTGGCCACGTTTTAATTATATGATATAGTATATATTCAGATTCACCCTACAGCATTCATCCCTTCCTCCTAGAAACCATCAAATTACTTCGAAATATATCTTTCTACGTTAACACCAAAACGGAATCCCTACGTAATGGAATTTTTAATATCCTCCCCCTATTACGCAGCAGCGCTCCGATGCGTGGACTGTTTAGGTTAGGTTAGGATTACCAACAACGGTCGATACTCAAATAACTGTAGGGGTAGGTCCCGCTGGAGCCATCCCTACGAGGATGCTCGTTGTACAACGCCCGTCTAGAATATACCCTTTGATGTGGGGATATTTTGTTCCGGTCAGGATTGACATATGGGGGAATTGTATGATATGAAATATTACCAAAGCATTCTTTTAGATCGAGAAGAGTATGCATCCATATTTATATTTATGATTTAGAGTAACCAAGTTTACATTTTTCATATAATGACAGCTGACAAATATCAGAATGGAAAACATTTCCATTAATTCCAACAGGCAACAAACTCCTCTCTCACCAAATACATTTCATCAGCAAAACTTCCCTGTGACGTAATGTATAGCAAATAGCATCGAAGACTAATTTAATACGATGATGAGCAGAAGGAATGAATGGGCAAGGGTATTCAACACCCACCCTCACAGAACTAATACCATAAAATGGTACACAGATGGTTCTAAAACCACCACAAGAGCTGCCGCCGGAGTGTCTGGGCCAAGCACCAAATAACTCACTTTAGTTAACCTCATGCCCGAAAGTCTTTCATACAGAAATACTGAGATGCATAGAAATGAATCTAGTAAGAAACTATCAGAAACGTGATAAAGCTTTCCACTCTGATAATCAAGCTGCTATTAAAGCTCTAAGCAGCCATATCATTAATTCAAAACTGATATGGGAGTGCCGAAGAAACTTAACAAAAATAATAAGGTATTTTAAGTCTGGATAACCGATCACACAGGAATCAAAAGACATGAAAAGTGCAATGTACTTCTCAAAAAAGATGCATAGACGCCTCCACTGGCCCAAAACCCTCTTTTCGTAGGAAAATGCACATATTAGGAAAGGGTCCAAAAACGAAAAAACTCAAGCGTATATTCAAAAGCTCGATCATTCCAAAAAGTTTCTTGGTACGAATAACTTCCATACTGCAAAATCCAGAAAATACCTAGATCTCAGTAAAAATATGCTTCACCTTCTCAGTGGCTTCTTTACTGGGCATTGCAGCATCAGCAAACATTTTATAAGAATAAGTTTTAGGAGGTTTTGTGGGGAGCATTAAGAAACCATGGATCATTTAGTCAGAGAATGTCTAGCGATTACAAGCCAACGCAAAAAATTCTTGGGACAAGAAACCTGTAGAGACAAGGATATTACCTCCCTGAAGCCATCTCACATACTGAAACTGGAAGGCGACCTGTAGTACAGCTTTGATAGGGATGTACAATAGACCTTAAGGTCGCGATGCCTTACAAATATACAATTTACAAACTCCAAGCTTGTGGTTTTCATAGTTCTGCTTGTAAACGAAAACATTGAAGCTCACATTTGTCTTAATTCTTGATATTCTGAAACGGCGTACGTTAGAAAGGAGAACCAAGTAAAAAATAACATTAGAAATGCGACAACATTGCAACAAAAAAAAAACTATTGTGCTTTACCATGTATATGGAATTTTCAGAGGGATTGAAATAACTAGGATTTATCTCAAATAAAAACTCGTGCTAAGTTCGCAACAGGGTTTTGGAAGGACAAAAGATCTGAAACTGAACATAGCAATAATCTATTGGTTATGTACAGCTGTAATTACACCTAGCTTTACCTATGCTATCCTAGTTTGATGGGCCAAAATCACAGAAAATACAAACCAGCAGAATTTACAGAAATTTACCAAGATACTGGTAGCCCCAGCTTGTACATGCAGCTATTATTTAACGAGAACCTTTAAAATGAAGTTTAGAAAACTATAATAAATTGAAAAATAATATTCATTGAATTTAGATAGATAAATTAGAGCTGGAAAAGAAAAGACGTATAAATGTTAAACTTGTGAAATACTAGGGGACAGCATACAATCGTTTCGACCAAATGTCTATTATTTTAGAATTTTGAGCAGAAATTCCCTCAAAAGACTACGTTGACCCTCGGTTGGACCACTGATAAAGAATCCTAGATCAAAGGTAATTCTTCCCGGAGTAGGTTTGGGACTTGAATATCTCTTAAATTCGTTAATGGGAAAATTTTCAAACGTTCAATGAAATCAAACAATTTTTTCGATACTCAGTACATTATGTTATATTGTAGATTATATTATTCCATACATATATCGTTTAAAATGTGTTTCTAACAAGTAGAGATCAATTCGACGAACCAAGATTTAAAATATAACTCAAGTTTTATTTTTGGGCATTACTGATGACCTCAAACTTAATTAGTATTTGATTTCTCTCTAAAAATAAGTTGATGGAGCTACCACTAATTAGAGTTTACTCAAAGATTCCTTAGTGCACATAAACATACTATTCTACATCAAACTTTTTTCTTCGAAGTCTGTAGATTTTTATTTTCTCAGAATTTCAAAAAGAAACATTCCTAATGTATATATTTACGGAGCTGAATGAAGGAGTAAAGAAAGAATATTTGAAGTAACTACAGCATATTCTGGAATACGCTTACCGGCGAAATGTTCTTTCTCATTTTGCACAACATAAATAGTTTCCAAGCCGATTTAATAGTTAAATTCAATGGGGCATGAATGAGCATTTCCAATCCTCATCGAGGAAGCAGAAAAGGTCACGAACAAATACCTCATTGGAAAACCTGGAATTTTCTTCTTTCCGTCTTCCCGTTCTTGATCGTGAAACGGAAAGATAATTTGCTTCAATTCTTAGCTCGCATTCAAAACAAAAACAGCTATCCGACGCTTCGTAAATCCAGCGTCCATTTAAGTTTTTTAGATCCACATCGAAGTGATGAAAACGGAACAATGAGTGTTCGGTAATATTTTCCAATTTCCGATTGTTAAGCGGAATTTTCATGAGGAATTTGAGGATTCCATCTACTCAATCGGATTCGTCAACAATAGCCTATTCGGATCGAATATTAAGAGTGAAATGTACCCTGTGTATTTTGTATTATGAGAAAATGGAATTGAATTGAGTTCAAATTTTTTCTGAGAGGAAAATAGTCGCATGTTGGTTTTGATATTTACGTAGAATTAATTTCCTGAAGAGCCTAGAAGCGTGAACACTAATTTTAAACGGTTGTCGATGTCTTTACAACGAAGCAACAAATTGAGAGGAGAATTACAATATATTAATATGTAACGATTATATATAAATGAGTGAAATTATCAAAAATCAGCTATGGAAACCTATATCACGATAAATTAACATTTAGATAGACCTGACTAAATGGTTTCAAATAAACATCATCTGTTTGATCTAAATTTGGAGTATAAATAAATTCGTCCAGTTTTTTTCGAAAATTGAAGCATTATTGCCAAAAATTTGTTATACATTCAAAGTATTGTCGTTAGCCAATATTTTTTCCATTTTTCTCGCAATGCTCGGCTCAAACGCATCAATTTTCGTCGAAAAATCAGAATTTCAAAAATTAGAAATAATTGAGAAATATATTGTGGGTATTTAGTCTCTATATGAATTTATTTCATAATTTGAAAATCAGTTTCAATGTGAGTCAATACATGATAGAAGTAAAATTTATATGACTTTAAATTCAGAGTTATATATACTTACTTCTACAATGTATATTGAAACTATACACAAAAATCATCAAAATGATATCCTTTTATACATAATCAATATAAAATATTTTTCAATGTCTCGACATAAAACGTATTAATACAAATGTATTAATAAAAATTATATGTTTTATTTATTATTTAAATTTTTTTTTATCATTTAAATATTTTAATTTTTATAGATATATTCTGTTAGCCTTCTACATATTTAATTCCAAAAAAATTATATTTAATATTATAACTTCAGGAATTAACTTAATGTCATATAAGCAGCGCTTATATCAAACGACATAAAATAAACATTCATTATAAGACATCCAAATGAGATAACAAAATCCAATAAATATAAATCGTTAAAAAAAAATCCTATAAATTAAATATTTTGGGTAGACAAAATTTTGTTTCTGCTCATCCCTCTTATGAAAACAGATATCTTTCAAAAATGTTTAACATAATCCTAAGAATTTCATCATAAAACTATCTCACTTAGAATATTCAATATTATTGAATATCTAACTAAGGTACTTTTTAGAAAATCTCAAGATATGTAAAAACATTACTACAAAAAACAAATTTTAAGAGAGACTTCGATCGTCAGTACCCAGTCACATTTAATAAAATATAACATCAATCAACAAAAAATATTTACTCACCATAACAATCTAGAAACATCTTAGCAAATGAATACTGAACATTGAAATGGTGTCTAATGTGAACTCATATAAATAGTTCTGTGGTTTACCATAGATCTTGAAGATTGACCGCCAATTTAACGGCCTCTGTTATAGCACAAGGACATTTATATAAAGAATGTTAAGGAAACCAAATAATTATATAATATATTATGAATAAAATGCAATAAATAGAGGTTTATACTTGATAGAAGATATATAAAATTATTTAAATATTTTAATATTAACAGATATATTGTTAGCCTTCTACATATTTAATTTAAAAAAATTATAGTCAATATTATAACTTCAGGAATTAAATTAATGTCGTTTGATAGCAGCTGTGCTTATATGACATTAATTTAATTTCTGAAGTTATAATATTAAATAATAATAATATTAAATAATAATAATATAATATTTATATCTGTAAATATTAAAATATTTAAATAATTTTATATACATTCTTTCAAATATATCTTATTTGTTTTCTAATGATTAAATATGATCTTAGAAACATGGAATGTCTTAAAACCATCTTGATATATTTTTAATGCTTCACGTGGACATTCATGACACAGCATTCGGAATTATAAACTGTTCCATTCTATCCTTATCGACTAGCATTGATTTCATAATTTTTCTATAACCAATACGAAGGTTTATTTCATTAATTCAGTCCACCTACAAATAGGCCTCCCAATCAATTTCGTTAATTTCCTTCTTTTTTTAGGAGACGTGCATTGAGCACCTCTAATATTCAGTCTTTGAACAAACTGTAAAATGATTATTATTCCGGTAATCAAACGCGTCTCCTGGCTTATGACATTTCGGTCCAAGCTATCCCTACATTATTCAAGTAGTAATCACCCTGTCGTTTTTGGCTTCGGCCAAATTATTGCATTATCATTGTGATAATCACATTTGTCGTTGATGGCTTCTTCCCACATTACTGCATTACTCTCGAGTAGTAATCATCTTTTGTCGCTAATGTCTCCACACAAAATCATCGCGATAACTTTAAACATAGAAATCCACATACTTTATCTCTTTAGGTATCATGCACAGTGATACCAATATATAATTGTTGTTGTTATAAGTGTTCAAGTGTTTTATTTCAATTCCTTATCATCTTCGTTAATTTATCTTATTAGATAAACAAAGCTAGTTCATCATCGAGATAACTACATACAAATGCTCTTGAAGTTAAATACTTCGCTATACTATGTCAAATACAGTCCACTAAATCTTTCGTAATTAATCATTGCGATTAACTAATTTTGCAATTGCCTGTTGTTTCAACATTCTGGAATAATAGGCAAAATATTGCGGTAAACTAACCCTGTTACGATACATCTTCAATCAAATTATAACAAAAGTCTCTTGAAAATTCACCCTTTCGGTAAGACAAGTGAATTTAAATTTTTAGGTTTCACAATAGTTGTTATATTAAAATAAACTGAAAACCAATGAAAAGAGTCTGATTCTTTTCGAAAATTCGACAAATTCTTCCAAAGTTTCAATCTTTATTTTGTTGAAATAATTTTTGGATTAATTTTTAAGTGTAAATAAAATAAAAGCAGGATGATTAATGTGGACACTCATACAAATATTTTCTTCGGAAATTCATATAACTTCAGATGGTGATTCTTAATAATAAGGTAGGAATAATGTTTCCTGAATGAACACTTATCGTAATTATTATTATTGTTTATTTCTTCTTTTTGTGAATTATTTCGTTTGAACTCAGTTCAAATTACTCATTCTGGTCAAGATATTTTTATCAATTGTAAAAATGGCCAAAAAATGACTTGAACTGACAAAATGGAGCAGTGTAAACAAACCGAACTACAGATACCATTTAATCTCCGCGTGAACATAGTTGTAGTTCTGTGATTTATTATGAAAAATTCAGCGAAATATCCTAATAGAATCCTACATGTAACAGAGAACACTGAATAATATTACTTCAGACATAAAGAATTCAAATTCAAATTCAACATCCCAAAATTTACATTAATATACCGGCGACATACTAAAGCAGTACTAATTCTTTCATTAGAGTCCAATCAATTCTTTTAGAAAATCTCGTCTAACCCTAGATCTCAAGCATGAAAGTCATTTTTTTCTTAACAAAAGAAAAACTGTTAAAAATCTTAAGTGAATGGTTTATTTATGCAAATAACAGCATAATGACTTGGAAGAACCGTTCTGAAGATTCCAAAGCGTGGAAGTGGAGTGGAGTCGACACTTTTTCAGAGAAATTACTTACCTGAAGAACTGTGTTAGTTAACTTCTTAGCCTTTCAGGTAGATTTGGTTCGTATAAAGGATGATTGGAATTCAATTCTGACAGGGGGTCACTTTTCGGAAGCGGACTAAAAATAGGGTTTCATAATAAGAATAAATTTGTTTCGTAACTTGAACTGGGTGTGAACAAATTAAGGAGGGATTCCCAGGACGTGTACCTGATAATTGGAGTTGAGATCAATGCATAATTGACAAATGTAAGTGGTTTGTTTCAAAATTATTCGAATTACTCATATTCCTTTTGAAATTTTATTTATAAATCTATTAAATTATATTTTGTTTTAATAATTGGTTGAAACATAGAAAATCCTTTCAATACTTGTTTCAGAAATGTTGGTGAATTTTCTTCTATTAAAAATTCATAGTATGCACGTTTTCAAGAACCGACTTCACTACTGGCTGCGAAAGCTCTTCTATGGACGCAGACCTTGGGAAATGAAAAGTTGAGTAGAAGGAAAACGATGGTTATTTTGGTCAGAAATTCTTTTACAATGATAACCTTGTGACTCGGGTGTTTTGACATTAGTCGAGCGGCAACGCCCATAAAATAATTTGAAATCGTACGAATTGAGTCGTTAAACACAGAAATTTCTGCGTTTATCTTTCTCACATTTGTACAACGATTTTTAGTCACCACTCCCTTCACTTTAACAGTGTTAAAGGTAAAGATGGTAATGGCCGGCTAGAATGAGGCAAATCTTTCACCACATCTCGCAATATACACTTGAACTGACAAAGTGGTGCACTATAAACAAACTGAATTCCAGGTGATGCTCAAACTCCGCTTGATTAAAGAATATAATTCGGCTAACTTGGCGAAAGAAGAATTTCGACAATCCATATTTAAGCGGGTTTTTATAGACATAAATTTCTCATACTTTCTTGAAATAATGTATATTCCCGTTTTCATGTGATTCCGTTTCTAATTTTCAACAAATATTATTTTACTCGATTTATTGAAAGTCAAAAATCAACTTTCGTTTCACTTCATCAATGAGTTTCACTTACACAGAAGTTGAAACAAGTTTCTAGTTTGTTTCACTACCAAAAACTAAAAGTTCACACATTTTTATAATGACAGTTTGAAATATAACATCATCATCGGACTTTTTTTTTAGTAATTTCTAAAAACATATTTCAATTATTATCAAATGCCATATATAAGGTGTCCAAAAATAGTATCGGGTATTTGTTACACCAAAAAAACAAAAACTACCTAAAATTTAAAAAAAGTTTAGACCTTGGATTCTTCATCAGTGGGTTCAACCTAGACGTTTGAGATTCATTCAGGTTCCAACCGTTAAAGTGAATCGATTCCAATGAAAATCCTGAGAATTAAGGCGTGCAATGTCCGATTTGTATTCCTTAACTTCCACAAATTTTTATTTTAATATTAAAAATTTAAGTAGGTCAAAGCGTGAAAATTCTAAAGAAGTTAGGCAGATATTTTTATACTCGAGAAAAAATTCACAAAAACATAAAAAAATCTTAATCCGCATTAAAATGAAGATTCTTTCTACTAACTATAAACCTTTACACACATAAAAAAATTCCTCAATAACATATATAAAAATCTTACAGAAAAAACAATTCATTAGGAATTATTTTAAAAAACGCAAAACTCAAAACGCACAAATCACATTTGTCAGTTGTCAATTGTCATCCTTATCTCAAAACAAAAACATTGTATGCTACCAAATTTCAGACTAGTTATTTATAAGCATTTGAAGAAATTACTATTTTAACGAAACGCGTCATGTGGGCAATTCACAATAATACATAGAATTCTACACATATATGTGTATTATTTAAGTAAAGAATGAAGATGTATTTATTAAACCTTGTAGAGCGTATCGAAAAACCGTATCGGGTATTTGTTTTGGCGCTGCATTTGAAACTGAGCGAGTGAGGGGAGTGGGGAGGAGATCGTGTTGTCCGCCACTTTGGGAAGTTTTAGTCACGATGAAGCAGTACCCGGAAACGCATCGCGCTTATCAATAGTGGCTTCTCAATGTTTGTATCGTGCAAAATATCGTACACGCCATGCACCAAGTGACGACAGTATTAGAAAATGGATTCGGAAGTTCGAGAATACAGGTGCGAGAGTAAAATTGAACACTCTGGCCGCCCTCGTTCAGTCCGCGACGAAGGAACGATTCGAGAAGTAGAGGCGTCAGTTCGTCAAAATCCTTCTTTATCCATCCGAAAGCGAAACAATCATTTAACATCAAAAAATCGTCCTTGCATTTGATTTTGAAGAAAGATTTGTATTTAAAAGCCTATACAATTCAGTTGATTAAAAAATTTAAGGACACAGTCTATGCTATACATCAAATCAAGCAATAGAAGCTGTTAACGGATTATTCCTTAATAAGGTCCGCATAGGGGTAACATCAACTGTCTTCCCAGAAGCCCCGACCTTAATCCACTTGACTATTTTGCATGGGAACACCTTAAAAGTAAGGCTATGAGAATGACCCGACGAACCTGATGCGATTGAAGCAAAACAAAAACTATGTGTCAGCCTGTGATCGTCCATCTTCGTTCCAGATTAGAAGAGTGCGAGCTGCGGTCACCATTTAGCTAATATCATTTTTTCCAAATAATTTTCCACTTTATATTGTAATAATTAACACTAAACTTTTTTTTTAACTTTAAGTAGTTTTCGTTTTATCGAAGTTACAAATACCGGTTACTCTTGTAACAAGAATGTAATCTAGTTCTGTTTCGACTCAAAATTTTAAGTGTTGCTTTTACAACGAAATTATATGCTGAATAAAAACTCTGGATCAGGCTCAAAATAACAAAGTGAATCTCTTTCAGCTACAATAACAATATTATAAAATATAGGTTTAATACAAAATGACGACGAAACAACACAATATAGAATAGACGTGTGCAACAACTAGTTTGAAATATTCTTCTTGAATTATGATGAATAAATTCAGGCAATCGTTAGTATTTGTTGTATAGCGATGGAAAGTAAATAAACTGGTAGAAGCCAAATCTAAATGAAGTATTTAGATGAAAATGAACGTTTGAATATGTCCATTTTTCACATAAAAACCAGTTTCTGAAAATCAATCTTTTAGTTACAAAAATCATTGATTTAATTTTGTGTTAGTTAAGGAGTCACATTTTTTATGATTTAAAATTAAAAGTATTACCTCATTTTCATACAACTTCCGAAAACTTGTTTTTAATTATGACCAAATATTGAACGGTTCTATATATTTTTAAAATTTTTAAGTCTGTTTTGCAGTTCATTTTTGGTGTTCATACCAAGGTGCTATTTTTCGGTCCACTTATTTAAATGATGCTAATTTTGAGCCCTTTATAAAAATCAATGGTGTCAGAGATACACTAATGAATATTTCGTGGTAAAATACAATTAAGTTCGTTTGTCCGAAAGTCTCGTGGTAAGCACGATAAGTTTTCAAATATTATACTCAAAAACTTGAACTTTACATGACAGGTTTCAAGTCTAAATGAAAAAAGTTTTGGAATGAGTGAATTCCGGTTATGGGATTTTGAAATACGACTGGTATTAATATTGTTTCTTTAATACCTCAAAAAATAAAGTTCTTGACAAGCTTAAATCGAGAAGTTAGAGACATTATAATGATTTTCATGTTAATACATGCAAATTGCAATCACAGTTTTTCATAGTTTTCTCTTAAGTTCTCAATCCAATGGATTTAAATATTGAATTCAGAATATTTCTACTTGAATTCTTTCCTATGATTCAACTCTAATTAATGGGTGGGCAGAGCAAAATCAACCTTTTTGTCGTAATTTTTTGTTTCAAATCTGAATTACGGAAATGTATAATACGGTTTTAATTTTTTTTGTTCTATCACAAACTTTTTTATTTTTAAATAAACATAAGACGAATTTTGCTACAACCTCCCTCATGTTTTTTGATTATACACCTTTCTGAACAAAAAACGATCAAATATTAGAAGGAACCATAGGAAATCTCGGGAAATCATATGCATTGGTTTTTATATTTTTAGGACATAAATTTGAGAGTTTTTTCTGGTAAATCCAACGATAAAAAAATTATTTTCCTGAATTTGCAGCTGTTTGAATATCTCATTCAACTTTAAATTACAAACATTTTTTACAGATTTTATTAAGAAATAGTTTATAGAGAGATATTTCCTTAATTTTATTCAAATTGCTCCTTCTATTTTAAGAACTTTTTCATAAAACATTAAACTTAATCGGGGTAAATGAATATAATATTAATAACCTTATTAATATTCAAAATGTTTAAGTGGTTTGCGAGAAATCAATATATTTAATCGGACTGTTCAATAATTTTCCAAATATTTAACTGAATAAATATGAATAAGTTACGTAGTGGGGTAAATTCAATATTAAAACTAATTAATAGTTGATGTAATCTACTACTAAATCAAAACACCTATTTGTATTAATGGTAGGGTTTTTTCGTTTGGAACAAACGGATTAGGTTTATTCCGATTATTTCACGTCAAGCCAAAAATTTAGATATACAAAGAACAGAGAAAACTGAGTCCAATCGATATAAGATAAGGTAGAAGAATTTCATAATTAATGATATTGTAAATTTTTTATAATATTATCTCTACTTTTTATACTGAATCATTATCTACCTCAATTTGTCTTTAGTTCTATTATTTATATTCTATTTAATCATTGTACGAGCCTACTTATTTATACCATACTTGTTCGTTCTTTTCCAAGGAGAAATTTTTCATTCAATCGAATGTCTACATTTGTATAATAACATAAAATTCTGAATTTCATTTTCTACCCACTGATTTGGTACAACAATATGTAAAACCACAACATTTAATTAAGATGATAATAATGTATTAAACGGAAACCACCTTTGATAAATACGACACTGAAATATTTGTTTGCGATGCAAATATACGAAACATTTAATGTTAATATTCTATAGCCTTGTTCCTTCAATTTTCTTCAAAATTTTTAAAGTTGAAAGTGCTGAGATATTATAAAGCAAATATTGGATGGAGTAGTCCGTTACTTTGTGATAGTTCATTCAAATTGGAATGAAATGCGAAATTACTTTGTTTTCTATCACTTTATTCACGATTATACAGTGACTCCAGTTTCGGAGTGATACTACATTTTCACACTGAATGTATTCATTCCCATTATAAAACACTTGAAATTAAAAAACAGCATATCATTTTGGCTGGAATATTCGCTCAATGGTTCAATTTATATTCATACATACCATCAGAAAGTATACAATATCAATAAAATTTCAATATTTTCTCCCAATCTGTTATAATTATAATAATCCAGAGTCTTTTTCTTTTATTTGTTGAGTCTTCCTCGATCAATTTAATCGTCGATCTGAACATTTCCACATTGTTATTAAGGTAACATTTAGTTCTTTATTCAAGAGATTTTATTTTAGAAGTATTGAAACTTTTTTTAACCAAATTACAAGTCATAAGCTTTGTACCGCGCTTTTCAAAGAAGTAAAAATGATCATGTGTCAGTTATTGCTTTTAAATCGGGAATTGTAATAAATCAAACGTTTTTCATTCGGTATAATGTAGAATCATTGAACAATGCCTACTCAATTTTTAAAGGTGGTTTATTTTCGAAATCTCTTCAGATTGCAGTTTAATAGAATAATAAAAACATAATACTAACCATACGAGAATTCGAATAATCCGTGATCAAATGTAAAATCCATCAATCCTTTACATAACACTCAAAAACAAAGAATTACACTAAAGGACACTGCTCAGACAATCCGAGCACTTTGCAATTCACAAGTCACATCACACCGAAAGCGGTAAAAAAGCTGAAAATCGACAATTAACTATCGCAATAGACAATTATTCACTTTTCTCGACTGGCACAAAGGATTTTTTTCAAAATTTTTCCGGTTTCTGAAAAACGCATTTGTTTTCGAATAGCCCCCTTCCGCTCGCGGGTGTACGGTCACTGAGTTCGTCAGTGTTCGGAAGCCAAACTCCAGGCAAAACAGCCCAGCTTCGTCCGTTTACGGAAACGATCGGCAGGAGATCTATACGCGGGCTTAACCTGGGGTCTCTGGTGCTGGTTCTTTGTGCTTCTGTGTCCTCTCCTCTCTCGACACCAGACTTCTCGCTGGTATAGCGAGAATTGCCATTTGTATGCACTGGTCCTTCAAGTTGGATTCATACAAAGTCGCTGATTCTTCGCAATTGCGAGTTTCAGGTTGTATTTTAAGCGGTTTGTTCGTTTTGAAATGCCTGGAAGATTGACAGTACCAAGAACTAAAACACTCCAGTTTTTTGGCAGGCCCATCACAACGTGTTTTCCATGATAACGTGTTTTCGAATGAAGTTATAATATTGTTGAAATTGAATTGAATTCGGAATATTCTTAAGGTAAACCTAATCTTCATTTCAAAGTATAACTTTACAATGTATACAATTATGCTTCTCCGCGTCTACTTCATTTGCAGTATCTAATTTGATATACTTTTCCTAACAAATTATTCTAAATGACTTTAAATTCAGGATTATATATTCTAACTTCTACAATATATATTGAAACTATATACAAAAACTATCAAATTGATATCCTTATAAATAATCAATATAAAATAATTTTCAATGTTTCGGAAAAAACCTTTTTACGTCCCGAGATGAAACCTATTAATACAAATGTATTAACAAACACTGTCTTAGTATGTATGTAGCATACAAATAGTGGAAAATCCACTATTCCAAAATTATCTAAATTTCTCAAACTAAAGTATCAAATAAAAATAATTGAACGAGAATTCCATTTCGTTCTCTGGACCTCTTCAGAAATATATTGAAATCAGATTCAAATATATCACAAGATCAAAATTTAACTCATCAAATAAGATAAAACCTGGAACGGATAAACTCAAAGTAAGCTTCAAAGTATCCAAAATAAAACAGAAATGATCAACGTGTTGTTACGTATAACCTATAACTATATGTAGTCGAAACACAGAAAAACATAACAAAACCCCAATTCATCCCAAATAATGTCCCATGAAAAATAACCAGAATTTCGAAAATAATAAATAAGTAGGGAATATATTGTGGATATTTAGACTGCATATGAATTTATTTCATAATTTAAAAATCAATTTGAATGTGAGTCAATACTTGATTATATATAAGGATATCAAGTTTCAATATTATTGTAGAAATAAGAATAAATATATAATTCTGAATTTGAAGTCATTTGAATTTTATTTCTATCAAGTATTGACTCACATTCAAATTGATTTTTAAATTATTCTAAATATTGAGCAGAACAATTCGGTGAAATCTCTACAAAATGTTATTCGAGATAGTTCTTTGAAATATTTAAGAATTAAATCAAAATGTCTTAGAAAGACTTTCTATTTAGGTAGATAAATAGAACTCTCAAACATCAAACAACATTCAAAAATATGAAAGAATTTATGAAAATATAGAATATCGACCAAAATTATTCACCAAACTTAAGCCGAAACAGTTTGTAGCGTACCACGGTTAGTTTACCGCAGTATTTTGAAATAAGAGACAATTGCAAATTAATTAATCTCAATGCTTACATGTTTACACTTCATATTATTTGTTTTCTAATGATTATATATGGCCTTAGAAAACAAAGAAAATAATTTAGAGATTTTGATATATTTACGCCTGTTAATTTGACATGACACAGCATTCGTAATTGTAAACTGTTCTATCCTTCTTTACTTGCATTAATCTCATAATTTTTCTGTAACCAAAAAGAAGGTTTATTTCGTTCATTCGGTCACCCTCCAAATGGACCTTCGAATCAATTACATTAATTTATCTCTTTTTGTTAGAAGGGATGCATCAAGCACCTCTAACGTTCAGTTTTTGAAAAGACTGTAAAACTGTAAATCATAATTATTCTAGTAATAGTCAAACTTGTCGCCTGTAGCCTTTGCTACATTATGCACTATCATTCGGATAGTCAAATTTGTCGTACATAGCTTGTGACATTTCGGTACAAGTTATCGCGGTTATTATTGTTAATATAGTAATCCAGTCGATTGTCAAAGTATTGGCAAATTTATTACATTTGTTTTTAGTGTAATAATCATATCTTTTGACTTGGTTTATATACAGTTAACCAAAAATTATAGTTCGTTGTTATCATAGTGTATTACGAGTGTTTTACTTTAACTCCTTATCATTTTCGTTGGTTTATCTTATTAGATAAACAAAGCTAGCTCATCATCGAGATAACTACATACAAGTGCCTTTGAAGTAAAACTCTTTGCCAATTACGCCAAAAATACAGTCCACTTGAACCCATCGAAATTTATCATCGATATTAATTAATTTGCAATTGTCTGATATTTCAAAATACTGAAATAATAGGCAAAATACTTCGGTAAAATAACCGTGGTACGGAACAAAGATAAACACCTATTATAACAACGAACTATAATTCTTGGTTTAATGTATATAAACCAAGTAAAAAGGTATGATTATTACATTGAAAACAAATGTAATGAATTTTCCAATACTTTGGCAATTGACAATATATAGATTACTATATCAACAATAATAATCGCGATAGCTTGGATCGAAATGCCACAAGCGACGAGTTTGACTATCCCGAGATAGTGCATAATGTAACAAAAGCCACATACAAGTTTGATTACCGGAAAGATAATAATTTTACAGTCCGTAAGACTGAATGTTAAAGGTCTTCAATGCACTCCTAACAAAAAAAGGGGGAAAAAACGAAATTGATTGAAAAGCCTATTTGTAGCTGGACTGAATGAATGAAATAAATCTTCTCATTGGTTATAGAAAAATAATGAGATCAATGCTAGTAGATGAGATTAGTATGAATCAGTTTATAATTCCGAATGCTGTGTCATGTGAATGTCTATGTGAGTTCATAAGCAATAAATATAACAAAACGCTCAAAAGACTGTCCATGTTTTCTGAGGTTATATAGAATCATTAGAAAACAAATAAGCTGAACTATCGAATAACACTTCAAAGTTCGTATGACACAGCTGAATAACTGCTAGATCGTAATATCAACATGAAAATAAAATGATAAGAAACGGTTTTTTACTTGATAGAAGGATTATTACAAAATTTGAATATCAAAACAGATTTAATCTGTTAGTCTTCTACATTTTTAAATTCAAAAAATTTATTCAAGAAACTTTAAGAATTAAATTAATGTCTTTATAAGCATTGCTCATATTTAATAGACGTATGGAATCGAAACTCATTATACAATATCAAATGGAATTAAGAAAACCCAACGAATATAAATTTTCAATTAAAATTAATAAATAAATATTTTTTGTTTATTTCCAGGCATGCGTACTGAACTCTTCAGACAAACGTACGAGCCCTGTTTGTTACAAAATGTATTATTTCCTGATCTTACATTTATGAAAACTAAATCTTTCTCAAAAATATACAGAATAATCTTAAGAACTTCTTAAAAACCAATTTATTTGAAATATTTAATATATTTAAATCAATTGCTTCAAAAACTCTCAAAACATGTAACAGTACGCATGCCTGGAATGAAACAAAAATATTCATTTATTTATTAATTAAAATTGACAATTTATATTCGTTGGGTTTTCTTAATTCCATTTGATATTGTACTACTCTGTCAAGAAAGTACCGGGAATTTTCAATTAAAACAACATTTTTACATTTAATCGTCAAAATTTATTGGGTCGCCTTCAAAATAGGCTCCATTTGCTCCAATACATCTATGCCAACGGCACTTCCAATTATCGAAACATTTTTTATAGGCGCTTTCCGGGATGGACTTTAGCTCTCGCGCCGAATTTTGTTTTATGGCTTCAATCGACTCAAAACAGGTGCCACGAAGGGGCAATTTTAGTTTTGGGAAGAGGAAAAAGTCGCAGGGAGCCAAATCCGGCGAATACGGTGGTTGCTGAAGCACGTTTGTTGAGTTTTTGGCGAGAAAGTCAGTCACAATCGTAGCTCGGTGAAAAGGCGCGTTATCGTCATGCAAAATCCATGAGTTGTTCGCCCACAAATTTGGCCGCTTCTTACGGATACGCTCACGCAAACGTTTCATAACGCCTAGATAATACTCCTTGTTTACCGTCTGACCCTCTGGAACGAATTCGTAGTGCACCACGCCACGAATATCGAAGAAAACATCACCTTCATTTTCGAGCGGCTTTGGCGTGGTTTTTTCGGTTTCGGCTCATTTTTTGCCACCCATTCCGATGATTGCTGGCTTGTTTGCATATCGTACTCGTAGACCCAGGTCTCATCACCAGTTATAATGCGTTCCATGAATGTAGAATCGGAATTACAGCGATCCAGCATGTCTGAAGCAACCTGTTCGCGATGACATTTTTGAAGAAAATTCAGGTCTTTCGGTACGAGTCGTGCGGCCACCTTTCTCATGCCCAAAATATCAATCAAAATCGTACGTGCGGACTCGTGGGATATCTTAAGATCATGTGCTATCTCTCTCAAGCTGGTACGACGGTTTTCCAGCACCCTTTCCTTAATTTTATCGACGTTATCTTCGATCGAAGCCGTCGATGGGCGACCACTTCACGACCGTCCTTGAAGGCTCTGTACCACTGATATGCACGAGTTTTCGATAGAGCATTATCACCAAAGGCCTTTTGCAACATTTTCAATGCATCGGCATACGAAAATTCATTTGCAACACAAAACTTTAAACAAATTCTTTGCTCAACATAATCACCCATAGTAAAAATCGGCACGCACGACTGACTTAATCAGCTGTTGCCAACACACTAGTTGACAGATCTCGCTCAAGCTTGGCATAGTAATTAAGGACAGTGGTACCAACTAATTAAAGACAGTGGTACCAACCTAGGAAAAAAATTTTTTACCTGCCTCATTGCTCCGCCAGATTTAAATCGATAATTCCCGGTACTTTCTTGACAGAATGTATAATGAGTTTCGATTTTATACGTCTATTAAATATGAGCAGTGCTTATAAAGACATTAATTTAATTCTTAAAGTTTCTTGATTAAATTTTTTCAATTTAAATTGTAGAAGATTAACAGATTAAAACTGTTTTGATATTAAAATTTTCAACATGAAAAGACCTAAGTATCGATAAAAACGCAAGAGGAACTCGCAAAAACCTTGTAGTCACTCAACCATCCATTTTCCATCGTTTAAAAGTAATGGGAATGATTTAAATCTGGTGATCTAGAGGTCCACCGCATCCGATCTGTTTTCCTGGTTTTCGTTCGTTTAGACTCTGGAGTATTTCCAGAGTCTAAACTCAAAAATTAACTGGAGCACTATTGAGCATGAATCGCATTTCATATCGTAGCAAAAGAGGTAAAAATCCTCAAAGGAGAAGGGTAAGGATTTTACGAAAAATGACTATGATTAAGCTGAGTTGACAAAGAAAAACGACGTATCAAGTAATCGCAAATATTACCACTCATAAAAAATGCTCTTTTTTCCAATTCCATAAATGAAAATAAATGATTGAAGTTTTTGAGAAACAGGTTTCATAAGCGAAAAAGAATTTTGCAATCAAAATGAGGATCATCTTCTGAGTCTTCTGAGCTACCACTGACAAAAATTAATTTTTGGATCAAAATCTCGAAACAGGAATGTCTTCACCCTTTGCATATGATAGGGATATAAAAACGAATCACGCAAGATATGTCAACTTTATGAATGATACTTAAATAAACACTAATATTTCTTACACTATTTTCTATATATTATATAATTAAATTAAAATAAATGGGGGTTTATGCTTGATAGAAGGTACAAAAAATTATTTAAATATTTTAATATTCACAGATATATTCTGTTAGCCTGCTACATATTTAATTTCAAAAAATTATATTTAATATTATAACTTCAGGAATTAAATTAATGTCATATAAATACCAGCTATATCAAATGACATATAAAATAAACATTAATTATAAGACATCCAAATTATATAACAAAATCCAATAAATATAAATTGTTAACAAAAATCTTATAAATTAAATATTTTGAGTAGACAAAATTTTGTTTCTGCTCATCTGCTCTAATAGAGAATGCGATTAAACTAAGCATTCACATAGAATTTTCCTCATTTTCAAGTTTAGAATTTTCCTATTCGAATAAAGTAACTTCAGATTCCAGTAGCATTTTTTTATTAATTGGTTAACATGTGGTTGAAAGCTCATTTTTGAGTTCAGATTGAGTCCAAGATACTTTGCCTCAGCTCTACCTGCCAGATTCTCAGCATTAATAGCAAAAGTAATATTATTCATCAACAATAAGTTTCTTTCAGTAACAAAAAACATAGTTACACATTTCTTGGGATTTAAAGTTACTACTCTGTCAAGAAAGTACCGGGAATTTTCAATTAAAACAACATTTTTACATTTAATCGTCAAAATTTATTGGGTCGCCTTCAAAATAGACTCCATTTGCTCCAATACATCTATGCCAACGGCACTTCCAATTATCGAAACATTTTTTATAGGCGCTTTCCGGGATGGACTTTAGCTCTCGCGCCGAATTTTGTTTTATGGCTTCAATCGACTCAAAACGGGTGCCACGAAGGGGCAATTTTAGTTTTGGGAAGAGGAAAAAGTCGCAGGGAGCCAAATCCGGCGAATACGGTGGTTGCTGAAGCACGTTTATTGAGTTTTTGGCGAGAAAGTCAGTCACAATCGTAGCTCGGTGAGAAGGTGCGTTATCGTCATGCAAAATCCATGAGTTGTTCGCCCACAAATTTGGCCGCTTCTTACGGATACGCTCACGCAAACGTTTCATAACGCCTAGGTAATACTCCTTGTTTACCGTCTGACCCTCTGGAACGAATTCGTAGTGCACCACGCCACGGATATCGAAGAAAACAATGAGCATCACCTTCATTTTCGAGCGGCTTTGGCGTGGTTTTTTTTCGGTTTCGGCTCATTTTTTGCCACCCATTCCGATGATTGCTGGCTTGTTTGCATATCGTACTCGTAGACCCAGGTCTCATCACCAGTTATAATGCGTTCCATGAATGTAGAATCGGAATTACAGCGATCCAGCATGTCCGAAGCAACCTGTTCGCGATGACGTTTTTGAAGAAAATTCAGGTCTTTCGGTACGAGTCGTGCGGCCACCTTTCTCATGCCCAAAATATCAATCAAAATCGTACGTGCGGACTCGTGAGATATCTTAAGATCATGTGCTACCTCTCTCAAGCTGGTACGACGGTTTTCCAGCACCCTTTCCTTAATTTTATCGACGTTATCTTCGATCGAAGCCGTCGATGGGCGACCACTTCACGACCGCCCTTGAAGGCTCTGTACCACTGATATGCACGAGTTTTCGATAGAGCATTTTCACCAAAGGCCTTTTGCAACATTTTCAATGCATCGGCACACGAAAATTCATTTGCAACACAAAACTTTAAACAAATTCTTTGCTCAACGTAATCACCCATAGTAAAAATCGGCACGCACTCTGACATCGACTGACTTAATCAGCTGTTGCAAACACACTAGTTGACAGATCCCGCTCAAGCTTGGCATAGTAATTAAGGACAGTGGTACCAACCTAGGAAAAAAAATTTTACCTGCCTCATTGTCCCGCCAGATTTAAATCGATAATTCCCGGTACTTTCTTGACAGAATGTAGGTTGTGCTATAAGGACAACTCATAAACATCATCTAAACACAACTGCAACCTACGATTGTATTCCGAAGAGTTATCCTTAGAAACTGAAATATAGAGTCCTCCATCGTCAGCATAAGCATGAAATTGTGTGGTTACTTTATTTAGGATGTCAGTGGTATAAATTAAAAAAAGCAGAAGTTCCAATATAGAGCCCTGTGGCACTCCTGTGGGAACGAAACAACGATCGGAAAAAGATCTGACAACGACCACTCAGGTAAGAATTCATTAGATCTAACGCAACCTCACCAAACCCATAGAATTTCAACTTAACTAGGAGCAACTCATGGCAAATCTTGGCAAAAGCATTCAAAAAATCTAACAGCACCATTTCTATCATCTTGTCCTCATCCCAACTTCGGAATATGTCATCTGACTGACTGTTCTGAATTTAGAATTGAATTACCAACAAGAAATGAATAAACTTGCACAAAGTATTTTTTCAAGTATTTTTGACATAACCGGTAACATTGTTATAGGACGCAGGTCATTATAGTCAACTGGATTCTGAACTTTAGGCAACGGCTTTAATAAGCCACACTTCCAGCCAAAGGGAAAATAACTATGCTCGACATTGACTATATGAGTAATATTTGGTATTATGAAAGTACAACATTTCTTGAGCATATCTATGTTTATTTGATCGCCTCCACAAGCATTAGACTTTATTCCAGATATTATCTTTGCCACCTGATCTGATAACACATATACCACAATACCACCGCCCGTAGAACAACTAGCCTCTCTAAAATGCCTAAAGCCCTTTAAAGTAATGCGGTCATCCAGTATATTACTATTAAGCCACGTTTCCGCCACCACGATATTGTATTTGCATCGCCTCAATGTCGACAAAGTGTCGAAATCCATTGGTTATTGACTGGATATTAAGATGTGCCATCCTCAAGTTTATCTCCCTACCTTTGCCCATGAGATGAAATAAAATAAAATACCTAAATAAAAATTAATATATAATATAAAATAGAAAAAAGATAAAATCACTTTCACAGGTATATATATCAACGCTTCAAACGTGCGTTGATGGTGAAATGGTTAGCAGAGTTGCCCTCTAACCAGATGATCCGGATTTGATTCTCGGCCTTCGGAGAATGCTTTTTTATCAACAAAAGGCACATTCCCTTACTTGGCGAGAGCTCGTATCATCATATTTCCAACTTGCGATGGTGGTGTAATGGTCAGCATAGTTGCCTTCCAAGCAGTTGATCCGGGTTCGATTCCCGGCCATCGCAGAATGCTTTTTTCATATAGACAGATGAGGCATTCTCTAACTTTAATCGGTACTATATCCTGGCGTGAGCGTGTATCCTCCTGTTTACAACGTGCGATGGTGGTGTAATGGTCAGCATAGTTGCCTTCCAAGCAGTTGATCCGGGTTCGATTCCCGGCCATCGCAGAATGCTTTTTTCATATTGACAGATGAGGCATTCACTAACTTTAATCGGTACTATATCCTGGTGTGAGCGTGTATCCTCCTGTTTACAACGTGCGATGGTGGTGTAATGGTCAGCATAGTTGCCTTCCAAGCAGTTGATCCGGGTTCGATTCCCGGCCATCGCAGAATGTTTTTTATATTTATAGATGAGGCATTCACTAACTTTAATCGGTACTATATCCTGGCGTGAGCGTGTATCCTCCTGTTTACAACGTGCGATGGTGGTGTAATGGTCAGCATAGTTGCCTTCCAAGCAGTTGATCCGGGTTCGATTCCCGGCCATCGCAGAATGTTTTTTTATATTTATAGATGAGGCATTCACTAACTTTAATCGGTACTATATCCCTGCGTGAGCGTGTATCCTCCTGTTTACAACGTGCGATGGTGGTGTAATGGTCAGCATAGTTGCCTTCCAAGCAGTTGATCCGGGTTCGATTCCCGGCCATCGCAGAATGTTTTTTATATTTATAGATGAGGCATTCACTAACTTTAATCGGTACTATATCCTGGCGTGAGCGTGTATCCTTCTGTTTACAACGTGCGATGGTGGTGTAATGGTCAGCATAGTTGCCTTCCAAGCAGTTGATCCGGGTTCGATTCCCGGCCATCGCAGAATGTTTTTTTATATTTATAGATGAGGCATTCACTAACTTTAATCGGTACTATATCCTGGCGTGAGCGTGTATCCTCCTGTTTACAACGTGCGATGGTGGTGTAATGGTCAGCATAGTTGCCTTCCAAGCAGTTGATCCGGGTTCGATTCCCGGCCATCGCAAAATGTTTTTCTTGTATTGACAGATGAGGCATTCACTAACTTTAACCGGTACTATGTATCGTGGCGTGAGCTTGTATCATCATGTTTCCAACGTGCGATGGTGGTGTAATGGTCAGCATAGTTGCCTTCCAAGCAGTTGATCCGGGTTCGATTCCCGGCCATCGCATTTGTTTTTTTATTTTGACAAATGAGGCATTTGATGAAATTGACAGTGGAACTTCGGTGAATTTGAATATAACTTGAGATCTGCTGAAAAATTAAAGAAAAACTGAACATACGATAACAACCATTTTATTCATTCGACTCAAGTACATAGAACCTTACAACGTCATGTGTCACTTGTGTGAAAACATCGAACAAACTAAAAACAGTGTTGTCAATATTAATAATTCTCTGAGATATATTAACAACACCCCCACTACCTCACAAAATTAGAATACCACTCCTAATTTCTTTACAAAATACAAATGTTTAACACTTGGTAAACCTTTTGTAAATATATCAGCTACCATTTCGTTAGTCTCCTGATATTTAATGTCAATGATTTTACCCGAAACGCATTCCCTAACGAAATGATATTTCACATCAATATGTTTTGACCTCTTATGAAATATAGGATTTGTGGCCAATTTATGTACACTCTGATTGTCATTATACACTACAACGGGACCTTTGAAATCTACAATCTCATTTAATAGATTTTTTAAATAGATCGCTTCTTTTGAAGCTTCACATAGACCTATGTATTCCGATTCCGTGCTTCTCAGAGCAATCGATTTTTGCTTAAAACATTGCCATGATTTGGATCCTCCAGACATTTTGAAAACATAGCCGGAATATGACTTTCTATCATTATCATTAGCCCAATCAGAATTCACAAAACCTTTCAATATCGTCATTCTTCAAAAAACATAATTTAAGTTGCTTTGTACCACTCAAATATCTTCAAATTCTTTTGGCACATTGCCAATGATATTGTGAAAAACAATTATTGAACTGACTCAAATAGTTTACAGAGAACACTATATATAGTTAATACTGCCAAATACATGAGGCTTCCAATTAGTCTTTGATAGGGCACATCAATTAATTTTGATTCAACGTTTTCTACAATTTTGATTTTATATTCCATAGGTGGGGGTTGAATTTGATATTACAGGCAAGGAAGATCGGGAAATTCAGAAACGGATAAACCAAGCCAGGGGTCTTATCTCATGTTTAAACGGAGTCTTTTGGAGTAATGAAATAGGAAAAAAGCGAAAATACAACATCTACGAAACAATGATTAAGAGCTCATTATTGTATGGATCGGAAACGTGGCGAATCACAGATAATTACAAAAGGAAACTGGAGGCCACAGAAATGGATGTGTTTAGACGAACATTAGGGATATCTAGAAGGGATCGAATACGGAATGAAGATGTTCGGAGGAGAATGGGAATAGAAGAATCGCTCATGGCAGACGTTGAACGCAGGCAACTTGTTTGGTACGGACATGTACAGAGGATGGATGATGCTAGACTACCAAAGCAAATGATGGAGTGGATACCATCACATCGTAAAAAATGAGGAAGACCGAGAAAAACTTGGATGGAGGGGGTTTCTAAAGCGATGAGCTCAAGGAACCTGGCAGAAAACCAGTGGAGTGACAGGAGATCATGGAAATTAGGCATCGGACAACGACGAAAGACGTTTTAAAACCGATATATATATTTATATATATATATATATATATATATATATATATATATATATATATTCTATAGGTGCACTAACAGATTTACATTTTTCCATACCAAAATTACTAAGAACCCTATTAATGTACTCTTCCTGATCTAAATAAATTACTTTGTTCTTATAGTATCTAGGAATCTTAACTCCCAAACATTTAGCTTCACCTATTCACCTAAGTCCTTAATATCGAA
Source organism: Megalocaria dilatata (assembly GCA_034642435.1). Lineage (NCBI taxonomy): Eukaryota > Metazoa > Arthropoda > Insecta > Coleoptera > Coccinellidae > Megalocaria > Megalocaria dilatata. The sequence goes on along the minus strand of CM067859.1, from coordinate 39,223,287 downwards.
CTTATTACCAAGTAAAGACTTTAGAAATTCGACTTCTTCAGAGTTATTCCCAAAAATAAAGAAATCATCAACATACAATGCCACCAAGATCAATGAACTTCCGTGTTTCTTAATATATAAACAATTTTCATATTTTGATGTGCTATATCCCAAATCAGTCAAAACTTCATTTACTCTAGCATTCCATGCTCTGGATGCTTGTTTTAGACCATAAACTGCCTTTTTTAACTTATATATTTTATTCTCATTGTCTTTGATAACGAAACCTTCTGGTTGTTTCATATAAACAGGTTCGTCTAGAAAACCATTCAAAAAAGCAGTTTTGACATCCAGGTGTTTAATTCTTAAATCTAAATTTACAGCTAAACTCATCAACAACCTTGAAGAAGAATGTCTAACTACTGGCGCAAACACTTCACCATAGTCAATACCAGCTTTTTGCACACAACCTTTTGCCACTAGACGTGCGCGATATTTCACTTCACCGGTTACACACACTTTTGTCTTGAATACCCACTTGCAAGGTACTACAGTTGAAGAATCTGCTACACCATCGACAAATTTCCAAGCATCATTGTCTTCGAAACTTTTAACCTCTTCTGCCATAGCTTTCCTCTATAGTTTATCATCTGCCCTTAACATAGCTCGCTGCACAGATTCAGGATCACCATTAATGTTGACACCAACATCATGTACACATGCATAGGTTACATAATCTTCAAACTGTTTCGGCTTAACTGTCCTTTGGGATTTTCTAGTTCCCAAACTATCTGTTTGTAGATCATTGTCAGTCGTATCTACAACAAAATCTTCGTCACTTGTAGAGTTAACTATCTCATCATCTCCATCTGAGCCAGACTCTGAAGAACCTTGATCGTGAAAGTCTTCACTTGAACTTGAAGAGTTTAGATTAGAATTTTGTTGACCGTCTTCAATCCTCACTGAATCGGATGATTCCTTTGGTTCACAAGATGATAGCTGCCTAGATGATTTGTCTTTTTCTTCTATAACTACATCTCTACTTACAATGATTTTTTTACTGTCAGGATCATACATTCTATAGCCCTTTATATGATCAGTGAAGCCCACTTAAATCATTCTTTTAGACTTTTTCTTCCATTTCAGGCGTTTTTCTTTTGGGGTTAAGACCATATATTTGCTTCCAAATATTCTTACTTGGCTCACATCTGGTTTTCTATTGTACCATCGAAAGATGGTGTCCATGCAGTGTCTGGACTTGAAACTACTCCATATGAAAATATGGAGTAGTTTCAAGTCCAGACACTGCAGAACGATTTCTGAGGTACACTGCAGTAGCTACAGCTTCAGCCCAAAAAAATTTTTCAAGGTTTGTATCATATAACAGACATCGAGCTTTTTCTACTAAAGTTCGATTCATGCGTTCGCTCATGCCATTTTGCTGTGGAATGTACGCATTGGTTTCTTGGTGCAAAATACCATTCTTTCTGTAAAAAATCTCTAAATCTATTACTATTAAATTCACCACCTTGAACAGTTCGAAAAATTTTTATTTTAGTACTCTTCTGATTTTCTACAAAATTCTTAAATTCTTGAAACTTTTCAAATGCTTCGTCTTTACTCCCTATGAAATAAACAAATACCATCCTTGTTTAGTCGTCTTCCAATACCATAAAATACTTTGATCCACCAAGCGAGGTTACCTATTTTGGACCACACAAATCTCCATGTATAATCTCCAATACACCATTTGCTCTTGTACCTTTATTACGAAATGGAAATCGACTCTGCTTGCCCTCATAGCAAACTTCACATAGCTCGTTACTCTTGGTCAATAAACCTTTGAACTCAAATCCGGTCACCATACCATTCTTCATAGAGTTCAAATCTCTATAGTTCAAATGCCCAAATCGCCTGTGCCAGACTTCTTGCGAACTGTCAAGCCAGCTAAATTTAACTGTGGTTTCTTAAAATTCAACTTATAAACATTATCTACTAAATCAGCCTTAGCAATCAACTGTTTATTTTCATCAAAAATATATAAGTTGACTTACCAGAGTAAGTTGGTCGTAAACTTTGGTACATAGCAAACATTCGATATGGTTACTGGATGTTTCTTTCCAGCCACTGTCGTTATTTGTATATCACCTGAACATTCAATTGGCAATTTGGAATTATTTGCTACTGTAATTTCCTTCACTGATGACTTTTTGTTGACATTTTCAAGCCAATCCTTCCTTGACGTTAAATGAACACTGCATCCCGAGTCCACATACCAGTCTGAATTGTTGAATCTTCCTGTCAAAAAAACTGCATTGAAGGCATTCGATGAATTTTCACTGTGTTTTTTATTTTCAGGGCACTTATTCATATAATGGCCGGTCTTTCTACACTTAAAACATGTGATTTCTTTGTGTTTGTTCTTCGAACCATCATTAGAACCACTTTTGTGTCCCTTCGTGAAACCTTTAGATGTACATCCATTTCTATTTCCTTTGCCGAACGTTGTGCTGGCAAATGCACCACCCGATGACACTGTGTTATCTTCGGTACCACTTAGATGCATATCTAACAACCTTGATTTTATAGAGTCAGCTGTTACATCAATTCCTGCATGCTCTATAGCAATTACCATTGGCTCATATTTGTCCGTCAATCCAGCAAGCATTAAACTACCTATTAACTCTTGACTAAGTTGAAAACCACATCTATCAAGCTTCTGAGAAGTATCTATTACCTGGTTTATATAATGCTCCATTGATTCACAAGTATCAAGCCTCAATGATATTAACTTTCTCAATAAACCAATCTTCCTGGCAAATCCAGAATCCTCGTAGAGTTTTCTTAACCTTTCCCATACATCCTTGGCTGATTTCGTGTCTTTTACATGAACGAACAGCGATGAATTTAAGGTAAGTATCAATTTCGCCTTGGCTTTGCTGATTCAAACTGCGTCTTGTTCATCACCTTCTAGACATTTGGATAAACCTTCTAAAATGAACACATTTTCGACTGCAAATGCCTAATCTGCGTAGTTTTTTCTGCCTACTAACTTTGGCACGCTATTCAAGTAGTTGACCGCCATTTTTCTTCCCTTCAACATTTACGTTTTTCGTTCACTTTTCACCGAAGTAGTAAATCAATCGAAAATAACTGTTCACGTTAATTATTGATTAACTAGAGTTCTGGGCTCATAACCTGATGAAATTGACAGTGGAATTTCGGTGAATTTGAATATAACTTGAGATCTGTTGAAAATTAAAGAAAAACTTGACATACGATAACAACCATTTTATTCATTCGACTCAAGTACATAGAACCTTACAACGTCATATGTCACTTGGGTGAAAACATAGAACAAACTAAAAAGAGTGTTGTCAATATTAATAATTCTCTAAGATATTATCAACAGCATTCACTAACTTTAATCGGTACTATGTATAAATGTATCGTGGGGAGATCTCGTATCATCCTGTTTCTAACGTGCGATGGTGGTGTAATGGTCAGCATAGTTGCCTTCCAAGCAGTTGATCCGGGTTCGATTCCCGGCCATCGCAGAATGTTTTTTTTTATATTGACATATGAGACCTTCACTTACTTTAATCGATTCTATGTATTCTGGCGAGAGCTCGTTTCATCCTGTTTCCAACGTGCGATGGTGGTGTAATGGTCAGCATAGTTGCCTTCCAAGCAGTTGATCCGGGTTCGATTCCCGGCCATCGCAGAATGTTTTTTTTAGATTGACATATGAGACATTCACTTACTTTAATCGGTACTATGTATCCTGGCGAGATTTCGTATCATGCTATTTCTAACGTGCGATGGTGGTGTAATGGTCAGCATAGTTGCCTTCCAAGCAGTTGATCCGGGTTCGATTCCCGGCCATCGCAGAATGTTTTTTTTTATATTGACATATGAGACCTTCACTTACTTTAATCGATTCTATGTATTCTGGCGAGAGCTCGTTTCATCCTGTTTCCAACGTGCGATGGTGGTGTAATGGTCAGCATAGTTGCCTTCCAAGCAGTTGATCCGGGTTCGATTCCCGGCCATCGCAGAATGTTTTTTTTAGATTGACATATGAGACATTCACTTACTTTAATCGGTACTATGTATCCTGGCGAGATCTCGTATCATCCTATTTCTAACGTGCGATGGTGGTGTAATGGTCAGCATAGTTGCCTTCCAAGCAGTTGATCCGGGATCGATTCCCGGCCTTCGCAGAAATTTTTTTTATTAACAGATGAGGCATTCACTAACTTTAATCGGTACTATGTATCCTGGCGGGATTTTGTATCATACTGTTTCAAACGTGCGATGGTGGTGTAATGGTCAGCATAGTTGCCTTCCAAGCAGTCGATTCCCGGCCATCGCAGAATCTTTTTTTTATTAACAGATGAGGCATTCACTAACTTTAATCGTTACTATGTCTCCTGGCGAGATCTCGTATCATCCCATTTCTAACGTGCGATGGTGGTGTAATGGTCAGCATAGTTGCCTTCCAAGCAGTTGATCCGGGTTCGATTCCCGGCCATCGCAGAATGTTTTTTTTATATTGACATATGAGACCTTCACTTACTTTAATCGATTCTATGTATTCTGGCGAGAGCTCCTTTCATCCTGTTTCCAACGTGCGATGGTGGTGTAATGGTCAGCATAGTTGCCTTCCAAGCAGTTGATCCGGGTTCGATTCCCGGCCATCGCAGAATATTTTTTTATTAACAGATGAGGCATTCACTAACTTCAATCCGTACTATGTATCCTGGCGAGATCTCGTATCATCCTATTTCTAACGTGCGATGGTGGTGTAATGGTCAGCATAGTTGCCTTCCAAGCAGTCGATTCCCGGCCATCGCAGAATCTTTTTTTTATTAACAGATGAGGCATTCACTAACTTTAATCGTTACTATGTCTCCTGGCGAGATCTCGTATCATCCCATTTCTAACGTGCGATGGTGGTGTAATGGTCAGCATAGTTGCCTTCCAAGCAGTTGATCCGGATTCGATTCCCGGCCATCGCAGAATGTTTTTTTTATATTGACATATGAGACCTTCACTTACTTTAATCGATTCTATGTATTCTGGCGAGAGCTCCTTTCATCCTGTTTCCAACGTGCGATGGTGGTGTAATGGTCAGCATAGTTGCCTTCCAAGCAGTTGATCCGGGTTCGATTCCCGGCCATCGCAGAATGTTTTTTTTAGATTGACATATGAGACATTCACTTACTTTAATCGGTACTATGTATCCTGGCGAGATCTCGTATCATCCTATTTCTAACGTGCGATGGTGGTGTAATGGTCAGCATAGTTGTCTTCCAAGCAGTTGATTCGGGATCGATTCCCGGCCTTCGCAGAAATTTTTTTTATTAACAGATGAGGCATTCACTAACTTTAATCGGTACTATGTATCCTGGCGGGATTTTGTATCATACTGTTTCAAACGTGCGATGGTGGTGTAATGGTCAGCATAGTTGCCTTCCAAGCAGTCGATTCCCGGCCATCGCAGAATCTTTTTTTTATTAACAGATGAGGCATTCACTAACTTTAATCGTTACTATGTCTCCTGGCGAGATCTCGTATCATCCCATTTCTAACGTGCGATGGTGGTGTAATGGTCAGCATAGTTGCCTTCCAAGCAGTTGATCCGGGTTCGATTCCCGGCCATCGCAGAATATTGTTTTATTAACAGATGAGGCATTCACTAACTTCAATCCGTACTATGTATCCTGGCGAGATCTCGTATCATCCTATTTCTAACGTGCGATGGTGGTGTAATGGTCAGCATAGTTGCCTTCCAAGCAGTCGATTCCCGGCCATCGCAGAATCTTTTTTTTATTAACAGATGAGGCATTCACTAACTTTAATCGTTACTATGTCTCCTGGCGAGATCTCGTATCATCCCATTTCTAACGTGCGATGGTGGTGTAATGGTCAGCATAGTTGCCTTCCAAGCAGTTGATCCGGATTCGATTCCCGGCCATCGCAGAATGTTTTTTTTTATATTGACATATGAGACCTTCACTTACTTCAATCGATTCTATGTATTCTGGCGAGAGCTCCTTTCATCCTGTTTCCAACGTGCGATGGTGGTGTAATGGTCAGCATAGTTGCCTTCCAAGCAGTTGATCCGGGTTCGATTCCCGGCCATCGCAGAATGTTTTTTTTAGATTGACATATGAGACATTCACTTACTTTAATCGATTCTATGTATTCTGGCGAGAGCTCCTTTCATCCTGTTTCCAACGTGCGATGGTGGTGTAATGGTCAGCATAGTTGCCTTCCAAGCAGTTGATCCGGGTTCGATTCCCGGCCATCGCAGAATGTTTTTTTTAGATTGACATATGAGACATTCACTTACTTTAATCGGTACTATGTATCCTGGCGAGATCTCGTATCATCCTATTTCTAACGTGCGATAGTGGTATAATGGTCAGCATAGTTGCCTTCCAAGCAGTTGATCCGGGTTCGTTTCCCGGCCATCGCAGAATGTTTTTTTTTATATTGACATATGAGACCTTCACTTACTTTAATCGATTCTATGTATTCTGGCGAGAGCTCCTTTCATCCTGTTTCCAACGTGCGATGGTGGTGTAATGGTCAGCATAGTTGCCTTCCAAGCAGTTGATCCGGGTTCGATTTCCGGCCATCGCAGAATGTTTTTTTTAGATTGACATATGAGACCTTCACTTACTTTAATCGATTCTATCTATTCTGGCGAGAGCTCCTTTCATCCTGTTTCCAACGTGCGATGGTGGTGTAATGGTCAGCATAGTTGCCTTCCAAGCAGTTGATCCGGGTTCGATTCCCGGCCATCGCAGAATGTTTTTTTTAGATTGACATATGAGACATTCACTTACTTTAATCGGTACTATGTATCCTGGCGAGATCTCGTATCATCCCATTTCTAACGTGCGATGGTGGTGTAATGGTCAGCATAGTTGCCTTCCAAGCAGTTGATCCGGATTCGATTTCCGGCCATCGCAAAATGTTTTTTTTATATTGACATATGAGACCTTCACTTACTTTAATCGATTCTATGTATTCTGGCGAGAGCTCCTTTCATCCTGTTTCCAACGTGCGATGGTGGTGTAATGGTCAGCATAGTTGCCTTCCAAGCAGTTGATCCGGGTTCGATTCCCGGCCATCGCAGAATGTTTTTTTTAGATTGACATATGAGACCTTCACTTACTTTAATCGGTACTATGTATCCTGGCGAGATCTCGTATCATCCTATTTCTAACGTGCGATGGTGGTGTAATGGTCAGCATAGTTGTCTTCCAAGCAGTTGATTCGGGATCGATTCCCGGCCTTCGCAGAAATTTTTTTTATTAACAGATGAGGCATTCACTAACTTTAATCGGTACTATGTATCCTGGCGGGATTTTGTATCATACTGTTTCAAACGTGCGATGGTGGTGTAATGGTCAGCATAGTTGCCTTCCAAGCAGTCGATTCCCGGCCATCGCAGAATCTTTTTTTTATTAACAGATGAGGCATTCACTAACTTTAATCGTTACTATGTCTCCTGGCGAGATCTCGTATCATCCCATTTCTAACGTGCGATGGTGGTGTAATGGTCAGCATAGTTGCCTTCCAAGCAGTTGATCCGGGTTCAATTCCCGGCCATCGCAGAATATTTTTTTATTAACAGATGAGGCATTCACTAACTTCAATCCGTACTATGTATCCTGGCGAGATCTCGTATTATCCTATTTCTAACGTGCGATGGTGGTGTAATGGTCAGCATAGTTGCCTTCCAAGCAGTCGATTCCCGGCCATCGCAGAATCTTTTTTTTATTAACAGATGAGGCATTCACTAACTTTAATCGTTACTATGTCTCCTGGCGAGATCTCGTATCATCCCATTTCTAACGTGCGATGGTGGTGTAATGGTCAGCATAGTTGCCTTCCAAGCAGTTGATCCGGATTCGATTCCCGGCCATCGCAGAATGTTTTTTTTTATATTGACATATGAGACCTTCACTTACTTTAATCGTTACTATGTCTCCTGGCGAGATCTCGTATCATCCCATTTCTAACGTGCGATGGTGGTGTAATGGTCAGCATAGTTGCCTTCCAAGCAGTTGATCCGGGTTCGATTCCCGGCCATCGCAGAATGTTTTTTTTAGATTGACATATGAGACATTCACTTACTTTAATCGATTCTATGTATTCTGGCGAGAGCTCCTTTCATCCTGTTTCCAACGTGCGATGGTGGTGTAATGGTCAGCATAGTTGCCTTCCAAGCAGTTGATCCGGGTTCGATTCCCGGCCATCGCAGAATGTTTTTTTTAGATTGACATATGAGACCTTCACTTACTTTAATCGATTCTATGTATTCTGGCGAGAGCTCCTTTCATCCTGTTTCCAACGTGCGATGGTGGTGTAATGGTCAGCATAGTTGCCTTCCAAGCAGTTGATCCGGGTTCGATTCCCGGCCATCGCAGAATGTTTTTTTTAGATTGACATATGAGACATTCACTTACTTTAATCGGTACTATGTATCCTGGCGAGATCTCGTATCATCCCATTTCTAACGTGCGATGGTGGTGTAATGGTCAGCATAGTTGCCTTCCAAGCAGTTGATCCGGATTCGATTCCCGGCCATCGCAGAATGTTTTTTTTATATTGACATATGAGACCTTCACTTACTTTAATCGATTCTATGTATTCAGGCGAGAGCTCCTTTCATCCTGTTTCCAACGTGCGATGGTGGTGTAATGGTCAGCATAGTTGCCTTCCAAGCAGTTGATCCGGGTTCGATTCCCGGCCATCGCAGAATGTTTTTTTTAGATTGACATATGAGACATTCACTTACTTTAATCGGTACTATGTATCCTGGCGAGATCTCGTATCATCCTATTTCTAACGTGCGATGGTGGTGTAATGGTCAGCATAGTTGTCTTCCAAGCAGTTGATTCGGGATCGATTCCCGGCCTTCGCAGAAATTTTTTTTATTAACAGATGAGGCATTCACTAACTTTAATCGGTACTATGTATCCTGGCGGGATTTTGTATCATACTGTTTCAAACGTGCGATGGTGGTGTAATGGTCAGCATAGTTGCCTTCCAAGCAGTCGATTCCCGGCCATCGCAGAATCTTTTTTTTATTAACAGATGAGGCATTCACTAACTTTAATCGTTACTATGTCTCCTGGCGAGATCTCGTATCATCCCATTTCTAACGTGCGATGATGGTGTAATGGTCAGCATAGTTGCCTTCCAAGCAGTTGATCCGGGTTCGATTCCCGGCCATTGCAGAATGTTTTTTTTATATTGACATATGAGACCTTCACTTACTTTAATCGATTCTATGTATTCTGGCGAGAGCTCCTTTCATCCTGTTTCCAACGTGCGATGGTGGTGTAATGGTCAGCATAGTTGCCTTCCAAGCAGTTGATCCGGGTTCGATTCCCGGCCATCGCAGAATATTTTTTTATTAACAGATGAGGCATTCACTAACTTCAATCCGTACTATGTATCCTGGCGAGATCTCGTATCATCCTATTTCTAACGTGCGATGGTGGTGTAATGGTCAGCATAGTTGCCTTCCAAGCAGTCGATTCCCGGCCATCGCAGAATCTTTTTTTTATTAACAGATGAGGCATTCACTAACTTTAATCGTTACTATGTCTCCTGGCGAGATCTCGTATCATCCCATTTCTAACGTGCGATGGTGGTGTAATGGTCAGCATAGTTGCCTTCCAAGCAGTTGATCCGGATTCGATTCCCGGCCATCGCAGAATGTTTTTTTTATATTGACATATGAGACCTTCACTTACTTTAATCGATTCTATGTATTCTGGCGAGAGCTCCTTTCATCCTGTTTCCAACGTGCGATGGTGGTGTAATGGTCAGCATAGTTGCCTTCCAAGCAGTTGATCCGGGTTCGATTCCCGGCCATCGCAGAATGTTTTTTTTAGATTGACATATGAGACATTCACTTACTTTAATCGGTACTATGTATCCTGGCGAGATCTCGTATCATCCTATTTCTAACGTGCGATGGTGGTGTAATGGTCAGCATAGTTGTCTTCCAAGCAGTTGATTCGGGATCGATTCCCGGCCTTCGCAGAAATTTTTTTTATTAACAGATGAGGCATTCACTAACTTTAATCGGTACTATGTATCCTGGCGGGATTTTGTATCATACTGTTTCAAACGTGCGATGGTGGTGTAATGGTCAGCATAGTTGCCTTCCAAGCAGTCGATTCCCGGCCATCGCAGAATCTTTTTTTTATTAACAGATGAGGCATTCACTAACTTTAATCGTTACTATGTCTCCTGGCGAGATCTCGTATCATCCCATTTCTAACGTGCGATGGTGGTGTAATGGTCAGCATAGTTGCCTTCCAAGCAGTTGATCCGGGTTCGATTCCCGGCCATCGCAGAATATTTTTTTATTAACAGATGAGGCATTCACTAACTTCAATCCGTACTATGTATCCTGGCGAGATCTCGTATCATCCTATTTCTAACGTGCGATAGTGGTATAATGGTCAGCATAGTTGCCTTCCAAGCAGTTGATCCGGGTTCGTTTCCCGGCCATCGCAGAATGTTTTTTTTTATATTGACATATGAGACCTTCACTTACTTCAATCGATTCTATGTATTCTGGCGAGAGCTCCTTTCATCCTGTTTCCAACGTGCGATGGTGGTGTAATGGTCAGCATAGTTGCCTTCCAAGCAGTTGATCCGGGTTCGATTCCCGGCCATCGCAGAATGTTTTTTTTAGATTGACATATGAGACCTTCACTTACTTTAATCGATTCTATGTATTCTGGCGAGAGCTCCTTTCATCCTGTTTCCAACGTGCGATGGTGGTGTAATGGTCAGCATAGTTGCCTTCCAAGCAGTTGATCCGGGTTCGATTCCCGGCCATCGCAGAATGTTTTTTTTAGATTGACATATGAGACATTCACTTACTTTAATCGGTACTATGTATCCTGGCGAGATCTCGTATCATCCCATTTCTAACGTGCGATGGTGGTGTAATGGTCAGCATAGTTGCCTTCCAAGCAGTTGATCCGGATTCGATTCCCGGCCATCGCAGAATCTTTTTTTTATTAACAGATGAGGCATTCACTAACTTTAATCGTTACTATGTCTCCTGGCGAGATCTCGTATCATCCCATTTCTAACGTGCGATGGTGGTGTAATGGTCAGCATAGTTGCCTTCCAAGCAGTTGATCCGGATTCGATTCCCGGCCATCGCAGAATGTTTTTTTTATATTGACATATGAGACCTTCACTTACTTTAATCGTTACTATGTCTCCTGGCGAGATCTCGTATCATCCCATTTCTAACGTGCGATGGTGGTGTAATGGTCAGCATAGTTGCCTTCCAAGCAGTTGATCCGGGTTCGATTCCCGGCCATCGCAGAATGTTTTTTTTAGATTGACATATGAGACATTCACTTACTTTAATCGATTCTATGTATTCTGGCGAGAGCTCCTTTCATCCTGTTTCCAACGTGCGATGGTGGTGTAATGGTCAGCATAGTTGCCTTCCAAGCAGTTGATCCGGGTTCGATTCCCGGCCATCGCAGAATGTTTTTTTTAGATTGACATATGAGACCTTCACTTACTTTAATCGATTCTATGTATTCTGGCGAGAGCTCCTTTCATCCTGTTTCCAACGTGCGATGGTGGTGTAATGGTCAGCATAGTTGCCTTCCAAGCAGTTGATCCGGGTTCGATTCCCGGCCATCGCAGAATGTTTTTTTTAGATTGACATATGAGACATTCACTTACTTTAATCGGTACTATGTATCCTGGCGAGATCTCGTATCATCCCATTTCTAACGTGCGATGGTGGTGTAATGGTCAGCATAGTTGCCTTCCAAGCAGTTGATCCGGGTTCAATTCCCGGCCATCGCAGAATATTTTTTTATTAACAGATGAGGCATTCACTAACTTCAATCCGTACTATGTATCCTGGCGAGATCTCGTATCATCCTATTTCTAACGTGCGATGGTGGTGTAATGGTCAGCATAGTTGCCTTCCAAGCAGTCGATTCCCGGCCATCGCAGAATCTTTTTTTTATTAACAGATGAGGCATTCACTAACTTTAATCGTTACTATGTCTACTGGCGAGATCTCGTATCATCCCATTTCTAACGTGCGATGGTGGTGTAATGGTCAGCATAGTTGCCTTCCAAGCAGTTGATCCGGATTCGATTCCCGACCATCGCAGAATGTTTTTTTTTATATTGACATATGAGACCTTCACTTACTTTAATCGATTCTATGTATTCTGGCGAGAGCTCCTTTCATCCTGTTTCCAACGTGCGATGGTGGTGTAATGGTCAGCATAGTTGCCTTCCAAGCAGTTGATCCGGGTTCGATTCCCGGCCATCGCAGAATGTTTTTTTTAGATTGACATATGAGACATTCACTTACTTTAATCGATTCTATGTATTCTGGCGAGAGCTCCTTTCATCCTGTTTCCAACGTGCGATGGTGGTGTAATGGTCAGCATAGTTGCCTTCCAAGCAGTTGATCCGGGTTCGATTCCCGGCCATCGCAGAATGTTTTTTTTAGATTGACATATGAGACATTCACTTACTTTAATCGGTACTATGTATCCTGGCGAGATCTCGTATCATCCTATTTCTAACGTGCGATAGTGGTATAATGGTCAGCATAGTTGCCTTCCAAGCAGTTGATCCGGGTTCGTTTCCCGGCCATCGCAGAATGTTTTTTTTTATATTGACATATGAGACCTTCACTTACTTTAATCGATTCTATGTATTCTGGCGAGAGCTCCTTTCATCCTGTTTCCAACGTGCGATGGTGGTGTAATGGTCAGCATAGTTGCCTTCCAAGCAGTTGATCCGGGTTCGATTCCCGGCCATCGCAGAATGTTTTTTTTAGATTGACATATGAGACATTCACTTACTTTAATCGGTACTATGTATCCTGGCGAGATCTCGTATCATCCTATTTCTAACGTGCGATGGTGGTGTAATGGTCAGCATAGTTGCCTTCCAAGCAGTTGATCTGGGTTCGATTCCCGGCCTTCGCAGAAATTTTTTTATTAACAGATGAGGCATTCACTAACTTTAATCGGTACTATGTATCCTGGCGGGATTTTGTATCATACTGTTTCAAACGTGCGATGGTGGTGTAATGGTCAGCATAGTTGCCTTCCAAGCAGTCGATTCACGGCCATCGCAGAATCTTTTTTTTATTAACAGATGAGGCATTCACTAACTTTAATCGGTACTATGTATCCTGGCGAGGTCTCGTATCATTCCATTTCTAACGTGCGATGGTGGTGTAATGGTCAGCATAGTTGCCTTCCAAGCAGTTGATCCGGGTTCGATTCCCGGCCATCGCAGAATGTTTTTTTTATATTGACATATGAGACATTCACTTACTTTAAACTGTACTATGTAATCTGGTGAGAGATCGTTTGATCTTGTTTGCAACGTGCGATGGTGGTGTAATGGTCAGCATAGTTGCCTTCCAAGCAGTTGATCCGGGTTCGATTCCCGGCCATCGCAGAATATTTTTTTATTAACAGATGAGGCATTCACTAACTTCAATCCGTACTATGTATCCTGGCGAGATCTCGTATCATCCTATTTCTAACGTGCGATGGTGGTGTAATGGTCAGCATAGTTGCCTTCCAAGCAGTTGATCCGGGTTCGATTCCCGGCCATCGCAGAATGTTTTTTTTTATATTGACATATGAGAAATTCACTAACTTTAATCGGTACTATGTATAGTGGCGAGAGCTCGTTTCATCCTGTTTCCAATGTGTGATAGTGGTGTAATGGTCAGCATAGTTGCCTTCCAAGCAGTTGATCCGGGTTCGATTTCCGGCCATCGCAAAATGTTGATTTCATATTGACATATGAGGCATTCACTAACTTTAATCGGTAGTATGTATCCTGGCGTATCACCTGATTTACGACGTGCGATGAAGGTGTTATGGTCAGCATAGTTGCCTTTCGATACAACTTATCTAAAAGTGACTAGATCATAGCTTGAACAACTAACTTTAATATAAGCAATTCTATTTTTGTCACAAAAATGACAGAAAGCTGTATTATAAGGGTATTATAAGGTTTTCTTTAAACCATTGATATTCCATAATGAGATTTTATTCAAGCCTAAATATAATTAAATATAATGTATAAAATAAAATAGGAAAAAGCTTTTTACTTGATAGAAGGAATATGAATGAAAGGATTGAATATCAAAACAGATTTAATCTGACAGATTGAATCTGTTTTGATATTAAAATTTTGTTATATCCCTTCTATCAAGTAGAAAACCTTTTCCTATTTTAACTTATTAAATATTTCAAATAAATTATTTTAAGTTATTTATTGTTAATTGATTTTCTTTTTTATATGTGAAGTTGGAATGAAGACCTCATCTGAATTCTATTTGTTTTTTGATGATGTGATACATGTTTTGATAGCTTTTTGATGTAAGTATTCAAATATTATATATTAAATATTGAATATTTTAAATAAATTATTTTTTTGAGAATTTCTTAAATTTATGTTTCGTATTTTTGAGAAGTTCTTAAAATTATAATATGTTCTGTATTTTTGAAAAGGATTTTTTAGTTTTCATAAATAGAAGATCAGAAATGAAATTTTGTATCCTTCAAATATTTATTTATTAATTTTAATTGACAATTTATATTTGTTGGGTTTTTTATTCCATTCGATATTATATAATGAGTTTTGATTTTATATGTCTATTAAATATAAGCTGTTTTCATAAAAATTCATTGAAATTAAAATAATAGGAGGCTAACAGTTTAAATCTGTTTTGATATTCAAATTTTATAATAATCCTTCTATCAAGTAAAAAACCTCTTCTATTTATTTTATTTTATATACAATATATAATTATATTTAGGTTTAAAAAAGTTCATTTTATAAATATCATGTGATTTAACTAAGATCATAAAATACCTTACAAGCTTTGTGTGATTTTTGTGATGAGCATAGAACATGAATACCGTGGATTTTAAAGGTCTCTAATTTAATGTTTTTAAACGAGGATTCCACGAGGACTTAGGAGTAAGTTATTTATTGTTAATTGATTCTATTGAAGCTCTATAATGAAATGCGGTGTTGTGAGGGGGCTTCCACTTCTTGATTCGGAAGACGGCGTTTCGTTCGGCGTCTGCGCATCTGGAACTCATCAGACAGGCGTGATGCGCAGCTCTGCCTGTAACGCCAGTGACCATGTGTTCCGCTTTGAACGGTGGTCGTCAAACGCTGTATGCTTTGCCCTATTTGAACTCGGTGGGGACGGCTAGTCATGAATCTTTGGACTGGTCGGATCCTCTATTGGTACGCCGATCAAGCTGGGACAGAGCAAGACAGGATTCTGGACGAGGAGCGAAGCAGTTGTTTGCTACACTATTTTTTAAATGTGAAATTGGACTTCAAAAGACTTTATCTGGAATACTAATTGTTTTTTGAGGATGTGATACATGTTTTGAGAGATTTTGGAAGTAACTCATTTAAATATATTACATATTTCAAATAAATTATTTTGTTTGAAAAGTTTTTAAAGTTATGTTTTGTATTTTTGAAAAGGATTTAGTTTTCAAAAATATAAGATCAGAAACAGAATTTTGTCTCCTTCAAATATTTATCTATTAATTTTAATTGACAATTTATTTCTGTTGGGTTCTTTATTCCATTTAATATTATATAATGAATTTTGATTTTATATGTCTATCAAATATAAGCTGAGCTTGTAAGACATTATTGAATTGAATCAGTCCTTACTTGGTGAAAATCCATATTAAATAATATTTAAATAAGGTTATTCCGATCTCCACAATTTTTTATTGTTATGTTTGCTAACAATTGTTTAAAAGAAAAATAAAAAATGTCTTTTTTGTTATTTGAATTAATATAATATTTGAATCCTTTATTCAAAAGATTAATTTCTGTCTCATTAAATTCTGATCCAGAAAGATTTTTGAATCTAGAATAAAATACGTGCTGTGAAAAAGTTATTGATTTTCTTGCAATTTTTTTGTTTTTATGAATTTTGTCTGATACTGATTTAGTTATTCAAAATGTAAACCTGCCTGATGATGCTACTGTGATAGCAAAACGATTTTTGTAAACATAAGAATAAAAATTTGTGAAAATCAGAATAAGCTTATTTAAATATTGTTATATAAGACATTAATTTAATTTTAAAAGTTTTTGCATAACATTTTTTCAAATTAGAATTATAGGAGGCTAAGAGTTTAAATCTGTTTTGATATTCAAATTTCATTAATGTAAAGTTTCGAATTGCTGTATGTAAATGCAGCACTGGAAAATTTGAGGCATATCTTCACGAAAATATCAAAATAAGTGTACTATTTCTAAATGTTCCAAAAACCCTCTCTTTATTTTTGATAAAATGACATCGTAGAAACATGAAAAATTTTTTCTTTTATCTTCCTTCTTTTTCTAGCTTGATTTTCATCAGTGTTTGTTAACTTGTTTTCTTTTATGATACGAATATTATCTATTTACTCCTTTTTCAGAAGACGTATAGTGATTTGTGAAGTACATTTATGCTCTCCGCGCGTTTTGAATATTGTATCAGAATTCTCGCTCCTCCACCGAAGAGAAAAGTAATTGAGAAATATTCGAATACGTAAACCGCATATCGCATCTGCTACAAAAACTGCTTATGCTTCGCTGAGTGCTTATTCCCGCTATTTAACTTAGCTCTCATTTCAATTATTGATAGAGACAATTGAGATGTAACCCGCTTTACACACAGTAAATGTGAGTGCAATTCTTTTGCAAAGATCATCCCTCATCCACAGATGATAGATCTACCTTGAGACAAAGGTGAGTTTTCTGATGCCATCGCAACGCTATTTCAAAAGCTTTGAATTTCAAAAAAACGATTGGAAAGAACGGCCACTGCCTGACCTTGTTCGCGCTTAAAATCAGTTACCGAACTCAATTCACTTTCAAACTTAAGGATTCCATGTCTAATCATTCCTTCGCAATCTGCAAGTTATGAAGTTCACGGGTTTTACGACGCTAGCGAAAAGGGATACTTGGGTGTTATTTATTTGAGTGTCAAAATTTCACGCAGAGTAGGAAAATCCAAGGTTAGGTTTTCTTCTTGCGCCAATCATATTTTTCAGAGAATGCTAAAGCTTTCAAGAGTGTCTTGTTCTTTAATTTTTTATACATCTCAAGGCAGGAAAGAGTAGAGTTCATTTGTATGATTAACATTGCTTTCACACACTCAATCGACAGTTGGGTTTTGTCTGAACCCCAAAAGTTATTAATTAATGGAAATGCTCGTTCCACAGTAGCTTTAGTTCCTGGCAAAGAGATCACGAACTCCACAAATAACCTCAGGTTGGGAATATTTATTTCATGCTCTCGTATGTCCATGAAAATGGTTAGCATCTTTGGTCAGTCGTCTTTTTTGAATGATCCATCCAGACACCTTCAGACAGTTGGGTGTTGAGCAAGCTTAACTCGTTGAACAAGTCATCTGGGGAAAGAAGGAACAAACTATATTGAAAAATGGTCCAACTTTCCTCTAGTTCTGCCCATCTTATCTCTTTCTTCAAATTAATCCAAGGCAGCAGGCTGAAATGCTCTACATTTGATATCCTGAATTCTAGATAACCAATGCAAAAGGAATTCGCGTATTATTTACTGGTATTTACTGGATTACTATCCTGCCAATTGGCAACGTTTATCCTCTGAATTTCCTTAACCTTCATAGGCAAGAATGAGGATTCCTTTCTGTCCATTAGGTTTATGAGCAAGACTAGGTATTCATTCGCTACTTTATTTGCCGATATTTTATTTCCCTCCATTTTCTTGAGAGTTTCATTGAATACCCCACCTATATTGTGAGGAAATCAAAGCCAGAGCTCCCCATTTGGATGTTCAAAAAACGACTTTAATACTTCAGGGGTATGGCGCTGTGAGGCAAAATATTGTTTGAGGGGTTCAAACATTTGAAGTACTCGTTCCGTAGAAGTCTAAGCCATCGAGCATTTGAATAAGATAACAGGTTACGGTATTCTACATCAATATAATCACAAAGTTCTTTCAATTCTGTAACACGCACTGCATAAATATGAAAATACTCGAATAATTTAACAATAACCACCTCAGCATCAACAAGAAGTGAGTCTGCAGCATTGTGAATCATATTGTATGAGCAATGCAGCCGATGCCAACCAAGGTCTTATTGGTACTCAATGAAAGGTTACAGAACAAATTATTTGTTCCTTTTCTTTTTGCTCCTCCAAAATTACTATTTGTATTGTCTTCAGACATCACAATGAATTTATCTACTAGATCATTTCGGGTCAAAACTGAAAAGACGTATTCATTCAGCTGATCCCTCGTTTCTCCAGGTGAAGTTTCGAGCTCAAAAACCTTCCCATGAAAATATCTGATCACAATCGTTACAATTTTTTGTGCACCATGGATTGAGCTGTCTACCATTATTGTGAAACATGATGTTTCAAGAAGCTCTTGTTTCAATTGATTTTGAATGTGAGGAACAAGTTCTTAATGATGGCTTCGTATTTTGTTCTAGCAGAAGAGAATTTCTGCTCAAATAATGTTGTGATCAGCTTAGATGTACAATCCAGAAATCTGAAACTATGATTGTGCTTGACAGTGTGATACGCTAAAACAGTTTCTTAAGCTGTAATCTCATTCTATTCAGAATCACCTGTAGTAACAAATTTTTCAATTGATGATTGCACAGCAACCGCTTTTTCTCTAGCCAAATGTTTTTTTATCTTTAACTGAAGCTTGATATCTTGATATCATGATATATTGATGAACCACTGTGCGTAATATTTATTTCGCTTGAACACCATGTACAAAAAGCAACGTATTGATTAAGTTCACGGTTTTTGAGAGGATATTCCATCTGAAGGTCTGTATTAAAGGAGCATTTACGCTTTTTACCGGCCTTACTGTCACTCATTTTCACAAACCGCTAACTACAATCACAAATTAGGACTGCGGTAGATTTACGACAATCACTACATGTAACACTACGTAGATAAAAGGAAATTGAGTACTGAGCCACTAGGGCCGATTCCCGGTACCAACAAGTGTTCTTGGGGTTGCAGAAAATTATCATGAGGGGGGGACAGCGGAACGCCCACCGCGTTGCTTATCGACTAGTACAAAATTTGTACTAGTGAATTAGCAAAATTCAATTATGCCGGGACAAACCTCTAAAAATCGGTACTGTCCCGATTATATCGGGACTTATGGTCGGTTTCATAAACGAAATTAAAGCCTCCTTTTTCCCAAAAAGTGTCCTTTAATGATAAAATGTGTTTCATAAACAAATTTTGAGGTTAAAAGCGTCCTTTATCTTAAAGTGAGAAAATCGGCGCTTTACGGCTGGAAAAGGATCCTTTAACGAGAAGCTCGACACTGCGCAGGTGCTCGATAAACACGAAAACAGTGGACATAACCTTGTTCTGTCACATCAAATTTTATTTAATTTTAGCGTACTACGAAATATGTTGCACCAAATGTTGAATGCTGATTTTAGTTCTACTTCTTCATCAAATGATGAAGAAATAATTGTGAGAAGACCAAAAATTTACAGGAGAGACATTTTTCCACGTTAGATGATCTAGATTTCTTCTATCGTTTTTACCTGACAAAACCAACTGTTTAATCTTTGCTTCAAGAAATTGCAGATCAATTGTACTTCCCATTTAACAGGTAAACAAATTTCGATTTATTATTTTGTTGATATAATTTTATGTATACCAAATCATTGAATTGACAATTTTCAGAGGCAGCTGTATTGAACCGATGAACCAACTACTTTTGACATTGAGATCCTATGGATCTGGAAATATATGATCAAACCATCTTTAATAACAGTGTCTTGAAGAGACAATTTGAGAGTGGTAAATTTGGACGGTATTTGTTACTTGGTGGTAGTGGTTATAGTTTGCAGACTTATCTTATGACAAAGTTACCGGAAGCTATAACTGCAGCTGAAAATTTATATAAGCAGTCAATTATACGAATTAGAAATGTGGTGGAGAGAAACTATGGAGTTTGGAAGCGTCATTTTCCTATACTTTCTAAAGGAATGAGTGTTAAGTTAACGACCATAAGGACAATGTTTGTTACTACCGCTGTTCTGCACAATATGTAGATATGAACGAAATATTTCCAAATGAATGATTGCAGGAAGAAAAGGACTTTCAAACAAATTCAACTAATGTTAATGCAGCTCGTCAAGGGAGTCTATTATTAATAAACATTTTGCTAATTTAAAATTTATATTTGTGTGATAATTGAAAATAAATTTGCTTGTCACTTGTGGCACTATTCTTCATATTCAATTTGTATCTTCAACATGAAAAGATTTCATATAATTTTTATAAGATTTTACAAGGTATGTATTTAGATAGGCTTCTATGTTTGTATTTCTGATTCATTGTTTTACTTTAGGTAACATCTGAAAAAGTTTCAAGTGAGAATAAAGAAATAAAAATATTATGTGTTATTGAAATTTCGGTTTTTAATTCAAATTTGAGGGGACTTCATAGTCTGCAGCCATGCTGATAGAATTCTAATACCGCTTTTTCCAGAAAGTGCATTCAAAATAAAAAAGATTTAATTATTATTATTTAATTTGCTCTTCATCTCCATAATTTGCAAATCTAATGTTTTATGCTTCGAATGCTCCTCTTCTTTTCTTCTATTCTCTTCCTTGATAGCCACTATCTGAGCTTCTACTAGAGCTGTTTTTTTTATAATACATCTCTTTCGTTTCGGCAAGTGGGTTCGTAACAGTTGGGCTCAACTGTTTGGAAATTGGCTCCCTCAATTTCAATGGAGCCCCACCACCAGTCAATATGACTGCGTTGAGCAGGTACCACCTTCTAGTTTTGGTTTTTATATTGTCATATTTGGATTTGAGCTGGTCCCCATTTCTCCAATGGAGAACTGTTGCATTGAAAGCAGTTTCTATTCTTTGCTAGACTTTATCCTATAATATTAAAATTCTCTTTTTCAATCAATTCCAAGAAACGTAGTTCCTCCTCAGGTTTTAAAGTAATACTTTTTTTCTCTTTTCTTCCATATACATTCATATAATAAAATATAACAATTCGCACGTAATAATGATATAAATTTCAATATACTGCTTCTGCACATAACCATGTTTATGCATAGATCGATTTATGCTTCTTCTCTTTTTCTTTTTACAAGTTCCAACGCATAACTCACAATTTTTACAGAATATCACCAACTACATTCGTAAAATCACTAGTTCTCAGGATAGCCAACAGTCGGAAACATATGACTGGCGCATTAAAGGAAGCTTTAAGTAAAGGACGGTCGATGTGCGTTTATGAAACTGATGCTCCCATTTAAAGGATCCTTTTTCATAAAGGGACTTTATCATAAAGGAGCCTTTTGATGTTATTTATGAAACTGGCCGTTATGGTCACCATACATATACCGCATATCGCACTTGCTAAAAAACCGCTAATTCTTCGTTCAGTGCTTTATTAACTTTGCCCTTATTTGAATTATTGTTAGTGACAATGTAGACATAACTCACTTTAGACACAGTGAATGTGAGTGCAATTCCAATTATTTTGCAAAAATCGTCCCTCATCCCCAGATGATAGATCTACCCTGTATCAAAGGTAAGTTTTCTGATGCCATCGCAACGCTTTTACCTATGTAAGTACAGTCCATTTTATCTCTACTTAAATTGAGCTATCGATGTCCCCAACACTCCTGAATACTTTTTTCAACCTCAGTAATACATGGTCTAATGGTTTCAGAATCACTAGTCTTTTTTTTTTGTAACATCGAATATGAAATATGAATCTTGGCATTATACCAGGAAACACTGCCAACCGTAATATAAATTTTGGTTAATAGAACAAGTGAAATCGTAAATAAAATAGAAAAAGGCTTTATACTTGATAGAAGAAATATAACAAAATTTGAATATCAAAACAGATTTGATCTGTTAGTCTTCTATAATTTTAATTTAAAAAAAAAGTTTATTCAAAAAACTTTTAGGATTAAATTAATGTCTACAACAAGCACCGCTTATATTTAATAGACGTATATAATCAAAACTCAATATATAGTGTCAAATGGAATAAATAAACCAACAGATATAAAAAAGTCATTAAAATTAATAAATAAATATTTAAAGGAGACAAAATTTTGTTTCTGATCTTACCATTATGAACACCAATTCCTTTTCAAAAACATGAAACACAACTTTAAGGACTTCTCGAAAAATATAATTTGATTTATATTATTTAATATATTTATTTATCATTTAAAGAAAACCTCATAATACCTTACACTTTTCTGTGATTTTGTGAAGAACATACACTGTCTTGAATTTTAAAATTGGTCTGTTTAAAGCAATTTATCCGGTTACCACGTGGAGGTAAGATATAGTGATTGTTATTTGATTTTGATATTTGGAATATTATTTAGGGCCGATGAAGAGATTATCAGTTACAAAAAGCACCGTTTATATTTAATAGACGTATATAATCAAAACTCAATATATAATGTCAAATGGAATAAATAAACCAACAGATATAAAAAAGTCATTAAAATTAATAAATATCTGTTGGTTTATTTATTCCATTTGACATTATATATTGAGTTTTGATTATATACGTCATTGAATATAAGCGGTGCTTATTGTAGACATTAATTTAATTCTAAAAGTTTTTTGAATGAAAATTTTTTTGAAATTAAAATTGTAGAAGACTAACATATTAAATCTGTTTTGATATTCAAATTTTGAAAACCTTAAAATTTAACACACATTGTGATTATGTTGCTTCAGTCCAAGAGCATATTTAATTTTTGGCTAATACATTGAAATAGTTAGATCGAAATTGTAAATAATAATTTTTTTTTTTGAAAATTTAGGTACAATTGAAATTAAGGAGAATTCCAAAAATAAATTAGTGAAATTGAAGCAAGTCCAGTAAAATTCAGCAAAATCAGGCAGTTACGGAGGTAAAATTCATCATGTATTCAGTTGGTAATTCCTATACCAATATCTGATCTTTTTCTGGAATTAGTAAAAATAATAATATAATACTCTTATGAAAAGTGGGACTTGGCAAAATAATATTGGCACTGTGAAAGAAAAAGATATCTGGCCCAAAGTAAGAACAACATTTTCAGTCCTATATTGAGAGTATGTCTTATACTCGTATCTTGTCTCATATCAATGTTCAATAGAATTCAATCTCCCCTTAGTTTTATACTGGAGGCAGAGTATTCTATAGCATTATAGTCTTTAAAGATCTAAAAGTTACATATCTCTAAAAAGTTCTAGTGCAGGATAAATGTGCTTCTTGTTGCTCATTATTATCAAAAGCGATTAAGACCTAAAGCTTCAATTAATGTCACTCATATGTTCCTCCCTATGCTGAGCATGGTACGGGGTCATGACATGCCTTATTTAGTTTATTGCAAGTTATCGGGATGTATCTAGTCTTGTCAACGTTCGACACAAGATGCCATCTCCTGCAGCCAGCCTCATATTATTCTCATGGTATTATTTGCCTCATCCTCAATCTCCTTTCACGTACCAGCAGTCAGAACAATCGCAGTATCATTCACAATGGCAGAAATACTAACATTTATGATGAAGATTCCAAACAAATGAGCAAATGATTTCAATTAAATCTATTGCAATGCAATGACTGGAAGACCCAAACAACAACTTTTTCTCAAAAAACTCAGTTCGTGACTTCTGACTTAATGATGGAAAACCCTGTGCTTCAGCCAAGTGCTTCCATGCATCTTCTTGGCGTAAACTCTTCGGTCTGTTGGGGTAAAATGCTGCAAATAAACTGAGATATTTGTTCAACGCTAGGAAATACATCTCTGGGGATCAAGTTCTTCTACTGTATAAAGCCCAGATCAGATCAGGAATCGAATACTGCTCCCATGTTTGGGAGTCAGCATCCAAGCATTCTTTACAACTTTTGGAATCCATTTAGAAAAGAGCAATGCGACTGATTGACTGCTCAACTATAACAGCCAGTTGGCAGTCGTTGGAACTTAGAAGGAGAGTTTCCGACTTGTCCCTGTTCTTTAGATATTCGAGGCTCCATGCAACTGAAGGAAATGATAGCAGCTGTAAACAGATTCGCAAGCGGCACTAGTGCTACCCAACGAGCACATCCCTTTGTAGTTGAATTCACAATTCCGAGAATTTCTGTTTATCAAAAGTCCGTCTTCCATCAAACCGGCCAGTTGTGCAATACGCTTCCAGCTGATGTGTTTTCTCCAGTGTGTGATCTTCAACAGTTCAAGACGATAGTAAAAATGACACAATTTCCGCTCTGGGCATTAACTAGGTGATATAGATTTCCCTTTCCTCGGGTGGTTAAACATTTAAAACAAAAGAATGAAAAAAGTCCATTCATATAATGGAAATAATTCATTCATGTAAGCAACAAACAGTAAAGGCTCCAGAACCGTACGTTGAGGTATGTCATATATTACCATTAGGGGTTCACTTATGTCCTCTTCCACCTGATCATGCTGAGTTCTGCCAACCAAGTAGGACAGACATCATCGAAATTAATTGGTTGCTATCGAAGTGTCAGAATAATTTGATTCTCTTAAAGCTCCAGATATTTGACAGTGTTTAGGTTACCATCAATAAAAAATGACCCTATGATGTAATTCTCCAGTATTCCTGTCCAAACATTAAGTTTTTGGGGATACTGGATACGCACAGGAATACTCAGATGCTTATTCTTGCTGAACCAATATCTTCCTACTGATGGGTTACGTTTTCTATTCAAGGAAAACGTGAATAAGATATTGTTAATGAATTGACTATTTTCCTTCACTTTTTCCATCATAGTTTCACAAAATTCCATTCGATTGGTATGGTCTTCTGGAAAAATTTCTTGGTTTGTTTGAAAATACACATCTTTTTTTAGACGATTGTCACTAATGGTTTTGGTGGTTTATCAATCCTGCATGTTCGTAAACACATTTCTAGATTTTTTAAATAATTTTAGAAATGGCCGAACTAAAGGAATCGGCCTATCTTCAAAGGCAACAATAAATGAATTTATTGTCTCTTGAATTGATTCACCACCAAAGTACCATTTTATGGTCTGAATTTTTTCTTCTACACTGGATGTTTCGATTTACTTTATTTTCAACCAATATGGACTAACGCATCTCACGTTTGAAATGCGAATGATTCTTTTTGCTGAAAGCAGAGTGCAGAGCCACGTTTCGATCGAAGCATCCCCCCGCATTAGCCACGACCACTGAGAGAGAACAGTAATTTATTTCGTCATCGCATCGCGTTGAGATTTTGATTCCTCCACTGCTCCACTGGATCCTGATCATCCTCTAAACTAAGATTGAATTTCCTGTCTTTTCCATACCTTTATATGCCCATAAAGTGAAAGAGTGTTGTCTAAGGCATGGTATTAAAGTTAATTCTTGAAAGTTTCAAGAGATTTTTTAATAAAATCTGTAGAGCTTTCGGAAAATTTATACAGTTATTATCTGTAATATTATAAGATTCAATTATCGATTTATTAGCGAGCTAATTCTTTTGATGCATATCAGCGCTTGTATAATTTTTTGTCTGTCTAATCCTCTATATGCATATTGCAGTGTGCAAACACGACGGAACGTATAAGCGGAATATTTCTGTTATCAAAATGTGACATAGGTATGATGAATGAACAAATATGTGGTTGTTTCACAATAATTGCAATACCAGCATGTGGGATTTCCTGTGCAAAATTGAACTGTCCATGATAGTACACGATAGAGACTCGCTTGGAATGTTGGAATTCCTAACTGTGCGATACATGCGGGAACTTGTCACCAATTTTCCGTTTAGAGTATATTCAGATTCACTTTGTCATTCATTCCACATTTCCACTCACAATAGGAAGGAAGAAGATTGTGGAGAAAGAGCGAGAAACATTGATACCAGTAAATTAAAATGTTGAAATATTCTTTATATTTCCCTTGTGGCTCTTTATTTTTCGTTACCCAAGTCAGAAAAGATAAAAGCAGCTTCCTAGAGAGTGTTTGAAATGATAACTTTTATTAGTTGTTCTTCATTTGGAAGAAGTTGAAGTAAAACTTTCTTCGGACGTAGACAATACTACTATTAGGAGTAGAAATAAATAATTTTCTACTTACTACTCTGTCAAGAAAGTACCGGGAATTTTCAATTAAAACAACATTTTTACATTTAATCGTCAAAATTTATTGGGTCGCCTTCAAAATAGGCTCCATTTGCTCCAATACATCTATGCCAACGGCACTTCCAATTATCGAAACATTTTTTATAGAAGCTTTCCGGGATGGACTTTAGTTCTAGCGCCGAATTTTGTTTTATGGCTTCAATCGACTCAAAACGGGTGCCACGAAGGGGCAATTTTAGTTTTGGGAAGAGGAAAAAGTCGCAGGGAGCCAAATCCGGCGAATACGGTGGTTGCTGAAGCACGTTTGTTGAGTTTTTGGCGAGAAAGTCAGTCACAATCGTAGCTCGGTGAGAAGGCGCGTTATCGTCATGCAAAATCCATGAGTTGTTCGCCCACAAATTTGGCCGCTTCTTACGGATACGCTCACGCAAACGTTTCATAACGCCTAGGTAATACTCCTTGTTTACTGTCTGACCCTCTGGAACGAATTCGTAGTGCACCACGCCACGGATATCGAAGAAAACAATGGGCATCACCTTCATTTTCGAGCGGCTTTGGCGTGGTTTTTTCGGTTTCGGCTCATTTTTTGCCACCCATTCCGATGATTGCTGGCTTGTTTGCATATCGTACTCGTAGACCCAGGTCTCATCACCAGTTATAATGCGTTCCATGAATGTAGAATCGGAATTACAGCGATCCAGCATGTCTGAAGCAACCTGTTCGCGATGACGTTTTTGAAGAAAATTCAGGTCTTTCGGTACGAGTCATGCGGCCACCTTTCTCATGCCCAAAATATCAATCAAAATCGTACGTGCGGACTCGTGGGATATCTTAAGATCATGTGCTATCTGTCTCAAGCTGGTACGACGGTTTTCCAGCACCCTTTCCTTAATTTTATCGACGTTATCTTCGATCGAAGCCGTCGATGGGCGACCACTTCACGACCGTCCTTGAAGGCTCTGTACCACTGATATGCACGAGTTTTCGATAGAGCATTATCACCAAAGGCCTTTTGCAACATTTTCAATGCATCGGCACACGAAAATTCATTTGGAACACAAAACTTTAAACAAATTCTTTGCTCAACGTAATCACCCATAGTAAAAATCGGCACGCACTCTGACATCGACTGACTTAATCAGCTGTTGCAAACACACTAGTTGACAGATCCCGCTCAAGCTTGGCATAGTAATTAAGGACAGTGGTACCAACCTAGGAAAAAATTTTTTACCTGCCTCATTGCCCCGCCATATTTAAATCGATAATTCCCGGTACTTTATTGACAGAATGTAGTTCCAATTAGTTCTGAGAGACAGGTTTTTGAGTTTTTTAAATTTCGGAACTTTCTTTTTATTTTTATGAGTTAAATTTTTTAGTTTTTTAGTTTGAGTTAAGAATTTGGAGTGGATAAATTTTCCTACACGTTTCCTAGTACTTCTGTCAATAATATCGAACTGAATAGAATGAAGTCTACTAGTTTATTAAGTATGAATTACCTTTAAGAAGTGTACATTGATGATATCTTTTTGGTAGTATTGTACTTTCATGTCATTCTTTAACCATGTCTTCATTCCATGTATAACCTTGGTACTTACATAAAAAACATTAAAGATCGAACAAATAAAGAAAATAAATCTAGAGTTGACTTGCAACGATTACCCTTTATTAAATATTGGCCAGACAGGTAGATCTTTCAAGAAAAAAATCCAAGAACACCAAAGAAGTTACATATCTGATTCCGTACATTCGACATATGCTATTCATCTTAAGGAATCCAGGAATAATTTCAACAATAACTGTGAAATTATCCACCTCGAAAGCAAAAGGTCTAGATTAACACTTTAAGAATTTCTTGAAATCAACAGGTACAATGCCCGTGAAACCCGTCTGGATGAAGAAACAGTTGTTGACGAATCCCGATTACTGAATATCTTTCTCTAATAGCATTTTTTAGCGGCAAACTCCTAAGTTTTTATGACTTGTTTTTTCCATAATTTTGTCAAGTATCTAACTGTATTTAAACTCTGTTACACTGGACACCATCAGTCGGTAGAATGTAGATACCTGAAGAAGCCATATCCTGGTGAAACAATTGTTGTATTTTAAACATTCTTGTGGAAATTTAAATACTGTCTCTCATATATTTTTTAACTGAAATTTAAAACCTACTCAAACTTGAGTAAATTCAAAAAAAATAATAAATATTGTACACATAAAGATGATAAATAGGGGGCTTAAAGTTAACCTGCGGTGATTGCCCTAATGTTTACATAGGACAGTCTGGAAGAACTTTCCGACATAGAATTTGTGAACATTTGAAGAGTTTCCTCAATAATAAAAGTAATTCCACATATTCTAACCACTTGTTTGAAACAGGACATACTTTCAACCGTAATTTTGAAATTCTACATGGAGAAAGTAAAAATTATGCCTTAAACCTGTTAGAATCCCTAGAAATAAATAAACACAATAAAATTGGAATATTACTTAACGAACAATTAGATTTAAATAACTCGCCTCTCTTAAATATATTCAGATAAGCTGGAATTTGCAGAAACCCTCTTTTGGGTTTTAGTGCTCAATAAAAATTTATTGTACTTACTGTAATATAAATAGCAACGGATTTCGGAAACAAGTTTAGTTATTCAAAATGTAAACCTCCCTGATGATGCTACTGTGATAGAGAAACGATTGTTGTAAACATAACAATACAAATTTGTGAAAATCAGAATAACCTTATTTAAATATTATGATTCTGAATTGTTTTTTAAAGATGTTCTATAATACATGTTTTAGGATTTTTTTTGAAGGAACTTATTTTGAGCAAGTTGTTTTTGAAGAAGTTCTTGAGGTTATGTTTTGCATTTTTGGAAAAGAATTTATATTTCATAAAACAAGGAACGAAACAAAATTTTGTACTCTTCAAGTATTTATTCAACAATTTTTAATTGACAATTTATATTTCTTTGAATTTCGTTCATTCCCTTTGGTACTGTGTAATAAGTATATAAGTTTGTTATCAATTCTTATTTTTATAATCGAAGAAATAAACGATTTGATGTCTTGATTCTGAAAGAGTTTATTTTCTTTAGTTTAAAATATAACATAATAACATACACAAAAAAATAATAACATACAAAGAAATAAAAAGAAAGAAAATAAAAAGAAATAGCTTACTAACCTGAAAGAAATCAAAAATAATGCTATTTCTTCGGGTTTCCCAATTCACATTTCTAACAACTGACTAATTATAACATGCGATAGTTTAAGGTTAGAATCTTAAACATAGATCATAGAACATAGAAGTTACAAAGTTGTTTTCCCTAAAAAAAACAGTTTTGTTTTTACAAGTATTAATTCTATATAACTACTAAATTGACACAGTGTGTTCTAAAGACATTTATCTGATTTAATTCTAAAAGTTTTTGAATAATTTTTTTTTTAATAAAAACTTGTAGGAGGTTGTAAATGTGCTATGAGTTTATAGCAAATGGAATTTCTGTGTGATCGAAATTGCCTAAGATTTGTCGCTGGTTTGAAATATTGCCAGTATATCAAAATAGCCTGCGTATTTCGGAATCAACGTAGGATTTGATTCCCTAAGATATACTCAATATAAGTAGTGTGTGTGTAGAATTGGTGTTGGAATTATTATTAGATATAACTAATAATATAGAGCAACAAACTAGATGAGAGATAAGTGGACTGTTTTAAATGATTAGCCTGGTTTCAGGGATTGAAAGAATAAAAGTATAGAAAATATATTGAAGTATAAAATGTTGAAGTATAAAATATGTGTCATAAAATGATAATGTATACAAAATTAACTTACTGTACTTCTTCTGTGTGTGCTGGAAGCCACCGGTGTAGTGGAACCGTTTGGGAATACTGACTAGTGGTGAATAGTGAATATTGAATCAATAGTTGACTTGGTACATCAAGAATTACCCGAAATTTCGTCTATGGTTTCTGGGTTTATTCTTCTTTCATACAGAAATTAAGTTAAATTAGAAGCAACCACGATAGAAATATTATGCTTCATACAACAATATTGAAATACTATAGAATGTACATGCGCAAACACTTTGCGCATGAGATTACATGTTGTGGATCTGAATCCTAAATTCCAACTAAAAAACATATGAAAAATAAAATTTTACATGAGAATAGCCCATGTACCATTAGGCTTATTCTGTTCAATTTTCAACATAACTGATATATTAAGACTCCAAACCTACCCTAAAAATCTCTAGGTGTTTTCGTCCGGAAATAAGCATTTTTACCTGGAATCAATTCCAACGGGCTTTTATTATGATCAAGTTCCGATAATTTCATGACTGTTTGTACGAGATGTAGCATCTTTTTTATCAAGTAAATAGAAATAAATATTAAATTGAGTCTTCTATTTTTTCAGCTTATTTACTGCAGTTTTCATCGTGGTGGAAGAAATTTTCAAACTATGATCATGAAATATCGAAGACATAGTTTTATTTATTTCCGCAAAAACCGCTCCAATGTTTTTCTTGTTAAAAGTTATTTACATGTTACATAACATCTACCTCAAGGTAGAACTTAACAAACTTCAACGAATTCTTGCAGTTGTATTTTTTTACTTGCCTTTTAATTTCATACTACACTAATCTCATCCTCCTCTGTCTCATGAGAAAGATCGGAACATTTGCTTTTTCATCCTCCAGGGTGTCTAGTTCTTGAACCAGTGGCGTCGTTATGACTACAGACTGCGATTTACATTAAAAGAATGGAGTTTGCGGCTAGCTCTAGGTGAAACATGACGAAAATTCGACTTAAAAACATTCGGTATATACAGGGTGTCCACTTTTAAAAGGGCCAAACTTCAAGGGGAGATCATACAAGTTATTTGCAATAAAAAATGTCATATAACACATGGACGAAATGTTGATGGTTATTCTTCAATTTAAGTTTTTCCATAAAATCAGTTATATTTCAGTTATCCTCGTAGCCTCATCAAATTTGACCACATATCTGAAAACGGCATTGAATTTGCTACAAGATAAGAAGTTCTGTTTGCTGAAAAATTCTTATTGCGGGCGTGGTAAGGAGATGAATATCACGATTCTGAAATCAACAGTCAGTCATATTTTTCCAATGGCTTTATCGATGAAAAATTATTAATTATGGACATGTTTTCTTTTCAGCAAAAAATTACTCATTTAGTATGCTTTCGAATGACATATCAACTTTTGTGCTCACTGCTTGTCCTCTGCCATAATATCATGGCTAAGAAGATAACAACGAAAAATTTAAATATTCCAAACCTAAATTTGTGATTGAATATTGAAGGAAACATTGAATTTAAAATCTGACAGTTTCTGCCGTTTAATAATTTTGGGTATTAGTACGTTTCCGTGAAGCTAACAAATCAACTCAATTTATAAATTGAGTTGATACCTTAAATCACCTTGAATACACAGCTCTGGCTGTGTATTTAAGGTCATGTTTGGCATTGTATACTTCAGTTTAAATACTCACCTGATGAAGTCATGGTATAACGAAACAAATGTTGTGAAAATCAATAAAATAGCGGAAGTTAACATTTGTTTTTCTTATATTGAAGATGAATTTCCGTCAAGTAAAGACCGAGACAATCGAAAATTTGACTGTTTATATAAATTTTCAGCTGCACTTATAGCTTCCGGTAACTTTGTCATAAGATAAGTCTGCAAACTATAACCACTATCAGCAAGTAACAAATACCGTCCAAATTTACCATTCTCAAATTGTCTCTTCAAGACACTTTTATTAAAGACGGTTTGATCATGTGTTGAACCAGGTCATTCAGCTACAATAATTCTGATTCTCAAGTCTGAATTACACACAGTTTGAATGATAACATATTTCGTAGTACGCTAAAATCAAACAAAATGGGCTAATGTGACAGAGGAAGGTTATGTCCACTGTTTTCGTGTTTATCGAGCACCTGCGCAGTGTCGAGCTTCTCGTTAAAGGATCCTTTTCCATAAAGGGCTGATTTTCTCACTTTGAGAAAAAGGACGCTTTTAAGTTCCCTTTTACCTTGAAATTTGCTTATGAAACACGTTTTATCATTAAAGGAGACTTTTTGGGAAAAAGGAGGCTTTAATTTCGTTTATGAAACTGGCCGTAAGTTAGGAGAGAAAACCCCGACTATTGTTTTTAATTTCCAACATGAACTAAGGGTCAGCGTATGGTTGGGCGTCATGAGAGGTGAACTTTTCGGACCAGTAATACTTCCCGATCGCCTCTGAAGAATTCATTACATCAATTCAAAGCAGCTTAACAGACATACTAGATGAAATGCCCTTGGCTAACATACAAAATGTCTGGTTTCAAAAGGATGGCTGCCCAGCTCATATAGCCGAAATGTACGGGACTTAATAAATGAATATTTTGGGGTGCAATGGATTAGAAGGTATGGTCCCCTAAGATGTTCACCAAGGAGCCCCGACCTTACACCTTTGAATTTGTGTGTCTGGAACACTTTGAAATAAAGATTATATCAAATTTGCGTTCAGGCTCGAGAGGATCTGATCGAAAGAACAAAATTGTATTGTGCAGAAATGCGTTGTGAACTACGCAGAGTTGTAGATTCAGCGCGGAAACGTATTGAACAAGGCAGTGGACAATTCGAAAAATTGTGATGAGTAGTAGTAGTCTGTTTTCTTTAAATTTTTTCATAAAATCTGTATTATTAGAATTTAGCTCATTCGTTTTAATTATTAGGAGTACAAATAAGTGTCCGCCGTTTTCTAACACAAATTAAATATTTATTATAGAAGAACGGTGTGAGACTGCTTGCTGAGTGACTTCTAATGTTAGAGCAAGTTCTTTTTGTGTTTGAGATTAATCTTCCTCCAATAATTCCTCCAATTCTGCATCCTCGTGAATTTTTGGCCTTCCACTGCGATCTTTGTCTTCTACGTCGAAATCACCGTTTTTAAACTTTTGAAACCACTCTCGACACGTTCTCTCACTCAAAGCACCCTCACCATATGCTTCTACGAGCAATTGATGCGCCTAAGCAGCAGATTTCTTTAAATTAAAGAAGTAAACTAATATTTCCCGCAAATGACGCTTACTTGGCTCAAATTTGAAATAATAATTTATAAAACGGCGGAAACTTAATGATTTCCATGAGAATTACTTTAATATTCAATCATAAAAAGCTTCAAGATAGAGCAAATTTAGGTTTGGAATATTTAAATTTTTCGTTGTTATCTTCTGAGTCGTGATATTATGGAAGAGGACAAACATCTAGCACAAAAGTTGATATGTCATTCGAAAGTATTCTATAAAATTTATTTGGTGCAAGAATTGAAGGATACAGACTATGCTAATCGATTGAATATCACCAACGAAATATTACGGCGGTTCAACAATTTTGATAACATACTCTTCAGTGATGAAGCAAACTTTCATCTGAATGGTCATGTCAATTAACAGAATTGTCGGTACTGGGCACAGGAAAATCTGAGACAAAAGCATGAAGGACCCTTGCAAAGCCCAAAGCTCGCTATGCCTGCTAGAGGCGTAATCGGTCCTCCTTTGTCATGAAGATCGACGAGGTCGACCACTCAATATGAAAAGTGACTGTTATTGTGATATGCTCAGAAACTTTTTGAGCCCAGAGTTACAGGAATTTCAAGGTTTCAACTCAAGAACGTGGTTTCAACAAGATGGGGCAGTTGCCATACATGAAATCAAGCAATGGAAGCTGTTAACGAATTAAAATAGAATAGAAAAAGGCTTTTTACTTGATAGAAGGGATATAACAAAATTTGAATATCAAAACAGATTTAATCTGTTAGTCTTGTACAATTTTAATTTCAAAAAAATTTTCATTCAAGAAAGTTTTAGAATTAAATTATAAGCACGGCTTATATTCAATAGACGTATAAAATCAAAACTCAATGTACAATATCAAATGGAATAAATAAACCAACAAATATAAATTGTCAATTAAAATTAATAGATAAATATTTGAAGGAGACAACATTTTGTTTCTGATCTTAATATTATGAACACCAATTCCTTTTCAAACACATTTATTCTCTAATAAGGTCATTTCGCGTAGAGGTAACATCAACTGGCCTCCCAGAAGTCCGGACCTTAGTCCATTTGACTATATTGCATGAGGATACCTTAAATGTATGGTCTATGAGAATAATCCGACGACTCTGACGTAACTGAAGCAGAACATCGGGTCAGAAATGGCAGCAGTATCGAGAGCTTTGTGTCAGCGTGTGATGGCCAATCTTAATAAGTAACTAACTTTTTTTTATTTTAAATAGTTCTTGTTTTATCGAAGTAACAAATACCCGATACTCTTTTTGGACACCTTGTACATATTCCATTCTCTGTGTAGTGGCACATGGTTATTATAGCATCCAAAATGGAATATAAACTAGCTAAATTTGCTTTATTCTCCAATGGATTCTACAACTGACAAACTCTCCATATAATCAGTTTACCCCTTGGAATATTATAAACTGATATCAAATGATTATTTATTTTTTAAATAGACATTTGATTCTCTGATTCTTTTCTAATTTTACAATCTTGTTATATGTGAAAGTGTGTGAGATTGAGACATTGACGTGTTTAAGAGCACGCCACCGAAAAAGGAAGGATATTAACATCAAAACAGCCTCCTCCGAAGGGCCACTGCTTAAGGACCTAAAAGGGAATTATGTTTTTTCACCTTTTTTTTAGAGTGATAGAACTTTAAATTGAAATAAAACACATTTAAATTAAGATTGAAGTCATTTTTTTTTATTTGGAAGATAATTTTATGACATTTATGTTTTGAAAATAATTTCCGGCATATGTCCACCACGACTAGCTCTGAGAAACCGCATTCGACCAGACCAATTTTGGACCACTTTTTCGAGTAATTTAGGCCTTATTTCATCGATAACACGAGTTATATTGGCTTACAAAGCGTCTGTTGTTTCTGGTTTATAAGCATAAACCAATGACTTGACATAACCCCAAAGAAAATAAACCAGTGGAGTTATGTCGCATGATCTTGGAGGCCAATTAATTGAACCATTTCTCGAAATAATATTATCGCCAAATCTTTCTTTCAATAAATCAATTGTTACGGTAGCAGCATGAGGCGTAACACCATCTTGTTGGAACGAAAACACTTTTGGGTCGATACCATTCAAATTTGGAAACAAATAATCATTGATCATCGATCTGTAACGAGCACCATTCACTGTAACACTAGCTCCAGCATCGTTTTTAAAGAAACATGAACCGATGATGCCTCCAGCGTGTAAAGCACACCATACAGTACATTTTTCAGGATGCAATGGAACCTGCAGAACTTCTTGAGAATTGCTTTCACTCCATATACGGCAATTTTGCTTGTTTACATAGCCGTTCAACCAGAAATGAGCCTCATCTCTAAACACAATTTTACGATAAAAAAGTGGATCAACTTCAAGCTGTTCTAGGGCCCAATCATCAAACAAACAACGCTTATTATGGTCAAGTGGCTTTAGTTCTTGAACCAGTTGGATCTTGTATGGGTGTAGACCAAGGTCTTCACGCAAAATTTTGCATGTGGTGGATGCACAGAGTCCAACTTGTTGTGAACGTCGACGGATAGACGAATCTGGATCATCATTAACACTATGACTTACAGCAGCGATATTATCTTCTATACGTACAGTTCTTTGTCTTGTTGTTGTTGCATCCAGTAGAGAAAATGTTGTCCGAAATCTATCGACAGTTCGACGAATAAGCTGCTCTAATGGACGATTATGTAAACCAAAAATTTCACGAAGTGCTCTATAAGTTTGGCGAATAGAACACTGATTTTGAAAATAAATTACAACAATTTGCTGTTGCGGCGTAAGTCCTCCCATGATAATTTGTCAATGCTTATTGAAAAGAAATGTTAAAACAACATGGCTTCTACCTTTTGTCAAATCACAGTTATCCCTATCGAAAATTCTATCACTCTAAAAAAACACCCGATCATTGCTTGCTTTCACATTCCTTATACTTTAATATATACTCTGCTCTCTTATTTAAATGAGCTTATCCCTTGAAATTGTTATAAGAAATTAATAATATCAATCTATACATACAATGAAGAGCTGAATTGGAATGTATGTATATAGAACATAAACTGCTCGTCAAAAGTTGAGAATATTGAATTAATTTGCTCTTTCTCTTCAGAAAAAATTTTCTTCTGGAATATGTATATGTATTCACTATAACAAGAATATAATATTTGGAAGAGTATGAAATTTGACGAAAAACCGAAATTCTGAAAATTTTAAAAATTCGTAGTTAATTGTAAAGGGTCTTTCAATGGAAACGCTCCACTTTTAAATTGACATTACTCACGGATGGCAGCCATTGTTTATTTCTAACATTGACAGTTGTATTTGTCAATGTCTACCATTTAATCATGGAAAGATACACCCTCCAACAACGTTTACAAATAACTCAAATTTATTATGAGGAATCGCGATCTTTTACTCTAACTTTACGTGCTTTCAGTCCAATTTTTGATCTTTATAATCGTCCAGATAAAAGAACAGTTGAAGGTTCAGTGAAGAAGTTTGAAACAAATTTTACACTTCATGATGTTACAGTGCCATTGAGACAAAGAAATGCAAGAAGTGAAGAGAATATTACTGCCGTACGTGAAAATGTTTGTGAAGACCAAAATTTATCTATTTCTCGACGTTCACAATAACTAGGCAGATAATTTAAAGCGTTGGTTATGTTAACAAGCAGAATTACCCATCAGCTGGAAAAATAATGGCTACGGTCTTTTGGGATTCTAAAGGTATTTTATTGACAGAATTCACTGAAAAGGGTAAAAGCATCATAGAAGCATCATACGCAACCACTTTGCTTACTTTAAGAGAAACAATTGAAGGAAAAAGGCGATAAAAACTCACAGCGGGGGTGGTGCTGCTTAAAGACAACGCACCAGTTCACAAGGTCCGTGCGGCGAAGGCTGCTGTGCGGGAATATAACTTCGAAAAAACTACTCATCCTCCGTACAGTCCAGACTTGGTCCCCAGTGACTACTACCTATTCCCAAATAGGAAAGAATATCTTCGTGGAAAGCAATTTTCCGACGATGAAGAGTTGAAGGTTTCCTATTTTGACGAGATGAGGGAAGAATATTTTTTACAAGGTTTAGAGAAGCTTATTTCTAGATCTAATAAATTTATCGAAGTTTTAGGAGACTACATTGAAAAATAAAATTTCCCAAAGTTTTCTTTCATGCCGATACTGAGAATACATTGAACACCCTTTGTACCAACATAGCTCATTGTTCAGAAAAAACATTTGAAATTCTTACCTGTAAAGCTAACTACACATCATTTATTAAGCTCTGCCCTCCACAGAAAAACCTACAAATTTAAATTTGAAAAATTTTAAAATCAAATTAAATAACATATCTCGAAGCACTGTTTCTTCTCAAAGATATATAGAATTATCAACATATACCATAACCAAAAGAAAATATAATATTTATCTATTGCCTGCAGCACGTATGTGTTAATAATTCTATATTTATAAAATCAACGCTTCGATGATTCTCGGTTGTTCAAAGATTTTTTGTACATACGAAAAAAAAAATTAAATAAAGGACGTGTTTTGTATCAACAAGTGGAACTGTATACTAATCGATATTCAAAAATTCGAACATTACCGATCTTCGATGGGATATAGGATAGGAGTATTCGAATTATAGAGCGTTTCTGTTGTTCTGGTGATTTGTTTTCTTCAGATTTACTAAATGTGAATAATTGCATTGTAACGTTTCGAATTAGCCTTGAAGTTTTCAAAAGACTCGAGAGTTAATTCGAATTATCCAAATGTTCGAATTATCGAAGTTTTGAGTTATCGATAAAATCCCGTAATTTCTCCTTGCATTCTTAATTCTACGCTAGGTCATAGATTTTCACCGAATCGTATCTTCGTTCAGATTGTTTTAAAGTTTGGAAAATAAGAACTAATTTTCCGCTGAAAAAATCCATTCAAATTTTATTTCTTTTCTTTCCTAAAATATATGTATATTATAAGTCTGTTATTCTGATTCAATTAACACATAATCTCTTTTCTAATAAGAGTTTCCAAAGGATCTTCTCTGCTCTATGAGATCATCTGAGTTAATAATAATGCGTCACTTCATTAACCGGGACTTTAAGATTTTAATTATAACGATCTCATCTGCATATTTTCCTGCGGAAAGAATTGGAAATTTCTCGAATGTTACCAGCTGAGTTTCTTAATTATTCTATTGTAGTATTTCTTACAATGAAATCGGAAATTTTTCGAAGTTATTACTTGATTTAGCTACAGCAATCTTTTGCGATTTAGTTCCAGGGAACGGCACGCAAATCCATATTTTTCGAAATTTGAGCCGAAAATGGTCTTTAACGATTAAGTTGTACTGTTGAAGAGTTAGAGGTCAAAAGTAATTCTATTCGGCCGGTCGGCCGTAAACACGATAACTTATAAACCAAAAGAGCTAGGGTCTTGAAACTTTGAGAACTTTCAGTGAAGGTTTTGGGTCTAAATGCCGAGACTAAATTCATTAATGGGCAAAATCAATCCCTAGTGCAGTCAAAATAGATCAAAAAACTTATTACTTAGCCTAGGGTTGAAAATTGGTATAGACGTTAAATGAACATACAAATGAAATTTGAAAAATCCCCATCCCCTTCGATCCTCTTGCAAAAAAAATGTATCCACAGTCAAAGGTAAAAAAATCAGATTTTTTCCATTTTTCTCTTAAACGGTTAGTTACTTACAATTCTTTACTGAAATTGTTCAGATACTTTCTTTCGTACGAATCACCGTTTTTGCGATTTTGCGCTATTCAAAGTTTAAAAATTGATATTCTACGTAACATACATATGCAGCATCTACGCAACACGTCATTGGATCTTCCATAATAGTAAAGATAAGAAATTATTGGTTTGTATTACTTGTTGTGAAGCTTGTACAAATGGAATGATATTTTGAAATATAAGACTGTACAGTCAGCCCCTAATTCCCTTCCTCCGTAATCTTGAGCAACATCTACCAGCTAGGTCATTGTTTGAGTGCGGAGGGTCGCATACCTGCCTTTTAAGAACGGACATAACCAAAATAACTAAGTATATACTATTAGTTTTGAAAATTTCATTTCAGTGAGCAATTTATGCCGTCAAATAATTTTAACAAAATGCGAAAAGTTTGCTCCATTTGTGACAAACCTTTGAAAGAAGGTGGAGTTGTTGTTATTGATCATGGAATGAAGATTTTGATTGATGCAAGTGTTGAAAGAACTGATAAATTTTTGAATAGTTTGAAATCAAATCGCTAACCCACAACAGTTAAGGCTATGATAAAAAGATAAAGGAAGTGGAACTAAAACGCTCTAGCTTGCGCTAGCGATTTTGTCCGTCCGCTCATGAAACATCCTACTTGGTAAAATGCCTCATAGCGCCAATGAAAAGATGAATAAAACTTGTCTTTTCCGAATGAATCCCAAATTGTCAATCTGATAGTGAAAATGCAAACTCTTACTCCCTAGCCATTTATTTCAACTTTACAATTGAAAAAATGACTCTGATTTACAATATAATAAGATGGGTCAGTAATAAGATACTTTAAATCCGGCACAAGGAAGATTGTCTAGTATTGAAATAATCCTACCAAAAGGGCACTCCAGAAAAAAGAAGGTCCCTAACCAAGATTGTCCAGTTCTAAGATCATCCGGTACGTCTTATAAGAAACAATAAAAATTCAATATTCCACGATTTTCATGGATAAGGTACGTTAATCCGATAAAAATACCACACGGTACGAAAAGAAAAATCTGGGAATTTCTACACTTCTTGAATACAATGCAACTCTATAGCGCATGCGATAACAACGACGACATTCATTTCGGAAACTTCAAACTTCTTAATGGTCTTAATTTAGTCATATTATTGAAGCGTTTTTTAGCGATTGAAATTTAAATCAACAATGGAGAGTTTTTTAACGTTACAAGTTGAAAGACAAGCAATTTGTGACAGTCCATGTGCATTATCTTAAAATATACAATCGAAAGAGTAGTATTGCTGCAGCTAAAAGACCGCGCGAGACAGAACAAGGTAGTACATCCACGAGAAGTCGTAAAATAAAACGTCATACTAGAGTAACTGAGCCAGATTTCTGATTTAAAAGATATTGCTTATTTTGCAGCGATGAAGCAAATGAAGAAGCTGAAAAGAAGAGAGCGCAGAATGTTCGTCGTAAAATATATAATATATCCACTCTTGAGTTTAAAAATTTTATTCTAAAGATAGCTCGGACTCGTTCTGATTACGCAGCAGTTAGCTGATTTTGCCCGCATTCAGTATGAGTTTAACTTAATTGCTGCTGAAGTTAAGTACCACAATAACTCTTATAACACCTTTCTGAGGCCTAATACGAGGCATTAAGTAGAGTAAGTGTTTAGGTACTCACTTCAAACGCAAGGGATATAGAAATTATTTCGTAATGCAAATGTCTGCAAGGAGATTCAAAAAACGGCATTAAACCAAAAACACATCTCATTTGTCACGCTTTTACACCACAAAGCTGTCTTAGACGACTAACGGTATTCTTTTCGAGGTTTCTACTTCTTTCTTTTGACGTTTCTGAAGAGCAAACACGATTTATTGCCAGACATGATTCTTCAGCAAAAGACTTTCCTCAAATTGAAATTTCAGCTAACATTAGAGTTATCAGTCTTCCATATTCTTCAACGGTCTGATTGTTGAAATGTGATGTATGAATTCTACCATTAGTGTATTGGCATATGAGCGTAGCTCTTTCACCAAGTGTCTTGTTAGCAGTGTCCACAGTCTGCCCCAGGAGGCAGAAAGTGTGATAAGGGTTAGGCCTTATCATAGCGCATGGCGAGAACCACTACGAAGATCTGAACCCACCAGCTTCCACTTTGGGCTTCAGTTCGAAAACTTACAACCATATGACTGGTAGCAGCGAAGCACTATCCAATCTCTACTGGCTCTGCAGTGTCAGTACCGTGTTATTTGGGACGCAACTCACGCGCCGAAGGGGATTCTTATCCGTCCATCCGAACGCAGTCCCATGATCTAAAATAGTCTTAAGATTGATGCCTCAATTGATCCTGGTACGAGCACTGTCAATCAGGCCTGTACGTCAAGACCCACGAACCCTAGTGGAGTTTTTCAATTGATCCTGGCTTCAAGCATTAACTAACTGAGTGTCTGCGAAAAAATAGTTTCACCTTTATGGTGAAATTAGGGCCCCATTCGATCTTCCACCACGCGGATCCAGTGACTGGCGCAAATTGCATTACTTTAGGCATCAGGACTTAACCCTCCATTTCACCGGGATGAAACTAGGGTATTAGTCAAGACAGGCGCCCCCAGCGCGACAAGGTATAATGCCATATGGGGCCTGTTGAAATGTGATGATCGATTTCCGTTTAGATCCAAGCTGTATTAAGATATTAAACGTGCAAACCACTCCCGATATTATTTTCGCTAATTGTTCCTTCGCCTTTCTGGCTCCCATCCTTTCTCGTTGTGCTATAGCATTTCTGAAGGAAATAATAGGTTGGGGAAAAAATACATTATATTTGCTTGAACTTCAAGACTTTATTCAACAAGTTTCAGATTGTCCAATTTGGGTCGAATATGCAACGTTTTGTTCTATAATTTGTTGCCATTTTAAGGGTATCTTCATAATGCCT